>CM046878.1:350668371-353068371 GCA_025667525.1 Glebionis coronaria | reverse complement strand
CATTGTCCTCAATGTTTCGAGTCTAAAGGTGGAGCACCCCCATACTAGAGACGAAGAGTCGAATGCTTAGGATCTAGCATGGAAAGGGTGATCAACAATATATCTAAAGCCGTTTATTAGGTATGCTAAAAGATAATTGTTAGAACAATAAAGGATATGTCATGGATTCGTGAAAAACTTATTCAAACGAACGATGGAGGCTCACGTAAACGAACACGAGAGTCTTCAATCGTAGATGATGATGATCTAGATAACACAATCACAAACAACCACGAGACAACGAGTTGAAAGGGTACAAGTCCCCTTATTAGTGAATAGTTAGCCTAAAAGATAAGCATGGGATCTCCCCCACGAGGCACCTCGTTTTTTATTACCGAGTCATGAGCTCGACTCGATCCCCTCAATGCTAATTATCATTGGGGAAGGTGACTTGGTCGAGGGCAACCATTGAAGGAATTTCCCCACCAAAGTAGTGCTTAAGCCTATGTCCATTCACCTTGAAATTAGGACCATCATCTTGAGCTAGCTCAATGGTCCCATAAGGAAACACTTGTGTAACGGTGAACGGACCCGACCAACGATATTTCAATTTCCTGGAAAATATCTTAAGACGAGAGTTAAAAAGCAACACTTGATCACCAACGTTAAAAACCCGGTTTTTAATCTTTGAATCATGAAACTTTTTAGTCTTTTCTTTAAAAATTAATGAACTTTCATAAGCATTATCTCTTAATTCATCCAATTCATTCAATTGTATTTTCCGGTGATCTCCCGCGGTCTTCAAGTCAAAGTTTGCATGCTTAAGGGCCCAATATGCCTTGTGCTCCAACTCAATGGGCAAATGACAATTCTTCCCATAGACTAACTTATAAGGAGTGCAACCAATAGGTGTCTTATAAGCGGTCCTAAAGGCCCATAAAGCGTCATCAAGTTTGTCGGACCATGAAGCACGGTTTTCTCCAATTGACCTCTCTAAAATCCTCTTCAAAGCTCGGTTTGAAACCTCGACTTGCCCACTCGTTTGCGGGTGATAAGCCGTAGAAAGACGATGAGTAACTCCATATTTCTTTAGAACCTTTTCGAATTGGTCATTACAAAAATGGGTTCCACGATCGCTTATAATAGCACGAGGGGTTCCGAACCGAGAGAATAGTTGCTTCAAAAACTTCACTACCACACGAGCATTATTAGTAGGCAAAGCCTTAGCTTCCACCCACTTAGAAAGGTAGTCCACCGCGACGAGGATATATTTGTTGCCATGAGAGGATGGGAACGGCCCTATGAAGTCTATTCCCCATGTGTCGAAAATCTCACACACTTGAATTATGTTTTGTGGCATTTCATCACGTTGAGACGATTTTCCTTGACGTTGGCACGAATCACACGACTTCACAAGTGCGTGTGCATCACGATAGATAGAAGGCCAAAAGAAACCGGCATCGAACACTTTCTTAGCCGTGAGATTAGCACCGTGGTGACCACCCGTGGGTCCCTCGTGACAAGCTCTAAGGATATTAGAAGCTTCGGCACCAAAAAAACAACGTCGAACGAGTTGATCCGCACAAACCCGAAAGAGATAAGGGTCGTCCCAAAAATAGAACTTGACGTCACGAAAGAATTTTCGTTTTTGTTGTGTCGTCATACACTTGATTATGAAATTACCCGCATGGTAAGTTGCAATGTCGGCAAACCATGGGGTGGTGTCTTTAGAATTCACTACACCGAGAGTCTCAAGAGGAAATGTTTCGGTGATTTCCTTGTTATCGAAAACATATTTGTGAGGATCTTCTAGACGAGAGAGATGATCGGCCGCTAGATTCTCGGCTCCTTTTTTGTCAAGCACGGTGACATCAAATTCTTGGAGGAGGAGCATCCAACAAAGCAATCTCGGCTTAGCATCTTGCTTAGCTAAGAGATATTTGATAGCCGATTGGTCGGTATACACGATGCTTTTAGTTAAGACGAGATAAGGTCGGAATTTCTCAAAAGCATAGACCACGGAAAGGAATTCCTTTTCCGTTGTGGTGTACTTTAATTGAGCCTCGGTCATTGTATTACTAGCATAGTGGATAGGACGGAAATGCTTGTCATAACGTTGCCCTAAGACGGCCCCTATAGCATAATCACTTGCATCGCACATGATTTCAAAGGGTAATTCCCAATTAGGAGCAACAAGAATGGGAGCTTCGGTAAGTTTCCTTTTGAGAGTTTCGAAAGCCTTAACACAATCCTCATTGAAGTTAAAAGGAGCATCCTTCTCGAGAAGGTGTGTCATAGGTCGAGAGATTTTCGAAAAGTCCTTGATGAAACGACGATAAAAGCCCGCGTGGCCTAGGAAACTCCTAACTCCCTTAACGGTTTTGGGATGAGGTAACTTGGCGATGACGTCTACCTTAGCTTTATCGACCTCAATCCCCGCCTTCGACACCTTATGTCCTAAGACGATTCCTTGTTTACACATAAAATGACATTTTTCCCAATTAATCACAAGATTAGTTTCTTCACAACGTTTCAACATTTGTTCGAGATTAGATAAACATGATGTGAACGAATTACCAAACACCGAGAAGTCATCCATAAACACTTCCATCGACTTCTCGATCATATCGTGAAAAATCGCCATCATACACCGTTGAAACGTACCGGGTGCATTACAAAGTCCGAAAGGCATCCTACGATAAGCGAACGTTCCATAAGGACACGTAAAAGTAGTCTTCTCTTGATCACGAGGGTCGATAGGGATTTGAAAGTAACCGGAAAAACCATCTAAAAATCAATAGAATTCATTTCCCGCAAGTCGCTCCAACATTTGATCCATGAAGGGCAACGGAAAGTGGTCTTTACGAGTGGCGTCATTTAACTTTCGGTAGTCAATACACACCCTCCAACCGGTCACAACACGAGTGGGAATTAACTCGTTGTTCTCATTAGGCACAACGGTCATTCCTCCCTTTTTAGGGACACAATGGATTGGGCTCACCCATGGGCTATCAGATATAGGATAAATCATTCCCGCGTCAAGGAGTTTAAGGACCTCCTTTTTAATGACATCGTGAATTTTGGGATTCACCCTTCTTTGACTTTGAATTGCGGGTTTGTAGTCCTCCTCCATTAAAATCTTGTGAGTACAAAATTTTGCGTCAATACCCTTAATGTCGGATATTTTCCACGCAATTGCCCCTTTATGAGCCTTAAGAACTTTCAAGAGCTCGGTTTTTTCATCATTAGCAAGACCTTTTGCAATAATAACCGGAAACTTGTCATCACCTTCCAAGAATGCGTATTCAAGGTGAGAAGGAAGATCTTTCAATTCAAGGATAGGTGGTTCCTCGATTGAAGATTTTGGTTCAACACTCATAACTTCCATCGGCGAAAGAAATGGTGGAATAGAAGTATCATCACTAATCAACACCTCATCTTCATTGTCGATTTCATTTGAAGTGAGATCGCCTCCTTGGAATGGAGTGAGATTTGGTGTGGAATTAGCAAGAATCGGATCCAAAATAGTGGGATTGCCACTTGACGATCTATCGGAAAAACCTAACACTTCTTGTGAAAAATCATCGCAAACCACATCAACGATGTCAATGTGATTGATGTTAGCGATTGCATAAACATGAGAAGGTTTCGAGTTTTGAGTAGCGTTTATAACAAGTTCCTCTTCGTTGAATCTCAAAGTGATAGTTCTAGCATGAACATCGATAAGCGATCTCGAATTGTCTAAAAATGAACGACCTAAAATTAGAGGAACTTGAGGATCCGCGGGGATGTCAACTACTATAAAATCAACGGGATAGTAGAACTTCCCCACTTTCACGAAAACATCTTCGGCTACTCCACATGCCATAATCGTAGAATGATCGGCCATCTCGATGGACATGTTCGAAGGAATGAGAGCCGGAAGCGAAAGCGATTTCCAAATGGAAAATGGCATCAAATTAATGCTCGCACCAAGATCGGCCAAGGCGAGGCATTCTTTCATATCTTGTATGTCACAAGGAATGAGAAACTTTCCGGGATCACCAACTTTTTCCGGTATGCGGTTAAGATAAACCGAAGAACAATTAGCAAGCTTTGAAAGCTTTTCCTTATCGCTCATCATACTTTTAAATGTGGAAGCAAAACGAGGCATAGACAACAACGCGTCGGCTAAACTCACATCAAAATGCACTTGTTGAAACATTTTTATAAAAAGCTCGATTTGTTGTTTGTTACGTTCTTGCAACTTCTCTTTGTTTTGTCTCGAAGGGTAAGGTAAAGGTGGTGTGGGTTGGACATTAGGCAACGGCCTTGGAAACTCGGGTTCCACAATTGGTATTGGTTCAACCGTAGGTGTGGTATGAGCGGTACTTCGTGGGATTGTAATGTGCTCCTTTTCGACCATCACCTCGGGTTCTTTCTCGATTTCCTTCTCCCTAGAAGTACTTGGACGAGAGATTGGTTCCTTGAAAGTTTTACCACTTCGTGTAGTAATAACCTTCATTTCTCCCTTCGGGTTTGCAATGGTATCACTAGGAAGACCACCCGAGGAAGAGGGTTTACACATGATTGCTTCAAACATCTTAGCCATCCGGTCCTCAAATTTTGATTGCCTAGCATCCGCTTTTAATAACTCTTGCTTAATCTCATGTTGTCCTAATTCCATCTTTTGTTGGTTTTGTTGGAGACGTTGGACGTTTCCTTCCATTTTGTTTGCATGAGTTTTTAGTTCATTAGCAAGTTCATTTTTTAGCTCGTTTTTCAACTCGGATCTTAAGCTAATCATCTCACGTTGCATGTTATCAAATTTAGCATCATTTGCTTTAGCATAATCCAAAAATTCTCCTTGCAAATTTTTAGTGTGAGCATTTTGAAAACCTTGTGTAGTGTTTTGAAAATCACGGTTTTGGTTTTGATTAGAAATTTGTCCATTCCCATTTTGATAATTCCCTTTGTTGTAGTTGCGTGAATTGCCTTGGTAATTACCTTGGTTGTTGTTTCGATAATTGTTAACATTTTGATTTGGTGGAGCTTGATTTGGGCGGGAACCTTGACCGATTTGGTTGTAAGTTCCCGTTGCTACATAAGCACTTGAAGTGTTACCATCCGCGGTAATGCACTCGGAAAGATCATGAGCTCCACCACAAGACAAACAACTCTTAGCAACCGCTTTAACCGAAGCGGAATTGGAAGCTTCTTGAGCCTTCCAATGGGACATAAGATTAGCAAATCTATCAAAAAAACGATTTTCCTCATTAGCTTCATCATGTAAGGCATTAATGCTACGAGACGATTGTGACGATGATGACGAACCCAAATTGGCAACACTCGGTGTGTTACGAGGGCTAAAAACCTTAGATCTATTCTCGATGATTTGTAAAGCCTCATTTGTCGTCTTGCACAAAAAATTACCACCCGCGGCGGCATTCAAATAATCTCGTTCATGATCATTAAGCCCATTATAAAAAGTATCAATTTGATGCAATTCCGTAAAATCATGGTGTGGACATTCATGTAACATTTCTTTAAATCGTTACCATGCCATTGAAAAACTTTCATTATTTCTTTGCACAAATCGTGAAATCTCATTTTTCAAGTGTGTTGTTTTAGATGGTGGAAAAAATTTGTTCACAAACTTAGAAACGAGATCGGCCCATGTCAAAATAGAATTTGGCGGTTCTTTCTCAAGCCAAATTTTTACGGGTCCATCTAACGAGTATGGAAACAACATCATCTTAATGGCGTCATGTGGAACATCCTTAAACTTGCTAGTGGCGGTGAGACGGTTAAAATTCCTAATATGGTAATGCGGGTTGTCTTTCTCGTGACCTCTAAACTTATTTGTTTGCAACATCGACATTAAACCCGTCTTAATCTCGAAATTCTCCGCAAGGATGGCGGGATTCACAATAGCCTCTCCAAAACCCTCGGTGGGTGCTTGTAGCAACTCCATCATAGTACGATTAGCCATGATGACTTCTTGTTCTACAATAGGTTCAACAATGTGAGGTTCTTCTACAATCAACGTCTCTTGATTGGCTTGCTTTTGAAATCGTTTACGAGCTCGTTTTGCTTGATTACGAGTGATCATAAACTTCACGAAGAATGGGAGGTGAGCAAAGAAGATTCTTTTTGGGTGTTTTGTGAATTTTCATTTTTTTTTGTGTTTTTGATGATATTTAATTTTTTTTGGATTTTGGTGTATCTTCGTAGACAACAATCTACAAAATCTCTCCTCGAATCAAACTCTTGATTAAAGAAGCCTCAAAGGAATGAAAACGATCACGTGGAGTGAACGCCTTCGAATGACTTTAGAACTTTGGTGTAAACCAAATTGTTCAAGAGGTTTTAATCACAAAGAAACCAAGCAAATATATTATACGTAATAATACTTTGGGCGGCAAAACCCTCGATTAGCCTTCAATCTCAAAATACTCATAAGCAAGCGGGGAAACGAGGCGGCGCGAAGCACTTAAGAGCCTTTTTCCTTAGGGTATATTTTATAATACCCGCCTTATACCCACCTTATAGTTTTTATCTTTCAAAATCGAGCTTCACGAAAGTATTTATCTATTTTTGCCTTTTTCTTTTTGTTTGAGATTCGAATACAATAATTAAGTGATGAAATCCCAATTAAGGTTGTGTTTTCACACTTTTGGAGATATTGTGAATTTATTGTGATACTTAATACAATATAGTAATAATATTTGTACAAGAAAAACCAAGAAAACCGATAATACATATTAGTAGAGTTCTACTAATACAAATACTATTTTGGTTAATATTAAAAACAACAATGCAAATTAATCACGACACACCTCTCCGGCAGCGGCGCCAAAATGGTTGTAGATTTTTACCACACCTTTAGGAAAAGGAGGGTAAATAGTGAAAAGTATCAAACAAATGACTTTAGGAAAAATCAAGTGTTAATGACCCTTAATGAAATGAAAGTTCGTTTCCCAAGGAGGTATATGTGTGTGAGAAATTTGTTAAATGTTTGTGATTAATGATTGGTTTAGAAGGGGATGAGAAAAGAAGATGACGAAGACGTAAAAATAAAAATAAACACTACTAGAAAGTTAAGACGCAGAACCTTAAAAACCACAAAAATAAAAATAAATTCTAAAAATTACCAAAAATTCACCAAAAATCAAAAATAATAAACTAAGAGTTTACCAATGATCAAAACTTTTTCAAACCTTTTAAATAATTAAATATTCAATTTTTAAATGCTAATTAAAGCCCTAAAAATCAAATAAATTATCAAAAAGCTCAAATAAAGATTTTTCAATTGGTAAACCTCTAAAATGACCTAAAAAGATAAAAACTATTTTTAGAAATTTTTAAACTAATAAAAACTATTTAAAATGATTTAAAAACTATTAAAACTTAAAATAATTATAAAAATTAATCTAAAAGAGATAAAATTATTCTAAAAGTTGCTAAATTCCTATTTTAATCTATTAAACCTAAGAAAAATGTATAAAGTTGGAAAAAGTGAAATTTTAAAAATAATAATAAAATAATAATAAAATAATAATAAAATAATAATAAAATAATATTAAAAATTCAAAAATTATAAAGAATTCTAAAAACTTGCAAACTAGTTTATTTTAACCTAAATAATCAGAAAATCAAAGTGAAATTACCAAAATACCCCTACTGGGCCCTCAAATGGGCCAAAACCAAAAACAGTCAACCAAATTGGGCTTTTGGGCCCAAAAAGTCAAACTTGGCCCAATTGACTTGGAAAAGCCCTATATGACTCACAATTTAATTCTAAGAACAAAACTCTAAAGTCCGAAAAGCTGAATATGAGCTTATCACAGCTTATTTAACACTCAGCTTATTCTTATTAGGCTTTTCAGCCCATTAAGCCATAAGCTCTAATTTGACACACAACCTTCTTTTAGGATGCTTATGAGATCTGTAAAATGAATTTTTGAAAAAGCTCACTCAATAAGCCAGAAATAAGCAAAGAAAAATTTCACTAAAAGACAAAATAGTCGTTTTAGAGATTTAGGGCACCTCAGGACTTGATTCAACTTGCAAAAGCTTTCAAATGGACTCAATAAGCAAAATCAATCAACAAAAATCCAATAAGCACAACCAATAAGCCAGAATAAGCACAAATGAACTTATGAAAAAGTCAATGGAGTTGGTTTTCTAGTCAAACCCTAAAGTCAAACACCCAAATGCTCCAGTATGAACAAAAGGGTCAAAATATGAGCACCTATTACAAAAACAAAGTTGTTGCAGGTTGGAATAAGCTATTATAGCTTATTGATAAGCTGACACCAGTTTTACACTATCAGTGGTAACTAGCAGGGGAAAGGAGTTCCCACTGCTTTGACTATTTGACCAAGCTTATTTGAGAGTTCTGGTTTGATTCAATTGGAAACAAAGGCACCCTTGTGATCAGTGAATCACAAGGAGTCAATAGCAACAATAAAATCACAAATTGGTTCACACAATAAGCCACAATAAGCCAAACAATCACCAGATATGCACCAGATATAGAAATAAGCAGTTAAGCACTTAATAAGCAGATTTAGCCACAATAAGCCAACCAAACTAAACAGGAAGCATACACAAGCTATATAAACTAAGAACAAACACAAAGCAACAAGAATCAAACACTGAATCAAAGTAAATAACAAGATCAAAGCATGAAAAGTTACTGATGAACAATGAACATATGCAGAAACAAGTTTGCTGATATGCTTGACACTTGATCCAATTTCAAGCCTCAAATCCTTCTTCCCTGATGTGATTAACTATGATTTAGCACTTGTTAGCCCTAGCCTAAGCTTAGATCTAGGTGTCCTCAAAATCCTAGCCAATTTTACCAAGTTTTAAAGATTTTATAGCTAAATTATGAATCTAGGTGATCAAACCCACAAAACCTGCAAACAGATGAACATATGCACCTAACAAACAGATACAAACACTTGCAACCACAACACAAGCACTTAGCAAACCACAATCCCAATTCAAGAAGTAGACCCAAACACTCCTTAATCTACCACTTAACAAAGAAACTTGTGATTTTAACTAATAACCTACTGATTTTAATGATCAAAAACACTTACTAGATGGCAACTAACACAATCAAACACAAAAATCACCAGCACAAACACCAATACTCAAAATCAAGCACCAAATCAAAAACAGTCATAAACATGAAATTTTGAGAGGAATCTTAATCAAGGGATTATACCTACCTTTCACAACATCCTAGGAAGGCCAGCAATGCTCCTTGGACCTTGTTCAACAACTAGAACAAGACCAAGGTACTTCAATGAAGATGATGCAAACTGCCTTGGTTGATGGTTCAAAGTAGAACCTCAAGGACTTTATATCTTCAACAAAAGCAGCAAACAACTCAACCAAGGGCTCTAATCCCTTCACAAGCTTGGTGTCAACAAGCTTGTAAGAGCTTATAGCAAATGGTCAAGGGTTAGTTTTAACACCCCCAAATTTACACGCAGCGGAATACATCTTTGGGTGCTAAACAATGATACAAAACACATAATTTATAAAGAACGACTCGAAAAGAGACGTTTTGAATTCATCGTTCCCAAAACATTTGTCAGAGTAGCGTAGTCCCAAGACATCGTAACCAAAGTACAACCAAAACAAAAGATTTAAATTGTTTTGAACAGAAGGAACGACAAACATTCAAAGAGTTTATATACAAAGTAGTGCACAACATTCATTCCCGTGACTTCCAAGCTTCAGCCTTCATGATTACCTGAAATACATGTGAGAAAATCATCAGCAAAAATGCCGAGTGAATCTATAGGTTTATATAATCATTTTGAACACAAGCCAAGATTATAAGTTTGTGGCATGCTTATAAGCATCAGATAATAATTTGCATCAACAATAATAATTGTATTTAGCATAAATTGCAATAAGCTCATGGAACCGAGCCCTTAGACACTCCCTTAAGACGTCTGATAAGACAGGAGATTTATTAATTGTCATTTACCTCCAGATTATTGGTACATTGCCGTATACCTGACTTCTCAATACAATATGTTCAAACAGTGTGGAGGTCGGGCCTAAGCTTCTATGACAAGTCCACAAAAACTGAACCGGGGCGGCTTCCCCCATAGATCTATTAATCGTACTAGCGGTTAACCCATCATAGGTTAATTAACGGTCCATAATTGAGGTTTTAATAAAGGCAATCACTTAATGCAATTCAAAGGCAACCACGGGTCCATTCATAAAGGGACAAGCATACCATAAAAATCTTGTGTTCTAAGTTTACAAAACATGTATTCCCCCTCGCGGGTTTTTAAAATATTTGAATGAGCTCAAACGAGGCTATAGACTCACCTTAGTACTTATAGTAGTTGAAGACAATCGCCGACGATAGTAGATGCCCGATAATCACGATAACCGCAACCTAGCAAATAAGGCGCGTACTTTAATAATAGACTCGAGAATAAACGATACTTAATAAAATCAAACTCGAACTCATAAAACCACAATACACTCGCAAGTAAACGATATAAATAACTTCATTATACTTTACTACCCATGTACTTAACCATTTTATACTTTTTAGCAAAATCCGCCGGTACATACTACATGTACTAGCTTATTTACCCCTTTTAAACTTGTCGACCGTTTTTGAAACGACTCAAAAAGCTAACTTACTATATATAGAAAGTCCTCCTACAAGTTTATCAAATGAAATTACTTTTAAAGTCCTTTACTCGACTCATTTTCAAACCACAAAATCCGGACAGATTTGCGTTAATTTTTCTTACGACCGCTTTAACTTATTTAAACGACTCCGTTAACAAAACGACACTCGGGTTTTAAAGTAAACTCAACCTAATATATAAATACCTCATTATCAGTAGGTTACACATTTTAAAACATCCATTTAGAGTCCCCGGGATTCGATCCAAATATCGGCAACAACTATATGTAGTGTCGATACTCGTCTCCCGGTACACGATCATTCAAAACATCATAACTTCGCGCTCGTTTTGAGTTAGAAGCTCTACCTTATATCAAATCGAAGCTAAGGAAATTATCTACAACCCTAGACTATAAGTTTAGTCATTTTCAAAACATAAAAATTCGGATTTCTCAGTTTACTTACTGTTGTAAAATGGGTACCAAAAACTTGTACAAAATCAACTTTTTGACCACAACCAACCATAAAAATGATCATTCCTATACTCTAATATCATCATACATCCACCATAACATCAAAATCATAACAAAAATAAAAATCTTTGGATCAAAATATAATTTTTAACAAGATTTCTAGCAAGAACCACCATGGATCATGCTAAAAACACCATGCATGACCATGGCTTCCACCTACCAACATCATAAAAATAAAAAGTGCTTGCATGTGTAAAATTTTTATACCTTTGTGATCCTTGATCAAAAATAAAGATGGGTCTATGCTTGGTTTAGCTTGAATCAACCTCAAACTCAAGATAAATTGAAAAATGAATGGATTTGGTGTGTGGGTTTGTGTTTCGGCAAAGAGAAGAAAAAAAGGAGAGAGAAAAAGATTTTTGGAAGTGAAAAATAAAAGGTGTGTGTGTGTTTTATTTAATTTATTTAATTTTGTTAGTGGGGAAGGACCAAATGGCAATTTGGCAAAAGTTTTGGCTAAACTTTGTAAATAGCTAGTTTAAAAAGGTGGGAAATTGTAACTAGTCAATTTTTGAAAATATTTACGGGGCTCGGGTTTCGTAAAAATACTAAAAAGCTTAAACGCACACGAAAAATAAAAATATAACGACTCGACACGTAATTAAGACGATATCGTCGAAAATATTAAATATCGAAACGGTCGATAATGAAATATAAAATAGTGGGCATCCGTCGGTATCGCGATCACTAGTAGTCCTCGTTGCTCGTCAAAATATAAAAATAAAATATTTAATATCGATTTCAACTTAAATCGTTAAACATAATAATATTTAAGATTATAAAATACTTCAAAAATATTTGAAAATTAAGAATTTAAATAATGACCTTATTTTGCGGGTTTTACATTAGTACACAAAATAAACCAAAATAGAACCTAGGATTTCAAGGTATTCAAACCTTAAAAACCTTATGAAACAAGACGTGCCTTAACCACAAGATTAAGGTAGGCCTTAACAATCAAATGGAACTCAGAATTAGGCTACTCAAACACCAAACTTTTAATTAAATCAAAAAGAGATTTCATAATTTCAGAAATTCAAATTTTATTTAAGCTTAAAAAGGAATTACAAAGATAATAGCCTAAAACTGGAACAAAGGGACTCTCACATGTTGAGGTCTCCTTTTATAGGCAAATGTCTGGCTACACTATTCACAAACCCTAGATGTGATTTCTCTAAAATGCCCTTGAGTCCTTGAGTGCGTTTGTTGTTGATGAGCTGTCCAAAGTGATCCAAACCGTTTATAATAGCTTTGGGGTGAAGCAAGGAACCTTGGCTGTTGATTTGGACACGTCAGATTGCTTGGAGAGTAAGTTGCATTTTGATTGGGTGACGTGTTGAATGGTGGGGTCCTTTGGGTAATAGGGTTAAGGGTTTTGTGTGTGGGATGTGTTTCTGCATGTGTGAATCACACATGTGCCAGTGTAATTGGGATTTACCCTTTGTTTTAAGTGAGTAATTTCTGGGGGTGAAAAGGTGAACAGTAACACCTTTTGATCCGTTTTTGGGGGAAGTGGAGTTGTTTGGCACATTTCTTGTTTGAATGTTTCAAATGCACACATTTAGCCCTTGTGTTTTGGGATTTTTGGTATATCAAGCAATTCAGCCACAAAAACGTATTTCCTTTGTTAATAACTTTCACCATTTGGCAGTTTTGGCACAAACTTTGGAAAAAGGTTATCAAGGGTTATTTTTGACACTTTTGCATATTTCAAGGGCTGATCTTGGACATTCTTGATCTTCAAAGGTCTTCAATGTATCTTTGGCTTGATGAGGGACCATAATTGACAATTTCGAATTGTTGAGGGACCAATCTTGCCATTTCTTCAAAGTTGAAGGACCATTTGTGTAATTTTGACAAACTTAAGGGACCAAACTTGTAATTATTAATATACAAGGGTTTTAAGTGTCATTTCTTCAATAATTGAGGATCAATCTTGTTTGTCTTCAAGTCTTCAAGGGTATTTGTTGAGTATTCCATGATTAGGGCCCGGTTCTTTGTACGGCTTCGTTTCTCGTGTCCGTTTTTCCTTGTATCTTGTGATCTTTTGGCTTTTTCACGATATCCATACCTAAAATACACAAGTAAACAAACACAAGCATATATATGGTATTTTATGACATTTTTATGCATTAAAAGCCCGAAAAGAACGATGAGATCATGTATAAATGCCATCTCATCACGTTTTAACTTTTGAAAACTATCTTTACGAAACCCGAGTCCCGCAAATATTTTTAAATTTGACTAATAGTCATTTTCTACCCTTTAAATTATCTAATTGATTTATAGTCCACAAGAATGACTAAATAGCAAAAAATACACTCAACTTCCATTTCTATATAAATCAAATTGACACCTAACATTCCGCTAACACTTCATTTTTATAAAGATTTCTCACACACTCCTTCCTCCCACCCCTTGTTGTCGTCCCATATCCATCAAACAAACACCCAATTATTTTGATTTCTACATTGATCTAGCAAAATCTAATTGAACTCCAATCTTAGTTTTTATAATGTGATCACATCTATACTAAAATTTCCAACATGCATGAAATTTTGAAAATTTTTATAAACTATAATTTTTTGAAGATATTTTATGATTATGCATGTGATGATCATGTAAATATCATGTTATGATGATAATAAAAGTTTTATTTTTGATTTAGGTTTTTATTTTTATGAATTATACAAGTGATTTGGTTGAAAGTGGGTGATTATAGGATGTTAGGATGAGTAGAAAAGTAATTGGAATTGCTTGAAAAATTGTTTTTGTATGAGTTTTAGATAATCAATTTTGATCAGTAGGTTAAAGGCAAGATCTGGGTACCTTAAGGTTGTGTTGATGTTAAAATCATCGGATATTTTAGAGAATTCGATTAGCTTTGATTTGATATAAAGTAGAGCTTCTAGCTCCAAACGAGCGAGAAGTTAATGATAGTTTGATTATTCGTGTACCGGGAGACGTGTATCGGCACAATATATAGTTGTTGTCGATATTTTGATCGAATTTCAGGGACTATATAATGAGATTTAAAAATAGTCAAGGGCTGATGTAAGTCTCTAAACCTAAGGTTGTGAGTCCTTTCTCAAACCCAAGTGTCGGCTTTGTAAACGGAGTCGTTCAGAGTAACCAAAATGGTTTTATGTGTCGAAGGCGTAAAACTAACCGGTTTTTATAACTTAAAGATGTGTCGTTTGCAGAAGTCCTTAGGAGTAATATTTTTGGATGAAATTTAACTGAGTCTTAACAGTTTATGTGTGAGTTTGTCACCAAGTTTTGTCTAAATCGGACAAGTCTAGATAGGGTAGAATGGTGTGTACATGCTGATTTTATTTGGACACGTAGTTTAATGCTCGTGTGGCGTGAGTTGAGTATTCACTATTAGACATGGTGATTTACTCAAGTGTTTAGTCATTATATCAATGACTTAGCTACTGGTGTGAGTGAAGTAAAATGATAGTTTGACCTGCGTTGACTTGGCATCTTATGATGGGTCAATGTCAAGAGTGCAAGTGTTTAAACCAATAGTGTTGGATAAATGGGATAGTAATATCACTTGTATTGTTTTTCTTTCGGGATTGTCATGGGTTTGTAAATTGAGTTTTATGTTATTAAGTATTTTTATACTTGAGTAATTTATTAACGAGCGCGCCTTATTTGGTAGGTTGCGGTTTTCGTGTTTAACGGGCATTACTAGTCGTCGGCGATTGTCTCATTACCACTCTCGTACTAAGGTGAGTCTATAGCCTCGCTTTTAAATTATTTAAGTGTTTTAGAAACTTGCGATGGGGATAACATGCAAAGTGTTTTATTAAAAATTAAAGGGTACAACAATAGGTTGTGGAAACCCATTAATGGGTGCAACTAGAAGTTGTGAGAACCCTATTTATTGGAATTGTTTTATTAAAAACTACAGGGTACAACTATAGGTTGCGGAAAACCCATTAATGGGTGCAACCAGAGGTTGTGGGAACCCTATTTATTGAAATTGATTTTTTGAAAATGAAGGGTACAACTAGAAGTTTTGGAAAACCCATGCTTATTTTAAATATAGAACACAAGGAAATGTTTAATGCCATGGTTATTATTATTATAAGTTTGTTATTTCGCTGAGTAGAAAGTCCCAATTATATCATGAATTGTTAGCTACCGAGTTATGGTAGACGCTTACACATGGAATAGTACTATTGGAAGTTACCCCTCCCGTCCGACAACGATTAGCTATCGTTTGAGCACAACGTTGCTCGAAGTGGACTCGTGTTCGAGTGTTTTCCTATACACTTAGCGAGGTGTATGGTGGGAAAATATTGTGGTAACCTTTCAATATCATGAGGCTTATAATAAATATTTATAACTTTGTTTGATCATCATCGTTATGGTTGATGTCTTTAAAACAAAGTAGTGTTCGGTATTGTTTATTTATAAACTCTATAGATTCACTCAGCAATTTTGTGGACTTTTATAATGTTTTTATCTCAGGTCCATAGGGAAGGCACTCGAGGAAGGTGGTTTCGTGAAGCTTGCTTATTTGAAATGTTTTGTCCCGCTTTTTTAAATAATATCCATTCAAATAATTTTTTATCATTACTGTGCTTTGTAAACTTAAAAGTTATCTGGTACCATGTGTGAAATATTTATCGTTGAATAAATGATTGGATGTTTTATTAAAACGACTCGTTTTGAGCCGTTTTCTATGATTATGAGTTTGAATCATGTAAGTAACACCCAAGGACCGTTCCGCTGCTATGACCGAAATTTGGGGGTGTTATAGATTGGTATCAGAGGTCAAGTTATAGAGAACGAAAAGGTTTTCCAAAAATGAATTTTTGAAATCTTTTAACTATAATAGTTGCAAGCGAAACCTCCAAGTTGCCAGTGGACGAGAATGATAGTATTTATATATATATATATGAGATTATGTATATGTTGTAATTTTTTGTCGATTGTTTTTACTTGTGAATTACAAGGTATGTTTTCATTTATTTAATTATAAATGATAATTTTATACTTATACGAGATATTTATACGACGTAGATTGTCACGAAGAGACCCTAGTCATCTTAACGCAAACGCTGAAGTTATTTCTAAAGTTGATCCTGTTATTCCCGAGACTAACTAAGTTGTGAATATACATGATCCCAACGAAATGGTTAATATTCTTGATGATATTCTTTTGGTTACAAGGATTTTGATTCCTTGGTTCTTACTCTTGATTTACTGTTCCGTTCATTCGGTTAGCAAATTTAATCTGCATTTTCATTAATCTTCGACATTATACTGTTTTGATAGAAACAAGTTTGTCTAAGATGGTACTTGATAGTTGTAATTTACTACGCTTTACTTTAGGAAAAACAAAGAGCGTAAAAAAAATAGGGTAAGCACGACAGTTTAGGAAAACCGTGCACAAATGACCCAAAGGTGGGTTCATTCTCAAGGAGGCTTGTGTGTTGTATGTTAAGACTTGATTGAATATTTGTGATTAATATTATGAGAGAAAATGAGAAAGTAAAATGATGACGGTTACGATTCTAAATAAACTACGACGAAAGACGTAAATGTAAAACCGTAAAACGTGACGAAATTTAAAAATTACCCTAAAAATTCCTAGATAATCACAATAAATTCCTAAAAATGCAAATAGAGTTTACCAAAAATAAAAAATCACTCAAACCTTTTATTTAATTAAATAATAATTTTTTAATACTAATTAAAGCCCAAAAATCAATTTAATTAACAAAAAGCCCAAAATGAGCTTTTTCAATTTGTAAACCTCTAAAATAACTCAATTAAACTAAAAACTATTTTGAAAATTTTAAAACTAAATAAAGCTATTTAAAAATGATTAAAAACTATTAAAATATTAAAATAATTTAAAAAAATAATTAAAGGATTAGAAAATTAATATAAAAGTTTTAAAAATCCTAAATTAATGTATTTAACTTAAAGAAAATGAAAAGGTTACAAAAATCCTAAAATCAATTTTTAATTAAAAATAATAATAAAATATTAATAAAAATTCAAAAATTATAAAAAAGTCTAAAAACTTGCAAACTAATTTATTTTAACTTAAATAAATAGAAAATGAAAGTGAAATGACCAAATTACCCCTAATGGGCCTCCAAATGGGCCAAAAGTCCAAACAGTTAGCTTAATAGGCTGATTTAGGCCCAATAAGAAAAATGTTGTCCAAATAAGCCCAAAACTTCCAGTCTAGCTTAAAATTTGACTTTAAACACAAAACTCCAAAGGCCTAAAAGCTGAATCAGTGCTTTTCACGGCTTAATGGAATTCAGTTTATTCTTAATGGGCTTTTTGGCAAATTAAGCCATAAGCTAATGCCATAAGCTGAAATTTGACACACATCCTTCTAATGAGATTATAAAGGTGTTTGTAAAAAGAAGTTTTGATTAAGACCAAGAGATAAGCCTGAAATAAGAAAAAGCTCTCTACACAAAACGAAAAAATAGTCGTTTTCGAGTTCTAGGCTGATTCAAGAGCTGATTCTTTTTGAAAAATGTTTTAAATCACTTAACTAAGCTTAATATTAAAAAAGATTTCAAATAAGCACACTGAATAATCTTGAATAAGCAATAAGTTGATTTGAAAAAGAAAAGTCAATCTGTTTTCTAGTTAAACCTAAAAGTCAAAGGCCAAAAAGCTCCAGATTAGTCAAATGGGTCAAATTATGAAGATTGATTACAAAAACTAAGTTGTTGCACGTTTAAATAAGCTATTAAGGCTTATTAACAAGCTGATGAACAATTTGCACTGTCAGTGGGAAATTATGATGTCTTTCAGTGGGAAAAGTTACCACTAATTGACTTGTTTGACCTTTTGTCTTTAGTGGACTTTTATTCGATTCAGTGAAAAACAAGGTCAACCTTACAACAAGTGGGTTGTAGGGAGTCAATAATAAGAAAAAACACACAATTTCACCAAGCCAATTTGTACAGTTTAATCAAGCAGTCACCAGATATCACAAAGACATGAACAATGAACAATGATTATGAGTAAAAAGCTATTTAAGCAAGAATAAGCAAACCAGAAACCACCAAAAGCATACACAAGCTCAAATAAACTTAATCAAGCATAAACAAACTTATATCATGCAATGATTTCAGGTTTAGATCTAGTTTATACCCTATAAGACTTACTGATATAAACAAATGAACAAGAAGAACTTTTTGCTGAACTAGATGACCACAAACCCAACTTCAAACCCCTAAATCTCTTACTCAGGTTGCAATAACTTAGATTTAGCACTTGCTAACCCTAGTATAGCATATATTCTAGGTGTCCACAAAATCACAGTCCAAAACAACAAGTAACAAGTTTTCATGCCAAGATTTGGATTAGTGTTTCAAAATGCAAGATAAACAAATATCAACATACAATCACCCCTATAACAGATGAAAATACAACCCACACACCAACACTTACTTAGTTTAACTAAATCCCCAAGCATGCAGTAGATCCAAACTCCCCTTTAACTTTTTAAAATCCAATTTTACAATGCCAAAGTGTTTTACAGGTTAATCCAAGCTTAGGTGAACATCATAACATCAACACAAAGCATAAAGAACAAGATTTAGAACATAAGAACACACCTTACAACAGTAGAACACAAAATCACTTAGAACCAATATTATAACAGATTTTTGGGTAAAAGGGTTCAAACCTCATGAATGTACATCCACACTCATGGATTTATAGCTTATGTGCCTCGCTAAACAAGGTACAAGCATCCAAGAACACCACTGCTAACATTTAACAGAGTTAAGAACAATTTATAACAGAAAAATGAAAAAAATGAAACAAGATCCTTTCAAGCTTATACCCCACCCCTTGATCCTTCCCAAACCACAAGCTTCACAAAACCTTGATAATCTTCTTATCAGGGTACTATGATCAGCTTATAGGCCAAAAAGTCAAGTGTTTGAACAAGACTTAGAAAAAAATCAGGTTTTTGAAAACTTTTGCAATAACTTGCAATAAAGATAAAACCAATCCTTAAGATTTCACAAACACAAACTTATAACATAAACAACATGTAAATAAGAATGGCACTTGGAATTCGTCAATGAAATCACACACTTTTTTTCATATGAAACAAGGAATTATAGATTCTTGACCAAAGGAAAACCAAGAGCAGCTTGTAATGCTAAGACCTAATGCCTTTATATAGGCTACATGTGAACTAAGAAAGCTGAAAAATACAAGAAGCCCTAATGTCTGGTCTTCCAATTTTTCCCCTGAAAGTTTGAATATTGCTTGATCATGTGATGTTTCTTGGACGTTTGTAGAGCTGTAAAGGTGATGAATTTGATCCAAAGGCTTCAAACAAGCTTAAGATGTAAGCTTGATTGTAGTTCTTTGATTCCCTAGTAGGTTTTTCTTGTACCAAAAAGCATGTAGCAGGGGAAGGCTCATGTGATCAACTGAGTGATGTGGCATGTAAAGTGTGAGTTGGGTTTTGGTCATTAGAACCTTAATCAAAATTCTGGAGGTGATTAGGCTTTAATTGCAAATAATTAGCAAAAGCCCAATTTTGATTAAGAACACGAAGAACATGGTTTTGATTTGTTTTGGGTTTTAAATCATGTGTTAGGCGAGTAATTAATATACCTATTTAGATTAGTTATATTATACAGGTGGTGTAAAGTGGGGTGGCAAAAGGGTGGTATGTGATTTGAGGAAAGGGTTTAGTAGGGCACGTGGCAGCACTGCATTGGTCTAGGTAAGAATTTGTGTCTCACAGATTTGGCCCCTTAATTTTATTTTTTGTTTCACTTGAAATTTAATTAGCCAAAACTGAATATCCTTTCTAATGGAAGTTTTGTTTTTTATACTTTGGCCCCAAAAACTTTCCAAAAGTATTTCAAAGGGTATTTCTTGCCATTTGATGATGTTTGAAGTGTGATTCTTCGCATTTCTTCATACTTCAAGGTCTTGAATTGTTTTGTTTTACTTTGTGGAGGACTAAAAGTGACAAGTCTTCAAATTTGAGGGACCATTCTTGCTAATTCTTCAAAGTTGAGGGTCCTTTTTGTAATTTTGACAAACTTTAAGGACCAAACTTGTATTTATGAATATACAAGGGTTTAAAATGTCAATTCTTCAATAATGAAGGACCCTTCTTGTAAAATCTTCAATTCTTCAAGGTCTTTTCTTGGAAAATCAACATTAGGGCTCGGTTCATTGTGCGACTTCATTTCTCGTGTTCGTTTTTGCTTGTTTCTTGTGATCTTTTGTCATTTTCTCAATATCCATACCTAAAATACACATTGAACAAACACAAGGATATATTTGGCCCATTTTATGATATATTTAAGCATTTTAAGCCCGTTTTGGATGATGAGACTATGTATAACAACAGTCTCATCACTCCCCCATACTAAACCATTGTCGTGTCCTTACGCAATGCTAGAATTAAGTATCTTAGCACCTCTACAATTCGTTTTTATGGATTTCTATTGAATGATAAACTTACTACACTACTACTACTTGCTACTACTTGTGTTTTAGACATAATGTAGGATTTTAATCGCAAAATGGGACGTTTAGGTTCATAGAAGAAGAACACGTGAATGCTTCGTTAGAAATAATTTCATCGTCCTCGATTTTCACCCAATTCCATGCCAAACGTGTAACGAGATCATTGTCATTATATGGTAATGCTAACACTACTCATATGCCCTAATCACGTACTTAGACTCCCATTACCTAATTGGTATCTCTTATATTTTATTTTTGTCTTGCATGTTCACGAGGATACATTTTTTACTTATGCGATGATAGAGATTTAGGTCTAAAAATAGAGTCATAACGGTGTAACCAAGACCATCGAATTAATAACCCTCCCTAATAGACAACGATGTCAAAAAATTAAGTCGACAAAAAGGATCGATAAACACGTTTTTATATTGAACATGAGACTTATTATCAAGAATTTTATACGCCCCCTAACGGATGGGCCTTATTATCATAGGTTTACCTCCATCTTTTATTCAACTCCGCCATGGAGCTTCTATTATGACTTCGGTCTTGCCTTGACTTTTATTTAACCTCGCCATGAGGTGTTTATTATGGCCAAAGACGTATATCCTCACACAAAAGCGAATTTTGCATCTTTAAAGTTTAAAGATTAAGGCTTAATCACTTTCAATTTTGCATAGATTTTTTGGCCTTGTGAGCTTCAAATTTTTGCTTGATTTAGGTGAGCACTTGAATCTTATTATTAGGTGAAGCTTTTGATTATTCGGGGCGCCAATACTTCAAAACCATGACGCTGGCGAAACCTTAATGTTTTCCCAATTTAATTACATGGAAGCTACTAGAAAAGACTAGAAACCAACAATCAAGACTAAACCGCTAAGTCAATACTTATTAGCAAAATATATACAAGCGAAGGGAGAATAAGCAAACAACTATAACACATGATTTTTTGAAAGAATACGAGTACTCTACGTTTAGCATAGTAACTTATAATTAACTCTATCATTTCTCGTCCTCATTTAAGAGACAGCCAAATATAAAGTTAAGGAACCGAAGGGAAGTGCTCAACACACACGGTCGAGTAAAAAATCACTCTTATTCTCGCCATCGGAAAATCTACATTCGTGTCTTCAAACACTTATGAAACATGAGAAAAAAATTAAAATTTGGCCATATTTAGCCTTATTTTGCAACAAAATGATAAACAAAAAGATAAACTATTGAAAGCGTGAAGGTTTGGCAAGGCAAGTATCTATTCACCCCCCAACTAAAGTTAAACATTGTCCTCAATGTTTCGAGTCTAAGGGTAGAATACCATCATACTAGAGACGTAGTCGAATGCTTAATCTAGCATGGAAATGGTGGAACCATTAAATCAATGGCCGTTTATAAAGTGTGCTAAAAAACTAAGGTTAGAACAATCAATGATATATCATATGGATATCGAGAAATTCTTCAAAGCAAACGATCGAGTGCTCACGTAAAACGAACTCGAGAGGCTCCAATCGTGAAGATAATGATCATCTAAAAACAACAATGCACAAACAACCATGGAACAAAGGTTGGAAGGGCACAAATCCCCTCACGTAAGCTACATTAGAAAGCGATAATATGTACATGGATAAGCATGGGACTCCCCCACGAGGCACCTCGTTTTTTATTACCGAGTCACGAGCTCGACTTGATCCCCTTAATACTACCTATCATTGGGGAAGGTGATTTGGTCGAGGTCGTTCAAAGAAGGAACTTCCCCACCAAAGTAGTGCTTTAACCTATGGCCATTCACCTTAAAGTTAGGACCATCATTTTGAGCTAGCTCGATGGTCCCATATGGAAACACTTGGGTAATGGTGAACGGACTCGACCAACGGGATTTCAATTTGCCGGAAAAGATTTTCAATCTCGAGTTAAAAAGAAAAACTTGATCCCCAATGTTAAAAACCCGGTTTTTAATTTTAGAATCATGAAACCTTTTGGTTTTCTCTTTGTAAGTCAATGAATTTTCATAAGCAATATCCCTCAAATCATCCAATTCATTAAGTTGCATTTTCTGGTGTTTTCCCGCGGTCTAATTGTCATCATTACAATGCTTTAGGGCCCAATAAGCTTTGTGTTCGAGTTCAATTGGTAAGTGGCAATTCTTCCTATACACAAGCTTGTAAGGAGTGCACCCAATAGGCGTCTTATGAGCGGTACGAAAGGCCCATAAAGCATCGTCTAACTTATCCGACCATGATTGTCGGTTCTCTCCTATCGATCTCTCCAAGATCCTCTTCAACGCTCGGTTTGAAACCTCAACTTGCCCACTCGTTTGTGTGTGATAAGCCATAGAAAGCTGATGTGTAACCCCATATTTCTTTAGAACCTTATCTAATTGGTCATTACAAAAATGGGTTCTACGATCGCTTATGATTTCACGAGGGGTTCCAAACCGGGAAAAAAATTGCTTCAAAAACTTGACTACCACACGAGCATCATTCGTGGGCAAAGACTTAGCTTCCACCCACTTGGATACGTAGTCAACGACGACAAGGATGTACTTATTACCACGAGATGATGGGAATGGCCCCATAAAATCAATTCCCCAAACGTCAAAGATCTCACACACTTGGAAGATGTTTTGTGGCATTTCATCATTTTGTGAGGCTTTGCCTTGACGTTGGCATGAATCACATGACTTGACAAGTGCATGTGCATCTCGGTAAATAGTAGGCCAAAAGAAACTGGCATCAAAGACCTTCTTCGCTGTGAGATTAGCACCATGGTGACCACCCATGGGTCCTCGTGACAAGCTATAAGGATATTAGAAGCTTCGGTGCCAAAAACACAACGTCAAATAATTTGATCCGCACAAGTCCGAAATAGGTATGGGCCGTTCCAAAAGTAGAACTTTACGTCACGAAAGAATTTCCGTTTTTGTTGAGTCGTCATACCCTTAATGATGAAATTGCCTGCATGGTAATTTGTGATGTCCGCAAACCATGGGGTGGATGAGTCAATATTAGAATTCACTACACCAAGTGTCTCGAGAGGAAATGTTTCGGTGATTTCCTTGTTCTCGTACACACTTTGGTGAGGATCTTCCAAGCGAGAAAGATGATCGGCCGCAAGATTCTCGGCTCCTTTTTTGTCAAGGATTGTGACATCAAATTCTTGTAGGAGGAGAATCCAACGAAGAAACCTCGACTTTGCATCTTGTTTAGCCATGAGTTACTTGATTGCCGAATGATACATATACACTATGCATTGGGTCAAGACGAGATAAGGTCAGAATTTCTCCAATGCATACACCACGACAAGGAATTCCTTTTCTGTTGTGGTATACTTAAGTTGAGCCTCGGTCATCGGCTTGCTAGCATAGTGGATAGGCAAGAAGTTATTTTCATGATGTTGCCCCAAAACGACCCCAATAGCGTAATCACTTGCGTCACACATGAGCTCAAAGGGGAGGTTCCAATTGGGAGCAACAAGAATGGGAGATTCGGTATGTTTCCTCTTAAGGATTTCAAAGGCTCGTACACAATCTTCATTAAAGACAAAAGGAGCATCTTTTTCGAGGAGGTGTGTAATGGGTCGAGATATCTTTGAAAAATCCTTGATGAATCGATGATAAAAGCCTGCGTGGCCTAGGAAACTCCTAACTCCCTTAACGGTTTTGGGATGAGGTAATTTGGCGATGACGTCAATTTTAGCTTTGTCTACCTCAATCCTCGCTTTCGAAACCTTGTGACCTAAGACGATTCCTTCCTTAACCATAAAATGACATTTTTCCCAATTGAGCACAAGGTTGGTTTCCTCACAACGTTTCAACATTCTCTCAAGGTTCGACAAACACGAAGTGAACGAACTACCAAAAACGGAAAAGTCATCCATAAAGACTTCCATCGTCTTCTCGATCATGTCATGTAAAATAGCCATCATGCACCGTTGAAAAGTTCCCGGTGCGTTGCAAAGTCTGAATGGCATTCTACGATAGGCAAACGCTCCATATGGACACGTAAACGTAGTTTTTTGTTGATCACGAGGATCGATAGGGACTTGGACGTAACCGGAAAAACCATCTAAAAAGCAATAGAAATCGTTTCCCGCAAGACGCTCCAACATTTGATCCATGAAGGGCAAGGGAAAATGGTCTTTACGAGTGGCGTCATTTAACTTACGATAGTGGATGCACACCCTCCAACCGGTGACGAGTCGAGTTGGAATTAACTCGTTCTCAGCGTTTGACACAACGGTCATTCCTCCCTTTTTAGGGATACAATGAATGGGACTCAGCCAAGGGATATCGAAAATAGGGTAAATCATTCCCGCGTCAAGGAGTTTCAGGACCTCCTTTTAAATAACGTCGTGAATTTTGGGGTTCAACCTCCTTTGGCATTGAATTGCGGGATTGTAGTCTTCCTCCATTAAAATTTTGTGGGTACAAAATTTTGGGTCGATACCCTTAATGTCGGATAATTTCCACCCAATTGCACCTTTGTGAGCCGTTAGAACATTGATAAGTGCGGTTTTTTCATCATCTGAAAGATCCTTCGCAATAATAACCGACAACTTATCATCTCCTTCCAAGAATACGTATTCAAGATGAGGAGGATGATCTTTCAACTCGAGGATTGGTGGTTCCTCGATTGAAGATTTGGGTTCGATACTCATAACCTCCACCGGCGGGGGAAATGGGAAATCGTTAAGAAAATCCTTGATAATCGAGAAGTCCTCATCGTTGTCGAGGTCTTCGTTGCAAGTTCGAGCTACATCAACTCTTCTAAAGTAAAACCACCACCTTCAAATGGAGTGAAGGATGGTGTCGAGTTATCAAGAATAGGATAGAGCATAGTGGGATTGCCACTATTTTCTTCATCACCATAACCTAAAAATTCTTGTGTAAATTCTTCACAAACGACATCAATCATATCAATGTAGTTTATGGCCGCAATAGAATAAACATGAGAAAGTTTGGAGTTTTTAGTTGTGTTTATAACAAGTTCCTCGTCGTTGAAACGTAAGGTGATTTTCCTTGCATGCACATCAATCAATGCTCTCGACGTATCTAAAAACGAACGACCTAGAATGAGAAAAACTTGAGGATCCGTGGGAATATCGGCTACGATAAAGTCTACCAGATAATAGAACTTTCCCACTTTCACAAAAACGTCTTCGGCCAATCCACATGCGGGAATAGAGGAATGATCGGCCATCTTGATAGACATTCTTGATGGAGTAAGATTAGGAAGATTGAGCGATTTGAAGATTGCAAGAGGCATCAAGTTAATACTAGCACCAAGATCGGCCAAGGCATAGCATTCTTCCATATCTTGAATACCAATTGGTATTAAGAACTTACCGGGGTCACCGACTTTTTGAAGTATGCGGTTAAGATAAACCGATGAACAACTAGACAATTTTAGCAATTTCTTCTTGTTGTTCAACATACTCTTAAAGTTGGCGGCAAAAGGAGGCATCATAATCAAAGCGTCGGCGAAACTTATGTTAAAATGCAAATCACGAAACATCTTAATGAAAAGCTCAAATTGGTAGTTGTCATGCTCTTGCAATTTCTCCTTACGAAGTCTCGATGGGTAAGGTAAGGGTGGTGTGGGCTGGGGCATAGGCATAGCCTTTGGAATCTCGGGTTCCAATGATGGTAAAGGGTCAACCATAGGTGTGGTTTGGGAGGTACTTCGTGGTATTGGGATATGCTCCTCTTCGACCACCACCTCGGGTTCTTCCTCAATTTCCTCCACCGTAGGAGCAATTGGTTGAGGAGTCGGTTCCTTAAAGGTCTTACCACTTCGTGTGGTAATCACTTTCATCTCTCCCTTCGGGTTTGACACGATGTTACTAGGAAGACCACCCGAAGAAGAGGCTCTACTCATCATGATAGCATCTAAAAGTCTATTTTCCGTCTTTTTACGTTCCTCCCTATCTTGCTCTTTCTTGGCTTTTGCATTTTTCTCCAACCTAAGTAAGGTTTGTTCAATCTTATGTTGACCTTGTTCCATTTTTTGTTGGTTTTGTTGAAGCCTAACCACATTCCCTTCCAATTTGTTACTTTGAGTTTCAAACTTAGTACTTAGGTTACTAACATCATTTGCCATGTTCGTGTACCTATCATCATTAGCCTTAAAATAGTTCAAAATTTCAGGTGGAATGTATTTTGATAATGCATTTGAAAGCCCTTGATTAACATTTTGGAAAACACGATTTTTATTTTGATTTTACACTTGACTACTAGTCCCTTGATTCCCAAAATTGTTGTTGTTACCCTTATAGTTGTTCTTGTAACCACCTTGATTGTTTCGATAATTGTTAGCATTTTGATTTGGTGAAAACCCCGGTGGAGTCAATTGATTAGTGCGGGTAACTTGACCGTTTTGGTTATAAGTTCCCGTGGCCACGTAGGCACTCGAAGTGTTACCACCGTTGGTAATGCACTCGGAGAAATCATGACCTCCACCACAATACATACAAGAAACCTCAACCGATTTAGCCGTACCGGGAGTGGGTTGTTCACCAACTCCAAACTCAGTTAACAATACTTTAAGCTTATCAAAAATCTTATTATTTGGCAAGCATCGATGGTATGTGACAATGAAGGCGAAGGCGAAGACGAAGTCATATGAACACTCGATGTGCTACGAGGACTATAGACCTTATACCTATTCTCAATGATCAACAATGCTTCCTCGACCGTTTTACACAAAAATTACCACCCGCGGCGGCATTAAGATAATCACGCTCAAGATCGTTCAATCAATTGTAAAACGTGTTAATTTGATGCAAGTCAGAAAAACCATGACGAGGACATTCGTGTAACATTCCTTAAACCGGTTCCAAGCCGTTGAAAAACTCTCATTATACTCTTGTGAAAACTTGGAAATCTTGTTTTTCAAGAGCGTAGTCTTACAGGGCAGGAAAAATTGGTTCACGAACTTTGAAACAAGATCCTTCCACGTCAATATAGAATTGGGTGGTTCTTTCTCTAACCAAATTTAGTGGGCCCCGCTAAGGAATACGAAAAAAGCCTCATCTTAATCGAGTCGTTCAAGACATCCTTAAACTTGCATGTGGCTGTAAGACGATTAAATTGTCGAATGTGGTTATCCGGGTTGTCCTTTTCGTCACCGCGAAACTTGTTGTTTTGAATCATGGACAACAAACCCGTCTTGACCTCAAATTTCTCCGCAAGGATAGCGGGAATCACAATACCCCTGGGTGCTTGAAGCAACTCCATCATAGTATGATTAGCCATGATTGCTTCTTGTTCTACGATGGCTTCGTCAATAGGAGATTCTTCACTAGAAGGCGTTCCTTCCTTTCGGTTTCTACGTTTACGTGCACGTCTTGCTTGGTTACGAATTTGCATAAACGTCACGTACAACGTGGGGATGAGCAAAGAATACTCTTTTGGGTGTTTTTACTTTTTCCAATTTTTTGTGCTTTTGATTGTTTTTTTACTTTTTATGGATTTTGGTGATGTATACGTAGACACAAATCTACAAATCTCTCCTCAAATCAAATCTCTCGATTAAAGGAGCCTCAAGGAATGAAAATGATCACGTGAAGTGAATGCCTTCAATGACTTTAGAACGTTGGTGTAACACCAAAACTTTCAATAGGGTTTAATCTTTTGAAACCAAGAAAATATATAGATACGTAGATAATACTTTGGTTGGCAAACCCACGATTAGCCCTTTCTCTCAAAACACGCACAAGCAAGCGGAGGAAACGAGGCGGCGCTAAGCACTTAAGAGCCTTTTTCCTTTAGGTTGTGAAATACAACCGCCTTATACCCACCTTATAGTTTGTGTTTATCAAAATCAAGCCTAACGAAAATAATTATCTATTTTGCCTTTTTTCTTTGTTTGAGATTCGAATACAATGATTGAGTGATGAAATCCCAATTCAAGGTTGTGTTTTCATACTTTTGGAGTACTTTTGTATCTATTGTGATACGTATATAATAAGTGTGAAAACACTTATCCTTTTACCACTTATTTCCAATAATAACAAGACCAAAACATGTGATTTATGTCGTAAAAGTCGGAATTATGCGTGGTATGTGTTTTTTATTGTGTTTTTGGACTAAAATATGAAAAAGGAAGAAAACACGGGTTTTCACTGGCTTTTATCGAAGAAAACGGGAAAAGACGAAGTCAAAAGATCAAGAGTGAAAAAAGAACGGAAGTCCAAGGCCTATTCTGAAGATTTATAGAAGAAAAAGTCTAAAGACGGAAGTTTAACGAAATCGAAGAACTTAAGTCTAATAGAAGAAGAAAATTAAAAGACAAGTTCAAATCCTGAGACGACAAAGACAAAGAATTAAAGTCGAGTCGAGAAAACGTGAAGAAAGCAAGAAAGAAGATGCAACACATGCACTCCTTCCACCTTCCCTATAAATACCCTCCTAATAGTCATTAGGAGGGTGGTTAGCTAGTTAGTCTTTAATTTTAGTTTTTCACTTTTTAGAGAGAGAAAGTCTTAAACTTTCTCTCACTAAGTTTCATCTTTTTCTTTTAATCTTTCAAGATTAAACACTTATGTATTTCTTATTTCATTAATCAAGTTCTATTTTAAGCTTTTAATCCTTAATCTCATTCTACTCTTCTTTGATTTTAGATTGATTTTGGTGCGATTATCATATGATCCGTGTTGTTCTAAATGATTTCGTGCTTAAAAAGTTAATCTTTTGATCATTTCATAAGTTTTCATTTGATTAAGCTTTAAGACTTTTGTGCTTATTGGCTTATTTTTATGATTAGCTTATTTGTTTATAAAAGTTTTCCTTAAAAAGTTTATGTTTTTATTGTTTGATCAAAAAGTTTGTTTACTTTTGAGTTAGATAAGTTGATAAAAATGCTTATTTGATTTGGTTTAGTATTGATTCGTTTTAGTTGGTGAGAAGCTTATAATTTTAGCTTATTTCATTGGCTTTTTAACCGAATCCCTTAGTTTTGGGAAAGGGTTACAAACCCCTTTCCGATTTACACATTCCGAGCAGACTCATCCCTTTATTCCGATCGACCAATCGGAAAAGAGTTTTGGTGGTTCCGATTTGCACCCCTGTTATTCCGATCACAGTGATCGGATTAGGGTTTTCATATTCCGATTGAGATTCTTCCCACTTTCCGATCTGAGCTTCTTTGAATATTCTGATTGCCCCCAACTTGCAACATTCCGATTGACCTTTGTTTGTACACATTCCGATTGGGGCTATTTCCTGTTATTCCGATTAGTAGGTGTTGCCATTATTCCGATTGATATCATTTTGTGGATATTCCGATTGGTTTCAGTTCTTGGATATTCCGATTGCATTTCCCCCCCCCCCCCCCCCATATTCTGACCACCAGATCGGAATACATTCCGATCTGGGCTTGTTTTGGCTTATTTCGATTGAGTTGTTTTGGTGTATTCCGATCTTACTTTTTTTTAGTACTTTTCAACTAAGTTCTTATTTTTTAAAAAAATTTCTAAGTGTTAGTTTTATTTAGTGTGCTCATTTTGCCTTAAAGTTTACATGCATTTATTTTTACTCGTCATTTTAGTATTAATCTTTATTCTTCCATTTTACTCAACGACACTTTAATTACTTGCTAATAGTTTAAAACAAACAATCAACCAAACCATTCTCTTGATTCACCAAAAGACGATTGAGTCGCACTTAAGACCGGTTTTCAATTCAAAAGGATTTGGACGATAAGATTTTATACCTAGCCAAAAGCGAAGTATTAAATGGCGCCGCTGCCGGCTCTTTTCGTTATGATTAACGGTTTTTAGTGAGAGACGCATTGAATTTTGGGATCCGTTCTTTGAACGTTATTTTCCTTGCTTTAAAAAATTTTCAAAAATCCTAAAAAAATATAAAACTCTTCAAAAATACAAAAACATTAAAAAATTATAAAACAGCAATTCTTTTCAAAAGGTTTTGCACCAAAAAGATTATATAGATTATATAGATATTCTTTGTGCATATTTTTCTTTTGCAGGTGTATGCGTACTAGATCTTCGAACTATTCTGAGCCCGAGACTCGTGAAGATTTAGATATGGCTGGTGTTAATAACAACAATAATCACCCACCTCAACCCAATTTGAATAACAACAATAACAACAACAACAATGTCCACCTACCTGATTTACGGACAATGGAGGAATTGTGTCAACCCACCATGAACGGACGCGGAGGCCCGATTGCGCCAATGCACGTCACAGCCTAGGAGTTTTCGTTGAAGCATCCCATGATCCAGCAAGTGCAAACTAACCCGTTTCGCGGAATTCCGGATGATGATGCCAACAAACACCTCGACAAATTCATTACCATCACTCAAATCATGAAGTTCTCCGGTGTTTCTATGGATGACCTTCGCCTCCAACTCTTTCCCCACTCGCTTTCTCACCATGCCGAAAAATGGTTTGACCGTCTTCCTAAGAATTCTATTCATACGTGGAATGACATGACTCAACGCTTTTTATCGCGCTACTTTCCCCCATCCATGGTCACTAGCCTTCTTAACCAAATCAGTGGATTCATGCAAGAGAATGATGAATCGCTTTTCGATGCTTGGGAACGGTACAATGATTTGATCGACCGCTGTCCAAATCACAATATGCTCCCCGTCACTCTCATTGACACCATCTACAATGGTCTCACTTTTCGTGATCGTGACACGATCAATGCCGCCGCCGGTGGTACTTTTATGAAAAGGAGACCGGAGGAGTGTCGAGAGTTGATTGAAAACATGACTACTCACCACAATAATTGGGATTCATCCGCATCCTCAAGATCTAATCAGAGAGTCATGTTTCTTCTACTACTTCCAATCCTGAGATATCCGAACTTTCCCGACAAATCGCGAATATGCACAAAGATTTCATGTCCATAGCCACAAACAACTTTCAACAAGCTAAAGCCGTTGCTATTTCTTGTGACACATGTGGTGGTCCTCATTCTTATAATGATTGTCCTTCTACCCAAGCCAATTTTTCTGAAAACGTTAACGCAGCTTACGGCACTTATCCCACGGGAGGCTATCAAGCCCGCCCTCAAGGAGACCGTGGCTTGCGAAGTTATCGTTCCAACAATTATCTTGCTCCACCTGGTTTCCCTCCTGCAAACCAAAACCAACAACAAAGCTACAACCAATCCCAACCTCGTGCAAACAATAAATATCAATCCCAACGAAACCCATACCCACCTCAAGGAAATTCTCAAGCTTACCAAGCTCCACCTCTCAATCAACCGATGGTAGTGAGTTCAGATGTCGAGACATTCATGAAGACAAATCGGGAGATGGTGACGAATCTTCAGAGTCAAGTCCGCAACTTGAAGGGCGAAATGGCAAAACAAGGGAACGATATTCGAGCCGAGCTACGGAATGATATGGAAAAACACAGCAATGAAATTAATGCAAACATGAGAGACTCTTTTAATAATCAAGCGGTTCACCTTCGTGATATGATTGGTTCGCTCATCCAAGGTAATCAACCCTCTTCTTCGGGTACTCTTCCGAGTAATACCGTTGCGAATCCAAGAGGGGAGATGAAAGCAATCACCACTCGTAGTGGAAAAGGTTATATGGAACCCGAGCTTCCTACACCTCCACCCGTGATTGTGAACAAGGAAAACGAGCAACTTTCCTCACCTCCTTCACCTTCTATCCCCATTTCCCCACCACCCGTGGTTGTGAGTGATCCTATTCCCTTAAAGCCTTCTTCTTCATCCAATATACCTTATCCTTCAAGGTTGAGGAAAGAGAAGCAAAAGAGCAAGGATGATATTCAGGTTTGAAACTTTCTAAAAATGTTTAAACAATTGAATTTTAACATCTCCTTTGCCGAGGCTCTCGCTCACATGCCCAAATACGCTAAGATGTTTAAAGATCTTCTAAGTGATAAAGAAAAGCTTCTTGACATTGCTCAGAACCAACTTAATGAGAACTGCTCCGCAGTGCTCTTAAGGAAATTACCCACCAAACTTGGTGATCCGGGTCGCTTCTTGATTCCTTGCAACTTCCCGAGAGTAGAGAATTGCATGGCCCTAGCCGATCTAGGTGCCAGTATAAACTTAATGCCTTTAAGTATTTGGAAGCAATTATCTCTCCCCGAGCTAGTCCCCACCAAAATGACTTTGGAATTAGCTAACCGTACGGTTGCTTATCCAGTGGGGATAGCAGAAGATGTCTTTGTTGGCGTTGACAAATTCACCTTTCCGGCAGATTTTGTTGTCGTTGACAACGAGATGGATCCGCGTGTTCCATTAATCGTTGGACGTCCATTCCTGAGGACCGGTCGCACTCTCATTAATGTAGCCGCGGGCGAAATAATCATGAGAGTTGGTGACGATAAAATTGTCTTCAACATGGGTAAGATTTCTAAGCAACCTTATTCATATGAGAGTGTTAATGCTATTGATGTTCTCGATGAGGCTTGTGAAGAACATTTTCATGATGCTTGCAAAAGTACTCTTTCTTCTCTACCCAATGTTGAGACCGTTGCCTCAATTACTCCAGCATTGACTCCTTTTGGAGAAACTGACTTGGATGATTTCGAAGCTAGCTTGGGTCCTCTCGATATTAAGTATGATAATTTTTCCACCAATTGGGATGAAGACATTCGTACTATTGAGAGACTTCTCAATGAGGACCCACTTTCTCCTCCTTCTCCTAAAGAGGTGACTAATGATGATCCATCGTTAGTTACACCATCTATTGAGGATCCTCCTACTCTTGAGCTTAAGGACCTACCTCCTCATCTTGAGTACGTTTTCCTAGAAGACAAAGAGAAGTTACCGGTCATCATCGCGAAGGATCTGAAAGAAGACGAAAAAGCAAGACTTGTCGCCGTGCTGAAGAAGCATAAAAGAGCTATCGCTAGGAAAATCTCCGACATCCGTGGAATTGATCCTCACTTCTGCACACATAAAATTCTCATGGAGGACGACTTTAAGCCCACAATTCAAAGCCAACGAAGGGTGAATCCTAAAATCCATGAAGTCATCAAAAAAGAGGTTATCAAACTTCTTGATGCGGGTATGATTTACCCTATTTCGGATTCACCATGGGTCAGTCCAGTCCATTGTGTGCCTAAGAAAGGCAGAATCACCGTTGTGCCCAATGCGAACAACGAGTTGATTCCTACCCGTCTCGTTACTGGGTGGAGAGTTTGTATAGACTATCGCAAACTCAATGATGCCACGAGAAAGGATCATTTCCCTCTACCTTTTATGGACCAAATGCTTGAACGTCTAGCGGGTAATGAATATTACTGCTTTCTTGATGGTTTCTCGGGTTATTTCCAAATACCCATCGATCCCCAAGATCAAGAGAAGACAACATTCACTTGTCCCTATGGCACATTTGCTTATAAATGAATGCCTTTTGGCTTATGCAATGCCCCCGGGACTTTCCAAAGGTGCATGTTGGCTATCTTCCATGACATGGTTGAGCAAACCATGGAAGTCTTCATGGATGATTTCTCGGTCTTTGGGGATTCCTTCTCTTCTTGCCTTGCCAATTTGGAACGTATGCTTAAGCGGTGCGAAGACACTCGCCTTGTTCTGAATTGGGAAAAATGCCATTTTATGGTAAAAGAAGGCATTGTGCTAGGACACAAAATCTCTAAAGCCGGTCTTGAAGTCGACCGTGCTAAAGTTGATGTCATAGCCAAATTACCTCCACCTTCAACCGTGAAGGGTGTGAGAAGTTTTATGGGTCATGCGGGCTTCTATCGACGATTCATTAAGGATTTCTCTAAAATCGCTCGCCCGATGACCCACCTCTTGGAAAAAGATACTCCTTTTATCTTATCTAAAGAGTGTCTCGAAGCCTTCAATCTTCTTAAGAATAAGCTAACTAAGGCACCGGTCTTGGTTACCCCTAATTGGGAGCTGCCTTTTGAATTGATGTGCGATGCTAGCGACTTTGCTATTGGTGCGGTTTTGGGCCAACGAGTGAATAAACACTTCCAACCAATCCACTATGCTAGCAAAACAATGACGGGGGCTCAATTGCATTATACGACAACCGAAAAAGAGCTTTTAGCTGTTGTCTATGCTTTTGAGAATTTTCGCCCCTATCTTGTTTTATCTCCCACCATCGTATACACGGACCATTCCGCGTTGAAGTACTTGATGACAAAGCATGATTCTAAGCCAAGACTTCTTCGCTGGGTTTTACTCCTTCAAGAATTCAACATTGAAATTCGTGACAAGAAGGGAGCCGAAAACCTGGCCGCGAATCATCTGAGCAGACTTGAGGATCCATATCAAGGGGATCATCCGAACAAAGATATCAATGACCCTTTCCCCCTTGAGACCTTAATGTCTATAAATCTCAATCTTGATGGCACCCCGTGGTTTGCAGACATCGCAAACTATTTAGCGGGTGGTATTCTCATCAAAGGGTTAACATCCCAACAAAAGAAGAAGTTCTTGAATGATGTTAAGACTTACTTTTGGGATGACCCTTATCTATTCAAACAATGTGCTGATCTGATCATTCGTCGATGTGTTGACGGACCGGCAGCTTTTGACATCCTCCAAGCTTGCCAGAAAGGACCCACTGGTGGTCACTTTGGTCCCAACTACACCGCTAAAAAAGTGTTTGATTTTGGATTCTATTGGCCCACCATTTATCGTGATGCTCACAAAATGGTTAAGCATTGTGATGCTTGCCAACGCCAAGGCAAGATCACACATAAGGATGAGATGCCTCAAAATTTCATACAGGAATGTGAAATCTTTGATGTATGGGGCATCGACTTTATGGGGCCATTTCCATCCTCCAAAGGGAACAAGTTCATCCTCGTCGCCGTCGATTATGTTTCTAAATGGGTTGAAGCCAAGGCTCTCCCTACGAATGATGCGAGGGTGGTTGTGAACTTTTTGAAGAAGCTTTTCGCTCGATTTAGCGTTCCACGTGCTATTATCAGTGACTGCGGGACTCATTTTTGCAACGATCAATTTGCAAGAGTCATGGCTAAGTATGGTGTTAATCATCGTCTTTCCACCACCTATCATCCCCAAACCAATGGGCAAGCTGAGATATCCAACCGTGGATTGAAGCGAATTTTGGAGCGTACTGTGGGAGAGCATCGCGCCGCGTGGGCCGATAAGTTAGATGATGCTCTGTGGGCTTTCCGTACTGCTTACAAGACCCCGATCGGTTGTACACCTTATCGTCTTGTGTACGGGAAAGCATGCCACCTTCCCATCGAGCTAGAACATAAGGCGCACTGGGCCTTGAAGTGGGCTAACTTCGACATCAACAAAGCCGGTGATCATCACAAGGTTCAACTCAACGAGCTAAATAAACTGAGGAATGAAGCTTATGAGAACTCACTGATCTACAAGGAGAAGACCAAGATCATTCATGACGCAAAAAATCAAGAACCGAGAGTTCCACGTTGGTGATCAAGTCTTACTCTTAAACTCTCGGTTAAAGATCTTCTCTAGCAAGTTGAAGAGCCGCTGGTCTGGTCCATTCACCGTCGCCAAACTCTTTCCTTATGGGACCATTGAACTTTCTCAGCCGAATGGGCCCAATTTCAAGGTGAATGGCCAGCGTCTGAAGCTGTACTTTGGTGAGTACATCTCTCAAGAGATGATTCCATCCCTCACCACGTTCCCCATGAACTAAAAATGGGCCGAGTCAGGCTCGTGACTTGGTGAACAAAAATGTAAAACCCGCAAAGTCTGTTTTCATTTTCTAAGACAAAATTATTTTCTTAAAGATGATTAAATTTTTAATACTTCAAATAATATATGTGAAACCGACTACAAGTCTAAAACAACTTTCCTAAATAACGATCATTCTTATTTTTTTTTTCTTTGAATTCATTTATTCACATCCTTTTGCGCTTTTGTCCTCTGACACAGAATCCATCATTTACTCCCATATCTCTTGCATATGGAAACATAATATTCTATGGGAAAAATACTTTGACTACAATTAGATATATTAATTATGTCTTCCGTTCCACTTGTTATTGTGCGAAAATATCGTTAGCACATATATGCATATATGTAACAGATTCTAAAGAAAAACAATGCCAACATTTCTCAACAAAAACAAAACCACCGCTGAAACCTTTTAATAAAATGTCTTCGTCAAATCTTGGTTTAGGTACGGTTCACGCCAAGTTTGTTCGAGTTTGGGAAAGCTGCTCGTTAGGTTCATGTCCGACTTCGGTTATGCATTCTAGTTCATTGAAGGGCTGAGTTTTTGGGTTAATCGGTCTATATAAAGGTGGTTGTGGTTTCAAATGTTAAGTTGTGTTCGTGTTCGACTCGTGTCTCATCGAATCTCGTGTTCACGTCTTCGGTTTTGATCGTCCTTATTTGGTCTGAAGGTATCTTTCGAAGCGTGATCTTAATATGATACCATGAACATTAGTTATTCAAGATTAATGGTTCAACTTTGTTATATGGTAAAACAGTAACATGATCTCATAGACATAACCCCCATTAAAAGAAAAAGAATCATAGTTAAAGGTCTTTCAACCTGTTAATTAATTGTTAGCTTCATATTCATAAACGGATCATGCGCATGCTTACTAACATTAAGCTATAAGTTTGCGTTGTGTATTTGTATATGGTATAAATTTACGCATCGCATATCAATAAGGAAGGAACTGCATGTTCATACACTTTAATGTAATGAAGATTTCATCTTATGACTTCATCTAACTCTTGTTTTGATAAAAAAAATAAATCATTGAGGGAAAGCTTATAAACTTAACTATGTCCTTTACATAGAAACAACTACATGTTTAATCATATTTACTTAGTTTAGAAAATGTAATTGGACTATGCTTGTAGTAATCGGTGGTTTCGAAAACAATGATTTCTTGAGTACTAATACGATGGTTTAGAAATGCTAATTTGAAAAAAATGACACTTTGTAAGTAATACAAAATACAATCGATGGTAATACATAAGAAATTCTTTGATCGGTATTAATTTGTAGTGGCAATTTATGTAGATCGTTTGGCGGAAAATAATTTTGGGATTTACTTAAGTGTCAAGTGTCGAGTTTGGTTAAGGTACGGATATTCCTATCTTCTACTATTAGTATTATGTCTTTTTCGTTAACTTGATTGATTGTACGGATTTTCCGTCCTTTCAGTAAGGACTTTCTGTCCTATGCATGATTATGATTCTCCGTCTGCAGCCAAATGTTTTCCCCAGTATATGTTTAAACTTATCAGTAATCATGTTAAGAATTAAATAAATTGCCTGAGCATTATATACAAGCATGATTAGTTTATGTACTAGTTACGGAGGTACCGTAACCACGACACTAGAGGCACCGGTGTCGTGACTCACATGCAGGAGAGTGATATCCTGCATCGTCCCACTCAGCTCAGCTTGGCCATTTTATCAGTATTATTAGTGGGGCGTATGGATGCATCCTAGGCTACAGTTTACAGTTTAGCAGGTGAATGTGGTGTGCTCTACATCCTTCACATTAGAGCTGATCCCTCCACCCAGCACAGTTATTTAGAGGTCACCCCTCTACAGCATGACGAGGTCACCCCTCCAGTTATTCATGCAACGTTGTTACAGCACATGACCTATATAAGCTCTGGCAATTAAAATACAGTAAATACATGTTTTCAGATTTAACAGATAACAGTTCAGCTTTATTATTTATAAATCAGCCTTTACAGATTATACACAGATTTCTGCTGCAACTTTACTTATCAGTCTTACAGCTTCAGTATTTTATCATCTGTTTCATTTCAGTAATTTCTTATCATGCTTTATATCCGTTCACTGAGCGTTATGCTCAGCCGTAGTTCCTTTCATGTTCTAACGGCAGGTACACCGGGACGCTCATAGGATTCTGAAAGTACGTGCATTTGGGATGGAAGCCTTCCAGACTTCTTATTTTATGCACTTCCCTATTCTGCTTATTTGGACATTGTTTAGTCCTTTCATTCAGTACTTCATTTTCATGTTTTGTGCTTATGTTTGGATTGCCGAAGTTTGATTCCAGTATTTCCTTTATGGTCAGTTAATGTTTTAGGACATTTACCTTATGCTTTGATGACACGCCATAAATACACGTAACGGTCCACTTATCCAAGTGGGGTGTTACAATTATGGTATCAGAGCGCAAGGTTTGACATGTAGGCTCTAAAACTTGACCTGTGACTAGTGGGTAGTCACCAGGAACTTCACAAATTTTGGCGTTTTTATCTTTCAAGTTTCTCATGCATTTATCAGCCAATTTTCTTCATTTATCAGTCAGTTTTCTTAAATTTTGACTATGTAAAAGATTGGTACAGGACTGACCATATTCAGTTGCATGTGCTTTTCTACAAATTTCTGTTTTAGTGAATCGACCCATAGGCGTTCACCCTTGGCCGTTCAGATTTTGTATTGGTGAACCTACCCATCGACGTTCACCCTTACTCATGTCAGATTCATGTTTTCAGTCAAATATTACTGGTTGAACCAGCCAAAAACGTTCACCATTTTTCAGGTCAAATTTTCATGCTTTTTAGTCGAATGATGTTTTGTGAACCGATCCACAGTTGTTCACCTTTGTCATATCCGGACATTTCATAAACTTTGACAAGTATGGATTGGACTACAGCCAACCATATTTAGTCCCAGATTGTAAATTTCTATACATGACAGTTCTCATGAAATTTTGACAAGTATGGATCGAACCAGAATCGCCCATACTTAGTCACATGTTTTCTTCTTTGAATTCTATGGATTGAACTATAGCCATCCATACCAGTTGTTGTTAAACCTCAGTTGATCATACTCTTATGTTCTTTGTAACAATCCAGTTTACACAATCCCAAGTTGATGTCATTTTCACGCTGATTTGGTTTCATTTCTCCTTACGAGGGTTTCATTTTCAGCAGAGTGATAATGTTTTCATACTAAGGCACAAAAGGATTTCAGTAAAATCCTATTTCATGATAAATCATATTATGCTCTTTATCAATCATGTCCTTATACTGAACATTGATGAAACTTTGTTTAATCATACTTTTCAGCCTCTATACAACCAGCATTAAGTCTACGCAGAAATTTTCAGCCTATCATGTTAACTGTTTCGGTTCAGTTGCTAACCAGTTAAATCAAATTATTTTCCGTTAACCGTGTCACACGGTTTACACCAGTATCGATCATATCAGCAAACCTTCAGCAGTACCAAATGAATAGTATTGATCGTGTACTTCACGTACAGTATTTCAGGTGTACCCCATGCACCTTACACCACGTGTACTGTTAATCGATCCTTAATCACCTCAGGCATTTCCGCTTGTCGATATTCTACCAGATGCTGATGCTGCTCGTGAGTGGATGATTTTGTCAGATGCTGATGCCGCTAACACTTAGAAGACCTCACAAATATTGATGCTGCTGATACTTTGGAGATTTCTCAAGATGCTGATGCTGTTTATACTATGAAGACTCTACAGAACAAGGACGAAAACTATAAATTTGAAATTTCTGACAAGAATAAATTTCAACCATCAGACACTACCACTCCATTCCATGCTTTCACTTTCTTAGCTAGATGTCGCAATTCACTCAGCTAACCTTTCATTTAGAAGAGTGATAATCGGAACCCAGCAGGCCACTCAACAGAATAGCTACACGAATCACAGTCGTAATAATGACCGTCTTGAAACTGACAGACAAATCTTTAATGACAACCACCGTGCTTAAAATTAATCAGGAAGCAACCATCGGAACTCTAGAACGGACGTGACCAGAAATACAGAGGCCAACAGTCTCACCGGTCCGTCAATCCTAGCAGTGATCAAAATTCTAACCTTGTTCAGATCCACCTACTAAAACACATGTCAAGACATCAGTCAAGATACATGTATCAAGGATCATTTCGAAAGACACATGTCAAGAGACCAGCCATGATACATGTCATACGAATATCTTATCAAGGCGCGAGTCAAGACTTATAACTCCAGTATGCCTTCTAAACCAGATCCTCAGTAATTCAGGGTACCCTCCAAGGGAGTATACCCCTTTTGTTATGTCACGCATAAATCGGACCATTAAAGATTCAGTTACTACCACTTGCGTATTGTTCAGGTTAGACACGCAGTGTTCGCTCTGTGAGATTCAGACGAACACATTCAGTGAGAGTTGCCACGTTTACTACACGTGTTCACATGCCAACTTTATTTTAATTAGGCATTACCTACCTCTCAACCGGAAAAGACTTCACAGTATCACCTATATTTATTAAGTTTTCATTCCAGTCGAAGACGAAATTCGTCTTACTAAATCCATATATATTCATTTTACTTCTGCCAGAAAAATCCGTACAAATTGTTTCTGCTTTATAAGCACGCGACTTACTATTCTATAGCTTTGAAGACTTTCTAGCTACCAGTCATGAGTAAACTTTTGAAATTCCTTAAATTCATGATCAGCAGATTTTTCAAGGAATTTCCTAGTGTCATTCCAGAAGGTTTCTAGAAATCCCTTCCTAACCACGAGACAGAGTTTAACATCTAGCTTGTCTCAAGAACATAACCTGTTTTAAAAACTCTTTATTGCAAGGCTTCAGCTAAGTTAAAAGAGTGGCAGCATTTGCTGCATGAGTTATCGAAACGAAGTTTTGTTCGTCCTAGCCTCCATCAGGAAGTACACCGTTTCTGTCCACCAGTAAGAAGGCCGGTATCATGACATCATGTATCGACCACAAGATATTTCTTTTTATATAGATCACTATTCTTAACCAATGTTTCATTCCACGTATAGAAAGTTTATCTCATCTGCTACGATGTCTAAACCATATTTTCCAGAATAATTTTCGATCATGCTACCATCAGTGGTGAGAGAAAGAACATTTTGTTTCCAAGACCGCCTTTGCATACGTTAGTCTCTCTAAATTTTCGATTTACGCTTCCAAGTTTTCATTTGATCCAACTATAGTATGAAATTTTTGAATAAAATTTTTCCATGACTTCTCAGACAAGATCGCCAGTGTAATCATTGATGATAGTCCATCTGCTAAATTCTAGAGGAGTACAAGAGAATCATCTCTCACAGTTGTACAGGATGTCCGATAGGAGAAAATTATTTACGCTGCTTTCCAGATGTGAATTTCAGATGAACGAAGTTGCCTTTTAAACCACCCTATATTCGCAGAAAGAAATTTCAGAAATCCCGCGCAGGTGAAGGCCATCAACAGATGGTCAAGACCGACGCCTGTAGCTAAAGTACCAGACTTCTAGAACTTAGTTGACTGCTACCGTAGAAAATTGCACACAATTCTCACGATCAGCCTTCCATGACTAAGTTTACGCATAAAGAAGGGAACCCGCACTGAATTATGTATTCACAAGACCCTATGCTAGTAAAGGTCTAGTATCGGAACTCATACCTTCCCGTGAATATTCACTCAGGTTCCACCAGAATGTACTAAAAAAAATTCCAAGCAGGATTTTGATAGGAACAATATAACACGTTGATGCAGCTATGTTCATATCTAATGCCTGCCATTCCAGCAGGTTTAAGATAGAACGCAGTCATGCTATCGAGTTAGTACCACCAGTAGAAATTCTAGACCGAAAGGAGACAAGACTCCATGGAGATTGCTACCAGTTTACCACAGACTCAGAAAAAGTATAATGCTATCCGAGTCATTGTCGACCATGTAACCAACCTACGTGTTTACTTTCATCCGGAAGGATTACGCGGTAGCGGACTGCGGAAAATTCAGCAGTAAATCGTACGATTTCAAGGCATTCCATCGACCATCATATCAAACAGAATTCCTGTTCACGATCACGTGTATGTTTACGTCTACTTTACGCTCATGTGTATTTTCACTTCCACAATTACGTCTCATTCGTAGTATGATGCTGTTTCAGTTCATGTCTTGTGCTATCTCATGATTTAAGCTCACGTTAGCGTTCATAACATTGTTCACGTTCAAGTTCGTGTGCTATTTCGCGATACACGTTTCACAGTTTATTACCAAATACGGTTACAGAAAGCTTGAGAAAGCATACTCAAGTTTAGCACAACGTTTCCATACTCAGGCAGACGTTTCACGTCTCAAGCCGTATCGTTTGGCATTCATTCCTCAGTCAGCATATGTTCATGATATGTCCTAGAATCACGTTCACAATATGTTTCATGTATTATCGTGCACAATACATTCCATGCCTAGCATTCCGCATATAATCGTGAACCACGTTCACAATTACTCACGCAACACGTTCATAGTTGTTCACGTAGTTTGTCGCAAATGTTCCCAGCAGCTTTGCCCAGATATATAAAAGTTACCGCTTCATGTAGTTGTACTTATTGTTTCAAGTATTCCAACATACTATAGCTTATGCATTATCATGTTTATAATTCGAGGACGAATTATTCTTTTAAGATGGGAAGATTTGTAAAACCCGCAAAGTCTGTTTTCATTTTCTAAGACAAAATTATTTTCTTAAAGATGATTAAATTTTTAATACTTTAAATAATATATGTGAAACCGACTACAAGTCTAAAACAACTTTCCTAAATAACGATCATTCTTATTTTTTTTTTTCTTTGAATTCATTTATTCACATCCTTATGCGCTTTTGTCCTCTGACACAGAATCCATCATTTACTCCCATATCTCTTGCATATGGAAACATAATATTCTATGGGAAAAATACTTTGACTACAATTAGATATATTAATTGTGTCTTCCGTTCCACCTGTTATTGTGCGAAAATATCGTTAGCACATATATGCATATATGTAACAGATTCTAAAGAAAAACAATGCCAACATTTCTCAACAAAAACAAAACCACCGCTGAAACCTTTTAATAAAATGTCTTCGTCAAATCTTGGTTTAGGTACGGTTCACGCCAAGTTTGTTCGAGTTTGGGAAAGCTGCTCGTTCGGTTCATGTCCGACTTCGGTTATGCATTCTAGTTCATTGAAGGGCTGAGTTTTTGGGTTAATCGGTCTATATAAAGGTGGTTGTGGTTTCAAATGTTAAGTTGTGTTCGTGTTCGACTCGTGTCTCATCGAATCTCGTGTTCACGTCTTCGGTTTTGATCGTCCTTATTTGGTCTGAAGGTATCTTTCGAAGCGTGATCTTAATATGATACCATGAACATTAGTTATTCAAGATTAATGGTTCAACTTTGTTATATGGTAAAACAGTAACATGATCTCATAGACATAACCCCCATTAAAAGAAAAAGAATCATAGTTAAAGGTCTTTCAACCTGTTAATTAATTGTTAGCTTCATATTCATAAACGGATCATGCGCATGCTTACTAACGTTAAGCTATAAGTTTGCGTTGTGTATTTGTATATGGTATAAATTTACGCATCGCATATCAATAAGGAAGGAACTGCATGTTCATACACTTTAATGTAATGAAGATTTCATCTTATGACTTCATCTAACTCTTGTTTTGATAAAAAAATAAATCATTGAGGGAAAGCTTATAAACATAACTATGTCCTTTACATAGAAACAACTACATGTTTAATCATATTTACTTAGTTTAGAAAATGTAATTGGACTATGCTTGTAGTAATCGGTGGTTTCGAAAACAATGATTTCTTGAGTACTAATACGATGGTTTAGAAATGCTAATTTGAAAAAAAATGACACTTTGTAAGTAATACAAAATACAATCGATGGTAATACATCAGAAATTCTTTGATCGGTATTAATTTGTAGTGGCAATTTATGTAGATCGTTTGGCGGAAAATAATTTTGGGATTTACTTAAGTGTCAAGTGTCGAGTTTGGTTAAGGTACGGATATTCCTATCTTCTACTATTAGTATTATGTCTTTTTCGTTAACTTGATTGATTGTACGGATTTTCCGTCCTTTCAGTAAGGACTTTCTGTCCTATGCATGATTATGATTCTCCGTCTGCAGCCAAATGTTTTCCCCAGTATATGTTTAAACTTATCAGTAATCATGTTAAGAATTAAATAAATTGCCTGAGCATTATATACAAGCATGATTAGTTTATGTACTAGTTACGGAGGTACCGTAACCACGACACTAGAGGCACCGGTGTCGTGACTCACATGCAGGAGAGTGATATCCTGCATCGTCCCACTCAGCTCAGCTTGGCCATTTTATCAGTATTATTAGTGGGGCGTATGGATGCATCCTAGGCTACAGTTTATAGTTTAGCAGGTGAATGTGGTGTGTGCTCTACATCCTTCACATTGGAGCTGATCCCTCCACCCAGCACAGTTATTTAGAGGTCATCCCTCTACAGCATGACGAGGTCACCCCTCCAGTTATTCATGCAACGTTGTTACAGCACATGACCTATATTAGCTCTGGCAATTAAAATACAGTAAATGCATGTTTTCAGATTTAACAGATAACAGTTCAGCTTTATTATTTATAAATCAGCCTTTACAGATTATACACAGATTTCTGCTGCAACTTTACTTATCAGTCTTACAGCTTCAGTATTTTATCATCTGTTTCATTTCAGTAATTTCTTATCATGCTTTATATCCGTTCACTGAGCGTTATGCTCAGCCGTAGTTCCTTTCATGTTCTAACGGCAGGTACACCGGGACGCTCTTAAGATTCTGAAAGTACGTGCATTTGGGATGGAAGCCATCCAGACTTCTTATTTTATGCACTTCCCTATTCTGCTTATTTGGACATTGTTTAGTCCTTTCATTCAGTATTTCATTTTCATGTTTTGTGCTTATGTTTGGATTGCCGAAGTTTGATTCCGGTATTTCCTTTATGGTCAGTTAATGTTTTAGGACATTTACCTTATGCTTTGATGACACGCCATAAATACACGTAACGGTCCACTTATCCAAGTGGGGTGTTACAAAAAACAAGCGCTTCTCGGGAGGCAACCCGTGATCTATCCTTTACTGCTTTCATAATAAGTGTAGGGGGAGCCCCGCATATGTTTGTTGTCTTGTTTCTTGTGCTGTGCAGGGATTCAAGCTTCAGAGAGCATCTTGATGACTTTTGACGAACCGTGATACCGTGTTCCCATCTTCCTGGTTTTATCCTAAACTCTTGTGATTCAATTTTTCATATTTTATATGTTCACATTGAATTCACTTTAGTTGTCCTTTCCTTAGCAAGATTTAAACAAAGTGCACAATGTCCTAAGTGTAGGGGAGTTTACTCCCACATGCTTAAACATTGAGGACAATGTTTATCTCAAGTGTAGGGGGGACTTCTATCGAAGTAAGTGGTCTTTTCCATGAATTTGCCCTCATTTTGACCAGAAAATTTGATTTTTCGACATTTTTCAAATTTTTAATCTATTTTGGCCTAGTTGTATAGTTGTATTTTCCTTTATCATGTTTAGTTTCTTTCCATTGCTAGAATAAATTGTTAATAAAGTGGTTTTAGATTTTTCTTAGTCGTGAACATTTTGACTCAACCCGAGTTTACTTACCTAAGTTTACTCTAGCTAGTATCCTTAACGTGTTTAAGTCAAGTTTTGCTAGGCTTTTATATAGGGAGCTATAAAACGCGAAAGTCTTAACTCTCACGGGTTAAGAACAAGAACTTTTCGCAAGTTCCTATAATTGATCCTAGAGAGTCGTTTATCAAGGGAACTTTAAAACGCGATTTCTAAACTTGAAAAAGTCTAAGAATTTGCAAGATCCTATAGGCGACTCGAAAACCCAAAACTTTGATTTAATAGGCTAAGCATCCACGAGTCTCATTCCTTGAGATTTTAAACTTTGGAGAACAAGAGATGATAGAGTCAATTATAAGTATGGTATTCTTTCATGAATTTATGTGAGTTAATTATAAGCCTATTCTCCATCCGCTTGTTAATAAATTTATCTGCAATAAATAAGGTTGTACGATTTAAAAGGTTACTTAGCTTCTAGCCCCAGATCGTTTAAAAGTTGCTCGGTACGGATTAGAGTTCATAGACAAGGCATAACTTATTGAAGCGGGATGCGAAGATTGGCGAGTCCGAAAAGGCCCTAACAAGGCATGAGGGCTTCATTTTGTTGCTAAAGATCCAAAAGTGATGTGAAGAATCATTTATCGAAAATAAATATGAAGGATCGAGACACACGACGAAAGGCAATAACTCCCCAAAAGTCATGGAGAAGTCTATCCGAAAAGACCCTAACAAGGTATGAGGATAAATAGATCCAAGTCCTAAAAGGAGGCGGATCGTTGTATATCGAAGTCCAAAATAAAGATTGGAGAAAAATGAAGAAGTCGTGGTCCAAAGATGAAGAATCTCTCAAAACTTCAAGTGAAGAAATTCCTATTATGAAGAGAAGGCCATTATTTCATGAACGTCTCTCAAGATTCGAAGTATGAAGTCGCTGCCAAATATCGGTCCGAGAAAGGTCTCAAATCGTGAAGCGAGTTATGCCAAGATATGAACTTTATGAGGTCCCGAGAAGCAGTTTTAAAAGATTTGGTCCTTTAGCTAACTATTGATTAAATCGTTCACCTTATTTTCGGACTAAATAACTATCGAAATAAGTCAAACAATGCATCCTCGTGATCATTCAAGACAAAAATAAAATATAAGAGATACACCTAGGAATAAGGGAGTCTAAGTGAGTAATTGGCCCACATGAGTTCGTGTTAGTTTTCTAACTTATAATAACAATGATCTCGTTTTTAAGCTTGGTATGGGGAACGTGAAACTTGAGGATGATAAACGTTCATGGCTGCCAAAACCAATGTAAGTTTTTAATTTCTTTACTCATTCTATCTTTTTATGTTTAGTATTTAATAAAGGCCAAGGTGGGTTATTTATGATGGAAAATGTAAACCGTGCTTTAAAATTAATGCATTGCATGAGGGCATTGCAATGGTCAAGTGTAGGGGATTTAATAAGTGTGAAAACACTTATCCTTTTACCACTTATTTCCAATAATAACAAGACCAAAACGTGTGATTTATGTCGTAAAAGTCGGAATTATGCGTGGTTTGTGTTTTTTATTGTGTTTTAGGACCAAAATATGAAAAAGGAAGAAAACACGGGTTTTCACTGGCTTTTATCGAAGAAAACGGGAAAAGACGAAGTCAAAAGATCAAGAGTGCAAAAAGAACGGAAGTCCAAGGCCTATTCTGAAGATTTATAGAAGAAAAAGTCTAAAGACGGAAGTTTAACGAAGTCGAAGAACTTAAGTCTAATAGAAGAAGAAAATTAAAAGACAAGTTCAAATCCCGAGACGACAAAGACAAAGAATTAAAGTCGAGTCGAGAAAACGTGAAGAAAGCAAGAAAGAAGATGCAACACATGCACTCCTTCCACCTTCCCTATAAATACCCTCCTAATAGTCATTAGGAGGGTGGTTAGCTAGTTAGTCTTTAATTTTAGTTTTTCACTTTTTAGAGAGAGAAAGTCTTAAACTTTCTCTCACTAAGTTTCATCTTTTTCTTTTAATCTTTCAAGATTAAACACTTATGTATTGCTTATTTCATTAATCAAGTTCTATTTTAAGCTTTTAATCCTTAATCTCATTCTACTCTTCTTTGATTTTAGATTGATTTTGGTGCGATTATCATATGATCCGTGTTGTTAAATGATTTCGTGCTTAAAAAGTTAATCTTTTGATCATTTCATAAGTTTTCATTTGATTAAGCTTTAAGACTTTTGTGCTTAATGGCTTATTTTTATGATTAGCTTATTTGTTTATAAAAGTTTTCCTTAAAAAGTTTATGTTTTTATTGTTTGATAAAAAAGTTTGTTTATTTTTGAGTAAGATAAGTTGATAAAAATGCTTATTTGATTTGGTTTAGTATTGATTCGTTTTAGTTGGTGAGAAGCTTATAATTTTAGCTTATTTCATTGGTTTTTTAACCGAATCCCTTAGATTTCGGAAAGGGTTACAAACCCCTTTCCGATTTACACATTCCGAGCAGACTCATCCCTTTATTCCTATCGACCAATCGGAAAAGGGTTTTGGTGGTTCCGATTTGCACCCCTGTTATTCCGATCACAGTGATCGGATTAGGGTTTTCATATTCCGATTGAGATTCTTCCCACATTCCGATCTGAGCTTCTTTGAATATTCCGATTGCCCCCAACTTGCAACATTCCGATTGACCTTTGTTTGTACACATTCCGATTGGGGCTATTTCCTGTTATTCCGATTAGTAGGTGTTGCCATTATTCCGATTGATATCATTTTGTGGATATTCCGATTGGTTTCAGTTCTTGGATATTCCGATTGCATTTCCCCCCCCCCCCCCCCCCCATATTCCGACCACCAGATCGGAATACATTCCGATCTGGGCTTGTTTTGGCTTATTTCGATTTAGTTGTTTTGGTGTATTCCGATCTTACTTGCTTTTAGTACTTTTCAACTAAGTTCTTATTTTTTTAGAAAATTTTCTAAGTGTTAGTTTTATTTAGTGTGCTCATTTTGCCTTAAAGTTTACATGCATTTATTTTTACTCGTCATTTTAGTATTAATCTTTATTCTTCCATTTTACTCAACGACACTTTAATTACTTGCTAATAGATTAAAACAAACAATCAACCAAACCATTCTCTTGATTCACCAAAAGATGATTGAGTCGCACTTAAGACCGGTTTTCAATTCGAAAGGATTTGGACGATAAGATTTTATACCTAGCCAAAAGCGAAGTATTAGTATACACTATAGTAATAATACTCGACAAAAAACGAAAACCGATAATACGTGTGCTTAGAGTTGTAACACCCCCAAATTTATACAACTCAGTTCAGCGGAAGACTAGTTGGTGTTACGGGATAGCACATTACTCACATCATAGACAACGCATAAAAATCGCGTCGTTTAATAATAAATCATTTCCATTCATAAACATCAAAGTTACATAGGTCCCAAGTCATTACATTTCATACAAAGTTTTACAAAATATTTGAATGGAAAATATTGTTTAAGTGCGGGCCATGAATTCTTGTCGTCTTCCCGAGAATTACCTTCAAGTACCTGAGATAAAGCATGTTAAAAGAAAAGGTCAGCGATAACGCCGAGTGAATTCATAGAGTTTAATAAATTCCATCAATATAACTTTGGTATAAAATTAGTACCAAAAATCAATTCGTACAAATCATTGTAATAGGCCGAAAAATAGCCAAAATCATTTTATATAAATCCTTATCGAAAATCATAATATAGGCATTTGCCTTAAAATCAATATACGAGCCAATGTCGTAAAAACATCATACAATACGTCCTATGACGTTGTATAAAATCAAATAAAAACCGTTATATGAATATGGTTATGAAAACCAAAATACAAACATAATATCAATAGTATGACCCTGTATTGCTAGTCAGGCAATACATCGTAATTCGGAGCGTCTATTAGTATTTCGTTAATTCGGATTATTATAAGCCGCATGACATTGTTACCTTACTGAACCAACAACGGGTAGCTAACCCGATACCAATTTTGCCCATCTAAAGTAGCGTGTCGTCACAAAGGTCACGCTATGGAAATCTTCTCATACATTAATTCGCTTACCAATCAATGTGGCACGACGGGGATCAACCGTCAAGGCGCGAACTGGGGTGATCGTCCCCAAATAGTACTATTAAATGCATAAGCGTCTACCAACTCCCGGTAGTTCACAATTCATGCTAATGGGACTTTTAGTGACATAACCTAACTTTAATAATCCATTTAATTTCATCTATCGGGTCCATTAATCATTTATCGGGTCATACAATCGGGTCATTCAATCATTCGGGTCCAAAATCAATAAACAAACAATCGGGACAAATGGTGTCCAAACTTTTATAAAAACTAACATGTTATCTCCCTAGCGGGTTTATAAAGCATTTATAAAACATTTAAAAGAGTGCGAGGCTATGAACTCACGTTGATGTGGGAAGGCGGGTTGTCGGCAATTCGGATGTACGGTACGTGCTTCAATCACGGAAACCTAGACAAATAATACTCGGTCTTAGACTCGGTCCAATGACTTTTATCAAAATAACAATATACATATATATGATTATTGTACATATGATGATGATCAAGTGGGTTTATAAATCCTCATTTACTCATTTTAGCGTTTACGTTTTAGTATCGTCTTACTAGTTCACTAGTTTTACCGATTTTTCCTATTTTAAGTTCATTAAGTCTTTTATAAGTTCTTTTACTTGTTTCTACCCATTATATACTTTTATGATCAGTATATATACTTTTCATGTTGGGCCCTATTGGGTTAAGCCCAAATAATTCTTTTTACAAGTATTTATCTTATTAAGTCCAATTATTAATCTAATAGGTTTAGTTGGCTCGTAATTGTCCGTAATTCTTATAGTTCGGGTTTTATCGGTTTTTACTTGCCTTAGTTACTTATACATCAGTATATAACTTTTATAAACTTTACATTAGACGGGTTTGGTCGTCTAAGTTTTATTTGATGAAAAACGTTAATTTCACGGCGATAGCCGAAAAAGTCGTAAAAATCTAGTTAATAGTTTTTATTACTTATAAGTATTAATTTTACCACCATTTATATATTTTACCCATTTAATTAACCTTTTATACATTTATATAAATAAGTTTTACAAGTTAGTGGGTTTATACTTTACATTTTATAAATTATAAAGTGAGTGCTTATATAATAATAATAAACATTATTTCCAAAATCTGATTTTTAACTTCACATTCACCATTTTTATCATATCTAGAGTTCTACAATGACTTAGAAGCTCATTTTTAAATGACAACTTATTCATAATATGTGCTAAATATAACTTAGTTATAGCTACTGCCCATTTTGAGTTTAAGTTGCCTTAACAGTCCCTACAAAACTGCTTATTCAGATTGTACCACCTAACTTGTTTTGATCATATCTCACTCATTATTTTGATTCCATTGCATGGCCAACTCTCACATGTGTATAACATCATCTACTTTACTGTAAATAGATCAAACCATGCATTTTTATCAGTTCTTCATTTAGTTATCTACTGTTTTTATACAGCCAACTATTTAGACATGATTTTAGCTTCATTTCTTATGGTTATCATCATTTTTAAGCATATTTATCAACACTTGATCCCCACACAACATTTTTATCATCATATATACATCATATACATATACAAAATGAAAGAAAATACATTTGTTCTTTACAAAATAATAAGAGAAAAATGTAGAGGATGATCTTCTTTACCAATCCAAGTGGATTTCTTGTTTTAGGAAGGCAAGAACTTGATGAACACAACAAGTATCTCCAAGACCATCAAATAGCAAGATCATATGTTGGAAAATCAGCCCTAGGACACAAGCAAATCACCTCCAAAGTTGGTTATATGGCCACCAAATGATCAAGGTTTCAAGGAAACACCTTAATAGGACTAGTAAACATGTGGTTTGTAGTTGGAAGAGATCAAAAATGGTGTTTATTGCTTGATATGGGACGGCACAATAGGTGAAGTAGAGAGAGTTTTGAGAGTGAAATGCATGGATGAAATGGTTAAGTGAAAACCATGTGTTGGTTTTGTGTAGTTTGGTGGAAGGCTTAGCCTAAAGTGTAAGCTAAAGCTTACACTTGTTGCTAAACAAGTTAAGTTTGTGCCACCTAGTGTGGTGAGGTGTTTTTGGCCGTCCCATGTAAGCTAGTGGGATGGGGCAATGTGTTTTGTCCCATCTCACTAGTTTACGGGTATTTCTCGATTCTAGTTTTCTCGATTTGCGTGCCCTCGGGTCGTTTTACGAAAAACGTTTTTATAAATTATGAATCGACGTCACAAAACGAATCCAATAAAAATTGTTTCATCAAAAACGGAGTTCGAAAACGTAAATACGTAATCCTAAGGTTTCCGGTTTAGTCGTAAAGGACGTTAAAATAAAATCGTAAGTCCTAATCTCTTCTCGTAAATTTGTGAGTTTATGAACCAACACAAATTTAAAACTCCAAAATAATATTCTCAGATAAATTTATTTTTTTCTGAAATGTCGGACTGTCACCATAGACGGTGTATGTAAACGTAAGCACGTAACGTTGAATCCTCCGGTTTAGACGTAGTCGATGCTACTCCAAGACGTAAATCCAAATTTCTTCCCAAAAATATGTGAGTTCATATTGTAAATGGTTTTTAAATAATATTGGGAATAAAATATCAACCATAAATTGACGGATTGTCACAGCATTTACCCCTAAACAGGATCTTTGTCCTCAAAGATCATCTTACCTTACTACTCGCTTCTTATAGAGTTAAAGCCATGTGGGTATTTCCTCCACATTCGGTCTTTTCTCACAAGTGTAATTACAATATGCGAGTTTCATCAAACATAACTACGGGAATAAGATCAGGCTTAATGTTGACTTACTTTCTCTATCCATGATGTTCACGGGTTTTTGATGAATGCAACTTTTTGCCGATCTAAGCTCTACTAAGAATAATCAGAATTTCACTTGATAGATATTCCATCAAGTTCGATATACGAAACATAATTCACGCAGTCTTTGAAGTCCTAGGGTAGATCCAGCTTATATGCCTTTCAATCCCAATTTTTACAACATCTCAATGGTCCCAAACAACGGGGACTTATATCCCATGATTTGTCAGATCATGAATTCATCTTTCCAAGGTTAAAAATTGTGGCATAACTTCGCTACCCATCTGGCACTTCAAATCCACATTTCATATTCACATAACCTCTTGCCCACTACCGGCAGTCAATAATCAAATCCTAATTTCAACAATCATTTCAGATCTCGCGGGTCGGGTATTTTGTAAGGTTAGGTTTGCCATCATAGGAAACCTTAAACCTAAAAGACATGTCCAACTCACACTGGGTGTATGTCGGGTGTCTTTATCTCAACTCCTGCTTACAGATGCTCTACGATTTAGATCCTAACAAGATTCGATCTCGATCCTAATACGATGATTATCAATGATAATCTCTCCAAAGGAAAATGATTATATGGTCTATTACCAAAGGTCAATCATTCAAACATAAAACAACACTTATATTACTTTGTATCGTTACTTTACCTCGTCCCTTCGATTTGGGATGGTACATAGTACTCTCATCAAGGTTCGTTCTCAATGATTTCTGAGCAAATCTCTAGAAATTCAATGCGAAGCGAAGATCTTGATATAGATGATCGATACAGGCATGCTATGTTTACATAACTCTTTTGCATTTATCATTAACGAGAATGATATTAGCAGATTTGGTCAGTCTGTCGACGATGACCCAAATCGAATCAAATTCAGATGATGACCTTTGAAATAGCTAGATGTTTACTAATGTATGAGGCGATGTCTGCCTTCATAATTGTCATTAGTACAACTTCTTCAGACAAAGATACTTTTAGTCAAAAATGACATACATAGAATACTTATACTTACAAATTCCAATTTAACTCTATCTCACAATTTCCATATTTAGGCAACCACAAGTGGCCTTTAAAACATTTAACGCTATCGGCTTCTCACTTTTTAATGGTTCACATAAGCCGTGAAACCTTTTTATAATCTATATTATCCTTTTTACAAACATTGTTTATTTTTTATATCGTTCAGCAATTTATTTTGCACCTTCATTAATAAGGAACATGTCCAAACTGGTTCTTTATCTTTTCTACATAATGCGTCGGTATCTACATTCACTTCTCATGATGTTATAATTATCATGTTCACAATTTACTCAGATATTCTTTCTATATTAAGTGTCAGTAATTACGTTCACTTTATCCTGATGAAATAAATATCATAACTTTATTTAGTCAAAATTCTTTCTTCATACTCTTTATGTTTCAGTTTCGTCTCAACTATCATTTTTATCCGTTTTTTTTTTTCTCAATCTGACGTTTTAAAGCGTCGATAATTATTATAATTAATTAAATAATTATTAGTTAATTTTTGTGAAGCGTAAACGTAAAAGTTTTAAATTTCTTAGTTCGACCAATTATATAAAATGTTCAAAAATAATTTGAATTTAATTAACAAGATTTTTGTTGATTTATCGAAAATATTTAATAAGATTTCATAATTGTTCGAAAAATCTTTGGTTTATACCTTAGTCAAAATTTTCTTATTTAAAATGCAAAAATTGTCGTTTTAAGTTTTCAGGTTATGGTACAAATGGTTTTCTCAATCTTCTTAAGTTGTCTAAAAGTATACACAAACATTTACCCCTAAACAGAAGTTTAGTTAAATGGTTTGTGTATAAGGGAATAATCCCTTTAAAAATCCTTTGTTAAAACATTTGTCAAAACATATTTCCATTTCTTTTTGGTAAAATCCAAAGTCTTAAAAGGGCTCTTAATTTTTGAAGAGTCAATTTATATTCCATTATCCTTTTAATCACATCGTCTAATCATGTAAGGTTCAAGTTTTTAATCATGTGTTAATTATTCAAGGTTCAGGTTTACACTGTTCGGCCAATTCAGGGCAGTCTATAACTAATTATTAACTCATTATTATTCTTATAAACAAATGGTCCTTAATGATCACGAGCATGAATTTATCAAGTTATAGCCCACACACGTGATTCACTAAATTTATGAATACTACATGTGCATTGTCAATCCAAACGACATCACGTGAAACTCATAACGTTCATTACAAGCACCGGATGTAGTGATTGGAATAAATAATCTCTTTCGCAGATGCGAAGTTGATGATAACCATGCTATGGATCAAATTTGCTAGAACCTTGTAAATGATCGAACAATTCTTCCATTTCGAGTTATGGATATCGTTTTCGATTGTCAATTTACTCAGTCACAGTAATCTATAAATATAAGGAATGATAACACCATAGCTCTTCAGGATGACAGGCTTGGTATAATAATATCTTTCTCCGACAACTTTCTCAGTTGTACGGTAATTCCTTAAATTCAGATGGTGCTGACGTATAGTGCACAAGCCATAAGTGCAGCACCGAGAATATAATCAATTCCAGTTTCAACTTTCCTTAATGGCGAAAGTCTAGGTAATTCATCAACAAATACCTCCTAAAGTTTCAGATAACCAAAACATCTCTTTATAAATTCATATTAACTTCTTCTAGGTTATAATATCTATAACTTAGTTCATACCCATTCACAATATAATCTCAAGTCTAAATACAGGATATGATCATCCGTCAAGAATTATTTAGTTCACTTTTGAAAATCAACATCTTATCATTTAGGGGAATTCTATTCGAGTTCCCATCAATTAAGACAATGTCGTCATGTCATAATTAATCAATCCATTCTACCGGCATTATCAACTTTCTAGTTTCCTTACCGCCGATAAGATGTGAACTTCTCAAAAGACTAATAATAATTCATAATCCTTCACAAATTCAAGGATATATGGAGACATAACTAACCTTAAAAGAGTAAGGTCAACGCATAATCTATGCGAGAGAATTTCAAATCAGGTACAGACGAAAACATTTAACGAATATGAATATATCCCATGTTTTCATAATTTGAGTACGCATTCGAAAGCTCCTCGGATCGTTACCCAGGTCATTCAAATGAAATCAAATCAAGAGAAATGATAAGAACGTTAATACATCCAATCGGGTATCAACACTCGGTAATCAGATACTTTTCCTAAGAATCTCACTACGGGAGAATTGGTCAAGAAAGAATTGTCAATTGTCAAATAAGACAATTTCCACAGATGAGTAAATTCGACTCAGAAGAATAGATGCTACAGGCACATATGTAGGTGTCCCTAACACTATGTCCCTATTTTTCACTTCTTGCAGATCTCATAAATTTTTAATCTTTCACAATTTTCAAAGAAAATGTAGTGTTTATTCATTAGTTTTATGGTGACTACTAATCAGTCTTGCATAGTCCATTCCAAATTGTATGTAGGCGCGCAACTATACACAATTTCAAGATTAACGATGCAATACTCAGTTCGTCAAAATTTTATCATCATGTTTATAGTAAAATCATTTTCATGCTTAATTCTTAGATAAGAATCAAAAATAAATTTACAAAAATCTTCTTTGTTATGAAAACAACTAAGTTTTCCAAAGCTATTCATAAACAACTTCATTTTGATATCAATCACTTATAATTCTCACTTTGAATAATCCTTATTGTGATGAAAATTAAATTTTCTCAAAGGATACCGTTTTAACTTTATAAAAACAATGTGTGATCTGCAAAAGAGTGATGAAGAGTTGTTCACCAAGAATTTACTATGATATATACCAGGAAATGAGCTTAGCCAAATAATCATGAGGTTCATGATCTCGATGGCACTCAAAAGAATAATCCACAACGTAACTCAAATCAAGATGAGTACTTATTCAATGGTTGCATCACTAATGTGAACATTAGGAAGAAGCAATAAGAGATAGATAACATCGATACATGTAGGATTTAGTAATCAAAGGTAGTCTTTTCATTAATCACAAACAAGTCAAATTGTACCGTAACACATTACGTGTCACTATGTCATACAATTCTCAGAACTCATCCTACCAACTGATGTCTCAGTTAAGTTAGGGATTATTTTTAAAAGATACCACAATGAATACTAATCTACAAGAGTCATTAGGTGTTCCACATGTCCCGGAAGATCCATCGGTCCCAATTAAGAAGAAGATTTCTTCAATTTATTTCTTGGACACTGGGCATCCTCGTTAGTGGACAATGGCCTAGGAACAACCCTTAACGCAAACTAATAATCATTTAAAACCTTATAATTCAATCACATGACTTAATAATTTCCTCTTAACAATCTCATATTCCATACAGGTTAAATTTTACTTTATCCAAGTTTTAACCAATTTTATACTCAATTCGATATCCTACCTCATTATCCAATACTTACAACCTTATTCTTCGGCCTTGTAAAGGCAATACAATCTCAATATGAATCAACACTTAATTTCCAATCCTATTAGCTCTTACAACAACAATTATCAAATGAGTCATTAATATGAAATGACTTGATCATTCAACTAGAATTCTCGGAAAGGTATTAGTGGCATGAGGCTTCTGGGTAATGGTTCCAGTGACAGCCTCAAGTGCAACATTCACCCTTTCGATTCTCAAATCTAAGAATTGGATGACAACGAATCAGATGACATCTTTCTTGGTGGCAACGTTTTGTCAAACTCCACTCTATAAGAAAAGATCGTCATGACATCGGTATCAGATTTAATCTCGCCAATTCTTCTTCAATATCACAATCAACTAATATCTATATTTCTACGAGTATCAACCATTTGTTGGGATCATAAATATCCACAACTTGGTTTAGATCTAGGATAGCTAGAATTCCTACGAGAATAGCTTCGATTAATTTACTAGGGGATTTAGGGTTACTTGTGACAATCTACGTCGTATAAATACCTCGTATAAAAATCAAAATAATCATCAAACAATCATGTAATAAAATTACATCATATATATATATATATAATCCAAGTTATATATATATTAAAATAACACTTCTCAGTCTTGGCCTTGTCGGTAACTCGGGAATTCTTCGGCACCGTTATAGTCAAAAGATTTTTAGACATTTTAGAAAAATGTTTTTAGTTAAAAGATTTTGAAATGTTTTATTCAAAACCTTGGTTTTAAAAATCTTTCGTTCTCTATAACGAGAGCTCTGGTACCAAACTGTAACACCCCCAAATTTATACAACTCAGTTCAGCGGAAGACTAGTTGGTGTTACGGGATAGCACATTACTCACATCATAGACAACGCATAAAAATCGCGTCGTTTAATAATAAATCATTTCCATTCATAAACATCAAAGTTACATAGGTCCCAAGTCATTACATTTCATACAAAGTTTTACAAAATATTTGAATGGAAAATATTGTTTAAGTGCGGGCCATGAATTCTTGTCGTCTTCCCGAGAATTACCTTCAAGTACCTGAGATAAAGCATGTTAAAAGAAAAGGTCAGCGATAACGCCGAGTGAATTCATAGAGTTTAATAAATTCCATCAATATAACTTTGGTATAAAATTAGTACCAAAAATCAATTCGTACAAATCATTGTAATAGGCCGAAAAATAGCCAAAATCATTTTATATAAATCCTTATCGAAAATCATAATATAGGCATTTGCCTTAAAATCAATATACGAGCCAATGTCGTAAAAACATCATACAATACGTCCTATGACGTTGTATAAAATCAAATAAAATCCGTTATATGAATATGGTTATGAAAACCAAAATACAAACATAATATCAATAGTATGACCCTGTATTGCTAGTCAGGCAATACATCGTAATTCGGAGCGTCTATTAGTATTTCGTTAATTCGGATTATTATAAGCCGCATGACATTGTTACCTTACTGAACCAACAACGGGTAGCTAACCCGATACCAATTTTGCCCATCTAAAGTAGCGTGTCGTCACAAAGGTCACGCTATGGAAATCTTCTCATACATTAATTCGCTTACCAATCAATGTGGCACGACGGGATCAACCGTCAAGGCGCGAACTGGGGTGATCGTCCCCAAATAGTACTATTAAATGCATAAGCGTCTACCAACTCCCGGTAGTTCACAATTCATGCTAATGGGACTTTTAGTGACATAACCTAACTTTAATAATCCATTTAATTTCATCTATCGGGTCCATTAATCATTTATCGGGTCATACAATCGGGTCATTCAATCATTCGGGTCCAAAATCAATAAACAAACAATCGGGACAAATGGTGTCCAAACTTTTATAAAAACTAACATGTTATCTCCCTAGCGGGTTTATAAAGCATTTATAAAACATTTAAAAGAGTGCGAGGCTATGAACTCACGTTGATGTGGGAAGGCGGGTTGTCGGCAATTCGGATGTACGGTACGTGCTTCAATCACGGAAACCTAGACAAATAATACTCGGTCTTAGACTCGGTCCAATGACTTTTATCAAAATAACAATATACATATATATGATTATTGTACATATGATGATGATCAAGTGGGTTTATAAATCCTCATTTACTCATTTTAGCGTTTACGTTTTAGTATCGTCTTACTAGTTCACTAGTTTTACCGATTTTTCCTATTTTAAGTTCATTAAGTCTTTTATAAGTTCTTTTACTTGTTTCTACCCATTATATACTTTTATGATCAGTATATATACTTTTCATGTTGGGCCCTATTGGGTTAAGCCCAAATAATTCTTTTTACAAGTATTTATCTTATTAAGTCCAATTATTAATCTAATAGGTTTAGTTGGCTCGTAATTGTCCGTAATTCTTATAGTTCGGGTTTTATCGGTTTTTACTTGCCTTAGTTACTTATACATCAGTATATAACTTTTATAAACTTTACATTAGACGGGTTTGGTCGTCTAAGTTTTATTTGATGAAAAACGTTAATTTCACGGCGATAGCCGAAAAAGTCGTAAAAATCTAGTTAATAGTTTTTATTACTTATAAGTATTAATTTTACCACCATTTATATATTTTACCCATTTAATTAACCTTTTATACATTTATATAAATAAGTTTTACAAGTTAGTGGGTTTATACTTTACATTTTATAAATTATAAAGTGAGTGCTTATATAATAATAATAAACATTATTTCCAAAATCTGATTTTTAACTTCACATTCACCATTTTTATCATATCTAGAGTTCTACAATGACTTAGAAGCTCATTTTTAAATGACAACTTATTCATAATATGTGCTAAATATAACTTAGTTATAGCTACTGCCCATTTTGAGTTTAAGTTGCCTTAACAGTCCCTACAAAACTGCTTATTCAGATTGTACCACCTAACTTGTTTTGATCATATCTCACTCATTATTTTGATTCCATTGCATGGCCAACTCTCACATGTGTATAACATCATCTACTTTACTGTAAATAGATCAAACCATGCATTTTTATCAGTTCTTCATTTAGTTATCTACTGTTTTTATACAGCCAACTATTTAGACATGATTTTAGCTTCATTTCTTATGGTTATCATCATTTTTAAGCATATTTATCAACACTTGATCCCCACACAACATTTTTATCATCATATATACATCATATACATATACAAAATGAAAGAAAATACATTTGTTCTTTACAAAATAATAAGAGAAAAATGTAGAGGATGATCTTCTTTACCAATCCAAGTGGATTTCTTGTTTTAGGAAGGCAAGAACTTGATGAACACAACAAGTATCTCCAAGACCATCAAATAGCAAGATCATATGTTGGAAAATCAGCCCTAGGACACAAGCAAATCACCTCCAAAGTTGGTTATATGGCCACCAAATGATCAAGGTTTCAAGGAAACACCTTAATAGGACTAGTAAACATGTGGTTTGTAGTTGGAAGAGATCAAAAATGGTGTTTATTGCTTGATATGGGACGGCACAATAGGTGAAGTAGAGAGAGTTTTGAGAGTGAAATGCATGGATGAAATGGTTAAGTGAAAACCATGTGTTGGTTTTGTGTAGTTTGGTGGAAGGCTTAGCCTAAAGTGTAAGCTAAAGCTTACACTTGTTGCTAAACAAGTTAAGTTTGTGCCACCTAGTGTGGTGAGGTGTTTTTGGCCGTCCCATGTAAGCTAGTGGGATGGGGCAATGTGTTTTGTCCCATCTCACTAGTTTACGGGTATTTCTCGATTCTAGTTTTCTCGATTTGCGTGCCCTCGGGTCGTTTTACGAAAAACGTTTTTATAAATTATGAATCGACGTCACAAAACGAATCCAATAAAAATTGTTTCATCAAAAACGGAGTTCGAAAACGTAAATACGTAATCCTAAGGTTTCCGGTTTAGTCGTAAAGGACGTTAAAATAAAATCGTAAGTCCTAATCTCTTCTCGTAAATTTGTGAGTTTATGAACCAACACAAATTTAAAACTCCAAAATAATATTCTCAGATAAATTTATTTTTTTCTGAAATGTCGGACTGTCACCATAGACGGTGTATGTAAACGTAAGCACGTAACGTTGAATCCTCCGGTTTAGACGTAGTCGATGCTACTCCAAGACGTAAATCCAAATTTCTTCCCAAAAATATGTGAGTTCATATTGTAAATGGTTTTTAAATAATATTGGGAATAAAATATCAACCATAAATTGACGGATTGTCACAAGAGTTCTAAAACACACAATTACTATTTATGGTTAATATAAAAACAAAATTTGTTCAAATCAAAACACAACACGCCTACCCGGCAGCGGCGCCAAAATGATAGTTGTAATTTACTACACTTTGCTTTAGGAAAAACAAAGAGCGTAAAAAAAATAGGGTAAGCACGACGGTTTAGGAAAACCGTGCACAAATGACCCAAAGGTGAGTTCGTTCTCAAGGAGGCTTGTGTGTTGTATGTTAAGACTTTATTGAATGTTTGTGATTAATATTATGAGAGAAAATGAGAAAAAATGATGACGGTTACGATTCTAAATAAACTACGACGAAAGACGTAAACGTAAAACCGTAAAACGTGACGAAATTTAAAAATTACCCTAAAAATTCCTAGAAAATCACAATAAATTCCTAAAAATGAAAATAGAGTTTACCAAAAATCAAAAATCACTCAAACCTTTTATTTAATTAAATAATATTTTTTTAATGCTAATTAAAGCCTAAAAATCAATTTAATTAACAAAAAGCCCAAAATGATATTTTTCAATTTGTAAACCTTTAAAATAACTTAATTAAACTAAAAAACTATTTTTGTAAAATTTAAAACTAATTAAAGTTATTTAAAAATTATTAAAAACTATTAAAATATTATAATAATTCTAAAAACTAATTAAAGGATGAGAAAATTAATCTAAAAGTTTTAAAAATCCTAACTTAATGTATTTAACCTAAGAAAAATGAAAAGGTTGCAAAAATCCTAAAAACAATTTTTAATAATAAAATAATAATAAAATATTAATAAAAATTCAAAAATTCTAAGAACTTGCAAACTAATTTATTTTAACTTACATAAACTGAAAATGAAAGTGAAATGACCAAATTACCCCTAATAGGCCTCCAAATGGGCCAAAAGTCCAAACAGTTAGCTTAATGGGCGGATTTAGGCCCAATAAGAAAAATGTTGTCCAAATAAGCCAAAAACTTCCAGTATAGCTTAAAATTTGATTTTTAACACAAAACTCTAAAGGCCCAAAAGTTGAATCAGTGCTTATCACAACTTAATGGAATTCATCTTATTCTTAATGGGATTTTTCGCCCATTAAGCCATAAGTTAATGCCATAAGCTGAAATTTGACACACATCCTTCTAATGAGATTATAAAGCTGTTTGTATAAAGAAGTTTTGAATAAGCCCAAGAAATAAGCCTTAAATAAGTAAAAGCTCTCAACACAAAACAATAAAATAGTCGTTTTCAAGTTCTAGGTTGATTCAAGAGCTTATTCTTTTTGCAAAATGTTTTAAATCACTTAACTAAGCTTAATAATCAAAAAAATTTCAAATAAGCACACTGAATAAGCTGGAATAAGCAATAAGCTGATTTGAAAAAGAAAAGTCAATTCGTTTTCTAGTCAAACCTAAAAGTCAAAGGCCTAAAAGCTCATGATTAGTCAAATGGGTCAAATTATGAAGATTGATTACAAAAACTAAGTTGTTGCACGTTTAAATAAGCTATTATGGCTTATTAATAAGCTGATGATCAATTTTCACTATTAGTGGGAAATTATGATGTCTTTCAGTGGGAAAAGTTACCACTGATTGACTTGTTTGACTTTTTGTCTTTAGTGGACTTTTGTTGGATTCAGTGAACAACAAGGGCACCCTTACAACCGGTGGGTTGTAAGGAGTCAATAACAAGCAAGAACACACAATTTCACCAAGCAAATTTGTACAATTTAATCAAACAATCACCAGATATCACACCGACATGAACAATGAACAGTGATGATGAGTAAAAAGCTATTTAAGCAAGAATAAGCTAACCAGATACCACCAAAAGCATACACAAGCTCAAATAAACTTAATCAAGCATAAACAAACACATATCATGCAATGATTTCAGGTTTAGATCTAGTTTATACCCTATATGACTTACTGATATAAACAGATGAACAAGAAGAACTTTTTGCTGAACTAGATGACCACAAACCCAATTTCAAACCCCTAAATCTCTTACTCAGGTTACAATAACTTAGATTTAGCACTTGTTAACCCTTGTATAGCATATACTCTAGGTGTCCACAAAATCACAGTCTAAACAACAAGTAACAAAGATTTTATGCCAATATTTGGATTAGAGTGTTTCAAAATGCAAGATAAGAAAATATCAACATACAATCACCCCTATAACAGATGCAAACACAACCCACCCAACAACACTTACTCAATTTAACTAAAACTCCAAGCATGTAGTAGAACCAAACTCCCCTTTAACTTTTTAAATTCAATTTTACAAAGGCAAAGTGTTTTACAGGTTAATCCAAGCTTAGATGAACATCATAACATCAACACAAAGCATAAAGAACAAGATTTAGAGCATAAGAACACCACTTACAACAACAGAACATAAAATCACTTAGAACCAAGATTATAACAGATTTATGGGTAAAAGGGTTCAAACCTCATGAATGTACATCCACACTCACGGATTTAAAGCTTATGTGCCTAACTAAACATGGCACAAGCATCCAAGAACACCCCTGCTAAGTTTTAACAAAGTTAAGAAAAATTTATAACAGAAAAATGAAAAAAAACGAAACAAGATCCTTTCATGCTTGTACCCCACCCCTTGATCCTTCCCAAACCACAAGCTTCACAGAACCTTGATAATCTTCTTATCAGTGTACTATGATCAGCTTATAGTCCAAAAAGTCAAGTGTTTGAACAAGAATTAGAAAAAAATTAGGTTTTTTAAAACTTTTGCAATAACTTGCAATAAACTTAAAACCAATCCTTGAGATTTCACAAACACAAACTTATAACATCAACAACAAGTAAATAAGAATGGCACTTGGAATTCGTCAATGAAATCACACACTTTTTCATTCATATAAAACAAGGAATTACAGATTCTTGACCAAAGGAAAACCAAGAGCAGCTTGTAATGCTAAGCCCTAATGCCTTTATATAGGCTACATGTGAACTAATAAAGCTGAAAAATACAAGAAATCCTAATGTATGGTCTTCCAATTTTTCCCCTGAAAGTTTGAATATTGCTTGATAATGTGATGTTCTTGGACGTTTGTAGAGCTGTAAAGGTGATGCAATTTGATCCAAAGGCTTCAAACAAGCTTAAGATGTAAGCTTGATTGTAGTTCGTTGATTCCCTAGCAGGTTTGTATTGTACCCAAAAGCATGTAGCAGGGGAAGGCTCATGTGATCAACTAAGTGAGGTGGCATGTAAAGTGTGAGTTGGGTTTTGGTCATTAGAACCTTAATCAAAATTATGGAGGTGATTAGGCTTTAACTGCAAATAATTAGCAAAAGCCCAATTTTGATTATGAACACGAAGAACATGGTTTTGATCTGTTTTTGGGTTTTAAATCATGTGTTAGGCGCGTAATTAATATAACTAAATAAATTAGTTATATTATACCGGTGGTGGAAAGTGAGGTGGAAAAAGGGTGGTATGTGATTGGAGGAAAAGGTTAAGTGGGGCACGTGGCAGCACTGCATTGGTCTAGGTAAGAATTTGTGTCTCACAGATTTGGCCCCTTAATTTTCTTTCTTGTTTCACTTGTAATTTATTCAGCCAAAACTGGATATCCTTTGTAATGAAAGTTTTGTTTTTCATACTTTAGCCCTAAAAACTTTCCAAAGGTATTTCAAAGGGTATTTATTGCCATTTGATGATGTCTGAAGGGTGATTCTTATTCTTGCCAATTCTTCAAAGTTGAGTGTCCTTTTTGTAATTTTGACAAACCTTAAGGACCAAATTTGAAATTATTATTATACAAGGATTTAAAGTGTCAATTCTTCAATAATGAAGGACCCTTCTTGCACAATCTTCAATTCTTCAAGGTCTTTTCTTGGAAAATCAACACTAGGGCTTGGTTCATTGTGCGGCTTCATTTCTCGTGTTCGTTTTTTCTTGTTTCTTGTGATGTTTTGTCATTTTTTCAATATCCGTACCTAAAATACACATTGAACAAACACAAGCATATATTTGGCACATTTTATGATATATTTAAGCATTTTAATCCCGTTTTGGATGATAAGACTATGTATCAAAAGTAGTCTCATCAGTACTATTGGTTCTTAGGAATTAAAATTCATTATTATGGTATTCATATGCCAACCAGGATTCCATATCATACCACTGATCATTTCTGTTAAATCAGTTTCTCGTTTGTTTTGATTCTGATCTTTTGCGTTGAGCTGGCGATGCTTAAATAAGGTGATTTATGATCGTCTTGTTGAATTGAATTGGCCATTTATTTGAACAAGAAAATTATAAATTGTTGAACTACAAATTTATAAATCATTATTTGGATGGATAACAATCCATGGAAATAATGATTTATGAATGTGTGGGCTTAAGAATTTAGCATCCGCGCATTTAAACTCCTATTGACTCATAATTTCTTTGCTCGATTAATTCTTTGATTTTGTCCTTCTAATTGTTTGATCATTAGATGAGTGTATTGGGGTTATTCCAAAACTGCCAATTGAGGAGGATATCAAGCGTCTCTGAAAGACACTATAGAAATATTCTTCTAACGGGACTGAGAAGCCTTCTTAACCACGTGAATTACCTAATAACTCTTAGTGGATAAATTTATCGATTGTAGAATCTTTTCATAAATCACTAACTAAAGTGTGACATCAGTTAGTAGGACTAGTCATTTAAGCTGTATAGCATTGGAAGATGATAATCTATAATGCTTGACAATACAACTTGCACTAGTTCGTGATCAATGGAATGACTATCTTTTGATTCCTAATTCTACATCGTTCTATTATCTTTGTTTGATTTTCTCTTTTAAATTCATGTAGTGTAATGCAAACATTGAATGAATACTCATTATGATTTGATTTGCATTGCATAAGAATCATGCAGTCAATGAAAGCTATGACTGAAGCACGAATGAGCCAAGTTATTAGGGAATAAGTTGCTGTATCTTTAACTGAATTCATGGCCAACATGAATGATGGATCTAGAACTGGAGCTGAAGCTACAACTGGTGGAACTAGAACCGGTGGAGCTGAAGTTGGATCCAATAATGTTCGTGGTACTAATGGAACAAATATACCCGAAATTAGAGGCTATAACTACACTTCATTCATTAAGTGCAAACCGTAGACTCTTAAGGGGACTAAAGATGATGGAGGATTGTGTCAGTTGTTGAAAAGCTTGCGTCAGTCTTCCAAATCAGTGACCCTAATCAGGAGGATAAGGTGCAGTTTGAAATCGCTACTCTCCATGGTCATGCTTTAATTTGGTGGAATGACATATTTTCTTTCATAGGTATCGTTAATTATGGGACACCATAGACTAAGGTGAGGAAGCGGTTAACTGAGGAGTTTGTCCTCGAAGTATTTCCAAGGTATGGAGCAAGTGTTGTATAACCTAAAACTGAAGATTGTTTCGTACAATAGAGCTCGCAAGTATATCGATAAAAAAGGTGGTGAAACATTCCTAGCAATGTATCAGAGAATTAATCGTAGGAGAAGTGAGTGGAAAATGTTCCAGTCATTTGTGACTATCCTGAAGTGTTTCTGGAAGAATTGCCAGGGCTTCCGCCTTCAAGGCAAAAATTAATTCCAAATTGATCTAATATCTGGTGCTGCAACTGTGGCACATGCGCCATATCGATTAGCACCATCCGAGCTGAAGTAATTATTTGTGTAGTTGCAAGAACTATCTGATAGAGGTTTTATTCGACCGAGCTCGTCACTTTGGGGATCTCTTATTCAATTTGTTAAGAAGAAAGATGCTTCGTTTCATATGTTCATCGTATACCGAGAGCTGAATAAGAAAACGATCAAGAATCGTTATTCGTATCCAAGAACTTATGATCTACCTGATCAACTTCAAGATTCTCTTGATTTCTCCAAGATTGATCTTCGTTTTGTTTACCATCAACTTCACATACGCGAAGAAGATATTCCTATTACGGCATTTAGAACTCGTGATCATCATTATGAGCTTCGTCTTATCCCTTTTGCTTTGACCAATACACCTAATGTATTCATTGACTTAATGAATCGTATGTGTAAGTCGTATCTTGAAAAATTCGTGATCGTTTTTATTGATGATATTATAATCTGCTCTAAGAGCGAGGAAGAACATGCCGAACACTAAGAGATTATCTTGAACTTTTTAAAGAACGAAAAGTTATACGCGAAATTCTCAAAGTGTGATCTTTGGCTTAGTTCCATACGATTTCTCTGACATGTGAATGATAAAAGTGGGGTACATGTTGATCTTGCGAAAATCGAAGCCGTCGTAAATTTAAATGCTCCAACTACGCCAACTGAAGTACGACAATTTCTAGGTTTGGCTAGTTACTACTGAAGGATTCTTTTTGATATCAAAACCATTAACTAAGCTAACTAAAAATAATGAACCGTATGAATGGGGCGATGATGAAGAGAAAGCTTTTCAAACCATGAAAAGAGAACTCTGCAACACGCTGATCTTATCGTTACGCGAAAGAAGTAAAGATTTTGTTGATGATCATGATACATCTTCTATATGATTTAGAGCTGTTTTATTTGTGTATGCTTCCAGGAAACTCAGAAACAATGAGGAAACTACATAACCCCTGACTTGTAATTGGGTGTGGTGATTTTTATTATTTGCCTTTGGAGACCTAAATTGTGTGACACTAAATGTACGGTATCCACCGATAGAAAGAGACTACAATGTATTCTGGAATAAAAAGAGGTAAATAAGCCTTTAAGTGATTACGATTGTGTTATTCATGATCATTTGGGAGGTAAGAGCAAATTATAATGGATTCATTATTAAGCTCTCGAAAACTCAGTCTGGATTTAATTCAATTTTGTCAGTGTTGACCGATTGACTCTGCTCATTCCATCCGACAAATAAATTGATCGCACTAACTAAGAATCGTTTGTTAAGTGCTAGTAGTAGACATAAAAGTTATTATAATGTGAAACAAAAAAATTTGGAAATCGAGGTAAGTAGAAAAGTTATGCCAAAGCTATCACCATGGAAAAGGTGTTATATATTTTGGAAAATATGGGAAATTAAGTCCTCGTTATATTTGGACCATTCGAGATTATATCGAGTGTAGGTCTGGTGGCATGAAAACTTAAATTACATCGAGAGTTACAAGGAATTCACAATACTTTTTCATATGTCGAACCTAAAGAAATTTCTTTCTGACAAAGATCTTATTATCCCTCTTGATGAAGTATGAATTGACGGTAAGTTGAATTTCATCAAAGAACTTGTTGATACTGTCGATAAGGAAGTTAGGTAACTGAAACAATGTCGTATTCCTATTGTCAAATCTGATGGAACTCAAGATGAGGACCAAAAGACATTTAACTCTTTGATTTCAACGAGCGATCGAGGAAGAACGCAAGTTCATCATCGGGACGATGATTCCAATTTGGCGTGGATGATGTGACAATTCGTCAATTTTAGGTCGATATTTTAATCCCGGCTATTAAGTATTATATGTTTAATTTAACAAGAATTTTAAATTATCGACTACCCGAGAAGGTTATGGATTAAAACATAACGTAAGAATGTCGTTTAGATGAAAACCGACAAGGAATACGTTAGGTATCGATATTATATTCTCAAAATATCATATGAATGATTTTATCGTATCTATTTTTATTTCTCTTGTTTTATGTTTTAACGAATGACGAGAACTATTAGTGGTCGCGATACCGACAGATGCCCAAAAATTTATGTTTTATTATCGATTGTTTCGGTATTTATTATTTTCGACGCTTTCGATTTAATTACGTTTTAAGTTGGGTCGAAGCTATATTATTATATTTATGAAGCGTTTTAACTTTTGAAAAGTAGTTTTACGAAACCCGAGTCCCGTAAATATCTTTAAATTTGACTAATCGTCATTTTCTACCCTTTAAATTACCTAGTTGATTTATAGTCCACAAGAATGACTAAATAGCAAAAACTACCCTCAACTTCCATTACTACATAAATCAAATTTACACCTAACATTTCACTAACACCTCATTTTTATAAAAATTTCTCACACACTCCTTCCTCCCACCCCTTGTTGTCGTCCCATATTCATTAAACAAACACCCAATTATTTTGATTTCTACTTTGATTTAGCAAAATCTAATTGAAGTCCCATCTTAGTTTTTATAAGGTGATCACATCTATATTAAAATTTCCAATATGCATGATGTTTTGAAAATTTATATAAACAAGAATTTGTTGAAGGTATTTTATGATTATGCATGTGATGATCATGCAAAGATCATGTTATTTTGATAATAAAAGTTTGATTTTCGATGTGGGTTTTTATTTTTATGAATTATAAAAGTGATTTGGTTTAAAGTGGGTGATTATAGGATGTTAGGATGAGTAGAAAAGTGATTGGAATTGCTTGTAAAATTGTTTTTGTATCAGTTTTAGATAGTCAATTTATATCAGTAGGTAAAAGGCTAATTCTGTGTACCTTAAGGCTGTGTTGATGTTAAACTTATTGTATAGTCTTGTAGAGAATTAGATTAGCTTCTATTTGATATAAAGTAGAGCCTCTACCTCCAAACGAGCGAGAAGTTATGATAGTTTGATTATTCGTGTACCGGGAGATGAGTATCGACACAATATATAGTTGTTCTCGATATTTGTATCGAATCTCGGTGACTATAGAATGAGATTTAAAAATATTCAAGGGCTGATGTAAGTCTCTAAACCTAAGGTTGTGAGTCCTTTTTCAAAGCCAAGTGTCGGTTTTGTAAACGGAGTCGTTTAGAGTAATCAAAATGGTTTTATGTGTCGAAGGCGTAAAACTGTCCGGTTTTTGTAACTCAAAGATGTGTTGGGCAGAAGGCCTTAGGAGTAATATTTTTGGATGAAATTTGAACTGATTGTTAATCAGGTTATGTATGAGTTTGTCCCCAAGTATCGTCGAAATCGGACAAGTCAAGATAGGGTAGATTGGTGTGTACATTTGGAGTGTACAAGCTGATTTTATTTTGGACACTTAGTTTAATGCTCGTGTGGCGTGAGTTGAGTATTCACTATTGGACATGATGATTTACTCAAGTGTTTAGTCATTATATCAATGACTTCGCTACTGGTCCGAGTGAAGTAAAATGATAGTTTGACTTACGTTGACTTGACATCTTTTGACGGGTCAATGTCGAGAGTGCAAGTGTTTAAACCAATAGTGTTGGATAAATGGGATAGTAATATCACTTGTATTGTTTTTCTTTCGGGATTGTCATGGGTTTGTAACTTGAGTTTTATGTTATTAAGTATTTTTATATTTGAGTCATTTATTAACGAGCGCGCCTTATTTGGTAGGTTGCGGTTTTCGTGTTTAACAGACATCACTAGTCGTCGGCGGTCGTCTCATTACCACTCTCGTACTAAGGTGAGTCTATAGCCTCGCTTTTAAATTCTTTAAGTGTTTTAGAAACTTGCGAGGGGGATAACATGCAAAGTGTTTTATTAAAAACTAAAGGGTACATCAATAGGTTGCGGCAATCCCATTAATGGGTGCAACTAGAAGTTGTGAGAACCATATTTATTGGAATTGTTTTATTAAAAACTAAAGGGTACAACTATAGGTTGCGGAAAACCCATTAATGGGTCCAACCAGAGGTTGTGGGAACCCTAATTATTGAAATTGATTTATTGAAAATGAAGGGTACAACTAGAAGTTGTGGAAAACCTGTAACACCCCCAAATTACCACGCAGCGGAATACGACATTGGGGCGCTACTAATAGCACATCGCACATAATCGTAGACAACGACCTCAAAATAGACCGTTAAAATAATACAAACCTTGTCTAAAAGTTTCCCATTCCAATATATATTAAACAGAGTGGCGTTCAGTCCCAAAAACCGTTACCAACACATCACATTGATAAAAGACTTAAAAGTCATTTATTCATTTCAAAGGATGGAAAATAAATATAAACTTTAGACAAGTAAGCACCAACTCCCTCCTCGCATGCTCCGCTTCTATCCATCTTTTTTTACCTGAAATACATTCTTAAAATCATCAACACAATGGTTCAGCAAGTCTATAGGTTTTACAAATCATTTTGAACACAAGCAAAGATTATAAGTTTGTGGCATACTTGAAGGCAACAAGCATCGAATAATAATTTGCATCAACAATAATAACTGTATATAGCATAAATTGCATTAAGCTCATGGAACCGAACCCTTAGACACTCCCATATCAGACTAATAAGACGAGAGATTTTTTAATTGTCATTACCTCCAGAGTATAGGCACATTGCCGCGTACCAGACTTCTCTATACAATATGTTCAAACAGTGTGGATGTCAGACATAAGCTTCTATGAATAAGTCCACACAAACTGAACCGGGGCGGCTTCCCCCATAGATCTATTAATTTTACTAGCGGTTAACCCATCACAGGTTAATTAATGGTCCACAATTGAGATTTAACAAAGGCAATCATCTAATGCAATTCAAAGGCAACCACGGGTCCATTCATAAAGGGACAAGCATACCATAAAAGACTTGTGTTCTAAGTTTCTAAAAACATGGATTCCCCCTTGCGGGTTTAAAATCATTTACAATATAGTATAAAAGTGAGGCTATAGACTTACCTTAAATAATATACAAAGCTAGTAGTAGTAGTGAAGATGCCTCCCAAATATACACATCAAAAGCCGCCACCTAACAAATAAGGTGCAGCTTAGCAACATACTTAAGTATCTCAAACATACTTAATATAAAAAAATCATCGGCTCAAAATAGTATATACATAGACATGACCAACCAATGCAAGTGATCCCCTTCTAAACCCCACAACACATACTATCTTTCCAAAACTAGTACCTTCGATGTTGATACATCTCAAGATGCCAAATCAACACGGTTCAAGTACCCAACACGGGTCTCCAATCTCAGAATATACACCCACACATAATACTTATATCCGTTTAGAACTTTGAGAAGCTAATAGTTTAGCCTCTCGCCTCAAACTATGACGCGAGGTTAAGTACCTCCCAAATAGTACTCAGCCGGTACTTACCAAAAGTACACGTTGTTTTCCCATACCTAAACAACTCCGTTTTCGACAAAATTTGGTGAAAAACTCACTTATAATCTGTAAAAGACTCATATTAAATTTTATTCAATGATTCACATTTTAGAACCACCTGCTCGACACATCTTTAGACTTTAAAAACCGGACAGTTTTGCACACTTGCATCATAAAACCATTTTGACCTTGTTAAATATTCCCATTTACAAAATCGCCACTTGACTTTGAAAATAGACTCCAAATGCTAAGTCTAGAACCCAACAACAGCCTTTGATCAATTTTAAAACTCAACCTATAGTCCCCGAGATTCGATCCAAATATCGACAACAATTTCGTATTGTGTCAATACTCGTCTCCCGGTACACGAATAATCAAACTAGCATAACTTCCGCCTCGTTAGGAGTTAGAAGCTCTATCTTAAATCGAAACGAGCGTCTCGACGACTACTACAACAATATCCAATAATACCAACACTATCTAGAACTTTAGCCCACGAAAATCTGTCTTAACTCACTGATGTAAATTGACACTTTAAAAATCACATCAACACCCATTTTGACCCATTTTTATCATCATCAACACCTCAAATATGCTATACCCATCATTCCTAACATATAATAACATCTTTAAATCACTTGCATGATTCATACTTAACAAACCCACATCAAAAATCACACATGCAACAACTTCTAAATCAAATATAATATTAATAACACAATTATATAATCATGAAAATGGACAAACCGTCTTGATCATTATGAAACAATTTTTGAAAACAAAAGTTGATGCATGTAAATGAAAATCATACTGATGAGATGGCATTTATACATGATCACATCGTTCTTTTCGGGCTTTAAATGCACTAAAATGTCATAAAATACCATATATATATTCTTGTGTTTGTTTGCTTGTGTATTTTAGGTATGGATATCGTGAAAAAGACAAAAGATCACAAGAAACAAGGAAAAACGGACACGAGAAACGAAACCGTACAAAGAACCGGGCCTTAGTTCATGAATTATCCAAGATTTACCCTTGAAGACTTGAAGAAATACAAGATTCATCCTCAAACAATGAAGAAATGACACTTAAAACCCTTGTGATATCATAATTACAAGTTTGGTCCCTTAAGTTTGTCAAAATTGCAAAAAGGTCCTTCAACTTTGAAGAAATGGCAAGATTAGCCCCTCATCAAATCTAATTTGTCAATTATGGTCCCTCATGAAGGCAAACATCTATTTAAGACCTTTGAAGATCAAGAAAGTCCAAATTCAGTCCTTCAAATATGAAAACATGGCAAAAATAACCTATCTTTTTGGAAAAGTTTTGTGCCAAAAATGTGAAAATCATAACTTCAACAACAAAGGGAATTCGTTTTTAAAGCTGAAATACTTGTTATACATCTTTACCCAAAGAAAAAGGACCAAAGCTGCCCATTTAAAAGTTTAAACTCCTAAACACGCGCCAAACACTCAACCTCCACTAATTTCGGATCAAACAAAGTTACTATAGCACGTGATGAACCCAGAAATTACTTTTTACCAACAAAGGGTAAATTGCAATTAGTTGTTCCCCCGTGTGATTCACACATGCAGAAACTCATCCCAACCTTAAATTCCTCTTCTCCACTCATCAATGGACCCCACACCCAAAACCGTTTCACCCATCACATGACAAATTAATTTCCCAAGGATTGCCACATGTCAAGATCAACGACAAAGACTCTTAGCTTAACCCCAAAGCTAAAATGAACGTCCATGATGCATTTGGACAGCTCATTCCATCAAATGATCTAGAAGATTTCAAGGGCTCTTTTGGGAATTCAGTTCTAGGGTTTATGAATAGTGTTTTGTATCCATTTGCCTATAAAAAGAGACCTCAACCTGTGAGAGTCCCTTTGTTCCAGATTTTAGCTAATTTCATTATAATTCCTTTTTATGAAATAAAGTTTGAATTTCTGAAAATTTTGAATTCTCATTTGTTATTTATAAAAGTTTGGTGTCTGATTTGCTGAAATCTAAGTTCTACTTAAATGTTTTGTTGGTTTTGAGAAAAGGTTTTAAGGATTAAAACACTTGTTTTCAGAAATCAAAGGTTAAATTTGTTTTTGATCTCACTTTATTGTTTGTTCATCTTAGCAGCTTGGAAGCTGGTACTTGTTTTGCTAGTACCTCACCTCAAACAATCCAGGGCCTGGATGTAGGTCTTGGAGGTTTGCGTCCCTCTCCCTTTTCAAATTTTCTTTATTTTTCTACATATTGGTGATTTTTGTATGATTGTTGTTGAATCTGTGTTTTTATGATTGGATCTTGTTTATCTAGGCTTGTTTGATGTTATTGAGTAGATGTTAACTTGATTTGTGGGTTAAATCTGAAATATCCTTTGAGAATTTGTGAAATCAGATAACTAAGGGGTGTTTGGGTTAACTGCATATGCAGGTTTTGTGGAAAGTTGAGTAGTTGTTTTGTGTTGTTGATTGTTGGTATCTGTTTAACTGATATACTTGGTCACTTATTTGCAAGCTTTGTGGTTTGAAACACCTAAATCCAACATTGTGCTATAAAATCAGATTTTCTTGTTGAAATTGGATGTAGTTTAAAGGACACCTAGATCTAATCATAGACTAGGGTTAACAAGTGATTAAACCTAGTTAATTACACCAGGGAAGTAGGATTTGAGTGTTGAAATTTGATTGTTGGTCAACTAGATCAGCAAAGTGTGCATGTGTTCTTGAAGTTCATAACAGCAAGTGTAATCTGCTTTGATCTTGTTCCATACCTTGTTTCAGTGATTGATTTAAGTTTGTTTATGCTTAATCATAGTTTATATAGCTTGTGTATGCATCTGGTTGAATTTGGAGTGCTTATTCTAGCTTAAAACTGCTTAAGTGTTCATAACAGCTTATATTCCATGTTTGTGCTAGATCTGAGCATTGTTTGATTTTTCTGTGCTTATTGAGTGAACCAAAGTGTGTTTTTGTGCTTGATTGTGACTTCTTGTGAACAACTGATCACTTGGGTGCCCTTGTCTTCCAACAAAACATACAAAATCTCTCTAAAAATCTAGGTCAAATAGTCAAAGCAGTGGGAACCAGTTCCTACTGAAAGTTCCCCCTGTTAGTGTATTTTGGTGTTCAGCTTATCAATAAGTTATTCTGGCTTATTTTAACCATCAACAACTTGGATTTGTAATAGGTGCTCATTATTTGACCCATTTTTTCATACTCGAGCATTTGGTGGGTTGACTTTAGGGTTTGACTAGAAAACCAACTTAATTGACTTTTTCATAAGTGCTTATTGGCTTATTACAGCTTATTAGTTTTGCTTATTGAATTTTGTTTGATTGTTTTGTCTTATTGAAGTCATTTGTAACATTTTGCAAGTTGAATCAAGTCCTAAGGTGCCCTAAATCTCAAACCCGACTATTTTGTCTTTTAGTGGATTTGTACTTTGCTTATTTCTGGCTTATTGAGTGTGCTTTTTCAAAATATCTTTTACAGATCTCTTTAGTATCCCAAAAGAAGTTTGTGTGTCAAATTAGAGCTTATGGCATTAGCTTATTGCTTAATGGGCTTAATGGCCCAATAAGGATAACCTGTTTGATCATTAAGTTGTGAGAAGCTCACTTTCAGCTTTTAGGCCTTCAGAGTTTTGTGTTTAGAATTAAATTTTGAGTTAGATAGGGCTTTTCCAAGTCTTTTGGGCTTATTTTGACTTTTTGGGCTAAAAAGCCCAATAAGCTTGATTGTTTTGGGTTTTGGCCCATTTGATGGCCCAATAGGGGTATTCTGGTCTTTTCACTTTCATTTTCTGTTTAATTAGTTCAAAATAAACTAGTTTGCAAGTTATTAGACTTTTTTATAATTTTTGGATTTTTAATATTATTTTAATATTATTTTATTATTATTTTATTATTATTTTATTATTATTTTTCAAATTTCACATTTTTGCACTTTTTATATTTATATTAGCTTAAATACATTAAGATAGGATTTTTTCAACTCTTAGATTAATTTTATCATCTTTAGATTAATTTTTATAATTATTTTAAGTTTTAATAGTTTTTAAATCATTTTAAATAGTTTTTATTAGTTTAAAAATTTCAAAAAATAGTTTTTTTATCTTTTTAGGTCATTTAAGAGGTTTACCAATTGAAAAATCTTTATTTGGGCTTTTTGATAATTAATTTGATTTTTAGGGCTTTAATTAGCATTTAAAAATTAAATATTTAATTAATTAAAAAGTTTGGAAAAGTTTTGATCATTGGTAAACTCTTAGTTTATTTATTTTGATTTTTGGTGAATTTTTGGTAATTTTTAGGATTAATTTTCATTTTAGCTTATTTTACGGTTTTACGTATAGTCGCAGTAGTATTTAATTTCACGTCTTCTTCATCCTCTTTTCTCATCCCCTTCTTTCAAATATTAATCTCAAACCAATTACGAAATATTCACACACATATACCTCCTTAGGAAACGAACTTGAACTTCATTGGGTCATTAGTGCTTGATTTTCCTAAATCATCACTTAATACTTTTCCCTATTTACGCTCTTTTTCCTAAAAGACGTAATTTACTACAATCATTTTGGCGCCGCTTCCGGGGAGGTGTGTCGTGATTAATTTGTCTTGTTGTTTTTAATATTAACCATAAATAGTATTTTTATTAGTAGAAATCTACTAATACGTATTATCGGTTTTTTGGTTTTTCTTGTGAAATTATTATTACTATATTGTATTAAGTATCACAATAAATACAAAATATCTCCAAAAGTGTGAAAACACAAACTTAATTGGGATTTGATCTCCTAATTATTGTATTCGAATCTCAAACAAAAAGAAAAAGGCAAAAATAGATAAATACTTTCGTGATGCTCGATTTTAAAAAATACGAACTATAATGTGGGTATAAGGCGGGTATTATAAAATATACCCTAAAGAAAAAGGCTCTTAAGTGCTTCGCGCCGCCTCGTTTCCCCGCTTGCTTGTGAGTATTTTGAGATTGAAAGCTAATCGAGGGTTTTGCCGCCCAAAGTATTATTACGTATAATATATTTGCTTGGTTTTCTTTGTGATTAAACCCTCTTGAACAATTTGGTTTTTATGATTGGATCTTGTTTATCTAGTCTTGTTTGATGTTATTGAGTAGATGTTAACTTGATTTGTGGGTTAAATCTGAAATATCCTTTGAGAATTTGTGAAATCAGATAACTAAGGGGTGTTTGGGTTAACTGCATATGCAGGTTTTGTGGAAAGTTGAGTAGTTGTTTTGTGTTGTTGATTGTTGGTATCTGTTTAACTGATATACTTGGTCACTTATTTGCAAGCTTTGTGGTTTGAAACACCTAAATCCAACATTGTGCTATAAAATCAGATTTACTTGTTGAAATTGGCTGTGGTTTAAAGGACACCTAGATCTAATCATAGACTAGGGTTAACAAGTGATTAAACCTAGTTAATTACACCAGGGAAGTAGGATTTGAGTGTTGAAATTTGATTGTTGGTCAACTAGATCAGCAAAGTGTGCATGTGTTCTTGAAGTTCATAACAGCAAGTGTAATCTGCTTTGATCTTGTTCCATACCTTGTTTCAGTGATTGATTTAAGTTTGTTTATGCTTAATCATAGTTTATATAGCTTGTGTATGCATCTGGTTGAATTTGGAGTGCTTATTCTAGCTTAAAACTGCTTAAGTGTTCATAACAGCTTATATTCCATGTTTGTGCTAGATCTGAGCATTGTTTGATTTTTCTGTGCTTATTGAGTGAACCAAAGTGTGTTTTTGTGCTTGATTGTGACTTATTATGATTAACTGATCACTTGGGTGCCCTTGTCTTTCAACAAAACATACAAAATCTCTCTAAAAATCTAGGTCAAATAGTCAAAGCAGTGGGAACCAGTTCCTACTGAAAGTTCCCCCTGTTAGTGTATTTTGGTGTTCAGCTTATCAATAAGCTATTCTGGCTTATTTTAACCAGCAACAACTTGTATTTTGTAATAGGTGCTCATTATTTGACCCATTTGTTCATACTCGAGCATTTGGTGGGTTGACTTTAGGGTTTGACTAGAAAACCAACTTAATTGACTTTTTCATAAGTGCTTATTGGCTTATTACAGCTTATTGGTTTTGCTTATTGAATTTTGTTTGATTGTTTTGTCTTATTGAAGTCATTTGTAACATTTTGCAAGTTGAATCAAGTCCTGAGGTGCCCTAAATCTCAAACCCGACTATTTTGTCTTTTTGTGGATTTGTACTTTGCTTATTTCTGGCTTATTGAGTGTACTTTTTCAAAATTTCTTTTTACAGATCTCTTTAGTATCCCAAAAGAAGTTTGTGTGTCAAATTAGAGCTTATGGCATTAGCTTATTGCTTAATGGGCTTAATGGCCCAATAAGGATAACCTGTTTGATCATTAAGTTGTGATAAGCTCACTTTCAGCTTTTGGGCCTTCAGAGTTTTGTGTTTAGAATTAAATTTTGAGTTAGATAGGGCTTTTCTAAGTCTTTTGGGCTTATTTTGACTTTTTGGGCTAAAAAGCCCAATAAGCTTGATTGTTTTGGGTTTTGGCCCATTTGAGTGCCCAATAGGGGTATTCTGGTCTTTTCACTTTCATTTTCTGTTTAATTAGTTCAAAATAAATTAGTTTGCAAGTTATTAGACTTTTTTATAATTTTTGGATTTTTAATATTATTTTAATATTATTTTATTATTATTTTATTATTATTTTTCAAATTTCACATTTTTGCACTTTTTATATTTATCTTAGCTTAAATACATTAAGATAGGATTTTTTTCAACTCTTAGATTAATTTTATCATCTTTAGATTAAACTTTATAATTATTTTAAGTTTTAATAGTTTTTAAATCATTTTAAATAGTTTTTATTAGTTTAAAAATTTCAAAAAATAGTTTTTTTATCTTTTTAGGTCATTTAAGAGGTTTACCAATTGAAAAATCTTTATTTGGGCTTTTTGATAATTAATTTGATTTTTAGGGCTTTAATTAGAATTTAAAAATTAAATATTTAATTAATTAAAAAGTTTGGAAAAGTTTTGATCATTGGTAAACTCTTAGTTTATTTATTTTGATTTTTGGTGAATTTTTGGTAATTTTTAGAATTAATTTTCATTTTAGCTTATTTTACGGTTTTACGTATAGTCGCAGTAGTATTTAATTTCACGTCTTCGTCATCCTCTTTTCTCATCCCCTTCTTTCAAATATTAATCTCAAACCAATTACGAATTATTCACACACATATACCTCCTTGGGAAACGAACTTGATCTTCATTGGGTCATTAGTGCTTGATTTTCCTAAATCATCACTTAATACTTTTCCCTATTTACGCTCTTTTTCCTAAAAGACGTAATTTACTACAATCATTTTGGCGCCGCTGCCGGGGAGGTGTGTCATGATTAATTTGTCTTGTTGTTTTTAATATTAACCATAAATAGTATTTTTATTAGTAGAAATCTACTAATACGTATTATCGGTTTTTTGGTTTTTCTTGTGAAATTATAATTACTATATTGTATTAAGTATCACAATAAATACAAAATATCTCCAAAAGTGTGAAAACACAACCTTAATTGGGATTTGATCTCCTAATTATTGTATTCGAATCTCAAACAAAAAGAAAAAGGCAAAAATAGATAAATACTTTCGTGAAGCTCGATTTTAAAAAATACGAACTATAATGTGGGTATAAGGCGGGTATTATAAAATATACCCTAAGGAAAAAGGCTCTTAAGTGCTTCGCGCCGCCTCGTTTCCCCGCTTGCTTGTGAGTATTTTGAGATTGAAAGCTAATCAAGGGTTTTTCCGCCCAAAGTATTATTATGTATAATATATTTGCTTGGTTTTCTTTGTGATTAAACCCTCTTGAACAATTTGGTTTTCACCAAAGTTCTAAAGTCATTCGAAGGCATTCACTCCACGTGATCGTTTTCATTCCTTTGAGGCTTCTTTAGTCAAGAGTTTGATTCGAGGAGAGATTTGGTAGATTGTTGTCTACGAAGATACACCAAAATCCAAAAAAATTAAAAACAATCAAAAACACAAAAAAAATTGAAAATTCACAAAACATCCAAAAAAGAATCTTCTTTTCTCACCTCCCATTCTTCCTTAAGTTTATGATCACTCGTAATCAAGCAAAACGAGCTCGTAAACGTCTTCAAAAGCAAGCAAATCAAGAGACGTTGATTGAAGAACAAACTCCAATTGTTGAACCTATTGTAGAACAAGAAGTCGTCATGGCTAATCGTATTATCATGGAGTTGCTACAAGCACCCACCGAGGGTTTTGGAGAGGCCATTGTGATTCCCGCTATCCATGAGGAGAATTTCGAGATTAAGACGGGTTTAATGTTGATGTTGCAAGCTAATAAGTTTAGAGGTCATGAGAAAGACAACCCGCATTACCACATAAGGAATTTTAATCGTCTCACCGCTACTAGCAAGTTTAAGGATGTTCCACATGACGCCATTAAGATGATGTTGTTTCCATACTCGTTAGATGGACCCGCAAAAATTTGGCTTGAGATAGAACCGCCAAATTCGATCTTGACATGGGGTGATCTCGTTTCTAAGTTTGTGAACAAATTTTTTCCACCATCTAAAACAACACATTTGAAAAATGAGATTTAAAGAAATGTTACATGAATGTCCACACCATGATTTTTCGGAATTGCATCAAATTGATACTTTTTATAATGGGCTTAATGATCATGAACGAGATTCCTTGAATGCCGCCGCGGGTGGTAATTTTTTGTGAAAAACGACCGATGCAGCTTTAAAGATTATCGAGAATAGATCTAAGGTTTATAGCCCTCGTAACACACCGAGTGTTGCCAATTTGGGTTCGTCATCGTCGTCATCGTCTCGTAGCATTAACGCCTTACATGATGAAGCTAATGAGGAAAATCGGCTTTTCGATAGATTTGCTAATCTTATGACTCATTGGAAAGCTCAAGAGGCTTTGAATTCCGCTTCGGTTAAAGCGGTTGAAAAGAGTTGTTTGTCTTGTGGTGGAGCTCATGATCTTTCCGAGTTCATTACCGCCGGTGGTAACACTTCGTGTGCTTACGTAGCAACGGGAACTTATAACCAAAACGGCGAAGGTTCCCGCCCAAATCAAGCTCCACCAAATCAAAATGCTAATAACTATTGAAACAACAATCAAGGTGGTAATTATCAAGGAAATTCACGTAACTACAACAAGGGGAATTATCAAAGTGGGAATGGACAAGTCACTAATCAAAACCAAAATCGTGATTTTAAAAACACTACACAAGGTTTTCAAAATGCTCACACTAAAAATCTTCAAGGAGAATTTTTGGATTATGCTAAAGCAAATGATGCTAAATTTGATAACATGCAACGTGAGATGATTAGCTTAAGATCCGAGTTGAAAAACGAGCTTAAAAACGAACTTGCTAATGAACTTAAAACTCATGCAAATAAAATAAAAGGAAATGTTCAACGTCTTCAACAAAATCAACAAAAGATGGAACAAGGACAACATGAGATTAAGCAAGAATTGTTAAAAGTGGATTTAAGGCAACAAAAATTTGAAGACCGTATGGCAAAAATGTTTGAAGCAATCATGTGTAAACTGTAACACCCCATTTTGGAAATGGAATCTTACGCATAATCATGGCGTGTCATCAAAGCATACAAGGATAAATGTCTAAGCATTATTTGACCATAAAAGGGAAATACCGGAATCAAACATCGGTAACCCCAAAGTAGAGCTCATCACACATAAACATAAATACTGTAAAAGGAAAGGACGAAACAATGTCCATAGCAACTGTATTAAAGTAAAGGAAATGCATAAAGTAAAGAAAGACAGTAAAGCTTCCAATCCATATGCACGTACGTTTGAGATCTACGAGCGTCCCTGAGTACCTGCCGTTTTGAGAACATGAAAAGGAAAACGGCTGAGCAAGACGCTCAGTGCACGGATGTACAATATAGCATGAAATAGGATAAGCATGTAACATATAACAGCGGAAGACTAAGTTCTGAGTAAACTGGTTAAGTATTAAGAAAACTGGTTTTATAGTTTGAAAAGCCTTACGTTTATCTTATGAAAACTGTTTTAACATAAATATACCATAGCCCATATAGGTCATGAAAAGGTCACGTGCATGAATACTTGGAGGGGTGACCTCATCATGCTGATTAGAGGGGATGCCTCTAATTAATATACTGGTTTGGGTAGGAGGGATCAACTCCTTGTGAAGGATGCAAGGCACACACCACATTCACCATGATATACTGAATAAAACATGTAACTAGGATGCACCCATACGCCCCACCTGATATAATAATATTGCCAAAACTGAAAGGGACGCCACGAGCAATCACTCCGCCGTGGGGAAGTCATAACATTGGTGCCTCCAATGTTATGGTTATGGTACCTCCATAACTAGGTGAAACTGGTCATGCTTGTATATGGCTATAGATTATGCTAATTAAACATAAGCAGTTCAAAACAATAAAACAAATACTGGGGAAAACAGTTGGCTGCATACGGGGAATTCCTAATAAGGAAAGAATGTCCATACTAAAAGGACGGGAATCCGTACCTCAAGTCCAGTGAATGAACGGAAGAAAGACTCCTACTTCTGGATCACTAAAGCTACATGAATACACACGTGTATAAGTATCGATTCACTGATTACGTACTGGGTTTTATGTCTCGTCTTAGCTTACTTTGCCTGTTTTAGGTCATGGTTTACTGTTTAAATCCTTAAACTGTGTTTATCTTGTATTCTGATTAATCTGATTAAGTATTACTGGTATTTCATGTATCATTGTACTTACTGTGTAATAATAAGTAACTTTCCAAAAATAGCAGTTTTCCAAAAATAGAAAGTTTCCAAAAATAGAAAGTTTCCAAAAATAGAAAGTTTCCAAAAATAGATAGTTACCAAAAATAGAAAGTTTCCAAAAATAGAAAGTTTCCAAAAATAGAAAGTTTCCTAAAATAGAATTTACTTCTTAAAATAGATTAGTTTCTAAAAATAGAAAGTTTCCAAAAATAGATCAGCTGCCTTAATTAAATAAGTTTCCATATATAGAAGGTTTCCATGATTAGATTAGCTTCCTGAAATAGATAGATTTCCATATATAGAAGGTTTCCATTAATAGATTAGTTGCCTTATTTAATTAAGTTTCTATAGATAGAAGTTTCCATATTTAGAATTAAGCTGGTTACATAAGCTAACATATAAGTCTAAGTGTTTATAAGCTTATTTTCTTAAGTCATATGATATAGTGTATAGTTTAATTATTATTTCATGTATTTTAATTAAACTATAGGTTAAGCATCTTAATTAAAGTATAACATGTATGAATTAAAATGGAATAAAATACTTAGGTTAAAATGTGTATTATTATGTATTAATAACATAACCTAAGTCATGTCTAAATTAATTAATTATAGGCATGTTTTAAATAATTAATTAATTATAACTTATAACATAAAATACTTAGGTTAAATTAATATCATGCTAAATTAATAATTAAAATAACCTAAGTCATGATTTAATTAATATCTCATGTTATTAATTAATTTATATCCTAAGTTCATAATTCATAAAAATTAACATGAAGCATAAATCATGATTTAACCAACGAACCATGAATCGGGCATGAACTCGACACCGTACCCCGAGCCAAACTCGGGGTACGTGTGCCACCTTGCTGTCGTGGGTCCCACATGAACCAACCAAGACCAAAAATGGTCTTGGTGGTGGCGGCAATAAGCAAACCGAACCCCCCCTCGGGTTGGTTATGCTAGGCGGCTAAAACAAACACCCTTTTTATATCATCCTTTGATTTTAATTTACCCCAAAACATGTTAGATCAATGTTTAATTATCATGTTTTAATAAGAATAATAATAACATGTTCATGAAAATAATCAAAGATTTAAAAGAATTAAAAAGAAAGGTTTAGCATGATATACCAATACGTAGCTTGAAAGGGGATGAACAAACACGGTTTCTAGCACTTGTTTTTAATGTCAAAAATCAACAACACCCTCCTATGGTGTTGTTATGGGTGGCGGCACAAGGAGGAACAAGGAGGAGAAGGAGAAAAATCTTTAGGGTTTTATGTTTATTTTCTTGAAAAGTGAAAATGAATGTAGTTTTTACCATTTACCCCCCTTTCATGTAAACTTGATGGGCTTAACCCATTTCTTGATTGTTGTGCCGTGGGTATGGGGGCCCCACATGGGGTACCCGTACCTTTTCTCGTGTCCCGATGTTTCGTGTTCGTTCGTGGTTAAACGTGTTCGTGTTTAAAGTGTTTCTGTTTATTTTATCATGTAGTTTATCGTAATTTTAACGCTCGTAATTATATTATATGTATTTACGTAATTATTTTAGGTCGTATTTTAAATGGTGATCATGATTTAATTACGTTCACGTGACATATTTATTAACTGTTTATCATGGGTTCGTACGTAATCGATACTTATCATGTCATACACGTATGTACTTACTTGATTATTAGCACATGAATGTGATCAATACTAAATAAGGTAAGTTTTAATCTAGGACGTACGATCTTAAGGGCACTATTCATGGTAAAAGCATGCGGGTTTTACAATTCTTCCCCCCTAAAAAGAATAATTCGTCCCCGAATTATAGATAAAGCAAACTGGAAAGAAGTAACATACCCGAACTCAAAATATGAAGTGAGGGTAAGAAGCCCGGATAGACTCCTCTGTTTCCCAAGTGGCTTCCCGCTCGGTATGGTCCCTCCAAAGAATTTTGACGAATGGAATCGTCTTCCTTCTCATGACTCGTTCTTGCCTGTCGAGCACTCGTTCGGGTTCCTCTATATAAGTGAGATCTTCACGTATCTGTTCCAGTAGATACTGAACCATGTGAAGGGGATGATACTTGTACCCTCTGAGTAAGGACACATGGAACACGTTATGCACGTGCGAAAGCTGAGGAGGTAAAGCCAATCGGTAAGATACTTCACCGATTCGTTCAATGATATCCAAAAGGTCCGATGAAACGAGGACTGAGTTTCCCTTTGATCCCGAAGCGTTTAACACCACGTGCCGGCGAAACCTTGAGGAAAACGTGGTCTCCCACATTAAAATGTATGTCCCTACGATGCTTATCGGCGTAACTCTTCTGACGTGACCGTGCTTCCTGCAGCTTCTGTTTAGCTACTTCGATCTTCTCATTGGTCATTTCCATAATCTCTGGTCCTTCGAGTGTTCGCTCTCCCACTTGATCCCAGCAGGTTGGAGCGCGACACTTTCTGCCATACAACATTTCGAAAGGAGCACATTTGATACTTGCGTGCCAGCTGTTGTTGTATGCAAACTCGACCAAACAGATGTAATCGTCCAAATCACCTGTCCATTCCAACGCACACGACCTTAACATATCTTCCAATGTCTGAATTGTTCGCTCCGACTGTCCGTCCGTTTGAGGATGAAAGGCCGTACTCAGCTTAAGTTGTGTACCCCAAGCTTTTTGCAGACCTTTCCAGAATCGCGACGTGAAACGAGAATCTCTGTCTGAGATGATGCTGGATGGAGTACCGTGGAGTCTCATGATCTCCCTTCTGTAAGTATCTGCGAGTTTACTTACCGGATCTTCCTTGCGTATCGGTAAGAAATGAGCTGATTTGGTGAGTCGATCAACAATGACCCAAATAGCATCGTGTTTCTTCTTGGTAGGCGGAAGACCGGTAACAAAATCCATGGTGATTTTGTCCCACTTCCACTCTGGTATATCCAACGGTTGAAGGAGACCGCCCGATCGCTGATGTTCAATCTTAACCTGCTGGCAGGTAAGACATTTGGAGACATAAGTGGCTACATCCTGTTTCATACCACTCCACCAAAAGTGCTGTCTGATGTCACGGTACATTTTTGTCGACCCAGGATGTATAGAAAATGGGGAGCTGTGAGCTTCAGCTAACAATGCTTCCCGGAGTTCTTGATTGTCAGTAACACAAAGTCTCGTGCCCTGCCAAACGATACCGTCTGCGTCCATTCTGAATTCTGTCTGCTTCTCCAAATTCTGAATTATCGCCCAAATTTCTCCATCATCCTTCTGCTCTTCCTTGATCCTAGACAGTAACTCAGGTTCTACTCTAAGATTCGCCCAGTATCCGTGCTGCCCACGTACCATGATTTCGATGTCTAGCCGCTCCAAGTCTCCTATGTTTTGTTCCTTGATCTCAATGCCGTTAATCATTCCGGACTTTCTGCTGAGTGCATCTGCTACTACATTAGCCTTCCCGGGATGATACTGTAGGTTAATATCATAATCCTTCAACAGTTCCAACCATCTCCTTTGTCTCATGTTCAATTCTCGTTGAGTGAAGATATACTTCAAGCTCTTGTGATCTGTTAAAATGTCGCATGATTCTCCATATAAGTAATGCCTCCATATTTTCAATGCGAACACCACTGTAGCAAGTTCCAGGTCATGCGTAGGATAGTTTTCTTCATAGGGCTTAAGCTGCCGTGAAGCATACGCGATCACTTTCCCATGTTGCATGAGAACACAGCCCAGTCCCTTCCCCGATGCATCGCTATAGATCTGAAATCCACCTGTACCAGATGGGAGAGTAAGAATAGGTGCAGATACTAACTTCTGCTTTAGGTCTTCGAAGCTCTTCTCTCGTTCTTCCGTCCAGACGAATTTCTCTCCTTTTCGTATCAGTTTGGTGAGAGGTAGTGCCAAGCGGGAAAATTTCTCCACAAATCTGCGGTAATATCCAGCTAAGCCTAAGAAACTACGGACTTCTGTCGCTGACGTTGGTCTTGGCCATTTAGTGATAGCCTCAACCTTCGCTGGGTCCATAGTGATCCCTTCTGCTGATACAATGTCATCTAAGAATGCCACCTTGTTTAACCAGAACTCACACTTGGAGAATTTCGCATACAGCTGCTTCTGACGAAGAATCTGTAGTACCGTACGGAGATGGTCTTCGTGTTCCTATGTGGACTTTGAGAAAATCAGGATGTCATCGATGAATACAATGACAAACTTATCAAGGAATTCGTGGAAGATTCTGTTCATCAGATCCATGAATATTGCTGGAGCATTAGTCAGGCCGAATGACATGACCACAAACTCATAATGGCCATAGCGGGTACGAAAAGCAGTCTTGGCAATATCCTGGTCTTTAACCCTTAGCTGATGGTAGCCTGACCTTAGATCGATCTTTGAGAAGTGTTTGGCTCCTTGAAGTTGGTCAAACAGATCATCTATACGTGGCAGTGGATATCTATTGCGGATGGTAATCTTATTAAGTTCACGGTAGTCAATGCAAAGTCGCATGCTGCCGTCCTTCTTCTTAACGAACAAGAGCGGTGCGCCCCATGGAGATGCGCTTGGTCTAATGAACCCTCGTTCAAGAAGTTCCTGCAGTTGGTCCTTCAGTTCTTTTAGCTCTATGGGAGCCATACGATACGGAGCCTTAGAGATTGGTTCAGCTCCTGGAACAAGGTCGATGTTGAACTCCACTTCTCGTGCAGGTGGTATGCCTGGAAGTTCAGCTGGGAAGACGTCTTGAAATTCCGAAACTACTGGTTGATCCTGAATCGATGGGGATTCAGCATCCATGTCGTGAACCGTAGCTAGATAACCCTCGTAGCCATGTGACAGTAATGCACGTGCTTGCAAGGTAGATATGACTTGTACAGACCGTCCGGGTACGAACCCGTTATGAATGTACTCTGGTGCATTAATGTCGCCGAAGATCACCCGATATGAGTGGCAGTCTATGGTAGCATGGTGCTTGGATAGCCAGTCCATGCCGAGAATCATATCGAATTCAATCATGTCTAGGGGAAGTGCATCTACTTCACGAACTTTATCGTCAAACTCTAGAGGAAGACTCTTGTATACATGAGTTATTAATACAGAGTCCCTCAAAGGCGTGGAAATGGTAAGCCTATTTTCTAATGGCAAGGGAATTGTCCTGATGTTCTTAGCATAAGTAGTGGAAATAACTGAGTGAGTGGCACCCGTGTCGAAAAGAACACATGCAGCTTGGCCGTACATATACAAAATTCCAGTAATGGTACCTGTAGATTTGTTTGCCTGATCACGAGATGTCATGTAGACACGCCCAGTGGTAGGAGGCGGCTTAGTATCAGCATGACCCGAAGTACCCTCCATTTCACCCTTACGGCAATCTCTCATACGATGGCCAGGGAGGCCGCACTTGTAGCATGCGTCGGAATCACGACGACATGGGCCAGGGTGTCTGCGATGGCAAGTGCTACAAAGAGGATGAGTGAATCCTCCAGCAGGAGTCCTTGCTTGCTGAGGGCCTGCTGATGACAAAATGTGTTAAAAATAAAGTATATGCACGAGTATAAGACATATTCATCATAAGATGTTCACCAGTGTTAGCTGAACGGTTAGGCTGCGAACCCCTGTGGTTCTGGTCCTTCCCGTTACCGTGGTTCCTGGTAGAGGTTAATATAGTGTCAGCATGAGAGATATAACATGAAATCATAAGAAGATGCGTAAATAGTAGGACCTGCTGTTGTTGGAGTGTGCAGCATTGTTACGGTAATTATCATTACCGCTATGCCTTTCCACAACAGAACGGTCGTTAGTGTGACCGTTTCCTTTGGGCTGATGAGGCTGCTGCTGAGTAGCCGGCTGAGACCGGTCCCCAGTTTTCTGCCTGGAAGATACAGTTTAAGAGATGATTATATAACATATCATGATAGGATGCGGTTTGGTTATCGATAGAATACGAAATGTTTTACCTCTTGTCGGGTCTTTCAGCTTCCCCGAACTCATCTCGTTCCTGCAACATCTCTAGCTTCCTTGCTGCGTCGGCCACTTGTGCTACTGTATTGAACGTAGCACACACCAGATTGTTCGCGACCGAGGTGCGAAGTGCCCACCTAAAGTGGTGTGCCTGCTCCTCAGGAGTACCAGCTGCTGCTCCCAGAAAACCAGCTAAGCGAAGAAAGCGCTGCATGAATTCGTTGCTATTCTCGCCCGCTCTCTGACGTATCCCATGGTACTCTCGCTTGAGCTTGTCCTGCTCTGCCTTTGGAAAGAACTGCTCCATCACTCTCTCCTTGAATTGGGCCCATGTCAAACCAGCGACCCAATCATCACCTCCTTCCGACTGCGTCAAGGCTAGCCACCAGTTGAGTAGATCTCCTTCAAACCGGTAGCATGCCAATCTCGCCTTGAATGCCGGGTCACATCCCATAGCATTGAAAATCTTTTCGATATGAGTCAACCAGCTTTCAGCATCACTGGGGCTATCAGTCTTTTCAAAAGCTCTAGGACGGAGCTTGTTGAATCTTTCCAACCACACTACTAGTGTCACTGGAGGAGGAGGAGGAGGAGGTGCCTGATTCTGCTGCTGCTGATTGTTAGCAGCTTGGACTTCAGCATGAATGTCATTCCTCAGTTGAGGAAGCAAGGCTTGCATGGCAGCCTGAATTGCAACATTGAGCTGCTCTTGCTCGCGTGTGAGAACCATCTGACAGTATAACATAATACATATGATTAACAGTTCAAAACATAAAATATAACTTATATATATACATGAAAAAAAAAAATTTATACCAAAAATTTCACGAGAAAAATTTTATGCAAGAAAATCTTTGTATGAATGCATGACGCAGTTTATGAAAACTTTTGATGCTCGGGAGTGAACGCCTCTGGTCAGTTCACTCAAAATAAAAGACATATCGAGGGGACGCCTATGGGTCGGTCCCAAATCTAAAAGTTTCGATAAAACACATGCGACTAAATAGGGCCAGTCCTGTACCAACCATTACTTAGTCAAAAATCCTGTAACAATGACATGTATATGTATGCTTAAAATGATGAATGCATGAAAACAACTGTCAGTTCTAGGAAGACCGTAGTGACTACCCACTAATCACAGGTCATATTTGAGAGCCTACAGGTCGAAACCTTGGCTCTGATACCATAATTGTAACACCCCATTTTGGAAATGGAATCTTACGCATAATCATGGCGTGTCATCAAAGCATACAAGGATAAATGTCTAAGCATTATTTGACCATAAAAGGGAAATACCGAAATCAAACATCGGTAACCCCAAAGTAGAGCTCATCACACACAAACATAAATACTGTAAAAGGAAAGGACGAAACAATGTCCATAGCAACTGTATTAAAGTAAAGGAAATGCATAAAGTAAAGAAAGACAGTAAAGCTTCCAATCCATATGCACGTACGTTTGAGATCTACGAGCGTCCCTGAGTACCTGCCGTTTTGGGAACATGAAAAGGAAAATGGCTGAGCAAGACGCTCAGTGCACGGATATACAATATAGCATGAAATAGGATAAGCATGTAACATATAACAGCGGAAGACTAAGTTCTGAGTAAACTGGTTAAGTATTAAGAAAACTGGTTTTATAGTTTGAAAAGCCTTATGTTTATCTTATGAAAACTGTTTTAACATAAATATACCATAGCCCATATAGGTCATGAAAAGGTCACGTGCATGAATACTTGGAGGGGTGACCTCATCATGCTGATTAGAGGGGATGCCTCTAATTAATATACTGGTTTGGGTAGGAGGGATCAACTCCTTGTGAAGGATGCAAGGCACACACCACATTCACCATGATATACTGAATAAAACATGTAACTAGGATGCACCCATACGCCCCACCTGATATAATAATATGGCCAAAACTGAAAGGGACGCCACGAGCAATCACTCCGCCGTGGGGAAGTCATAACATTGGTGCCTCCAATGTTATGGTTATGGTACCTCCATAACTAGGTGAAACTGGTCATGCTTGTATATGGCTATAGATTATGCTAATTAAACATAAGCAGTTCAAAACAATAAAACAAATACTGGGGAAAACAGTTGGCTGCATACGGGGAAATACTAATAAGGAAAGAATGTCCATACTGAAAGGACGGGAATCCGTACCTCAAGTCCAGTGAATGAACGGAAGAAAGACTCCTACTTCTGGATCACTAAAGCTACATGAATACACACGTGTATAAGTATCGATTCACTGATTACGTACTGGGTTTTATGTCTCGTCTTAGCTTACTTTGCCTGTTTTAGGTCATGGTTTACTGTTTAAAGCCTTAAACTGTGTTTATCTTGTATTCTGATTAATCTGATTAAGTATTACTGGTATTTCATGTATCATTATACTTACTGTGTAATAATAAGTAACTTTCCAAAAATAGCAGTTTTCCAAAAATAGAAAGTTTCCAAAAATAGAAAGTTTCCAAAAACAGAAAGTTTCCAAAAATAGAAAGTTACCAAAAATAGAAAGTTTCCAAAAATAGAAAGTTTCCAAAAATAGAAAGTTTCCTAAAATAGAATTTACTGCTTAAAATAGATTAGTTTCTAAAAATAGAAAGTTTCCAAAAATAGATCAGCTGCCTTAATTAAATATGTTTCCATATATAGAAGGTTTCCATGATTAGATTAGCTGCCTGAAATAGATAGATTTCCATATATAGAAGGTTTCCATTAATAGATTAGTTGCCTTATTTAATTAAGTTTCTATAAATAGAAGTTTCCATATTTAGAATTAAGCTGGTTACATAAGCTAACATATAAGTCTAAGTGTTTATAAGCTTGTTTTCTTAAGTCATATGATATAGTGTATAGTTTAATTATTATTTCATGTATTTTAATTAAACTATAGGTTAAGCATCTTAATTAAAGTATAACATGTTTTAATTAAAATGGAATAAAATACTTAGGTTAAAATGTGTATTATTATGTATTAATAACATAACCTAAGTCATGTCTAAATTAATTAATTATAGGCATGTTTTAAATAATTAATTAATTATAACTTATAACATAAAATACTTAGGTTAAATTAATATCATGCTAAATTAATAATTAAAATAACCTAAGTCATGATTTAATTAATATCTCATGTTATTAATTAATTTATATCCTAAGTTCATAATTCATAAAAATTAACATGAAGCATAAATCATGATTTAACCAACGAACCATGAATCGGGCATGAACTCGACACCGTACCCCGAGCCAAACTCGGGGTACGTGTGCCCCCTTGCTGCCGTGGGTCCCACATGAACCAACCAAGACCAAAAATGGTCTTGGTGGTGGCGGCAATAAGCAAACCGAACCCCCCCCTCGGGTTGGTTATGCTAGGCGGCAAAAACAAACACCCTTTTTATATCATCCTTTGATTTTAATTTACCCCAAAACATGTTAGATCAATGTTTAATTATCATGTTTTAATAAGAATAATAATAACATGTTCATGAAAATAATCAAAGATTTAAAAGAATTAAAAAGAAAGGTTTAGCATGATATACCAATACGTAGCTTGAAAGGGGATGAACAAACACGGTTTCTAGCACTTGTTTTTAATGTCAAAAATCAACAACACCCTCCTATGGTGTTGTTATGGGTGGCGGCACAAGGAGGAACAAGGAGGAGAAGGAGAAAAATCTTTAGGGTTTTATGTTTATTTTCTTGGAAAGTGAAAATGAATGTAGTTTTTACCATTTACCCCCCTTTCATGTAAACTTGATGGGCTTAGCCCATTTCTTGATTGTTGTGCCGTGGGTATGGGGGCCCCACATGGGGTACCCGTACCTTTTCTCGTGTCCCGATGTTTCGTGTTCGTTCGTGGTTAAACGTGTTCGTGTTTAAAGTGTTTCTGTTTATTTTATCATGTAGTTTATCGTAATCTTAACGCTCGTAATTATATTATATGTATTTACGTAATTATTTTAGTTCGTATTTTAAATGGTGATCATGATTTAATTACGTTCACGTGACATATTTATTAACTGTTTATCATGGGTTCGTACGTAATGGATACTTATCATGTCATACACGTATGTACTTGCTTGATTATTAGCACATGAATGTGATCAATACTAAATAAGGTAAGTTTTAATCTAGGACGTACGATCTTAAGGGCACTATTCATGGTAAAAGCATGCGGGTTTTACATAAACCCTCTTCCTCGGGTGGTCTTCCTAGTGATACCATTGCAAACCCGAAGGGAGAAATGAAGGTTATTACTACACGAAGTGGTAAAACTTTCAAAGAACCTATTTCTCGTCCAAGTACTTCTACGGAGAAGGAAATCGAGAAAGAGCCCGAGGTGATGGTCGAAAAGGACCATATTACAATCCCACGAAGTACCGCTCATACCACACCTACGGTTGAACCAATACCAATTATGGAACCCGAGTTTCCAAGGCCGTTGCCTAATGTCCAACCCACACCACCCTTACCTTACCCTTTGAGACGAAACAAAGAGAAATTGCAAGAACGTAACAAACAACAAATCGAGATTTTTATAAGAATGTTTCAACAAGTACATTTTGATGTGAGTTTAGCCGACGCGTTGTTGTATATGCCTCGTTTCGCTTCCATTTTTAAAAGTATGATGAGCGATAAGGAAAAGCTTTCAAAGCTTGCTAATTGTTCTTCGGTTTATCTTAACCACATACCGGAAAAAGTTGGTGACCCCGGAAAGTTTCTCATTCCTTGTGACATACAAGATATGAAAGAATGCCTCGCCTTGGCCGATCTTGGTGCGAGCATTAATTTGATGCCATTTTCCATTTGGAAATCGCTTTCGCTTCCGGCTCTTATTCCTTTGAACATGTCTATCGAGATGGCCGATCATTCTACGATTTTAGCATGTGGAGTAGCCGAAGATGTTTTCGTGAAAGTGGGGAAGTTCTACTCTCCCGTTGATTTTATAGTAGTTGACATTCCCGCAGATCCTCAAGTTTCTCTAATTTTAGGTCATCCATTTTTAGACACCTCGAGATCGCTTATCGATGTTCATGCAAGAACTATCACTTTGAGATTCAACGAAGAGGAACTTGTTATAAACGCTACTCAAAACTCAAAACCTTCTCATGTTTATGCAATCGCTACCATCAATCACATTGACTTAGTTGATGTGGTTTGCAATGAGTTTTCACAAGAAGTGTTAGGTTTTTCTGATAGCTCGTCAAGTGGCAATCCCACTATTTTGGATCCGATTCTTGCTAATTTTACACCAAATCTTACTCCATTCCAAGGAGGCGATTTTATTTCAAATGAAATCGACAATGAAGATGAGGTGTTGATTAGTGATGATACTTCTATTCCACCATTTCTTCCGCCGATAGAAGTTATGAGTGTTGAACCAAAATCTTCAATCGAGGAACCACCTATCCTTGAATTAAAAGATTTTCCTTCTCACCTTAAATACGCATTCTTGGAAGGTGATGACAAGTTACCGGTTATTATTGCAAGAGGTCTTGATAATGATGAAAAAACCGAGCTCTTGAAAGTTCTTAAAGCTCATAAAGGGGTAATTGCGTGGAAAATATCCGACATTAAGGGTATTGACCCAAAATTTTGTACTCACAAGATCTTAATGGAGGAGGACTACAAAACCGCAGTTCAAAGTCAAAGAAGGGTGAATCCCAAAATTCAAGATGTCATTAAAAAGGAAGTTTTGAAACTCCTTGACGCGGGAACGATTTATCCTATCTCTGATAGCCCATGGGTGAGCCCAATCCATTGTGTCCCTAAAAAGGGAGGAATGACCGTTGTGCCTAATGAAAACAACGAGTTAATTCCCACTCGTGTTGTGACCGGTTGGAGGGTGTGTATTGACTACCGAAAGTTAAATGACGCCACTCGTAAAGACCACTTTCCTTTGCCCTTCATGGATCAAATGTTGGAGCGACTCGTGGGAAATGAATTCTATTTCTTTTTAGATGGTTTTTCCGGTTACTTTCAAATCCCTATCGACCCTCGTGATCAAGAGAAGACTATGTTTACGTGTCCTTATGGAACGTTTGCTTATCGTAGGGATGCCTTTCGGACTTTGCAATGCACCGGGTACGTTTCAAAGGTGTATGATGGCAATTTTTCACGATATGATCGAGAAGTCGATGGAAGTTTTTATGGATGACTTTTGGGTGTTTGGCAATTCGTTCACGTCGTGTTTATCTAATCTCGAGCAAATGTTAAAACATTGTGAAGAAACCAATCTTGTGCTTAATTGGGAAAAATTTCATTTTATGTGTAAGCAAGGAATCGTCTTAGGACATAAGGTCTCGAAAGCGGGGATTGAGGTCGATAAAGCTAAGGTAGACGTCATCGCCAAGTTACCTCATCCCAAAACCGTTAAGGGAGTTAGGAGTTTCCTAGGCCACGCGGGCTTTTATCGTCGTTTCATCAAAGACTTTTCGAAAATCTCTCGACCTATGACACACCTTCTCGAGAAGGATGCTCCTTTTAATTTCAGTGAGGATTGTGTTAGAGCTTTCGAAACTCTTAAAAGGAAACTTACCGAAGCTCCCATTCTTGTTGCTCCTAATTGGGAATTACCCTTTGAAATCATGTGCGATGCAAGTGATTATGCTATAGGGGCCGTCTTAGGGCAACGTTATGAAAAGCATTTCCGTCCTATCCATTATGGTAGTAAGACGATGACCGAGGCTCAATTAAAGTACACCACAATGGAAAAGGAATTCCTTGCCGTGGTCTATGCTTTTGAGAAATTCCGACCTTATCTCGTCTTAACTAAATGCATCGTGTATACCGACCATTCGGCTATCAAGTATCTCTTAGCTAAGCAAGATGCTAAGTCGAGATTGCTTCGTTGGATGCTCCTCCTCCAAGAATTTGATGTCACAGTGCGTAACAAAAAGGGAGCCGAGAATATAGCGGCCGATCATCTCTCTCGTCTAGAAGATCCTCACAAAGACATTTTTGAGAACAAGGAAATCACCGAAATATTTCTTCTCGAGACTCTCGGTGTAGTGAATTCTAAAGACACCACCCCATGGTTTGCCGACATTGTAAATTAGCATGCGGGGAATTTCATAATAAGGGTATGACGACACAACAAAAGCGAAAATTCTTTTGTGACCGATCAACTAGATTCGAGCATTGTTTGATTTTTCTGTGCTTATTGAGTGAACCAAAGTGTGTTTTTGTGCTTGATTGTGACTCCTTGTGATTAACTGATCACTTGGGTGCCCTTGTCTTCCAATAAAACATACAGAATCTCTCTAAAAAGCCAGGTCAAATAGTCAAATCAGTGGGAACCAGTTCCTACTGAAAGTTCCCCCTGCTAGTGTATTTTGGTGTTCAGCTTATCAATAAGCTATTCTGGATTATTTTAACCAGCAACAACTTGGATTTTGTAATAGGTGCTCATTATTTGACCCATTTGTTTAGACTGGAGCATTTGGTGGGTTGACTTTAGTGTTTGACTAGAAAACCAACTTATTTGACTTTTTCATAAGTGCTTATTGGCTTATTCAAGCTTATTGGTTTTTCTTATTGAATTTTGGTTGATTGTTTTGGCTTACTGAAGTCATTTGTAACATTTTGCAAGTTGAATCAAGTCCTGAGGTGCCCTAAATCACAAACCCGACTATTTTGTCTTTTAGTGGATTTGTACTTTGCTTATTTCTGGCTTATTGAGTGTGCTTTTTCAAAATTTCTTTTTACAGATCTCTTTAGTATCCCAAAAGAAGGTTGTGTGTCAGATTAGAGCTTATGGCATTAGCTTATTGCTTAATGGGCTTAATGGCCCAATAAGGATAAGCTGTGATAAGCTCACTTTCAGCTTTTGGGCCTTCAGAGTTTTGTGTTTAGAATTAATTTTGAGTCATATAGTGCTTTTCCAAGTCTTTTGGGCTTATTTTGACTTTTTGGGCTAAAAAGCCCAATAAGCTTGATTGTTTTGGGTTTTTGGCCCATTTGAGGGCCCAATAGGGGTATTCTGGTCTTTTCACTTTCAATTTCTGTTTAATTAGGTCAAAATAAATTAGTTTGCAAGTTTTTAGAATTTTTTATAATTTTTGGATTTTTAATATTATTTTAATATTATTTTATTATTATTTTTCAAATTTCACATTTTTGCACTTTTTATATTTTTCTTAGCTTAAATACATTAAAATAGGATTTTTGCAACTCTTAGATTAATTTTATCATCTTTAGATTAATTTTTATAATTATTTTAAGTTTTAATACTTTTTAAATCATTTTAAATAGTTTTTATTAGTTTAAAAATTTCTAAAAATAGTTTTTAATCTTTTTAGGTCATTTAAGAGGTTTACCAATTGAAAAATCTTTATTTGGGCTTTTTGATAATTAATTTAATTTTTAAGGCTTTAATTAGCATTTAAAAATAAAATATTTAATTAATTAAAAGGTTTGGAAAAGTTTTTATCATTGGTAAACTCTTAGTTTATTTATTTTGAGTTTTGGTGAATTTTTGGTAATTTTTAGAATTAATTTTTATTTTAGCTTATTTTACGGTTTTACGTATAGTCGCAGTAGTATTTAATTTCACGTCTTCGTCATCCTCTTTTCTCATCCCCTTCTTTAAAATATTAATCTCAAACCAATTATGAATTATTCACACACATATACCTCCTTGGGAAACGAACTTGAACTTTATTGGGTCATTAGTGCTTGATTTTCCTAAATCATCACTTAATACTTTTCCCTATTTACGCTATTTTTCCTAAAAGATGTAATTTACTACAATCACATACCAATATGTTCATCTTTGGATTTCAAACATGGGACTTCTTTTAGTTTTCAAGTATTGAAGCTAAATTTTCAAGATCAAGGGGTGTTTGTTTGTTCTTGGTTCACGGCAAAAGAAAGAGGAAAGAAAGAGAGAGAGTTCTTGGTGGTTGATGATTATATGTGTCTGTAAAAATGAAATGAAATTTCCTTTTATATGGTGGGTGGGGGTAGAAATTGCAATTTGTGCATTCTTGTGGACCAAAGTGGAAATATTAGTTAAAAAGTGGGAAATGACTTCCAGTTAAATTTAAAAATATTTACGAGAGTCGGGTTTCATCCTGGGTTCATAAAAATATAAATCTCATTTGTTAAATCGATCGTTTTAATAATTAAACGCACACAAAACAAAATAGTAAAGTTCGGACTCGACTTAACACTTAATGAAAATAAAATTTTCATAAATCTCAAATATCGAAATACTCGATACTAAAATATATTATTTGGGCATCCTTTGGCATCGTAATCACTATTACTACTCTTCAATCGTCACACCGATTAATTATATCCACACATTATCGGTTTCAACTAAAACCGTCAAACAATACAATACTTACCATTACTTAGAATTTAAAAATCCATTACATAGTTAGGGTAAAATAATGACGTTAAGTTCGGGTTATTATATTATCACCTCCTTTAAGGAGCGACGTCCCGGCGCTCACCTCGCCTCATACTCATATTGCGTACCACTAGGAAAGATAAGGGCACTTCCTTCCAAAGAAGCTCTCACGATCCCACGTGATTCTCAATCCACGATCTCCACTGGTTCTTATTATAAAACACAACTTGTCATCAAGTTGTATCTCACCAAAAGGGGATGAACAAATCCTTATCCGCCGGGAACTTCTTCAAGCTCGATATAATAAAATTTTTATGAATTACACGAAGCGCATTCGTCGACAAGAGTAGATGACAGGATTTTCGAGTAAGTCCAGGCAAAAGGAAAGTTGAAATTTAAAGGATATCCACTGGCCGGATAGCCATGGATGCACATCAAAAATAACTAACAATAAAAATATTTTCGTCATCAGATGGTGCTCACACGCGGATCCTTACTCAAGAGATAATACAAAGACACCATCTCACTTTCGCCCACGCGCATTAAAGTCTCAATAAACATCGTCGTTGGAAGTCAAAAAGATATTACATGGTACGTGTTCTCCATGATCGTACGTCATTGGAAAATGCCCTCTCAAGTTCTCATAACTTACGATCATTAGAGTAGATCACATACCATATAAGAACATAAAAATAAAAGGTCGAACCTAAACATAAAATATAGATCTCCACCGTTGATCATCGAGAAAACCTTGAACGAACCCTTGATATTACAACTTGGTCTCCAAAGTTTTTCCACTTGCCGTGTCGGCTACAACATACTCCCCGAGGTGATAACGAATTTATTAATTCCAATCATTAATAAATTCAGTGCATTGGCGAAGATTCGCAACATATCTACCATTAACTTCTACTCCAGTGTTCAACAAAAGCGTCCCACTAACTTCTTCTTTAGCATTCATCATACAAAGGCGTCCCAATAATTTCTACTTCAGTGCTCAACGTGGTGCATCATCTTCCTTGTTTTGTTCTTTACACTAACCCCCAAGAGTTTCGTCAATAAGAAAAGTCTTCGGTGACCCTTCGATAGTAGCAAATAGAATTACAAAATCTTCACATCCACGATAAGTTGTCGTTGATAACTCGATACTCAGTCAATCAACCAATACACGCATATTTCCTGGTGACGCTTAAACAAGTCGCCTATAATCAAAACGGTTGATGGTTCTTAACAATTAGCTTATAAAGCTTGCGATCATCGAGACACATTAGGAATGGTCCATAGAAATAAATCATAACTCGAGATAAGTCGACGGGTTACTCGTACATAGATGATAATCGAAGATCATCATAATTACCACGGCATTGAACGATTCATACCAACGAAACACAATTCGAAGGAAGACGTACGCACACCAAACATCCACAAATCGAGCCAGATATACTTGGGTCCACTCATTTATAACTCCTTGTCTACATCAAAAGGCGTCCCCCTCCATGTATACAAGAGTTTATAAATTTACGGTTCGGGAACTTATGACTTTCTTGTTCAAATGAAAAGGCGTCCCAATCTATTTCAACAAGACGATTATAAGTTATCCTACTCAAGTATTACCATATCTTAACACGATATCATATCCAAATACCATAGTAAATACAAGGTGTCAATAAACTTACATCATGATTTCCGTATTCAAACGTCCCATTCCATTTGAATAAGGAAAAACACAACAATGTAAGGTTTACTGGTTTAAAATTTTCTTATTCAAATTTCCTAATCGATTTCAATAATACAACCTTAAATGACTCATAGTTGGGCGAGTTAAAATATCTATATCTAAATGTCCCATTCCATTTAGATACAAATCTTTAAGTCACTCAACCGAATGACTACTACGAGCATATCATTGTTGTACTCAAACTATATATATTTGATTAGGATATATATATATATCTTAGGTCCAACATTGGCATCCTCCTTTTCGCCAATAAAACGTAGTTATATAAAATCAAATCAACGTCACATTACGTAGGAGATATCGCCTCAGATAAATAATTCCTCAAAATCATAAATAGTAACGAAAACAGGAACATCGCATTTATCAATTACGTTTCGAAAGGATATGTCCAAAAATGGCACATCAAGATACGATGATAACAATCGAAATTAAACAAGATATGCGACAGCTTATGAAACCATATATACATACTCAAAGTATCAAACGAGTTTCATACTCGTATTCAGATAATACATAATTATCAAGATCGGTGATTGGCAGTCAGACCAAATCCTATACAAATCCGCATTATAAAATTTACGACAATCATTCAAGGACCATTACTTCACGTGTAATGCCTTTAAATATCATAGTATATGCATACTGTAAAACCTCTGATTTTACCTTATTGACTTTGTCAACTGTTGTACTTACTATTTTTGGAATCTATACAATTCCACTTTTATATGACTTATTAATAATCATATACTTTTTTCATACTATTATTTCATATTTATTTGTACATTTATATGAACTTTTAGTCTGTATTGATTATGTTGGCAATTCACTGGTCACATGATTGAACAAGGACTCATCACCTTAGTACACACTTTTGATAAACTATAACATTATTTACTTAATTTAATAAGTACTTGGATTTATATTTATATGTATATATTTACATATACTTCATACTATGAATAAACACCTAACACTTTAAAAAAATGTACATTATTTCACATTTTCATTTATTTACTTTATTTAAGTAAAATAATTATAATGATATACTCATTATATACTTTCACCAAGTTATCTAAAGGATTAACAAAAATACCTAGAAACTTAACAAATACATACACTAATACTTGATACAAATCAACACATTGCTCCTAAAATACATATGTATGCCGTATATATGGGCATGCATAACCATGATTACTTGGTAACTTGCAAGAAAGCTTAAACATGTACATCCATTATGTACACTCTACCTTACACTATGTCTTACACATCCCATACATACACCATACTTCACCATGCTTACAACACTATTGAGTGTCATATTTGTCCCCCCTTTGACTTTACAAACACACGGCCAAAACCAACAAAAGGGAAGTGAGACACTTTGCTATTTTTGAGCATGTGTTTAATATCTATCATATCTTACAAACATATCTAGCAAGATCCAATATGTATCTTCCAAGGATTCATAGTACAAAGGACAAGATACACATGATCTCTCTCTCACCTTAAACTAGCCGAATATATCCCAAGATTCAAACACACACAACATAAAACACTTGAACTTTCTCATATCTCTCTCTCAAACCCACGGCTATATCACTTTTCTTCACCAATATATACAAAACTCATTTACTTCTCCATTTATTAACCTTAAATCATGTATCATGCAACTTGAATGCAAATCATTACACTTCACTACTCTTAACTTACTTGAGAAGACATCAAGAAAACCCTAGGAGCACAAGTGAAGGCCACGGCTAGGTTTTGATCCAAGCATCCACCATTGTTGAAACCAAGTTCAAGTTACTACTCATTCACTATCCACTCCTAGAACTAACTAAACAAGTAAGTATCATTAAACCTATCTATTCTATATACTTCATTTTCATACACTTGAACATATATATACATATCACTAGTAAGAACTTAACCTAAAAACAAATCTAAGCAAACCTAAACCATATTAGGCCGCGGCTTAAAATGATGTATCACCTTGTGTGATGTAAAATCTTGTTAACTATGGTGACTTCCATCTCATGAACATGCTTAACTAGAAAAATCATGAAAACCTAAGCATGTTGTAACACTAGACGTGGGGTTTACCTCATGGGTTAGTGTGATGGTTAACTTTGTAATATTGATATAAGCCTAGAATCACTAGATCTAAGTTACTAACTAAAAATGTAACTAGTTGCTTTAATAGATTATTAAGCCCACTATTTAAGCCTTATAGAAATTAAGCCCATTAAGCCCACTAGAATGATCATACTTAAAATAAACTTTATCTTTATTAAATAATGATATTATAAAACATTTCGTGTGAAAATTATGATTTTATAAACTTTCGATTTAAAATGATGATTTTATAAAGTTTTCGAACTAAAAATGTAAATATAAAGTTTCGGATTGATTTTGTAAATTTAATAAGCTTAGGGACTTAATTCGACATATTTAGAATCCCATTTTAACAAAACTTAAAACCTAAAGACCTATTTTGTATATTGTCGAGAGTTAAGGGTGGTATTTTATACCATTCGAGACTTAAATCATAGTAGAGGGACTCATTTGAAATCATAGATAAGTTATGTTAAGTTGTGTAACTTGCTTAGAACCTTAGGGACCCCTTTGACATTTGCCGAGAGTATTAAGAGCCCTAGGGGCCTTTATTGCCAAGATAGTAAAGTTATACAAGCCCTAATAAAACTCTAGGGGCCATTATGGTATATACCGAAACTCATTTGGTGCCCTAGGGGGCGTTTATGAAACATTTGCTAACCCTAGTTATAACCGTATAATACAAGGACCAAATATGACAATACTTGAAACTTTAACAAGCCCTAGTTACACGTGTAACTAGGGAGGGACTAATGTTGCAATTACTTGAAACCTTTACAAACCCTAGGGGTATTATGGTAATTAACCACTGGTAATTATATAAATCGAGGGACTAAAATGTAATTTTCGTAAACTATAACAAACCCTAATTTACTATACATATATATACCCAATATTTAAAAACGTAAAACTTAAATAAATACAACACCCGCTATTTTTCCCAAACTATAATTTAATAATTATATGCCTTCGGGAACGTTGAATTAAATTAAAATGTTACACATTTTTATAAACGTTATATATATATGTTATATAAATTAAATATTGTTAACTTATAAAAATAAATATATTAATTATATTTATTTCTGTTCATCTTTAAATGTATATAAAACTTCCTTTTATAAATATTCAAATTACTTTATAAACGATACAAGTACGAGAATATTAATTATAGAAATTAATTAATTAAACGATACTATTTATTTTACACTTAAAAATAAATACTTCTATTACTTGTAGAACGATAAACTAAATTACAGATATCGTAATAAAATGCTTAAAACCAGTATAAGCATGCACAGACTTGTTCTGAAACTTTTATGCATTATGTTATGCATTTACTAAGAACTTATAATTATTTAGGTCGTTGACTGTATCGTGAGCATCACATAAGACTTTCTTGTGACTTATTGCTGTACTACTAAGGTGAGTTAATGGCGCCACTTTGTATATTGACAAACTTTTAAAGCCTTTTATGGGGAAGAAAACATGCAACATATTTTATTTGATGGACATAAACTGAACTACGACCTTTGATTACATTTGCTTATTGTAGATGAACCTGCATGACCCCTGCATCTGAAACTGTTAAAATTGTTGAATTGCCTGAATGTATAAATAGATCTATTTGGGATTGACCATCCCCATCTGGGTGAGTAGCGCTCACTGTGTCTGGGCCAGGACAACAAATGTTTAACATGTCGGAACTTTATATTGGGTGCATTTTTATTAATGCGAAGGGTCCTCATTTGTTGTGGACTTAACGTGTCAAGTATCAGTTTCGGGCAATAGGGAATGTAATTAACTTTAAGTGTTGATGCTATGTGCATTACTACTTCAGTGAACGTTTATTTTCCAAACTCATTTTCATTAAACCTGTGAATTCACCTACTTTATGTTGACTCTCTAAGCATGTTTTCTCAAAAAACTGAAGCAGCTATTGACGTGCATGGAAATCAAGCATCATGATAGGCTGCATTTATAGAGCTCATTTGGGGATTTATAAACTGGGAATGATTTCAACTACTGAATAATTTTTAAGACAATTTTAATAACATTTGCACTTTTATTCATGTAATAAATGTAATGATAATCTTTTATCTATTGCTCTACATACTATCTTCTGTTGATCAACGTCATGTGACACCCAAATATTATTTCCGCTGCATTTGACCAATTTGGGGGTGTCACACATACATATACATACTGCCCATTCTTACATGCACATAGGTTCACATAATCACAATCAATCATAAAGTAATACAAGAATAGCCTTACCGGAGCCATGCGGAGTAGTTGCGTGCTTAAAACTTTTTAGACCATACCAAAGTTATAGTTTAGGTTTTTCAAAATCGACCTAGTTCTCTATAACTTGTGTCTCTGATTACCATTTTGTAGCACCCCAAATTACCACGCAGCGGAATACCACATTGGGGCGCTACTAATAGCACATCTCACACAATCATAGATAACGACCTCAAAAGAGACGTTAAAATAATACAAACCTTGTATAAAAGTTTCCCATTCTAATATATATTAAATCAGAGTGGCATTTAGTCCCAAAAACCGTTACCAACACATCACATTCATAAAAGACTTAAAAGTCATTTATTCATTTCAAAGGATGGAAAATAAATATAAACTTTAGACAAGTAAACACCAACTCCCTCCTTGCATGCTTGATGTGTCGTGGAACGTATATTAATTAGATACGTTATAGGGTAAAACAGAAAATTACCTTTAGGAAAAAGTAATAGACTAAAATTTACCAAATACGGATTTAATTAAACACGTTGATGAACCAAGTTCGTTGTACACGAAGATCGAGTGAATTTGAGACGTTTTGTTTTGATTTGGACAATTGATTTGAATGGGTTTTCAGTTTTTAAACCAAAATAACTCCTACAATTTTAAATCTTAAGTTCATGAATCGTTTCCCAACTTAAATTATAAAAGATAATTATTTAAAATCTATATAAAATATAAACTATTTAAAATTAATCTATTTATTTAAAAACACTTTTACACTATTTCAAAATTAACTTTTACTTTTTTTAACTAAACAAAAATCTATTTTTTAAAAACTATTTTATTTAAAACTAATTTTTATAACTAATTAAATTTTTAAAATTAATAAAACATTTAATTTATTTATTTATGAACTTTATAAAATAAAGTTTGTAAAACTTTTGATTTAATTTATAATATGGAAACTATGTATTTAAATTAAACTAAAAACTTACAGTCCCATATAAAGTAACTATATTAGTTAGGAAAAACTGTAATTAAACCAAAACAACTACTAGACCAATTGGTTAACACGTATGACATTTACTTGTGAGGTCATAGGTTCGAGTCCCGTTGAGGACTATTTTTTTGGTTGATTTATGATACTCTGATTTTGCTAGGCAAATTCTTTTAATCGTTTTCTCCTCGACTCACTCGAATTGAAATCCAATTTTAACGTAGAGATTGATTGTTTTTGGTTAATAATACTTGATTGGTAATCTATGTCTATTTAAGCTAAAAATGGGAAAAATATGTAGGCTAAGGACTATATAAAAATTTAAAAAACAATTAATTCACGTAAATATTAGTCTAAAATGAAATGTAAAATTAAACTACAAATATAGACCTAGATACAACAAAAATAAACTATAATTAAAAATAAATCTAAATGAGAAATTAATCTAAATGCAAGCACGTAATAGCAAATAAAAGTGACAAAAATGAAATCACAAAGATAAACTTAAAATTTAAGCATAAAGCTTCAACCTTTTAAGCTTACTAATCTTTTTAGACGATAAAGCTACAAGCTTTATGTACTAATAAGCTTAATAATCACAAAAAGGTGTAAACTTTTTACTAATAATGAGCTTATCTAAATGAAATGTACTTTTAAAAACTTTTAAACTATTTTTTTTAAAACACAAATAATAATAACTAAAACTAATTAAACCGATTTTTATAAAATAAATATAACTTTTATTAAAAACAATTTAAACTAAAACTATCTAATTAAATAAAACTAAAGCTATTAAACTAAAAAAATAAAAAGGAGAGCTTTAGTACCCGTAGTCCGTAGAAAAACGCTCTAAACAAACAACATCAACAAAATACGGCCCGTAAAGTACACGGCCACCAAATTAATCTCTAACCAAACTAATCAACCATATCAACTTGAACCAAATTAATCAACTATAAGCTCTTCTTGGAAAATGATAGATCGATACGCCGAGATCAAAGAAAACATAAAAGGTTAGAATAATAAGCAATAATTATTAAATGATAAAGATATTTAATTAAAACTTATAGATCTAAAATATTTTTTATGCTTTATAAAAGTATTTTAAATATTAAAGCTAAAAATTATAGATCTACTTAATCTATTTAAAAACCTAATAGATCTAACTAATTTTTTAAGGTTTTATAAAAATACTTTAAATTTTAAACTCTAAACTTATAGATCTAAACTTTTTAATATAAAAAACTAATAGATCTAACTATTTTTTTGGTTTTTTGAAAATATTTTTAATTTTTTTTGAAGCTTAAACTAATAGATCTAAATAACTAATTAATAAAAACTAAAAGTGTTTAAATAAAAAGCTAGCTTATAAATAAGTCGTAAGCCTAAGCTTAGGACTTATGAGATTTAAAAAGATAAAAAGCTAATTAAACGATTACTCCGCAAATAAGGTAGATCTATTAAAAGGCAACAATAAGCTTGAAATAAAATGAATTATTCCAAACTTTATATAAATCTAATCTTATTTGGAAAAAAGTTATAAAAACTTATCCCAAAATAATAAGATGGATTATTATAAAATTAAAAAGGAAGGAAGAATGAGAATATTATTAAGCTAGAACTTGAATTTTATTAAAAACTTGAATATTACAAAGCTTGAAAATTAAAATTACAAAATATAAAACTATATGAAAAACTTAAGAGAAAAAACTAGGAAAAAAACTTGATTAAATGGGATGGGGGGAGGCTTTATATAGGCAGCCAACATGGGGGTATTTTTGTCATTTACTACACTAATTCTTGGAGGCTACGCATATAATGGGGACAGCTGGCTATTTATTCCTTGTTATCATCGCCTGTACATGCCAGTCTGTATGTGTGTGGGATCTTGGGCCAATCATCAGCCAAGCACACGCTCTCTAACTTTGTTTTCATCACCAGATGACACGTGGCGTCTTTTCATTGGTCAGCAGCCACTGACTCATCTGCCATACTGCATTCCCCTGTCACCTCGTACTGACGTGGCGGCGCCGCCGCCACGTGTCATGCTCCTAATGGCCAGCCGCCAGCGGCCACAGGAATACCCTGCCACCTTGTACTGACACGTCAGACTGACGTGTCAGCGCCGCCACTGCAATCACTGAGTGCCACGTGTCGCGCCCTGATTGGCCAGCCGCCTCTGCTACAGCACCTGGTACCCTCATGAACAGTGAATTGTCAGTTCCACGTGGCGCGCTGGCATTGGCCAGCCGCCGCCACGTGGTGCTGACGTCATCGCTGACGTCATCGCTGACGTCAGCCGGTTTGGACCGGGTTGAACCGGTCTGAACCAGGTCTGGACCGATTTGCTTCTGGTTCGGGTCGGCCACGTGGACCACTGAGGTGGTGCCACGTGGCACTGAGTATAAATACTCAGCATAAGCCCTCCCAAGATTCGAACTCAGGTCTGTTGGGCCAAAGTTGAAAGACACAACCACTGGGGCATGCATACTTTCAATTATATACTTGCAAAAGAATACCTATAACCCATTTTTGTGCTATGTTTGACTGTGTTTGACCCCCTATTGACCAGGTTTGACTAATTAAATAATAATAATAATAATAATAATAATAATAATAATAATAATATTAATAATAATAAACATACAAAATTTTTTATAAATTTAAAGAAAAACATTATTTTATTTATTTATTTTTTTTTCAATTTTCGAAAATATAATTTTATTTATATTATTTATTTTATTTAATTATTAAAAACTATTTATTTAATTTTAAAACTTAATAAACTTTAAAAATTCATAGAAAACAAACCGTAAAGAGTTACGACGTGAGGTCGGGACCGTTAGCTTCGTAATTTTGTGCTCTTCAATGTGGTTTATTAGTGAATGACTTTGGAGATTGGCAAAAAATGCTCCTTGTTGTAAAATCTTCATCAAATCTCTATTTTTTGTCCTCCAAACTTCATTCTTTTTGCACTTTTTGGTCTTTTGACTTTATCTTTGACTTTTTCTTCGATAAATGACCGTGAAATCCCGTGTTTTCTTTCCTTTTGATCTTTTGTACCTATTTCACACAAAAACACAAAACCACGCGTAATTTCAACTTTTACGATATTAAACACATGATTAGGTCTTGTTTTTTATTGATATTAGTGGCAAAAGGATAAGTGTTTACACACTTATTAAATCCCCTACACTTGACCATTGCAATGACCCCATGCAATGCATTATTTTAAAGCATAAGTTACAATTTTCTCATAATTAATCCATCTCGGCCTTTATTAATACTACTATGATGAAAAGATAAAAATTTAAAAGGAGACAAAAGTTATTAAGAATTTATTAACTTGAAATTATTTGATGGAAGAAACTCGTAAAGAAATCTAAGACTTGAATTAGGGCTTAGGTGTCATGAATATTAATCATCCTCAAGTTTCACGTTCCCCATACCAAGCTTAAAAACGAGATCATTGTTATTACAAGTTAGCACAACTAACACTTACTCATGTGGTTTAATTAATCACTTAGACCCCCTTATTCCTACGGTGTATCTCTTGTATTTTATTTTTGTCTTGAATGATCACGAGGATGCATTTTTTACTTATTTCGATAATTTATTAAGGCCGAAAATAAAGTGGGACGATTTAATCAATAGTTAGCTAAAGGACAAAATCTTTTAATACGGCTTCTCGAAACCTCATAAAGTTCATATCATGGCATAACTCGTTTCACGATTTGATACCTTTCTCGAACCGATATTTGGCTTGTATTTCAAACTTCAAATCTTAAGAGACGATCTTGAAATTATTGTCTTCTCTTCATTTTGGTATACATCTTCATTAGGAGTGAAAGATGCTTCAAACATTGACCACGACTTCTTCATTTATCCTCTTCTTTATTTAGGATTTTGATATACAACGATCCGCCTCCTTTTCGGACTTGGATCTATTTATCCTCATACCTTGTTAGGGTCTTTTTGGATAGACTTCTCCATGATCTTTAGGGGAGTAATTGCTTCTCGTCGTGTGTCTTGATCCATCATATTGATTTGGATTAATGATCTTCACATCATCTTTGGATCTTTAGCAAAAAGTGAATCCTCATGCCTTGTTAGGGCCTTTTTGGACTCGGGTATCCTCATGCCTTGTTAGGGCCTTTTTGGATAAGCCAATATTCGCGTCCCGCTTCAATAAGTTATGCCTTGGCTATGAACTCTAATTAATACCGAGCAACTTTTAAACGATCTTGTGCTAGAAGCTAAGTAACTTTTCAAATCGTACAACCTTATTTATTGCAAATATATTTATTAACAAGTGATGGGAGAAAAAGCTCATAACTAACTCACATAAGTTAATGAAAGAATACCAAACTTATAATTAACTCTATCATCTCTCATTCTCCACAATTTAATATCTCAAGGAATGAGACTCGTGGATGCTTAGCCTAATAAACCAATTAAGGTCCATATGGTTAAGGATACTAGCTAGAATAAACTTGGATAAGTAAACTCGGGTTGAGTCAAAATATTCACGACGGGCCTAATATATCAAAGACATCTAAACTTGTTAAAACCATTTTATTTATTTAATTATTTTTGACTTTATTCTTGAAATGGAAAATATAAAATGCGATGCAATGATAAAAGGAAAGAAAATAAATAAAAATACTACTAGGCCAAAATAGATCAAAAATTTGAAAAACGTTGAAATTTTTTTTAAATTTTTCGGTTAAAATGGGGTCAAATTCATGGAAAAGGCCACTAAAATTTCGATAGAAATCCCTCCTACACTTAATATAAACATTGTCCTCAATGTTTAAGCATGTGGGAGAATAAACTCCCCTACACTTAGGACATTGAGTATGTTGTTTAAAATCGAGTTAAGGAAAGGACAACTAAAGTGATTACAATTATTCGTTTTATTTATATACAAGATTGAATCACAATAGCAAAAACTTATCGAAGGAACCGGGTACACGGGAACACGGGTCGTGTCAAAAGTACCAAAAGTGGATCATTAAGCACATGTCCCTGCACACAACATCACAACACAAACAACCTACTTGGCTCCCCCTATACTTATTGGTGAAAATGGGAAAAAGGTAAAAAGGGTGGAAAAGGGTAAAAAAATCTAACCTAGTTATACGATGCTTGATTTTTCATCACGAGTCTCTAGCTCGACTCGATTTCCCGAATGTCATCATTCAAATGGGAAAATCATGGAAAATCGAGATTGCCAAGGGAGGAAAATCTCTCCATGATAGAGGGTGAAACAAAACCATATAAGGCATACCCCAAGAAAATCCACCCGGGTCAAAGACATAATTTCCATCAGAAAAGAAAATATACCCCGAGGTGGTACGCAAGTCAAAGAAAAGTGGAGTATCCTTAGGCAAAAGTCTCTTACAAGTAAAGGTAAGGTGGTATGGCAATGAAGGCACAAAAGTCTCTATTCCCGGATAAAACACCGATTCCTTGACGGGAAATTAGCAAGAGGTAGTGACATTTAAGCTCAAAACATCATCAAAATCAAAAGTGGGAAAGTCATCCTCTTCCAAACTTGATGTGAAAACATAAGTATCGTCGGAGTCATAGGAAAACTCATCCTCGTGAGGAAAATAGGTATTTAGAAAGATATCTAAATCCTCCTCAAATGGAATAACCTCTAAAGTAGGTATGATCTCTAAGAGTGGAGGATCCTCCTCATAAGTCATGACTTCTAAAATTGGAGTATAAAGTCAAAAGGAGTCTCCATGGAAGAATCACTCATAGAGATATTAGGTGCATTAAGCTCATGGGGTGGGTCATCAAAATTAATGAGATCACTTAAAGAAGTGTCATCATCGTAGTCATCAAAAATTGGTTGATCATATATGGGTGGGTCTAAAGTGGGTGGGTCAAAAAACGAGTCGTCTAAGCCGAAGATAGTGTGATCACTTGAAAAAGTGTCATCACTATCGGTGTCATAAATAGGAGTTTCAAAAATTTGAGGCTCTAAGGGAAGGGATGAGTTTATCACAAAATCATTTTGATTAGACTTTTCAATTCCAAAAGGATTAATAAAAATCTCATTATTATCATAATTAAGAACATCAATCATATTGACCGACTCTTTTCCATTTGATTTAGTTGTGATTTTTCCCATTTTGAAAACTTGTTGTTCATCCCGAACCCTAAGAATTAACTCCCCTTCGGATACATCAACTAAGGCTCTTCCGGACCTTAAGAATGGTCTACCAAGTATTAACGGAATACGAGGATCCGTCTCATAGTCGACGACGACAAAGTCCACGGGAAAAGTGAATGTACCAACTCGAACAAAAACATCTTCGGCAATACCAACGGGGTATGCGAGAGTTCAATTAGATAACTCTAGGGTCATACCAGTCGGTACAATGTCGGGTAATGAAAGTTGTTTCCAAACCGAAAGTGGCATAAGATTGATGCTAGCGCCGAGATCCGCTAAAGCCATACAATCATCGATTTGAGGAAACGAGCAAGGTAACATGAATCGTCCGGGATCTCCTAGCTTTTCGGGAAGCTCTTTGAGAAGAACCGCGGAACAATTCTCATTTAAACGGGTGTTCACGAGCTCAACCATTTTTTCTTTCTTATTAAGCAAATCTTTAAACATTTTCACAAATTTTGGCATTTGAGCAAGTGCTTCAATAAGGCTTATGTTAACATTCACATTGGAAATCATTTTCAAAAAGTTAAAGACATGAACGTCATCTTTGGTGAGCACTTTAGTCTTGCCTAACCTAGATGGATAAGGGATATTAGGCTTAGACTTTGAAGGTTGAGAAGGAGAAGGACTCGCTTCTTGAACAACCGTAGGGATAGGCTCTTTCGGTAATGGAGGACTAGAACTAGGAGTGGTAGTGGGGGGAATCACCGAAGGGGGAGTAGGATTACTCATTATGACCTCCGGGCCTTGTCTCTCCTTTATTGGTGAAGAGATGGAAGGTCCCACTAAAGTGGCTCCACTTCGAGTATTGATAGCACTCACATTAGCACGAGGGTTAATCTCGGTATTTGATGGTAAGGCTCCTTGAGGTCTAAGGGTTTGCAACATAGTCAAAAATCTCTTATCGTTGGACTCTTGCATTTGTCTAGTGGATTCTTGCATTGCTTTCATGATTTTCTCATGTTCGGTCAATTTTTGTAGAACCAAGTCCATTTGAGGATTTTGCATGTTCATTTGATTAAACCCTTGATTAGGAAAACCTTGATTTTGAAATTAAGATTGAAAATCGTTGTTATTATAAAAACCTTGATTATTATTTTGAAACCCTTGTTGTTTACCATTAAAATTCCCTTGATTAGCATTCCCTTGAAAATTACCCATTTGAGGACCTTGGTTCCTATTTTGGTACTGGGTATTTTGGGCGGGTGGGGGTGGTCTTTGTGGTGCTACAAAACCCGGGGAAGCCAAATAATTAGTACTATTGTAAGACAAATGGTTAACATCAACATTAGGTTTAAATGGAACCCTTTCATTAGCATTAAAAGCACAAACTTGTTGTTGTTGATTATAAACCTTGTCACAATTGAAATATGAATGTGGTCCACCACAAGTCTCACACGTTTCACTATTATCTTTCACAGCATGCACATGTGTAGTGAGGGCGTCGGTTTTTAAAGCGAGTGTTTCAACAAGCGAAGTGAGTTTATCGATTCTCTTGTCACTCTCACTAGAACTAGCACTTGCCATAGTGGCCCTAACACTCTTGGTTGGTACTTTAGCCTTGTTTTCAATAATGGCCCAAGCCTCGTTCATGGTTTTCACAAGAATATTGCCCCCCGCGGCACTATTAAGTGAGTCTTGGTCATTTAGAGTTAAACCATTGTAAACGTATTTATTTGATGCACTTTAGTGAAACCGTGTTGTGTACATTTTCTTAAAAGCTCTTTAAATCGATCCCAAGACTCACAAAAAGTTTCCCCATATTTTTGCTCAAAAGTAATGATTTCATTCCTTAAAGAGGTGGTCCGTGATGGTGGAAAAAAGTAGTTAATGAACTTGGTCTCTAAATCAATCCATGTAGTAACACTTTGGGGTGGTTCCTTATCAAGCCAAATCCGGGCTTGTCCCTCGAGGGAAAAAGGAAAGAGTTGTAGGCGAACGGCCTCTTGTGGCACCCCATTGTATTTGACGGTATTTGCTAATTGGATGAATCGTTTGATATGAGCGTGTGGGTCATCATTAGTACGACCTAAAAATGGTGTAGCGGAAACCATTTGAATAAAATCCGGTTTAAGTTCAAAATGATTAGCTCCAATGGTCGGCACCACAATCGCGTCATCGTTTCCTTCAACGTGAGATTGAAGAATCTCAATCATTGGTCGATTATCCGTTGCCATCGTTATGTAGAAAGCTCGATTCTCGGGATCGGCTTGAATGACGGTCTTTTTGTTTTTCTTCTTCTTCTTCTATTTGGAAGAATTGGAAGAGTTTGGTACACCAATCGGTATGTATGTACGCGCACGAGTGCGCATACAATTAAAACTTTGGAATGAGGTAGGTGACCTCGGTCGACTTTGAGAGGAAAAGGATTTTCCCTCTCGAGGAGCAATATGAAAAAGTTACAAAAATATATACTTAATTACTACTTGAGTTGGCAAACCAATAATCGGTCGTCCCTCTCAATATACGCACAAGCAAACGGGGAAACGAGGTGGCACAAAGCACTTAAAAACCTTTTTCCTTAGACGGCCTTTTATAGCGCGTCGCCTTATACCCACCTTATAGTTTGTATATTTTGAGTTCAAACGTCTTACTAGTATTTATCTATTTTGCCTTTTTATTTCGTTTAGGATTCGACTACAATAGTTAGGTGATGAAATCCCAACTAAGGCTTATTTGGAAAGTAGGTAAATTATTGTGCTACGTAATATACTATAGTAAAAGAAGAATCTTTTTGTATTTTTTAGAAAAATATATATTCACAATAAAAACGATAGAAATCGAACTAAAAATTTAACACTAATTCGTAATATTTTTGGTGTAATACTTTTAGGAAAAAGTATTACTTTTGATTTTTTTAATTTTTTTGTGCAATTCTTAGGAAAGAAATTGCTTTTGTGATTTTTTAATTTTTTCGTATTTTTAAGTTTTTGATTTTTTTGTATTTTTGATTTTTTGTGCAAGAAAATTAACGTTCAAGAAGAACGGATCCCAAAATCCAAACGTCTTCACGAAAAATCGTCAATCGTATGAGCGAAACGGTAGCGGCGCCATTAGATACTCTGATTTTGCTAGGGAAATTCTTTTAATCGTTTTCTCCTCGACTCACTCGAATTGAAATCCAATTTTAACGTAGAGATTGATTGTTTTTGGTTAATAATACTTGATTGGTAATCTATTTAAGCTAAAAATGGGAAAAATATGTAGGCTAAGGACTATATAAAAATAAAAAAACAATTAATTCACGTAAATATTACTCTAAAATGAAATGTAAAATTAAACTACAAATATAGACCTAGATGCAACAAAAATAAACTATAATTAAAAATAAATCTAAATGAGAAATTAATCTAAATACAAGCACGTACTAGCAAATAAAAGTGACGAAAAATGAAATCACAAAGATAAACTTAAAATTTAAGCATAAAGCTTCAACCTTTTAAGCTTACTAATCTTTTTAGACGATAAAGCTACAAGCTTTATGTACTAATAAGCTTAATAATCACAAAAAGGTGTAAACTTTTTACTAATAATGAGCTTATCTAAATGAAATGTACTTTTAAAAACTTTTAAACTATTTTTTTTAAAACACAAATAATAATAACTAAAACTAATTAAACCGAATTTTATAAAAAAAATATAACTTTTATTAAAAACAATTTAAACTAAAACTATCTAATTAAATAAAACTAAAGCTATTAAACTAGAAAAATAAAAAGGAGAGCTTTAGTACCCGTAGTCCGTAGAAAAACGCTCTAAACAAACAACATCAACAACATCAACAAAATACGGCCCGTAAAGTACACGGCCACCAAATTAATCTCTAACCAAACTAATCAACCATATCAACTTGAACCAAATTAATCAACTATAAGCTCTTCTTCGAAAATGATAGATCGATACGCCGAGATCAAAGAAAACATAAAAGGTTAGAATAATAAGCAATAATTATTAAATGATAAAGATATTTAATTAAAACTTATAGATCTAAAATATATTTTATGTTTTATAAAAGTATTTTAAATTTTAAAGCTAAAACTTATAGATCTACTTAATCTATTTAAAAACCTAATAGATCTAACTAATTTTTTAAGGTTTTATAAAAATACTTTAAATTTTAAACTCTAAACTTATAGATCTAAACTTTTTAATATAAAAAACTAATAGATCTAACTATTTTTTTGGTTTTTTGAAAATATTTTTATTTTTTTTAAAGCTTAAACTAATAGATCTAAATAACTAATTAATAAAAACTAAAAGTGCTTAAATAAAAAGCTAGCTTATAAATAAGTCGTAAGCCTAAGCTTAGGACTTATGAGATTTAAAAAGCTAAAAAGCTAATTAAACGATTACTCCGCAAATAAGCTAGATCTACTAAAAGGCAACAATAAGCTTGAAATAAAATGAATTATTCCAAACTTTATATAAATCTAATCTTATTTGGAAAAAAGTTATAAAAAAGTATCCCAAAATAATAAGATAGATTATTATTAAATTAAAAAGAAAGGAAGAATGAGAATATTATTAAGCTAGAACTTGAATTTTATTAAAAACTTGAAAATTAAAATTACAAAATATAAAACTATATGAAAAACTTAAGAGAAAAAACTAGGAAAAAAACTTGATTAAATGGGATGGGGGGAGGCTTTATATAGGCAGCCAACATGGGGGTATTTTTGTCATTTACTACACTAATTCTTGGAGGCTCCGCATATAATGGGGACAGCTGGCTATTTATTCCTTGTTATCATCGCCTGTACATGCCAGTCTGTATGTGTGTGGGATCTTGGGCCAATCATCAGCCAAGCACACGCTCTCTAACTTTGTTTTCATCACCAGATGACACGTGACGTCTTTTCATTGGTCAGCCGCCACTGACTCATCTGCCATACTGCATTCCCCTGCCACCTCGTACTGACGTGGCGGCGCCACCGCCACGTGTCATGCTCCTAATGGCTAGCCGCCAGCGGCCATTGGAATACCCTGCCACCTTGTACTGAGACGTCAGACTGACGTGTCAGCGCCGCCACTGCAATCACTGAGTGCCACGTGTCGCGACCTGATTGGCCAGCCGCCTCTGCTACAGCACCTGGTACCTGCATGAACAGTGAATTGTCAGTGCCACGTGGCGCGCTGGCATTGGCCAGCCGCCGCCACGTGGTGCTGACGTCAGCCGGTTTGGACCGGGTTGAACCGGTCTGAACCGGGTCTGGTTCTGGTTCGGGTCTGGACCGATTTGCTTCTGGTTCGGGTCGGCCACGTGGACCACTGAGGTGGTGCCACGTGGCACTGAGTATAAATACACAGCATAAGCCCTCCCAAGATTCGAACTCAGGTCTGTTGGGCCAAAGTTTAAAGACACAGCCACTGGGGCATGCATACTTTCAATTATATACTTGCAAAAGAATATCTAGAACCCCTTTTTGTGCTATGTTTGACTGTGTTTGACCCCCTATTGACCAGGTTTGACTAATTAAATAATAATAATAATAATAATAATAATAATAATAATAATAATAATAATATTAATAACAATAAAGATACGAAAATTATTATAAATTTAAATAAAAACATTATTTTTTTATTTTTTTTTCAATTTTCGAAAATATAATTTTATTTATATTATTTATTTTATTTAATTATTAAAAACTATTTATTTAATTTAAAAACTTAATAAACTTTAAAAATTCATAGAAAACAAACCGTAAAGAGTTACGACGTGAGGTCGGGACCGTTAGCTTCGTAATTTTGTGCTCTTCAATGTGGTTTATTAGTGGATGACTTTGGAGATGGGCAAAAATGGTCCTTGTTGTAAAATCTTCATCAAATCTCTATTTTTAGTCCTCCAAACTTCATTCTTTTGGCACTTTTTGGTCTTTTGACTTTATCTTTGACTTTTTCTTCGATAAATGACCGTGAAATCCCGTGTTTTCTTTCCTTTTGATCTTTTGTACCTATTTCACACAAAAACACAAAACCACGCATAATTTACACTTTTACGATATTAAACACATGATTAGGTCTTGTTTTTTATTGATTTTAGTGGCAAAAGGATAAGTGTTTACACACTTATTAATTAAATTTTTGGACAACATAAATTGAAAGATTAAATCATAGGAGTGACTTTGGAATATTAATCATGGACAAAGAAGTTGCACAGATTAATAAATCAGCTCCAAACAATGCGTTTGGAAAATTGAATATATGACAGATTTAATTAAAGAAATCAATACAGTTATACCAAATGCCAACTAAATTACAGGCAAAAACATCAATTCAATTCCACAAATTCAGCAAAAATAAAGTGCATGCAAACTAAATATCAAAAATAAACCAGCAGACTTAACTAACAAATAAGAAAAATTGTCATGTAAATTTTAGAAGAAAAAACTAATAAAATCTCACAATGCAAGCTTATTAGACTCAGTTATAAAGATCAGATTAAGACCAAAATCAGAAGCAAAAATGAAGTAGAAGTACTAATAATCAAATAAAACCGCAGACTATAAACTAACCAAAACTCTATCAAACACTAAACTCTAAATCATATATATTCAAAAACCCCTTTTTAAAAGAAAACAGATTAATAAAAAGTAGATAACTAAGACATATATTCAAGCTATCCAAACTTCCTCAAAACTTAATACGAACTAAACAAAACTCAGATCTCAGTAAAAAAATATGCAAGAACAGTATAAACCAATTTCTCAAAAATAAACTATAAGCTCATTAACAGACAAAATAATCAAAGTTCAGTTCAAAATCATATTAACTAAAAGATATCAAACTCAACCCATCCTCAATATCCGAAGTCTTAATCCAAACAAATGAAGCTAAACAGATTTAATTAACATATAACTAAAACATATTAATCTAAAATAATTTATAACATATAACATAAAATGTAGTCAAACCTTTTGTAGAAAACCATTGAGAAGTAGAGCGGCGCTGAGATGTCTAAAACATTGGATCGAGACCACCTTTCACCATACGAACTACCATTATTACCATCAAACCAACTACAATAGAATTTATCAACTTTCGAAACATCTTTTTATAAAATTTCCAGTGGGAAAGTTTTTCACAAATTTATCTTTTAAAATATTTCATTAAAGCTACTGTTTAAGCTCAATTAAATATCAGGAACATTATTATATCAAACTATTAAGAGGAATTAAATTGAAAATCTGAGTTTATAACAGGAAGGAGTAATAGACACGAATTAAAACAACTTTTATTAATTATTAAAGAAGATTACAATACTTGATGAAAGAAAAATACAAGATTATTCCTAACACTAATTTAGTATAATAACTCTAAAAAGTAAAAATGGGATGATTAATACATTGAGAAGAGAGGGTTTTTATAGTTGAACCCGAGGCTTGGGGTCAGGAGTTTGTTGATAAAAACTTTAATCTTGGCCCTTCAATCCATCTTTCTCTTTCTTTCTTTCGATCACACGGATCGCCACGGTGGAAGGATATTGTGCTAGTTGTACTTTCTCTAAGCTGAGGTGGCATCCAATGATTGGAGGAGTGGGGGTGATGCGCTGTCACAACCAATCATAAGGTGGAAAAAGGCCACATCACTGCTTGTTACTCCATCTCTTTGCCCCGAAAAACATGGGAATTAATTCCCAAGTGTGTGAATCAAACGTGCCTCAAAAAGCCCCAATTTATTTGTGAGTTAGGGTTTTAGGGTAACAGTATTTTTACAGGTTTATTTCTTGGGGAAAAAGAAGGTGAAAGATAAAGGTTACATAGATTGTAACGAAGGTATGTGTGAGTCGTTAGGTGTGTGTGAGTTATAAACGTGTCTGACTGAGTAAAGGAAGTAAATAAATAACTTTCGTTTGTTTGACCTAATGGGTTTATGAAAGCCCATTTAAATTCGTCACTCTTCATTAGTTTAAGAAAAACTTTGGGCTTGAAGTGGGCTTGTGGCCTTTGATTATGAGTACTCCATCCGTCACATTAAACTCTTTTTGGGCCATTTGGGCTTTTGAAACCAAAGGTAAATAACTTGTTTCCGCAATTGGGCTTTTGGGTCCAATAGTCTAATATGGGACCCACAAGCCCAATTAACCTCCATTAAGATTAAATCCACTAAAAACGGACTCGTTTTTGGCTTCCTCGATTTTTCTTCAAAGTCGTGTCGATATTTGCCGGTTTTCGCAAACTTCGGTACCTACACACATTAAACAACAAAAAAACGTATACAAAGCAATATTGAAACATTTTATGCATTTATTCATTGTTTTAAGATCAAATGATATGATTAATTTAGCTCATATCAAACTCCCCCTTGCTAAGCAATTGTCGTGTCCTCATGCAATGATAAAATAAAACATAAACTACACTTTTATTCAACTTTTGACACTTTATTTTGCAAAGACATAATGTATTACTTTCATTATTAGAAAAATAACTTTTAAGATCATAAAACTCAAATAGATTCATCGTTCTCGACTTTTCACTTTTCCATGCCAAGTGTAAAAACAAGATCATTGTCAATCATAAGCCCCAAAATTAAAACAACTCATACAAGTAATTTGTGTTAAACTCAATCTCCTATTATTCCTAATTATATCTCTAAATTTTAAATGTCATTCACCCAAAGGCTCATTCGACTTATTTTATATTTATTAATCCAAAAATGAAGGAAAAACGGTGTAAACTCAACACTCAAAACCTAACCTCGACTTCAAAAACCGTTGTCACTAAAAAAAGCCCACATCAACGATAACTTAACACCATTTGAGGGATAAATCCCCGGACCCAAAATTTGGCTAATAGGACTACTTAAAAGCAACTATAAAACCTCCAAAGTCAATTATGACCTTATTAATATAGTTAGCAACAACTACATCATATCACCTTGTGGCTCTTTAAGATGCAATTGTGCTCCTTATTTAAAATCCACACCCGAAGGCTCCTTGGACAAAAATAAGGGAATTGACATTCACCATCCCACCTTATGGCTCATGATGATGAAGCAATTTATATTCAACACGTCCCCTTGCCATACACCCTAAGGCTCAAATGACAAGGTTAGTGCTACATGACTCCCACCCGAAGGCTCATAGAGAACATGTTTTTATTTATTCTTCTTATTATTATGATATTTATATAGGTGATTATCCATATAAACATGATATGAATAAATAATAAACGCAACGGAAAGATCACCTATTAACGGATCCATAGAGTCATATGACTAATCAATAAAAATAGAGATAAAAATATACCTTTGTAGCGTGATTCGGTAAGAACAACCGAAGATAACAAATGATGTAAGGAGATAATCATCACATGATCTAACCAAGAAACCAAATGACCAAAATAGATCACCTCTATGATGTATCCACACTACACGTCCTTGTATACCCTGTAGATGCTAGTCTATAACCCCGTAACTCTTGAAAACAAGTCTTGAATGAACAAGATTCAAGATTCATGATCAAAACCTCAAAACCCTCTAATTAAGGCTGTATAATTTCCTTTTCATTTATGTGGTAGGCCACTACAGGACCCAAATGGGCTTTCTATTTGTTTTTTCTAGTCCAATGGATTAAGTACTTTACTTAGTCATTAGAAGCCCAATAGCGATCCTGAGTTACGTATGTTATATATATCGTAAATACATTAGACACGACATATTAAGTGGTACCTCTGTGTATATGTGTGTGACCCCATAGGCTCACATGTGTCTAGCCGTATAACTATTTATTATGACACGAGCATACTCCAACAGCTCCCACTTGCGCACGTCATAATAATCATGTAATTATACAAGCAATGGTTAACGTCTAGCAACACGCCAGTGCCCCTAGAAACATATGAGGGTAGTTTCTTAAACATCTCATTTAAATGGTTTAGATATCAGTCATCCTTTTGTTTCAGATACTCTGTTAAACTTTATACATGGATCATAAGTCATTCTTAAGTTTAACTATTATGTTTCTCGATATTGATATTGAACTAGATTACCAAATTAATCAAGTGTCATCTTAATTACATTTGGGTGTGGCCACACATACATCTGTACAATTCATCGAGGGGCCCAGTAGTATCTAACTCCAATACAAGTGGAGGAACAAATCCTATTTTGACTGCACATGTCGTTCATGTGTTTCACATCGCACCTGAAAATGGTCTTTATAGCAGCCTTGTTCTGGACAACGTTTAACCATATCAAAGATTGACATTCCACACATACAAAACCTACTTGCATCTCAAGTCTAAGGATGAGATATTTAACCGCTTGCGAGATTTACTATTGACATCGATCCATGTAGTGAATTCTCGTAGGTTGGGTCAATCCAATATTCATCCAATGAACACATATGAGTTTGGCGGCATCATCAATTAATATTCATTCCTAATGAATATGACCAACTCACATTTGTCTTAATTCGACAATACTCCTGTATCGTCAACTGACAATGGATAATTTAGAATAACTAAATTATTCATGGATTAAACATGCTAATATAGAACACAGTAGTACAAATGAAGACGATCTACCAAGTATATCAATTCATTATTTAGTAAAACTGCTTAAAGTTCCATTATCCAAATACCAAAAAAAAAGATATACATGAGACTACTATAAGGTCAAAGTCTAATGTTCCAAGCATGATGAACATGTTTGACTACAAGACATTGAATTTACACAAGGACCTGTTGAGTTGTCATCTGAGTGAACTTTGAGAATACTTATTTCAGAAACTCACCAATAGTGAAGATTTTGAATAATACGATGATTGTCATTTTGTATATGTGCGCTCAAGTGCTAATACAGTAATACTAGAATCGCCATAGTACATAGTAGAACACCTATTTAAGACAATCTTCTTAACAGCTTCCGAAACTGTAAAGTATTCTTATTTTACTAATGAGTAGTGCAACAATGCTTTTCATCAAGCACGTCTAGGTAGTATTATTATCATTAAAGTTGAAATCCTACTATCACTAGAATTGAGTACCATCTCAATCAAAGTAAGCATTAGTGTATAAACTCAACACTAATCTTCTTAGCTAAAATCCATAAACGATGATCAAGTATATAGTATTCTAATGACTTTCACTTAGATACTTTGTGATCAGTTCATCTTGCATTCATGCAAGTATCAACATTATTCTTAATACATCACATAGCATATGTAATGAATCCAGTAGGTAAACTAAAGGTTTCCATGTACATAATCCATCTTATCACGTCAGATTGAACTTTGAGACTTTCTCAATGATGTGTCATATTTAGACTTATTAACCGCCTATGTCTTATTATAATAAGCATATGTCCAAAGGTTATACGTTTAATTCTTTTATCTGTTAATAGAAATATATTCCAAGTCAAGGATTAAAAACTAACTTTGATGGAATAATATTTCCAATATGTTAACAACATATGAGATTTAAAACAAAAAAAATAATATGCTCCTACTACCGTCAAGGATACTCGAGAGTTATCTTTGTTTTAATCATAATCATATCCTTGATTCAAACTTAAGGTTCCAGCTCCTAGATGCATGCTCTAATCCACACTTGGATTTCTAGAGTTTGTAAACCAATTACCATATTTCATATTCATGAAATCAAGTATGGTAATAAATATCTTTATTAATTTAACACTCGTAAAGAAAAGAAAGCCTTAAATCATGATCAATTGCTTGAGCATGCCTTAAACTCTATTCAAAGAGAGTGTCGATAAATGTGTACTATTGTGTCCATATCTATCTTCTCATAGAAGACCATTTATAACTTATCAGTCTTACTGATTAGTGAAAGTTAATCAAATTCCAAAATTAATTTTCATTTATGGACTACATCTAACCATTCATAGTTTGAGTCATTCATTAGATTCTAAATTCAAAAATGAGTCTCGATAGTTATGAGGTTCAAAATGATCCTCTAACTCATATTACTCAACATTGACATGACATTCATATCTTCGGGTGCTTGAGGTATCCTTGCGGATATGCAAATGGGAGTTACAACAATTTGTGGCTTTTGCATTTACATGCTCAGCCTCATTATGTCGTTCACTAGTGTATTTAGAAGGTTGTATTTTATTTTTTACTTTCTACAAAGATACACAGAGGCTCCCACTTGCTTCTTGTAAGAGGATACTTTCTCCAAGTACACGCATGTCGAGCAACAATGAATTGTTCTCGTTTGGGATGTATAAAATACATTGAAATTTCTTGATTCAAGTTTTGTTAATAACACGTCTAACATGATTTTAACAAATTCAATACTTCAACTAAGACTTACTAGGAGTCATCCCATTCCATAAATTGATGGTTTCTTAGTTACCTTCTTGTTTGGAACCATATTGAATAAGTACGGGCATATTCAAATTTTTGTTAACCTTAATAAGATACAAAAGAGAGAGTAGTTAATGTTATCAAGGATCAAATAATAACAATAGTATTTGATTTTACACATGAAACATAGTGTTGCAATTATGAGACAGTATCACAATTCCTTTGATAACATAATACTCTTTGGCTCACATATCTTATAATTTGGCCAAACCAAATTGCATAAACAATATATTCAAGCCGACTGCATGCTATAAAGTATGATTATTTTAGTAGTTCAAGAACTTCATGTTCATGTTTTAACAAGAAAACATAATATGTTTGTCGTTAAATATGCTTTATAAGATATTGAACAATCCAATAATTTCATTGTATATGCCCTAACAGGAAGACACAACAAGTCAAGTACTTACTTTATTTTATAAGTCTTTGAATAATTCAAGGAAGTTCATGCTTATGTCTTAACTTGAAGACATAAATATACTAGAAATAAAGTATTATTGAATGCCTACTTTTGGCTTCAATAGTATTTTCAAGTTAATTTACATACTTCATATTTATGTCTTTACAAGAAGGCATATGCTTATTAGCTAAAACATTTAGGTAATGCGATGAAGTAATTTTTATTATTTCTTGACATTAGTTCTCTATTAGGCAACATACATAAATATGTATAAGTCCTAATAGAATATTATAAGCCATATTGTGTTGTACCTTGCACACTCTAATAATTCTCCCACTTGAGCATGGGACAACATCATATATGAATAATATTAAAATATCACAGATATAATAAGATTTAATTCATACTTAAATCAAGCTTGTATAGAAGGGTTATGTAGAACTTCATCGTTTAATAAGCAATCATGCATAACTATTTTTAGATAACATTTCGGGAAGCGACATCAGAAAAGCGACTAGTTATCTTTTAAAATAATATGCAATAAGGCTTAGAAAACTATGATGTTATTTAAAGACAATCTAGAAATTAAGTGGGTCACTTACAAGGTGATAAGCTCATAACTCCCACTAAATAAGACAACTTTACAAGTGTGTCCTATGGTTAAAAAATGCATTGCTCCCATTAGTTTAGACAACATTTTGAATGTATCTATACTAGTGAAAAAGCAAGTAGCAATTTGTATACTTTCTAGTTCTTTGAATGTCTTCACATTATAGCCAATGTGAGTCTCGTAGACTAGTAAACATGTACATAGATATTCAAAGAAAAGTATCAAGTTCTACTATATTTGTTATGAGATTTCCATCGATGCCATTAACTTGAAAGTTTTACATGCAATTCCTCTTTCTACTTTACCTCAAAGGTGTGTAGAATCTTGTGTAACTTGTTTGTGTAAGGAAAATATACTATAAAAACATGCTAGTAATTTCCTTTCCTCTCACGGTTTAATGAGACTTCAATTTCTAATAAAGACTCATACAATATCTTAACACTTTAAGATATGCATCCATACTTAATCGTTTTGACTTACAAGACAATGCGATTTCTTGAGTAGGTGTGTATTAAGATTGATTAGAATTGAGAAGATTCAAGTGTTCCTATTACAGCTTTCTCATACAAGGATAAAGGAAGGGAACGAGTCTTATTTTTATAAGGAAAGAAGACTTAGTTTGTTTTCCTCTAACACAAAAGGAAACAAACTTTGTTTACGGTTTGTGTTGCACAAAATCATTAATAGAAATACAAAGTTCATATTTAGTATTTTCAATAATTATCCTTTTAAAATTAACTACCCAAGTTTATAAAAACAATTAATTTTATGAAAAGGCTAACATCCTCATTGAGGTTCCACCACCACATCAGTTGATCTGCTATCAATGATAGATTCAACAGGTAGATGACGTTCATCAATTGCAAATCTTGTGCAATTCTTAGATCCTTATGAGACTCATGACACAAGCAAACATTTCACTAAATGTCAAACCGGCATGTTTAGTCCCATCCTTGCCTCGGTCAAGGTCTCACCGTTGTACCGATTAAGTCATCCAATTTGAGAACATGCGAGAATAAGTCTAGGTCTCACGCATAGATAATAATCACCTTGGGTTACAATTCACATCCGTCTCACGTGATGCAAAAAGTAATTGCAAGTGATCTCAAACGATTGGACGACATGACTTAAATTTAAGACGGGTATAAAAGTTTGATTAACAAATCAAAAGTGTGTACGAGGAAGCATGCATTCATCCATCATAGCACAAGTTAAAAACATTTCTTAACTTAAGTCTAATCTTGTTTTAATTTATGCGTGTCAAGTTTTCCAAGTTAAAGACTAATATAAAACCTAAGTGGAAGTATTATTAGTTTAGACAATACATAAAATAAATAACATTCATAACATGTTATGAATTATTATGAAAACAAGATTTTTGTTTTAAATCGTATTTAAATTTTAGACTAAATCAAAGATTTAGTTTTATAAATGGTTTGTGATTGGTATCAAGTTTTATAAAAACATTTGCAAGTTATAGCAAGATATCAAGCAAATAAGCAACCACACAACCACAAGTATGCAAAGCCTCGAACCGATGAAAAAACTAAGCTTGATCTCGTGAGCCATCACGAGGACCAAGAAGTCAACTAAGGGTAAGTCAACACAACCACAAAGTGGGCTCCCACTTGCTCCAAGACCATCTAAAGCAAGTATAACCCAAAGTGAACATGAGGCCCAAATCTGCCATAAACTTTCAGTCGACTTCTAGGGCCCAAAACCCATAGAAGGAGTCCTCCCTAGCCTGAGCTCCAGTTGAGACTTTTGAAGGCCCATGAGTTTTGAATCAGCACACCAAAATTGGGCTTCTATCTCCTTATATAACTCCAGGAAATCACATTTTATTGTAGGTCACTCAGCAGCTCCAAATTTCACAATATGTCTTTAATTCATTAGCCATTCCCATCCAAGCATCGGTTACAATTGTTTTATGACTAAAAACATTTAACCTATCATTAAACTACTGTAAAGTGCCCAAAAAATGGCTATAAACAACATCAAAAACATATTAATTAAGCCGAAACAATGGCAAACCCCAAAATTGAAATTAAATGCAAATCAATACACATGTCACATTTGGTCTAGTTTTCATCGGCTTTGCATACGAAACATATTAATACCATAAGATTATGAATATAACAATGTGTTGGCTAATTCCATGACCAAACATGCATGTATTTGCCATTGATATAAAATAAACAACAAGATACACTTGTTAGCCAACGAAATCAAAGAAATAATCAACAATTAATTAAACCCCCGATTGGTACGTATAACCGATGACCTTAGTATATTAAAACCACATTTTAAACACCTTATAATCATCATATAATTACAGAAATCATGTCCATAGGTCTGTTCTAAAACCGATTCACAAATCGTGCCAAAACAAGCATTGTTTGGTCATTTTATACGTACCGGCAACAAAACTAATTAAGATATGCGTAACCCGTGGCCATGAAATAAAAAAATACAGATCATAAGACCATATTATGGTCTGTTTTAACACGAAAATTAAGCCCTTGGGGCTGTTTAAATTTTTTTCTTTATTAATCCTCCAAAAACACGCGATTTGGCCACTTTTATGCATACCCGATAATCATATGACATCATATGATGGCTCGTGATACCACTATAGGTGATTATCTATATAAACATGATATGAATAAATAATAAACGCAGCGGAAAGATCACCTATTAACGGATCTATAGAGTCATATGATTAATCAATAAAAATAGGGATAAAAATATACCTTTGTAGCGTGATTCGGTAAGAACAACCGGAGATAACAAATGAAGTAAGGAGATAATCATCACATTATCTAACCAAGAAACCAAATGATCAAAATAGATCACCTCTATGATGTATCCACACTACACGTCCTTTTATACCCCGTAGATGCTAGTCTATAACCCCGTAACTCTTGAAAACAAGTCTTGAATGAACAAGATTCAAGATTCATGATCAATACGTCAAAACCCTCTAATTAAGGCTGTATAATTTCGTGGTTTTGGTCAAGGAAAAGAAAGATGGTGTTTTGGTAACTTGTTTATGGTAATGAATAAGAAATGAATGCCTAATCAATTCATACTTATTCAAAAAACAAAACCTTCCTTTTCATTTATGTGGTAGGCCACTATAGGGCCCAAATGGGCTTTCCATTTGTTTGTTATAGTCCAATGGATTAACTACTTTACTTAGTCATTAGAAGTCCAATAGCGATCCTGAGTTACGTATGTTATATATATTGTAAATACATTAGACACGATATATTAAGTGGTACCTCTGTGTATATGTGTGTGACCCCATAGGCTCACATGTGTCTAGCCGTATAACTATTTATTATGACACGAGCATACTCCAACAATTTATAGTAAGCTAAATTTCCGCAATCCCATGATCAAAAGTTCATGACGCTGACACCCTTATTTTGTTCTCACTTCAATTACAAGGGAAGAAAAAGAAGGAGTTACGAGTTAAGATATCAAGCATAAACCGCTAAAAACTTCATTTACTAAGGAATTAATTATTTAAGCGTGAAAAATAAATACGAGGAGATTAAATCAAACAAAAAAATACTTACACAAGGAAGAATTAACTTTAACAACTTATGATTAAACTCTATCATCTCTTGTTCTCCATATTGTAAAATTTCAAAAATGTGAAATCAATGGATACTTAGCCTATCAAATCAAAGTTTTGGGTTTTCAAGTCATCTATAGGATCTTGCATCTTCTTATACTTTTTCAAGTTTTAGAATTTGCATTTTAAAGTTCCCTTGATAAACGACTTTCTAGGATCAATTATAGGAACTTGCGAAAAGTTCTTGTTCTTAAACCCGTATGAGTTAAGACTTTCGCTTTTTAAAGTTCCCTATATAAAAGCCTAGCAAAACTTGATTCGAACACGTTAAGGAAAAAGCTAAGGTAACGAGTCGAGTCAAAAACTATTTTTATTTTCACCAACGGAAAGCCTACATTTGTGTCAAAAGCAGTTATTTTATTTATTAAAACTTAAAATAAGACTAAAAATTAATTTTTTTTATAAAAATGAGAAAAACAATTACGTTTAGACACGACAATAGCAATTGAAAGTGATTATATCGATTGACTCCCCCATGCAAAAACCAAACATTGTCCTCAATGTTTCTTAGCTCAAGACTAGCACCCCCTTGCTAAAACACGAAGACTCTAATGCAAAATCCTAACATGGAAAGAGCACGCAAATCTATAAGCCGTTTATTAATTATGCCTCAAGATAAAACGTTAGTCGATAAAAATCAAAGGATAGAGAGTGTGCCCCTTTTTGGCAATCAAAGTAAGGAAGATTAAGTGGACCCGAAAAAACCGAACACGAGAGTCTTCAATGATTAGGGTCATACCTAATATTCACAACACAAGAAAACACGAGCACGAGCTTGAAAGATCAAGCCTTATTAGTGTTAGAAAATAGATAGAATATAGAATGTATGGGACTCCCCCACAAGGCACCTCGTTTTTGTTAACCGAGTCATGAGCTCGACTCGATCCCCGCATTCATTGGTCCTTAGGGAAAGTTTGAAGATCCGGAACAACCTCTGTAGGTATGTCCCCTCCAAAGTAGTGTTTCACACGATGACCATTCACCTTAAAGTTAGGCCCGTCTTTTTGAGCAAGCTCAATGGTGCCATAAGGGAAAACTTGTGAAATGGTGAATGGTCCGGACCAACAGGATTTAAGCTTGCCCGAGAAAATCTTAAGTCTAGAGTTGAATAAGAGGACTTGATCACCAACATTGAAAATGCGGTTTTTGATCTTAGAGTCATGAATCCTCTTAGTCTTATCTTTATAGATCAAAGAATTTTCATAAGCTTGATCCCTTAATTCACTTAGTTCATTTAATTGAACCTTGCGATGATCACCCGCGGTCCTCAAATCAAAGTTACAATGCTTAAGAACCCAATACGCCTTATGTTCGAGTTCAATTGGCAAGTGGCATGCATTTCCGTAGACCAACCTAAATGGTGTACAACCAATTGGCGTCTTGTAGACCGTACGGAAAGCCCACAATGCATCATCCAATTTATCCTACCATGAAGTGCAATTTTCTCCAATAGAACGCTCCAAAATCCTCTTAAGATCCCGGTTTGAAACCTCCACTTGACCACTCATTTGAGGGTGATAAGCTGTCGAAAGTCGATGAGTGACACCATATTTCTTTAGAACTTTTTCAAATTGTTCATTACAAAAATGGGTCCCACGATCACTTATTATAGCCCGTGAAGTTCCAAACCTAGCGAAGAGTTGTTTCAAAAATTTCACAACAACTCGAGCATCATTCGTGGGCAAAGCCTTAGCTTCAACCCATTTAGACAAATAGTCCACAGCTACGAGAATATACTTATTTCATTTCGATGATGGAAATGGCCCCATAAAATTGATCCCCCAAATGTCAAAGATTTCAAAAACTTGGATAATGTTTTGAGGCATTTCATCCCTTTGTGAGTTTTTCCTTGACGTTGACAAGCATCACAAGTCTAGAGCAAGTCTTGGGCATCACGATATACGGAAGGCCAAAAGAAGCCGGCATCAAAGACTTTCTTCGCGGTCGCTTTGGCACCATGATGTCCCCCAGTGGGTCCCTCATGACACGATTTAAGGGTATCTTGAGCTTCCTTGCAAAACACACACCTACGAATCAATTGATCCGCGCACATACGAAACAAATAGGGGTGGTCCCAAAAGTAATAGGATATATCCTTGAAAAACATTCGTTTTTGTTGGAACGACATACCCTTGATCACAAATTTCCCAGCATGGTAATTTGCAATGTCCGCAAACCATGGGGTACAATCGTCACCAAGAAAAGCAATCATACCAAGAGTCTCGAGAGGAAATGTTTCATTGATTTCCTTATTCTCTTGGTCGCTTTGATGAGTATTCTCAAGTCGAGATAAATGATCGGCCGCGAGATTCTCGGATCCTTTTTTGTCTAGAATTTTGTAATTAAATTCTTGAAGGAGGATAATCCACCGAAGCAACCTCGGCTTAGCATCTTGTTTACTAAAAAGATATTTGATAGCCGAGTGGTCCGTATATATTATGGTTTGAGACAAGACGAGATATGGTCTAAACTTTTCAAAGCATACACAACGGCAAGTAACTCCTTTTCTGTTGTGGTGTACTTAGTTTGAGCATCCGTCATAGTCTTGCTTGCATAGTGTATAGGCAAGAAATGTTTTGACTTACGTTGCCCCAAAACCGCACCTACCGCGTAATCACTAGCATCACACATAATTTCAAAAGGTAGGTTCCAATCCGGAGCAACTAAAATTGGTGATTCGGTAAATTACTTTTTAAGCATCTCAAAGGATTGAATACACTCATCTGAAAAGAGGAATGGAGTCTCTTTTTCCAAAAGATGGGTCATAGGCCGAGTTATCTTAGAGAAGTCTTGGATAAAACGTCAATAGAAGCCGGCATGGCCGAGAAAACTCCTAACTACCTTAACGGTGGTGGGTGGAGGTAATTTGGCAATCACGTCGATTTTAGCCCTATCAACCTCAATACCGTCCTTAGAGATCTTATGTCCTAACACAATTCCTTCTTTGCACATGAAGTGACTTTTTTCATAATTAAGCACATTATTCGTTTCCTCACAACGTTTCAACATTCTTTCCATGTTAGAGAGACATGAAGTGAAAGACTCCCCAAAAACCGAGAAATCATCCATGAAGACTTCCATGGTTTTTTCGATCATATCATGGAAAATGGCCATCATACACCTTTGGAATGTCCCCAGAGCATTGCATAGTCCAAAAGGCATTCGACGATAAGCAAATGTTCCATAAGGACAAGTGAATGTGGTCTTTTCTTGATCACAGGGGTCAATGGGGATTGGAAATAGCCGGAAAATCCATCCAAAAAGCAATAGAATTCATTTCCCGCTAGTCTCTCTAACATTTGATCCATAAAAGGTAATGGAAAATGATCCTTCTTGTGGCATCATTAAGCTTCCTATAGTTGATACAAACACGCCAACCGGTCACAAGTCTAGTAGGAATCAATTCATTATCCTCATTAGTAACAACCGTCATTCCTCCTTTCTTTGGAACACAATGCACGGGACTAACCCATGGACTATACGAGATAGGGTAGATCATTCCGGCGTCTAGAAGTTTAGTGACTTCCTTTTTGATCACATAATGAATCTTTGGATTGACCCTTCTTTGATTTTGGATAGCGGGTTTATAATCTTCCTCCATTAGAATTTTATGAGTACAAAATTTTGGATCTATACCCTTAATGTCGGAGATTTTCCATGCAATGGCCCGTTTATGTTTCTTAAGAACTTTAATAAGTTTATCCTTTTCATTTTCCTTTAATCCCTTGGCAATAATCACCGGTAACTTATCCGTTCCTTCAAGAAAAGCATACTCCAAATGAGTGGGAAGTTCCTTAAGTTCTAATTCGGGTGCTTCCTCAATTGATGTTTTCACTTTAGCCTCAATTTCACTCACAACTTTTAATTCCATAGGTGGTGATTCAAAAGGATCCATATTCAACAACTTATCAATCAACGCTATATCTCCCTCAGGATCAAAATTCTCACTATCAAACTCACTAGGATTGAATGATTTGCTAAGGTAATCATCATTTTCCTTGTCATTTTTTGAATGACCATTATCCTTGAGCTCTTCTAGAACGAAGTCCCCTCCCTCAAATGGAGTGAGTGGAGGTTTAGCCAAAGAGATAATCGGATTCGATGAAGTGGGATTGCCACTTTTGGAAATTGTTGGGTCAAAAAGTTGATGTGGTAGAAACTCAAAAACGAAGAAAACATGAAGATTTTGTCTAAGCGTTGTCAAGAGCAATCTAAGCGTTGACAAGAGCAAATCCAAGGTTGACAAAGCAAGCATTGTCATGTACAATCCAAGCAATTTCATGTACAATGTAAGCATTGTTAGAAACGTAGACAAGAAGCCTTTAGAAGCTTCTATTTGGATATATATGCAGGATATATTCTGTATATGTTTATCTAAATAGAAGATTTACTTGTTTATTCATTATTATCTCTTGTAAAACCCTAATCCTTACACTATAAAAGGAACCAAGGGTTATTAGGTTTTATATAACTCATATTCACAATGTAAACCTAAAGCGTGTGTCGACTAGACGTGGAATTCAATGTATACACGTCTAGTGATTGTTTGTTATTAATATAATGAACAATCCTTTTGTTTTAATTCATGTTATTGTGCCCAAACACCTTGTTAATGTGTTATGTTCTAATTCTGCTTTGATTATTTAATCATATTAACATGATGCATTCCTAGTAGCTTTAAAGATCTGGAAACCAAGGTTTCCACAATTGGTATCAGAGCCTCGTGGGTCGTGATGCTAGGACCTACAAGATGTTCGTGTATGGTGAAAAGAAGAAAAATCCGTCTAGGGTTTTTCTAGACGTTTTTGTGTGCGCAACAGTATTCAGAAGGTCATAACTTTTTATTGAACCGTTGGATCGTCACGAAATTTCTTGTGTGTATTCTCTACACATATATCTAGACATCCACCGGAGGGGTTGTCGAGTTTTATCCCCAGTAAAAAGTTATTAGGCGTCAAAGTTGATTGCAGAGATAGATCTTGTTTTTAGGGTTTGATACATAAACCCTAGAATACTTGTTCATCATGGCTGGATTAAAGTGATGATTGTACTTGCTTTGGTGAGTGGATCTCTGGATCTACGATGAACCCAAGTATGATTCATAAAGATTGGAGTTTCTGATTCTTTGTCATAACTGATCTTCATATTAGGGTTTTTCACAAAACCCTAGATTCATGATTCTGTTGGCAGATTGGTACATGTTCGTGATGACATAACATATGTAAGCATCCATAATCATGATTCAGGGAGACAAAGATGCAAGGTTGTTGTGGTCCCAAATCAAGAAGCAGCAATATACAAATATAATACATTAAGTGCTTTTAAGGTATGTGGTTCATGAATCAAAGACGAAAAGATGCCAATGCAGTCATTCACATAAGCAAAGATCTGATTCGTTTAGGTTGCTGGTTGGTGGTGTCGTTTGATTTTTGTTTGTTTTATCAACAAGGAAACAAGCAGACGACAGTTTATGAAGTGAATGATTCTTAGTTGCTGATTTTATTTTTTTTGGAATGGTTGGTACGTCAGTTTTAAGAATACAGTATGTGGTGGCTAATTTTTAGTACTATATTTTCTTTTAGTTATATGCATCCCTGATTTTTGGGGTTTGTGCATAATTGACGAGAGATATATATACACAAAATGGATGACGACTTCTGTTTCTGTGAGAGTATGTTTGGGCTTGGTATTAAGTTGGGCTTTATACATGAAGTACAGTTCATACGTACTATACTTTTGTACTTCCAGGCAGAAACAGAAGACAATGTTTATTCATGTGAAAAGTATCCACATATGACGTGGCCCAAGAGACACTGACAGATTTGATTTGACGCTGACAGTAATAAAGCAAGCGCTGATAGCAAGCGCTGTTACGTGTTGTCCGATATATGTAAATTCAAACGTTGATAGGTATTGTCCGATATCGGACAATACATCTGACAAAGATGTTGGATAAAGGAGGATATTGGATAACACAAGGATTGCTGCTGTTTGAGAAAATTGGTACGTTTTAAGCACACAAAAAGGAGGAATTTACACACGAAGGTACATGGAATCTCCGGTTTAATTTAGAATATCATGTTGATATTTATGGCTCGGATATTTTTAAAGGGATCAATGATCTTAATGCGAGTTAGCAACTATTCGTGGGAATTTGATGGATATTTTAAACTATGTAATCGGGATAGCCTTGTGAGTGGCTTTTACATATGGTATGAAGATGTTATTTCATTAAATTCGTCATGAAGAGGTGTTGGCTTAAGGGGAAGAATTCTTATGGTAAGTTTGATGATTGAAGAATATTTTCGTGAGTTTGTGTTCTATCATATCTTCAAATTTTCAGCAGGTTTGAAGATAACTTGTTCGTGCTTTACATGGTTGGTGATGAAGACTTGTCATAACACTTGAAGGAGTTACATTATCGTGCTCAGTGTCTCACAAAGGATGAGAATATTGACAAGGGATCGAGGTCTACTTATATTTTCTCTATCTGGTATAAGTTCTTCATCACATGGATAGTACAAGACATAGAACACAAGGTTGGGTTATTCTACTTCTACATCAAGATTACTTTATTTATTTTTCTTCAAGATCATTACATAGAGCTACATTTGGAGAATCTTCAAGATTGCATACATGGTTTACTTCCCTGTTGATGTGACAAAAAGGGGAAGACATACATGCTACAATTAAGGGGAAGCAATTTGACATGCTACAATTAAGGGGAAGCAATTTAAAGATCATGTACAACTTACAAGAGATATACAAAGAGTTTTGCCGACATCAACTAGGGGAAGATTGTTGGGTCAAAAAGTTGATGTGGTAGAAACTCAAAAACGAAGAAAACATGAAGATTTTGTCTAAGCGTTGTCAAGAGAAATCTAAGCGTTGACAAGAGCAAATCCAAGGTTGACAAAGCAAGCATTGTCATGTACAATCCAAGCATTGTCATGTACAATGTAAGCATTGTTAGAAACGTAGATAAGAAGCCTTTAGAAGCTTCTATTTGGGTATATATGCATGATATATTCTGTATATGTTTATCTAAATAGAAGATTTACTTGTTTATTCATTATTATCTCTTGTAAAACCCTAATCCTTACACTATAAAAGGAACCAAGGGTTATTAGGTTTTATATAACTCATATTCACAATGTAAACCTAAAGCGTATGTCGACTAGACGTGGGATTCAATGTATACACGTCTAGTGATTGTTTGTTATTAATATAATGAACAATCCTTTTGTTTTAATTCATGTTATTGTGCCTAAACACCTTGTTAATGTGTTATGTTCTAATTCCGCTTTGATTATTTAATCATATGAACATGATGCATTCCTAGTAGCTTCAAAGATCCGGAAACCAAGGTTTCCACAGAAATATCCGAAAAACCAAGCATATCTTGCGAAACTTCTTCACTAGCAACATCAATCACATCGATTTGATTTATTGATTCCTCGTCGTACTCGGAAGAAGGTCTCAAGATATTACCAACATAAAGTGTGATACTTTCATCATCAAAACTTAAAGTCAATTTCCCCGCTCTCATGTTAACTATAGAACTACCCGTATTCAAAAACGGTCTTCCCAAAATAAGAGGCACGCGAGAATCTTCGGGATAATCGCAAATTAAAAAATCCGCTGGGAAGATGAGCTTTCCTACTTTGACTAACACGTCCTCGGCTATACCTTTTGCAAAGTTGGTCGATCGATCCACTAGCTCGATAGTCATCTTAGTAGGTGTAAGCTCAGGATGTGATAACCTTTTCCACACGGAAAGAGGCATCAAATATAAGAACTCATATTTTTCCAGGTAATTAAATTATTCTTTTATTCGTACTTTTCGATTTTACAATGTTTAACCTGTTTCTTTTACTTTCCATACGTAAATCTCAAGATCTCGAGAATTTTAATTAAATTATATTTTGATTATCCTTCTGATCATTGATAATATTTTATTAGAAATTATTAAAAAATATTTTTTTTATTTTTCCATATTTATTTAGTGTAGTAACCCGAAATTTAAAATCAACATTTAGACCGAGATCTAATCTTATTTATAGTACTCAGATTAATATTTTATTACTCGACTTTTATTTTTCATGTCCGTTCGACGAATAATATCGAATTCTCGACTAACTGGCAAAGTTATGGCATTAGTGTATCGAATACTTGTCATTTATTATTTATCGGCAAAGTCTATGTCCGCCATCAACCGTAAATATCCTTGTTATGAGATAGAAATATTTTTATTGTCGTCGTTTTAATTTCTCGTTTTACGAGCATTCTTCGTAAATTACGTTAAGTCTTTAGGTGTCATTCGTTTATACGATGTGTTAATAATAATTAAATTATAAGCCCTTATTTATTGAAATATCAACCTTCTCCGAATGTCGAAATTTATATTTTATATGGAGCGTTTATTTTTCGTGTTTAACGCGTATCTTTCAAATCGCGTAAATTTTAAAATATTGAGCTTCGATAATACCCGCTTTTACAAATTATAAAATAATTTAATTAATAAATCACCCATTGACCTAACTATTTTATACGCTAACATTTAACAAGATAATTTTTGGGTCTCTTTGTTGCTGATGCATGCTAGGTTGATGGACACGCGTACACTCAATACTATCTATACTTAAACTAAAAATCGACACATAAGTTCTCATAGTTAAAAAAAATAATTATCATTTCTCTTTGCTCATGTGTTTAGCCGTCCCTTCCTATCACCATTTTATCAATTTCATCAAAATAATTCTAACTACAAAGTTTTACTATAAGTGAAAGGTTTTGTTTTGTACTAGATATTCCAATGGTGTTATTTCTTTGTAAAACAAGGTTTGCCCAAGGTGAAATTATTAAACTAAGTGCTGAAGTACTTGAACTTTTTTTTCATGTGTCAATAAGCTTGGGTAAAGATCATCGTATTGGCAAAATTATTGGGTTAAACAAGAGTTTTAAATCAAAGAATTGTTGTTGTGGTCTCTTCATTTCATAGTAAGGATCCTTATTTTATGTCATTTTTATTATGTTCATTAATTTTGTAAATATGTAATATTTGTTTTACTACTGATTATATTAATTTTAATAGTTTATTTAGGGTATTGGACTTTGTATATGAATTTGTTATACAAAAATTCAAGCTAAACAAGCCCAAGGTGTCGATGTAGAATTTAATTTTTAGATCAGTAGAAAAAAACGTATTATATGTTCAAAATCAGCATGTTTTGAACCTTGGAAATAATATATATTGATAGGCCTATGTTTTGTGGCGATTTGTCTGGGTGACCCGTCGCGTGACGATACCCGATGAATTAGATATGGCTGAAACGATAAAAAGTGCCGAATCTGAACATGCTTTACAAATTGACTGAAAAGTCATATAGGAAATACGAACTAAGTAAAAATGTAAAACTATAGGTTGTAGATATTATCATGTAGGATTATAATCAATCGGACGGTTTCCTATGGATTAACGGTTTGGAAATGGCGTCTAAAACCGTGAAACTGAAGTTGGCTGTGAATGACAGCTTTTACTTTAAGTTGTAAATTGAATATTTAGGCGATGTTAAATATAAGTTGAGGCCATATATGCTTAATGTCGGTTTATCAGATTAAGTCATGATCATGTCAATATAAAATATTCATTTATACTATTTATGGTTTATTAAAAACGACCTACTGAGCGGAATATGTTGCGATTGGCAAAATTGAATCTTATTGATAAAACTTGAAACTTGTTTATTTTTATAAAAACCAAAGTACTATGACCCGTTTATCAGGAAATAGAGACACGCTTACATACTTATTTTGGAACCCGAGACCCGACCAACGTGATATATTAAGTTAATACGTTTGGAGGCATCTTAGAACCCATAAGGCATATAAAGTGGATTTTAGTCATAAAAGCCCAACATACACTTGTAATCGCTATTGAGCCATTATTGGGCCTGAGATTATTAACCAAATTGTAGTCTTATACTGATTTTGAAATGGCCTTAAGTTACAAGAACTTGTAATGGGCTTTAGTGGGCTTAATAGTCATAATGGGACAATGCATGGTAGATTGTCACCAAAAGTCTTATGAAAAGTTTTATAAACTTATACAATGTCCAAACTTACTAAAGTGAACTATTTACATATATGTATGACTTATTACTCGTCTGAAGCCTAAGACGCGTCTCATCATGATTAGGTCTCGTTCGATCATATGTCGGTCGTTGGGCGTTTCATTCTCGATCAACGAGTAATTCTTATCTTGTGAAGTCACGTGTCGACTATCGGACGTTTGTTCCTTGATCTACGTGTAATAGCTATATCAGGTGAGTTCATAGCCCCCTTTTTTTACTACATATACATTGTTTCTAAACGCCGGGTGAGATTATACATGGTGGAACACATTCATTTAAAACTGTATGCTATCCAGAACTGGTATGCTATTCAGAACTTATATGCTGTCCAGACTTTCATTATTATTATTGCTTTTAGTCTATAGCCTTAATTTTCCTCTCCTGATCATGAACCGTTAATTTACTTGTGTTGCTAAGCGCGAATGTTGTGGGTGGATCCATTGGGGTTGACAATCCCCATCCCATGTTGCGGTTGTTTAACCATGACGCATTTCATTTGTTTATACCTGAGTATTTAGGCTGAATACTCCCTAGAGGAACTTACATTGAGTTAAGTTTCGGTTCATGAACTGAACAACAATAATAATAATTGTTTCGGACAATGGTTACTGTACATAACCATTTTTCCTATTTACTTGTGTTACAAATGAATGCTTGTGTTTCACACCTTTACTACTAAACCTATGAATATCACTCAACTTTGTGTTGACGTTTTACATGTCTAATCTCAGGTAATGATACTTAATTTTGCTTGGATGGGAGCCCGCAGGATATTATCGCAGCTTGGAGGTTTCTGTGTTACTTCTTTTAAAGCTTTGGTTTGGTAAAAACTCTCAGAAGTTTATCTTATATTCTTGGAAAATATATGTTACAAAACCATATTTAAATAATAGATTTTTCCGCTTATAGAACTCTGGGACCTTTGTTTAAAAACTCTGATTTTCTTTATGATGTAATGTATAAGTTTTATTACGTCAACTTTATGTCAACAGTATTTGATTGTTTCTTGTACCATGACGTAGCACCCCTCGTTGCCTAGTTGTCCATACCTGATTTTGGGGGTCTGACAGATTGGTATCAGAGCGATGGTTATAGGGAACTGAGTCGTTTTCAAAACTTAGTCTATAACCGAAAGTTCAAAATATTTCATGTTTCTAAATGTCAAACACAGAATCTGCCATGTTTGTTCGATATCTGCGCGTGTAGCTCTCTAATCCTTATTATTTACTTTTGATTATCGTTGTAGTATTTTATGTCTTGATTACATTTTGAAATATTACACTACCCTAATGACGATAATTACTATATCTTTTTAAAGCCTGTGTGCTTAATGAATTATCATCGGATATTACTGTGATTACGTCCGCCCTTACTATATATATAGAATTCTTGTTCTTGTGAACTTGATCTTGTGACAATAATTTTAAATTGTTATGGCATTACATACTTGTATTCAGAGCGCGTATGATGCCGATTTTTCATACTCACTTTTGTAAGTACTGTTGTTATTTCATTTATGCGTGGTGCGACTGACCTCATATACTCGTTCATTTTGAACCGCCTGTTTTCTCGACTCATTCTTTACATGTTGTGTGAATTCACGTGATACCATTGTTTGGGATTAAGTAAGTGTTGCTTTCAATGAAACTTATGATTTTCATTATACTACCGTGTGTGTTGCTTTCATTGTTTAACCCCTTTAAGATATCAATTTAGATATCTAAATTGCCTTCCAACCATTTGTGATTGGATGTCTTGAAAAATAGTCTATAGACCATTGTGTAGCTCAATGTGTCTCCGAAAAAAAAACTAAAGGACATCGTGTGAATCACACATCTCGAAACATTCCTTGAAATCGTGTTGAACAATATCATGGGTTTTCGTAATCCTTTGTTGATTTTCTATATATCACCGTTTTGCACGACATTTGAATATCGGTTAAATTTATTATTTAATTGACCATTCTACGTTTCGACTTCAATTTACAATGTTCGTTTGTACCTTGAAAACACCACCGTCATCTTGTAATTCATCCTCTATTATGTGACGATTGTTTGGAATACGATTCTACTTCTATAAACTTGTATCCTCTCTTTTCATTAAACCTCCTCGCTCTAGGAGTGCCACCCATTAATGTTCCATTTCTTTCTCGGCATGTCTTGTGATTTTGGAAAATCATGCAGCCAAGAGACCTTCCTGCATTGCATCTTGAAATCAAAGACATGAATGTCATGCGCCGTTTTTGATTCCTTAGATTGTCGTTGGTATTCATAAACCAATTTTACACTATGTTTTCCTTTATATGTTTAATTTTACAATCTATTCTCTTTCGTCTTTATGGAATCCACAAGTCATGTGTGTAAATAAATTCCGAGTCGTTATGAAATTTGATTGAATTTCTAGGTGTCGAAAAATATACTTTCTGTAGAAAAGTTATGTGTAATTTAACGATGTCGAGAAAATATTTTTATAAACTTTAGACATAAAAATATATTTCTACTTGTTAAGACGTTCGTTTAGGACATAAAATTTGGTCCGTAAATCTAAAAAAACGAGCAAGTTACGCTCATTTGAAATTGTAAAATTTAAAGACTTATTTTCTGTATATATTTCTAAAATATCATTTTTGTTGACAAATTTGATGCGGGGGCATTTTCGTCTATTTTTTAATCTGTTTCAAGTCTCAAGTAAAACTAGAAAGTTGTCTGAAACGACGTTTTACACCAAATTGCTTTAGACTTCGAGTTTTGAAAATGTCATTTAGTGAGTCAATTAGTCTGGTCAAACCCAAAAGTCAAACTAAAAAGTCAAAACTGATACAATTTAAAAATATGGGTTGAAGCATTTTTTTGGTTCGTTTGAGCTCATAAAACTTTAACAAATGAGATCTTACAACTACCAAACATTGACTACGTTTGAAAACGTTAAAATAGTAACTTTGAGTTCAGGCATACATACATATATATTGAACTTTTGGAACCAAGTGATTTGATAAACTGATGATGAACTATATGTCTCGTAAAATGTGTACATTTTTATGCATTAATAATTACATGTTAAATTCCTAAAATTTCCTAAAATAGAAACTTTTCGGAGTAGTACTATTTGGGAACTGATGCCCTACTTTCTTAAAAGTATATTTATGTCAAATAAATTACAACGTGAACACATACGGATTCCTCTATCCTTTCTTTTATACATGACTCATTTGTCATTTCATATTATCCTTCTTTTGTTCGATCGTACCACTAATTTGGGTCGAGCTTTGAAGTCCTTGTTTTCACATCTTTCGTTATAATTTTTGACATGTGTCTCATGACAATTCCAACTAAACCTCTTGAAACCTTATCACCTTGTAACCATTTCATTGATCGTTTTGAACTACTCTTTATTACCTTCATGTAACCCACTCGCTATTTTGTAACCCATCATCATGTCACCATATGAATTTAAATATTTTACGATGTAATTTCACAAATTGTTCAAAAATTGGTCTTGTAATTAATTCTTGTAACAATAAAATTGTTGATTTAAACATCTAGCCAATTAGTTAACGGCAAAAGTTTCATAAATTATTTTGATTCTAAATGACATTATATACATATTTTAAATCATATGACATGTAAAATTGGTTTGAGGAAGCTGAACATCGCATTGCTAGTCCTAAATTTTGCATGGCCTGATCACCTATGCGTAATTTAGAAGGAGCCATGCAAGGCCGAATAGTAGTCACCTTAAATATCTTGCTAAAGAACCAATTTTTTTTATTTTTTTTACTTATGTTCCTTAAAAAGTTAGATAAAATAAAGTTTTGAAAACTTTTACATCTTATGCGAGTAGCACCAGTTCACGACATACAAATATGATCCCTTATCTTCCCTTGAACGAATTACATGCCTCAAGCACATATTTCCTTACTCAATGATCATTGTTTTACTTGTTACCTCATCTTCCTTCGTGATATAATTCTTGTTACCACTCGTCTAATTTCTTACCATTGATACCAGACCTAAAAGTTTCAATGTTTTTATGCTTATTCATTGACCAACCTTCTCTATCTATTTTGGTAGACCTTCGAAACATCGTTGGACGTGGATAATGATTTTCATTATCCGTCATGATGTGTGTTAGACTATATCATCTTGAAATTCATTCGTGTGAACCACGTATTGATTTCGCCTCGCATTGCTAATGTTGTTCATCTAACTGAAAGTACTCTCAAGTGACTTCTTAAGAATTTTCTTTAATTCGAAAATTTATTGTGTGGCTTTTTCGATTGTGTATCGACCACCGAGAACTTAATAAGACATTGTTGGTGACACCAACCTCGCACGAGAATTGATTTTTTTCTCTAATTGTAATGATAAACCTGAGTTTTTTAAAATAATTTCATATAGTCATCCAAAAACTCTTAAGCTGATCGAAATAATTATTTGAACTGAGTTACTTTTACTTTAAAATTCTTATCAAGAAAATATTTAATCTAAAGTTGAAAGTAATACCAAATCCTACACAGATAATTGTGACAACTTGTAATCCAAATGTCTATATGTAATTCATACTTTCCCTTTATTTTTTTCTAATAAGTAAATTATCGTGTTTTACAGTTGCGTGATTTGCGATTCCTTATTGATTAACAATCTTGATTCAATTTAGCGCACCTTGTCCGTTTAAGCAATTCTTGTGTCCATTTTATCTTTTGATATTTCTTCGTACTGAAAGGTCATTATTCTAATCCAAGTTTCAAAATTTATTCGAAAAGGAGTTAAGAAACTGAAGCGTAGAGAATTCTAATTGTTAAGGTACACCGTGGTGCAGAAATGACCTGGGAAGCAATGAATCAATTGTAAACTATGTATCTCCTTTTGTTTGCATCTTCTTCTATCTCCAGTGGAACTCTGGGACCAGAGTTCCTTTAGGGGGGTCGACTATAAGAACTCGTATTTTTCCCGGTAATTAAATTATTCTTTTATTCGTACTTTTCGATTTTACAATGTTTAACCTGTTTCTTTTACTTTCTATACGTAAATCCCGAGATCTCGAGAATTTTAATTAAATTATATTTTGATTATTCTTCTGATCATTGATAAATATTTTATTAGAAATTATTAAAAAAATATATATTTTTTTTATTTTTCCATATTTATTTAGTGTAATAACCCGAAATTTAAAATCAACATTTAGACCGAGATCTAATCTTTTTTATAGTACTCAGATTAATAATTTATTACTCGACTTTTTTTTTTCATGTCCGTTCGACGAATAATATTGAATTCTTGACTAACTGGCAAAGTTATGGCTTTAGCGTATCGAATACTTGTCATTTATTATTTATCGGCAGAGTCTATGTCCGTCATCAACCGTAAATATCCTTGTTATGACATAGAAATATTTTTATTGTCTTCGTTTTAATTTCTCGTTTTACGAGCATTCTTCGTAAATTACGTTAAGTCTTTAGGTGTCATTCGTTTATACGATGTGTTAATAATAATTAAATTATAAGCCCTTATTTATTGAAATATCAACCTTCTCCGAATGTCGACATTTATATTTTATATGGAGCGTTTGTTTTTCGTGTTTAACGCGTATCTTTCAAATCGCGTAACTTTTAAAATATTGGGCTTCGATAATACCCGCTTTTACAAATTATAAAATAATTTAATTAATAAATCACCCATTGACCTAACTATTTTATACGCTAACATTTAACAAGAGAATTTTTGGGTCTCTTTGTTGCTGATGCATGCTAGGTTGATGGACATGCGTACACTCAATACTATCTATACTTAAACTAAAAATCGACATATAAGTTCTCATCGTTAAAAAAAAATAATTGTCATTTCTCTTTGCTCATGTGTTTAGCCGTCCCTTCCTATCACCATTTTATCAATTTCATCAAAATAATTCTAACTACAAGCTTTTACTATAAGTGAAAGGTTTTGTTTTGTACTAGATATTCCAATGGTATTATTTCTTTGTAAAACAAGGTTTGCCCAAGGTGAAATTATTAAACTAAGAGCTGATGTACTTGAACTTTTTTTTCATGTGTCAATAAGCTTGCGTAAAGATCATCGTATTGGCAAAATTATTGGGTTGAACAAGAGTTTTAAATCAAAGAATTGTTGTTGTGGTCTCTTCATTTCATAGTAAGGATCCTTATTTTATGTCATTTTTATTATGTTCATTAATTTTGTAAATATGTAATATTTGTTTTACTACTGATTATATTAATTTTAATAGTTTATTTAGGGTATTGGACATTGTATATGAATTTGTTATACAAAAATTCAAGCTAAACAAGCCCAAGGTGTCGATGTCGATTTTAATTTTTAGATCAGTAGAAAAAAACGTATTATATGTTCAAAATCAACATGTTTTGAACCTTGGAAATAATATATATTGATAGGCCTATGTTTTGTGGCGATTTGTCCGGGTGACCCGTCGTGTGACGATACCCGATGAATTAGATATGGCTGAAACGATAAAAAGTGCCGAATCTGAACATCCTTTCTAAATTGACTGAAAACTCATACAGGAAATACGAACTAAGTAAAAATGTAATACTATAGGTTGTAGATATTATCATGTAGGATTATAATCAATCGGACGGTTTCCTGCGGATTAACGGTTTGGAAATGGCGTCCAAAACCGTGAAACTGAAGTTGGCTGTGAATGACAGCTTTTACTTTAAGTTGTAAATTGAATATTTAGGCGATGTTAAATATAAGTTGAGGCCATATATGCTTAATGTCGGTTTATCACATTAAGTCATGATCATGTCGATATAAAATATTCATTTATACTATTTATGGTTTATAAAAAACGACCTACTGAGCGGAATATGTTGCGATTGGCAAAATTGAATCATATTGATAAAACGTGAAACTTGTTTATTTTTATAAAAACCAAAGTACTATGACCCATTTATCAGGAAATCGAGACCCGCTTACATACTTATTTTGGAACCCGAGACCCGACCAACGTGAGATACTAAGTTAATACGTTTGGAGGCATCTTAGAACCCATAAGGCATATAAAGTGGATTTTAGTCATAAAAGCCCAACATACACATGTAATCGCTATTGGGCCATTATTGGGCCTGAAATTATTAACCATTTTTAGTCTTATACTGATTTTGAAATGGCCTTAAGTTACAAAAACTTGTAATGGGCTTTAGTAGGCTTAATAGTCATAATGGGACAATGCATGGTAGATTGTCACCAAAAGTCTTATGAAATTTTTTATAAACTTATACAATATCCAAACTTACTAAAGTGAACTATTTACATATATGTATGAATTATTACTCGTCCGAAGCCTAAGACGCGTCTCATCATGATTAGGTCTCGTTCGATCATATGCCGGTCGTTGGGCGTTTCATTCTCGATCAACGAGTAATTGTTATCTTGTGAAGTCACGTGTCGACTATCGGACGTTTGTTTCTTGATCTACGTGTAATAGCTATATCAGGTGAGTTCATAGCCCCCTTTTTTTACTACTTATACATTGTTTCTAAACGCGGGGTGAGATTATACATGGTGGAACACATTCATTTAAAACTGTATGCTATCCAGAACTTGTATGCTATCCAGAACTTGTATGCGATCCAGACTTTCATTATTATTACTACTTTTAGTCTATAGCCTTAAGTTTCCTCTCCTGATCATGAACCGTTAATTTACTTGTGTTGCTAAGCGCGAATGTTGTGGGTGGATCCATCGGGATTGACAATCCCCGTCCCATGTTGCGGTTGTTTAACCATGACGCATTTCATTTGTTTATACCTGAGTATTTAGGATGAATACTCCCTAGAGGAACTTACATTGAGTTAAGCTTCGGTTCATGAACTGAACAACAATAATAATAATAGTTTCGGACAATGGTTACTGTAAATAACACTTTTCCCTATTTACTTGTTTTACAAATGAATGCTTGTGTTTCACACCTTTACTACTAAACCTATGAATATCACTCAACTTTGTATTGACGTTTTACATGTCTAATCTCAGGTAATGATACTTAATTTTGCTTGGATGGGAGCTGATGTAAATTTTTGTATACCCTTTTAGGAAAAAGAGCAATAAAATAGGACAAGTGAGCACGACGATTTAGGATAACCGTGTGTAAATGACCCTAAGTAGTGAGTTCGTTCTCGAGGAGGCTAGTGTGTTGTGTAATGAATTGATTAATGATGATTTTATTGTTATGAGAAAAGAATGAAATGAGATAAGAAAGAAAAAGACGGTTACGAAGACGGATCGAGCTAAGACGAAAACGCGTTCACGTAAAACCGTAAATAGTGCAAAAATTAAAATTTTAACCTAAAAATTCCTAAAAATTACTAAAAATCCACAATATTATTCTAAGAGTTTACAAAAAATCAAAACTTGCTAAAACCTTTTAATTAATTAGATAATGACTTTTTAATGCTAATTAAAGCCCTAAAAATCACAATTAATTATTAAAAAGCCCTAAACAAGATTTTTAAGTTTGTAAACCTCAAAAATGACCTAATTAAGCTAAAAAGTATTTTTTAAAATTTTAAAACCAAATTAAACTATTTTTAAACACTTAAAAACTATTAAAATCAATTAAAACTTAAATTAATTCTAGAAAATAAATGAAAAGCCCTAAAAATATTTGGAAAGTTACAAAATTCCTAATTATGTGTCTACAATCTAGGAAAAATGAAAAAACTTAAAAAATTAAAATTTCAATTTTTAATAATAAAATAATAATAAAATAATCAAAAAAAATTCAAAGTTTACTAAAAAATTCTAAAAAATTACCAAAAATCTTAAATAATATAACTAAGACAAAAATGCTATTAAAAGTTTCTAAAACCTATTTAATAATTCTATATTAAATTTTAAAGTTAGCTAAAAAACCCTAAAATCAAATAAAATTAAAAATAAGACTTTTTGAAAACTTTTTGGGTTGTAAACCTCAAATTACTTTAATAAAACCTAAAAACATTTTTTATAAAAATTAAAACCTATTTTTACTATTTTTAAACTAATTATCTAAAAACGGCTAAATAAAAAATGATAAAAAATAAATAAAGAAAGAGAAAAATTCAAACTTAGTGCTAAAAAATCCTAAACTCAATGACAAACAAAGGAAAAAAGAAAACAAGCAGAAAAGCTTATACAATAAGCTTAAATAAGATGAAATAGCTACGGCTTATATTTGAAAAGCCAAAACACAAACACTTTAAATAACTAATGGTTTGGGTCTTTATAAGTAAAAGATCCAAGGGCGCAATGGTAAGTGTGATGTGTTGTGAGGAGGATGGCGCAGGTTCGAGTCCTAGCCAGTCCTTTTTTTAAATTTTTTTTTTCTTTTTTAAATTTTAAAACTCAAACTTTATACCCTTTTAATCTCAAAAACAAAAAAACACCAGTCCAATACAAACAAGATTAAGCCCTAATGAGTGAAAAACGTGTCCAGATTTGGATTTTTTTATGAACACAAAGAAAATGGTTGTCTTCACAGGTGAAGAATATGATCAAGAGGTCTTGATTTATGATTCTTGTGGATGTTTAATGGACAAAAGGGCACCCCTACACTCAGTTGGAGTGTAGGGAGTCAATACTAACACAAAACAAGCAAGCTAAGCACAAAATCAAGCACACATGAGCAAATAAGGTTTCTGATGAAGCTTTATGGTTTCTGATGACCAATAGGCACACTTTACATGCACAAATATGAACTTCAAAGGCTTAAAACTTGAACAATGATCCACCAAACAGTATAAAATCAGTTCACAATCCTAGATCAACCTATCTCCTAACAGATTTCCAAATTGGTGACCAAATTCCCACAAAAATCAAGCAGAACAAGCAGTTTCTGATTTGTGCTATGTTTCTACCCTTTTTTAGCATGCAAATTGGTTCTAAACTCTACCAAATAGAAACCCTATGCTAACATACAACTACTAGTAACCTAGTGAGTGGACATGACTGGTTTTAACACAAGATTAATAACATTAATCCAAGTTACACCCTTATCCCAAACACCCCTTAAAGATTTCAGAAAGTACTTTTTCAAAGCAAATCAATACAAAATCTAACCAAACTGATCTTAATGAGTCCTAACATGCATATCAAACACATATATGCATAAACCAACCAAATAAACAATTACTTAACACCTTGCACAAAATCACATAAATGTCACAAAATCTGAAAACTTGAAAACTTGAAAAGGAAACAAGGAACTACCTTGTTGGGCCTACATCCAGGCCCAACCAAGGCTGCTTAGCCTTCTCCAAATAGGCCGGGGCCTATGCAGAACTCTTGGACAAACAATCAACAAACCTGCTAAGAAAAATAATGAAGAAAGCACAAAATGCAATATCTGGACTTTTTGAAACCTTTTTAAACCTTCTTACAAAACTTCCTGAAACTTGAACTTGGAACACGTTTTAAAACAAGTTCAAATTCACAAGTCCAAAACTCCAAATCCACTTTCACTTCTTTGGAGTCTTGGGTTTCTGAAAGTTGAACTAACTTGAAACCTTTTTGAAAATTCTAACACACAAGGTGTTACACAAGACTAATGGAACTCAGATTGCTTAGACACTCAAAACACCAACTTTTACCAAACAAAAAGGAATTAAATTCAATAAAATACCAACTTTTATTTTCATAAAAAGGGATTACAAAAGAGTTTAGCAAAATCTGGAACAAAGTAATAGGAACACATGTCGTCCCTATTTATACAAGTAGATAGAACAATCTAGATATCTAAAACCCTAATGCTTTAAAGCCCTAAAATGCCCTTGGACTTTTGACTGAAAATGGTCAAATTTGTTCCTCATGTGATGATGTTGATGTAGCCAGCTTGCAAAGTGATCTTGGAGCGTTTATATGTCCTTGGGGGCCAAGTAGAAAGATCATGGACGTTCATCTTGTCCCTTCTTGGGTTTGGGGGAAAAAGACGTGTGCAGGGGAATCTTGGGGGGTCACATGGGTGTGTTGGGAAGGGTTTAAGTGAGTGGGTTTTGGTGAGGATAAGCTCAATTAACATTCTGGAGGGATTGGGGAAAAACCCCTTTAATTTTCTCTTGATTGTGACTGGGGAAAAACTAGGGTTTATGGGTGATTAGTGTGAGTTTAGATTCGGTTTGGGGTAAATACTTTTTAAATTTTGTATTAAGTGGGAAAGGGAGGGATTTGACTGAGTGGGTTGACCAGGTTTATTTAATAAACCTGGTATTGGGTTCGGGTTTGGTTATTGGGTAGGTTATGGGTAAATGGGTGGGTTATGGTGAGGTGTCAACTTCTGAGTGGGTGTGTAAGTATGGTTGTCTGGCCAGTTTGGCCCCTTAACTCCTTTACTTTGTTCAACTTGTAGAAACAGCTTCCAACTTCTTTTCCCTTTGTAATAAGTTTGCAATACTTGTCAATTTTGGCACATTTAAGTTTTCAAACTTAAATTAAGGACTTCAAATGTAATCAATGCAATCTTCAAGGGCCAAAATTGTAATATCTTAAAAAATGGAGGACTTGTGTTGCCAAATGATGATTTCTTCAAGGTCTAATCTTGCCATGTCTTCAAAAATGAGGGACTAAAGTTGCCAATCTTCAAAACTTCAAGGGCATTTTTGTAAATTCAAAACTTGGGCCCAGTTCATTGTGCGGCTTCATTTCCCGTGTTCGTTTTTGAATGATTCTTATGATCTTTTGCCATTTCCTCAATATCCGTACCTAAAAATACACAAGTAACAAACACGAGCATATATTTGGTAGTTTTAATGATATTTTATGCATTTTAAGCCCTATTTGGACGATGAGACAATGTATAAAAGCAGTCTCATCACTCCCCCATACTAAACCATTGCCGTGCCCTCACGCAATGCTAGAATAAAGCATCATAGCACTTCCAAAATTCATTTTTATTCACTTTATTGAATGATAAACTAGCTACACTACTACTATTACTACTACTTGCGTTTTAGACATAATGTATGATTTTCATCGCAAAATGGGACGTTTAGGTTCATAGAATAAGAACACGTGAATGCTTCGTTAGAAATAATTTCATCGTCCTCAATTTTCACCCTAATTCCATGCCAAGCATGTAACGAGATCATAGTCATTATTAGTTAGTAATGCTAACACTACTCATATGCCCTAATCACGTACTTATCCTCCCATTATTCCTAAGTTGTATCTCTTATATTTTATGATTTCTTGAATGTTTCACGAGGATACATTGTTTGACTTATGCGATAATAGAGATTTAGGTCTAAAAATAGAGTCCTAACGGTGTAACTAAGACCATCAAATCAATAACCCCTCCTAATAGACAACGATGTTAAAAAATTAAGTTGACAAGAAGAATCGATAAACACGGTTTTATAACGGTTTTGAACATGAGACTTATTACCAAGACTTTTATACGCCCCCTAACGGAAGGGCCTTATTATCTTTGGTTTACCTCCATCTTTTATTCAACTTCGCCATGAAGCTTTTATTATGACTTCGGTCTTGCCTTGCCTTTTATTATCCGCCTCATCGGTGGTTTTATTAGCCAAAGACGTATATCCTCACGCTAAAGCAAATTTTGGATCTTTAAAGCTTCGAAAATTAAGGCTTGATTCACTTTCAGTTTTGCATAGATTTTTCGGCCTTGTGGGGCTTCAAATTGTTTGCTAGATTTAGGTGAGCACTTGAAATCTTATTATTGGGTGAAGCTTTTTATTATTGGGGTGCCAATACTTCAAAACCGTGACGCTGGCGATACCTTAATGTCTTCCCAATTTAATTACACGGAAGCTACTAGAAAAGACTAGAAACCCAACAATCTTAACTAAACCGCTAAGTCAATATTTATTAAGCAAAAAATATTTACAAGCGAAGGGAGAATAAGCAAACAACGAGAACACATGAGTTTTTGAAAGAATACGAGTACTCTACGTTTAGCATAGTAACTTATAATTAACTCTATCATTTCTCGTCCTCATTTAAGAGACTTAGCCTAATGTGTAGTTAAGGAATCAAAGCTAAGTGCTCAACACGCACGGTCGAGTCAAAAATTACTCTTATTCTCACCATCGGAAAACCTACATTCGTGTCTTCAAACACTTATAAAACATGAGAAAAATTTTAAAATTTTGGCCATTTTTAGCCTTATTTTGCACTAAAACGATAAAAAAAAGATAAACTTTGGAAAGCGTGACGGTTTGGCAAGGCAAGTAGCTATTCACCCCCCATACTAAAGTTAAACATTGTACTCAATGTTTCGAGTCTAGGGGTGCAAACACCCCCATACTAGAGACGTAGTCGAATGCCTAATCTAGCATGGAAAGGGTGTAACCAATAAATTAATAGCCGTTTATGAATTGTGCTAAAAACCTAAGGTTAGAACATCAAAGGATATATCATTTGGATATTGAGAAATGTCTCCAAAGCAAACGATCGAGTGCTCCCATAGAACGAACACGAGAGGCTCCAATCGTGAAGATCATGATCTAAAAACCACAATGCACAAACAACCACGAAACAAAGGTTGGAAGGGCACAAATCCCCTCACATTAACTAATTAGAAAGTAATAATATGTACATGGATAAGCATGGGTCTCCCCCACGAGGCACCTTGTTTTTGATAACTGAGTTAAAAGCTCGACTAGAATCCCCATAAATGTGATCATTTAGGGATATCATGGTGTGGTCAATTTTTGGCGGGGCTTACATGATAAACAAGGCCCAAAAAAACAACCGGTATTAAGGACTAAGTCCTTTGATGGTGCAAAATACCGGGATCGAAGATGGCGTTCTCGTTTTCATTGGAAAAACAAATCAACGCCACTTCATCGTGTGCCAACAAAAACTCAAAGAGTTTCAAGAAAATAGATGAGAAGAAATAGAAGGGTGGGACAATGGGTAAGTCTCTAAAAACATGAGCTACTCGAGGTCGACTCGCACCAATCAAATGAAAAGATTTTCCATTTATTGCATCGGCGGAAGACCGAGATTTCCCTATATAATCAATTCCAGGATCAAATATCTCGTCCTCGGTGGAGAAAGGGGAGGGAACATATGGGGATTCCCCCACACTAAGTCCACACAAAGCATCGTCGAAAGGAGAAGACGAGCTTGTAGTACTCAATTCACGTGGTGATGACGGAGTTAGAATTGTAGAAAAATCTTTTAAATTCAATTAAAAATATTTTCCTTTTTCATCTTTTACACTCTCCTTGTGAAAACCCGATTTAATTATGTCGAAAATATTTGGCGTTTCTAAAGCAATGTTAGTCACACTAAAAATTCTCACATTTTGAAACCGTTTTGGTATAGGTGGTGGCAAGTTTTCAAAACGTTTGTCAACAAAGAAAACTCCCCCATCGGGATCAACGTATTCATCATCCGAAGAATCACTCGAGATTGGAATCGTAGGCTTAACACTCTTAACCTCCACCGGCGGAGGGGACGAAACTTCATTTTTCTTAACAACTTCTAAAACTCTATTTGAAATCTTTTTGCAAATGCTTTTGATGGGATTGACATAGTACAAAGATGTGATAGAATACACATGAGAAAGAGTAGAGTTTTGGGTTGCATTAATGACGAGTTCTTCCTCATTGAAACGAAGAGTGATTTTTCTTGCATGCACATCGATAAGTGCTCTCGAGGTATCCAAAAAAGATAGACCTAAAATTAGAGGAACTTTAGGATCGATGGGAATATCAACAACAATAAAGTCTACGGGATAGTAGAACTTTCCAACTTTCACAAAGACGTCCTTGGCAACTCCACAAGCTAGAATCGTAGAATGATCGGCTATCTCGATTGACATTCTTGAAGGAGTGAGATTGGGAAGATTGAGTGATTTAAAAATCTCAAGAGGCATCAAATTAATACTAGCACCAAGATCGGCCAAGGCGTAGCATTCTTCCATGTCTTGTATGGCACATGGGATTAAAAACTTTCCAGGATCACCGACTTTTTGAGGTATGCGGCTTAGAAAAACCGATGAACAACTAGACGATTTTTGTAATTTCTCTTTGTTATTCAACATACTTTTGAAGTTCGCGGCAAATCGAGGCATCATGACTAAGGCGTCGGCAAAACTTATATTAAAGTGCAAGTCACGAAACATTTTCATAAAGAGTTCAAATTGATAATTATTTCGTTCTTGTGCCTTTTCCTTGTCTCGTCTTGAAGGGTAGGGTAAAGGTGGTGTGGGTTGGGGCATAGGCGTTGCCTTGGAATCTCAGGTTCCATGATTGGTGTGGGTTCAACCGTAGGTGTGGTTTGAGCGGTACTTCGTGGGCTTGTAATGTGCTCCTTTTCGACCACAACCTCGGGTTCTTTCTCTTTTTCCTTCTCTATAGAAGTACTTGGACGAGAAATGGGTTCTTTGAAAGTTTTACCACTACGAGTAGTAATAACCTTCAATTATCCTTTCGGGTTCACGATGGTATCACTAGGAAGACCACCCGAAGAAGAGGGCTTACACATGATGGCTTCAAACATTTTTCCCATTCGGTCTTCAAACTTAGATTGCCTAGCATCCGCTTTTAACAATTCTTGCTTAATCTCATGTTGACCTTGCTCCATTTTTTGTTGATTTTGTTGGAGACGTGTGACATTTCCTTCCATTTTATTAGCATGAGTTTTAAGTTCATTAGCAAGTTTGTTTTTAAGCTCGTTTTTCAACTCGGATCTTAAGCTAACCATTTCACGTTGCATATTGTCAAACTTAGCATCATTAGCCTTAGCATAATTCAAAAACTCTCCTTGAACATTTTTGGTGTGATCATTTTGAAAACCTTGAGTAGAAGTTTGAAAATCACGGTTTTGGTTTTGGTTTGAAATTTGCCCATTTCCACTTTGATAATTACCCTTGTTATAATTCCTTTGATTTCCTTGGTAATTTATACCTTGGTTGTTGTTTCGATAATAATTAGCATTTTGATTGGGTGGAGCTTGATTTTGGCGGGAACCTTGACCGATTTGGTTATAAGTTCCTGTGGCTACATAAGCACTCGAAGTGTTACCATCCACGGTAATGCACTCGGAAAGATCATGAGCTCCACCACACGACAAAGAACTCTTAGAAACCGCTTTAACCGAAGCGGAATTCGAAGCTTCTTGAGCTTTCCAATGGGACATAAGGGTCAAAAACCTATCGAAAACCGATTTTCCTCATTAGCTTCATCTTGTAAGGCATTAATGCTACGAGACGAGGATGAACCCATTTTGGCAACACTCGGTGTGTTACGAGGGCTATAAACCTTAGACCTATTCTCAATTATGACCAAAGCTTCTTCAACCGTTTTACACAAAAAATTACCACCCGCGGCGGCATTTAAATAATCTCTTTCATGATCATTAAGTCCATTGTAAAACGTGTCTATTTGGTGCAAGTCGAAAAAACCGTGATGAGGACATTCATGTAACATCTCCTTAAACCTATTCCAAGCCGTTGAAAAACATTCATTTGATTCTTGTGAAAATTTAGAAATCTCATTTTTCAAATGCGTAGTCTTAGAGGGCGGAAAAAATTGGTTCACGAATTTTGAAACGAGATCCTTCCACGTCAATATAGAATTGGGTGGCCCTTTCTCTAACCAAATTTTAGCGGGCCCCGCTAAGGAATACGGAAAAAGCATCATCTTAATCGAGTCATTCAAGACATCCTTGAATTTGCACGTGGCGGTAAGACGATTGAATTGGCGGATATGGTTATGGGGATTGTCCTTCTCATCACCACGGAATTTGTTGTTTTGGATCATCGACAACAAACCCGTTTTCACCTCAAAATTCTCCGCAAGGATTGCGGGAATTACAATAGATTCTCCATAACCCTCGGTGGGTGCTTGAAGTAACTCCATCATAGTTTGATTCGCCATGGTAGGTGCTTCTCGTACAATGGGTTCGTCAATAGGAGACTCCTCACTAGAATGAGTTGGAGTGGGAGTTTTGTTCTTTCGTCTACGTGCACGTTTTGCTTGATTACGAGTTAGCATAAACGTCATGTACAACGAGGAGACGAGCAAAGAATATTCTTTTTGGTATTTTGTGTTTTTCAATTTTTTTGTGGTTTTTGATGGTATTAACCTTTTTTCGAAATTGGTGAATGTATTAAGTAGACAAAAATCTACAAATCTCCTCCTTAATCAAATCTCTCGATTAAAGAAGCCTCAAGGAATGAAAACGATCACGTGGAGTGAACGCCTTCGATGACTTTAGAACGATGGTGGAACACCAAATCGTTCAAGAGGGTTTAATCAATAGAAACCAAGAAAATATATATGATATGTAATAATACTTTGGGCGGCAAAACCCTCGATTCACTCTCAAAATCAAATACGCACAAGCAAGCGGAGGAAACGAGGCGGCATGAAGCACTTAAGAGACTTTTTCCTTTAGGTCGTGAAATACAACCGCCTTATACCCACCTTATAGTTTGTATTTTTCAAAATTAAGCTTCACGAAAGTATTTATCTATTTTTGCCTTTTTTCTTTTGTTTGAGATTCGAATACAATGATTGGGTAATGACCTCCCAAGTCAAGGTTGTGATTTCTCACGTATTTGGAGTACTTGTGAATTTATTGTTCTACGTATACAATATAGTAATAATATTCACACAAAAACCAAAAAACGATAATACGTATTAGTAGAGTGCTACTAATACAATTACTAATTATGGCTATATAAAAAACAACAATGTTCAATCAAAACACAACACGCCTCCCCGGCAGCGGCGCCAAAAATTGATGTATCTTTTTGTATACCCTTTTAGGAAAAAGAGCAATAAAATAGGACAAGTGAGCACGACGATTTAGGATAACCGTGTGTAAATGACCCTAAGTAGTGAGTTCGTTCTCGAGGAGGCTAGTGTGTTGTGTAATGAATTGATTAATGATGATTTTATTGTTATGAGAAAAGAAAGAAATGAGATTAGAAATAAAAAGACGGTTACGAAGACAAATCGAGCTAAGACGAAAACGCGTTCACGTAAAACCGTAAATAGTGCAAAAATTAAAATTTTAACCTAAAAATTCCTACAAATTACTAAAAATCCACAATATTATTCTAAGAGTTTACAAAAAATCAAAACTTGCTAAAACCTTTTAATTAATTAGATAATGACTTTTTAATGCTAATTAAAGCCCTAAAAATCACAATTAATTATTAAAAAGCCCTAAACAAGATTTTCAAGTTTGTAAACCTCAAAAATGACCTAATTAAGCTTAAAAGTATTTTTTAAAATTTTAAAACCAAATTAAACTATTTTTAAACACTTAAAAACTATTAAAATCAATTAAAACTTAAATTAATTCTAGAAAATAAATGAAAAGCCCTAAAAATATTTGGAATGTTACAAAATTCCTAATTTGTGTCTACAATCTAGGAAAAATGAAAAAACTTAAAAAATTAAACTTTCAATTTTTAATAAAATAATCAAAAAATAATCAAAAAAAATTCAAAGTTTACTAAAAATTCTAAAAAATTACCAAAAATCTTAAATAATATAACTAAGACAGAAATGCAATTAAAAGTTTCTAAAACCTAATTAATAATTTTATATTAAATTTTAAAGTTAGCTAAAAAACCCTAAAATCAAATAAAATTAAAAATAAGACTTTTTGAAAACTTTTTGGGTTGTAAACCTCAAATTACTTTAATAAAACCTAAAAACATTTTTTAAAAAAATTAAAACCTATTTTTACTATTTTTAAACTAATTATCTAAAAACGGCTAAATAAAAAATGATAAAAAATAAATAAAGAAAGAGAAAAATTCAAACTTAGTGCTAAAAAATCCTAAACTCAATGACAAACAAAGGAAAAATGAAAACAAGCAGAAAAGCTTATACAATAAGCTTAAATAAGCTGAAATAGCTACGGCTTATATTTGAAAAGCCAAAACACAAACACTTTAAATAACTAATGGTTTGGGTCTTTATAAGTAAAAGATCCAAGGGTGCAATGGTAAGTGTGATGTGTTGTGAGGAGGATGGCGCAGGTTCGAGTCCTAGCCAGTCCTTTTTTTAAATTTTTTTTTCTTTTTTAAATTTTAAAACTCAAACTTTATACCCTTTTAATCTCAAAAACAAAAAAACACCAGTCCAATACAAACAAGATTAAGCCCTAATGAGTGAAAAACGTGTCCAGATTTGGATTTTTTTATGAACACAAAGAAAATGGTTGTCTTCACAGGTGAAGAATATGATCAAGAGGTCTTGATTTATGATTCTTGTGGATGTTTAATGGACAAAAGGGCACCCCTACACTCAGTTGGAGTGTAGGGAGTCAATACTAACAGAAAACAAGCAAGCTAAGCACAAAATCAAGCACACGTGAGCAAATAAGGTTTCTGATGAAGCTTTATGGTTTCTGATGACCAATAGGCACACTTTACATGCACAAATATGAACTTCAAAGGCTTAAAACTTGAACAATGATCCACCAAACAGTATAAAATCAGTTCACAATCCTAGATCAACCTATCTCCTAACAGATTTACAAATTGGTGACCAAATTCCCACAAAAATCAAGCAGAACAAGCAGTTTCTGATTTGTGCTATGTTTCTACCCTTTTTTAGCATGCAAATTGGTTGTAAACTCTACCAAATAGAAACCCTATGCTAACATACAACTACTAGTAACCTAGTGAGTGGACATGACTGGTTTTAACACAAGATTAATAACATTAATCCAAGTTACACCCTTATCCCAAACACCCCTTAAAGATTTCAGAAAGTACTTTTTCAAAGCAAATCAATACAAAATCTAACCAAACTGATCTTAATGAGTCCTAACATGCATATCAAACACATATATGCATAAACCAACCAAATAAACAATTACTTAACACCTTGCACAAAATCACATAAATGTCACAAAATCTGAAAACTTGAATACTTGAAAAGGAAACAAGAAACTACCTTGTTGGGCCTACATCCAGGCCCAACCAAGGCTGCTTAGCCTTCTCCAAATAGGCCGGGGCCTATGCAGAACTCTTGGACAAACAATCAACAAACCTGCTAAGAAAAATAATGAAGAAAGCACAAAATGCAATATCTGAACTTTTTGAAACCTTTTTAAACCTTCTTACAAAACTTCCTAAAACTTGAACTTGGAACACGTTTTAAAACAAGTTCAAATTCACAAGTCCAAAACTCCAAATCCACTTTCACTTCTTTGGAGTCTTGGGTTTCTAAAATTTGAACTAACTTGAAACCTTTTTGAAAATTCTAACACACAAGGTGTTACACAAGACTAATGGAACTCATATTGCTTAGACACTCAAAACACAAACTTTTACCAAACAAAAAGGAATTACATTGAATTAAATACCAACTTTTATTTTCATAAAAAGGGATTACAAAAGAGTTTAGCAAAATCTGGAACAAAGTAATAGGAACACATGTCGTCCCTATTTATACAAGTAGATAGAACAATCTAGATATCTAAAACCCTAATGCTTTAAAGCCCTAAAATGCCCTTGGACTTTTGACTGAAAATGGTCAAATTTGTTCCTCATGTGATGATGTTGATGTAGCCAGCTTGCAAAGTGATCTTGTAGCGTTTATATGTCCTTGGGGGCCAAGTAGAAAGATCATGGACGTTCATCTTGTCCCTTCTTGGGTTTGGGGGAAAAAGACGTGTGCAGGGGAATCTTGGGGGGTCACATGGGTGTGTTGGGAAGGGTTTAAGTGAGTGGGTTTTGGTGAGGATAAGCTCAATTAACATTCTGGAGGGATTGGGGAAAAACCCCTTTAATTTGCTCTTGATTGTGACTGGGGAAAAACTAGGGTTTATGGGTGATTAGTGTGAGTTTAGATTCGGTTTGGGGTAAATACTTTTTAAATTTTGTGTTAAGTGGGAAAGGGATGGATTTGACTAAGTGGGTTGACCAGGTTTATTTAATAAACCTGGTATTGGGTTCGGGTTGGGTTATTGGGTAGGTTATGGGTAAATGGGTGGGTTATGGTGAGGTGTCTACTTCTGAGTGGGTGTGTAAGTATGGTTGTCTTGCCAGTTTGGCCCCTTAACTCCTTTACTTTGTTCAACTTGTAGAAACAGCTTCCAACTTCTTTTCCCTTTGTAATAAGTTTGCAATACTTGTCAATTTTGGCACATTTAAGTTTTCAAACTTAAATTAAGGACTTCAAATGTAATCAATGCAATCTTCAAGGGCCAAAATTGTAATATCTTAAAAAATGGAGGACTTGTGTTGCCAAATGATGATTTCTTCAAGGTCTAATCTTGCCAAGTCTTCAAAAATGAGGGACTAAAGTTGCCAATCTTCAAAACTTCAAGGGCATTTTTGTAAATTCAAAACATGGGCCCGGTTCATTGTGCGTCTTCGTTTCCCGTGTTCGTTTTTGAATGATTCTTGTGATCTTTTGCCATTTCCTCAATATCCGTACCTAAAAATACACAAGTAACAAACACGAGCATATATTTGGCAGTTTTAATGATATTTTATGCATTTTAAGCCCTATTTGGACGATGAGACCATGTATAAAAGCAGTCTCATCAGGAGCCCGAAGGATATTATCGCAGCTTGGAGGTTTCTGTGTTACTTCTTTTAAAGCTTTGGTTTGGTAAAAACTCTCAGAAGTTTATCTTATATTCTTGGAAAATATATGTTACAAAACCATATTTAAATAATAGATTTTCCGCTTATAGAACTCTGGGACCTTTGTTTAAAAACTCTGATTTTCTTTATGATGTAATGTATAAGTTTTATTACGTCAACTTTATGTCAACAGTATTTGATTGTTTCTTGTACCATGACGTGGCACCCCCTTGTTGCCTAGTTGTCCATACCTGATTTTGGGGGTCTCACATCAAATTAATACTAGCACCAAGATCGGCTAATGCTAAGCATTCTTCTATATTAGGGAAATCACATGGTATCAAAAATTGACCGGGGTCTCCAAGCTTTCTGGGAAACTTTTTTGAGAGAACCTAATACATGGAATTTCCAAGTATAAAATTTGTTCGTTGTTCCAGTCTTTTCGAATTGATTACTAGTTAAAAGTAAGACTCATTCGTTCTTGGTGGAAAATAAATTTGTTTGATTATCTATTTTAAACTAAAATCAAATATGAAATGTCGTTGAGTAAAAATAAAGCTTTAAAAATTAAACTAAAAATTACGAGTTAAAATTAAATGATTAAAAACGTAAAAACTGAAAATTGAATTTAAAACTTAAAACTTTGTAAAAACAAACATTTTAACTCATCGGAATGTCTAAATCGGAATCCCATCGGAATGTGTAAAAAGAAATTCTGTCGGAATAATTGTAACTCAATTATATCAGAATGTAATGTAAGCCATCAAAATGTATAAACTGTCGCAATGTTTAGGCCATCGCAATACTGTTCGCAAAGTTCTATCTGAATGTGAAGTCTGTCGGAATATGGCTGTTGAAATTTTGGCAGCGTTTCGGCGCAATAAGCCTTATACCCGATCACAATGTACGATGCCAGGAGAAATCGGAATATACTATCGGAATAAGTGATCTGAATACTCGATCGCAAAGTAAAACCCTAAGGGTTATTGCGATCGCAAAGCTGAATCGGAAAGTACTGTCGCAATATAGAAACCCTAATGATTGTGATGGAAATGACACAATATTCGGATGGAATACAATAAGCTAAAACCAGAATAAGCACTAATAAGCAAAGACGAATAAGCACTTATTTAAATCTCAACCAAATGAAAACAAGCATAAATTTAAAAACTTTTAAACCACGAAATAAGAAAACTTTTTGAATCAAACTTTAAAAGACTAAACTTTTTAAGAAAACTTAAAAGACAATAAGCTAGATACGAAATAAGCCAATAAGCATGATAAGCTCAAAGCTTAATCCGTATAAAACTTAGATAGAAACCAAAAGAAAAACTCTTTGATCTCATAAACATCAAGATTAAACACAATCAAAGATGATTTCAGATCAAATATAAGTAAAAATAAAGAAAGGTAGAAAGAGATTGAAGATGAAAAAAACTTAACTTGAACTTGTAGATTAATGATTCCAAAATACAAGAGTGAATTAACGCTTAAACATGAAAGAAATAAAAGACGAAATTCTAGTGAGAGAAAGTTAAAACACTTTCTCTCTCTAAAAATGAAAACTACAAAAGGAAAAAATGAACTAGTTAACAATTAACTAACACCCTCCTAATGACACATTAGGAGGGTATATATAGGAGGTGGGGAGTGCATGTGTTGCTTCCTTCTTTCTTTCTTCTCGTCTCGACTTGATTTAAATTCTTTGTCTTTCTCGACGTCGTCTCGGGATTTTTCGATATAAATTGAACTCGTCTTATAATTTTCTTCTATAATTAGACTTGAGTTCTTCGACTTTATTAAACTTCCGTCTTTAGAATTTTTCTTTGATAAATCTTCAGAATAGGTCTTGGACTTCCGTTCTTTTTGCACTCTTGATCTTTTGACTTCGTCTTTTCTCGTTTTCTTCGATAAAAGCCCGTGATAGCCCGTGTTTTCTCCTTTTTCACATTTTTATCCTGAAACACAATAAGAACACAAATTACGCATAATTCCGACTTTTACGACATAAAATACACGTTTTGGTCTTGTTATTATTAGAAATAAGTGGTAAAAGGATAAGTGTTTTCATACTTATTAAAACCCCTACACTTGACCATTGCAATGCCCTCATGCAATGCATTAATTTCAAAGCACAGTTTACATTTCTCATCATAAATAACCCACATTGGCCTTTATTGAATACTAAACTTTAAGGAAACTAAAAATATAGAAATATGTACAAAACAAGTAAAGAAATCAAAGACTTACCTTGTGGTTTTGGTGTCATAAATGTTTATCATCCTCAAGTTTCACGTTCCCCATACCAAGCTTAAAAACGAGATCATTGTTATTATAAGTTAGCAAACTAACACGAACTTATGTGGCCCGATTATTTACTTAGACTCCCTTATTCCTAGGTGTATCTCTTATAATTTATGATTGCCTTGAATGATCACGAGGATGCATTGTTTGACTTATTTCGATAGTTTATTTAGGCCAAAAATAAAGTGGGACGATTTAATGAATAGTTAACTAAAGGACAAAATCTTTTAAAACTGCTTCTCGGGACCTCTTAAAGTTCATATCTTGGCATAACTCGCTTCACGATTTGAGACCTTTCTCGGACCGATATTTGGCAGCGACTTCATACTTCGAATCTTGAGAGACGTTCTTGAAATTATGGTCTTCTCTTCATAATAGGAATTTCTTCACTTGAAGTTTTGAGAGATTATTCATACTTGGACCACGACTTCTTCATTTTTCTCCAATCTTTTATTTTGGATTTTGATACACAACGATCTGCCTCCTTTTAGGACTTGGATCTATTTATCTTCATACCTTGCTAGGGTCTTTTCGGATAGACTTCTCCATGATCTTTAGGGTAGTATTTGCTTTTCGTCGTGTGTCTCGATCCTTCATATTGATTTTTGATAAATGATTCTTCACATCACTTTGGATCTTTAGCAACAAAATGTAGCCCTCATGCCTTGTTAGGGCCTTTTCGGACTCGCCAATCTTCGCATCCCGCTTCAATAAGTTATGCCTTGGCTATGAACTCTAATTAATACCGAGCAACTTTTAAACGATCTTGTGCTAGAAGCTAAGTAACTTTTCAAATCGTACAACCTTATTTATTGCAAAATATTTATTAACAAGCGATGGGAGAAAAAGCTTATAATCAACTCACATATATTCACGAAAGAATACCAAACTTTTAAATGACTCTATCATCTCTCATTCTCCAAAATTTAAAATCTCAAGGAATGAGACTCGTGGATGCTTAGCCAATTAAATAAAGGTTTTGGGTTTTCAAGTCATCTATAGGATCTTGCGTCTTCTTAGACTTTTTCAAGTTTAGAATTCGCATTTTAAAGTTCCCTTGATAAACGACTTTCTAGGATCAATTATAGGAACTTGCGAAAAGTTCTTGTTCTTAACCCGTGAGAGTTAAGACTTCCGCGTTTTAAAGCTCCCTATATAAAAGCCTAGCAAAACTTGATTTAAACACGTTAAGAATACGAGCTAGAGTAAACTTAGATAAGTAAACTCGGGTTGAGTCAAAAGATACACGACGTTTGAAAATTAAAACCACTTTATTAAAAATTTTATTTTAGCAAGGAATGTAAATAACAATAACAAAGGAAAATACTACTATACTACTAGGCCAAAATAGATTAAAATTTTTGAAAAATGTCAAAAAATCAAATTTTCTGGTTAAAATGAGGACAAATTAATGGAAAAGCCCACTTACATCGATAGAAGTCCCCCTACACTTGATATAAACCTTGTCCTCAATGTTTAAGCATGTGGGAGTAAACTCCCCTACACTTAGGACATTGTGCACGTTGTTTAAATCTTGCTAAGGAAAGGACAACTATAGTGATTTCAATGTGAATATATAAGATATGAAATATTGAATCACGACAGTTTAGGATAGAACCAGGAAGACGAGTACACGGGATCACGGTTCTTCAAATGTCATCGAGAATGTATCTTTGAAGCTTTAATCACTGCACATCATAAGAAACAAGACAACAAACACATACGGGGCTCCTCCTATACTTACTATGAAAATGGTAAAGGATAGATCAACGGGTTGCCTCCCGAGAAGCGCTTGTTTTTTTTAACCGAGTCACGAGCCTGACTCGACCCAGAACTAATTCAAAGGAAACATGGTGAGGGATGGAATCATCTCATGAGAGATGTCCTCACCAAAGTACAACTTCACACGCTGGCCATTCACTTTAAAATTCGGCCCATTTGGTTGAGAAAGTTCAATGGTGCCGTAAGGGAAGAATTTGGAGACGGTGAATAGACCAGACCTACGGCTCTTCAGCTTGCCTGAGAAGATCTGCAACCGAGAGTTAAAGAGTAAAACTTGATCACCAATGTGGAACTCTTGGTTCTTAATCCTTTCATCATGAATGATCTTGGTTTTCTCCTTGTAGATCAATGAGTTCTCATAAGCTTCATTCCTTAGTTCATTTATCTTGTTGAGTTGAATCTTCCGAAGATCACCGGCTTTGTTGATGTCAAAATTGGCCCACTTCATGGCCCAGTACGCCTTATGTTCCAGCTCAATAGGGAGGTGGCATGCCTCTCGTACACAAGACGATATGGAGTGAAACCAATCAGCGTCTTATATGCGGTACGGAAAGCCCACAAAGCATCATCTAACTTATCGGCCGACGAGGCACGATGCTCTCCCACAGTTCTCTCTAAAATTCTCTTCAGTCCACGGTTAGAAATCTTGGCTTGCCCATTTTTTTGGGGATGATAAGCGGTGGAAAGACGATGATTGACACCGTACTTAGCCATGACTCGTGCAAATTGATCATTGCAAAAATGAGTCCCGCGGTCACTGATGATAGCACGAGGAACACCGAATGGAGCAAAAAGCTGCTTCAAAAAGTTCACAACCACCCTCTCATCGTTCGTAGAGAGAGCCTTTGCTTCAACCCATTTAGATACATATTCAACGGCTACGAGGATGTACTTGTTCTCTTTAGATGATGGAAATGGCCCATAAAGTCGATGCCCCATACGTCAAAGATTTCACATTCTTGGATGAAATTTTGAGGCATCTCATCTTTATGTGTGATCTTGCCTTGGCGTTGGCAAGCATCACAATTTTTAATCATCTCGTGAGCGTCACGATAAATGGTGGGCCAATAGAATCCCGAGTCAAACACTTTCTTCGCGGTGTAGTTGGGACCAAAATGACCACCGGTGGGTCCTTTATGGCAAGCTTCGAGAATGTCTAAAGCTGCGGGTCGATCAACACACCGACAAATAATCAATCAGCACATTGTTTGAAGAGATAAGGGTCATCCCAAAAGTAAGTCTTAACATCTTTAAAGAACTTCTTCTTTTGTTGGGATGTTAACCCTTCGATGAGAATACCACCCGCTAAGTAGTTTGCAATGTCCGCAAACCACGGGGTGTCATCAATATTGGAATTGATAGACATTAAGGCCTCAAGGGGAAAAGAGTCGTTGATCTCTTGATTCGGATGATCCCCTTGATAAGGATCCTCAAGTCTACTTAGATGATCTACGGCTAGGTTTTCGGCTCCCTTCTTGTCATGAATTTTGATTTTAAATTCTTGAAAGAGCAAAACCCAATGAAGAAGTCTTGGCTTCGAATCTTTCTTTGTTAACAAGTACTTCAACACGGAATGATCGGTATAGACAATGGTGGTGGAAAAAACAAGATAGGGGCAGAACTTCTCAAAAGCATACACTACAACTAAAAGCTCTTTTTCGGTAGTGGTATAATGCAATTGAACCCCCGTCATTGTCTTGCTAGCATAATGGATTGGTTGGAAGTGTTTGTTCACTCTTTGTCCCAAAACCGCTCCAATAGCAAAATCGCTAGCATCGCACGTCAATTCAAAAGGTAGCTCCCAATTAGGGGTAACCAAGACCGGTGCCTTAGTTAGCTTGTCCTTAAGAAGATTGAAGGATTCAAGACACTCTTTAGAAAAGATAAAAGGAGTATCTTTTTCCAAGAGGTGGGTCATCGGGCGAGCGATTTTAGAAAAATCTTGAATGAATCAACGATAGAAGCCCGCATGACCAAGGAACTTCTCACACCCTTCACGGTAGAAGGTGGAGGTAATTTAGCAATCACTTCAACTTTAGCACAGTCGACTTCAAGACCGGCTTTGGAGATTTTATGACCAAGCACAATACCTTCTTTTACCATGAAATGGCATTTTTCCCAATTAAGAACGAGACGAGTGTCTTCACACCGTTTAAGCATACATTCTAAATTGGCAAGGCAAGTAGAGAAAGAATCACCATAGACCGAGAAATCATCCATGAAGACTTCCATAGTTTCTTCAACCATGTCGTGGAAGATAGCCATCATACACCTGTGGAAAGTCCCGGGAGCATTGCATAAGCCGAAAGGCATTCTTTTGTTAGCGAATGTTCCATAAGGACAAGTGAATGTGGTTTTCTGTTGGTCTTTAGGATCGATAGGAATTTTAAGATACCCGGAGAAACCGTCTAAGAAGCAATAATAATAAGTACCCGCTAAATGCTCGAGCATTTGATCCATGAAAGGGAGATGAAAATGATCCTTACGAGTGGAATCATTGAGCTTGCGATAGTCTATGCTAACTCGCCAACCCGTGTCAAGTCGAGTAGGAATCAACTCGTTGTTTTCATTGGGAACAACGGTTATTCTTCCTTTCTTAGGCACACAATGGACGGGACTAACCCATGGCGAATCCAAAATAGGGTAAATCATTCCGGCATCTAGAAGTTTGATAACCTCTTTCTTGATGACGTCATGTATTCTAGGATTAACCCTTCTTTGTCTTTGGATTGCGGGTTTAAAGTCATCCTCCATGAGAATTTTATGAGTACAAAAGTTCAGATCAATTCCGCGGATATCGGAAATTTTCCAAGCAATTGCCTTCTTATGATTCTTCAGCACGTCGATAAGTCGAGATTTTTCTTCTTCTTTCAAGTCCTTAGCGATGATGACGGGTAACTTCTTATTGTCTTCAAGGAAAACGTATTCGAGATGAGACGGTAAATCCTTAATCTCTAAATCCGGAGGATTTTTGATGGAAGGCTTAGTCAAATTCAGATCATCGATAGATATTTCCTTAGAAGATGGTGGGGAAATATGGTCCTCATTGAGAAGTTTCTCAATGGTACGAATGCATTCATCCCAACTGGAGGGAGAATCGTCATATTGTAAGTCCACATCTCCCAAAGTTGCTTCAAATTCTTTCAAAAGGAAATAACTTTCTCCAGAAGGAGTTAGTGATGGAGCAATAGAGTCAACGGTCTCAACAATGGGAAGAGAAGAAGAACCACTTTTACAAGCGTCTTTGAAATGTTCTTCACAAGCCTCATCAAGAATGTCAATGAAATTAACGCTCTCGTTTTCAGAAGGTTGCTTAGAAAGTTTACCCACGTTGAAGACGATTTTATCGTCACCAACTCTCATGATTAATTCGCCCGCGGCTACATCAATGAGAGTGCGACCGGTCCTCAAGAATGGACGTCCAACGATTAATGGAACACAGGGATCCATCTCGCAGTCAACGATAACAAAATCCGCCAGAAAGGTGAATTTGTCGACACCGACGAAGACGTCTTCGGCTATCCCCACCGGATAAGCAACCTACGGTTAGCTAATTCCAAAGTCATTCGTGTGGGGACTATCTCGGGTAGAGATAATTGTTTCCAAACACTTAATGGCATTAAGTTTGTACTAGCACCTAGATCGGCTAGGGCCATACAATTCTCTACCCCAGGGAAGTTGCAAGGAATGAGAAAACGACCCGGATCACCAAGCTTGGTGGGTAATTTCCGTAAGAGCACTGCAGAGCAATTCTCATTAAGATGGGTCTGAGAGATATTAAGGAGTTTCTCCTTATCACTGAGAAGATCTTTAAACATTTTAGCATATTTCGGCATGTCAGCGAGAGCCTCGACAAAGGATATGTTGAAATTCAGTTGTTTAAACATTTTAAGAAAGTTAGAAACCTGAATATCATCCTTGTTCCTCAACTTCTCTTTCATCAACCTTGAGGGATAAGGTATATTGGGTTGAGATGAAGGCTTTGGAATAGAATTCACACTCACATCCTTGGTTGGTGGAGGGGTGGAAGTAGAAGTTGGAGGAATTGGTGAAATAGAGGGTGGAGGAATTGGAGAAGGGGACTCGTTTTCCTTTGTCACAATCACCGGTGTAGGTGTAGGAAGATCGGGTTCCTTTAAACCTTTTCCACTTCGAGTGGTGATTGCTTTCATCTCCCCTCTTGGATTAGCAACGGTGTTACTCGGAAGAGAACCCGAACCAGAGGCTTGATTACTTTGGATGAAACTATCCATCATATCCCTTAAGTCATTCGTTTGACTTCTCAAAGAGTTTCGCATATCGGCTCGAAGATCATTCTCTTGTTTTGCCATATCTCCTTTCAAGTTGATGATTTTCCGCTGAAGATTTTGCACTATCGCATCATTATTCCTCATGTAAGTGTCAACCTCTTAATTAAATGTGGTGGTTTGGGTTGGAGGAAGAGCATGGTAAGCAGGTGGTTGATAAGCGGGTGGTTGGTGAACTTGATTGTTTCCTTGAGGTGGATATTGGTTTCTTTGGGTCTGATATTGATTTGGAGCTCGAGGTTGGTTATGATTGTTGCGATTGAGGTTGTTTGGGTTTTGAGGTGGAAAACCGGGTGGTGAAAGGAAGTTGTTTGAACGATAACTGAGCAAATTGCGGTCACCTTGAGGACGTGCTTGATAGCCTCCCATAGAAAAGGTACCGTTGGCGGCATACACATTTTCTGGATTGTCATGAGTCGAAGGAAAATCGGTGTATCAATGAGATCCCTCGCATATTTCACATGACTGACTCAAAGCATTAACTTGCGCATTGATGCTTTTGGTATTGTTAGCGGTTTGTAGAGCGAGTTTTTCAACAATCGAAGTAAGCTTATCAATTCTCTTGTCGGCGTCACTTGTACTAGCACTAGCCACATTAGTCGAAACAATCTTAGTTTGCACTCTACACTTATTCTCAATAATATCCCATGCGGCATTAGAAGACTTAACCAAAATGTTACCCCCCGAGGCACTATTTAGTAAATCTTGGTCATTCATGCTTAAACCATTGTAAATAGTATTAATTTGATGTACTTTCGTGAAACCATGTGGTGGACACTTTCTTAAAAGTTCCTTAAAACGGTCTCAAGATTCACTAAATGTCTCACCGTACTTTTGTTCAAAGTTAATGATTTCATTCCGCAAAGCGGTAGTACGTGAAGGTGGGAAAAAGTAGTTGATGAATTTGGTCTTTAAATCCGACCACGTAAGAATACTTTGTGGCGGTTCCTTATCAAGACAATGGCGGGCTTGTCCCTCTAAGGAGAAAGGAAAAAGTTGTAAGCGAATCACCTCTTGTGAAACCCCATTATACTTGACCATATTAGTGAGTTGAAGGAACCTTTTGATATGGTCATGAGGATCATCAAGTGTACGCCCCAAGAATGGTTGAGCAGAGACCATTTGAATGAAGTCGGATTTGAGCTCAAAGTTGTTGGCTCCAATCTCGGGTATGACAATAGCATCGGTGTTGCCCTCTACTTGCGATTGCAAAAGCTCTATCATTGGTCGATTGTCCATGGTGACAATAGGTGGAGTTTCGACTTTGACTTGAATTGCTTTCTTCTTACGAGCACGGGTACGCATACACACCTACAAAAAGAAAAGAAAGATAGACAAGAAATATTTTTGATTTTGTATGTTTTTCTATTTTTTTGAATTTTTGAAAATTTTATATTTTTTAGGATTTTTGAAAATTTTTAAGCAAGAAAAATAACGTTCAAAAAAATGAACGGATCCCAAAATCCAACGCGTCTCTCACTAAAAACTGTTAATCTTAACAAAAAGAGCTGGCAGCGGCGTCATTTAACACATGGTATTTCCAAGTATAAAATTTGTTCGTTGTTCCAGTGTTTTCGAATTGATTACTAGTTAAAAGTGCGACTCAGTCGTTCTTGGTGGAAAATAAAATGGTTTGATTATCTATTTTAAACTAAAAGCAAATATGAAAATGTCATTGAGTAAAAATAAAGCTTTAAAAATTAAACTAAAAATTACGAGTTAAAATTAAATGATTAAAAACTTAAAAGTGAATTTAAAACTTAAAACTTTGTAAAAATAAACATTTTAACTCATCAGAATGTCTAAATCTGAATCCCATCGGGATGTGTAAAAATAAATTCTGTCGTAATAATTGTAACTCAATTCTATCGGAATGTAATGCAAGCTGTCATAATGTATAAACTGTCGCAATGTTTAGGCCATCGCAATACTGATAGCAAGTTCTATCTGAATGTGAAGTCTGTCGGAATATGGTTGTTGAAATTTTGGCAGCGTTTCGTCACAATAAGCCTTATACCCGATCGCAATGTACGATGCCAGGAGCAATCGCAAAATACGATCAGAATAAGTGATCTGAATACTCGATCGCAAAGTAAAACCCTAAGGGTTATTGCGATCGCAAAGCTGAATCAGAAAGTACTATCGCAATATAGAAACCCTAATGATTGTGATGGAAATGACACAATATTCGGATGGAATACAATAAGCTAAAACCCGAATAAGCACTAATAAGCAAAGACGAATAAGCACTTATTTAAATCTCAACCAAATGAAAACAAGCATAAATTTAAAAACTTTTAAAACACTAAATAGGCAAACTTTTTGAATCAAACTTTAAAAAGACTAAACTTTTTAAGAAAACTTAAAAGACAATAAGCTAGATCCGAAATAAGCCAATAAGCATGATAAGATCAAAGCTTAATCCGTATAAAACTTAGATAGAAACCAAAACATAAACTCTTTGATCTCATAAACATCAAGATTAAACAAAGTCAAAGATGATTTCGGATCAAATATAAGTAAAAATAAAGAAAGGTAGAAAGAGATTGAAGATGAAAAAACATAACTTGAACTTGTAGATTAATGATTCCAAAATACAAGAGTGAATTAACTCTTAAACATGAAAGAAAGAAAAGATGAAATTCTAGTGAGAGAAAGTTAAAACACTTTCTCTCTCTAAAAATGAAAACTACAAAAGGAAAAAATGAACTAGCTAACAATTAACTAACACCCTCCTAATGACACATTAGGAGGGTATATATAGGAGGTGGGGAGTGCATGTGTTGCTTCCTTCTTTCTTTCTTCTCGTCTCGACTTGATTTAAATTCGTTGTCTTTCTCGACGTCGTCTCGGGATTTGTCGATATAAATTAAAATCGTCTTATAATTTTCTTCTATAATTAGACTTGAGTTCTTCGACTTCATTAAACTTCCGACTTTAGACTTTTTCTTCGAAAAATCTTCAAAATAGGCCTTGGACTTCCGTTCTTTTTGCACTCTTGGTCTTTTGACTTCGTCTTTTCTCGTTTTCTTCGATAAAAGCCCGTGGTAGCCCGTGTTTTCTCCTTTTTTCATATTTTTATCCTGAAACACAATAAGAACACAAACCACGCATAATTCCGACTTTTACGACATAAAATGCACGTTTTGGTCTTGTTATTATTGGAAATAAGCGGTAAAAGGATAAGTGTTTTCACACTTATTAGAACCGCGGAAAAACTTTCACTTAAAGATGTAGACATTTCAACCAATTTCTTTTTATCATTCATCATCCTTTTCATTGTTGAAGAGAACTTAGGCATGTTAAGCAATGTATCCGCGAAACTAATATTAATATACATTTTCTTAAACACCTCAAGAAACGTAGACATTTGAGCATTGGTCTTTTTGCGGAGCTTCTCTTTGTTAAGTCTTGAAGGGTAGGGTAGTGTGGGTTTAGTCTTCAGAATCTCGGGTTCCGGAATAGGCAATTGGTCTACCTTTGGTGGATTAGGAATTTCCTTTTCTTTAACCACCTCGGGTTCTTGCTCCACTTCCCTCACCGGAGAGGTACTCACATGTGGAAGCAATGGTCCGTCTAAAGCCTTCCCACTACGTGTGGTTATAGCTTTCATCTCACCCTTCGGGTTTGGAATGGTGTTGATAGGTAAGTCACCCGAAGAAGAGGAGGGTTTGCTCATAAAAGACTCAAACATCGAAAGCAATTTGTTTTGACCTTGTTCCAAACTTTGTTGCATACGAATTTGACTTTGCTCTAATATTTGCTCAAAACGGTTTTGGTTTTGCTCTATTCTTTGTTGATTAAGCTCAATCTTGTTATTTTGCCCCTTAATCGTATTTTGAAACTCATTTTTCAAAGTTGCCATTTGTCCTTGAATATTGTTTTGAAAAGCTTTCAAATTTGCCTCATTCGTGTAGCTTGACAAATCATTTTGATTGTTGTGAAATCCTTGATTGTTTTGATTAGCATGAAATCCATTTCCTTGATTAAAATTCCCTTGGTTACCACGGTTAAAATTATTCCCATTGTTTCCATTGTTCTACCTATTTTGAACTGGTGGAAAACCCGGTGGAGCAACATGATTTTGACGAGGAGCTTGACCGTTAGGGCCATAAGTTCCCGTCACGGCAAAAGCACTAGCTTGATCAAACCCCGTGGTTGAACAAGCATAATTCGGAAGTGCTCCACCACATGATATACAAAAATTCTCAACCATATTAATCGATCCATGAGGATTTTTCCTAATCTCATTCAACAATGTAGCAAATCCATTATCGATCTTGGAGTCCAATCTAGCAATCTCGGTATTAGATGAATTCACATTGGAAACAACCGGTGTGTTTCCGAATATTGCACTCTAGACTTATTCTCAATTATATCCCACGCGTCTCTCAGAGTTTTTTTTAAAAGATTACCACCCGTGGCGGCATTTAAAGAATCTTGTTCAACCATATTAAGTCCATTATAAAAAGTATTGATTGGTGCAATTTCGAGAAACCGTGGTGTGGACATCGTCTTAACAAATCTTCAAACCTTTCCCAAGCAACCCCAAACGATTCATGCACTTTTTGTTCAAATCTAGTGATCTCGTTCTTAAAGTGTGTTGTTTTGGATGGTGGAAAGAAATAATTCATAAACTTAGACACTAAATCATCCCATGTCAAAATCGAACCCGGTGGTTCTTTCTCATACCAAATCTTAGCGTTACCCTCAAGCGAGTACGGAAATAGCATGAGCTTAATCGCGTCATTCGGCATATCTCTAAACTTGAGAGTCGAGGTAATACGATGAAAATTCCGAATGTGAGAGTGCGGGCTATCGTTTTCATTCCCACAAAATTGGCCGGAACAAATGAGTGATAAAAGGCCCGACTTAATCTCATAATGATCCGCGAAAATAGCCGGCACAACGATTGCTTCCATATACCCTTCGGTGGGTGCACGGAGCAATTCCTCCATTGTTCGGTTATCGGCCATCTCTACAACAATAGGTGGAAGCTCGGGTTCCACTATTTGTTGTTGACGATTTCTATTTCTACGAGGAATATTTTCAAGCCTATTGTAATCAATCAAAAGTCGAGAAGATCGTAACTGCATAAACCAAAGTGACGAGAATTTTAGAGGGTTGAAGAAAAGAAATTAGACAAGAAGAAGATTACTAAGGATAACTACTATGGAAGTAATCTATCCTCGTTTGACTTTGAAACGTAGGTGAAAACCTAACCGTCTTGAGGTTCAATAAGTAAACTACAAAAATAAGATATAATACTACTTGAGTCGGCAAACCAATAATCGGTCGTCCCTCTCAATTACGCACAAGCAAGCGGGGAAACGAGGTGGCACAAAGCACCTAAAAACCTTTTTCCTTAGATGGCCTTTTATAGCTTGTCGCCTTATACCCACCTTATAGTTTGTATAAATCAAATTCAAACTTTTTATTAGTATTTATATATTTTGCCTTTTTTTTCATTTTGGATTCGAATACAATAGCTAGGTGATGAAATCCCAACTAAGGTCTTATTTGGAAATAGGTAATTTATTGTTCTACGTAATACAATATAGTAAACATAAAAAAAAACACAAAAATCGATACATACTATAATAATAGAAATATAACAAAACTTTCCGAGGACGAAAAGGGGTCTTCAAATCAACGATCAACAAATCTCACGAAACGAATCGTACACAAGATCCCCGGCAGCGGCGCCAAAATTTTTGATGTGTCGTGGAACGTATATTAATTAGATACGTTATAGGGTAAAATAGAAAATTACCTTTAGGAAAAAGTAATAGACCAAAATTTACCAAAGACGGATTTAATTAAACACGTTGATGAACCAAGTTCGTTGTACACGAAGATCGAGTGAATTTGAGACGTTTTGTTTCGATTTGGACAATTGATTTGAATGAGTTTTCAGTTTTTAAACTAAAATAACTCCTACATTTTTAAATCCTAAGTGCATGAATCGTTTCCCAACTTAAATTCTAAAAGACAATTATTTAAAATCTATATAAATTTAAACTATTTAAAATGAATCTATTTAATTAAAAACACTTTTACACTATTTCAAAATTAACTTTTACTTTTTTTTAACTAAACAAAAATCTATTTTTTAAAAACTATTTTATTTAAAACTAACTTTTATAAGTAATTATATATTTAAAATTAATAAAACATTTTTTTAGTTTATTTATGAACGTTATAAAATAAAGTTTGTAAAACTTTATAAAATGGAAACTATGTCTTTAAATTAAACTAAAAACTGACAGTCCCATATAAAGTAACTATATTAGTTAGGAAAACCTTTAATTAAACCAAAACAACTACTAGACCAATTGGTTAACACGTATGACATTTACCTGTGAGGTCACAGGTTCGAGTCCCGTTGAGGACTATTTTTTTGGTTGATTTAATTTTTGGACAACAGAAATTGAAAGATTAAATCACATGAGTGACTTTGGAATATTAATCATGGACAAAGAAGTTGCACAGATTAATAAATCAGCTCCAAACAATGCGTTTGGAAAATTGAATATATGACAGATCTACTTAAAGAAATCAATACTGTTATACCAAATGCCAACTAAATTACAGGCAAAAACATCAATTCAGTTCCACAAATTCAGCAAAAATAAAGTGCAGGCAAACTAAATATCAAAAATAAACCAGCAGACTTAACTAACAAATAAGCAAATCTGTCATGCAAATTTTAGAAGAAAAAACTGATAAAGTCTCACAATCCAAGCTTATTAGACTCAGTTATAAAGATCAGATTAAGACCAAAATCAGAAGCACAAATGAAGTAGAAGTACTGGTAATCAAATTAAACCGCAGACTATAAACTAACCAAAACTCTATCAAACACTAAACTCTAAATCAGATATATTCAAACCCCTTTTTAAAAGAAAACAGATTAATAAAAAGTAGATAACTAACAAAGATATTCAAGCTATCCAAACTTCCTCAAAACTTAATACAAACTAAACTAAACTCAGATCTCAGTAAAAAAATATGCAAGAACAGTATAAACCAATTTCTCAAAAATAAACTATAAGCTCATTAACAGACAAATTAATCAAAGTTCAGTTCAAAATCATATTAACTAAAAGATATCAAACTCAACCCATCCTCAATATCAGAAGTCTTAATCCAAACAAATGCAGCTAAACAGATTCAATTAACAGATAACTAAAACATATTAATCTAAAATAATTTATAACATATAACATAAAATGTAGTCAAACTTTTTGCAGAAAACCATTGAGAAGTAGAGCGGCGCTGAGCCGTCTAAAACATTGGATAGAGACCACATTTCACCAAACGAACCACCATTATTACCATCGAACCAACTCCATTAGAATTTATCAACTTTCGAAACATCTTTTTATAAACTTTCTAGTGGGAAAGGTTTCCCCAAATTTACTTTTTAAGATATTTAATTAAAGCTATTGTTTAAGCTCAATTAAATATCAGGAACATTATTATATCAAACTATTAAGAGGAATTAAATTACAAAACTGAGTTTAAAACAGGAAGGAGTAATAGACACGAATTAAAACAACTTTTATTAATTATTAAAGAAGATTACAATACTTGATGAAAGAAAAATACAAGATTATTCCTAACACTAATTTAACATAATAACTCTAAAAAGTAAAAATGGGATGATTAATACATTAAGAAGAGAGGGTTTTAATAGTTGAACCTGAGGCTTGGGGTGAGGAGTTTGTTGAGAAGAAACTTTAATCTTGGCCCTTCAATCCATCTTTCTCTTTCTTTCTTTTGATCCAACGTGGATAGCTCTTCGGTCACACGGATCGCCACAGTGGAAGGATATTGTGCTCGTTGTGCTTTCTCTAAGCTGAGGTGGCATCAATGATTGGAGGAGTGGGGGGTGACGCGTTGTCACAACCAATCATAAGGTGGAAAAAGGCCACGTCACTGCTTGTTACACCATCTCTTTGCCCCGGATAACTTGGGAATTAATTCCCAAGTGTGTGAATCAAACGTGCCTCAAAAAGCCCCAATTTATTTGCGAGTTAGGGTTTTGGGGTAATAGTATTTTTACAGGTTTATTTTTTTGGGGAAAAAGAAGGTGAAAGAGAAAGGTTACATAGATTGTAACGAAGGTATGTGTGAGTCGTTAGGTGTGTGTGAGTTACAAACGTGTTTGATTGAGTGAAGGAAGTAAATAAATAACTTTCGTTTGTTTGACCTAATGGGTTTATGAAAGCCCATTTAAATTCGTCACTTTTCATTAGTTTAAGAAAAACTTTGGGCTTGACGTGGGCTTGTAGCCTTTGATTATGAGTACTCCATCCGTCACATTAAACTCTTTTTGAGCCATTTAGGCATTTGAAACCAAAGGTAAATAACTTGTTTCCCCAATTGGGCTTTTGGGCCCAATATTCCAATGTGGGACCCACAAGCCCAATTAACCTCCATTAAGATTAAATCCACTAAAAACGGACTCGTTTTTTGCTTCCTTGATTTTTCTTCAAAGTCGTGTCGATATTTGTCGGTTTTCGCGAACTTCGGTACCTACACACGTTAAACAACAAACAAATGTATACAAAGCAATATTTAAGCATTTTATGCATATATTCATTGTTTTAAGATACAAATGATATGAGTAATTTAGCTCATATCAATGCTCCGCTGCTATCCATCTTGTTTACCTGAAATACATGCTTAAAATCATCAACACAATGGTTAAGCAAGTCTATAGGTTTTACAAATCATTTTGAACACAAGCAAAGATTATAAGTTTGTGGCATACTTGAAGGCAACAAGCATCGAATAATAATTTGCATCAACAATAATAATTATATATAGCATAATTTGCATTAAGCTCATGGAACCGAACCCTTAGACACTCCCATATCATTCTAATAACACGAGAGATTTATTAATTGTCATTACCTCCAGACTATAGGCACATTTCTGCGTACCAGACTTCTCAATACAATCTGTTCAAACAGTGTGGATGTTAGGCATAAGCTTCTATGAACAAGTCCATACAAACTGAACCGGGGCGGCTTACCCCATAGATCTATTAACTGTACTAGTGGTTAACCCATCATAGTTTAATTAACGGTCCACAATTGAGGATTTAACAAAGGCAATCACCTAATGCAATTCAAAGGCAACCACGGGTCTATTCATAGAGGGACACACATATCATAAAAGACTTGTGTTCTATGTTTATAAAAACATGTATTCCCCCTCGCGGGTTTAAAATCATTTACAAGATAGTATAAAAGCGCGGTTATAGACTTACCTTAAATAATACACAAAGCTAGTAGTAGTAGGGATCGCTGAAAGGAAGATGCCTCCCAAATATACATATCAAAAGCCGCCACCTAACAAATAAGGTGTGTGCTTAACAACATACTTAAGTATCTCAAACACACTTAATATAATAAAATCATCGACTCAAAATAGTATGTACATAGACATGACCAACCAATGCAAGTGATTCCCTTCTAAACCCCACAACACATACTAGCTTTCCAAAACAAGTACCTTCGATGTTGATCCATCTCAAGATGCCAAATCAACACGGTTCAATTACCCAACACGGGTCTCCAATCTCAGAATATACACCCACACATAAGACTTATATCCTTTTATAACTTTGAGAAGCTAATAGTTTAGCCTCTCGCCTCAAACTATGACGCGAGGTTAAGTACCTCCCAAATAGTACTTAGCCGGTACTTACCAAAAGTACACGCTGTTTTCCCCTACCTAAACAACTCCGTTTTCGACGAAACTTGGTGACAAACTCACTTATAATCGGTAAAAGACTCAGTTTAAATTTCATTCAATGATTCATATTTTAGAACCACATGCTCGACACATCTTTAGACTTTAAAAACCGGACAGTTTTGCACACTTGCATCGTAAAACCATTTTGACCTTGTTAAACATTTCCATTTACAAAATTGCCACTTGAATTTGAAAATAGACTCCAAATGGTAAGTTTAGCACCCAACAACAGACTTTGATCAGTTTTAAAACTCAACTTATAGTCCCCGAGATTTGATCCAAATATCGAAAACAATTTCGTATTGTGTCAATACTCGTTCCCCGGTACACGAATAATCAAACTAGCATAACTTCCTCCTCGTTAGGAGTTAGAAGCTCTATCTTATATCGAAACGAGCGTCTCGATGACTAATACAACAATATCCAATAATACCAACACTTTCTCAAACTTTAGCCCACAAAATCTGCCTTAACTCACTGATGTAAATTTACACTTTAAAAATCACATCAACACCCATTTGACCCATTTTTATAATCATCAACACCTCAAATATGCTATACCCATCATCCCTAACATCTAATAACATCCCTAAATCACTTGCATGATTTATACTTAACAAAACCCACATCAAAAATCACACATGAAGCAACTTCTAAATCAAATATAATATTAATAACACAATTATATAATCATTAAAATGCATCAAATCCTCTTGATCATCATGAAATATTTTTTAAAAAGAAAAGTTGATGCATGTAAATGAAAATCATACCAATATTTTCATCTCTGGATTTCAAACATGGGACTTCTTTTAGTTTTCAAGGATTCAAGCTAAATTTTCAAGATCAAGGGGTGTTTGTTTGTTCTTGGTTTACGTCAAAAGAAAGAGGAAAGAAAAAGAGAGAGTTATTGGTGGTTGATGATTATATGTGTGTGTAAAAATGAAAGGAAATTTCCTTTTATTTGGTGGGTGAGGGTAGAAATTGTAATTTGTGCATTCTTGTGGACCAAAGTGTAAATATTAGTTAAAAACGGGAAATAACTTCCAGTCAAATTTAAAAATATTTACGAGAGTCGGGTTTCGTCCCGAGTTCATAAAAATATAAATCTCGTTTGTTAAATCGATTGTTTTAATAATTAAACGCACACAAAACAAAATAGTAAAGTTCGGACTCGACTTAACACGTAATGAAAATAAAAATTTCATAAATCTCAAATATCGAAATACTCGACACTAAAATATAATATTTGGGCATCCTTTGGCATCGCGATCACTATTAGTACTCTTCAAACGTCACAATGATTAATTATATCCACACATTATTGGTTTCAACTAAAACCGTCAAACAATACAATACTTACCATTACTTAGAATTTAAAAATCCATTACATAGTTAGGGTAAAATAATGACGTTAAGTTTGGGTTATTATGAAACCCATGCTTGTTTTAAATATAGAACATAAGGAAATGTTTAATGCCATGTTTATTATTATTATAAGTTTGTTATTTCCCTGAGTAGAAAGTCCCAGTTATATCATGAATTGTTAGCTACCGAGTTATAGTATACACTTTGATAGGTGTGTAAACACCCATCCTTTTTACCACTTAATTACAATAATAACCTAAGCCAAAACGTGTATTTTATGTCTTTTATGTCGGAATTATGCGTGGTTTGTGTTTTTGTTGTGATTTAGGACAAAATTGTGAAAAGTGGAGAAAACACGGCATTCACGGGCTTTTATTGAAGAAAAAAAAGATGAAAGACGAAGTCAAGAAGTCAAGAGTGCAAAAAGAACGGAAGTTCAAGACCAATTCTGAAGATTTATCGAAGAAAAAGTCAAAAGACGGAAGTTTACTTAAAGCCGAAGAACTCAAGTCTAATTTATTGAAGAATTAAAAGACGAGTTCAAAGAAATCCCGAGCCAAAAGTCATTAAAGTCCAATATTAAAGAAGATTTAAAGGCTTAAGGACTAATGGTGCAATTAACAAAGAGATTAAGAAGGAAGGACTAAGCATGCAATTAAGGAGAAAGGAAAGAGGGGAGGAAGCTTCCTAAGCATTCCTTAATCCTCCCCTATATATAGATTAGTTCTTAATCATTTTCATTTTGTTGGCTAATAGTGACAATTAGTTCTTCCACTTTTAATTACCTTGTCATTTAAATACTTATCAAATTTAAATAATGTCTTGCACCTTAATTACCATTTAATTTCAAGTAAGTTTTTCTTTTAATTCTTGTTAATATTTATCTTTATTGTTAATCTCTCAAGCTATCTTTCTTAATCTTTGATTTTTATTGTTTATGTTCATGTTCATGTTCTTATGTTCTTATTTTGATCAAAGTAGGTTTTGATTATCTTGATTAGTTTTGTTAGTTTGATGGTTTTGGATTGATTGTTTATCATTAATAGTTGTTTATTAATTAGTTTGATTTAATCTTGTGTTTGATTTAGCTTTGTTTTGATTAATATTCGAGCATATCTTGTATTCCTTGTTCTTCGGTTTTCTGCTTCTGAACTTTCCCAGGAAACAGCCCAGCAACATTCCGTGTGAAGGATCATAAGGGTGTTCTATTCGGAATATCGAATATTCCGAATAAGGGAAATATTCCGCATAGGCTTGATATTCCGAATAAGGGGTGATATTCCGCATAGGGCAGATAATCCGCATAAGGCAGGTATTCCGAATAGGCACTTTATTCCGAGTAGGTTTGATATTCCGTATAGAGGCACTTATTCCGAATAGGCTACTATTCCGCATAGGGCTGATATTCCGAGTAGACCAACTATTCCGCATAGGTTATTTATTCCGAATAGGCTACATTATTCCGATTAGGGTATTTATTCCGAATAGAGGGTATTATTCCGGATAGATGACATATTCCGAGTAAGCCTAATATTCCGAATAGGGTATTTATTCCAAATAGGGAATTTCCAATTTCTTTGATTTTAGTTTTTAACTTTCTGCTTTTTAATTTCGAGCTTTAATTTTCCCGCATTTTTACTTAGTCGCACTTTACGTTTATTTGCCTTAGATTTGTTTTAGCTTTGCCTTAGTTTAAGTTTTAGTTTTAGTTGCGTTTTAAGTTTGCCTTAGTTAGATTTAAATTTGCGTTATTTACATTTAGTACCCTTTAATTTTAGTCACGCTTTTAAATACTTGTCATTTACTTTAAATTAGATTTAGATTTACTTTTAAGTCATTTACCTTAATTGTTCTGCACTTTTATTTTAATATACTACAACGACACACTTTTGTTTCACCAAAGAACAGCTGAGTCGCACATTAAACTCGTTTTTCAATTCGAAGAGATTGGTACAACGATAATTTTATACGGGGTGTCAAAAGCCAGTTATCAAATGGCGCTGCTGCCGGCTCTTTTCGTAAAGATTAACGGTTTTCTGTGAGAGACGCGTTGCTTTTTGGGATCCGTTCACTTGTGAGCGTTATTTTTCTTGCATAAAAAATTCAAAAAATCATAAAAATTAAAAATTGTTAAAAATCCATAAAAATTAAAAATTTCAAAAACCCAAAAAGATTTTCTTTTTATTGTGTATATATATTGTCTTTGTGTTTGGTATAGTTTTCTTTTGCATTTTCAGGTGTATGCGTACTAGATCTTCTAATTATCAAGAGCCCGAGACTCGAGAAGATTTAAGTATGTCAGGTGTTAACAACAACAATAATCCACCGCACCTCAACAATAACAACAATGTTCTTCCACAACCCGATCTGCGGACAATGGAAGAACTTTGTCAACCAACAATGTTTGGACGAGGAGGACCGATTGCGCCGATGCAAATCACGGATCCGGAGTTTTCGTTGAAGCACCACATGATTCAGCAAGTGCAAACTAATCCATTCGCCGGAATGCCTGATGATGATGCCAACAAACACCTCGACAAGTTCATTACAATCACCCAAAGAATAAAGTTGCCCGGTGCCACAATGGATGTTCTTCGCCTACAACTCTTCCCACATACTTTATCGCATCATGCCGAGAAATGGTTTGATCGTCTTCCAAAGAATTTAATTCATACTTGGGATGACATAACTTAACGCTTTTTGTCGCGCTACTTTCCACCATCCATGGTCACTAGCCTTCGCAATCAAATCAGCGGTTTCATGCAAGACCCTGATGAATCTCTTTTTGATGCTTGGGAAAGATATAATGTCTTGATTGATCGTTGTCCAAACCACAACAAGCTTCCAGTCACATTGATTGATACTTTCTACAATGGTTTGACTTTTCGTGATCGTGATACGATTAATGTAGCCGCCGGTGGCACATTTATGAAAAGGAGACCCGAGGAGTGTAGAGAGCTAACTGAGAATATGACTACTCACCACAAAAACTGGGATTCTTCTGCTTCTTCAAGGAACAACCCGAGAGTCAATGTTTCTTCCACCTCAGCAAACCCTGATATGACCGAACTCACCCGCATGATGACTGAAATGAGCAAAAGTATCTTGCTTCTCGCTTCAAACCAACAACAAGTTAAAGTGGTTGCACCTTCTTGTGAAACATGTGGCGGTCCTCACTCATACACCGATTGTCCTTCTACACAAGGAAATCCGAAACATGTGTATGCAGCTTATGGTAATTATTCACCGGAAAATTACCAAGCTCGACCTCAAGGAGATAGAAATTTGCTGAGTTACCGATCAAACAATTACCTTTCACCCGGTTTTTCTTCTCAAAACCAAAACCCCGCCAACAACTATAATAGAAGCAACCAAATCCCACCAAGAGCTTCTAATCCTTATCACCCACCCGCCCAACAAACCCCACCCATTAACCCGGATGTTGAAGCCATCATGAGAACCCAAGGTGAGCAAATCAAGAATATGCAGAGCCAAATCATCAATCTGAAAGGAGATATTACAAAGCAAGGAAATGAGATTAGATCCGAGCTTCGAGATAATATTCAATCCTCCTTCAGCAATCAAACGAATGATTTAAAGAATATGCTTGCTAGTTTCTTGCCCGCAGCTCAACCTTCTTCTTCGAGTTCTCTACCTTCAAACACCGTCACCAATCCGTGAGCAAATGTGAGTGCTATTACTACTCGTAGTGGAATTACCATTGTCGATCCACCGATCCCGCCCCCATCATCTACACCTCCTCCACCACCATTTATCCCTACTCCTCCTACACCTAGTATTAGTGCACCATTACCGTCTCCGCCTCGTCATGACGATGTACCTAGGAAGGACCCTTCAACATCTCAACCTTCACCTACACCTACACCTTCACCACCCAAACCTAATATCCCATATCCCTCTCGTTTAGGCAAGACCAAAATGCTAACCAAGGATGACTCTGAAGTGTCACGCTATGTGAAGATGATCTCTCAAATGAACTTCAACATTAGCTTTCTTGAAGCACTTGTCCACATGCCGAAATTTGTCAAAGCATTCAAGGAATTTCTTAACAAGAAGGAAAAGTTGATTGAGCTCGCCAACACACGCTTAAATGAAAACTGCTCTGCAGTTATTCTTAAAGAACTTCCAGAAAAGCTTGGAGACCCCGGTCGTTTTGTGTTGCCTTGCATTTTCAACAAAACTGAAGAATTTACTGCCATTGCTGATCTCGGGGCCAGTATAAATCTTATGCCTTTGAGTGTTTGGAAAACACTATCATTACCCGACCTCACTCCAACGAAGATGACTCTTGAACTTGCTAATCGCACTCTCGCTTACCCCGTTGGTATAGCCGAAGATGTGTTCATTAAAGTTGGCAGATTTACTTTCCCGGTCGATTTTGTCGTTGTTGATTATGAAATGGACCCTCGTATTCCTTTAATACTTGGTCGGCCAATCTTGAGAACCGGACGAGCTTTAGTTGATGTTGCCGAAGGTGAGTTAATCTTAAGAGTCGGGAATGATTCACAAGTTTTTAAAATGGGGAAGCTTACAGGCAAATCCTTTGGACGAGAATCAGTGAATATGATTAATGAGCTCGATGATTTTACCATCTACAACAATCCTCTATTCAAGTCTTGCAATGATAATCCACTCTTTCAAGATGATGTGGATGATTCTCTATCCAATTTGGACGCTTCTCCCATTTATGATTCTCCACCGGTCTTTGATGCTTATGATGATGAGTCTAGCTCAGATTCGGATGATTATGATGACCTTACCTCTGAGTATCCCGACCTGCCCACATATGATGATTTTGATGAGGCCGATACTCTTTCGAGCGATTCTTCACATGATGAAGATCCTCCGCCATCGCTCGATCCTACTTTGGATGATTACTCATTTGAGGAATATTTCTCTGCATTTCTCAATACTTACTTCCCTCATGAGAGTGATGCCCCTCCTTATGATTTTGAAGATTATCGTCTTGATTCGACTTTGGATTTGAAGAACATTCTTTCAAAGGAGAAGAAACCGGTCGACACCAATATCCGCAACACATATGATTTAACACCTCTTTGTCCCCCTTCTGAGGACGAGGTTGTGCTTCTTCGCGGATCTTCTTCCCATTCTGCTGAGCCTGAGTGCTATTTTCCCTTAAAGGAAAAGGTGTTCGACCCCGGTATTGAAATCTTTAAGCCATCTCAGTATCCACCTGATGAAATAAAAGGAAAAATATTTGGAAATATTGAAGACATGCTTGCACCTCACCATACTTGCTCCCACCGTTCACCATCACTGCTTAAGGGAACCTTGCCTATTCTTTTTTGGCTTGCCTTGTTCGCCTTAAGCTTGTGCTATTTGATGGACGAAAACTATGTCTTTGATCCTGGTGGATATATTTCATGCTTCTTCCGTTGATAATCAAGGTCGAGTCAGGCTCACGACTCGGTAATCAAAAATCAAGCGCTTCTTGGGAGGCAACCCATGCATCTATCTTTTAGCTTTCTTTATCCTAAGTGTAGGGGAGACCCGTTGGTTTGCTATTTCCTCTCCTCCCTTCTCTTAATCAGGGATTCGAGCGCTCAATGATCCATTCTTGATGATTCTTGACGACCCGTGATTCCGTGTTCACTTCTTCCCGGTTCTATCCTAAACTCTTTTCGATTCACTATTTTATATTTTCAAATATTAAATAGGAATCTTGTTAGTTATCTTTTCCTTAGCGAGATTTAAACAATGTGCACAATGTCCTAAGTGTAGGGGAGTTTACTCCCACATGCTTAAACATTGAGGACAATGTTTATGTTAAGTGTAGGGGGACTTCTATCGAAGTTAAGTGGCATTTTCCTTGTATTTGTCCTGATTTTAACCGGAAAATCAATTTTTCGACATTTTTCAAAATTTTTGATCTATTTTGGCCTATTAGTTTTTCCTTTTGTATAGTCATTTTGTTTCCTTATTAGAATAAAAGTTTAATAAAGTGGTTTTAATTTTCAAACGTTGTGAATCTTTTGACTCGACCCGAGTTTACTTATCTAAGTTTACTCTAGCTAGTATCCTTAACGTGTGTAAGTCAAGTTTTGCTAGGCTTTTATATAGGGAGCTATAAAACGCGAAAGTCTTAACTCTCACGGGTTAAGAACAAGAACTGTTCGCAAGTTCCTATAAATGATCCTAGAGAGTCGTTTATCAAGGGAACTTTAAAATGCGATTTCTAAACTTGAAAAAGTCTAAGAGTTTGCAAGATCCTATAGGCGACTCGAAAACCCAAAGCTTTGATTTAATAGGCTAAGTATCCACGAGTCTCATTCCTTGAGATTTTAAACTGTGGAGAACGAGAGATGATAGAGTCAATTATAAGTTTGGTATTCTTTCGTGAATTTATGTGAGTTTATTATGAGCCTATTCTCCCATCGCTTGTTAATAACTTTATCTGCAATAAATAAGGTTGTACGATTTGAAAAGTTACTTAGCTTCTAGCACAAGATCGTTTAAAAGTTGCTCGGTATGGATTAGAGTTCATAGCCAAGGCATAACTTATTGAAGCGGGATGCGAAGATTGGCGAGTCCAAAAAGGTCCTAACAAGACATGAGGGCTATATTTTGTTGCTAAAGATCCAAAGTGATGTGAAGAATCATTTATCAAAAATCAATATGAAGGATCGAGACACACGACGAAAAGCAAAAACTCCCAAAAGTCATGGAGAAGTGTATCCGAAAAGACCCTAGCAAGGTATGAGGATAAATAGATCCAAGTAAAAAAGGAGGCGGATCGTTGTAGATCAAAGTCCAAAATAAAGATTGGAGAAAAATGAAGAAGTCGTGGTCCAAGTATGAATCTCTCAAAACTTCAAGTAAAGAAATTCCTATATGAAGAGAAGACCATAATTTCATGAACGTCTCTCAAGGTTTGAAGTATGAAGTCGCTGCCAAATATCGGTCCGAGAAAGGTCTCAAATCGCGAAGCGAGTTATGCCAAGATATGAACTTTATGAGGTCCTGAGAAGCAGTTTTAAAAGATTTTGTCCTTAAGCTACCTATTAATTAAATCGTTCACTTTGTTTTCGGACTAAATAACTATCTAAATAAGTCAACAAATGCATCCTCGTGATCATTCATGACAACAATAAAATATAAGAGATAAACCTAGGAATAAGGGAGTCTAAGTGAGTAATTGGCCCACATGAATTCGTGTTAGTTTGCTAACTTATAATAACAATGATCTCGTTTTCAAGCTTGGTTTGGAGAAAGTGAAAACTTGAGGATGATGATTATTCATGACATTTCTAAAACCCAAGGTATGCTTTTTGATTTCTTTACTTTGAATGTTTGTAGTTTTCTATCTCTTTAATAAAGGCAGGTATGGATTGATTATGATGAAAAATGTAAACGTGCTTTGTAACTAATGCATTGCATGAGGACATTGCAATTGTCAAGTGTAGGGGATTTGATAGGTGTGTAAACACCCATCCTTTTTACCACTTAATTACAATAATAACCGAGCCAAAACGTGTATTTTATGTCTTTTATGTCGGAATTATGCGTGGTTTGTGTTTTTGTTGTGATTTAGGACATAATTGTGAAAAGTGGAGAAAACACGGCATTCACGGGCTTTTATTGAAGAAAAAAAAGATGAAAGACGAAGTCAAGAATTCAAGAGTGCAAAAAGAACGGACGTTCAAGACCAATTCTGAAGATTTATCGAAGAAAAAGTCAAAAGACGGAAGTTTACTTAAAGCCGAAGAACTCAAGTCTAATTTATTGATGAATTAAAAGACGAGTTCAAAGAAATCCCGAGCCAAAAGTCATTAAAGTCCAAGATTAAAGAAGATTTAAAGGCTTAAGGACTAATGGTGCAATTAACAAAGAGATTAAGAAGGAAGGACTAAGCATGCAATTAAGGAGAAAGGAAAGAGGGGAGGAAGCTTCCTAAGCATTCCTTAATCCTCCCTTATATACAGATTAGTTCTTAATCATTTTCATTTTGTTGGCTAATAGTGACAATTAGTTCTTCCACTTTTAATTACCTTGTCATTTAAATACTTGTCAAATTTAAATACTGTCTTGCACCTTAATTACCATTTAATTTCAAGTAAGTTTTTCTTTTAATTCTTGTTAATCTTTATCTTTATTGTTAATCTCTCAATCTACCTTTCTTAATCTTTGATTTTTATTGTTTATATTCATGTTCATGTTCTTATGTTCTTATTTTGATCAAAGTGGGTTTTGATTATCTTGATTAGTTTTGTTAGTTTGATTGTTTTGGATTGATTGTTTATCATTAATAGTTGTTTATTAATTAATTTGATTTAATCTTGTGTTCGATTTAGCTTTGTTTTGATTAAATTCGAGCATATCTTGTATTCCTTGTTCTTCGGTTTTCTGCTTCTGAACATTCCCAGGAAACAGCCCAGCAACATTCCGTGTGAAGGATCATAAGGGTGTTCTATTCGGAATATCGAATATTCCGAATAAGGGAAATATTCCGCATAGGCTTGATATTCCGAATAAGGGGTGATATTCTGCATAGGGCAGATATTCCGCATAAGGAAGGTATTCCAAATAGGACATTTATTCCGAGTAGGTTTGATATTCCGGATAGAGGCAATTATTCCGAATAGGCTATTATTCCGCATAGGGCTGATATTCCGAGTAGACCAACTATTCCGCATAGGTTGTTTATTCCAAATAGGCTACATTATTCCGAATAGGGTATTTATTCCGAATAGAGGGTATTATTCCGGATAGGTGACATATTCCGAGTAAGCCTAATATTCCGAATAGGGTATTTTTTCCGAATAGGTAATTTTCAATTTCTTTAATTTTAGTTTTTAACTTTCTGCTTTTTAATTTCGATCTTTAATTTTCCCGCCTTTTTACTTAGTCGCACTTTACGTTTATTTTCCTTGGATTTGTTTTAGCTTTGCCTTAGTTTAAGTTTTAGTTTTAGTTGCGTTTTAAGTTTGCCTTAGTTAGATTTAAATTTGCGTTATTTACATTTAGTACCCTTTAATTTTAGTCACGCTTTTAAATACTTGTCATTTACTTTAAATTAAATTTAGATTTACTTTTAAGTCATTTACCTTAATTGTTCTGCACTTTTATTTTAATATACTACAACGACACACTTTTGTTTCACCAAAGAACAGCTGAGTCGCACGTAGAACCTAGATCAATTCGATTAAACCAACACAACGAACTTAATTTTTATACGGAGAGGCAAAAGGACAGTTATCACACTTACACATGGAATAGTACTATTGGGAGTTACCCCTCCCGTCCGGCAACGATTAGCTATCGTTTGAGCACAACGTTGCTCGGAGTGGACTCGTGTTCGAGAGTTTTCCTATACACTTAGCGAGGTGTATGGTGGGTAAATATTGTGGTAATGCTTCAATATCATGAGGCTTATAATAAATATTTATAACTTCGTTTGATCAACATCGTTATCGTATGGCTTTAAATCATATTAGTGTTCGGTACTGTTTATTTATAAACTCTATAAATTCACTTAGCAATTTTGTTGACTTTTAGCATGTTTTTATCTCAGGTTCATAGGGAAGGCACTCGAGGAAGGTGGTTTCGTGAAGCTTGCTTATTTGAAATGTTTTGGCCCGCTTTTATAAATAATATACATTCAAAGAATTTTTATCATTATTGTGCTTTGTAAACTTATAAGTTATCTGGGACCATGTGTGAAATATTTATCGTTGAATAAATGAACGGATGTTTTATTAAAATGACTCGTTTTGAGTCATTTTCTATGATTATGAGCTTGAATAATGTATGTAACACCCAAGGACCCTTCCGCTGCTATGACCAAAATTTGGGGGTGTTACATCCAGTGGTCCCCATTTGAGATTGGATAGCTCTTTTACACGGTTGTCGGCATTGAGGTGTAACAACATTGTCCAAACATGATTCAGAGTTCCATCACTATACTTTTGAAATCCGTCGTATCTCATCAATCGTTTAGCACCACTTTCATTCAGATAGATGATGCCTTCATTTGGTTTACTAACTATGGTGTAGGCGTGTCTGTTGTTGTACTCTTCTTGGACATTGAAGGTCTTTTAACCTTTTCCCGACTGACTGTCCGTCTTGTGTACATTTTGATTGGCACATTCAACGCGTATCAGTCTGTTATAGAGAGATTACCAAGCTTTTTTTAGTCAAAGGCAGTATTAGATCCTCCATGTCTTCAAGGTGTAGTCTAGTGAAATCTCCTTCACTGAATGTGTAAAGTTGATCATCATCCCTTCTGACACGGATTTCTTCCAAGTAGTGGTAGTAATAGAATGTCATGATTGTGAGACCCGTTACACCATTGATCCGATGAGGTGAAAATGCATCATGCTTTTGACATACGGTTGTAGACGTAGTTGTAGCTAGATCCCCTAATATGCTTGTTTGTTGTACTTAACAACCTTTAGACTCCATAGCTTTTCCACTTTATCTTCAATCCAAATGATAGAATCCCATATAGCGACTTTGGTTTTGGTTAGAGAAGTAGAGTACTTTGTTGCGATGTCACCATCTTCCAAATAGTTGTAGTCGTTGTTGATGAAATATCAGTGACGGATAATGTCAAAATTGAGACTATTTTTGGTGATGGGTAACGGTTTGGTGAGATCATATGGATATTACTTCTCTAATGGGTTAACACATTATAGTGCTTCAGTTGTGGCTTTAAGAAATTCTTGAGAGTGATATTCACATTCAACCTTGCTTTGGAATGCCTTTTATAAGAGTTCCTCTCGATTGACTAGCATTGCTAGAGTGAGATGATTGACTTTTAAACCATTCATAATGTACGCTGAGAAATCTGTAATGACCCGAAGTAGACGTCATTATTTTATCCTAACTATGTAACATATTTTTAATTTCTAAGTAATGATGAGTATTATTATATTTGACGCTTTTAGTTGAAACCGATAATGTGTGACTTATATTTAATTATTGTGACGACTAAAGAGTAATAATAGTGATCGCGATGCCAATGGATGCCCAAATATTATATTTTAGTATCGATTATTTCGATATTTGATATTTTTGAAATTTTTATTTCATTATGTATTAAGTAGAGTCGAACTTTATTATTTCGTTTTGTGTGCGTTTAATTATTAAAACGATCGATTTAACAAACGAGATTTATATTTTTATGCACCCGGGACAAAACCCGACTCTCGTAAATATTTATAAAATTTACTGGAAGTCATTTCCCGCTTTTTAACTAATATTTATATTTTGTTCAACAAAAATGCACCAATTGCAATTTCTACCGTCACCCACAATATAAAAGGATTTTTCCTTTCATTTTTACACACACTAGCAACTTATCCACCAAACTTTTCCCTCTCTCTTCCTCACCCTTTCTTGCCGTCACCTCCACAAACAAAACACCCCCTGATCCTTGAAATTTACCTTGAATCCTTGAAAACAAATTGAAGACCCATGTTTAGAATTCAATGGAGATTCTAATGGTATGATTTTTAACAACATGCACATACTTTTATTTTTCAAATATTTTTATTAAAGAACAATGGTGTTTGATCCATTGTTGTGTTGTATAAAGGTGTTATTATTATTATATTTGATTTTAAAAGTGTTGCATGTATGATTTGTGTAATGGGTTTTGAAAGTATTAATCATACAAGTGATTTAGGGATGATATGAGATGTTGTAGATGATGGGTATAGCATATTTAAGGTGTAGATGATGTTTAAAATGGGTCAAATGGTCGTTGGTATGATTTTTAAAAAGTCATTTTACATCAGTGTGTTTAAGGCCGATTTTCATACAGTATATGTTGGATAAAATTTGATATTATTCGATATTGTTGTATTAGTCGTCGAGCCGCTCGTTTCGATATAAGATAGAGCTTTTAACTCCAAACGAGTCAAAAGTTATGCTAGATTGATTATTCGTGTACCGGGAGACGAGTATTGACACAATACGAAATTGTTGTCAATATTTGAATCGAATCTCGGGGACTATAAGTTGAGTTTTAAAACTGATCAAAGGCTATTTTTGAGTTCTAAACTTAGCATTTTGAGTCTATTTTCAAAGTCAAGTGTCGATTTTGTAAAAGGAAATGTTTACCAAGGTCAAAATGGTTTTATGATACAAGTGTGCAAAACTGTCCGATTTTTAAAAGTCTAAAGATGTGTCGAGCAGGTGGTTCTAAAATATGAATCATTTGATGAAATTTAAACTGAGTCTTCTACAGATTATAAATGAGTTTTTCACCAAGTTTCGTAAAAAACGGAGTTGTTTAGGTATGGTAAAACAGCGTGTACTTTTGGTAAGTACCGGCTGAGTACTATTTGGGAGGTACTTAACTTCGCGTCATAGTTTGAGGCGAGAGGCTAACCTATTAGCTTCTCAAAGTCCTAAGAGGATATGAGTATTGTGTGTGAGTATATATTCTGATATTGGAGACCTATTTAGGGTACTTGAACCGTATTGATTTGGCATCTTGAGATGGATCAATATCGAAGGTGCTAGTCTTAGAAAGCTAGTACTTGTTGTAGAGTTAGAAGGATTCACTTGCATTGATTGGTCATGTGTATGTACATACTATTTTGAGTCATTGATTTTATTATACTAAGAATGATTTGAAATAACTAAGTATGTTGCTAAGCACGCACCTTATTTGTTAGGTGGCGGCTTTTGATGTGTATATATTTGGGAGGCATCTTCACTTCGGCTATCACAACTACTACCAGCTTTGTGTATTATTTAACGTAAGTCTATAGCATCACTTTTACACTATTTTGTAAATAGTTTTTCAACCCGCGAGGGGGAATACATGTTTTTCATAAACTTGGAACACAAGTCTTTTATGGTGTGCTTGTCCTCTATGAATGGACCCGTGGTTGCCTTTAAATTGCATTAAGTGATTGCCTTTGTTAAAGCCTTAATTATGGACCGGTAATTAACCTATGATGGGTCAACCTCTAGTACAATTAATAGATATTTGGGGGTAGCCGCCCTGGTTCAGTTTGTGTGGACTTGTCACAGAAGCTTAGGCCCGACCTCCACACTGTTTGAACATATTGTATTGAGAAGTCAGGTATACGACAATGTACCAATAATCTGGAGGTAACAACAATTAATAAATCTCTTGTCTTATTAGACCTAACGGAATGTCTAAGGGCTAGTTTCCATAAGCTTGATGCAATTTATGCTAAATACAATTATTACTGTTGATGCAAATTATTAATTGATGCTTGTTGCCTTCAAGTATTCCACAAACTTATAGTCATTGCTTGTGTTCAAATGATTTGTAAAACCTATAGACTTGCTCAACCTTTGTGTTGATGATTTTACACATGTATTTCAGGTAATCAAGATGGATAGCAGCAGAGCATGTGAGGAGGAAATTGGTGCTTACTTGTCTAAATCTTTGTTTACTTTTCCATCCTATGAAATGAATAAACTGCTTTTAAGCATTTAATGTATGGTGATTGGTAACGGTTTTTGGGACCAACGCTACTCTGATTTTATATATATATATATATATATATTGGGATGGGAAACTTTTTGGACAAGATTGTATATTATTTTAACGTCTCTTTTGAGGTCGTTGTCTATGATTGTGTTCGGTGTGCTATTAGTAGCGCCCCAATGTGGTATTCCGCTGCGTGGTAATTTGGGGGTGTTACAAGTTGGTATCAGAGCTACAAGTTATAGAGAACTAGGTCGATTTTGAAAAACTTAAACTATAACTTTTGGTGTGTTTTAAAAGGTTTTAAGCACGTAACTACTCCGCATGGCTCCGGTAAGGCTATTCTTGTATTACTTTATGATTGATTGTCATTATGTGAACCTATGTGTACGTATGAATGGTAATATGTATATGTATGAATATACTATGGTATTTAAAGGCGTTGCACGTGAAGCAATGTTCCTTGAATGATTGTCGTACATTCTATAATACGGTTTTGTATCGGAATTGGTTTCACTGCCAATCACCGATATTGATGATTATATTATCTGAATATGAGTATGAAACTCAATTGATACTTTGAGTATGTATATATGGTTTCGTAACCTGTCGCATATCGAGTTGTTTATGTTCGATTGTTATCATCGTATCGTGATGTGCCATTTTTCGACATCTTCTTTCGAAACGTCATTGATAAATGCGATGTTCGTGTTTTCGTTACTACTTATGATTTTGAAGAATCATTTATCCGAGGGGATATATCCTACGTAATGCAATGTGTGATTAAATTTTATATGACCACGTTTTACTGGCGAAAAGGAGGATGCCAATGTTGGACTTAAGATATATATATCCTAATCAAATATATATAGTTTGGGTACAACAATGATATGCTCGTAGTAGTCATTCGTTTGAGTGACTTATTACTGTGTATCTAAATGGAATGGGACATATATAGATTTTAACTCGCCCAACTAAGAGTCATTTAAAGTTGTCTTATTTAAATGGATTAGGAAATTTGAATAAGAAAATTCTAAACTACTGGACCTTAGATTGTCGTGTTATCCTTATTCAGATGGAATGGGAAGTTTGAATATGGAAATCATGATATAAGTTTATTGACACCTTGTATTTACTATGGTAATTTGATATGATATCGTGTTGAGAGGTAGTAATACTTGAGTAGGTTGACTTGTAATAGTTTTGTTGAATTAGATTGGGACGCCTTTTCATTTGAACAAGAAAGTTATAAGTTCCCGAACCGTAAATTTATAAACTCTTGTATACATGAAAGGGGACGCCTTTTGATGTAGACAAGGAATTATAAATGAGTGGGCCCAAGTATGTCTGGCTCGATTTGTGGATGTTTGGTATGCGTTTGTCTTCCTTCGAATCGTGTTTCGTCGGTATGAATCGTTCGGGGCCGTCGTCATTATGATTATCGCTGATTATCATCTATGTACGAGTAACCCGTTGGACTTCTCTCGAGTTATGATTTGTTTTGATGGACCATTTCTATTGTGTCTCGATGATCGCGAGCTTTATAAGCAGATTGTTAAGAACCATTAACAGTTCCGAGAATAGGCGACTTGTTTAAGCGTCACCATGAATTATACGTGTAATTGTGAATTGACGGAGGATCGAGTTATCAATGGAAGCTTATCATGGATGTAAAGCTCTTGTAATTTTACTTTCTATATCGATGATTTACCGAAGACTTTTCTTGATGAAGAAACTCTTGGGGGCTAGTATGATGAACTAAAAGAGGAATATGATGCATCACTTTGAGCACTGCAGTAAAAATTATTGGGATGCCTTTATATGATGAATGCTGAAGCAGAAGTTAGTGGGATGCTTTTGTATGTTGAACACTGGAGCAGAAGTTTATGGTATACCCGATATGTTGCAAATCTTCGCCAATGGACCGAATTTCTTAATGATTGGAATTAATGAATTCATTATCATCTCAAGGAGTAGGTTGTAGCCGACACCGCAAGTGGAAAGACTATAGAGATCAAGTCGTATTATCAAGTCTTCGTTCAAGGTTTTCTCGAGGATCAACGATGGAGATCTACATTTGATGTTTATGTTCGACCTTTTCTTTTATGTACTTATATGGTGTGTGATCTAGTCAAATGATCGTAAGTTGTGAGAACTTGAGACGGCATCATCCGATGACGTCCGATCATGTAGAACACATATTATGTAATATCTTTTTGACTTTCAACGATGATGTTTATTGAGACTTTAATGCGCGTTGGCGAAAGTGAGATGGTGTCTTTGTATTATCTTTTGAGTAAGGACCCGCGTGTGAGCACCCTCCGATGAAGAAAATATTTTATTGTTATTTCTTTTTTATGTGAGTCCATGGCTATCCGGCCAATGGATATCCTTTAATTTGCAACCTTCCTTTTGACTGGACTTACTCGAAAGTCCTGTCATTCGTTCTTGTCGTCGAATGAGCTTCGTGTAATTCGTAAAATTTTCGTGTGTCAAGCTTGAAGGAGTGATTGGTGGATAAGGATTTATTCATCCACTTTTGGTGAAATCCAACTTGACGATAAGTTGTGTTTTGTAAGAAGAACCAGTGGATATCGTGGATCAACATTCACGTTGGATCGTGAGAGCTTCTTTAGAAGAAAGTTCCCTTATCTTTCCTAGTGGAACGCAATACGAATAGGAGGCGAGGTGAGCGTCAGGACGTCGCTCCTTTAAGGTGGTGAGGATGTAATGACCCGAACTTGACGTCATTATTTTATCCTAACTATGTAACATATTTTTAATTTCTAAGTAATGATGAGTATTATTATATTTGACGGTTTTAGTTGAAACCGATAATGTGTGACTTTATTTAACTGTTGTGACGATTAAAGAGTAACAGTAGTGATCGCGATGCCAATGGGTGCTCAAATATTTTATTTTAGTATCGATTATTTCGATATCTGATATTTTGAAATTTTCATTTCATTACATATTAAGTCGAGTTGAACTTTATTATTTCGTTTTGTGTGCGTTTAATTACTAAAACGATCGATTTAACAAACGAGATTTATATTTTTATGAACCCGGGACAAAACCTGACTCTCGTAAATATTTATAAAATTGACTGGAAGTCATTTCCCGCTTTTTAACTAATATTTACATTTTGGTCCACAAGAATGCACCAATTGCAATTTCTACCCCTACCCACCATATAAAAGGATTTTTCCTTTCATTTTTACACACACTAGCAACTTATCCATCAAACTTTTCCCTCTCTCTTCCTCACCCTTTCTTGCCGTCACCTCCACAAAAAAACACCCCTTGATCCTTGAAATTTAGCTTGAATCCTTGAAAACAAATTGAAGATCCATGTTTAGAATTCAATGGAGATTATAATGGTATGATTTTTAACAACATGCATATACTTTTATTTTTCAAAGATTTTTATTGAAGAACAATGGTGTTTGATCCATTGTTGTGTTGTATAAAGGTGTTATTATTATTATATTTGATTTTAAAACTGTTGCATGTATGATTTGTGTAGTGGGTTTTGAAAGTATTAATCATGCAAGTGATTTAGGGATGATATGAGATGTTGTAGATGATGGGTATAGCATATTTGAGGTGTAGATGATGTTTAAAATGGGTCAAAATAGTTGTTGGTATGTTTTTTAAAAAGTCATTTTACATCAGTGGGTTTAAGGCCGATTTTCATACAGTAGATGTTGGATAAAGTTTGATATTCTTAGATAGTGTTGTAGTAGTAGTTGAGACTCTCGTTTCGATATAAGATAGAGCTTTTAACTCCAAACGAGTCAAAAGTTATGCTAGATTGATTATTCGTGTACCGGGAGACGGGTATCGACACAATACGAAATTGTTGTCAATATTTGGATCGAATCTCGGGGACTATAAGTTGAGTTTTAAAACTGATCAAAGGCTATTGTTGGGTTCTAAACTTATCATTTTGAGTCTATTTTCAATGTCAAGTGTCGATTTTGTAAATGGAAATGTTTAACAAGGTCAAAATGGTTTTACGATACAAGTGTGCAAAACTGTCCGGTTTTTAAAAGTCTAAAGATGTGTCGAGCAGGTGGTTCTAAAATATGAATCATTTGATGAAATTCAAACGGAGTCTTCTACAGATTATAAATGAGTTTGTCACCAAGTTTCATCAAAAACGGAGTTGTTTAGATATGGTAAAACAATGTGTACTTTTGGTAAGTACCGACTGAGTACTATTTGGGAGGTACTTAACCTCGCATCATAGTTTGAGGCGAGAGGCTAAACTATTAGCTTCTCAAAGTCCTAAGTGGATATGAGTATTGTGTGTGAGTATATATTCTGAGATTGGAGACCCATTTAGGGTACTTGAACCGTATTGATTTGGCATCTTGAGATGGATCAATATCGAAGGTGCTAGTCTTGGAAAGCTAGTACTTGTTGTGGAGTTAGAAGGCATGTCTATGTACATAGTATTGTGAGTCATTGATTTTATTATACTAAGTATGATTTTAAATACTTAAGTATGTTTCTAAGCGCGCACCTTATTTGTTAGGTGGCGGTTTTAATGTGTATATATTTGGGAGGGATCTTCACTTCGGCGATCACTACTACTACCAGCTTTGTGTATTATTTAAGGTAAGTCTATAGCCTCGCTTTTATACTATGTTGTAAATGGTTTTTCAACCCGCGAGGGGGAATACATGTTTTTCATAAACTTGGAACACAAGTCTTTTATGGTGTGCTTGTCCCTCTATGAATGGACTCGTGGTTGCCTTTAAATTGCATTAAGTGATTGCCTTTGTTAAAGCCTCAATTATGGACCGTTAATTAACCTATGATGGTTTAACCGCTAGTAAAATTAATAGATCTATGGGGGAAGCCGCCCCGGTTCAGTTTGTGTGGACTTGTCACAGAAGCTTAGGCCCGACCTCCACACTGTTCGAACATATTGTATTAAGAAGTCAGGTATACGACAATGTACCAATAATCTTGAGGTAACGACAATTAATAAATCTCTTGTCTTATTAGACCTAACGGAGTGTCTAAGGGCTCGGTTCCATGAGCTTGATGCAATTTATGCTAAATACAATTATTATTGTTGATGCAAATTATTATTTGATGCTTGTTGCCTTCAAGTATGCCACAAACTTATAATCTTTGCTTGTGTTCAAATGATTTGTAAAACCTATAGACTTGCTCAACCTTTGTGTTGGTGATATTACACATGTATTGCAGGTAATCAAGATGGATAGCAGCAGAGCATGTGAGGAGGAAGTTGGCGCTTACTTGTATAAATCTTTGTTTACTTTTCCATCCTATGAAATGAATAAGCTGCTTTTAAGCATTTAATGTATGGTGATTGGTAACGGTTTTTGGGACCAACGCTACTCTGATTATATATATATACTGGGATGGGAAACTTTTTGGAAAAAATTTTATATTATTTTAACGTCTCTTTTGAGGTTGTTGTCTATGATTATGTGTGATGTGCTATTAGTAGCGCCCCAATGTGGTATTCCGCTGCGTGGTAATTTGGGGGTGTTACAAAATCAATTGGAGTGTCGAGAAGCTCATTGAAGGAGTCTCTTTCTACTTGAGACAATGCAGCTTTAGATACCCAAGATTGACTGCGTGCATCTTTATCAACGATTACCCATTCATACCATTCTAGATCTGGAGTTCCTTCAACGCTATGTTTTGTGAACCATGTCTTATCCTTTGGTGGTACTTCTTGAGCGATATCATCGGTTGTTGTAGTGAACTCTAGATCTTGGTAGTGTAGGAATGATTCTTCTTCTTGGGAACTTGCTCTTCGTCTTGGGGGATCAGCTCTTCTTCTTGAATCTTTGTACCTTTTGATTTAGAACTAGCTCTTGAAGACTTTGGTTGGGTAGGCTATGATGTTGTTGGTGGGTCTTGTGAAGTTACTGGTTCCTTTCCTAATTTTCTTCTCTTTGTCCTCTTATCTTTCTCAGTGTCTAGATCCTTGTCATCATCGTCGTCACATTTATGTCTAAGACCGACTGTTCCACCATAAAATTAAAAACAAAAGATCCTTATCTTCTTCGGTAGCTGCCTTTAGGGACTCAAAGATATTCGTCTGAAGTGGGGAACAAAGTACTCTTTTGGAGAGTACTTTGTTTGATTTTAAATTTTAATAAATAAGACTTCCTCTTGCATTTTTAATATATTTTAATAAATAAGAGTGTGAGTGTAACACCCGATCCGATAAAGAGAAGTATCACACTATAGGGTCATATCAGAAACACATTTATTAAAAATGCAAGCAGAAGTCTTATTTATTAAAATGTAAAATCAACCGAAGTACTCTCCAAAAGAGTACAATCCTAAACATAAGGGTCAAAAATGTAAATTGCGGAGTAATAATATGTCTTCAAAACTTTTATTCAAACATAAATGGTAACTATAAAATTAAGCTCTATCACACGCTCTCATCTCCCAGCTTCCCGCTTAATACCCGCCGCAGGAAAAAAACGTGGTTGAGTTAACGCTCAGTAAACAGATATAATATATAACAACGAAACAAAAGAGAAAGAAAGAAACCTTGCGAATCATATATCACATGATGTAGATAGGAATCAAGGAATTAGGGTAATCAAAGGATGATAACAAATACAACAAAGAATTTCCCACGAGCCCATATAAGAAACATGATACGTGAATAGACCTAAACACATATTACCATATAGCCACATAATCATAAGTGTACACAGGTGGATCATACCAAATGTACCAAAACGTGAATTGGAGTGTGATGCACACACACCAACCACTAGTCAAAACGAAAAGAAGTACCTAGGATGCATCCATATGCTCCCTATAAAACAAAGTCATATATGTACTCAAACTCGAAGACTAGTGCACATACACACATCAAAATAATCAAATGCGCATATAAAAGTGAACGGCGTGGACTAATCACTCCGCCACAAATAGTGTCATGTCATTGGCCTTGGTGCATCAATGACATGGTTATGGTACCTCCATAACTAGTTATAAATAGCTCGCAAAAAATAATTAGGAAACAACAAATTCCAAATATATTGCTTAAAAAGCCAACAAATACCAAGTATGATCGTAAGAAGCGCAACGAATGAAGAGGCATAGCAAAACTAATTAATTCTAAAGCATATCACAAGGAAATATCAAATGAGAGTCATAGGATCAATCAAAAGAAATTGAAATTCATAAGGAATGTCCTTACTAAAAAGACGGAATATTTATACCTTACGAATGCGACACAAGAGAACAAGCATAAATGAATAGAAATTTAAACACGCTTCATCGGATCTACACAACCATGTTAAAATTTATTTACCATAACTAACCACTTACTACTCAAGTTACCATAAATAACAAGGTGACACTACTTAACTAAGGTGTTTCATATTTTCTAATTTTATTTCTTGTTTAAGGTAAGTTATCCTACTTAGATGACCAACTAGAAGGATCCCATAATTGTTTCTAAAAACTCATAGAGGTCCTTACATAGGTCTAATAGGCCTATGTAAATGTGTTTTACCCAAATCGAATTTTAAATAACCCTTTTACCCTTGTTACCAAAACTAGTCCAAAATTAGATCTCGCGGAACATAAAAAAAGTTTTAAACCAGTTAACCTACTTAGACATCTCCAAAATTCACGAAACAAATCATGGACATGTATAAACTTATGTATAATAACATACTCAAAATTTATAGAAAAACTCCTTATAAATCCTAAATGAAAAATCAAACACTACAGTTGAATTTTATAGACTAAAAATCCCGTTTTGACACTTCAATTTATAAAAATTAGAAATCATAGTTCCAGGATTCTAAATATTAAAAGAAGACTTGTTCCAAAAATTAGACTCAAATTACTTAGTCTTATGATCAAGAATCCCTCAAAAACCTATTGTTATGAACAAGTATAACCGTTTAAATATGACAAATTGTTTGGACAACCCTAAACCACAAAAACCCTAACTGTTTTCCCAATCAATTAAACCATTAGGGTTTCTAATTTTCATAGTAAATATTTTAATGACTCTGTTAATGTCATCTAAGGTTTCAAAAACATATTACCACTTAATTTAATGAAATCAGTCCCTAGTTGTTATATTAACTTACATACATGTTTCTTATGATCTTTAGGTTAATTTTAAAACAAGGACCATGGTGACTATAAAGAAAACACAAGAACATAGATGGTTACCTAACGAGATGAATAAGAGAATGATGATAAGAACACCAAGAGGAATCACCAAGACACCACAATGAATCACCAACATAAAAACACCAAGCCTTCTACGCCTTTTCCTTGCTAGAACCTTCAATGGAGGTATTTTCCACACAAAGAGAGCTTGAGATTTTTTTAACAATGGAGTTTTATGGAGGAATAAAGAACAAGATGATTCTAAAGAGAGCTTTTATGGATATAATACCATTAAAAACATGTTGCATCTTTTAGGGATATTTTTCCATTAGATTACACTTCATTCTAAAAACAACTCAAGACTAAAAAAGTTTGTTTAAAAAGGCCCTATGACCGAATTTCTATAAATAGTTAGTTTTTTATTCTTACTTTATGTTATGTCTATATTATTTTCAGTAATCATAACCTTAGTTTTAAATTAAAGTACTTATTATTAAATATTAGGTTATATTTAAATTAATCAAAATTAAATAAATGAAATAGTATTTGATGTTTTGGATTTTATAGTGAGACGAACATTTTATCTCGCAGAATCTTTTCGAGTTCAAATTCTGTTAAGTCTGTAGCAATGGTGTATGATAACTTAGGTTGCTTTGATGATTTGATATTTGTCTCACTAGCTACCGCTTCCTCGATGTGCTCATTCAACCGAGGTTCCATCCCTTTAAAACGAATCTGGACTTGTTCTAAGATGATTACTCGCGTCTTCTCGTTAATGATAGAAAGAAAAGTTTGATTTTCTTTCACTATTTCATCTTTGATCCTGTTAGTTCGAAGTTGAGCGACCACTTCTACTTCTTGTTTTAGCTTGTCTGAGATGTACAGATTCACTACTAGATTGGAAGCTACAACCTCAACATAGAGCTGTGATTGAGGAAAGTTGGTTAGCATAGCAATTGAGGCTTCCATGTATGTCATTCTTTTAGTAAATCCAAATAATGACTCAAAATTTGGCACTTTTAGACCTTGTGTTGGGATTGATGGTGAAGCTATTGGTTCGGGTTGTTGAGGTGTTTCCATTGCTGGAGTAATGGATGTAGTTTTAACGGTGGATGGAGGAATGATTGTTGATGTAGAATGAGGAATCTCAACAGCAACATAACATTTACCGTCATTGTGGAAGGATCCATGTATATCATTTCTTAGACTCCCTCACGAGGTGGAGTAGTGATGAACTTAGCAACCATTTCAGAGTCTGATGTTGAGGAGCTCAATAGTCGGACTACTGGAGTTATAATGGCATGAGACTCTTCATATGTGATGGTATTTTTTCACGTGGTTGTTTTTGAATCGTAAATGGGTCAATGTTCACATCATCATATAATTAATGGGTTGATTCATCATCCTCTGCATCTACATCATACTCCTCATCTTTGTCACCTTTATCCTTCTGTGTTGAAGAATGGACAAGTTCATCTTCTTGATCTTTGTAACACCCCATTTTGATAAATGGAATGTCACGCGTGATTATGGCGTGTCATCAAAGCATACAAGGATAAATGTATAAACATTACATGACCATAAAGGAAATACCGGAATCAAACATCGGTACCCCAAAAGTAGAACTCATCACACACAAACATAAGTACTGTAAATGAAAATCACTAAACAATGTCCATGGAAATGAGTATCAAAGTATAAAGAAATGCATAAAGTAAATAAGGCTAGGAAGCTTCCAATCCATATGCACGTACGCTTAAAGTCTACGAGTGTCCCTGAGTACCTGCCGTTTTGGGAACATGAAAAGGAAAACAGCTGAGCATAACACTCAGTGCACGGATATACAAGTAAAGCATGAATAATATAAGAATATAAGCATGAAGCAGCGGAAAAGACTAAGTCCTAGATAACCTGGTTATATCTTAGTAAAACTGGTTTTATAGTTTGAAAAGCCTTATGTTTATCTTGTAAAAACTGTTTAACATATTTACCATTAGCCAATATAGGTCATGAATTATCCACGTGCATGAATACTTAGAGCGGTGACCTCGTCATGCAAAATCTGAAAGAACGCCACGAGCTATCACTCCGTCGTGGTGGAGTCATAACACTGGTGCCTTTAGTGTTATGGTTATGGTACCTCCATAACTAGGTGAAACTAGTCATGCATGTATATGGCTTTAGGTATCTAATTCAACATAAGCAATTCAAAAACATATAAAACATATACTGGGGAAAACAGTTGGTTGCATATGTGGAAATCCTAATAAGGAAGAATGTCCATATTGAAAGGACGGAGAATCCGTACCTTGTGTCCAGTGAATGAAGAAGACGAACAGAAGAGAGTCCTACTTCGGTATCACTAATGCTACATAAATACATACGTGTATAAGTATCTGATTACTGAGTACGTAACTGGTTTTATATCATGTCTTAACTTGTTTTATATGTTCATGTCATGTTTTACTGATTTAAGTTTTATACTATGTTTATCATGTATTATGTCTATTCTGATTAAGTATTTATTGTATTTCTTGTATTTCTTGTATTATTATACTTGTTGTGTAATAATAAGTAACTTTCTTAAAATAGCAAGTTTCCTAAAATAGAAAGGTTCCAAAAATAGAAAGTTTCCAAAAATAGAAAGTTTACAAAAATAGATTTATTGCTTAAAATAGATAAGTTTCTAAAAAAAAGAAAGTTTCCATAAATAGATTAGCTGCCTTAAATAAATAAGTTTATGAAAATAGAAAGTTTCCATAATTAGATATAACCTGGATTATTAAGCTAATTATATAAGCTTAAGTATTTACTGATTAATATACTAAGTCATGTAATTAATAGTATAGTTTATTAATTATTTCATGTGAATTAAATAAACTATAGGTTAAAGTATTTAATTAAATATAACATGATTTAATTAAATAAAGGAAAAAAAAATACTTAGGTTAAACATGTATTATTATCTATAAATAATATAACCTAAGTCATGTAAATTAGTTAATTATAAGTCATGATTTTAATAATTAATTAATTATATGGTCTAATTAAAATGATAATTACTTAGGTTTAGATTCATGCATTAATAATAATATTAATAACCTAAGTCATGTGTAAATTAAATTAATCATGTACATGTTTTAATTAATTTAATTTAATCTTGTAAAAATAACTAAACTTGTAAAATAATTAACTTGCAAAATCACCCATGAACCGAACCCGTGTTTAATCCAAACATGTCGTGAACCGTATTTGTGAACCTCGTGAACCGGTCACAAACGCACCCTTGGTCAAGTCTAGCCGTCGGCTAGCAAAAGTTCCCACCGGCTAGACGGCGGTTCCCCTTGCTGTCGCGGCTAGGGGTTCCCCCTGCTTTCCTTATTTAGCCACCGGCATAAGCCGGTGGTGGTTCTTGTTCTAGCCGAGACCCACCCGAGCCAAAGCATACCCCGACCGAGGTTAGGGTTCCTTTTCCTTCTCCTGCCGAGACACAAGACACCACACCGAGACCTTGAGGTTTCTAGCGTCGGTAAAAAACAAACACCCCTTAACCATTATTTATTTTACCCCCTTGATTTTATTAACATGTAATTACTTGTTTTAAAACATTCATGATTCATGTGTTCTTGATTAACTAAAAACATAAAGGAAAAGAGGTTTAAAGATATACCGATCACGTGAATCAAAGGAGAATGATAACACTAACACACTTGCAAGAAATCGATCACCAAAATCATAAACACACCTCCCTTTGGTGTTTGTACCCGGCGGCCAAGAAGAACAAAAAGGAGAGAAAAGATTTTTAGGGTTTAGTTTATTTTCTAATTCTTGTAATTATGAAAATAAGTTTCCCCTTTTCCTTGTTTAGTAAAATCAATGGGCTTGGCCCTTTTCTTTGTTTCTAGCCGTGAGGAAGGGGGCCCACATGGGGTAACCCGAATGTTTTTCCGTGTCTAATATTTAGTGTGTTCTCGTGTCCGTATTTTCATGATTTAAATAGTTATCGTTCGTGTTTTATTATATTTATTCATGATCGAAATAAATATCCATACATACGTAATACTAATCTCGTGATTATTTACGTTCATGATTTCATGTTCGTATGATCGTGATTATAATTATTATTGAAATAATTATCGTGTCTTAATACGTAATAAATACTTATCGTGTTATAACACGTACGTAATACTTGTAATTCTTGTTCGTGAAACGTAAACATGCTATAAAAGGAAAGTGCTAATCATGTACGTACGATCGTAAGGGTACTATTCATGGTAAAAGCATGTGGGCTTTACAACTCTTCCCCCCTAAAAAGAATTATTCGTCCCTGAATTATAGATAAAGTAAACTGGAAAAGAAGAACATACCCGAATTCAAAATATGAAATGAGGGTAAGAAGCCCGAATAGACTCCTCTGTTTCCCAAGTGGCTTCCCGCTCGGTATGATCCCTCCAAAGGATTTTGACGAATGGAATCGTCTTCCTTCTCATGACTCGTTCTTGTCTGCCAAGAACTCGTTCGGGTTCTTCTATAAAAGTGAGATCTTCACGAATCTGTTCCTGTGGATATTGAACCATGTGAAGAGGATGATACTTGTACCCTCTAAGTAAGGACACATGAAATACATCGTGAACATGAGAAAGCTGCGGAGGTAACGCTAAACGGTAAGATACTTCACCGACTCGTTCGATGACATCAAACGGTCCGATAAATCCAGGACTGAGCTTCCCCTTTTATTCCAAGACGTCTAACACCACGTGCCGGCGAAACCTTAAGGAAAACGTGATCTCCTACGTTAAAATGTAAGTCCCTACGATGCTTGTCTGCGTAACTCTTCTGACGTGACCGTGCTTCTTGAAGTTTCTGCTTAGCTACTACGACCTTCTCATTAGTCAGCTCTATCATTTCTAGTCCTTCAAGTGTTCGCTCACCAACCTGATCCCAGCAGATTGGGGCGCGACACTTTCTGCCATACAACATCTCGAAAAGAGCATATTTGATACTTGCGTGCCAACTGATGTATGCAAACTCCACCGAACAGATATAATCGTCACAATCACCCGTCCATTCCAACGAACATGACCTCAACATGTCTTCCAGTGTCTAAATCGGTCGCTCCGACTGCCCGTCTGTTTGAGGATGAAAAGCCGTGCTAAGCTTAAGTTGTGTACCCCAAGCTTTTTGTAGACTTCTTAGATATCGCGAAGTGAAACAAGGATCTCCGTCTGAGACGATGTTGGATGGAGCACCATGAAGTCTCATGATCTCCCTTCTATAAGTATCGGCGAGTTTACTGACCGAATCTTCCTTGTGGATCGGTAAGAAATGAGCTGATTTGGTAAGTCGATCAACGATAACCCAAATACCATCGTGCTTCTTCTTTGTCGGCGGAAGAATGATAGGTGTGAAAACACCCATCCTTTTACCACTTATTTCTTACTAAAACAAGACCAAAACGCGTGTTTATTATCATTTGCTTGGAATTATGCGTGGTTTTTGTGTTTACTGTGTTTTCAGAGTCAACCGGATGAATATTGAAGAAAACATGGGATTGCACGGGTTTTATCAAGGAAAAAGACTAAAGACGAAGTCTATTGCCCAAGAGATGCAAAAGATTTGAAGTCAATGGGCCTATTTGAAGATTTATCGAAGAAAAGGACCAAAGATGGAAGATTTACATATGTCGAAGAAACTCAAGTCTATTAAAGGAAGAAATTAAAAGACGAGTTGAATTTAATCGTCGACAGATCCCGAATCAGAATCGAAAACGTCAACTTTTCTGAAAAGACGAGAAGACAAGAAGATAGGGAGAAAGCCCACTCACCAACCAAAAGGGAGACCTATATAAAGATTTCCCTTCACACTTTTAATTCAATTTTTTCATTCCTTTTTTTCTCTTTCTGTTCGTAGGCATCACCAACACCATTAGGGTGTTTGGTGATTTTGATTATTGTTTTTGTTCTTAAATCTTGTAAGTTTAATCCTTCATTTTTGTTTACTGAATCTTAATCATCAATACATGTTTTTATTTAATCTTTTCATTCCTCTTGTTCATCACCATCTTTTTATTCAAAGTGTTAAAGTTCTTGTTTGATTGATTTTGATCTTTTAAAAGTGATTGATTTTGTGTTTTTATTGTTGGGATTGGTTGCTTATGGTTATTAAGTGATTATTGGTTAATTTGGTATAACCTTTTTGTTTATTTGGCTTGTTTTGATTTAAATTCGTATTCCCCTGTTAAGTTTCTGCCAACTGTTCTTCATCCCCAGATTATTCCGTATAAGTTGTTCACTTCTTCCCTTATTCGGAATATTCAGTTATTCCGAATAGCACTGATTACTTTCCTCTATTCGGAATATTTTATATATTCCGAATAGGCCCTTTATTCCGCATTGTAACTTTATTCCGAATAGAGTTTGGTATTCCGCATAGAGCATTTATTCCGCATGGTCTCATTTTTCCGCATAGACTTAATTATTCCGAGTAACTGTTTATTCCGAGTGACCATAATATTCCGCATAGAGATCTTTTTCCGCATAGGGTATATTATTCCGCATAGTGTCTGTATTCCGCATAGTCAAATTATTCCGGATGGTCAAATATTCCTAATAGACTTCATGATTCCGAGTAAGCCTGGTATTCCGAGTAGCATTGTTATTCCGCATAACCATTATTCCGCATGGTCATATATTCCGAACAGAGAATATTTTCATTAATTTTGTTTTACTGTTTTGTCATTTAACTGTTTAATTTAAATCTAAGTTTTGTTTATGTAATTGTTTTGGTTTAAATCTTTATTTACTTCTTGCTTTTACCTTTTAGTAGAATAGAAAACCAAACCCCTTATTTGTCACCAAGAACAAATCATTCCACTTAGAACTGTAATCAATTCGAGGAGATATCGAGAACTTAATCCGAACCATAGCAAAATCCTTGTATCAAATGGCGCCGCTGCCGGCTCTTCTCGTTAAGATCAACAGTTTTTTTGTGAGAACTTGGATTTTGGGATCCGTTCCCCGTGAACGTTACTTTTTCATAAAAATTTTTCAAAAAATCCTAAAAAAATAAAATTTTCAAAAATACAAAAAAAAAAAAAATTAAAAAAAACATAAAAACAAAAAATATTTCTGCTTTGTTTTTGCCTTGTTAGTTCTTTTGTAGGTGCATGCGTACACGATCAACGTCTTATCAACAGCCCGAGCCTCTCGAAGACTTAGCCATGGCCGGTGTACAAAACAACAACAATAACCCACCTCAAAACAATAATAATAACAATAACAATCCACCTTTCAACAACAATAATAACAACAACAATGACCCTCTACCGGATAATCGCCCGATGATTGAACTTCTGCAAGCACATGTAGATGGCAACAATGATCCAATTGTCATACCCGCGATTGCAGCCAACAACTTTGAGCTCAAATTCGGCTTTATCCAGATGGTCTCTGCTCAACCATTCTTGGGGCGTACCATTGATGATCCTCATGACCACATCAAGAGATTCTTGCAACTCACGGATACGGTCAAATTCAATGGTGTTCCACAAGAGGTAATCCGTTTACAACTTTTTCCCTTTTCTTTAGAGGGACAAGCCCGACATTGGCTTGCTAAGGAACCGCCACAAAGTATTCTTACGTGGACGGATTTGGAGACCAAGTTTATCAACTACCTTTTCCCACCCTCTCGTACTACCGCTTTGCGGAATGAAATCATTAATTTTGAACAAAAGTACGATGAGTCTTTTAGTGAATCTTGGGAACGTTTCAAAGATCTTTTAAGAAAATGCCCACAACATGGTTTTACCAAAGTGCACCAAATTAATACTTTTTACAATGGTTTAAGCATGAATGATCAAGATTCACTAAATAGTGCCTCGGGGGGTAATATTTTGGTTAAGACTTCCAATGCTGCTTGGGATATCATTGAGAATAAGTCTCGTGTGCAAACCAAGAGTGTGCGGACCAATGCCGCTAGTGCTAGTAATAGTGACAGCGACAAGCGACTTGAAAAGATTACTACGCTTCTTGAATCGCTTGTTACCCACACCGCCAACAACACCAACAGCATCAACGCTAAAAACGCTCAAGTCAATGCTGTCAGCCAACCATGAAATCTGCGGGGGTCCTCATTCTTACACCACTTGCACTGCCACCCAAGACTACCCTTCTGAGAATGTGAATGCAGCATACGGTACCTATCCTCCGGCCGCTTATCAAGCTCGTCCTCATGGTGACCGCAACTTGCTTAGCTACCGCTCTAACAACTATCTCTCACCACCCGGTTTTCCTCCTAACAAACCAAACCAACAACAAAACCTCAATCGCCCTCCTCAACAACAACAACAACCTCGTACACCATACATACCACCTCACAAACAACCATATCAACCTCAAAGAAACAACCAAGTTTACCAGCAACCTGCTTATCAACCACCCGCATACAATGCTCCTCCCAACCAACCCACCGCATTACACCAAGACATTGGAACCTACATGAGGACTAATGATGTGATCGTGGACAATCTCCAACGGGAAGTGCTTAACTTTAAAGTAGACCTGGTGATACAAGGGAACGATCTGAGAGCTGATATGAGAAACACTTTGGATAGTCAAACGAACGACTTAAAGAACATGATGGCTAGTTTCTTCCAAGGTAATTAACCCTCTTCTTCGGGTACTCTTCCGAGTAACAGCGTTGCGAATCCAAGAGGGGAGATGAAAGCAATCACCACTCGTAGTGGCAAAGGTACCAAGGAACCCGAGCTTCCTATACCTCCACCGGTGATTGTGACTAAGGAGAACGAGTCACCTGCTCCTATTCCTCCTCCTTCTACATCCCCAATTTCTCCGCCTCTTACTTCTACCCCTCCTCCACCCAAGGATGTGAGTGATCCTATTCTCCAAAAGCGTTCCTCTTCTTCTGATATACCTTATCCATCTAGGTTGAGGAAAGAGAAGCTCAAAAGCAAGGATGATATTCAAGTTTCGAACTTTCTAAAAATGTTTAAACAATTGAATTTTAACATCTCCTTCGCTGAGGCTCTCGCTCACATGCCTAATTACGCGAAAATGTTCAAAGATCTTCTTAGCGACAAGGAGAAGCTTCTTGATATTGCTAACACCCAACTTAATGAGAATTGCTCTGCAGTGCTCTTAAGGAAATTGCCAACCAAGCTTGGTGATCCGGGTCGTTTCTTAATCCCTTGCAACTTCCTAGGAGTAGAGAATTACATGGCCCTAGCCGATCTAGGTGCCAGTATTAATTTAATGCCTTTAAGTGTTTGGAAGCAATTATCTCTCCCTGAGCTAGTCCCCACCAAAATGACTCTGGAATTAGCTAACCGTACGGTTGCTTATCCAGTGGGGATAGCCGAAGACGTCTTTGTAGGAGTCGACAAATTCACTTTTCCTGCCGATTTCGTCGTCGTCGACTACGAGATGGACACTCATGTGTCATTAATTGTTGGTCGTCCATTCCTGAGGAACGGTCTCACTCTCATCGATGTTGAAGCCGGTGAGCTTATCATGAGAGTGAGTGACGATAAAATCGTCTTCAACATGGGAAAGTTGTCTAAACAGCCTTATTCTAACGAGAGTGTTAATTGTATTGACGTTCTTGATGAGGCTTGTGAAGAACACTTCAAAGATGCTTGCAAAAGTATTCCTACCTCTCTTCCTAATGTTGAGACCGTTTCCTCTATCGATTCATCACTATCTCTATTTGGAGAAAGTGATTTCCTTTGGAAAGATTTGGAAGCCACCATGGGAGATGTGAACTTAGCTAATGAAGATTCTACCACCAATTGGGATGAAGATCTTCGCCTCATTGAGAACCTTCTTAAAGAAGACAATCTTTGTCCACCATCTCGCACGGTTATTGCTATCGATGCTCCGACTTTGAAAACGCCTCCCATCGAAAATCCTCCGGATATAGAACTTAAGGAGTTGCCGCCCCATCTCGAGTACGTGTTCCTTGGAGAAGAGAAGAAGTCACCCGTCATCATCGCGAAGGACTTGAAAGAAGAAGAGAAATCTCGCCTCATCGCCGTGCTTAAAGATCATAAGAACGCAATTGCTTGGAAAATTTCCGACATCCGCGGAATTGATCCGAACTTTTGTACTCACAAGATTCTCATGGAAGATGACTTTAAACCCGCAATTCAGAGCCAAAGAAGGGTTAATCCTCGCATTCATGACGTCATCAAACAAGAGGTTATCAAACTTCTAGATGCTGGCTTGATTTACCCTATTTCGGATTCGCCGTGGGTATGTCCCGTCCATTGTGTGCCCAAGAAGGGCGGAATAACCGTTGTTTCCAATGAACACAACGAGTTGATTCCCACTCGTCTCGTTACTGGGTGGAGAGTTTGTATTGATTATCGCAAGCTCAATGATGCCACGAGAAAAGATCACTTTCCTCTTCCTTTCATGGATCAAATGCTCGAGCGTCTAGCTGGTAATGATTATTACTGCTTTTTAGACGGTTTCTCCGGGTATTTTCAAATTCCCATCGATCCCAAAGACCAAGAAAAGACCACATTCACTTGTCCCTACGGAACATTTGCTTACAAACGCATGCCTTTTGGTTTATGTAATGCTCCTGGGACGTTCCAAAGGTGTATGATGGCTATCTTCCATGACATGGTGGAAGACACTATGGAAGTATTCATGGATGATTTCTCGGTTTATGGCGATTCTTTCTCTGCTTGCCTTGCCAATTTAGAACGTATGCTTAAGCGGTGTGAAGACACTCGCCTTGTTCTTAATTGGGAAAAATGCCATTTCATGGTAAAAGAGGGCATCGTGCTAGGACACAAGATCTCCAAAGCCGGTCTCGAAGTAGACCGTGCTAAAGTCGATGTTATCGCTAAGTTGCCTCCACCTTCAACCGTAAAGGGTGTGAGAAGTTTTCTCGGTCATGCGGGCTTCTACCGTCGATTCATCAAATATTTTTCTCAAATCGCTCGCCCGATGACCCACCTCTTGGAAAAAATACACTCCTTTTATCTTTTCTAAAGAGTGTCTTGAAGCCTTCAACTTGCTTAAGGATAAGCTAACTAAGGCACCCGTCTTGGTTACCCCTAATTGGGAGCTTCCCTTCGAGTTGATGTGCGATGCTAGCGACTTTGCTATTGGTGCGGTTCTGGGCCAAAGAGTGAATAAACACTTCCAACCAATCCATTACGCTAGCAAAACAATGACGGGGGCTCAATTGCATTATACAACAACCGAAAAAGAGCTTTTAGCTGTTGTCTATGCTTTTGAAAAATTTCGCCCCTATCTTGTCCTTTCTACCACAATCGTTTATACCGATCATTCCGCGTTGAAGTACTTGTTGACTAAACAAGATTCCAAACCAAGACTTCTCGCTGGGTTTTGCTACTCCAAGAATTTAAAATCGAAATTCGCGATAAAAAAGGAGCTGAAAACCTAGTCACGGATCATCTCAGTAGACTTGAGGATCCTCACCAAGGGGATCATCCGAACACTGAAATCAATGATTCTTTTCCCCTAGATACCTTAATGTCTATCCACTCGACTTTTGATGAAACCCCGTGGTTTGCGGACATTGCAAACTACTTGGCGGGTGGAATTCTCGTTGACGGGTTAACATCCCAACAAAAGAAAAAGTTCTTCAAAGACATTTAGACTTACTTTTGGGATGACCCGTATCTTTTCAAACAATGTGCTGATTTGATTATTCGCCGATGTGTTGATGGACTGGCAGCCTTAGAAATCCTTGACGCTTGCCACAAAGGACCCACCGGTGGTCACTTTGGTCCCAACTACACCGCCAAAAAGTGTTTGATTCGGGATTTTATTGGCCCACCATTTACCGTGATGCTCACGAGATGGTTAAACGATGTGATGCTTGCTAAAAACAAGGCAAGATCACACATAAAGACGAGATGCCTCAGAATTTCAATCAAGAATGTGAAATATTTGATGTTTGGGGTATCGACTTTATGGGGCCATTCCCTTCCTCTAAAGAAACAAATACATCCTTGTAGCTGTTGACTACGTCTCCAAATGGGTCGAAGCCAAAGCTTTACCTACTAATGACGCAAGGGTGGTTTGTAACTTTTTGAAATCGCTATTCGCTAGATTCGGTGTGCCTCGTACCATTATTAGTGATCGCGGGACTCATTTTTGCAATGACCAATTTGCTAGAGTCATGGGTAAGTATGGTGTAAATCATCGTCTTTCCACCGCCTACCACCCACAAACTAATGGCCAGGCTGAAATCTCTAACCGATGATTAAAGCGAATTCTGGAAAGAACCGTGGGAGAGCATCGTGCCTCATGGGCTGATAAACTTGATGATGCTTTGTGGGCTTTTCGTATCGCATACAAGACTCCGATTGGTTGTACACCATATCGTCTCGTGTACGAGAAAGCGTGCCACCTCCCCATTGAGTTGGAGCACAAGGCTTACTGGGCCTTGAAGTGGGCTAATTTTGATATCAACAAAGCCGGTGACCTACGCAAGATCCAACTCAATGAGCTGAATGAACTCCGTAATGAGGCTTATGAAAATTCTTTAATCTATAAGGAGGAGACTAAGCTCATTCACGACTCTATGATTAAAACCCGAGAGTTCCAAGTTGGAGACAAAGTTTTACTCTTTAACTCTCGGTTGAAAATCTTTTCGGGCAAGCTAAAATCTTGTTGGTCTGGCCCATTCACCATTGCCCAAATTTTTCCATATGGTACTCTCGAGCTCGCTCAACCTAATGGACCGAACTTTAAGGTGAATGGCCAACGAGTGAAGTTGTACTTTGGTGAGGACATCTCTCAGGAGATGATTCCATCCCTAACCACGTTCCCCATGAACTAAATTTGGGTCGAGTCAGGCTCGTGACTCGGTTATCAAAAACAAGCACTCCTCGGGAGGCAGCCCGAGTATCTATCCTTTTCTATTTTAACCTCCTAAGTGTAGGGGGACCTATATAGGTGTTTGTATTTGTATGGTGATGTGATTACATGGATGAATGCACTTTTGGAACCTTTGAAGAACCGTGCTCCCGTGTTATCCGAAATCCGGTTCTATCTCTCAACTATCGTGATTCAGTTTTCTTCATACTCACATTTGAAATTGATCACTTTAGTCGTCTCTTCCTTAACTTGATTTAACCAACGTGCACAATGTCATAAGTGTAGGGGAGATTTTTCTTACATGCTTAAACATTGAGGACAATGTTTATCTTAAGTGTCGGGGGGACTTCTATCGAAGTTTTAAGTGGACTTTTCCATGAAAATGCCTTCATTTAACCGGAAAATCATCTTTTTCAACATTTTTCAAATTTTTTATTAACTTTGGCCATTTAGTCGTAATTTTTAAATTTTTATCGTTGCTTTCATATGTACATATCCCGCAATAAAGTCAAAAAATATTAATAAAAGTGGTGTAGCTAGTTTTGAAATCTTTGACATATTAGGCCCGTTGCGATTATTTTGACTCAACCCGAATAGACTTATCCAAGTTTATTCTAGCTAGTATCCTTAACCATGTAGACCTTAATTGGTTTATTGGGCTAAGCATCCACGAGTCTCATTACTTGAGATTTTAAATTGTGGAGAACGAGAAATGATAGAGTCAATTATAAGTCGGTATTCTTGCACAAGCTCACTTGGTGTAATTAATTGCCTATTCTCCCATCACTTGCTAATGAATTATCTGCAATAAGTAAGGTCGTACGATTTGAAAAGTTACTTAGCTTCTAGCCCAAGATCGTTTAAAAGTTGCTCGGTAATGATAAGAGTTCATAGCCAAGGCATAACTTATGAAGCGGGGCGCGAAGATTGGCGTGTCCGAAAAGGCCCTAACAAGGCATGAGGATTCCATTTTATTGTTGAAGATCCAAAAGTGATGTGAAAAGCATTATTCCCAAAATCAATATGAAGGATCAAGACTCACGACGAAAAGCAATCAACTCCCATAAAGATCATGGAGAAGTCTATCCGAAAATACCCTAACAAGGTATGAGGATAAATAGATCCAAGTCCGAAAAGGAGGCGGATCGTTGTATCTCAAAATCCCAATTAGAGATTGAAGAAATAATCATGAAGTCGTGGTCAACAAAGTTGGAGTACCCCTCAAAAGTCTCCAAGTGAAGAAACTCTATTACGATGAGAAGACCATTATCTCAAGAACGTCTCTCGAAGATATGAAGTATGAAGTACATGCCAAATATCGACCCGAGAAAGGTTTCAAATCGTGAACCAAGTTATGCCAAGATATGAACTTTTTGATATCCCGAGAAGCAGTTTTAAGTGATTTTGTCATTTAGCTAACTATTGATCAAATCGTCCTACTTTGCTTTCAGCCTAAATAAACTATCGAAATAATTCCAAAAATGCATCTTCATGATCATTCTAAGACAAAAATAAAATATAAGAGATACACCTAGGAATAAGGGAGTTTAAGCATTTAATTAAGCCATGTGTGTAAGTGTTTGATATGCTAACTTATAATAACAATGATCTCGTTTTTAAAGCTTAGTTTGGGGAGCGTGAAACTTGAGGGTGATAAATCTTCGCAGCACCAAAGCCCTAATGTAAGTCCCTGATCTCTTTGCAAGTTATTTCCATATAGCTATTTTCAAGTGAAAATGGTTTTCTATCCTTTTGTTTACTATAAAGTTTTAATTTCTCTTAGTACTTTAATTTCTGTTTAGTAGTATGTTAATAAGGCCAAGGTTGATTGATTATGAGAAAAATGTAAATTTTCTTTATCACTAAGCATTGCATTAGGGCATGGCAATGGCTAAGTGTAAGGGATTTGATATGTGTTAAAACACCCATCCTTTTACCACTTATTTCTTACTAAAACAAGACCAAAACGCGTGTTTAATATCATTTGCTTGGAATTATACGTGGTTTTTGTGTTTACTGTGTTTTCAGAGTCAACTGGATGAATATTGAAGAAAACATGGGATTGCACAAGTTTTATCAAGGAAAAAGACTAAAGACGATGTCTATTGCCCAAGAGATGCAAAAGATTTGAAGTCAATGGGCCTATTTGAAGATTTATCGAAGAAAAGGACCAAAGATGGAAGATTTACATATGTCGAAGAAACTCAAGTCTATTAAAGGAAGAAATTAAAAGACGAGTTGAATTTAATCGTCGACAGATCCCGAATCAGAATCGAAAACGTCAACTTTTCTGAAAAGACGAGAAGACAAGAAGATAGGGAGAAAGCCCACTCACCAACCAAAAGGGAGACCTATATAAAGATTTCCCTTCACACTTTTAATTCAGTTTTTTCATTCCTTTTTTCTCTCTTTCTGTTCGTAGGCATCACCAACACCATTAGGGTGTTTGGTGATTTTGATTATTGTTTTTGTTCTTAAATCTTGTAAGTTTAATCCTTCATTTTTTTAATGAATCTTAATCATCAAAACAAGTTTTTATTTAATCTTTTCATTCCTCTTGTTCATCATCATCTTTTTATTCAAAGTGTTAAAGTTCTTGTCTGATTGATTTTGATCTTTTAAAAGTGATTGATTTTATGTTTTTATTGTTGGGATTGGTTGTTTATGGTTATTAATTGATTATTGGTTAATTTGGTAAAACCTTTTTATTTATTTGGCTTGTTTTGATTTAAATTCGTATTCCCCTGTTAAGTTTCTGACAACTGTTCTTCATCCCCAGATTATTCCGTATAAGCTGTTTACTTCTTCCCTTATTCGGAATATTCAGTTATTCCGAATAGCAGTGATTATTTTCCTCTATTCGGAATATTTTATATATTCCGAATAGGCCCTTTATTCCGCATTGTAACTTTATTCCGAATAGAGTTTGGTATTCCGCATAGAGCATTTATTCCGCATGGTCTCATTTTTCCGCATAGACTTAATTATTCCGAGTAACTGTTTATTCCGAGTGACCATAATATTCCGTATAGAGATCTTTTTCCGCATAGGGTATATTATTCCGCATAGTGTCTGTATTCCGCATTGTCAAATTATTCCGGATGGTCAAATATTCCTCATAGACTTCATGATTCCGAGTAAGCCTGGTATTCCGAGTAGCATTGTTATTCCGCATAACCATTATTCCGCATGGTCATATATTCCGAACAGAGAATATTTTCAGTAAGTTTGTTTTACTGTTTTGTCATTTAACTGTTTAATTTAAATCTAAGTTTTGTTTAAGTAATTGTTTTGGTTTAAATCTTTATTTACTTCTTGCATTTACCTTTTAGTAGAATAGAACAAATCATTCCACTTAGAACTGTAATCAATTCGAGGAGATACCGAGAACTTAATCCGAACCATAGCAAAATCTTTGTATCAAAGACCAGTAACAAAATCCATGGTGATTTTGTCCCACTTCCACTCTGGAATATTTAACGGTTGAAGAAGACCGCCAGACCGCTGATGCTCGATCTTAACCTACTAGCAGGTAAGACATTTGGAGACGTAAGTAGCAACATCCTGTTTCATACCACTCCACCAAAAGTACTGCTTGATGTCATGGTACATCTTGGTCGAACCATGATGGATAGACAATGGGGAGCTATGAGCCTCAGCTAACAATGCTTCCCGGAGTTCTTGGTCATCAGGAACACAAAGTCTCGTGCCCTGCCATAAGATACCATCTGCATCTACTCGAAATTCTGTCTGCTTCTCCAAATTCTGAATTATCGCCCATATTTCTCCATCATCTTTCTGAGCTTCCTTGATCTTAGAGAGTAACTCGGGTTCCAATCTAAGATTAGCCCATTAACCATGTTGTCCACGTACCATGATCTCTATGTCTAGTCGCTCCAAGTCTCTTATAATTTCCTTCTCAATTTTAATGTCGTTTATCATTCCGTAGTTTCTGCTAAATGCATCTGCCACTACATTCGTTTTGCCAGGATGATACTGCAGATTAATGTCATAATCCTTCAACAGCTCTAACCATCTCCTCTGTCTCATGTTCAATTCACGCTGAGTGAAGATATACTTCAAGCTCTTGTGGTCCGTGAAAATGTCACATGATTCACCAAACAAGTAGTGCCTTCATATCTTCAATGCAAACACGACTGCTGCAAGTTCCAAGTCATGCGTAAGGTAATTTTCCTCATAAGTCTTAATCTGCCGTGAAGCGTACGCGATCACTTTCCCATGTTGCATGAGAACACAACCAAATCCCTTCCCCGATGCATCACTATAGATCTGAAATCCACCTGTACCAGATGAGAGAGTAAGAATCGGTGCATATACTAACTTCTGCTTCAGGTCTTCAAAGCTCTTCTCTCGTTCTTCAGTCCAGACGAATTTCTCCTTTTTCCGCATCAGTTTGGTCAATGGTAGTGCTAAGCGGTAAAAGTTCTCCACGGACCTACGGTAATAACCAGCTAAGCCTAGGAAACTGCGGACTTCAGTCGCTGATGTCGGCCTTGGCCACTTGGTAATAGCCTTAACCTTCGCTGGATCCATCGTGATTTCGTCTGCTGATACAATGTGACCTAAGAATGCCACCTTGTCTAACCAGAACTCACACTTGGAGAATTTAGCATACATCTGCTTCTGGCGAAGAATCTGTAGTACTGTACGAAGATGGTCTTCGTGTTCCTCCTTGGACTTAGAGAATATCAGGATATCGTCAATGAAGACAATGACGAACTTGTCCAGAAATTCATGGAAGATTATGTTCATCAAATCCATGAACACTACTGGAGCATTGGTAAGGCCAAATGGCATGACTACATTCGTAGTGGCCATAGCGTGTACGGAAAGCAGTGTTGGCGATGTCCTGCTCCTTACCCCGTAGCTGATGATAGCCCGACTGATACAAAGGTTTTGCTTGGGTTCAAATTATATTCTCGGAATCTTCTCAAATTGATCATGGCTCAAAGTGGAATAGTTGTTCTTGGTTACAAAAAGGGGATTGGGTTTTCTATTCTACTAAAAAGGTTTAAATGCACAAAGATATAAAATTAGACTAAAAGCAGTTAATAAAATAAGACTGAAATCGAATTAAAATTAAACAGTAAAGCAGAAACAGTAAATATCCCTTACTAGAAAACACTTCATTCGGAATAATACTGATCCGGAATAAATCTTGATCCGGAATAAAAGAGCTGATCCGGAATAACTTTAAGAAATGCTCTATCCGGAATAATCAATAAAGGTACTTCATTCGGAATACAAGGCTTATTCGGAATAAATGGGAAAAAGACTTCATGCGGAATATTTTTAGTTCATTCGAAATAATTAACAGAAGGTGGTTAATCCGGAATATTAAAGCTCGTCCGGAATAAGGGTGTTGATCCGGAATAAAATTGTTGATCCGGAATATAGGTTGATCCGGAATAAAATGGAAAGGAGCTTGATTCGGAATAAAAGGGTTGATCCGGAATAATTGATTATTTCGGATGAAAGGCTTTGATCCGGAATATAAAATATTCCGGATGAACAAACTTGATTCGGAATAAGTAACTGATCCGGGATATCCAGTTGATCCGGAATATCCAGTTGATCCGGAATAAAAAGGGAAAAATACTTGATTCCGAATCTGGGTAAAATGAAGAACTCAGAAAAACAGTTGGAAGTTGGGTAACACGATTTTTATCAAATTAAGCAAAAATAAACCAAAAGATTTAAACCAAACTAACCAATAATCATTTACTAACCATAATCATCAAACCAAAACACTAAAAACACAAAACCCACTTACTTTTATGGGATTAAAATCAACCAAATAAGAACTTTAAACTTTAAATCAAAAAGATGAATATGAACAAGGTTAATGGAAGGATTATATTGATTGATTAATGTAGAGTGAACAAAAGGAAAGATTAAAAACTTACAAAATCAAAGATTCAACAAGAATGAAAAATCACCAACACCTTAATGGTGTTGGCTTCCTACGAAAGAAAAGAAAGGAACTGGAAAAATAAAAACTCCCTCAAAAAGTGTGAAGGTGAATCCTATTTATAGGCCTAGTGGTTGGTTGGTGAGTGGGATTTCTCCCTTTCTTCTTGTCTTCTCGTCTTTTCAGAAAAGTTGACGTTTTCGATTCTGATTCGGGATTTGTCGACGATTAAATTCAACTCGTCTTTTAATTTCTTTGTTTAATAGACTTGAGTTCCTTCGACATATGTAAATCTTCCATCTTTGGTCCTTTTTTCGATAAATCTTCAAATAGGCCCATTGACTTCAAATCATTTGCATCTCTTGGATAATAGACTTCGTCTTGAGTCTTTTTCTTCGATAGAACCCGTGCAATCCCATGTTTTCTCCAATATCCATCCGGTTGGATCTGAAAACATAATAAACACAGAAACCACACAATTAACCCTTCTTTGGCTCTGGATTTCGGGTTTAAAGTCATCTTCCATGAGAATCTTGTGAGTACAAAAGTTAGGATCAATTCCGCGGATATCGGAAATTTTCCAAGCAATTGCCATCTTATGATCTTTAAGCACGGCGATAAGGCGAGATTTTTCTTCTTCTTTCAAGTCCTTCGCGATGATGACGGGCGACTTCTTCTTTTCTTCAAGGAACACGTACTCGAGATGGGACGGTAACTCCTTAAGCTCTAAATTCGGAGGATTTTCGATGGTGGGCGTAGTCGAATTCGGTTCATTGATAGCAATAGCCTTGGGAGATGGTGGAGAAATATGGTCCTCTTTGAGAAGTTTCTCAATGAGACGAATGTCTTCATCCCAATCGATGGGAGAATCATCATTTTCTAAGTTCACATCTCCCATGGTTGCTTCAAAATCTTTCCAAAGGAAATCACTTTCTCCAAATAGAGTTAGTGATGAATCAATAGAGGAAACGGTCTCAACATTGGGAGGAGAGGTAGGAATACTTTTACAAGCATCTTTGAAGTGTTCTTCACAAGCCTCATCAAGAACGTCGATACAATTAACACTCTCGTATGAATAAGGCTGTTTAGAAAGCTTTCCCATGTTGAAGACGATTTTATCGTCACCCACTCTCATGATAAGCTCACCCGCTTCTACATCGATGAGAGTGCGACCGGTCCTCAAGAATGGATGTCCAACGATTAATGGCACACGAGGTTCCATATCGTAGTCGACAACGACGAAATCGGCAGGAAAAGTGAATTTGTCGACTCCTACAAAAACGTCTTCGGCTATCCCCACTAGATAAGCAACCGTATGGTTAGCTAACTCCAAAGTCATTTTGGTGGGGACTAGCTCAGGGAGAGATAATTGCTTCCAAACGCTTAAGGGCATTAAATTGATACTAGCACCTAGATCGGTTAGGGCCATGCAATTCTCTAGTCCCGGGAAGTTGCAAGGGATTAAGAAGCGACCCAGATCACCAAGTTTGGTTGACAATTTCCTTAAGAGCACTGCGGAGCAATTCTCATTAAGTTGGGTGTTAGCGATATCAAGAAGCTTTTCCTTGTCACTAATAAGATCTTTGAACATTTTCGCGTATTTAGGCATGTGAGCGAGAGCCTCAGCGAAAGAGGTGTTGAAATTCAATTGTTTAAACATTTTGAGAAAGTTTGAAACTTGAATATCGTCCTTGCTTTTGAGCTTCTCTTTCCTCAACCTTGAGGGATAAGGTATATCAGAAGAAGAGGAAGTCTTTAGGATAGTAGGATCACTCACATCCTTGGGTGGAGGAGGGGTAGAAGTAAGAGGTGGAGGAATTGGGGAAGTAGAAGATTGAGGAATATGAGTAGGTGACTCGTTTTCCTTAGTCACAATCACTGGTGGAGGTATAGGAAACTCGGGTTCCTTGGTACCTTTGCCACTGCGAGTGGTGATTGCTTTCATCTCCCCTCTTGGATTAGCCACGGTGTTACTCGAAAGAGTACCCGGAAGAGGATTAATTACCTTGGAAGAAAACAAGCATCATGTTCCTTAAGTCATTCGTTTGACTAGCCAAAGTGTTTCGCATATCAGCTCTAAGATCGTTTCCTTGTTTCACCATATCTTCTTTCATGTTGAGCACTTCCCACTGGAGATTTTCCACGATCACATCATTAGTCCTCATGTAGGTTTCAACATCTTGGTGTAATGTGATGGGTTGGTTGGGAGGAGGAGCATGGTAGGCGGGTGGTTGATAAGCAGGTTGTTGGTAAATTTGGTTGTTTCTTTGAGGTGTATATGGTTGTCTTTGAGGTGGTTGGTATGGTGCACGAGGTTGTTGTTGAGGAGGGCGATTGAGGTTTTGTTGTTGGTTTGGGTTGTTAGGAGGAAAACCGAGAGTGGAAAGAAAGTTGTTTGAGCGATAGCTGAGCAAGTTGCGGTCTCCTTGAGGACGAGCTTGATAACCGGCCAGAGGATAGGTACCGTATGATGCGTTAACATTCTCAGAAGGATAGTCTTGGGTGGAGGTACAAGTTGTGTAAGAGTGAGGACCCCCGCATATTTCACATGGTTGGCTTACAGCATTGACTTGAGCGTTTTTAGCGTTGATGCTGTTGGTGTTGCTAGCGGTTTGGGTAGCAAGCGATTCAAGAAGCGACGTAATTTTGTCAAGTGTCTTGTCGTTGTCACTAGTACTAGCACTAGCGGCATTGGTCCGAACACTCTTGGTTTGCACTCTAGACTTATTCTCAATAATATCCCAAGCGGCATTAGAGCTCTTAACCAAAATATTACCCCTTGAGGAACTATTTAGTGAATCTAGGTCATTCATGCTTAAACCATTGTAAAAAAGTGTTCATTTGGTGCACTTTGGTAAAACCATGTTGTGGGCACTTTCTTAAAAGTTCTTTAAAACGGTCCCAAGATTCACTGAAAGACTCATCGTACTTTTGTTCAAAATTAATGATTTCATTCCTCAAAGCGGTAGTACGAGAGGGTGGGAAAAAGTAGTTTATGAATTTGGTCTCCAAGTCCGTCCACGTCAGAATACTTTGTGGCGGTTCCTTTGCAAGCCAATGTCGGGCTTGTCCCTCTAAGGAGAAAGGAAAAAGTTGTAAACGGATTACCTCTTGTGGAACACCATTGAATTTGACCGTATTCGTGAGTTGCAGGAACCTTTTGATGTGGTCATGTGGATCATCAATGGTACGCACCAAGAATGGTTGAGCAGAGACCATCTTAATAAAGCCGGATTTGAGCTCAAAGTTGTTGGCTGCAATCGCGGGTATGACAATTGGATCGTTGTTGCCCTCTACATGTGCTTGCAAAAGTTCAATCATCGGGCGATTGTCCGGTAGAGGTTCATTGTTGTTGTTATTCATGTTGTTTTGAGGTGGATTGTTATTGTTGTTGTGTACACCGGCCATGTCTAAGTTATCGAGAGTCTCGGGCTCTTGATAAGACGTTGATCGAGTGCGCATACACCTGCAAAAGAACTAACAAAGCAAACAAGAAATATTTTTGGTTTTTATGGTTTTTTAATTTTTTGTATTTTTGAAAATTTTATATATATATATATATATTTTTTTTGGATTTTTGAAAATTTTTAATGATGAAAAAGTAACGTTCACGGCGAACGGATCCCAAAATCCAAGTTCTCACAAAAAACTGTTAATCCTTACGAGAAGAGCCGGCAGCGGCGCCATTTGATACAAAGGTTTTGCTTGGGTTCAAATTATATTCTCGGAATCTTCTCGAATTGATCACGGCTCAAAGTGGAATAGTTTTTCTTGGTTACAAAAAGGGGATTGGGTTTTCTTTTATACTAAAAAGGTTTAAATGCATAAAGATATAAAATTAGAATAAAAGCAGTTAATAAAATAAGACTGAAATCGAATTAAAATTAAACAGTAAAGCAGAAACAGTAAATATCCCTTACTAGAAAACACTTCATTCGGAATAATGCTGATCCGGAATAAATCTTGATCCGGAATAAAAGAGTTGATCCGGAATAACTTGAAGAAATGCTCTATCCGGAATAATCAATAAAGGTACTTCATTCGGAATACAAGGCTTATACGGAATAAATGGGAAAAAGGCTTCATGCGGAATATTTTCAGTTCATTCGGAATAATTAACAAAAGGTGGTTGATCCGGAATACTAAAGCTAATCTGGAATAAGGGTGTTGACCCGGAATAAAATTGTTGATCCGGAATATAGGTTGATCCGGAATAAAATGGAAAGGAGCTTGATTCGGAATAAAAGGGTTGATCCGTAAATAACTGATTATTCCGGATGAAAGGCTTTGATCCGGAATATAAAATATTCCAGATGAACAAACTTGATTCGAAATAAAAGTAAACAGTGCTTGATTCGGAATAAGTAACTGATCCGGAATATCCGGTTGATCCGGAATATCCAGTTGATCCGGAATAAAAAGGGAAAAATACTTGATTCGGAATCTGGGTAAAATGAAGAACTCAGAAAAACAGGGGAAGTTGGGTAACACGATTTTTATCAAATTAAGCCAAAATAAACCAAAAGATTTAAACCAAACTAACCAATAATCATTTACTAACCATAATCATCAAACCAAAACACTAAAAACACAAAACCCACTTACTTTTATGACTTTTATGGATTAAAATCAACCAAATAAGAACTTTAAACTTTAAATCAAAAAGATGAAGATGAACAAGGTTAATGGAAGGATTATATTGATTGATTAATGTAGAGTGAACAAAAGGAAAGATTAAAAACTTACAAAATCAAAGATTCAACTAGAATGAAAAATCACCAACACCTTAATGGTGTTGGCTTCCTACGAAAGAAAAGAAAGGAACTGGAAAAATAAAAACTCCCTCAAAAAGTGTGAAGGTGAATCCTATTTATAGGCCTAGTGGTTGGTTGGTGAGTGGGCTTTCTCCCTTTCTTCTTGTCTTCTCGTCTTTTCAGAAAAGTTGACGTTTTCGATTCTGATTCGGGATTTGTCGACGATTAATTCAACTCGTCTTTTAATTTCTTCGGTTAATAGACTTGAGTTCCTTCGACATATGTAAATCTTCCATCTTTGGTCCTTTTTTCGATAAATCTTCAAATAGGCCCATTGACTTCAAATCATTTGCATCTCTTGGACAATAGACTTCGTCTTGAGTCTTTTTCTTCGATAAAACCCGTGCAATCCCATGTTTTCTCCAATATCCATCCGGTTGGCTCTGAAAACACAATAAACACAAAAAAAACGCATAATTCCAAACAAATGATATTAAATACGCGTTTTGGTCTTGTTTTAGTAAGAAATAAGTTGTAAAAGGATGGGTGTTTTCACACCTATCACCGACCTAAGATCAATATTGGAGAAATGTTTGGCCCCTTGGAGTTGGTCAAACAGATCGTCTATACGTGGTAGTGGATACCTATTCCTGTTGGTAATCTTATTGAGCTCACGATAATCTATGCAAAGACGCATATTGCCGTCCTTCTTCTTAACGAATAAGACGGTGCGCCCCATGGAGATGCGCTCGATCGAATAAAGCCTCGTTCTAGAAGTTATTGCAATTTGTCCTTCAGCTCCTTCAACTCCATGGGATCCATGCGATAAGGAGCCTTGGAAATCAGCTCAGCTCCTGGGATGAGCTCAATATTAATATCTACTTCACGTACGGGTGGTATACCCGAAAGTTCTTCTGGAAATACATCTGGAAATTCTGACACTATCGGCTGATCCTGAATTGATGGAGATTTAGCATCCATGTCATGAACAATAGCTAGATAACCCTCACAACCATTTGAAAGTAATGCATGTGCTTGCAGGGTTGATATGATTTGTACAGACCTTCCGGGTACGAACCCGTTGTGAATGTACTCAGTTGCATTAACATCACCGAAGACGACTCGATATGAATGGCAGTCGATGGTAGCATGATGCTTGGATAGCGAATCCATGCCCAAAATCATATCAAAATCATTCATGTCCAGCGGAAGTGCGTCAACAAGACGAATCTTGTCATCAAACTCTAGGGGAAGGCTCTTGTACACATGGGTTATGCGTACAGAGTCCCTCAAGGGCGTAGAAATACCCAGTATATTCTCTAGTGGCATGAGGAGTATCCTAACATTCTTGGCATAAGCAGTAGAAATGACCGAGTGAGTAGAACCCGTATCAAACAGTACACATGCAGCTTGACCATACATATACAATATTCCAGTGATGGTACCTGTAGACTTGTTGTCCTGATCGTGAGATGTCGTGTAAACGCATCCACTAGTAGGAGGCGGCTTGGTATCAACATGTCCTGATGTACCCTTCATCTCGCCCTTGCAGCAATCTTTCATGCGATGGCCAGGAAGACCACACTTGTAGCATGCGTCGTTGTCGCGGCGACATGGCCCTAGGTGCCTACGGTGGCAAGTAGAGCAAAGAGGACGAGTATATTCTCCAGCAGGTGTCCTGACTGGCTGAGAGCCTGTTAAAACGATATTCATCAGACATGATTATAGGTAAAAAGGACAATGCGGATAATCGTAAGATTCTATACCAGTTATAGCTAGACGGTTAGGCTGTGAACCTCTCTGGTTCTGGTCCCTCCCGTTACCATGATTCCTTGTAGAAGATTTGCTAATGTGTTAGAATTAAGAATTATAACATGTAATCATAAGAAAGTGAGTAAGTATAAGGACCTGCTGTTGTTGGAGTGTCCAGCATTGTTACGGTAATTATCATTACCGCCACGCCTATCCGTAGCAGAACGGTCGTGAGTCTGACCGTTTCCCTTGGGCTGTTTAGGCTGTTGCTGAGTAGCCGGCTGAGACCGGTCCCCAGTCTTCTGCCTGGAAGATACAATTTAAAGAGATGAAAAATTGATATATACTGCAAGAATACGGATTGGTCACCGTTTGAATACGAATGTTTACCTCTTATCGGGTCTCTCTGCTTCCCCGAACTCATCTCTTTCCTGCAGCATCTCCAGCTTACGTGTTGCATCGGCCACTTGTGCTACCGTGTTGAACGTAGCACACACCAAGTTGTTTGCGACCGATGTACGAAGAGCCCACCTGAAGTGGTGTGCTTGCTCTTCAGGAGTACCTGTTGCTGCACCAAGGAAACCAGCCAAGGGAAGAAAGCGCTGCATGAACTCGTTGCTATTCTTCCCAGCTCTTTGTCGGATCCCATGGTACTCCCTCTTCAGCTTGTCTTGCTCAGCCTTGGGAAAGAACTGTCCCTCACCAAATCCCTGAACTGAGCCCAAGTCAAACCAGGCACCCAATTATCACCTCCCTCAGACTGCTGCAGTGCCATCCACCATGATAGTACATCACCTTCGAATTGGTAGCACGCCAACCTCGACTTGAAGACGGGGTCACAACCCATAGCATCGAAGATCTTCTCAATGTGAGCCAACCAGCTTTCAGCTTCACTAGGGTTATCTGTTCTCTCGAAAGCTCGATGGCGGAGCTTATTCAATCTCTCCAGCCATGTGACCAATGTTGTCGGAGGAGGAGGAGGAGGTATTGGGTGTTGCTGCTGGTTGTTGGCAGCCTGAACCTCAGCCCTAATTTCGTTCCTCAGCTGAGGAAGCATAGCTTGCATTGCAGCTTGGATTGCTGCATTAAGTTGTTCCTGCTCGCGTGTGAGAACCATCTGACAGTATAACATAAAATACATTATTAAACTGATTAAAACATAAACTATATACATGAAAAAAAATTATACCAATAAATCATGAGAAAAACTTTATGTAGGAAAAACTAGTACACGAATGCATGATGCAGTTTTATGAAAACTTTTGTATGCGTGAGAGTGAACGCCTATGGTCAGTTCACTCAAAACAAAAGACATGGCGAGGGGACACCAACGGGTCGGTCCCAAATTTAAAAGTTTCGATAAAACACATGCGACTAAATAGGGCCAGTCTTGTACCAACCATTACTTAGTCATAAACCTGCGACAATGACATATATATGTATGCATGAAAATGATGAATGCATTAAAACCGACTGTCAGTTCTAGGAAGACCATAGTGACTATCCACTAATCACAGGTCGTGTTTTGAGAGCCTACAGGTCGAAGCCTTGGCTCTGATACCATAATTGTAACACCCTATTTTGATAAATGGAATGTCACGCGTGATTATTGCGTGTCATCAAAGCATACAAGGATAAATGTCTAAACATTACATGACCATAGGGAAATACCAGAATCGAACATCGGTACCCCAAAAGTAGAACTCATCACACACAAACATAAGTACTGTAAATGAAAAGGACTAAACAATGTCCATGGAAATGAGTATCAAAGTATAAAGAAATGCATAAAGTAAAGAAGGCTAGGAAGCTTCCAATCCATATGCACGTACGCTTAAAGTTTACGAGCGTCCCTGAGTACCTGTCGTTTTGGGAACATGAAAAGGAAAACAGTTGAGCATAACACTCAGTGCACGGATATACAAGTAAAGCATGAATAATATAAGCATATAAGCATGAAGCAGCGGGAAATACTAAGTCCTGGATAACCTGGTTATATCTTAGTAAAACTGGTTTTATAGTTTGCAAAGCCTTATGTTTACCTTGTAAAAACTGTTTAACATATCTACCATTAGCCAATATAGGTAATGAATTATCCACGTGCATGAATACTTGGAGGGGTGACCTCGTCATGCAAATTAGAGGGGCTGTCTCTAATTTAATATACTGGTTTGGGTAGGAGGGATCAGCTCCTTGTGAAGGATGCAAGTCACACACCACATTCACCTGAATAATCTACTGAAAAACATGTAAACTAGAATGCACCCATACGCCCCACCTGATAATAATAATATGGCCAAAATCTGAAGGGACGCCACAAGCTACCACTACGTTGTGGTGGAGTCATAACACTGGTGCCTCTAGTGTTATGATTATGGTACCTCCATAACTAAGTGAAACTGGTCATGCATGTATATGGCTTTAGGTATCTAATTAAACATAAGTGATTGTAGTGTTTTACCACACCTTTAGGAAAAGGAGGTAAATAGGGAAAGTATTAAATACGATGATTTAGGAAAATCGTGTATTAATGACCCGAATGAAGTTCGTTTCCCAAGGAGGTATATGTGTGTGAATAATTCGTAATTGATTTGAGATTAATGTTTGAGAGAAGGGGATGAGAAAATAGAATGACGAAGACGTGAAATTAATTACTACTATGACTAAACGTAAAACCGTAAAAAGAGCTAAAATAAAAATTAATTCTAAAAATTTCCAAAATATTACCAAAAATCAAAATAAATAAACTAAGAGTTTACCAATGATCAAAACTTTTTCAAACCTTTTAATTAATTAAATATTAATTTTTAAATGCTAATTAAAGCCCTAAAAATCAAATTAATTATCAAAAAGCCCAAATAAAGATTTTTCAATTGTTAAACCTCTAAAATGACCTAAAAAGATTAAAAACTATTTTTATAAATTTTTAAACTTATAAAAACTATATAAAATGATTTAAAAATTGTTAATACTTAAAATAATTATAAAAAATAATCTAATGATGATAAAATTAATCTAAGAGTTGCAAAAATCCTATATTAATGTATTAAACCTAAGAAAAATATAAAAAGTGCAAAAATGAGAAATTTGAAAAATAATATTAAAATAATATTAAAATAATATTAAAAATCCAAAAATTGTAAAAAATTCTAAAAAATTGCAAACTAGTTTATTTTAAACTAAATAATCAGAAAATGGAAGTGAAATTACCAAATTACCCCTAATGGGCCCCCAAATGGGCTAAAACCAAAAACAGTCAACCTTAATGGGCTTTTGGGCCCAAAAAGTCAAACTAGGCCCAAATGACCTAAAAAAGCCCTATCTGGCTCAAAATTTAATTGTAAGCACAAAATTCTGAAGGCCTAAAAGCTGATTTTGAGCTTATCACAGCTTGAATAGCCAACAGCTTATTCTTATTGGGCCAATAAACCCATTAAGCAATAAGCCAATGCCATATGCTCAGCTTAAATAACAACCTTCTTTTGAGATGCCCAAGAGATCTGTGAAAAGAAATTTTGAAAAAGCTCACTCAATAAGCCAGAAATAAGCAAAGAACAATTTCACTAAAAGACAAAGTAGTCGGGTTAGAGTTCTAGGCTGTTTCAAAAGCTCTGGTTTGTTGCAAAAGCTAACAAATAGCTTAACTAAGAATAATCAATCAAGAAAATCACAAAAAGCCAAGTAGAATAAGCTGTGTGAACCAATAAGCTGGCTGAAAAATCAAAATAAGCTAGTTTTCTAGCAAAAGCTTAACCAAAAGACTTGTAACCTTCCAGACTTGTTATTAAGCTAAGAAAAATGAGTTCTATTACAAAAGCTAAGTTGTTGCATGTACCAATAAGCAGTTCTCAAATATAAGCCAATATGTGCTTATTTGACCAAAAGTCAAAGTACTCCAAAGTTCACCAAATGATCAAGGATGGTTTATAAGCTTATTATAAGCAACTTTTGTGAAGAACTCAAGGAGGAGTCCTTGTGAATCAAGAGGTCAGTTGCCCAATTGATGACAGATTTTGGCAAAAATGGATTAATAAGCCAGTTAGCTTATAAGCCAGAAATCTACTCACAATTAGCACATAAACAAGATCCAAGCAGCAAAAAAACAAGGCATACACTAGAATCACAAATGCAAGCACAAAATGAGGTGGTCACTTTGTTGATGCAAATGACTACTTCAACCAACTTTGATAAGATCTTGCACCTTCAATAAGCCACCAAATTCAACAGACAGATAATGCATAGATAGCTTATTACCTAAACTATTCCCAAACCTGATTTCAGACCTTAGATCCGAAAAACAAAGAAGTTATTGGATCTGATGTGTTTGACCAATTTCAAAACAATTTTTATCAGATTTTTGTAAAACTTGAAATCCTTTTTCCAAACATTCAGAAACTTAACCAATGACTAAAACTTATTTAATATGACTTTTTTAGACCTCCCAAACCCTAAGAACCAAGGGCACAAGGCCACAAGGCCTTATGATGCCAAAATCCTAAAAAGCCTTTTATAAGCCCTTTTTCAAAGCAACTTCTTAGTTCTACAAACAACCTACTGATTTTAATAATCAAATAGCTCAACTAGGTGACAACTAACAGATACCAACTTTAAAACACAAAGAACAAACAAAAATTCAACAAATCACATAGCAAAACATAAATAAGACAATATCAAGTTATTTTTTAGAGGAATCTTAACAAGAGGTTATACCTATCTTCCACAACATCCTAGGAGGATCAACAATGCTCCTTGGACATTGTTCAACAACTAGAACAAGACCAAGGTACTTCAACAAAGAAGATGATGACTGCCTAGGTTGATGTTTCAAAGTAGAAACTCAAGGACTTGATTTCTTCAACACAAGCAACAAACAGCCCAACCAAAGGCTCCAATACCTTCACAAGCTTGGTGTCAACAAGCTTGTAAGAGCTTATAGCTTTTGGTCAAGGATTAGTACAAGAAAAATAGCAAAATCAGATGACTGATTTCAAGTTATTTTCAAACCTGAAAACCTTACCAAACATAAACGTCCTTAAACCACATGATTTAAGTACACTTACAACATCAAATGGAACTCAGAATTACCCTTAAACAACACCAACTTTCAAAAACATAAAAAGAAATTACAATTTTTCTCAAAATACCAACTTTTATAAAATTTAAAAAGGAATTACAATGTTTAAAAGGTAAAACTGGAACAAGCCTCTCATAAGTTGAGGAGTCCTTATATAGGCCACAAGGGCTGAGATTACAATGAGAAAACCCTTGATATGAAGTCCCTAAAATGCCCTTGAATCTTCTAGAAGAATTTTGATATTGAGTTGTCCAAATGCATCCTGGTTGTTCATTTTAGCTTTGTAATTAAGCATTGAGTCTTGGCTGTTGATTTGGCCACGTGTCATTCCTTGTAGAAGAAGTTGGATCATGAATGGTTGACGTGTGAATGGGTGGGGTCCTTTGGTGAGTGGGGATTGGGGTTTTACGTGTGGGATAGGTTTCTCCATGTGTGAATCAAGCGTGGGTATGGGTAATTTCCTTTTACCCTTTGTTTAAGTGAGTGGTAAATCTGGGTGGATGAATGGTGAACAGTAGTAATGGTCCTTGTATTTTGGTGAAATGGGTAAAACACATTTTTTAGCCTACTAACTTCATTTCCTTTGTTATTGAAGTTACAAATTTCATACTTTTGCCCCAAAACTTTGGCAAAAGTATTTCAAGGGTAGTTTTTGCCATTTTTGAGTATTTGAGGGACTGATTTTGGACATTCTTGATCTTTAAAGGTATTCATTGTATCTTTGACTTCATGAGGGACCATTATTGGCAATTTGAATAGTTGAGGGACTAAACTTGCCAATTCTTCAAAGTTGAAGGACCATTTTGTAATTTTGACAAACTTAAGGGATCAAACTTGTAATTATGAATATACAAGGGTTTTAAGTGTCATTTCTTCATATTTTGAGGATCAATCTTGTACATCTTAAAGTCTTCAAGGGTTTTTCTTGGATAATTCATGAACTAGGGCCCGGTTCTTTGTACGGCTTCGTTTCTCGTGTCCGTTTTTCCTTGTTTCTTGTGATCTTTTGTCTTTTTCACGATATCCATACCTAAAACACACAAGTAAACAAATACAAGCATATATATGGTATAATTATAACATTTTATGCATTTAAAGCCCGAAAAGAACGATGAGATCATGTCTAAATGCCATCTCATCACTCCCCCATACTAAGCCATTGTCGTGCCCTCACGCAATGCTAGAATAAAGTATCTAAGCATCACCTAAATTCAATTTAATTAACCTTTATTAAAAAGTAAAAGACTTGCAACAATACTACGAAGATGTGTAAAGACATAATGCATGATTTTCATCATGAATGTGACTTTTAGGTTCAATGAATAGAAACAAGTAAATGTCCCATAGAGTAAATTTCGTCATCCTTGATTTTCATACATTCTATGATAAGTGCAAAAATGATATCATTGTTGGTACAAGTCACAATGCTAACACTACTCATACGTCTAAATCGTGTAATACTTTTTCTCCCCGCAATCCTAGTTATTATGAAAGGAAATGGGTTGCTAGAATTTTTTAACTATTTGTCCTGGACCACAAGTGATTCATATTGACTTATTTGAGTATTTATTAGTTCGAAAGTAAAGTAGCACGATTTAATCGATAGTTAGCCGAAAGACAAAACCTTTTAAAACGGCTTTTCGTGTATCTCCTTAAGTTCATATCTTGGCATAAATCGTTTCATGATTTGAGACCTTTCTCGGACCGATATTTGGCATGTACTTCATACTTCAAATCTTGGGAAGACGTTCTTGAAATTATGGTCTTCTCTTCATATATTGGAATTTCTTCACTTGATGTTTTTGAGAGATTCTTCATACTTGGACCACGACTTAATCATTTTTCTTCAATCTTTATTTTGGACTTTGATATACAATGATCCGCCTCCTTTTCGGACTTGGATATATTTATCCTCATACCTTGTAAGGGTCTTTTTGGATAGACTTTCTCCATGATATTTATGGGAGTAATTGCTTTTCGTCGTGTGTCTCGATCCTTCATATTGATTTAGGAATAATGATACTTCACATCATCTTGGATCTTTATCAACAAAATAGAGCTCCTCATGCCTTGTAAGGGCCTTTTTGGATCTTCACCAATCTTCGCGTCCCGCTTCAATAAGTTATGCCTTGGCTATGAACTCTATTCAACCCCGAACAACTTTTAAACGATCTTGTGCTGGAAGCTAAGTAACCTTTCAAATCGTACGACCTTACTTATTGCAATTATTTTTATTCCTAATGCATTGATCTTATGGGAGAAAAAGCCACAATTAAAAACATATGAGTTTTTGAAAGAACCTTTTCATGTTCTACGCTTAGCATGATCACTAGTCTAACTCTATCATCTCTCGTTCTTTACTATTTAAAGACCTCTAATTAAAGAGACTCGTGAATACTTAGCCATGCAAGTCAAAATTAAGCCAAATTTGGATTAGCTTTCATTAAGACTATATCAAATCAAAGTTTTGGGTTTTCAAGCCACCTATAGGATCTTGCACTTTCTTAGAATTTTTCAAGTTTAGAGAATGCATTTTATAGTTCCCTTGATAAGTGACTTTCTAGGATCAATAATAGGAACTTGCGAAAAGTTCTTGTTCTTAACTCGAATGAGCTAAGACTTTCGCGTTTTAAAGTTCCCTATATAAAAGTCTAGCAAAACTTGACTTGAGCGGGTTAAGGAATGTAAAGGGCTCCAAATGCCCATCAAGTCAAAAATTAGCTCTTATTCTACCCATCGGAAAATATACATTCGTGTCTTAAAAACACTTATGAAAACTAAGAAAAATTTTAAAATTTGGCCATTTTTAGCCTTATTAGCAACAAAACAAAACATTTGAAAGTTGGAAAACGTGAGGGCGTAGCAAAGCAAGTATCTATTCACCCCCATACTTAAAGTAAACATTGTCCTCAATATTTCGAGTCTAAAGGTGGAGCACCCCCATACTAGAGACGAAGAGTCGAATGCTTAGGATCTAGCATGGAAAGGGTGATCAACAATATATCTAAAGCCGTTTATTAAGTATGCTAAAAGATAATTGTTAGAACAATAAAGGATATGTCATGGATTCGTGAAAAACTTCTTCAAGCAAACGATTGAGGCTCCCGTAAACGAACACGAGCGTCTTCAATCGTAGACGATGATGATAATCTAGATAAAACATTCACAAAAAACCACGAGACAACGAGTTGGAAGGGCACAAATCCCCTCTCATTATATATTAGAAAGCATAAAGGTAAGCATGGGATCTCCACAATGAGGCACCTCGTTTTTGATTACCGATTCATGAGCTCGACTCGATCCCCTCAATGCTAATTATCATTGGGGAAGGTGACTTGGTCGAGGTCATCCAATGAAGGAATTTCCCCTCCAAAGTAGTGCTTAAGCCTATGTCCATTCACCTTGAAGTTAGGACCATCATCTTGAGCTAGCTCGATGGTCCCATAAGGAAACACTTGTGTAATGGTGAAAGGACCCGACCAACGAGATTTAAATTTCCCGGAAAATATCTTTAGTCTAGAGTTAAAAAGTAACACTTGATCACCAACGTTAAAAACCCGGTTTTTAATCTTTGCAACATGAAACTTTTTAGTCTTTTCTTTGAAAATCAATGAATTTTCATAAGTATTGTCTCTTAATTCATCCAATTCATTCAATTGTATTTTTCGGTGATCTCCCGCGGTCTTTAAGTCAAAGTTTGCATGCTTAAGGGCCCAATATGCCTTATGCTCCAATTCAATGGGCAAATGACAATTCTTCCCATAGACTAACTTATAAGGAGTACGAACGATGGGTGTCTTATAAGCGGTCCTAAAGGCCCATAGAGCGTCATCGAGTTTGTCGGACCATGAAGCACGGTTTTCTCCAATCGACCTCTCTAAAATCCTCTTCAAAGCTCGGTTCGAAGCCTCGACTTGCCCACTCGTTTGTGGGTGATAAGCTATAGAAAGACGATGAGTAACTCCATATTTCTTTAAGACCTTCTCGAATTGGTCATTACAAAAATGGGTTCCACGATCGCTTATAATAGCACGAGGGGTTCCGAACCGAGAGAATAGTTGCTTCAAAAACTTCACTACACACGAGCATCATTAGTAGGTCAAGCCTTAGCTTCCACCCACTTAGAAAGGTAGTCGACCGCGACGAGGATATACTTGTTACCATGAGACGATGTGTAACACCCCATTTTGGAAATGGAATCTTACGCATAATCATGGCGTGTCATCAAAGCATACAAGGATAAATGTATAAGCATTATTCGACCATAAAAGGGAAATACCGGAATCAAACATCGGTAACCCCAAAGTAAAGCTCATCACACACAAACATAAATACTGTAAAGGAAAGGACGAAACAATGTCCATAGCAACTGTATTAAAGTAAAGGAAATGCATAAAGTAAAGAAAGACAGTAAAGCTTCCAATCCATATGCACGTACGTTTGAGATCTACGAGCGTCCCTGAGTACCTGCCGTTTTGGGAACATGAAAAGGAAAACGGCTGAGCAAGACGCTCAGTGCACGGATGTACAATATAGCATGAAATAGGATAAGCATGTAACATATAACAGTGGAAGACTAAGTTCTGAGTAAACTGGTTAAGTATTAGGAAAAACTGGTTTTATAGTTTGAAAAGCCTTATGTTTATCTTATGAAAACTGTTTTAACATAAATATACCATAACCCATATAGGTCATGAAAAGGTCACGTGCATGAATACTTGGAGGGGTGCCTCATCATGCTGATTAGAGGGGATGCCTCTAATTAATATACTGGTTTGGGTAGGAGGGATCAACTCCTTTTGAAGGATGCAAGGCACACACCACATTTACCATGATAAACTGAATAAAACATGTAACTAGGATGCACCCATACGCCCCACCTGATATAATAATATGGCCAAAACTGAAAAGGGACGCCACGAGCAATCACTCCGCCGTGGGGAAGTCATAACATTGGTGCCTCCAATGTTATGGTTATGGTACCTCCATAACTAGGTGAAACTGGTCATGCTTGTATATGGCTATAGATTATGCTAATTAAACATAAGCAGTTCAAAACAATAAAACAAATGCTGGGGAAAACAGTTGGCTGCATACGGGGAAATCCTAATAAGGAAAGAATGTCCATACTGAAAGGACGGGAATCCGTACCTCAAGTCCAGTGAATGAACGGAAGAAAGACTCCTACTTCTGGATCACTAACGCTACATGAATACACACGTGTATAAGTATCGATTCACTGATTACGTACTGGGTTTTATGTCTCATTTTAGCTGACTTGGTATGTTTTAGGTCATGGTTCACTGTTTAAAGCCTTAAACTGTGTTTATCTTGTATTCTGATTAATCTGATTAAGTATTACTGGTATTTCATGTATTATTATACTTACTGTGTAATAATAAGTAACTTTCCAAAAATAGCAGGTTTCCAAAAATAGAAAGTTTCCAAAAATAGAAAGTTTCCAAAAATAGAAAGTTTCCAAAAATAGAAAGTTACCAAAAATAGAAAGTTTCCAAAAATAGAAAGTTTCCAAAAATAGAAAGTTTCCAAAAATAGAAAGTTTCCAAAAATAGAAAGTTTCCTAAAATAGAATTTACAGCTTAAAATAGATTAGTTGCTAAAAATAGAAAGTTTCCAAAAATAGATCAGCTGCCTTAATTAAATAAGTTTCCATATATAGAAGGTTCCCATGATTAGATTAGCTGCCTGAAATAGATAGATTTCCATATATAGAAGGTTTCCATTAATAGATTAGTTGCCTTATTTAATTAAGTTTCTATAAATAGAAGTTTCCATAATTTAGAATTAAGCTGGTTACATAAGCTAACATATAAGTCTACGTGTTTATAAGCTGATTTCTTAAGTCATATGATATAGTATATAGTTTAATTATTATTTCATGTATTTTAATTAAACTATAGGTTAAGCATTTTAATTAAAGTATAACATGTTTTAATTAAAATGAAATGAAATACTTAGGTTAAAATGTGTATTATTATTATTAATAATATAACCTAAGTCATGTCTAAATTAATTAATTATAGGCATGTTTTAAATAATTAATTAATTATAACTTATAACATAAAATTAATAATATAACCTAAGTCATGATTTAATTAATATCTCATGTTATTAATTAATTGATATCCTAAGTTCATGATTCATAAAAATTAACATGTAACATAGATCATGATTTAACCAACGAACCATGAATCGGGCATGAATTCGACACCGTACCCCGAGCCAAACTCGGGGTACGTGTGCCTCCTTGCTGCCGTGGCTCCCACAAGCACCAACCAAGACCTAAAATGGTCTTGGTGGTGGCGGCAATAAGCAAACCAAACCCCCCTCGGGTTTGTTTTGCTAGGCGGCTAAAAACAAACACCCTTTTGAATCATTCTTTGATTTTAATTAACCCCAAAACATGTTAGATCAATGTTTAATTATCATGTTTTAATAAGAAAATAATAACATGTTCATGAAAATAATCAAAGATTAAAAAGAATTAAAAAGAAGGGTTTAGAATGATATACCAATACGTAGCTTGAAAGGGGATGAACAAACACGGTTTCTAACACTTGTATTTAATGTCAAAAATCAACAACACCCTCCTATGGTGTTGATGTAGGTGGCGGCACAAAGAGAACCAAGGAGGAGGAGGAGAAAACTTTTTTAGGGTTTATGTTTTCTTTCTTGAAAAAGTGAAAATGAAAAACTAGTTTTACTCTTTACCCCCCTTTACTTGTAAAAGTCCATGGGCTTAGCCCATTCTTGTTGTTGTGCCGTGGGTATGGGGGCCCCACATGGGGTACCCGTACCTTTCTCGTGTCCCGATGTTTCGTGTTCGTTCGTGGTTAAACGTGCTCGTGTTTAAAGTGTTTCTGTTTATTTTATCATGTCGTTTATCGTAATCTTACGCTCGTAACTATATTATATGTATTTACGTAATTATTCTAGTTCGTATTTTAAATGGTGATCATGATTTAGTTATGTTCACGTGACATATTTATTAACTGTTTATCATGAGTTCGTACGTAATCGATACTTGTCATGTCATACACGTATGCACTTGCTTGATTATTAGCACATGAATGTGATCAATACTAAATGAGGTAAGTTTTAATCTAGGACGTACGATCTTAAGGGCACTATTCATGGTAAAAGCATGCGGGTTTTACAATTCTTCCCCCCTAAAAAGAATAATTCGTCCCCGAATTATAGATAAAGTAAGCTGAAAAGAAGTAACATACCCGAACTCAAAATATGAAGTGAGGGTAAGAAGCCCGGATAGACTCCTCTGTTTCCCAAGTGGCTTCCCGCTCGGTATGGTCCCTCCAAAGGATTTTGACGAAAGGAATCGTCTTCCTTCTCATGACTCGTTCTTGCCTGTCGAGTACTCGTTCGGGTTCTTCTATAAAAGTGAGATCTTCACATATCTGTTCCAGTGGATACTGAACCATGTGAAGGGGATGATAATTGTACCCTCTGAGTAAGGACACATGGAACACGTTATACACGTGCGAAAGCTGAGGAGGTAACGCCAATCGGTAAGATACTTCACCGATTCGTTCAATGATATCAAAAGGTCCGATGAAACGAGGACTGAGTTTTCCTTTGATCCCGAAGCGTTTAACACCACGTGCCGGCGAAACCTTGAGGAAGACGTGATCTCCCACATTAAAATGTATGTCCCTACGATGCTTATCGGCGTAACTCTTCTGACGTGACCGTGCTTCCTGCAGCTTCTGCTTAGCTACTTCAATCTTCTCATTGGTCATTTCTATAATCTCTGGTCCTTCGAGTGTTCGCTCTCCCACTTGATCCCAGCAAGTTGGAGCGCGACACTTTCTACCATACAACATTTCGAAAGGAGCACATTTGATACTTGCGTGCCAGCTGTTGTTGTATGCAAACTCGACTAAACAGATGTAATCGTCCCAATCACCTGTCCATTCCAACGCACACGACCTTAACATATCTTCCAATGTCTGAATTGTTCGCTCCGACTGTCCGTCCGTTTGAGGATGAAAGGCCGTACTCAGCTTAAGTTGTGTACCCCAAGCTTTTTGCAGACCTTTCCAGAATCGCGACGTGAAACGAGGATCTCTGTCTGAGACGATGCTGGAGGGAGTGCCGTGGAGTCTCATGATCTCCCTTCTGTAAGTATCTGCGAGTTTACTTACCGGATCTTCCTTGCGTATCGGTAAGAAATGAGCTGATTTAGTGAGTCGATCACCAATGACCCAAATAGCATCGTGCTTCTTCTTGGTAGGCGGAAGACCGGTAACAAAATCCATGGTGATTTTGTCCCACTTCCACTCTGGAATATCCAACGGTTGAAGGAGACCGCCCGATCGCTGATGTTCGATCTTAACCTGCTGGCAGGTAAGACATTTGGAGACATAAGTGGCTACATCCTGTTTTATACCACTCCACCAAAAGTGCTGTCTGATGTCATGGTACATTTTTGTCGACCCAGGATGTATAGAAAATGGGGAGCTGTGAGCTTCAGCTAACAATGCTTCCCGGAGTTCTTGATTGTCAGGAACACAAAGTCTCGTGCCCTGCCAAACGATACCGTCTGCGTCCATTCTGAATTCTGTCTGCTTCTCCAAATTCTGAATTATCGCCCAAATCTCTCCATCATCCTTCTGCGCTTCCTTGATCCTAGTCAGTAACTCAGGTTCTACTCTAAGATTCGCCCAGTATCCGTGCTGCCCACGTACCATGATTTCGATGTCTAGCCGCTCCAAGTCTCTTATGTTTTGTTCCTTGATCTCAATGCCGTTGATCATTCCGGACTTTCTGCTGAGTGCATCTGCTACCACATTAGCTTTCCCGGGATGATATTGTAGGTTAATATCATAATCCTTCAATAGTTCCAACCATCTCCTTTGTCTCATGTTTAATTCTCGCTGTGTGAAGATATACTTCAAGCTCTTGTGATCCGTGAAAATGTCGCATGATTCTCCGTATAAGTAATGCCTCCATATCTTCAATGCGAACACCACTGCAGCAAGTTCCAGGTCATGCGTAGGGTAGTTTTCTTCATAGGGCTTAAGCTGCCGTGAAGCATACGCGATCACTTTCCCATGTTGCATGAGAACACAGCCCAGTCCCTTCCCCGATGCATCGCTATAGATCTGAAATCCACCTGTACCAGATGGGAGAGTAAGAATAGGTGAAGATACTAACTTCTGCTTTAGGTCTTCGAAGCTCTTCTCTCGATCTTCCGTACAGACGAATTTCTCTCCTTTTCGCATCAGTTTGGTGAGAGGTAGTGCCAAGCGGGAAAAGTTCTCCACGAATCTGCGATAATATCCAACTAAGCCTAAGAAACTGCGGACTTCTGTCGCCGACGTTGGTCTTGGCCATTTAGTGATAGCCTCAACCTTCGCTGGGTCCATAGTGATCCCTTCTGCTGATACAGTGTGACCTAAGAATGCCACCTTGTTTAACCATAACTCACACTTGGAGAATTTTGCATACAGCTGTTTCTGACGAAGAATCTGTAGTACCGTACGGAGATGGTCTTCGTGTTCCTCCGTGGACTTTGAGAAAATCAGGATGTCATCGATGAATACAATGACAAATTTATCAAGGAATTCATGGAAGATTCTGTCCATCAGATCCATGAATACTGCTGGAGCATTAGTCAGGCCGAATGGCATGACCACAAACTCATAATGGCCATAGCGGGTACGAAAAGCAGTCTTAGCAATGTCCTGCTCTTTAACCCTCAGCTGATGGTAGCCTGACCTTAGATCGATCTTTGAGAAGTGTTAGGCTCCTTGAAGTTGGTCAAACAGATCGTCTATACGTGGCAGAGGATATCTATTGCGGATGGTAATCTTATTAAGTTCACGGTAGTCAATGCAAAGTCGCATGCTGTCGTCCTTCTTCATAACGAACAAGACCGGTGCGCCCCATTGAGATGCGCTTTGTCTAATGAACCCTCGTTCAAGAAGTTCCTGCAGTTGGTCCTTTAGTTCTTTTAGCTCTATGGGAGCCATACGATACGGAGCCTTGGAGATTGGCTCAGCTCCTGGGACAAGGTCGATGTTGAACTCCAATTCTCTTGCAGGTGGTATGCCTGGAAGTTCATCTGGGAAGACGTCTTGAAATTCCGAAACTACTGGTTGATCCTGAATCGATGGGGATTCAGCATCCATGTCGTGAACCGTAGCTAGATAACCTTCGCAGCCATGTGACAGTAATGCACGTGCTTGCAAGGTAGATATCACTTGTACAGACCGTCCGGGTATGAACCCGTTATGAATGTACTCTGGTGCATTAATGTCGCCGAAGATCACCCGATATGACTGGCAGTCTATGGTAGCATGGTGCTTGGATAGCCAGTCCATGCCGAGAATCATATCGAACTCAAGCATGTCTAGGGGAAGTGCATCTACTACACGAACTTTATCGTCAAACTCTAGAGGAAGACTCTTGTATACATGAGTTATTAATACAGAGTCCCTCAAAGGCGTGGAAATGGTAAGCCTATTTTCTAATGGCAAGGGAAGTGTCCTGATGTTCTTGGCATAAGTAGTGGAAATAACTGAATGAGTGGCACCCGTGTCGAAAAGAACACATGCAGCCTGGCCGTACATATACAAAATTCCAGTAATGGTACCTGTAGATTTGTTTGCCTGATCGTGCGATGTCGTGTAGACACGCCCAGTGGTATGAGGCGGTTTAGTATCAGCATGACCCGAAGTACCCTCCATTTCACCCTTACGGCAATCTCTCTTACGATGGCCAGGGAGGCCGCACTTGTAGCACGCGTCGGAATCACGACGACATGGGCCAGGGTACCTGCGATGGCAAGTACTGCAAAGAGGATGAGTGAATCCTCCAGCAGGAGTCCTTGCTTGCTGAGGGCCTGCTGATGACAAAACGTGTTAAGAATAAAGTATATGCACGAGTATAGGACGTAAGCGTCATAAGATGTTTACCAGTGTTAGCTGAACGGTTAGGCTGAGAACCCCTGTGACTCTGGTCCTTCCCGTTACCGTGGTTCCTGGTAGAGGTTAATATAGTGTCAGCATGAGAGATATAACATGAAATCATAATAAGATGCGTAAATAGTAGGACCTGCTGTTGTTGGAGTGTCCCGCATTGTTACGGTAATTATCATTACCGTTGCGCCTTTCCACAACAGAACGGTCGTTATTGTGACCGTTTCCTTTGGGCTGATGAGGCTGCTGCTGGGTAGCCGGCTGAGACCGGTCCCCAGTTTTCTGCCTGGAAGATACAGTTTAAGAGATGATTATAGAACATATAATGATAGGATGCGGTCTGGTTAACGCTAGAACACGAAATGTTTTACCTCTTGTCGGGTCTTTCAGCTTCCCCGAACTCATCTCGTTCCTGCAACATCTCAAGCTTCCTTGCTGCGTCGGCCACTTGTGCTACTGTATTGAACGTAGCACATACCAGATTGTTCGCGACCGAGGTGCGAAGTGCCCACCTAAAGTGGTGTGCCTGCTCCTCAGGAGTACCAGCTGCTGCTCCCAGAAAACCAGCTAAGCGAAGAAAGCGCTGCATGAATTCATTGCTATTCTCGCCCGCTCTCTGACGTATCCCATGGTATTCTCGCTTGAGTTTGTCCTGCTCTGCCTTAGGAAAGAACTGCTCCATCACTCTCTCCTTGAATTGGGCCCATGTCAAACCAGCGACCCATTCATCACCTCCTTCTGACTGCGTCAAAGCTAGCCACCAGTTGAGTACATCGCCTTCAAACCGGTAGCATGCCAATCTCGCCTTGAAGGCGGGGTCACATCCCATAGCATTGAAAATCTTCTCAATGTGAGTCAACCAGCTTTCAGCATCGCTGGGGCTATCAGTCTTTTCAAAAGCTCTAGGACGGAGCTTGTTAAATCTTTCCAACCATACTGCTAGTGTCACTGGGGGAGGAGGAGGAGGAGGTGCCTGATTCTGCCGCTGCTGATTGTTGGCAGCTTGGACTTCAGCACGAATGTCATTCCTCAGTTGAGGAAGTAAGGCTTGCATGGCAGCCTAAATTGCAGCATTGAGCTGCTCTTGCTCGCGTGTGAGAACCATCTGACAGTATAACATAAACATATGATTAACAGTTCAAACATAAAATATAAAAAAAATTTATACCAAAAATTTCACGAGAAAAAATTTATGCAAGAAAATCTTTGTATGAATGCATGATGCAGTTTTATGAAAACTTTTGATGCTCGAGAGTGAACGCCTCCGGTCAGTTCACTCAAAATAAAAGACATATCGAGGGGACGCCTATGGGTCGGTCCCAAATCTAAAAGTTTCGATAAAACACATGCGACTAAATAGGGCCAGTCCTGTACCAACCATTACTTAGTCAAAAACCCTATAACAATGACATGTATATGTATGCTTAAAAATGATAAATGCATGAAAACAACTGTCAGTTCTAGGAAGACCGTAGTGACTACCCACTAATCACAGGTCATATTTGAGAGCCTACAGGTCGAAACCTTGTCTCTGATACCATAATTGTAACACCCCATTTTGGAAATGGAATCTTACGCATAATCATGGCGTGTCATCAAAGCATATAAGGATAAATGTCTAAGCATTATTCGACCATAAAAGGGAAATACCGGAATCAAACATCGGTAACCCCAAAGTAAAGCTCATCACACACAAACATAAATACTGTAAAGGAAAGGACGAAACAATGTCCATAGCAACTGTATTAAAGTAAAGGAAATGCATAAAGTAAAGAAAGACAGTAAAGCTTCCAATCCATATGCACGTACGTTTGAGATCTACGAGCGTCCCTGAGTACCTGCCGTTTTGGGAACATGAAAAGGAAAACGGCTGAGCAAGACGCTCAGTGCACGGATGTACAATATAGCATGAAATAGGATAAGCATGTAACATATAACAGCGGAAGACTAAGTTCTGAGTAAACTGGTTAAGTATTAGGAAAAACTGGTTTTATAGTTTGAAAAGCCTTATGTTTATCTTATGAAAACTGTTTTAACATAAATATACCATAGCCCATATAGGTCATGAAAAGGTCACGTGCATGAATACTTGGAGGGGTGACCTCATCATGCTGATTAGAGGGGATGCCTCTAATTAATATACTGGTTTGGGTAGGAGGGATCAACTCCTTGTGAAGGATGCAAGGCACACACCACATTCACCATGATAAACTGAATAAAACATGTAACTAGGATGCACCCATACGCCCCACCTGATATAATAATATGGCCAAAACTGAAAAGGGACGCCACGAGCAATCACTCCGCCGTGGGGAAGTCATAACATTGGTGCCTCCAATGTTATGGTTATGGTACCTCCATAACTAGGTGAAACTGGTCATGCTTGTATATGGCTATAGATTATGCTAATTAAACATAAGCAGTTCAAAACAATAAAACAAATGCTGGGGAAAACAGTTGGCTGCATACGGGGAAATCCTAATAAGGAAGAATGTCCATACTGAAAGGACGGGAATCCGTACCTCAAGTCCAGTGAATGAACGGAAGAAAGACTCCTACTTCTAGATCACTAACGCTACACGAATACACACGTGTATAAGTATCGATTCACTGATTACGTACTGGGTTTTATGTCTCATTTTAGCTGACTTGGTATGTTTTAGGTCATGGTTCACTGTTTAAAGCCTTAAACTGTGTTTATCTTGTATTCTGATTAATCTGATTAAGTATTACTGGTATTTCATGTATTATTATACTTACTGTGTAATAATAAGTAACTTTCCAAAAATAGCAGGTTTCCAAGAATAGAAAGTTTCCAAAAATAGAAAGTTTCCAAAAATAGAATGTTTCCAAAAATAGCAAGTTACCAAAAATAGAAAGTTTCCAAAAATAGAAAGTTTCCAAAAATAGAAAGTTTCCAAAAATAGAAAGTTTCCAAAAATAGAAAGTTTCCTAAAATAGAATTTACAGCTTAAAATAGATTAGTTTCTAAAAATAGAAAGTTTCCAAAAATAGATCAGCTGCCTTAATTAAATAAGTTTCCATATATAGAAGGTTCCCATGATTAGATTAGCTGCCTGAAATAGATAGATTTCCATATATAGAAGGTTTCCATTAATAGATTAGTTGCCTTATTTAATTAAGTTTCTATAAATAGAAGTTTCCATAATTTAGAATTAAGCTGGTTACATAAGCTAACATATAAGTCTACGTGTTTATAAGCTGATTTCTTAAGTCATATGATATAGTATATAGTTTAATTATTATTTCATGTATTTTAATTAAACTATAGGTTAAGCATTTTAATTAAAGTATAACATGTTTTAATTAAAATGAAATGAAATACTTAGGTTAAAATGTGCATTATTATTATTAATAATATAACCTAAGTCATGTCTAAATTAATTAATTATAGGCATGTTTTAAATAATTAATTAATTATAACTTATAACATAAAATACTTAGGTTAAATTAATATCATGCTAAATTAATAATTAGAATAACCTAAGTCATGATGTAATTAATATCTCATGTTATTAATTAATTGATATCCTAAGTTCATGATTCATAAAAATTAACATGTAACATAGATCATGATTTAACCAACGAACCATGAATCGGGCATGAATTCGACACCGTACCCCGAGCCAAACTCGGGGCACGTGTGCCTCCTTGCTGCCGTGGGTCCCACAAGCACCAACCAAGACCTAAAATGGTCTTGGTGGTGGCGGCAATAAGCAAACCAAACCCCCCTCGGGTTTGTTTTGCTAGGCGGCTAAAAACAAACACCCTTTTAAATCATTCTTTGATTTTAATTAACCCCAAAACATGTTAGATCAATGTTTAATTATCATGTTTTAATAAGAAAATAATAACATGTTCATGAAAATAATCAAAGATTAAAAAGAATTAAAAAGAAGGGTTTAGAATGATATACCAATACGTAGCTTGAAAGGGGATGAACAAACACGGTTTCTAACACTTGTATTTAATGTCAAAAATCAACAACACCCTCCTATGGTGTTGATGTAGGTGGCGGCACAAAGAGAACCAAGGAGGAGGAGGAGATAACTTTTTTAGGGTTTATGTTTTCTTTCTTGAAAAAGTGAAAATGAAAAACTAGTTTTACTCTTTACCCCCCTTTACTTGTAAAAGTCCATGGGCTTAGCCCATTCTTGTTGTTGTGCCGTGGGTATGGGGGCCCCACATGGGGTACCCGTACCTTTCTCGTGTCCCGATGTTTCGTGTTCGTTCGTGGTTAAACGTGCTCGTGTTTAAAGTGTTTCTGTTTATTTTATCATGTCGTTTATCGTAATCTTACGCTCGTAACTATATTATATGTATTTACGTAATTATTCTAGTTCGTATTTTAAATGGTGATCATGATTTAGTTATGTTCACGTGACATATTTATTAACTGTTTATCATGAGTTCGTATGTAATCGATACTTGTCATGTCATACACATATGCACTTGCTTGATTATTAGCACATGAATGTGATCAATACTAAATGAGGTAAGTTTTAATCTAGGACGTACGATCTTAAGGGCACTATTCATGGTAAAAGCATGCGGGTTTTACACGATGAGAACAGCCCCATAAAGTCTATGCCCCAAATGTCGAAAATCTCACACACTTGAATTATGTTTTGCGGCATTTCATCACGTTGAGACGATTTTCCTTGACGTTGGCACGAATCACACGACTTCACAAGTGCGTGTGCATCACGATAGATAGAAGGCCAAAAGAAACCGGCATCGAACACTTTCTTAGCCGTGAGATTAGCATCGTGGTGACCACCCGTGGGTCCCTCGTGACAAGATCTAAGGATGTTAGAAGCTTCGGTACCAAAAACATAACATCGAACGAGTTGATCCGCACAAACCCGAAAGAGATAAGGGTCGTCCCAAAAATAGAACTTGACGTCACGAAAGAATTTTCGCTTTTGTTGTGTCGTCATACCCTTGATTATGGAATTGCCCGCATGGTAATTTGCAATGTCAGCAAACCATGGGGTGGTGTCTTTAGAATTTACTACACCGATAGTCTCGAGAGGAAATGTTTCGGTGATTTCCTTGTTCTCGAAAACATCTTTGTGAGGATCTTCTAGACGAGAGAGATGATCGGCCGCTAGATTCTCGGCTCCTTTTTTGTCAAGCACGGTGACATCAAATTCTTGGAGGAGGAGCATCCAACGAAGCAATCTTGGCTTAGCATCTTGCTTAGCTTAGAGATACTTGATAGTCGAATGGTCGGTATACACGATGCTTTTATTTAAGACGAGATAAGGTCGGAATTTCTCAAAAGCATAGACCACGGCAAGGAATTCCTTTTCCGTTGTGGTGTACTTTAACTGAGCCTCGTTCATCTTCTTACTAGCATAATGGATAGGACGGAAATGCTTTTCATAACGCTGCCCTAAGACGGCCCCTATAGCATAATCACTTGCATCGCACATGATTTCAAAGGGTAATTCCCAATTAGGAGCAACAAGAATGGTAGCTTCGGTAACTTTCCTTTTGAGAGTTTCGAAAGCTCTAACACAATCCTCATTGAAATTAAAAGGAGCATCCTTCTCGAGAAGGTGTGTCATAGGTCGAGAGATTTTCAAAAAGTCTTTGATGAAACGACGATAAAAGCCCGCGTGGCCTAGGAAACTCCTAACTCCCTTAACGGTATTGGGATGAGGTAACTTGGCGATGACGTCTACCTTTTCTTTATCGACCTCAATCCCCACATTCGAGACCTTATGTCCTTAGACGATTCCTTGTTTACACATAAAATGACATTTTTCCCAATTAAGCACAAGATTGGTTTCTTCACAACATTTTAACATTTGCTCGAGATTAGATAAACATGACGTGAACGAATTGCCAAACACCGAGAAGTCATCCATAAACACTTCCATCGACTTCTCGATCATATTGTGAAAAATATCCATCATACACCGTTGAAACGTACCCGGTGCATTACAAAGTCCGAAAGGCATCCTACGATAAGCAAACGTTCCATAAGGACACGTAAGCGTAGTCTTCTCTTGATCACGAGGGTCGATAGGGATTTGAAAGTAACCGGAAAAACCATCTAAAAAGCAATAGCATTCATTTCTCGCGAGTCGCTCCAACATTTGATCCATGAAGGGCAAAGGAAAGTGGTCTTTTTGAGTGTCGTCATTTAACTTTCGGTAGTCAATATACACCCTCCAACCGGTCACAACACGAGTAGGAATTAACTCGTTATTTTTATTAGGCACAACGGTCATTCCTCCCTTTTTAGGGACACAATGGATTGGGCTCACCCATGGGCTATCGGAGATAGGATAAATCATTCCCGCGTCAAGGAATTTTAACACTTCCTTTTTTATGACATCGTGAATTTTGGGGTTTACCCTTCTTTGACTTTGAATTGCGGGTTTGTAGTCCTCTTCCATTAAAATCTTGTGAGTACAAAACTTTGGGTCAATACCCTTAAAGTCGGAAATTTTCCACGCAATTGCCCCTTTATGAGCATTAAGAACTTTCAAGAGCTCGGTTTTTTCATTATTAGCAAGACCTTGCAATAATAACCGACAACTTTTCATCACCTTCCAAGAATGCGTATTCAAGGTGAGATGGAAGATCTTTCAATTCAAGGATAGGCGGTTCCTCGATTGAAGATTTTTGCTCAACACTCATAACCTCCATCGGCAAAAGAAATGGTGGAATAGAAGTATCATCACTGATAATCATCTCATCTTCATTGTCGATTTCATTTGAAGTAAATTCGCCTCCTTAGAATGGAGTGAGATTTGTTGTAGAATTAGCAAGATTCGGATCCAAAATAGTGGGATTGCCACTTGACGAGCTATCGGAAAAACCTAACACTTCTTGTGAAAACTCATCGCAAACCACATCAACTGAGTCAATGTGATTGATGGTAGCGATTGCATAAACATGAGAAGGTTTTTAGTTTTGAGTAGCGTTTATAACAAGTTCCTCTTCGTTGATTCTCAAAGTAATAGTTCTTGCATGAACGTCGATAAGCGATCTCGAGGTGTCTAAAAATGGACGACCTAAAATTAGAGGAACTTGAGGATCCGCGGGGATGTCAACTACTATAAAATCAACGGGATAGTAGAATTTCCCCACTTTCACGAAAACATCCTCGGCTACTCCACATGCTAAAATCGTAGAATGATCGGCCATCTCGATAGACATGTTCGAAGGAGTAAGAGCCAGAAGCGAAAGCGATTTCCAAATGGAAAATGGCATCATATTAATGCTCGCACCAAGATCGGCCAAGGCGAGGCATTCTTTCATATCTTGTATGTCATAAGGAATGAGAAACTTTCCGAGGTCACCAACTTTTTCCGGTATGCGGTTAAGATAAACCGAAGAACAATTAGCAAGTTTTGAAAGCTTTTCTTTATCGCTCATCATACTTTTAAAAGTGGAAGCAAAACGAGGCATATATAACAACGCGTCGGCTAAACATACATCAAAATGAACTTGTTGAAACATTTTTATAAAAAGCTCGATTTGTTGTTTGTTACGTTCTTGCAATTTCTCCTTGTTTCGTCTCGAAGGGTAAGGTAAGGGTGGTGTGGGTTGGACATTAGGCAACGGCCTTGGAATCTCGGGTTCCATGATTGGTATTGGTTCAACCGTAGGTGTGGTTTGAGCGGTACTTCGTGGGCTTGTGATATGCTCCTTTTCGACCATCACCTCGGGCTCTTTCTCGATTTCCTTCTCCGTAGAAGTACTTGGACGAGAGATTGGTTCCTTGAAATTTTTACCACTACGTGTAGTAATAACCTTCATTTCTCCCTTAGGGTTTGCAATGGTATCACTAGGAAGACAACACGAGGAAGAGGGTTTACACATGATTTCTTCAAACATTTTTGCCATTCGGTCTTCAAATTTTGATTGCCTTATATCCGCTTTTAACAATTCTTGCTTAATCTCATGTTGTCCTTGTTCCATCTTTTGTTGATTTTGTTGAAGACGTTGGACATTTCCTTCTATTTTATTAGCATGAGTCTTAAGTTCATTAGCAAGTTCGTTTTTAAGCTCGTTTTTCAACTCGGATCTTAAGCTAATCATCTCACGTTGCATATTATCAAACATAGCATCATTTGCTTTAGCATAATCCAAAAATTCTCCTCGAAGATTTTTAGTGTGAGCATTTTGAAAACCTTGTGTAGTGTTTTGAAAATCACAGTTTTGGTTTTGATTAGCAACTTGTCCATTCCCACTTTGATAATTCCCTTTGTTGTAGTTACGTGAATTGCCTTGATAACCACCATTTTGGTTGTTGTTTCGATAGTTATTAACATTTTGATTTGGTGGAGCTTGATTTGGGCGGGAACCTTGGCCGTTTTGGTTGTAAGTTCCCGTTGCTAAATAAGCACTCGAAGTGTTACCACCGGCGGTAATGCATTCGGAAAGATCATGAGCTCCACCACAAGACAAACAACACTTATCAACCGCTTTAACCGAAGCGGAATTCAAAGCATCTTGTGCTTTCCAATGAGTCATAAGATTTGAAAACCTATCGAAAAACCGATTTTCCTCATTAGCTTCATCATGTAAGGCATTAATGCTACGAGACGATGACGACGATGACGAACCCATATTGGCAACACTCGGTGTGTTACGAGGGTTGTAAACCTTAGATCTATTCTCGACAATATTTAAAGCTTCATCGGTCGTTTTGCACAAAAATTACCACCCGCGGCGGCATTCAAATAATCTCGTTCATGATCATTAAGCCCATTATAGAAAGTATCTATTTGATGCAATTTCGAAAAATCATTGTGTGGACATTCATGTAACATTTCCTTAAATCGTTCCCATGCCATTGAAAAACTCTCATTATTTCGTTGTGTTAACCTTGAAATCTCATTTTTCAAATGTGTTGTTTTAGATGGTGGAAAAAATTGGCTCACAAACTTAGAAACGAGATCATTCCATGTCAAAATCGAATTTGGCGGTTCTTTCTCAAGCCAAATTTTAGCGGGTCCATCTAATGAGTATGGAAACAACATCATCTTAATGGCGTCATGTGGAACATCCTTAAACTTGCTAGTTGGGTGAGAGGATTAAAATTCCTTATGTGATAATGCGGGTTGTCTTTTTCATGACCTCTAAACTTATTTGCTTGCAACATCGACATTAAACCCGTCTTAATCTCGAAATTCTCCACAAGGATAGCGGGAATCACAATGGCCTCTCCAAAACCCTCGGTGGGTGCTTGAAGCAACTCCATCATAGTACGATTAGCCATGACGACTTCTTGTTCGACAATAGGTTCAAAAATTGGAATTTGTTCTTCAATCAACGTCTCTTGATTTCCTTGACTTTGACGACGTTTACGAGCTCGTTTTGCTTGATTACGAGTTAGCATAAACTTGACGTAGAATGGGAGGTGAGTAAAGAAGATTCTTTTTGGGTGTTTTGTGAATTTTCAATTTTTTTGTGTTTTTGATTGTTTTTATTTTTTTGGATTTTGGTGTATCTTCGTAGACAACAATCTACAAAATCTCTCCTCGAATCAAACTCTTGATTAAAGAAGCCTCAAAAGAATGAAAACGATCACGTGGAGTGAACGCCTTCGAATGACTTTAGAACTTTGGTGAAAACCAAATTGTTCAAGAGGGTTTAATCACAAAGAAAACCAAGCAAATATATATGATACGTAATAATACATTGGGCGGCAAAACCCTCGATTAGCCTTCAATCTTAAAATACTCACAAGCAAGCGGGGAAACGAGGCGGCGCGAAGCACTTAAGAGCCTTTTTCCTTAGGGTATATTTTATAATACCCGCCTTATACCCACCTTATAGTTTGTATTTTTCAAAATCGAGCTTCACGAAAGTATTTATCTATTTTTGCCTTTTTCTTTTGTTTGAGATTTGAATACAATAATTAGGAGATCAAATCCCAATTAAGGTTGTGTTTTCACACTTTTGGAGATATTTTGAATTGATTGTGATACTTAATATAATATAGTAATAATTATTTCACAAGAAAACGAAAAAACCGATAATACGTATTAGTAGATTTCTACTAATACAAATACTATTTATGGTTAATATTAAAAACAACAAGAAAAATTAATCACGAACACCTCCCCGGCAGCGGCGCCAAAATGATTGTACTAAACGTAAAACCGTAAAAAAAGATAAAATAAAAATTAATTCTAAAAGTTCACAAAAAACTAAAAAAATCAAAATAAATAAACTAAGAGTTTACCAATGATCAAAACTTTTTCAAACCTTTTAATTAATAAAATATTAATTTTTAAATGCTAATTAAAGCCCTAAAAATAAAATTAATTATCAAAAAGCCCAAGTAAAGATTTTTCAAATGGTAAACCTCTAAAATGACCTAAAAAGATTAAAAACTATTTTTATAAATTTTTAAACTAATAAAAACTATTTAAAATGATTTAAAAATTACTAAAACTTAAAATAATAATAAAAATTAATTTAATGATTATAAAATTAATCTAAGAGTTGCAAAAATACTATTTTAATGTATTAAACCTAAGAAAAATATAAAAAGTGCAAAAATGTGAAATTTGAATAATAATAATAAAATAATATTAAAAATCCAAAAATTGTAAAAAATTCTAAAAACTTGCAAACTAGTTTATTTTAACCTAAGTAATCAGAAAATGAAAGTGAAATTACCATATTACCCCTAATGGGCCCCCAAATGGGCTAAAACCAAAAACAGTCAACCTTAATGGGCTTTTGGGCCCAAAAAGTCAAACTAGGCCCAAATGACCTGAAAAAGCCCTATCTGACTCAGAATTTAATTCTACGCACAAAAGTCTGAAGGCCCAAAAGCTGATTTTGAGCTTATCACAGCTTTATAGCCAACAACTTATTCTTATTGGGCCAATAAGCCCATTAAGCAATAAGCCAATGCCATAAGCTCTGCTTAACACACAACCTTCTTTTGAGATGCCCAAGAGATCTGTAAAAAGAAATTTTGAAATAGCTCACTCAATAAGCAAGAAATAAGCAAAGAACAATTTCACTAAAAAACAAAATAGTCGGGTTAGAGTTCTAGGCTGTTTCAGAAGCTCTGGTTTGTTGCAAAAGCTCACAAATAGCTTAACTAAGAATAATCAATCAAGAAAATTACAAAAAGCAAAGTAGAATAAGCTGTGTGAACCAATAAGCTGGCTGAAAAAAGCCAAATAAGCTAGTTTTCTAGCAAAACCTTAACCAAAAGACTTGTAACCTTCCAAACTAGTTACTAAGCTAAGAAAAATGAGTTCTATTACAAAAGCCAAGTTGTTGCATGTACCAATAAGCAGTTCTAAAAAATAAGCCAATATGTGCTTATTTGACCAAAAGTCAAAGTACTCCAAAGTTCACCAAATGATCAAGGATGGTTTATAAGCTTATTATAAGCAACTTTTGTGAAGAACTCAAGGAGGAGTCCTTGTGAATCAAGAGGTCAGTTGACCAATTGATGACAGATTTTGGCAAAAAGGGCTTAAAAGCCAGTTAGCTTATAAGCCAGCAACAAAGCATACCAAATAGCCAAATCTACTCACAAGCAGCAGATAAACAAGATCTAAGCAGTAAAACAACAAGGCATACACTAGAATCACAAATGCAAGCAAAAAATGAGGTGGTCACTTTGCTGATCCAAATGACCACTTCAACCAACTTTGATAAGCTCTAACACCTTCAGTAAGCCACCAAACTCAACAAACAGATAATGCACAGATAGCTTATTACCTAAACTATTCCCAAACCTGATTTCATACCTTAGATCCAACATACAAAGAAGTTATTGGATCTGATGTGTTTGACCAATTTCAAAACACTTTTTATCAGATATTTGTAAAACTTGAAATCCTTTTTCCAAACTTTCAGAAACTTAACCAATGACTAAAACTTGTTTAATATGACTTGTTTAGACCTCCCAAACCCTAACAACCAAGGGCACAAGGCCACAAGGCCTTATGATGCCAAAATCCCAAACAGCCTTTTATAAGCCCTTTTTCAAAGCAACTTCTTAATTCTACAAACAACCTACTGATTTTAATTATCAAATAGCTCAACTAGGTGACAACTAACAGAAACCTACTTTAAAACACAAAGCACAAACACAAAATCAACAAATCACATAGCAAAACATAAAATCAGACAATATCATGTGTTTTTTTAGAGGAATCTTAACAAGAGGTTATACCTATCCTCCACAACATCCTAGGAGGATCAGCAATGCTCCTTGGACCTTGTTCAACAACTAGAACAAGACCAAGGTACTTCAACAAAGAAGATGATGACTGCCTTGGTTGAAGTTTCAAAGTAGAAACTCAAGGACTTAATTTCTTCAACACAAGCAACAAACAACCCAACCAAAGGCTCCAATCCCTTCACAAGCTTGGTGTCAACAAGCTTGTAAGAGCTTATAGCTTTTAGTCAAGGATTAGTACAAGAATAATAGCAAAATCATATGACTGATTTCAAGTAATTTTCAAACTTGAAAACCTTACCAAACATAAACGTCCTTAAACCACAAGATTTAAGCACACTTACAACATCAAATGGAACTCAGAATTACCCTTAAACAACACCAACTTTCAAAAACATAAAAAGGAATTACAATTTTCTCAAAATACCAACTTTTATAAAATTAAAAAAGGAATTACAATGTTTAAAAGGTAAAACTGGAACAAGGCTCTCTCACAAGTTGAGGAGTCCTTATATATGCCACAAGGGCTGAGATTACAATGAGAAAACCCTAGCTATAAAGTCCCTAAAATGCCCTTGAATCTTCTAGAGGAATTTTGATATTCAGCTTTCCAAATGCATCCTGGCTATTCATTTTAGCTTTGTAATTAAGGATTGAGTCTTGGATGTTGATTTGGCTACGTGTCATTCCTTTTAGAGGAAGTTGGATCATGATTGGTTGATGTGTGAATGGGTGGGGTCCTTTGGTGAGTAAGGATTGGGGTTTTGAGTGTGGGATGGGTTTCTGCATGTGTGAATCAAGCGTGGGTATGGGTAATTTCCTTTTACCCTTTGTTTAAGTGAGTGGTAAATCTAGGTGGATGAATGGTGAACAGTAGTAAGTTTGATCCGAAAAAGGTGGGGAGGTGGTGTTTGGCGCGTGTTTGTGTGATTCAAACTTTGGGAAAGGGCAGTAATGGTCCTTGTATTTTGGTGAAATGGGTAAAACACGTTTTTCAGCCTACTAACTTCATTTCCTTTGTTATTGAAGTTACAAAGTTCATACTTTTTTCCCAAAACTTTGGCAAAAGTATTTCAAGGGTAGTATTTGCCATTTTTGAATATTTGAGGGACTTATTTTCGACATTCTTGATCTTCAAAGGTCTTCATTGTATCTTTGACTTCATGAGGGACCATTATTGGCAATTTAGAATAGTTGAGGGACTAAACTTGCCAATTCTTCAAAGTTGAAGGACCTTTTTGTAATTTTGACAAACTTAAGGGACCAAACTTGTAATTATGAATATAAAAGGGTTTTAAGTGTCATTTCTTCATATTTTGAGGATCAATCTTGTACATCTTCAAGTCTTCAAGGGTTTTTCTTGGATAATTCATGAACTAGGGCCCGGTTCTTTTTACGGCTTCGTTTCTCGTGTCTGTTTTTCCTTGTTTCTTGTGATCTTTTGTCTTTTTCACGATATCCATACCTAAAACACACAAGTAAACAAATACAAGCATATAAATGGTATAATTATGACATTTATGCATTTAAAGCCCGAAAAGAACGATGAGATCATGTATAGATGCCATCTCATCAATAAGCAATTCAAAAACATATAAAACATATACTGGGGAAAACAATTGGCTGCATACGAGGAAATCCTAATAAGGAAGAATGTCCATACTAAAGGACGGAGAATCCGTACCTTGTGTCCAGTGAACGAAGAAGACGAACGGAAGAGAGACCTACTTCGGTATCACCTAATGCTACATAAATACATACGTGTATATGAATCTGATTACTGAGTACGTAACTGGTTTTATATAATGTCTTAACTTGTTTTATATGTTCATGTCATGTTTTACTCATTTAAGTTTTATACTGTGTTTATCATGTATTCTGTCTATTCTGATTATGTATTTCTTGTATTTCTTGTATTATTATACTTGTTGTGTAATAATAAGTAACTTTCTAAAAATAGCAAGTTTCCTAAAATAGAAAGTTTCCAAAAATAAAAAGTTTCCAAAAATAGAAAGTTTCCAAAAATAGAAAGTTTCCAAAAATTGAAAGTTTCCAAAAATAGATTTACTGTTTAAAATAGATAAGTTTCTAACAAATAGAAAGTTTCCATAAATATATTAGTTGCCTTAAATAAATAAGTTTCTATAAATAGAAAGTTTCCATAATTAGATATAAGCTGGATTATTAAGCTAATTATATATGATTAAGTGTTTACTGATTAATATACTAAGTCATGTAATTAATAGTATAGTTTATTAATTATTTCATGTGAATTAAATAAACTATAGGTTAAAGTATTTAATTAAATATAACATGATTTAATTAAATAAAGGAAAAAAATACTTAGGTTAAACATGTATTATTATCTATTAATAATATAACCTAAGTCATGTAAATTAATTAATTATAAGTCATGATTTTATTAATTAACTAATTATATGGTCTAATTAAAATGATAATTACTTAGGTTGAAGTTCATGTATTAATAATACTATTAATAACCTAAGTCATGTGTAAATTAAATTAATCATGTACATGTTTTAATTAATTTAATTTAATCTTGTAAAAATAATTAAACTTGTAAAATAATTAACTTGAAAAATCACCCATGAACCGAACCCGTGTTTAATCGAAACATGTCGTGAACCGTATTTGTGAACCCCGCGAACCGGACCCATGAACCGGTCACAAACGCACCCTTGTTCAAGTCTAGCCGCCGGCTAGCAAAAGTTCCCACCGGCTAGCCGACGGTTCCCCTTGCTGTCGCGGCTAGGGGTTCCCCTGCTTTCCTTATTTAGCCACCGGCATAAGCTGGTGGTGGTTCTTGTTCTTGCCGAGACCCACCCGAGCCAAAACATACCCCGACCGAGGTCAGGGTTCCCTTTCCTTCTGTTTCTGAGACACAAGACACCACACCGAGACCTTGAGGTCTCGGTTGGTAAGAATCAAAACAAGCCGAGACCCCTTTGGGGCTCGGTTTCTTGCGTCGGCCAAAAACAAACACCCCTTAACCATGATTTATTTTACCCCCCCTTGATTTTATTAACATGTAATTACTTGTTTTAAAACATTCATGATTCATGTGTTCTTGATTAACTAAAAACATAAAGGAAACAAGGTTTAAAGATATACCGATCATGTGAACCAAAGGAGAATGATAACAGTAACACACTTGTAAGAAATCGATCACCAAAATTACAAACACACCTACCTTTGGTGTTTGTACCCGGCGGCCAAGAAGAACAAAAAGGAGAGAAAAGATTTTTAGGGTTTAGTTTCTTTTCTAATTCTTGTAATTATGAAAATAAGTTTCCCCTTTTCCTTGTTTAGTAAAAATCAATGGGCTTGGCCCTTTTCTTTGTTTCTAGCCGTGTGTAAGGGGGCCCACATGGGGTAACCCGAATGTTTTTCCGTGTCTAATATTTAGTGTGTTCTCGTGTTTGTGTTTTCATGATTTAAATAGTTATCGTTCGTGTTTTATTATATTTATTCATGATCGAAATAAATATACATACATACGTAATACTAAGATCGTGATTATTTACGTTCCAGATTTCATGTTCGTATATTTGTGATTATAATTATTATTGAAATAATTATCGTGTCTTAATACGTAATAAATACTTATTGTGTTATAACACGTACGTAATACATGTAATTCTTGTTCGTGAAACGTAAACATGCTATAAAAGGAAAGTTCTAATCATGTATGTACGATCGTAAGGCTACTATTCATGGTAAAAGCATGCGGGTTTTACAATTTTCATCACTATGTTGTTCTTCTTCTCCTTCAACCTTTTATGGTTCTTCTTCCTCAGTTCTAGGGAGTTGGTTTGGGATTCTCAGTATGTGCAGGTTCTGATTCTTCCAAGGTGGCTTCTACCATTTATGTATCCTCTTTCTCCATGCTTACCATTTTACGATCACTATCTTCTTTATCATACTCTGTTTCTAATGATTTAGATTCACTGACATCTGGAATATTTGAAGTAGAGACCCGCTAACTTATGAGCTAAGCATATCTTTTCTACTTCTTTTGATAACCAATAGTAAATCATTGTCTTCAGGTAGACGTGTCAAATGTACCTATTTTTTAACCACTAGTGTTGCAGGTTTATTCTTCTTTGTAGATTCTGAAACCTTAGCTTTAGACTTCTACCTTGGGCCTTTAGTTGCTTTACTTTTGATTGGTCTGTCAGTTGTTTATGAAGTTCCTTTCGGACGAGCATACTTCTGCTTAGGTGTTAGAATTCTGGACATGTAACCAAAAAGCTCCTGAAAAGACGTGTTGTCCTTTATTTATGCATTTACCATTGTGCCTAGAATTGATGCACCATATTTATGATAGGTTTTGCCTCTTCTTGTGAACTTCATTTGTATGTGAATGTTATCTTGTTGAACATGATGATAGATGTGGCTATTTCTGTTAGAGATGGAAATATCTTCCCTCATTAAATCAGCTCGAGAATATGGGATATGACAGATAATTTCTTTTCTTTGTCCCTTGGTTTGAACTTGATAAAAGAAGTCTTCCCATATTAATGACACATAATCCACATTTTGATTGTAATACAAACTCCATAAAATTTGACCTTGAGAGAGACGAAGTTTCTCTACCCATGTACTCTTTCCAGTAAGCCACTTATTGATAAGCGTCATCAAAGTTATCCATGGTTGATGCATGTGGTCTGTGGAGATGTTGGACAAGTGGTTAATCTCTCTATTTTATCCCAACTCGGGACTAATGTTAAGACTTCTTGTAGGGAAGGATGTTTAGCAAAACATTGTCCTTCCACCCTCGGGCATATATCAAGTATGGTTCTAAAGATTTCCATCTGAATTGTGTACCTCTTGTTGTTATGGTAAATTCAATGATGCCATCATCAGTGATTGTAGAAATCCAAAATTCATGCATGTATATCTCTGGGACTTTGGCAGTTATGATGAAATCATCATAGATCGTAGGAATAGCCAAAATGTCCAAGGCAACCTTGAACGTATGTTCCTCGGGATTGAGATCAGCTTGCAACCTTTGGTTACATGTCACGAACTTAAGATGATCTTCAAGTGGCACAAGTTGGATGTCAAGCATGGTTTATTGAGCAGCGGAGATCGACATGATTCTACTAAGCTAAGAACATATGGGTTTGATAAAGAAACAAGTTCAATTATACTATTACATATGAGCCCTATCATATAAAAACATATCACGTCACATACGAAAACACATAACACATAAATACATCATACTTCTAACATATAACACTTGTAAACTTAATGAAAAGACGTTAAATAATGTTATTTGTCTATATCAGAGTTGATTTTATGGTTAAAGTAATGATTTAGTATATTTTTAGAAACACATTATCATTTGGGTATCATATTGTAATTATGTCCTTAAAATCTCATTCAACTTGGTTTACTGAATCCTATTTGTCACTGTCAAGATGTTCAAGTCCAATGTTTATCAAATTTCACCAAGGTAGAATACTTACTATTTTTCCCTTTGTACAAGTCTGTTATTTCGCCTTTTCGTTCTAGTATTGCTATTTTGTTGTCATGCTACGAAGTTTATGTGTGACACTAATATTTGTGTTTTTAAGTTTGTTTTTCTCGACTCAATACGAATTGATCAATTGAAAGAAATCAAGTTAACTAATTGTCTTTGGTGTTTGATTTATAGAATTTTGGTAATCTAGGACTAATTATCACAAAGCACGTAAAAAGGTAAAAATATGATCTCTACGTATCCATACTAAGCTAAAACATCGTGCACATACTACATTTTAAGTCAAAAGTACAATTAAGTGATGCACAATATGTGAAATTTGCTCAAAATGTAAAGTTTATAAAGTATAAGGACTAGAAATGTAAATTCAGAAAGTTAAAGGACTTGAAATGAAAATATAACCAACTATTAACCAAATTGTAACAAACTTCCAAACTTCCTAACTAAAATTGCAACTAACTAACTAATACAGGGACTATAGTGCAAAACCTAGAATATTATAAACCTTTTTTAACATTTTAAACTAATCCCTAATCACCAGAGACTAAACTGCAATTACTAGAACTTTTTTAACAAAAACGGGCACTAAGGTTTGAATAAGCTGGTTCTAGAGATATAAGCCACCAAATTAGCTGAGACATGTTCCAAAAGATTTCTAATCCAATTTCATCTAGCCAGTATCAAAGAATCCAACTAAAATAGCCTATAAGTCCAATAAACACTCTTAGAATAAGCCACTTTTAAGGAATCTGCTTATTGGGATAAGCACTAAAGTTGCAATTCTCAAAATATGATCTAGAGGCCAAATGATGGACACATATCCAAGAAATTCCAAAAAGCATCAAGTAATAAGCCAGAAAATCCAATAAGCTAAATTGAGCTTATTTTGACCAAACGTTGACCAAGTTTGACCAAGTTTGACTTTGGTCAAAACTTATTTTCTAAGCTTATTATACTATTTTGTGAAAGAAAATGGGCACTTTTATGAAGAGAATAAGCTAATATTGACATCATAGAAACTGAACTTGGCTTTAGTGCTAATTCAAGGGCTTATTACTAGCTCAAATCTGAAAATTGTATATTCTAACTTATATTTCTACAAAGCCTAGATGTTAAGCTACACTCAGGGACAAAAATCACAACCTAACTCCCTTGAATGAAGATTTGAGAGCTGATTGAAACAGGCATGTTTTAAGCTTAAAAACTGACCCAATGATTTTAAAAACCTTTTGCCTAATTGACCTAGAATTTGACTCCAAAAACTTGCAAGTTTACTTTTTACTAGTATTTGAGTGTAAACAAACACTAAACAACAACTTATGCCTAACTGATTCAAGAATTAAGACTAGTACCAAACACTAGTTAACTGAAAAGCAAAAATTTAACCTATGCAAACTACTCAAATCCAACAGATTAAGCTATCAAACACTCAAAACATATCAAGTAGCTCAAAATGAACAAATAACAGGCAAAGACATGTAGAATTACACTATAACAGGAAACATAGCATGCAGACTAACATTTTTAGTGGAAATTGGAAAGAGAGCTTATGAAAGAGATTGAAGGCTCCTTTGATGTAGAAGTGGAGCGCTGAGCTCACTTTTTCATTAACCAACACCAAACAATCATCAATCAATCATAATATCTACTACAACTGAGCAAAGTCTGAGCTATGGAATGAACTGAAACTGTCTCAGCACTTGTGAAATCTTCCAAAGTAATCAACAAACTCTATTGATCAAGTGTGATCAACAGAATCAACAGTAAACGTGAGTAGAAGTAATGTAGTAGGAAAATGGATGCTTTTTGAGTGAATTGAGTGAAATGGAGAAATTTATTAATGGAAAGCTGTTACAAGAAGTTATAACAGACCAACTAACTTTCTCAAAGTGATTGTCAGACACTTTGAGAAGTTTTATCTACTAAGAGAAAACAAGATTGAGAGACAAATGATAAGTGTGTGTGTTTTTCACACACTAGCTAATCATCTAAAATGAAGATACAATGGGGTATTTATAGACTAAGATTGAGTGCTAGTGAGTTTTAATGACGTGTTGCAACCACTAGCAAAGCGCCACGTGTACCAATTCTAGAAATGATATGATCACATGTTCTTCATGAATTGGAGGTTTAAAATCCACTGGATGATTTGTTAATTGGACACTGGGGTTGTGTTCGTCTCTCTATTTCGATCACTTTTCATGTTAAACATGTCCTCTTAAATGGCCTTGATTGATGAGTAAATTCTGGGAAAGTTATGAATGCCACGTGTCACAAGTATATTGGCCCATTAATTATCACATGGATAACTATCCAATATAATACTGTAATCCATGTGATAACAAATGAAAGAATCTGATTGGTTTAGGCGTGTGATTGGGACTTCACTGTTACGATTTGGTATTAATTACACAACAGCTCATTTATTGAGTTTGACCATGGTCATGATCCGTGTGAGTGGAATGGCGCAATTTGATTGGTTTATTCACTTGTCACATGGATTAAGCTTGCAATGACTTTCCAAATTGGCAGTTTTGATCCCTCAAATTAGCAGCTTTGTATCTTGAGTTCCAATCTTCATAGACTTGTCATTCTTGGCCCTTTGACTTTGTACTTGACCATAATTGTCCCTTTGACTTTTTGACTTTAAACTTTGACCATATTTGACTTTGTTCTTGACTTTTCCAACTTGACACTTTTAGTCCCTTAACTTTGCAGCTTGTCAAGAAAGGTCCTTTTTCTTTTGTTGACTTGTCATCTTTTGTCCTTCTTTTGTATTTTCTTAATTATAATTGCCTTGGAATCCGTGTTTGCATCAAATTTGTATCTTTTTACCTACACAAGCACAAACAACAAAGAATACCCCATAATACTGCTTTTACACATAAAATCTGGTATTTTACTTTGTGTTTTAGGGTTAAATATGATATAATTGATATGAGATTTCACTCATATCAAATCCCATACACTTGATCATTGACATGACCTCATGCAATTCCATATTTCAAAGCTCTAAATTATATTTTTCTCATAATTAATCCACCTTGGCCATGATGAAATGCTTTTACACTACTCTATACTATATGATTCATGATTTTGATATTAACAATGCAATGCAAGGAATACAATTCTATTTATATATTTTTATTTTTCTTGAAATTGTTTTGATGGAAATAACTCATAAAGAAATCAAGGATTTTAATTAGGGATTTTTTACCATTAAAACTTATCATCCTCAAGTTTCACTTTCCATATATCAAGCTTAAAAACGAGATCATTGTTATTAATAAGTGAAAGTGCATCGAATTATTCATAAAAATTAATTGTGTTACTATTATACCCCTACTTATTATGCCTCTAAGACCATTTATTATTTGAGCAAATTGCTTTTGGGCAAATTTGTCATTATTTAAAGCGTGAAATATAAGAAGTGTAAAATATGAAATAAGGAAGCACGGTTTTAATCCTAAGTAACCATCTTATCCATTACTAGAAAAACCGCCCATACTTGATATAAGTCCGACCCAAAATAATAAGTAATCCGCCTTATGTGTAAGATCCTTATGTCATGCATTAATAAGTAGCTACACACTCACTAAGGAAAGAAAAATAAAACTCATGCAATAATTTATATCCACGGCCTTTTTGAGACCTTGGATCTTCAATCCCGCAACCCGTCAAGGTAATATTGGATTGGAGCAACTATTAAATCCCCGCAACCTTTGTGAGAGTAATATTGGAATTCAATAGCTACTATAATTAACACTTCACTGCCCCTCTTAGGAGTCTTGTATAATCATTATTTTTTTCTAGCCACTCATTTTTTTATAAGCCGCTCTTATTTTTCTTTTCTCCTCACAAATGAAAAGAAAAGAATAAAAGGAAAAATACCCGCTAAGTATTAAGCATGACATAAGTCTAGTACACATAAAACTTTCTAACTTAGAATCTTAACACGTACTTATACCAACCACAAACGATTAGTCAAAAATGCATAAGAGACTACAAACTGATTAAAACCGTTCTTGATTATTTATTGACATATATACATATGTTGACAAGAAATTAAAGGTAACAGAAGGGGATATAAAACCCACAATTAATTAATATGAGGTTTATCTAGCCCTTTACACTTACTTCAAACTCTATCATCTCTCGTTCTCAACAATTTAAAATCTCAAATAATGAGACCCGTGGATGCTTAGCCTAATAAACCAATAAAGGTCTACATGGTTAAGGATACTAGCTAGAGTAAGCTTGAAAAGCAAAATCGGTTGAGTCAAAATATTCATGGCGGGCCTAATATGTCAAAGACTCCTAAATTTGTAAAACCATATCCTTTATTGTATTTTTTTATTTTTATATATTTTTGTTGAATAATAAAAGAAGAAATATATACAACGCAAATGTGTTATGCAAATGAAAAATGGTTAATGAAAAAATTATGAATGCATATTTTTGGTGGCCAAAGTAGATAAAAAATTTGAAAAATGTCTGAAAATTAATTATCCAATTATCATGAAGGCAAGGCAGTGTTCTAGGTAAGGTCACTTCAATAGAAGACCCCCCTAAACTTAGGATAAACATTGTCCTTAATGTTTAAGAGTATTGGAGTAAACTCCTCACACTTATGACATTGATTACTTTGTTTAACCCAAGCTAAGGAAAGGACTACTAAAGTTAATTCATTTTAAGCATTATTAAGAGTCAATTTTGAATCACAAAAGTAAAGAATTGAACCCGATACAAGGGCCTCTTCCATAAGCTCCAATGCATGCAATGAGAGAGAGAAACCTACAAACACCAAGAAGACAAAAGATAGGCTCCCCCTACACTTCATCTCAAATATATACCCTTTATTCCTATCCTACCACACACTAGGCTAAATGATCTAATCCTAGTTATTCAAGCTTGATTTAAGAAGTCTCTAGCTCGAGTCATCCCACACTTAAAGTGTCTATGGAAAACCTATCATGGAGAGTAAAATATTTACCCAACTAGGAAAAACTCTCCATCATAAGGTAAAACAAGTTCTCAAGTACACAAAACCCCATAAATAGCCACCTGGATCAAATACATAATTTCCCTCCCAAGAGTAGCACAATCTAAACGTGGACATCTCAATCAATGGTGAGGTAAGTGAGGTTTCCTTGTCCATGATACTTTCCCATAAGTTTCCCATAAGATGATGAGGTAAATCTCTACAACTTCTCATAAGGTTTCCTTTTATTGTATCAGGTGTATACTACAAGTGGTGGTAGCCTTAGAAGATTCCCTCTTATACTTCACATCTTGAGAGAAAGGTCGTGGAGTAGTAAGTTTCATCAAACTCTAAAGAGAAACCACAATGTCTTTCTTGTTCTTAGAGAACTCCTCATCAAAAACATCCTCAGAAGGTGACATAAAAAATCTCTCTAATTCAACATCCAAATGATACAAATCACTATCATCTTGAAACTTCTCAAAAATTGGTTCATCAATTGAAGGCTCAAAGAGATGGTTTGAAGTGGTTTGAAAGAAAGGTGGTGAAAGAGTGATAGAAGGAATAGGTGAAGCATTTTGGTTTTGAGGTGTTTCACAAGGTGTGTAAGAAAGAGTAGTAGGTGAAAGTTCATGAAAAGGTTGAGTGAGAATGGTATCTCCATAAATCAATCTCTCTAGTTCACAAATATCCTCATCCCAATTAGAAGGAGACGTATCAACCACAAGATCATCTCTCTTAAGATAAGCTTCAATATCCTCATCAATCAACTCATCTTCACTAAGCAATCTCTCAATCTTTAGAACATCCTCTTACCAAGTTGAACCAGAGTTATCAATCTCAATATCATCTTTCTTATGATAATCTTCAATTTGTTCATCTATCAAGACATCTTCTCTAATCAATCTCTGTATCTCAAGAACCTCTTCTTTCCCATTTGTAGTAGAAGAATAAACTCCATAATCCAATCTCCCTAAGCTTGACTCAAATTCATCTATAAGAGAATCACCTGCTTTAAAGGGAGGAAATGAAGAAGTAATGGAAGCTATAGTCTCAATATAGGGAGTATCATAATCACCACTCTTACAAGCTTCACGAAAATATTCATCACACACTTCATCAAGAATATCAACGTTATTCACTTCTTTATCAGGAACATCAACATGATTCACCATCTCGGGCTCATGGGATTTCTTTCATAACTTCCCCATATTAAACACAACCTTTTGATCTTCCACCCTTATAATGAGTTCCCCTTCCGCAACATCAATAAGAGTATGACCGGTTCTCAAGAAAGGCCTTCCTACAATAAGGGGTACTCTAGGATGTACATCATAATCCACAACCACAAAGTCCACGGGGAATGTGAACTTTTCAACACCTATAAAGACATCTTCCGCTAACCCTACAGGATAAGAAATTGAACGGTTTGCCAATGAAACTGTCATTTTAGTTGGTGTAAGTGCCAGAAGAGAGAGTCGTTTCCAAACCGATAAAGGCATCCAATTTATGCTAGAACCAAGGTCCGCAAGAGCCATACAATTCTCTACCCCCAGGAAATTACATGGAATCAAGAACCGTCCTAGATCACCAAGTTTAGTATGCAACTTCTTTAACCACACTGCGAAACAATTTTCGTTCAATGCAGCATTAGGTATATCAACCAATTTCTCTTTGTTTGAAAGAAGGTCCTTAAACATATTGGAAAACTTAGGCATATGAGCTAAAGCCTCCTCAAAAGACATAGTGATATTCAATTGCTTAAACATCCGCAAGAAGTTGGACACTTGTATATCATCTTTGTTTTTAACTTTCTCCTTTCTTAATCTAGAAGGATATGGAAGATTTAGTTTTGGTAAAGTTTAAGTGGTAGTTGTTGATGGACTCTTTTTATTGGTTTCTTCAATGATAGGTGTAGAAGGTGAAGGATTAGTAGGTGTAGGAGGAAGGTGTAGGCTTTTCACAAGGAGGAATCATGGTAGGAGTTACCAAAGGAGGTGTAAGAGGAATTTAAGGGTCAATGGTTTTTTTCCTACTCCTTGTAGTGATTACATTTACATTTTCCCTTGGATTGGTTTGAGTGTTGGAGGGTAAAGCACCTTGTGGTCTTTGGTTTAAGAGTAAACTAAATCTCTTGTTTGTCTCCTCTTGCATTTCCCTCATTCTCTTCTCATTGGGTTGAAACCTCCTTCCATTATCTTGATTCATCTTGTGAAGAAGCTCAATGGTGTTAAAATCATTTGGCACATTCCCATGAAATCCTTGTTGTTGGAAAGGTGGTGGTTGGTTGTAAAACCCTTGGTTATTGCCATGAAAGTTGTTCCCTTGGTTTTGAAAGTTATTTGGCCCTCTATTGCTGTTGTTCCCTTGATAATGTCCCTTTGACCATTGGTTTCTATTGAGCATTTGTGGAGTGTTTGTTTGGTTTTGGGTGGGTTGTTCGTGAGGGAAACCGGGTGGAGCAAGGTAATTGTTGGACTTGTAAGAGAGGTGATTAGGATTGATGTTGGGTTTAAAATGCTCTCTTCCCTCATAATGATAAGTATAGCATTATCCTTGAAAGTTTTGAACTTTATCACATTCCAAGTAGGAGTGAGGGCCTCCACATGTCTCACAAGGTAGGGTGATGGCATTGACATTGTTGGTAGAAGAATTATTCAAGGGAAACTTCATGAACTCTTGAAACATCTCTTAATTCTTGTTAAGTTGTTGAAGTTGTGTAAGTATTTGACTATCAAGTGGTCTAGAAACACTCTCTTGAGCAACATGTACCACTTCATCTCTTTCCCTATTAGTTTAAACCATGGATTTTCATTCAATCATATCCCATGTATCTTGTGTGGATTTTGAAAGAATGTTCCCACCCGCGGCCGAGTTAAGGGAATCTTGATGGTGATTTCTCAAACCATTGTAGAAGGTGTTAATTTGGTGAACTAGGTTAAAACCATGGTTTGGGCACTTTCTCAACAACTCTTTGAACTCTTCCCAAGCTTCATTAAATTTTTGGTCTTTCTTTTGTTGAAAACCTATGATTTGGTTTCTCAAGGCGGTGGTTCGTGAAGGAGGAAAGAACTTATTCACAAATTTCTTCTTCAAATCATCCCAAGTGAAAATGCTACTAGAAAGTTGCTTATCTAGCCAATTCCTAGCATTTACCTCCAAAGAGAAAGGGAATAAGATCAACTTAACCGCCTCGTGAGGTACCCCATTATACTTAATGGTATAACAAAGTGACATGAATCTCTTGATATGGTCATGAGGGTCATCCATAGGTCTCCCTAGGATAGGTATAGTAGACACCATTTGTATCACACATGCTCGTGATCGGCTTGATGGACGGTTTTGTTCTTGTTCTTTTTCTTCCTTTTGGGAGGAAGGGGTTGTTCACCAATAGGTATATGTGCACAGGCTCGAGTGCGCATGCAACTCAACACGAGGAATGAGAGAGGAGCTCTTGGTCGACTTTGGAAAAGAAGGGATTATCTTTTTCGAGGTTCAATAGGGAAAATCACAAGAAAGTATAATATATATATATATATAGTACTAATTGGGCGGCAAAACACCCAACAAGCATTCATTTTTAGAATACTTACTAGTTAACGGGGGGAATGAGGTGGCGCTATGCTCTTAAGTACCTGTTTCCCTTAGGTTTCCATTTTATAGCAAAGCCGCCTTTCTATTCACTTAATAGTTCGTATTCTTCGAATTCTTGCTTACGTTATCTATTTTTGCCTTTAATTTACTTTGATTGATACACGTAAATGGCACCGGAACACCCCCAAGTACAGTGTATTTCCAAGGCATTACTTATGGAAGTAGGTAAATTGGTTGTTCGTATCTACGTATATGTATTTACATATAATAATATATCAAATATATTTTTGTATTTATTTGATTTTTATGAAAATATATTATGTACGTAAAAACGAGTGAATCCAATATATACAATATATTTTTGGTGTAATCTTTTAGGAAAAAGATTACTTTTCGATTTTTTTAATTTTTTGGTTCAATTCTTAGGAAAGAATTGATTTTTGTGGTTTTTTATTTTTTATATTTTTATCTTTTTGATTTTTTTGATTTTTTTGATTTGTGATACGTAAAACGAACGTTGACAAGTGAACGTATCCCAAAATCCAATATGTAACCGTCAATCAATCGTCAATCTCCACGTAAAGAACCGACAACGGTGCTATTTAATATTTGTGTTTATAAGTTCGTTTTTCTCGACTCAATACGAATTGATCAATCAAAAGAAATCAATTTAACTAATTTTCTTTGGTGTTTGATTTATTGAATTTTGGTAATCTAGGTCTAATTATCACAAAGTACGTAAAAAGGTAAAAATATGATCTCTACGTATCCATACTAAGTTAAACATAGTGCACATACAACATTTTAACCCAAAAGTACAAGTAAGAGATGCAGCATATGTGAATTTGCTAAAAATGTAAAGTTCATAAAAGTAGAAGGACTAGAAATGTAAATTCAGAAAGTTAAAGGACTTGAAATGAAAATATAACCAACTATGAACCAAATTGTAACAAACTTCCAAACTACCAAACTGAAATTGCAACTAACTAACTAATCAAGGGACTATAATGCAAAACATAGAATATTATAAACCTTTTTTAACAGTTTAAACTAATCCCTAATCACTAGGGACTAAACTGCAATTACTAGAACTTTTTTAACCAAAACAGGCACTAAGGTTTGAATAAGCTGGTTCTAGAGATATAAACCACCAAATAAGCTGAGATAAGTTCCAAAAGATTTCTAATCCAATTTCATCTAGCCAGTATCAAAGAATCCAACTAAAATAGCGTATAAGTCCAATAAGCACTCTTAAAATAAGCCTCTTTTAAGGAATCTGCTTATTAGGATAAGCACTAAAGTTGTAATTCTCAGAATAGGATCTAGAGGCCAAATGATGGACACCTATCCAAGAAAATTCCAAAAAACATCAAGTAATAAGCCAGAAAATCCAATAAGCTAAATTGAGCTTATTTTGACCAAACGTTGACCAAGTTTGACCAAGTTTGACTTTGGTCCAAACTTATTTTCTAAGCTTATTATACTATTTTGTGAAAGAAAGTGGGCACTTTTATGTATAGAATAAGCTAATATTGAAAAGTAGTTAAGGATTTATCACAGAATCAGAACTTAGCTTTAATGCTTATTCTAGGGCTTATTACTAGCTCAAATTTGAAAACTGTATGTTCTACCTTATATTTCTAAAAAGTCTAGATGTTAATCTACACTCAGGGACAAAAATCACAACCTAACTCCCAAGAATGAAGATTTGAGAGCTAATTGAAATAGGCATGTTTTAAGCTTAAAAACTGACCCAATGATTTTTAAAACCTTTTGCCTGTTTGACTTTGAATTTGATTCGAAAAACTTGCAAGTTTACTTGTTACTAGTATTTGAGTGTAAACAAACACTAAACAACAACTTATGCCTAGCAGATTTAAGAATTAAGACTAGTACCAAACACTAGTTAACTGAAAAGCACAAATTTAAGCTATGCAAACTACCCAATTCCAACAGATTAAGCTATCAAACATTCAAAACATATCAAGTAGCTCAAATTGAACAAATAACTGGCAAAGACATGTATAACTACACTATAACATGAAACATAGCATGCAGACTAAGATTTTTAGTGGAAATTGGAAAGAGAGCTTATGAAAGAGATTGAAGGCTCCTTTTATGTAGAAGTTGAGCGCTGAGCTCACTTTTTCATTAACCAACACAAATCAATCATCAATCAATCATAATATCAACTACAGCTATCAACATCATCACACTTGCCCTGCTACACTAGTCTGCAATGGAATTAGAGCAAAGTCTGAGCTATGGCATTAACTGAAATTGTTTGAGCACTTGTGAAATCTTCCAAAGTAATCAACAAACTTTATTGATCAAGTGTGATCAAAAGAATCAACAGTAAACTGGAGTAGAAGTAATGCAGTAGAAAAATGTAAGCTTTTTTAGTTAATAGAGTGAAATGGAGAATTTAATTAATGGAAAGTTGTTACAAGAAGTTATAACAGACTAACTAACTTTCTCAATGTGATTTACCGACACTTTGAGAAGTTTTATCTACTAAGTGAAAACAGGATTGAGAGAGAAATGATAAGTGTGTGTGTTTTTCACACCCTAGCTAATTATCTAAAATGAAGATACATAGGCTATTTATAGATTAAGATTGAGTGCTGGTGAGGTTTGATGACGTGATGCAACCACTAGCAAAGCGCCACGTGTCCCAATTCTGGAAATGATATGATCACATGTTCTTCATGAATTGGGGGTTTAAAATCCAATGGATGATTTTTTAATTGGATACTGGGGTTATGTTCGTCTCTCCATTTCGATCACTTTTCATGTTAAACATGTCCTCTGAAATGGCCTTGATCGATGAGTAAATTCTGGGAAAGTTATGAATGTGGCGTGCCACAAGTATATTAGCCCATTAATTATCACACGGATCACTATCCATTGTAATTGTGTAATCCATGTGATAAAAAATAAAGAATCTGATTGGTTTAGGCGTGTGAGTGGGATTTCACTGTTACGATTTGGTATTAGTTACACAACAGCTCATTTATTGAGTTTGACCATGGTCATGATCCGTGTGTGTGGAATGGCGTAATTTGATTGGTTTATTCACTTGTCACATGGATTAAGCTTGCAATGACTTTCCAAATTGGCAGTTTTAACCCTCAAATTAGCAACTTTGTATCTTGAGTTCCAATCTTCATAGACTTGTCATTCTTGGCCCTTTGACTTTGTACTTGACCATAATTGACCCTTTGACTTGTTGACTTTAAACATTCACCAGATTTGACTTTGTTCTTGACTTTTACAACTTGACACTTTTAGTCCCTGAACTTTGCAGCTTGTCAAGAAAGGTCCTTTGTCTTTTGTTGACTTGTCATCTTTTGTCCTTCTTTTGTCTTTTCTTCATTATACTTTCCTTTCTAACACCCCCAATTTAGATTGCGCAGAGGAAATACATAATTGGGTGCTTGACACAAGCATCATCACACAAGGTATATTGAACGACTCAAAAGAGAGACGTTTACACATGAAATATAAACAAGATTTTCATAATAGGTCTAAAAATAATTTCATCCCATAATGTAGTAAAACGACACCAGAGTAAAGTGTTTAGTCCCCATGGATCTCGACCAACAACCAACAAGTTTAGTACAGTACACAAACATTTAACAAATTGTTCAACAGTAAAAGGATAGAAATAGTTTTTAGACCAACATTCTTCCAAAAGTCAAACCACAACCTCCACAACAAAGCTCCATCTTCCATCACTCCCTATTACATGAAACATATGATAAAACGAGTCAATAATAATTTTGAGCGAGTCTATAGGTTTATCAAATCACATTTGAACACAAGAAGAAAATCAATCATAATCATTTATAGAATTGTCGTACACTGATGAGACTGCTTTTATACATAGTCTCATCTTCCAAATAGGGCTTAAAATGCATTAAATATCATCAAAATACCCATATATATGCTTGTGTTTGCTACTTGTGTATTTTAGGTACGGATATTGAGAAAATGACAAAAGATCACAAGAATCATGTAAAAACGAACACGAGAAACGAAGCCGCACAATGAACCAAGTCCTAATGAAGACTTTCCCAAAATCAACCCTTGAAGACTTGAAGAATTATGAAGAAGGGTCCTCCAATTATGAATAATTGACACTTTATACCCTTGTATCCTCATAATTACAAGTTTGGTCCCTAAAGTTTGTCAAAATTACAAAAAGGGCCCTCCACTTTGAAGACTTGGCAAGTTTAGCCCCTCAACAAAGCTAAATTGTCAACCAATATCATCCACAAAGTCAAATACATCATGAAGTCCTTCAAAGTACAAGAAATTACAAGTTTGGTCCTTTGAAAATTCCAAAATTACACAAAGGACCCTCAACTTTCAACATTTGGCAAAAATGGTCCCTCATCAAACATGACTTGGCAATTTTAGTCCTCCAAAATGCTCATTATACAAGTCAAGACCATTATCCATCATCAAAATGCCAAATCAGCCCTTGAAGAATTCAAAAATGGCAAGAAATACCCCTGAAAATACTTTGGAAAAGTATTTGGGGCAAAAGTGTGAAAATGGAAACTTAAATTTCAAAGGGATCCGGATTTTAGTATGCTATTTACAACATGAAAGGATTTGCAAAGAGGAAGGGTTATTTCTGGCCAGACAAGAAAGATACATAGGCCAGTAATAGCTTGACACGTGCCCCACTAAATCAAACCCACCAATCACCACATTTCCTGGCGCCACATCACCAATCCACTCACCCCATTTAACTAATTAACTATTTAGTTAGTTAATAATGGCGCCTAACACATTTTTAAACCCTTAAACAGATCAAATGGCTTGTTCTTCATGTTCTTAACAAAATTGGGCTTTTGTTATTTACTCAAAATTAGACCTTAATTGTTTCCAGAATTATGATTAAGGTTATTGTTAACTAATCCCAACCTTAATATATGCCACCTCATCAACCAAGGGTGCACATGAAAGGTGCCCTGCTACACCTTTAAGCATGAAGACAAAACCATGGCAGGGAATCTACAGCTCATAATCCAGCTTTCATCCTAAGCAAAATATGGACCCTTTGATCAACTTTTCACCTTGGACACCTCACACAAACGTCCAAGAATCAGTCACATGAAGCAAATGAGTTCAAATTCAAGAGGGCATTTTGGGGACTTCAGGAACATTAGGGCAACGTTTTTATGCTTTCTAGTAGTTCATGTATGCCTATATAAAGGCTTAGGGTTCCAACATTTAGACTTTGCTTTTGATTTTTCCTTGTTCAAGTTTCTGTAAATCCCATTTCAAAGTTTAATGAAATTGAGTTTGAAACCTTGAAGAAAAGTCATTGGCCAATCTTTGTTACTGCTTTCTATTGTTATATGCTTGTTAGTTCTTGAAGTTTAAAACCTGTTTTCAAAAGAGGAGTGTGCAAAAGTTTGCACATTTTCTCATTTTCTTGATATTTTGCTAAGTCGTGTTCCAATCTTGGAATTCTTAGGCTATAGGGCTGATCATAGCATCCTAACTGAGTTGGTTAAGGTGTGGTGAGGCTTATAACTTGGGGATAATCAAGTGTGGGGTAACAAGTTTGCATCAATCAAGATTTTCAAAGTTTCTGATTTTTATGTTATTATGCTTTAACCTTGTTCAATCTCAGCAGGCTTATTGTGGAAGCTTGTGCTTGTTCTTGCTAGCACATAAGCTCAAAATTCGTAGGTGTGGATGTACATCCATGAGGTTTGCATACTCAATCTCAAAATCTGCTTAAATTGTGATTTTTGGTGATATTTGTATGAAACTTGTGTTCTTGTGAATTTTGTGGCTTAAATCTGCTTGAATCTGTTTATCTTACTTGTTTTAGTGTTAATTGATGCTTGGTTGGACTGAAATCTCACTTTGCCTTTGAAAATTTTGATTTGGAAAAGATAAAGGGGTGTTTGGGTCTACTGGTTTGTACTTGCAACTTGTTATTGTGTTGTTAGTTTGTGTTGTTTATGCTTGATATCTGTTATACCTTTGTTTGAGAGTGTTTTGCTGCAAGTTTCTGAGTTTGAAACGTTGAATCAAACAAATTGCTATATCTTGTTGAGTTGACTGTTTTTTGACCTAAAATTTTGGGAAAACCTAGAGTTTATGCATGTTTAGGGATAAAAGCTGTTTAAACATCATCAATATAACCTATTTGATAGATTTGAAGGGTTGAAATTGGCTTGTGTGTGAAATACATCAGAAAAAGTAAAAACTGCATGTGTTAGTGTTCATCAGTAACTTTCATTGCTTGAATCTTGCTTAATTCTTTGAACCAGTGCATGAAATCTGTTTAGACTTGCTTATTAGAGTTTATAATAGCTTGTGTGTGCATTTGGTTGAATTTGGCTGGCTGATTATTGCTAAAACTGCTTATTTGTGCTCAACTGCTTATTGTTCATGTCTGATGATTAATTGATTAAACTGTATCAATTGGGTGTTAGTGATTGTGTTATTTTGATTGTGATTGACTCCTTTTGATCCAAAGATCATTTGGGTGCCTTTGTGAAATCTGAATCTCAAAAAAAAGTCACTAAAGACAAAAAAGTCAAAATAGTCAAGCAGTGGAAAAAGTTTCCACTGCTCAACATCCAAAACTAGCCCCTGCTAGTGCAATTTTGTCATCAGCTTATCAATAAGCTATTCTAGCTTATTCTGACTTGCAACAACTTATTTTTTGTAACAGGTCTTCATTATTTGACCCATTTAAGTAAACTGGAGCTTATGAGAATTTGACTTTGACTTTTTACTAGAAAACCAACTACTTTGACTTTTAACATAAGTGCTTATTTGACTTTCCATCTTATTGAGTGTGCTTATTGAGTAGGTTTTTGATTATTAAGCTTATTTTTGTCATAAGAAACATTTTGCAACTTGAATCAGCTTCTGAGGTGGTCTAGATCACAAAAACGACTATTTTGTCGTTTTATGAATAAGTTTGTGAACTGTTTCTGGCTTATTAAGTGGACTTATTTGAAATTTCTTTTTGCAAAACGTTTTCTTACCTCAAAAGAATGATGTGTGTCAAATTTCAGCTTATGGCACAAGCTTATGGCACAAGCTTATGGCTTAATGGGCCAGAATGCCCATTAAGAATAAGCTTTGTGCTTATTAAGCTGTGATAAGCTACATTTCAGCTTTTGGGCCTTTGAAATTTTTTGCTCAGAATCACATTTTAAGCTAAACTAGAAGTTTTGGTCTTATTTGGTGGACTCTAGATTTTTGGGCCTCTTTTAGCCCATTAAGTGGACTGTTTTGGGTTTAACCCATTTTCTAGGCCCAATAGGGGTACTTAGATAATTTCACTTTCATTTATGAGTTATATAGGTAAAATTAAGCTAGTTTGCAAGTTTTTAGAATTTTTTATAATTTTTGGATTTTTAATATTATTTTAATATTATTTTATTATTAAAAATTAAAAGTCTAATTTTCTAGGTTTTTATATTTTTCCTAGTTTCAAAATACTTAATTAGGATTTTTGCAACTTTCCAAATATTTTTAGAGTGTTTCAATTATTTTCTAGAATTAATTTAAGTTCTAATTGATTTTAGGAGTTTTTAATTGTTTAAAAATAGTTTTAATTTGTTTTAAAATTTTGAAAAATAGTTTTTAGCTTAATTAGAGTATTTTTAAGGTTTACAAACTTTAAAATCTTGTTTAGGGATTTTTAATAATTAATTTTGATTTTTAGGGCTTTAATTAGCATTAAAAAGTCATTATCTAATTAATTAAAAGGTTTTTGCAAGTTTTGATTTTTTGTGAACTCTTAGAATATTATTAGGGATTTTTGGTAATATTTTAGAAATTTTTAGGTTAAAATTTTAATTTTGGTACTTTTTACGACTTTACGTGTACGCCTTTTTAGACTTAGTTTAATCCGTCTTCATAACCGTCATTCGCTTCTAATCCCTTTTCTATTTTTCTTTCTCAAATATAATCACAAATTAATCCATATCATTACACACATAACACACTAGCCTCCTTGAGAACGAACTCATTGTAGGGTCATTTTCACACGGTTTTCCTAAATCGTCGTGCTCACTTGCCCTATTTGTTGCTCTTTTCCTAAAGGGTATACAAAAACCCAACTACCATTTTGGCGCCGCTACCGGGGAGGCGTGTTGTGTTTTGATTTGGCATTGTTGTTTTTATACTAACCATAAATAGTATTTGTATTAGTAGCACTCTACTAATACGTATTATCGGTTTTCGGTTTTTGTGTGAATATTATTAATATATTGTATACGTAGAACAATAAATTCACAAGTACTCTAAATACGTGAGAAATCACAACCTTGACTTGGGAGGTCATTACCCAATCATTGTATTCGAATCTCAAACCAAAGAAAAAGGCAAAAATAGATAAATACTTTCGTGAAGCTTAATCTTGAAAATACAAACTATAAGGTGGGTATAAGGCGGATATTATAAAATATATCCTAAGGAAAAAGGCTCTTAAGTGCTTCGCGCCGTCTCGTTTCCCCGCTTGCTTGTGAGTATTTGATTGTGAGAGCTAATCGAGGGTTTTGCCGCCCAAAGTATTACTAAGTATCATATATAATTTCTTGGTTTCTATTGATTAAACCCTCTTGAACGTTTTGGTGTTGCATCAACGTTCTAAAGTCATCGAAGGCGTTCACTTCAAGTGATCGTTTTCATTCCTTGAGGCTTCTTTAATCGAGAGATTTGATTAAGGAGGAGATTTGTAGATTTTTGTCTACTTAATACATTTCACCAAATTCCAAAAAGGTTAATACATTCAAAAACCACAAAAAAAATTGAAAAATACAAAATACCAAAAAGAATCTTCTTTGCTCGTCCCCTCGTTGTACGTGACGTTTATGCTAACTCGAAATCAAGCAAGACGTGCACGTAAACGAAAGAACAAAACTCCTACTCCCAACAATTCTAGTGAGGAGTCTCCTATTGACGAACGCATTGTAAGAGAAGCACCTACCATGGCGAATCGAACTATGATGGAGTTACTTCAAGCACCCACCGAGGGTTATGGAGAGGCTATTGTGATTCCCGCTATCCTTGCGGAGAATTTTGAGGTGAAAACGGGTTTGTTGTCGGTGATCCAAAACAACAAATTCCGTGGTGATGAGAAGGACAATCCACACAACCATATCCGCCAATTCAATCGTCTTATCGCTACTTGCAAGTTTAAGGATGTCTCGAATGACTCGATTAAGATGATGCTTTTTTCCGTATTCCTTAGCGGGGCCCGCTAAAATTTGGTTAGAGAAAGAGCCACCCAAATCTATATTGATGTGGAAGGATCTTGTTTCAAAATTCGTGAACCAATTTTTTCCGCCCTCTAAGACTACACACTTGTAAAACGAGATTTCAAAGTTTTCACAAGAATTTAATGAAAGTTTTTTCAACGGCTTGGAATAGGTTTAAGGAAATGTTACATGAATGTCCTCATCACGGTTTTTCCGATTTGAATCAAATTGACACGTTTTACAATGGACTTAATGATCATGAAAGGGATTATTTGAATGCCGTCGCGGGTGGTAATTTTTTGTGTAAAACGGTTGAGGAAGCTTTGGTGATAATTGAAAATAGATCTAAGGTGTATAGTCCTCGTAGCACGTCTAGTGTTCGTAAGGCTTCGTCTTCGGCTTCACCTTCTTTGTCTACTACCATCGATGCTTGCCAAATTGAGGCGAACTTGGAAAACAAGATTTTTGATAATTTGAAAGGACTTTTGATTGAGTTTAAAGTTGGTGAACAAAGTACTCCCGCTACGGCTAAAGCGGTTCAGGTTTCTTGCATGTATTATGGTGGAGGTCATGATTTCTCCGAGTGCATTACTAACGGTGGTAACACTTCGAGTACCTTCGCGGCCACGGGAAATTACAACCAAAACGGTCAAGTTTCTCGCTCTAATCAAATGACTCCACCGGGTTTTGGTTCAAATCAAAATGCTAACAACAATTATCGCAACAATCAAGTTGGTTTCAAAAACAATTACAACAAGGGTAATTATGGGAATCAAGGGGCTAATAATCAAGTTTCAAACAAAAATGATTTTCAAAACAACAACAAAAGTTTGCAAACATTGAAAGATCTTCCAAGTGAGTTTGTTGAATATGCTAGTGGGAATGATGCTAGGTTTGACAATATTCAAAGAGAAATCATTAGCCTAAGATCCGAGTTTAAGAACGACTTGAAGAAAGAGTTGAAAAATGAGTTAGCTAATGAACTTAAAATCCACACCAACAAGATGGAAGGAAATGTCACTAGGTTGGAACAAAACAAACAAAAGATGGAACAAGGGCAACATGAGATTAAACAAGAGATGATTAAGGCCGAGAAAAGGCAAACCGAAGCCGTATTGAGGCAATCTAATTTTGAAGATAAGATCTCGTCTATGTTTGAGGCAATAATGTGTAAACCGTCTTCGAGTGGTCTTCCTAGCAACACCATATCCAACCCTAAGGGTGAGATGAAAGTGATTACCACACGTAGTGGTAAGACACTTAAGGAACCGACTCCTCAACCAATTGCTCCTACGGAGGAAGCAATTGAGGAAGAACCCGAGGTGGTGGTCTAAAAGGAGCATGTCCCAATCCCACGAAGTACCGCTCATGCCACACCTACGGTTGACCCATTACCATCATTGGAACCCGAGATTCCAACGGCTATGCCTACTATGACTCAACCCACACCACCTTTTCCCTATCCATCGAGACTTAGGAAGGAGAAACGTCAAGAGCGCGACAATTACCAATTTGAGCTTTTTATGAAAATGTTTCGTGATTTGCACCTTAATGTGATTTTCGCCGATGCTTTGGTCATGATTCCTCGATTTGCCACTAACTTTAATAGTATGTTGAACAACAAGGAGAAATTGCACCAATTGTCTAGTTGTTCATCGGTTTATCTTAATCGCATACCTCAAAAAGTCGGTGATCCCGGTAAATTTTTGATCCCTTGTACAATCCAAGATATGGAAGAATGCTTCGCCTTGGCCGATCTTGGTGCTAGCATTAACTTGATGCCACTTGCAATCTTCAAGTCGCTTAATCTTTCTAATATTACTCCTTCACTAATGTCTATCGAGTTGGCCGACCATTCCACGATTCCCGCATGTGGTTTGGCGGAAGACGTTTTTGTGAAAGTGGGGAAGTTCTACTATCCCGTAGACTTTATCGTTGTTGATATCGCCACGGATCCTCAAGTTCCTCTCATATTAGGTCGTTCGTTTTTAGATACGTCTATGGCTTTGATTGATGTGCATGCTAGAAAGATCACCTTACGTTTCAACGACGAGGAACTTGTTATAAACGCAACTCAAAACTCTCAAATTTCTCATGTTTATTCCGTTGCAACCATAAACCTCGTTGATATGATTGACGTAGTTTGCGAGGAATTTTCACAAGAAGTTCTAGGTTTTGGTGATGAAGAAACTAGTGGCAATCCCACTATGTTGGATCCAATTCTTGATAATTCAACACCAACCTTCACTCCTTTTGAAGGTGGTGGTTTACGTTGGAAGAATGCAATGTTCCACGTACTTGTGACGAAGACCTCGACAACGATGAGGACTTCTCGATTATCAAGGATTTTCTTAACGATTTCCTATTTCCTCCACCCGAGGAGGTTATGAGTATCGAGCCCAAATCTTCACTTGAGGAACCACCTATTCTCGAGTTGAAAGATCTACCTCCTCACCTCAAATATGTCTATTTGGAGGAGGACGACAAGTTGCCGGTTATTATTGCGAAGGAACTTTCGAATGATGAAAAAACCGCACTTGTCGATGTTCTAAAGGATCACAAAAGGGCGATTGCGTGGAAGTTATCCTACATTAAGGGAATCGATCCCAAGTTTTGTACCCACAAAATCTTAATGGAGGAGGATTTCAAGCCCACAATCCAAAGTCAAAGGAGGGTGAACCCCAAAATTCATGACGTCATCAAAAAGGAGGTCCTTAAACTCCTTGACGCGGGAATGATTTACCCTATTTCCGATAGCCCTTGGGTGAGTCCTATTCATTGTGTCCCTAAAAAGGGAGGAATGACCGTTGTGCCAAACGATGCCAACGAGTTGATTCCCACTAGACTCGTGACCGGATGGAGAGTGTACATTGACTATCGAAAGTTGAATGAAGCCACTCGAAAAGACCATTTCCCTTGCCCTTCATGGACCAAATGTTGGAGCGTCTTGCGTGAAACGATTTCTATTGCTTTCTAGATGGTTTTTCCGGTTACTTCCAAATTCCCATCGACCCTCGTGATCAAGAAAAAACTACGTTTACGTGTCCATATGGAACGTTTGCCTATCGTAGAATGCCATTCGGACTTTGCAATGCACCGGGAACCTTTCAAAGGTGCATGATGGCTATTTTTCATGACATGATCGAGAAGACGATGGAAGTCTTCATGGATGACTTTTCCGTGTTTGGTGATTCTTTCACTTCGTGTTTGTCGAACCTTGAGAGAATGTTAAAACGTTGTGAGGAAACCAACCTTGTGCTCAATTGGGAAAAATGTCATTTTATGGGAGTTAGGAGTTTCCTAGGCCACGTTGGCTTTTATCGTCGATTCATCAAGGATTTTTCAAAGATTTCTCGACCCATTACACATCTTCTTGAAAAAGAGGCACGTTTTGTCTTTGACGAAGATTGTGTACGAGCCTTTGAAATCCTTAAGAGGAAACTTACCGAAGCTCCCATTCTTGTTGCTCCCAATTGGAACCTCCCCTTTGAGCTCATGTGTGATGCTAGTGATTACGCTATTAGGGCCGTTTTGGGGCAACATCATGATAAGCACTTCTTGCCTATTCACTATGCTAGCAAGACGATGACCGAGGCTCAACTAAAATACACTACAACGGAAAAGGAGTTCCTTGCCGTGGTGTATGCATTTGAGAAATTCCGACCTTATCTCGTCTTGACAAAATGCATAGTGTATACGGACTATTCGGCTATTAAGTATCTCATGGCAAAGCAAGATGCTAAGCCTAGATTACTTCGTTGGATTCTCCTCCTTCAAGAATTTGATCACACCATCGTTGACAAAAAAGGAGCCGAGATTCTAGCGGCCGATCATCTTTCTCGTTTGGAAGATCCTCACCAAAGTGTTTACGAGCCCAAGGAAATCACCGAAACATTTCCGCTTGAGACACTTGGTGTAGTGAATTCTAAGCTTGATCCTTCCACCCCATGGTTTGCGGACTTTGCAAATTACCATGCGGGTAACTTCATCGTTAAGGGTATGACGACTCAAGAAAAACGAAAATTCTTTCGTGACGTCAAGTTCTACTTTTGGAAGGACCCTTACTTGTTTCGAACTTGTACGGATCAAATCATCCGACGTTGTGTATTTGGCACCGAAGCTTCTAACATCCTTAGAGCTTGCCATGAGGGACCCACGGGTGGTCACCACGGTGCTAATCTCACGGCTAAAAAGGTGTTTGATGCCGGCTTCTTTTGGCCTACTATTTACCGAGATGCACAAGATCTTATGAAGTCGTGTGATGCATGCCAACGACAAGGAAAAGCCTCACAAAAAGATGAAATGCCACAAAATATCATCCAAGTATGTGAGATCTTTAACGTTTGGGGAATAGACTTTATGGGCCGTTCCCATCATCTCGTGGTAATAAGTACATCCTTGTTGCGGTGGACTACCTATCTAAGTGGGTGGAGGCCAAGGCCTTACCCACCAATGATGCTCGTGTGGTAGTCAAGTTTTTGAAGCAATTGTTTTCTCGGTTTGGAACCCCTCGTGCTATCATAAGCGATCGTGGAACCCATTTTTGTAACGACCAATTTGAAAGGGTTCTAAGGAAATATGGGGTTACACATCGGCTTTCTACGGCTTATCACCCACAAACGAGTGGGCAAGTCGAGGTTTCAATCCGAGTGTTGAAAAGGATTTTGGAGAGATCCGTTGGGGAAAACCGACAATTGTGGTCGGATAAGTTGGACGATGCTTTATGGGCCTTTAGGACCGCTCATAAGAAACCCATTGGGTGCACTCCCTATAAGCTTGTGTATGGAAAGAATTGTCATTTGCCTATCGAGTTAGAACACAAGGCTTATTGGGCCCTAAAGCATTGTAATGATGATATGGAGACCGCGGGAAAACACCGGAAAATGCAATTGAATGAATTAGATGAATTGAGGGATATTGCTTATGAAAATTCATTGATTTAAAAAGAAAAACTAAAAAGTTGCATGATTCAAAAATTATAAACCGGGTTTTTAACATTGGGGATCAAGTTTTTCTTTTTAATTCAAGATTAAAAATCTTTTCCGGTAAGTTGAAATCCCGTTGGTCCGGTCCATTCACTGTGACTCAAGTGTTTCCGTATGGGACCATCGAGCTAGCTCAAGATGATGGTCCTAACTTCAAGGTGAATGGACATAGGTTGAAGCACTACTTCGGCGGGGAAGTTCCATCCTTGAACTACCTCGACCAAGTCACCTTCCCCAATGATAATTAGTATTGAGGGGATCGAGTCGAGCTCATGACTCGGTAATAAAAAACGAGGAGCCTCGTGGGGGAGTCCCATTCTTATCATATGTACATATTATCTCTTTATAATGTAGTTAACGTGTGGGGATTTGTGCCCTTCCAACCTTTGTTCCGTGGTTGTTTGTGAATTGTGAACTTTAGATGATCATGATCTTCACGATTGGAGCCTCTCGTGTTCGTTTTATGGGAGCACTCGATCGTTTGCTTTGAAGACTTTCTCAATATTCATGATATATCCTTGATTGTTCTAACCTTAGGTTATTAGCACACTTCATAAACGGCTATTAATTTAATGGTTACACCTTTTCCATGCTAGATTAGGCATTCGACTACGTCTCTAGTATGGGGGTGTTTGCACCCCAAAACTCGAAACACTGAGGACAATGTTTAACTTTAGTATGGGGGGGTGAATAGATACTTGCCCTGCCAAACCTTCACGCTTTCCAAAGTTTATCTTTTTGTTATCGTTTTGCTGCAAAATAAGGCTAAAAATGGTCAAATTTTAAAATTTTTCTCATGTTTTATAAGTGTTTGAAGACACGAATGTAGATTTTCCGATGGCGAGAATAAGAGTAATTTTTTACTCGACCGTGCGTGTTGAGCACTTAGCTTTGGTTCCTTAACTACATATTAGGCTAAGTCTCTTAAATGAGGACGAGAAATGATAGGGTTAATTATAAGTTACTATGCTAAACGTAGAGTACTCGTATTCTTTCAAAAACTCATGTGTTCTAATTATTTGCTTATTCTCCCTTCGCATGTAAATATTTTTTGCTTAATAAATATTGACTTAGCGGTTTAGTTGGGATTGTTGGGTTTCTAGTCTTTTCTAGTAGCTTCCGTGTAATTAAATTGGGAAGACATTAAGGTATCGCCAGCGTCACGGTTTTGAAGTATTGGCACCCTAATGATCGAAAGCTTCACCCAATAATAAGATTTCAAGTGCTCACCTAAATCTAGCAAACAATTTGAAGCCTTACAAGGCCGAAAAATCTATGCAAAATTGAAAGTGAATCAAGCCTTAATCTTCGAAGCTTTAAAGATCCAAAATTCGCCTTAGCTTGAGGATATACGTCTTTGGCTAATAAAACCACCGATGTGGCGGACAATAAAAGGCAAGGCAAGACCAAAGTCATAATAAAAGCTTCATGGCGAAGTTGAATAAAAGATGGAGGTAAATCAAAGATAATAAGGCCCTTCCGTTAGGGGGCGTATAAAAGTCTTGGTAATAAGTCTCATGTTCAAAACCGTTATAAAACCGTGTTTATCGATTCTTCTTGTCAACTTAATTTTTTGACATCGTTGTCTATTGGGAGGGGTTATTGATTTGATGGTCTTAGTTACACCGTTAGGACTCTATTTTTAGACCTAAATCTCTATTATCGCATAAGTCAAACAATGTATCCTCGTGAAGCATTCAAGACAAAATAAAATATAAGAGATACAACTTAGGAATAATGGGAGGATAAGTACGTGATTAGGGCATATGAGTAGTGTTAGCATTACTAACTTATAATGACAATGATCTCGTTGCACGCTTAGCATGGAATTGGGGTGAAAATCGAGGACGATGAAATTATTTCTAACGAAGCATTCACGTGTTCTTATTCTATGAACCTAAACGACCCATTTTGCGATGAAAATCATACATTATGTCTGAAACACAAGTAGAAGTAGCAATAGTAGTAGTGTAGCTAGTTTAATCGTTCAATAAAGTGAATAAAAATGAATTTTGGAGATGCTACGATACTTTATTCTAGCATTGCGTGAGGGCACAGCAATGGTTTAGTATGGGGGAGTGATGAGACTGCTTTTATACATAGTCTCATCTTCCAAATAGGGCTTAAAATGCATTAAATATCATCAAAATACCCATATATATGCTTGTGTTTGCTACTTGTGTATTTTAGGTACGGATATTGAGAAAATGACAAAAGATCACAAGAATCATGAAAAAACGAACACGGGAAACGAAGCCGCACAATGAACCAAGTCCTAATGAAGACTTTCCCAAGATCAACCCTTGAAGACTTGAAGAATTATGAAGAAGGGTCCTCCAATTATGAAGAATTGACACTTTATACCCTTGTATCCTCATAATTACAAGTTTGGTCCCTAAAGTTTGTCAAAATTACAAAAAGGGCCCTCCACTTTGAAGACTTGGCAAGTTTAGCCCCTCAACAAAGCTAAATTTTCAACCAATATCATCCACAAAGTCAAATACATCATGAATTCCTTCAAAGTACAATAAATTATGATAGGTGTGTAAACACCCATCTTTTCTACCACTTAATTACAATAATAACCGGACCAAAACGTGTATTTTATGTCTTTTATGTCGGAATTATGCGTGGTTTGTGTTTTTGTTGTGATTTAGGACGAAAAGGTGAAAAGTGGAGAAAACACGGGAATTCACGGGCATTTACGGACTTTTATTGAAGAAAAAGATGAAAGACGAAGTCGAGAAATCAAGAGTGCAAATGGAACGGAAGTCCACGACCAATTCTGAAGATTTATCGAAGAAAAAGTCAAAAGACGGAAGTTTATCAAAAGCCGAAGAATTCAAGTCTATTTTATTGAAGAATTTAAAGACGAGTTCAAAAGAAATCCCAAGCCACAAGTCATTATAGTCCAAGTTTAAAGAAGATTAGAAGGAAAAAGGACTAATGGTGCAATTAATGAAGACTATATGCTTAAGGGCTTAATCTTGCAATTAACAAGAAATGAAGGAGGGGAGAAACCTTCCTTAATCCTCCCCTATATATAGATTAGGATAGTCATTATTTTTCCTTGTTGGCTAAGTGTGACAATTAGCTCTTCCACCATTTACTTACCTTGTCATTTACTTTTCTTGTCAAATTTAAATACCTTGTCTTGCACCTTAAATTCATTTAATTTCAAGTAAGTTTTCATTTAATTATTGTCAATCTTTACCTTATCTTGTCAATCTCTTATCTACCTTTCTTAATCTTTGATTTATGTGTTTATGTTTATGTTCATGTTCATGCTTTTATTTTGATCCAAGTGGTTTTTGATGATTGTGGTTAAAGTTGTTTGATTTATTGATTTTAATTGTTGTTTATGTTTACTGCTATTCTGTTAATAGTTTGATTGAATCTTTGTGTTGATATTTGATTAATCTGAGTTTAGATCTGCTGTTTTCTTTGATCCCTTGTTCTTCGGGAAAGTTTGTTCTTGTTTCTGATCCTTTCAGGTAAAAAGTTCCGAGCCAAGACTGTTCATCCGGAACATTCAATGTTCCGAACGAAGGAGAACTTCCGAGTCAAACTTTTGTTCATTCGGAACTCAAAAGTACCGGGTCAATTTACTTCATTCGAAACTCAAAAGTTCCGGGTCAAGGAGATTCATTCGGAACTCAAAAGTTCCGGATCAACACAAAACTTCCGAACGAACTTCCGAACGAAGTTCCGAACGAAAGTTCTGAACGAAGTTCCGAACGAACTTCCGAACGAAACTTCCGAACGAAGTTCCGAACGAAGGATAAGTTCCGAATCAAGGGCAAGATCCGGATCAAGAAGTGTTCATTCGGAAGTCTGAAAATTCCGAATCAAGGAGGCTTCATTCGGAATCTTCCGAATCAAGGGTTAATCAAATGTTCCGAATCAAGGAAAAATTTTGAAGTTCCGAATCAGTAAAGTTCCGAACGAAGGATTGTTTTGGATAAGTGACATATTCAGATCAATTAGTTCCGGATCAAGGATTTTGGTAATATTCCAAGCGAAGAAGAATCATTCCAACCGAAGGTGACATTCCGGACGAGTGATTGTTCCAAATGAAGGATTATTCCGAATGAGCTGTGTTCAGGTTCTTATTAGCTTTTGTCTTTGATTTTTATTTTCAAGCTTTAATTTTCCTGCCTTTTATTTAATTGCACTTTAAGATTATTTTCCTTAGTTTTATTTTAGTTTTGCCTTAGTTTAAGTTTTAGTCGCGTTTTAAGATTGCCTTAGATAGATTTAAATTTGCGTCATTTACTTTAGTGCCCTTTAATTTTAGTCACGCTTTTAAATACTTGCACCATTAATTTAATTAGACTTAAGAGCACTTTTACTTTAATTGTTTTGCACCTTTTATTTTAAACACTACAACGACACATCTTTGTTCCACCAAAAACAATAGAGTCACATAGAGAGCCTAGCTCAATTCGATTAGACAGGAACAACGAACTTTAATCTTTTTATATAGGCAAAAAGCCTTGTATCAAATGGCGCCGCTGCCGGCTCTTTTCGTTAAGATTGACGGTTTTCTGTGAGAGACACGTTGCTTTTTGGTATCCGTTCACTTGTGAGCGTTATTTTTCTTGCTTAAAAAATTCAAAAAATCATAAAAATTAAAAAATTGAAAAATCCATAAAAATTAAAAATTTCAAAAATCCAAAAAGATCTTATCTTTATTGTGTATATATATTGTCTTTGCGTTTGGTTTTGTTTTCTTTTGCATTTTCAGGTGCATGCGTACTAGATCTTCTAATTATCAAGAGCCCGAGCCTCAAGAAGATTTAAGTATGGCAGGTGTTAACAACAACAACATTCCACCACACCTCAATAATAATAATAATAACAACAATGTTCTCCCACAACCCGATCTTCGGACCATGGAGGAACTTTTTCAACCAACAATGTTTGGACGAGGAGGACCGATTGCACCGATGCAAATCAACGCTCCTGAGTTTTCGTTGAAGCACCACATGATTCAGCAAGTGCAAACAAACCCATTTAGAGGATTGCCTGATGATGATGCCAACAAACACCTCGACAAATTTATTACAATCACCCAAAGCATGAAGTTGCCTGGGGCCACAATGGATGTTCTACGCCTACAACTCTTTCCACATACTTTATCGCATCATGCCGAGAAATGGTTTGATCGTCTCTCGAAGAATTCTATTCACACTTGGGATGACATGACTCAACGCTTTCTATCGAGCTACTTTCCACCATCCATGGTCACAAGCCTTCGCAATCAGATCAACGGTTTCATGCAATATCCCGATGAATCTCTTTTTGACGCTTGGAAGAGATATAATGTCTTGATCGATAGATGTCCAAACCATAACATGCTCCCTGTGACCTTAATAGATACTTTCTACAACGGTTTGACTTTTCGAGATCGTGATACGATCAATGCAGCCGCCGGTGGCACATTCATGAAAAGGAGACCCGAGGAGTGTAGAGAGTTAATAGAGAACATGACTACTCATCACAAAAACTGGGATTCCTCTGCTTCTTCTAGGAACAACATGAGAGTCAATGTTTCCTCCACCTCAGCAAACCCTGAGATGACCGAACTCACTCGCATGATGGCCGAAATGAGCAAAAGTATTACGCTTCTCGCTTCAAACCAACAACAACAACAAGTTAAAGCGGTTGCTAATCCTTGTGAAACATGTGGCGGTCCTCACTCATACACCGATTGTCCTTCTACACAAGGAAATCTGGAAAATGTGTATGCTGCTTACGGTAATTATTCACCGGAAAATTACCAAGCTAGACAACAAGGGGATAGAAATCTGTTGAGCTACCGTTCCAACAACTACCTTTCACCCGGTTTTTCTCCTCAAAACCAAAACCCCGCCAACAACTACAATAGGAGCAACCAAATCCCACCAAGAGCTTCTAATCCTTATAACCCACCCACCCAACAACACCCACCCATAAACACCGATGTTGACGCCATCATGAGAACTCAAGGTGAGCAAATCAAGAATCTACATAGCCAAATAATCAATTTGAAAGGAGATATCTTGAAGCAAGGAAATGACATCAAAACCGAGGTTCGTGATAATATTCAATCCTCCTTCAGCACTCAAACAACTGAATTAAAGAATCTGTTGGCTAGTTTCTTGCCTGAAGCTCAACCTTCTTCTTCTTTGGGTTCTCTACCTTCAAACACCGTCACTAATCCGCGAGCTAATGTGAGTGCTATAACTACGCGTAGTGGAATTACCATTGTCGATCCACCTATCCCACCACCATCATATACACCTCCTCCACCACCATGTATCCCTACTCCTCCTACACCTAGTATTAGTACACCATTACCGTCTCCGCCTCGTCATGACGATGTATCTCGGAAGGACCCTTCAACATCCCAACCTTTATCGACTACACCTTCACCGTCTCCCTATCAACCCAGAATCCCATACCCTTCTCGCATAGGCAAGACCAACGAGCTAACCAAGAATGACTGTCAAGTATTGAAATATGTGGATATGCTATCTAAAATGATCATCAACATTAGCCTTGTTGAAGCACTCTGCCACATGCCGAAATTTGTCAAAGCATTCAAGGAATTGCTTAGCAAGAAGGAGAAGCGGATTGAACTCGCCAACACACGCTTAAACGAAAACTGCTCAGCAGTTATTCTTAAAGAATTACCGGAAAAACTTGGAGATCCCGGTCGTTTTGTGTTGCCTTGCGTGTTCAACAAAACTGAAGAAATTACTGCCCTTGCTGATCTCGGGGCTAGTATTAATTTGATGCCACTGAGTGTTTGGAAAACACTATCATTTCCCGATCTCATTCCAACAAAGATGACTCTCGAACTTGCAAATCGCACTCTCGCTTACCCCGTTGGTATAGCCGAAGACCTGTTCATCAAAGTTGGCACATTTACTTTCCCGGTCGATTTTGTCGTAGTTGATTATGAAATGGACCCTCGTATTCCTTTAATACTTGGTCGGCCATTTTTGAGAACCGGACGAGCTTTAGTGGATGTGGCCGAAGGTGAGTTAATCTTACGAGTCGGGGATGATTCAAAAGTTTTTAAAATGGGGAAGCTTACAGGCAAATCCTTTGGAGGCCGAGAATCAGTGAATATGATAAATGTGCTCGATGACTTTACCGTCTATGACAATCCTCTATTCGAGTCTTCCACTGATAATCCACTCTTTGAAGATAATGTGGATGATTCTCACTCTACTTTGGACGCTTCTCCCATTTATGATTCACCACCGGTCTTTGATGCTTATGATGATGATTCTAGCTCAGATTCGGATGATTTTGATTGTACTTCTGAGTATCCCGAGCTGTCCACTTTCTATGATTTCGGTGAGGCTGATACTCTTTCGAGCGATTCATCACATGATGAAGATCCTCCGCCATCACTCGATCCTACTTTGGACGATTATTCATTTGAGGAAGATTTCTCTGAATTTCTCAACACATACTTCCCTCATGAGAGTGATGCTCCTCCTTATGACTTTGAAGATTATCGTCTTGATCCTACTTTGGATTTGAAGCACATTCTGTCAAAGGAGAAGAAACCAGTTGACACCAAAATCCGTTGCACTTATGATTTGACACCTCTTTGTCCCCCTTCTGAGGACGAGGTTGTGCTTCTTTACGGATCTTCTTCACACTCGGCTGAGCCTGAGTGCTATTTTCCCTTGAAGGAAAAGGTGTTCGACCCCGGTATTGAAGTCTTTAAGCCATCTCAGTATCCACCTGATGAAATAAAAGGAAAAATCTTTGGACATTTTGAAGACATGCTTGCACTTCACCCTCGCTTCCACCATGCTCCATCATTGCTTAAGGGAACCCTGCCACTTCTTCTTTGGCTTGCCTTGTTTGCCTTAAGCTCGTGCTTATTGATGGATGAAAACTATGTCTTTGATCCTGGTGGATATGTTTCATGCTACTTCCGTTAATGATCAAGGTCGAGTCAGGCTAATGACTCGGTTAACAAATATCAAGCGCTTCTTGGGAGGCAACCCATAAATCTATCTTTTCGCTTTCTTTAGCATAAGTGTAGGGGAGACCCGTTGGTTTGCTTTCCTCGCCTCACTTCTTAATCAGGGATTCGAGCTTCAATGATCCACTCTTGATGATTCTTGACGACCCGTGATTCCGTGTTCCATTATCCTGGTTCTATCCTAAACTCTTTTCGATTCACTATTTTATATTTTCTCAATATTAAAATAGGAATCTCTTTAGTTGTCTTTTCCTTAGCAATATTTAAACAAAGTGCACAATGTCCTAAGTGTAGGGGAGTTTACTCCCACATGCTTAAACATTGAGGACAATGTTTATCTTAAGTGTAGGGGGGACTTCTATCGAAGTTAAGTGGTCTTTTCCTTGTATTTGTCCTCATTTTAACCTGAAAATCAATTTTTCGACATTTTTCAAAATTTTTAATCTATTTTGGCCTATTAGTTTTTCCCTTTGTATAGTTATTTTTCTTTCCTTATTAGAATAAATGTTTAATAAGTGGTTTTAATTTTCAAACGTTGTGAATCTTTTGACTCAACCCGAGTTTACTCTAGCTAGTATCCTTAACATGTTTAAGTCAAGTTTTGCTAGGCTTTTATATAGGGGGCTATAAAACGCGAAAGTCTTAACTCTCACGGGTTAAGAACAAGAACTTTTCGCAAGTTTCTATAATTGATCCTAGAGAGTCGGTTATCAAAGGAACTTCAAAATGCGATTTCTAAACTTGAAAAAGTCTAAGAATTTGCAAGGTCCTATAGGCGACTCGAAAACCCAAAACTTTGATTTAATAGGCTAAGTATACACGAGTCTCATTACTTGAGATTTTAAACTGTGGCGAACGAGAGATGATAGAGCCAATTATAAGTTCGGTATTCTTTCGCGAATTTATGTGAGTTAATTATAAGCCTATTCTCCCATTGCTTGCTAATAAATTTATCTTCTAATAAATAAGGTTGTACGATTTGAAAAGTTACTTAGCTTCTAGCCCAAGATCGTTTAAAAGTTGCTCGGTATGGATTAGAGTTCATAGCCAAGGCATAACTTATTGAAGCGGGATGCGAAGATTGGCGAGTCCAAAAAGGCCCTAACAAGGCATGAGGGCTATATTTTGTTGCTAAAGATCCCAAGTGATGTGAAGAATCATTTATCGAAAATCAATATGAAGGATCGAGACACACGACGAAAAGCAAATACTCCCCAAAAGTCATGGAGAAGTGTATCCGAAAAGACCCTAACAAGGTATGAGGATAAATAGATCCAAGTCATAAAAGGAGGCGGATCGTTGTATATCAAAGTCCAAAATAAAGATTGGAGAAAAATGAAGAAGTCGTGGTCCAAGTATGAATCTCTCAAAACTTCAAGTGAAGAAATTCCTATATGAAGAAAAGACCATAATTTCATGAACGTCTCTCAAGCTTTGAAGTATGAAGTCGCTGCCAAATATCGGTCCGAGAAAGGTCTCAAATCACGAAACGAGTTATGCCAAGATATGAACTTTATGAGGTCCCGAGAAGCAGTTTTAAAAGATTTTGTCCTTTAGATAACTATTGATCAAATCGTTCACTTTATTTTCAGACTTAATAACTATCGAAATAAGTCAAAAATGCATCCTCGTGATCATTCAAGGCAATAATAAAATATAAGAGATACACCTAGGAATAAGGGAGTCTAAGTGAATAATTGGCCCACATGAGTTCGTGATAGTTTACTAACTTATAATAACAATGATCTCGTTTTTAAGCTTGGTTTGGAGAAAGTGAAAACTTGAGGATGATGATTATTCATAACATTTTCAAAACCCAAGGTATGCTTTTGATTTCTTTATTTTGTATGACTTTAATTTTCTATCCCTTTAATAAAGGCCAACGTGGATTGATTATGATGAAAAGAGTAATCTTGCTTTGTAACTAAGGCATTGCATGAGGACATTGCAATGGTCAAGTGTAGGGGATTTGATAGGTGTGTAAACACCCATCTTTTCTACCACTTAATTACAATAATAACAGGACCAAAACGTGTATTTTATGTCTTTTATGTTGGAATTATGCGTGGTTTGTGTTTTTGTTGTGATTTAGGACGAAAAGGTGAAAAGTGGAGAAAACACGGGAATTCACGGTCATTTACGGACTTTTATTATAGAAAAAGATGAAAGACGAAGTCGAGAAATCAAGAGTGCAAAAGGAACGGAAGTCCACGACCAATTCTGAAGATTTATCGAAGAAAAAGTCAAAAGACGGAAGTTTATCAAAAGCCAAAGAATTCAAGTCTATTTTATTGAAGAATTTAAAGACGAGTTCAAAAGAAATCCCAAGCCACAAGTCATTATAGTCCAAGTTTAAAGAAGATTAGAAGGAAAAGGGACTAATGGTGCAATTAATGAAGACTATATGCTTAAGGGCTTAATCTTGCAATTAACAAGAAATGAAGGAGGGGAGGAAGCTTCCTTAATCCTCCCCTATATATAGATTAGGATAGTCATTATTTTTCCTTGTTGGCTAAGTGTGACAATTAGCTCTTCCACCATTTACTTACCTTGTCATTTACTTTTCTTGTCAAATTTAAATACCTTGTCTTGCACCTTAAATTCATTTAATTTCAAGTAAGTTTTCATTTAATTATTGTCAATCTTTACCTTATCTTGTCAATCTCTTATCTACCTTTCTTAATCTTTGATTTATGTGTTTATGTTTATGTTCATGTTCATGCTTTTATTTTGATCCAAGTGGTTTTTGATTATTGTGGTTAAAGTTGTTTGATTTATTGATTTTAATTGTTGTTTATGTTTACTGCTGTTCTGTTAATAGTTTGATTGAATCTTTGTGTTGATATTTGATTAATCTGAGTTTAGATCTGCTGTTTTCTTTGATCCCTTGTTCTTCGGGAAAGTTTGTTCTTGTTTCTGATCTTTTTAGGTAAAAAGTTCCGAGCCAAGACTGTTCATCCGGAACATTCAAAGTTCCAGACGAAGGAGAACTTCCGAGTCAAACTTTTGTTCATTCGGAACTCAAACGTTCCGGGTCAATTTACTTCATTCGGAACTCAAAAGTTCCGGGTCAAGGAGATTCATTCGGAACTCAAAAGTTCCGGATCAACACAAAACATCCGAACGAACTTCCGAACGAAGTTCCGAACGAAAGTTCCGAACGAAAGTTCCGAACGAAGTTCCGGACGAACTTCCGAACGAAACTTCCGAACGAAGTTCCGAACGAAGGATAAGTTCCGAATCAAGGGCAAGATCCGGATCAAGAAGTGTTCATTCGGAAGTCTGAAACTTCCGAATCAAGGAGGCTTCATTCGGAATCTTCCGAATCAAGGGTTAATCAAAAGTTCCGAATCAAGGAAAAATTTAGAAGTTCCGAATCAGTAAAGTTCTGAACGAAGGATTGTTTTGGATAAGTGACATATTCAGATCAATTAGTTCCGGATCAAGGATTTTGGTAATATTCCAAGCGAAGAAGAATCATTCCAACCGAAGGTGACATTTCGGACGAGTGATTGTTCCAAACGAAGGATTATTCCGAATGAGCTGTGTTCAGGTTCTTATTAGCTTTTATCTTTGATTTTTATTTTCAAGCTTTAATTTTCCTGCCTTTTATTTAATTGCACTTTAAGATTATTTGCCTTAGTTTTATTTTAGTTTTGCCTTAGTTTAAGTTTTAGTCGCGTTTTAAGATTGCCTTAGTTAGATTTAAATTTGCGTCATTTACTTTAGTGCCCTTTAATATTAGTCATGCTTTTAAATACTTGCACCATTAATTTAATTAGACTTAGATTTACTTTAAGAGCACTTTTACTTTAATTGTTTTGCACCTTTTATTTTAAACACTACAACGACACATCTTTGTTCCACAAAAACAATAGAGTCACATAGAGAGCCTAGATCAATTCGATTAGACAGGAACAACGAACTTTAATCTTTTTATATAGGCAAAAAGCCTTGTATCAAATTACAAGTTTGGTCCTTTGAAAATTCCAAAATTACACAAAGGACCCTCAACTTTCAACATTTGGCAAAAATGGTCCCTCATCAAACATGACTTGGCAATTTTAGTCCTCCAAAATGCTCATTATACAAGTCAAGACCATTATCCATCATCAAAATGCCAAATCAGCCATTGAAGAATTCAAAAATGGCAAGAAATACCCCTGAAAATACTTTGGAAAAGTATTTGGGGCAAAAGAGTGAAAATGGAAACTTAAATTACAAAGGGATCTGGATTTTAGTTTGCTATTTACAACATGAAAGGATTTGCAAAGAGGAAGGGTTATTTCTGGCCAGACAAGAAAGATACATAGGCCAGTAATAGCTTGACACGTGCCCCACTAAATCAAACCCACCAATCACCACATTTCCTGGCGCCACATCACCAATCCACTCACCCCATTTAACTAATTAACTATCTAGTTAGTTAATAATGGCGCCTAACACATTTTTAAACCCTTAAACAGATCAAACGGCTTGTTCTTCATGTTCTTAACAAAATTGGGCTTTTGTTATTTACTCAAAATTAGACCTTAATTGTTTCCAGAATTATGATTAAGGTTATTGTTAACTAATCCCAACCTTAATATATGCCACCTCATCAACCAAGGGTGCACATGAAAGGTGCCCTGCTACACCTTTAAGCATGAAGACAAAACAATGGCAGGGAATCTAAAGCTCACAATCCAGCTTTCATCCTAAGCAAAATATGGACCCTTTGATCAACTTTTCACCTTGGACTCCTCACACAAACGTCCAAGAATCAGTCACATGAAGCAAATGAGTTCAAATTCAAGAGGGCATTTTGGGGACTTCAGCAACATTAGGGCAACGTTTTTATGCTTTCTAGTAGTTCATGTATGCCTATATAAAGGCTTAGGGTTCCAACATTTAGACTTTGTTTTTGATTTTTCCTTGTTCAAGTTTCTGTAAATCCCATTTCAAAGTTTAATGAAATTGAGTTTAAAACCTTGAAGAAAAGTCATTGGCCAATCTTTGTTACTGCTTTATGTTGTTATATGCTTGTTAGTTCTTGAAGTTTAAAACCTGTTTTCAAAAGAGGAGTGTGCAAAAGTTTGCACATTTTCTCATTTTCTTGATATTTTGCTAAGTCTTGTTCCAATCTTGGAATTCTTGGGCTATAGGGTTGATCATAGCATCCTAACTGAGTTGGTTAAGGTGTGGTGAGGCTTATAACTTGGGGATAATCAAGTGTGGGGTAACAAGTTTGCATCAATCAAGATTTTCAAAGTTTCTGATTTTTATGTTATTATGCTTTACCTTGTTCAATCTTAGCAGGCTTATTGTGGAAGCTTGTGCTTGTTCTTGCTAGCACATAAGCTCAAAATTCGTGGGTGTGGATGTACATCCATGAGGTTTGCATACTCAATCTCAAAATCTGCTTAAATTGTGATTTTTGGTGATATTTGTATGAAACTTGTGTTCTTGTGAATTTTGTGGCTTAAATCTGCTTGAATCTGTTTATCTTACTTGTTTTAGTGTTTATTGATGCTTGGTTGGACTGAAATCTCACTTTGCCTTTGAAAATTTTGATTTGGAAAAGATAAAGGGGTGTTTGGGTCTACTGGTTTGTACTTGCAACTTGTTATTGTGTTGTTAGTTTGTGTTGTTTATGCTTGATATCTGTTACACCTTTGTTTGAGAGTGTTTTGCTGCAAGTTTCTGAGTTTGAAACCTTGAATCAAACAAATTGCTATATCTTGTTGAGTTGACTGTTTTTTGACCTAAAATTTTGAGAAAACCTAGAGTTTATGCATGTTTAGGGATAAAATCTGTTTAAACATCATCAATATAACCTATTTGATAGATTTGAAGGGTTGAAATTGGCTTGTGTGTCAAATACATCAGCAAAAGTAAAAATTGCATGTGTTAGTGTTCATCAGTAACTTTCATTGCTTGAATCTTGCTTAATTCTTTGAACCAGTGCATGAAACCTGTTTAGACTTGCTTATTGGAGTTTATAATAGCTTGTGTGTGCATTTGGTTGAAATTGGCTGGCTGATTATTGCTAAAACTGCTTATTTGTGCTCAACTGCTTATTGTTCATGTCTGTATCATGTCTGATGATTAATTGATTAAACTGTATCAATTGGGTGTTAGTGATTGTGTTATTTTGATTGTGATTGACTCCTTTTGATCCAAAGATCATTTGGGTGCCTTTATGAAATCAGAATCTCAAAAAAAAGTCACTAAAGACAAAAAGTCAAAATAGTCAAGCAGTGGAAAAAGTTTCCACTGCTCAACATCCAAAACTAGCCCCTGCTAGTGCAATTTTGTCATCAGCTTATCAATTATCTATCCTAGCTTATTCTGACTTGCAACAACTTATTTTTTGTAATAGGTCTTCATTATTTGACCCATTTAAGTAAACTGGAGCTTATGAGAATTTGACTTTGACTTTTTACTAGAAAACCAACTACTTTGACTTTTAACATAAGTGCTTATTTGACTTTCCAGCTTATTGAGTGTGCTTATTGAGTAGGTTTTTGATTATTAAGCTTAGTTTTGTCATAAGAAACATTTTGCAACTTGAATCAGCTTCTGAGGTGGTCTAGATCACCAAAACGACTATTTTGTCGTTTTGTGAATAAGTTTGTGAACTGTTTCTGGCTTATTAAGTGGACTTATTTGAAATTTATTTTTGCAAAACGTTTTCTTACCTCAAAAGAATGATGTGTGTAAAATTTCAGCTTATGGCACAAGCTTATGGCTTAATGGGCCAGAAAGCCCATTAAGAATAAGCTTTGTGCTTATTAAGCTTTTGGGCCTTTAAAATTTTTTGCTCAGAATCACATTTTAAGCTAAACTGGAAGTTTTGGGCTTATTTGATGGACTCTAGATTTTTGGGCCTCTTTTAGCCCATTAAGTGGACTGTTTTGGGTTTAGCCTATTTTCTAGGCCCAATAGGGGTACTTAGGTAATTTCACTTTCATTTCTAAGTTATTTAGGTTAAATTAAGCTAGTTTGCAAGTTTTTAGAATTTTTTATAATTTTTGGATTTTTAATATTATTTTAATATTATTTTATTATTAAAAATTAAAAGTGTGATTTTCTAGGTTTTTATATTTTTCCTAGGTTCTAAATACTTAATTAGGATTTTTGGAACTTTCCAAATATTTTTAGAGTGTTTCAGTTATTTTCTAGAATTAATTTAAGTTCTAATTGATTTTAGGAGTTTTTAATTGTTTAAAAATAGTTTTAATTGGTTTTAAAATTTTAAAAAATATTTTTTAGCTTAATTAGAGTATTTTTGAGGTTTACAAACTTTAAAATCTTGTTTAGTGCTTTTTAATAATTAATTTTGTTTTTTAGGGCTTTAATTAGCATTAAAAAGTCATTATCTAATTAATTAAAAGGTTTTTGAAAGTTTTCATTTTTTGTAAACTCTTAGAATATTATTAGGGATTTTTGTTAATTTTAAGAAATTTTTAGGTTAAAATTTTAATTTTGGTACTTTTTACGACTTTACGTGTACGCCTTTTTAGACTTAGTTTAATCCGTCTTCATAACTGTCATTCTCTTCTAATCCCTTTTCTATTTTTCTTTCTCAAATATAATCACAAATTAATCCATATCATTACACACATAACACACTAGCCTCCTTGAGAACGAACTCATTGTAAGGTCATTTTCACACGGTTTTCCTAAATCGTCGTGCTCACTTGCCCTATTTGTTGCTCTTTTCCTAAAGGGTATACAAAAACCCAACTACCATTTCACAATCTATTTCAAGGCAAAACATTGTATTTAAGCTCATGACACCGACCCCTGAACCAAATAGTCACCCACGCCAAATGCCAGCATGACTAGAATAAAAACCGTTGCCCCTCTAGGGTATCAGTTGCTAGAATACCACATTCTTATTCCCGTAAATTATCCTTCCCAGAGGTTACTAAGCGTAATGCCCTGGTCTTAGAGAGGGTTGTCAACCCAATAGTACTATCATTAGAATAAGCGGCTATTCCCGACTCACAACATCAAGTCAGAATATAGTTAACGGTTCATGAATTTAGGGTCTTTAGCAACAAGGTACTCAATACTAATGTAAACAACTTAGGCAACATTCGGGTCCAACAATTACTCATGACTTGTGTTCATTTATTTTCAAATAGCATGTATCCCTCTCGCAGGTAATAAAACATTTAGTAGCTAGCATGAAAAGCGAGGCTACAGACTCACCATAGTATAAGAGATCTAGCGAGATGATCGTCGATGATAAAGGATGCCTTTCAAACACGAGAAATGCTACCTATCAAATAAGGCGCGTTCATTAATAATGACTCGAGAAATAAATCATACATAACAATATCAAACTCAAACTCATAAAATTACGATAAACTCAAGATAAAACGATACAAATAACTATATTACACTCTTCTATACATTTACTTTACCATTCTATACTTTCAACAAAATCCGCTGGCACATACTACATGTACTAGCTTATTTACCCCTTTTAGACTCGTCAAACGTTTATGAAACGACTCGAGAAACTAACTTACTATATATAGAAAGTCCTCTAATAATTTTATCAAATGAAGTTAATTTTAAAGCCTTTACCCGACTCATCTTCAAACTACAAAATCCGGACAGATTTACGTTAATAATTCATACTACTTCCTATTACCTGAAACACATGCTAAAACGAGTCAACAATAATGTTGAGCGAGTCTATAGGTTTATCAAATCACATTTGAACACAAGAAGAAAATCAATCATAATCATTTATAGAAGCAAAACATTGTATTTAAGCTCATGACACCGAACCCTTAACCAAATAGTCACCCACGCCAAATGCCAGCATGACCATAATAAAACCATTGCTCTTCTAGGGTATCAGTTGCTAGAATACCACATTCTTATTCCAGTAAATTATCTTTCCCAGAGGTTACTCAGCGTAATGCCCTGGTCTCAGATAGGGTGGTAAACCCAATAGTACTATCATTAGAATAAGCGGCTATTCTCGACTCACAACATCAAGTCAGAATATAGTTAACGGTTCATGAATTTAGGGTCTTTAGCAACAAGGTACTGAGGACAATGTAAACAACTTAGGCAACATCCGGGTCCAACAATTACACATGACTTGTGTTCATTTATTTTCAAATAGCATGTATCCCCCTCGCGGGTAATAAAACATTTAGTAGGTAGCATGAAAAGCGAGGCTACAGACTCACCTTAGTATAAGAGATCTAGCGAGATGATCGTTGATGATAAAGGATGCCTTTCAAACACGAGAACTGCTACCTATCAAATAAGGCGCTTTCATTAATAATGACTCGAGAAATAAATCATACATAACAACATCAAACTCAAACTCATAAAATCACGATAAACTCAAGAGAAAACGATACAAATAACTCTATTACACTCTTCTATACATTTAATTTACCATTCTATACTTTCAACAAAATCAGCCGGCACATACTACATGTACTAGCTTATTTACCCGTTTTAGACTCGTCAAACGTTTATGAAAAGACTCGAGAAACTAACTTACTATATATAGAAAGTCCTGTAATAATTTTATCAAATGAAATTACTTTTAAAGTCCTTTACCCGACTCATCTTCAAACTACAAAATACGGACATATTTACGTTAATAATTCTTACAACCGTTTTAACTTCTTTAAACGACTTCATTTACAAAACCGACACTTAGGTTTTAAAATAAACTCACCCTCTAGGGTTTACACTTCATTATCAGTATGTGACTCATCTAAAAACTTCAATTTATAGTCCCCGAGATTTGATCCAAATATCGACAACAACTATATGTAGTGCCGATACTCGTCTCCTGGTACACGAATAATCAAAACATCATAACTTCGTGCTCGTTTGGAGCTAGAAGCTCTACTTTATATCAAATCGAAGCTAATAGAATTATCTAAAACCCTAGGCAATTAATTAAACCATTATCACCACATAAAATTCCCAAAAATAGAGTTTACCTACTGTTGTAAAATACCTTTCAAAAACATGTATAAAATCATATTTTTAGCCAAAACCAATCATAGTTATGATCATCCCATAACCCTAACACTAACATATAACAACTATAACACTTGAATGATCATCAAAATCAAAACCTTCAAATCAAAATCAAGTTTTTAACAAAACTTTTAGCAAGAACATCTCTTGATCATCATAAAAATGACATGTATCATAGTTTCCACCTACCAACTTGAAAAAAATAAAACTTCTTGCATGTAACCAAATTTTATACCAAAATGATCTAATTACAATTACAAGGATGGGTCTTGTGTTGTTTTAGCTTAGATCATCTTATAAATTGAGTGAAAATTGATCAAAGGGTAAGAGTGGGGGGGGGGGTGACGGTTTATTTAAACAAGAGAGGAGAGAGAGAAATTTGGATAGTTGGTGATTTTATATGTGTTGTGTGTGAAAAATTAAGCTTATATATAGTGGTTGAGGGACCATGTTGTAATTTTGCAATAGTTATGGCTCAAAATAAAAATAGTTAGATAAAAAGCGGGAAATAACTATTAGTTAATTTTGAAAATATTTACGGGGCTCGGGTTTCATAAAGATACTTCTAAAAATTTAGTACCTCAAATATAATAATATCGACTCCCGACTCGACTTAACTCGTCATTTAAAAGAAAACATAAAAAATGACAAACATCAAATAATCGACAATAAAACGTAAAATATTTGGCATCCATTGACACCACGCTTGCTAATACTCCTTATACTTATTAAATATAAAATATAAGCCTTCCAACATCGGTTTAAACTAAAACCTCCAAAAATAAATATCATTCAAACTCATCAATTTCAAAAATAATCGTAAAATAAGATTAAGCAATGACCTCGGTTTTGGGTTATCACATCCTTGGAATCCGTGTTTGCATCAAATTTGTATCTTTTTACCTACACAAGCACAAACAACAAAGAATACCCCGTAATACTTATTTTACACATAAAATCTAGTATTTTACTTTGTGTTTTAGGGTTAAATATGATATAATTGATATGAGATTTCACTCATATCAGACACCCTAGGCGAATCCCACATCGGCTGTGGCCAGGAGAGATCTTGGTTCATAAGATAACATTCGTCTTACGATGACACAACGCGTTTTATGGTCTACTACAAATGGGGCTCTTAGGAACTGGCAGTTAAACTTGCTCATGTCAGAGTAGTACTAGGTTGGGTGACCAGCCGAGAAGTACTTACAAGAGGGCCACAAAGCAAAGCCGTGAGCCTGCGGTCAAAGCAGACAATATTGTAGTCTGAGTAGGCGGGATGTTACAAGTGGTATCAGAGCCCGAAGGAGGGGTGATTGTGAAACCCTAGGTGATTAGTTGTAAAACCTACATATAAATACCATGAACAGTACATCATGTGAACATACGAACAAATTAAAATTTCCATTTATATAATATAACACGTGTCACGAACATTAATTACAGAAAACTACTTATATTATTATTGCACGATAATTATTAAGTATAATAACTATAACACGAATACTATAACACGAACCACGAATATTAAAACTTGAACATACATGAATATAAACTAACATGAAAAAGCCGGTTTACCCTTTTTGGGCTTTGGTGTCCGCGACAAACAAAGAAGGAAGGGGGCCCAGCCCACTTTTGAAACATAACTAGTAACATTAAACACATAGTTTTCATAATACATAATTTTAGAGAAAAATAAAAACCCTAGCCTCCTTGTTTCTTGAAGCCGCGACAGCCACCACACAAGGACGATTCATTTTTGTGATTTGATCTTGGGTTTTCATATAATCGTGTTCGTGTTCCAAACCTCTTTTCATTCACGTAAACGGTATAATCATAAACATTCATCTTTTTAATTCTTTTTATTTAATTATGTTCATGTGGTTTTAATCTTTAAAACATAATTAAAACATGCTTTATTAGTAATTAATCAAGGTAAAAAGGGTGTTGGGTTTTGGTTTTGGTTCGGCACACAAACCGAGAGCCTTAGGCTCTCGATGTTCCCTTTTTGATCACAGCCGAGAACACCTCATGGGGCTCGATGGGGTTTTGTTTCGGGCAACATCAAACCAAGGCACCCAGCGAGTACCTTGGTCCGGACAGTGGGAATGCAGGGCAGGCCAGGGGGAAACCACCGGCTTAAGCCGGTGGGAGTTTTTTCCGGCAATGAGAGGCCATGACAAAGCAGCAACCAGGGCTGCCGCCATTGGCTGCACAGTCACTGGCCACAACCATAACCGCGGCTGTTGGTGGTGGTTAATGTTCGGGTCTGATTCTCGGGTTTCGAGCTCAGGAATTATTAAAAATTAATATGCACATTGGTTAATTTAATTTATTTAAATGGATGTATAATTAAATTAACTTATGACTTAGGTTATCTTATTTAATGAAATAAAACATGTATAACCTATGTATTTTATTTAGGCTTAATTAATTAAACTAAGACTTAGGTTATTATTAAAATTAATAATACATGTTATAACATAAGTATTTTACATGACTTAATTTAATTAAAATCATATAAGGTAAATTTTATTATAAAACCATGATAGTTTATTAATTAATAAACCATGTTGTGGCAATCCTCAAATTCACATCTATGCTATAAGCTATAACTGTCTCTATATGAAAATTTGGCTAGAAATTTTTGCTTTTATGCCTTACTTGGTTAGATGCACTGCTTCTCACAACCTGAACCGCCATTACAACATATTCCTATATGTTGTCAATACAATATGTATATCAATTCTAAGATCTAAAAGTGATCTAATAAGTTAAATATTAATAAGAACATCTCAAATGTAACTATGATACCCTAAATTCCCTTAGAATCCCTAAAATCCCTATAAATGAATTCTAAACTCAAGAATGGTAAACTATGAATAGAGAGTACATCTGAATAACTTATTAAGGATTATAAACAAGTTTAAAACAATACTTTGAAGACCTAATAATACCAAAGAATGGCAAGAATAAATCATACAAAGCTAAGTACAAGTAATTATACATAATAATCTAGATCACCACCTAGAAACCCTTGGTAAACAATATTTCAAGGAATGTAATTCGATAATATCTATGCACAAGTATTAAAAACAATATACTAGTTACAATCTATCACATAAAGGAAACTTAATTGATCACAAAATACTAATATTCACTAATCCAAGGCTAATTGCAAATTAAGACCTAGTAACCAAGATTAACATATAACATCCATTTCACATTGAATTAGAGTATAATCTTTTGTCATAAATTATAAAACTCAACTATGAATAATATTAAGATTATACATTTATTTCAAGTCAAGTTACAAGTTGGTAAAGCATAAAGTACAAGTTATCAAAGCATATGATCTTAAGCTCCCATAATTATCCCTAGAATGTGATCAACCTATACAAACCATTAAACTAAAAATGTAGAATACCTAGAAGTGATAGACATACTATATAAGCCCTAGAATAAGTGTTAATAAATGTACAAACGCTAATTACCCCAGATAGAAAGTCATTAGGATTAATGACCTAAATACCCTAATATTAAGAAATCTACATGGAATCATAACCTAGTTCTTTTTGGACAAGTCTATAAATATTTATAGGACTTCATTAAGGTTATAATATTACGTTAAGACAATGTACAAGTACCCTAATGCAAAAGGTACAAGATTTCAATGCATGGCTGGTAAATTTGGTCAAAATGAGTATTTTCACCCTTTGGACATGTTTACTTAGAATAACTTAAAAACCCAATGTAGGGACTTCATGAACACATTGAGGATAATGTAGGATGAATAAATTGAGTTTACATCAGTAGTTAGTTGAAGGATATTCATATATACTAAGATTAAACCCTAGATCATCAGAAAACCCTAACCCGCCTAAGTTTTCATCCCATTTTCACATCAAACCTTTGTTAAACATCAAAACAAAGACCCAAACTTCTTAATTACAATCTACATACCCTAAATAAACCCTATTCCATCACTAATCACATACCAAAACACTTAATCACAAAAATTACAAAGTTACAAGCCCTAGAATTGAACCCGGTTTTATTATTTCCCTCCAAAATTCATTTTAAATCCTTTCCCTCCAATTATAACTTTGAAATCCAGATATTTAAAGTATTCTAGGATATTTTAGGATGTCTACAAGATGGTATATCACCTCCTTTCTTGCTAAACATCACCATTCCTATCCTATCTTTGCCGAAAACCATTTCTAGCCACATATGGAAGATTGGAATGAACTAGCTTGTATTCTCAGACCCTATACTGGCATATATCTTTCCTAGGCTTCGTTAGTCACTAATCTCTGGTCTTTACACGTTTCATAGCTTAACTTGGAGGCTAAGTGTTGAAAATAGTATAAATAGTAACCTTTAGCTTCCTTTTAAAATCATCCTTCCATTTCTTACCTAAATACACATACATTCTGTTCTCACACCAGCATTGAAGCTCTAACAAGTCCCTAAGATCAGTAGCAAGATTTGGAAGAAGTTCTAGGAGTTCTTGAAGAGCTATGAGGAACATATAGTCCATATACCTCATTAGTAGCCATTTTTTAGCATCCTAGGTAATCACTTAGTTAGCTATGCTTTGATCTTGTTATAATACTTTATTAGAGTCTTTATACTGTTAATAAGATGTTAGAAAGATAATCTAAAATAAACTAATTCATTTCATAATTTTAAATGGAAGTTATAAGCTAAAAATGTCTTAAAACCCTAGTTTTGTAATTTACATGAAATAATAAGCAAAAACCCATTTCAAAAGCTATAATTCGGAAGAAATGTTTTTATTATGATTATAAACATGTTTTGAAACTTTATTTTAAGTTCCTACATCATTTGGTCCATTTTTGAGGATGTTATGTGATTTTTACAAGTATAGGGACTAAAACTGTCATTTTTAAAACTATATAACATTTTGGGCCAAAAGTGTCATTTTATGAAAGTAATAGATATAAGAATAAATTTTGGAAACCTTGAGTTCCTGAGGTTAAATATTCAAGGTTTAAAATGCAAATACTAAAACTATATACCTTAGGGGTTAAAAGTGTAATTATACAAAAGTGTAACAAGAAGGGCTATTTTTGCCAACTTTGAAACTAAAGAAGATTAATATGAGGAAGTAATGAAAGTATCTTGTTAGTAGGGAAATTTGTACAAAGATGTTGTATCTCGATATTACGTTCTGACTGAGTGGTTGGGTTTACGATTTAAAGTGCCCTCGCTCCTCAAACGTTTATAGAATTGCTTCTAAGTATGATGGCCCGAAAAATGCTGGTAGAATTACCACCAAATAATAATGAAAGAATATATAGCCAACACTTAACAACATTGAACTAAAAATTAAAGACTTGATACTATACACAATGTATTAATCCAGGTTTGTGTGAGATCAAGTTGTTGCCTATGAGACCAAGTTGTGGTTTTCATGATCAAGATGATTATCTATGAATGAAATACATCTTATTATAGCTTGGATTCTATGGACATAAATTGAGTTCATAGCCTCACTTATAAATGCTTTATAAATTATTTAAAAACCCTTGAGGGGGATAGATGCTAAAACTGTAATACAAGTTCTTTTAAATTGTATGGTATGATTATTAACACTATGTTCACTATTTCCATTAAGTCCTTTTTTAATTATGAACCGCTAATCATTTCTTGAAAATGAGCGCTAATATTGTGAATAGTACTATTTGGGGTTTGACATCCCTATCTGGGTAAGTCGCCCTTGCTATCAGCTGACGGTTCCTACCTTGGCTAACAAATACACTTTATTTTGCTAAACTAAGGATAGTCTGGCAGGCTTCCTTCTTATAAGGGCAGTTTGTTGGTTATTGTCTAGTAGCGTGGTCACGAGCATAGTGCAGTATCATAACTATTTTATATGGGTGTATAACAACGTAGCCCAGAGGACATACTTGTATTCAAAACAGTTATTACAAACCTATGAATTCACTCAACCTTTGTGTTGGCTTTAAGCATATATCTCAGATAAATGGTGACTGATAGCATGGAGTGGCACAAGGATGGCATGAAGAGGCACAAGACTGAAATTATTCTAGATTTTGGGAACCTCATATTGTAAAACTCTGATTTTTCAATGAAATATAAAGAAAGTTGATTTCATCACTCTTTTGAGTTGTTTTCTATTATTATGACTTGTGTTCTATGAAGTAATATCCCAAATCTATGTTTTGCTGCGTAAAGGTAAAATGGGGGTGTTAGAGATTGGTACTCAGAGCCATGGTTATAGAGAACAAGAAATAAAATCTTGACTATAACTACTTTTAAAATAATTTCAAGAAAGCCCTTCGTGCCCATGCCAATGCTGCTACAAGAATGAGGTAATATTATACTAATACTAAGACTTCTACCCTGCAGAACAATGTGTAAATGATACCATGTTTATGTGTAAGTACTTATGAGTAAGTAATAATTTAGGATTTATCGACGTCTCTAGAAATAGGTATCCCTATCTCCCTCCTATTATCATCTTATCGGATTCTCAAGAAGAGCATTCTACAAGTATTCCTGATAACTTCCCAAAGTATATTTCCACTCTCCCGATGAATAATCCTTATGATACTTCACAAAATACACCCAAAGACCAGAAAATCCCAAAATCCGTTTTACCTTTTGATGACAACCCCTATATGAAAGTTATACAGGCATATAATAAAGAAGTAGATTTTACACCTCGACACCAATATTTTCCATCACCTTACCCTATTAATATACCATCACCTATATCTGAAAACTTACCCAAAAATACCTATGAATAACAAATTATAGATGTCCTACCCTACATGAAAGATTTTCCTCCCGAGCGTATTGAAGATCTTGAAGATAAAGTTGAAGGGCTTAGGAAAAGCTGGAGAATTATATAACGAGGTTTTGAGAGGTTAGAAGGAGATTTTGAACAAATCAAGGCTAAGTTTTGGAGTGGACAGATGATACAAGATGAAGAGATTGTTCAAGCTCGACTGAAGGTTTCTACTCTTGAGTAAGACATTGAGGACATTCAAATTAGACATCGATCCAATATACGAAGTCTTTTTGATGCCATCAAATAACTTAAGAGAAAGAGATGAAAACATTAGACTATTAAGTTGTAAACACTTTCAACTTTATGTCTTTACTTTTATGCTAACAGAGAAGCTTGTCCTGTAAGTATAAACAAGAAAAGTTGTTAATAAATAAAAGTCTTGTTTCTCATCTTGTCATTTCATATTTATTTTTTGGAGTAAGAAACCCCTATTTCTTGGATTTCTCATAAATGATTATGAATTTAATTGCGTTAATTCAAGAAGAAAGCATATACTTGACAAAGTATATATTTTGGAATTTCCGTTATATTCAATGATAATACAAATTATCAGTTGAATATAACCCGGGATTTGGAAGAAATACTTAAGTAGATGTATAGTATGCTTGGCTATTATATAAGACAAGTTGTTGCATATCAAATTATGTTACGCTTATGCATGAGTCATATCTTTATAAATTCGTTGTAAACATTGGAACTATGTTTCATAGTTGGGTTTATTATCCTCATATATGAATGATAATCAACATATTAAGTTTCTGTAACACCCCCAAATATTCATACTTTAGTTCAGCGGAAGAGTCGTTGGTGTTACGGGATAGCACAGTACTCAAATCATAGACATTGATTAAAAATCGTGTCGTTTAATAATAAAGCATTTTCCATTCATAAATATCAAATTACATAGGTCCCAAGTCATAGTATTTCATATAATTTTACAAAACATTTGAATTGAAATTTTATTTGAATGCAGGCCATAAATTCTTTTCGTCTTCCCGAGAATTACCTTCAAGTACCTGAGATAAAACATGTTAAAAAGGTCAGCGAAAACACCGAGTGAATTCATAGAGTTTAATAAAAACCATTAATATATCACCGGTATATATATAATCATTACCAAAAATCATTTTGTACAATTCTTTGTCGTAAATCATAATATAGGCTTTTGCCTTCAAAACGAATATACGAACCATTGTCGTAAAAACATCATACAATACGTTTTATAACGTTGTATAAAGTTTAATAAAAACCGTTATGTGAAAATGGTTATGTAAAACCAAAACACGAACATAATATCAATAATAAGACCCCGTATTGCTAGTCAGGCAATATATTATAATTCAATTCGTACATCAGTAGTTTCAATATTGGATTATTATAAGCCGCATGACATTGGTACCTTACTATAACAAACAACGGGTAGCTAACCCGTAATTTCTCTACCCATCTAATATAGCGTGTCTTCACAATACTCACGCTTATATAAATCTTCTCATATAAATTCGCTTACCAATCAATGTGGCACGACGGGGATCAACCGTCAAGGCGCGAACTGGGTGATCATCCCTAAATATTACTATTATATGCATAAGCGTCTACCAAATCCTGATAGTTCACAATTCATGCTAATGGGACTTTTAGTGACATAACTTAACTAATAATAATCCATTTCATTTCATTCATTGGGTCATATAATCATTCATAGGGTCATATAATCATTCGGGTCCATATCAATAAGCAAATAATCCGGACAACTGGTGTCCTATTTTTAATATAACTAACATGTTATCTCACTCGCGGGTTTATAAAACATTTCATAAAACATTTAAAAGAGTGCGAGGCTATGAACTCACGTTGATTGGGAAAGGCGGGTTATCGGCGATTTGGATGTATGGTACGTGCTTCAATCACGGAAACCTAGACAAATAGTACTCATCTTAGACTCTTGTCCAATGACTTTATAAAAACAATGGCTATGTATGTATATGATGACATTATAAGTATGATGATGATCAAGTGGGATTTTATCTCTTCATACACATTATAGTGTTATGTGTTAGTCAAATTTTTGACTAGTTATACTAGTTTCAACTTATATATATATTGAGGCCCAACAAGCCCATTATAAGCCTAATACATTTTATTAGTCCATTTATACTTTTAATACCATACCTATACTCATATGTTGGGCCCAAGTGGGTTAAGCCCATGAGTAAGTCCATTAGTGTTTAGTCAAACTAGTTGGATTAATAGTCCAATAAGGCTACATTGTCCCGTTAATGTCCATATGTTATAAAGCTCGGGTTTTATCGGGTTTTGTACTTGTAAAATGTACTTATACATCAGTAGATGAGTTATAAATAGTTTACATTAGACGGGTCCGAATGTCTATGTTTTATCCGACGAAAACGTTAATCTTTCGGTTTTTGCCAAAAAGACGTAAAACTTATGTATATAGTTTTATAACTTAGAAAACATATCAATTTGAAATTTTATAAAATGAAACATTTACTTATAAAAGTATGTAACTTATTTATAAGCATTATATAAGTTAGTGGGTTCTAGGTATGTATTTTATAATAGTATTACTTGAGTGCTTATTTTATAATATATACTTTTATTTTCCAAATCTGATTATGAAACTCACTTTCACCATTTTTACCATATCTTAAGTTCTACAAGGAGATAGAAGCTCAATTTTGGGCAGCACAAACTACATAATATGTGATACAATTAACTCCGTTTTAGCTACTGCTCATTCATCATCTAAGTGTCCCTAATAATTCGTCCACAACAGACTATACAGATTTGAATCTTAATAATGTTTTGATCATATCTTGCTCATTTTATTAATTTCATTGAGTGGTCAACTCTAACATATGTAAAAATAATATATCTAACTGTATATTTAATAATCCGAGCCTTTTTACCAAGTGTTCATTCGGTTACTTACTGTTTTAAAAAGCCTATAAACTTAATCAAGATTTTAAAATCTTTACATGTAGATTTTAGTCTTTTTAACCAAATCTATTAACATAAAATCCCCACATAATATTTTGATCATCATTTATCATCATATACATATACATTTATAAAGAAAATACATGATTACTTTTACAAAATAACTAGAGGATAGGAAGAAACAATCTCTATACCACCAAAGTGATGAAAATGTTGAGATTTTGGATGAACAATGCTTGGTTCTTGTTACCAAATCTTCAACTTTAGCAATGAACTTTTTGAAATCTTCAAGTGGATGAACACCTTCATGGAAATCAGCCCTTGAACTCCATGTAAACTCCTTTTCACTTGTTAAAATCACCTCCAATCTTCATCTTTTCAAGTGGTAATCAACATATGTTGATTATGGATTATGTTGTAGGTTAAATTTTTTTGAAAATGATGAATTGGTGGTGGTTTTGGATGGAATTAGAGAGTGAGGGGAGGAGAGATTGGAAAAATTTAGCTTTTTTGCATGTATGAGAAAGTGGTAATGGTTTAGATGGTTTTGTTAGTTTTGTGGTTTGTGTATGCACTAAGGACATGTGTCCTTAGTGTGTATATAAACTTCACACCACATTTGGTGTGTTGGCTAAGTCTTGCCACCCATAGTGGGGGTGAGGCAAGTGTAAACTTGTCTCATCTCCACTAATTTACGGGTACTCCTCGATTCTAGTTTCCTTGATTTACGTGCCCTCGGGTCGATTTACGAAAAAAGTTTTTATAAATTATGAATCAACGTCACAAAACGAATCTAATAAAAATTGTATCATCAAAAACGGAGTTCAAAAATGTAAATACGTAAACCTAGGGTTTCCGGTTTAATCGTAAAAGACACTAAATTAGGCGCGTAAGTCTTAATTTCTTCTCGTAAATTTGTGAGTTTATGAACCAACAAAAATTAAAATTCCATCATAATATTCGAGAATAATTTTATTTCCAGAAATATCGGACTGTCACCAAAATGGTGTATGTAAAGGTAAGCACGTAACGTAGAGTTCTCCAGTTTTAGACGTAGTCGATGCTACTTTAAGATGTAAACCCAAATTTCTTCCCAAAAATGAGTGAGTTCATAATATAACATTAAAATAATGATTTTAAATAATACTTGAGAATAAAATATCGACCATAAATTGACGGATTGTCACAGTTTCCCCTACACCCTACCAAATAAACCCAAAAGATATACTTTGTGTTCGATAAACATTTATATGTATCCATATACATATGTGAAAAATGTTTTCTGATATGAGTATATCTTGGATTCTGAATTATTCTTTCCCCTCATTCTAAACCTTAAAAAGTATTTGACGAAGAATTGACGATAATGTGGCTGCAATCCTGCAATTAAAAATTCTCAATAAGAAGTATTATTCGGAAGAAGACTCGATGACTAGTTAGTTTTTGATATCCAAGGAAGAAAAGATGCGATTAGTATCACCCGTTGGATTGAAGAAGCCAAATTAATCAGTTTCCTATCTTAGTAATCGTATTTGGAATTTAGAAATGAAGCTTACTATAAGTAAGATAGCACTTTATCAGTTATGTTGATGAACTCTTTATACTCAACTTATTTAGATAAAATAAGTTCGTAAGATCACTTGGTTAAATCTCAATTATCTTTTATAAAGATGATCGAGAAGGAGAAAGGAGAATTCTGCTATCTAGCGATGAAAGGAAATAACCTCGAGACATACACGAGGAAATTTCAAAAGATAATAGAATTGTATCTTATCCACAGAATGATAAAGATTTTTGTCATGGAATTTCATCAAAAATTCTATCACAAAACTTCATTAGGGAATTTTATTAGAAGATTTTTATGAAGGAATTCTATCTATGATTTTGAAGAAAGATTACCACTCCCAAAAATCCCAAATTATTGGAAGAAGTCATTAACATATCCCAAAAGTTGATGAACAAGGTAAATAAGCACAATCTTGTGCAAAGATCGGAAAAATCTTAAGCGTAAACTCGACAGTGAATGAACGTCCGTAAATTATAATAAAACAAGAAACTACCATAACTGGAATTACTAATCCAATCTACGGTGAATATGATAGAAATTTTCTTCTGTGTAAGAAATGCACCCTGCATCACACAGAAATTTGCACCATCTGGTGTCGGATTTTCAACATAGTAGATCATTGGACTCGGATTTTTAACGGCAAGCGGCCTTATAAATCATATGCTTGGTAAGATTGTTTTGTACTTTATAGGGAATAAATACCATCTTCTATTTTAACGTCGTTCGTCTCTAGAAAATCGTATTCCTAGATATTATATACAAGACGTCTTACACACGCCAACGTAAAAAGGAAACTTAAGGGTAGAACATTTGTCTATATTCATGTTATGTCAGAAATTTCTAATTCAATGATTTACATTCTGTTTATTTGATTGAATTAGGACACTCCTTCAGTCAAATGAATAAATCTAAATCATCAAATTTATGATTTCTTCCTTGCATAAAGTTGGACGCATCTTTATGTTAGTAAGAATTTATAAATGGACTGCCCAAACTGTTACTTGCTACCCAAATTTCATGAGTCATTAAACACTTACGTGTGTGCTAATACGGTGAATAGATCTATTGGGTTTAACGAATCCTGTTTGTGTTACCTGTACATGGGGTAATCGAACATACTTTATTAAGAACTAATGGGTAATATGTGCCTGCAGATTACTTGTCATGGCAATCTGTCATGACAGTTACTTCGGTGAATTCCGTTAGTTTTGAGGTCATGAACTTAGTATAACAAAACATAACTTTATGTGAACGAATAATAACGTAGCTCAAAGTGGTAGACATGATGTCATCTGATCATTGTTAATTATCTTATTAGAGCTGTAGGATCTATTCCTATCTAGGAAATTGATAATATGGAAACTCTGACGAGATTACACAAGAAATAATCTGTCGACATAGAGAATCAATATCTGTTATCTAAGATCGTGACGAGTGTTTCACATCTTGATCCTAAAAGTATACTAAAAATTTTTGTGTACTAATGTGTTAAGTGGAAGAACTACCCAAATACAAAACTATATAATCCATGTATGTGTTATAAGGTTTAGAAAGAACACTTACCATTGGAAATTTAACACCCCCAAATTACATTGTGCAACGGAAATACACATTTGGGTGCTAAACACAAACATTGTTACACAATACATTTTGAACAATTTCAAAATAATACATTTGAAATATAAAAGGAAATAATTTAACCATTGTCTAAAACTTCAATCCCAAGTAAAACAATTTTAGAAATATCAGAGTTATATTTAGGTCCCCCAAAGACTTTATCAAATCCACAAACAATTTACCAAACTAATTGACCGTACATTATTATTTTTATGACAAAAGGAAAAGAAATCTGTTTTAGACCAATCACCACAAAAGCAATCCGCAATCCTTCTCTAGCAAGCTCCATCAGCAATCCACTTCAATCACCTGAGATACATGCTTAAAATCATCAACACAACGGTTGAGCAAGTCTATAGGTTTTCCAAATCATCATTTGAACACAAGAGAAAAATCAATCAAGATTATTTAATAGAACTGTCGTGCACACAATCTATTAGTCAGGCATTCTGGTATATAACAATAGCTATTGAATTGTATTAAGCTCATGACACCGACCCCTTAACTTAGTCACCCACGCCTAAAGCTGGCATGACTAGATGAATTCCAGTGCCCCTACTAGGGTATCATTTGCAAGAATACCAATTCTCATTCTCGTAAAATTATCCTTCCCAGCGGGTTACTCAGCGTAAAGCAATGGTCTCAGATAGGGTCGTCAGCCCAATAGTACTATTATTAGAATAAGCGGCTATTCCCAACTCACAACATCAAGTCAGAAGATAGTTAACGGCTCATGAATTTAGGGTCTTTTGCAAATTAGGTACTTATACAATTCAAATCAACAAAGGAAACAAATGCAACATTCGGGTCCAAACAATCAATCATGACTTGTGTTCATTTTACTTTCAAATAGCATGTATCCCCCTCGCGGGTTTTAAAATCATTCGACACAATTACAAAAGCGAGGCTATAGACTCACCTGGAGTAATAGCAGTAGTAAGACGATCTTGGATGATAGTTGATGCCCGATAAACACAAAAACCGCAACCTATCAAATAAGGCGCGTTCATCAATAATAAACTCGAGTAAAATCCATACTTAGTAACATTAAACTCAAAATAATAAAATCACACCCAACCCAAAATGAAAACAATTCAAGTGACATGTTACTCCCTTCTATATGTTTACTTTATTAGTTAATTCTTTCGATAAAAATCTGTCGGTACACACCAAATGTACGAGCTCATTTACCCCACTTAAACACGTCAAATATTTATGATACTAATCAGAGACCTCACTTACTATATATAGAAAGACCTGTTAAAAGCCCATCAAAAGATTTTACTTTTAAAGTTCCCTGCCCGACACATCTTTAAACTACAAAAACCGAACAGTTTTACGTCAACAACTCATATAGTCTTTTTAACTTATTTATTTTACTCCATTTACAAAACCGACACTTGACTTTGAAAATAAACTCAACATCCTCATACTTAACACTTCACATCAGTCCATGACACATTTCAAAATCCTTTTTATAGTCCCCGGGATTTGATCCAAATACCGACAACAATTATATATTGTGCCGATACTCGTCTCCCGGTACACGAATAATCAAACTAACGTAACTTTTCGCTCGTTTGGAGCTAGAAGCCCTACCTTATACCAAAACGAAGCTAAAAAGATCCTCTACAATAATATATAATTAGTTCATCTCAAACTCAAACTCATATTTTCAGAAAATTAAGTGTAATAATATGTTTAATAATATACATTTAAAAATCATTCAAAATTAATTTTTCACCATCTTTTAATCATTCTCATATGCCTAATATCACCCTAATATCATTACATACAACATAACTAACCCATAACACATTTAAATGATCATACAAAAATAACCCACTAAAAAATAATGAACATGCAACCAAAAATTCTTGATATGCTAGACAATGGTTATGATGTAGGCATACCTGAGGATTGGGTCCATGAATCATACAAATTGGCCACTTGGAAAGTTGTGTATTCACATAAGGTTAACCCTGTTAATGGCAGAGATTTATGGGCCAAATTTGACTGTCCAACCACTCTTCTGCCACCAAAAATTCATCCACAGATTGGGAGACCATCAAAAAAAAGAAAGAAGAGTAAAGGAGAGATTGTGATGGTGAAAGGTAATAAACTAAGCAGGGCTGGTAAAGGGATTACATGTGGTTTGTGTAAAAGTGCAGGGCACAACAAAAGAAGCTGTGATATGAAGAATGTTGCTGTTGGTGCAAGTGATGCAAGGAAAAGGAAGAATACTGCTGTTGGCACAAGTAATTCAGGGAAAAGAAAGAATGTTGATGTTGGTACAAGCTCTGGTGCTATAACAAACAACACACAGCCAACACAACCAAGCCAATCTGCTGTTGTTGGTACAAGCTCTGGTGCTGGAACAAACAACACACAGCCTACACAACCAAGCCAATCTGCACAAGCAAATAATCAAGGATCACAGGCTCATACTCAACCTTCACAAATTGATATGATTAGAAGCCCCAGTGGAAGAACAAAAAGGAGTGCATGCAGACTTAATCTTTAATAGTCATGCTAATGACATATGTTGAATGTTTCATGTTATTGACTTATGTTATTTCCTTGTTTTCATGTGAGGCCATTATCCAGGTCTAGACTTATGTTACTTCTTTTTTTTGGAAAAACAGTTATAAGACTATTGCAGTTTGCTACAAACCTTATGGTATGCATAATATTTGATGTTTACATTGGTCTATCAATTTTCTTGACCCAATTTCCTGGTCAAAGTCATGCTAAGATTTTGTATTCTTTTCACTTAGACCCATTGTAAACCGTGTCACATTGGTCTTTCATTTTTGTTGACCCATTTATATTATCTGACCAAGTAGTTGAACAGATGGAAGATGGAGTTAATTGTCACATTAACTTTTCTACTTACCACACAACATAAATACTACCCGGGTAATGTAATTGTTTCATCACTTTTTTTCTAAACACCACACACAATGTCACACCTTCCACCTTTGGATCAAAAGAAAGACCAAGACCATGTGTAACACCAAGTGTTGCAAAAATGTTTAAGAAGGGGGATGTCACAGATGAGTTGATAGAATGGTATGGCTATGTGGATTTCTATGAGTATCTTGATGATGATTACTGGCATAACTTTAAATATAACAGTAAGTCTGCTGTTATAACCATAGATGACACAAGTACTGAAACCTTGGATGACACAAGTTATGAAAGCTTAGATGAAACAAGTGATGAAGGCCAATCATCAAAGCCTAACATACCTGCTGCTAGCAAATCCAGTGATGTAAGCTTATCTGGTAAGTACATTCCTCTTTGCAAATGGACCTCATCAAAGACAATCATCAAAAGCCCTAAAGCCATCACTGGGGTCGTGCTAGGACTACCCTGTCAAAGGAATTGGTATTCCATTGAAGAAAAACTTAGGAAGAGGCCTTTGAACAACAAGGATGGAAAGGACAAGGGAAAAGGCAAAATCTAATGTGCTTTGTTGCTTGTGTTATTTCACTTTTATTTGTATGCTTATCTACCTTTAAGTTCATGTTTTGTATGCTGATTTTTTTCTGTTTTGGGACTACATTGTAATGGCTTTTACGGAATGAATGAATGCATTAGCTTATTATCAAGAACATAACATTAGATTATAAACAACAACATAACAAAAGTCATGAAATATCATAATATGAACTTCATTAAGGAAAATTATTGACCAGTACAATAGCTGGGCAATTAGTTCAATACAACATAACATTATTCAACCATTGACAAATTACATGAAGTAGCAGAAACAAAAAAACAACCAACTGCAAAACAAACAAATCTTCAACCTTCGATTACCAGCCTCCATTGCATTCAATGATTCTTCAAGTGCATTTCTTGATCTTAACAACCCTGGAATAATGGCTACAGCTTGAGCACACATTGGGGGATCAACCCACGAAAAAAATGGACAAGTGTTAGAAAGACAACAACGAAATCTTCTTCCAGGATTAGTGTTTGTCCATGATGTACGAACAATGGATTGGTTCCCACAAAAGCAGTTCATGTTTAGGGTTTGTGTGTTTTTATGAAAATGGGGATTTGATCTATGCGTTTGTTGCCAGATGTGTTAAGGTAAGTTATTTAATTGTAAACCACAGGGAGTAGCAATGCAATAAAATTAAACTAGGTTAAGCATAAATTATGAAAGGACATCAATACCCTTGAACAATGAAAAGTTAACTAGCAAAAATTAACGGGAGTTAACTCCAAGGATCATCGTTGCTAATTACCTTCGTCCTCCGGGAGGCCGCCTGCATTTTAATAAAGTTGGGGAGCAAACATGCAATTTTGGAAAACCACATGGAGCAAACATGCAATTTCCTCAAAAAATAATGAACATGCAACCAAAAATTCTTGAATATAATCACAATAACATATATATATCATAATAATGGATCAAACCTTCATCGATCATCATCAAAAAATTTAAGTTTTTGCATGTTGCTAAAAATTACACCATTTGATGCACAACTGAATTTTATGAGGTGTCTTGTGTTGATTTTGATTAGATCATAAATAAAATCAAGAAATTTTGATGAAATGGGGTGTTAGGGGTGACGGTTTAGGCTAGAACAAGAGAGAGAGAAAGAAAAATTTTATACACATGCTTGCTATGTGTTTTTCCTAAGTGGAAAATCTATTTATAGTGGGGTGGAGGGACTAGTTTTGCCAATTTGTGATAGTTTTGGTCCAAAATACAATTAAATAGTTGTAAGGGTGGAAAATGTAAATTGTAAATTTTGAAAATATTTACGAGGCTCTGGTTTCGTAAAAATACTTTTCAAAAGTTAAAACGCACTCAAAATATGATGATAATATGATCCCGGTTCGACTTAATACGAACTTAAATTAAAAACGTCAAAAATATAAACATCGAGACAACAAATGATAAAACATAAAATCTCGGGCATCCGTCGATATCGTGGTCACAAATAATCCTCGCTATTAGTAAAAAGATAAAAATAAAACCTCTAACGTCGGTTTTAAATAAAACCATCAATCGTCATACCATTCAACTCATCAAAAATTTCAAAATTATTCGTAAAAATAATAATATATAATATTAAATAAATGACCTCGGGTTTGGGTTATCACATCCTACCCTCCTAAAAGAGAGCGACGTCCCGGCGCTTGGCCCCTCTTATACTCACATCCCATACATCCATGACAAATGAGAACTCTTTTCCTTAAAGAAATCCTCATGCTTCTTTCACAATTTCAAATTCCACTTCTGGAATACTTGTATCTTCACAATATAATCCTTACTTTGTTTCGACTTCTTAATAACTCTTCACAGTTCATGTCTATAAAAAAACAACTTATCTTCAAGTTGAATTCTTTCCTTCGATTGCCAACATAATTCTTCTAACAATTCCTTGTTACTAATAAACGGTCCTTAACCCATACAATCTTATCAATATTGCCAATATCACTTCTAGTTCCGTCATTCAATTCCACCTACATTTCTACAATACACCGAAAACCTAATCTTACATCCATAACTCACGATTTTTAACCTTCACAAATTGAAGTTCTTTATGTACCATCAATAGTACAGCCTTACTACTAGCATGATAATCATCGTCATATAAAAATTCGAACAATTTCTATGTCAATCACACACGTACAAGCATACCGTTCAATGTTTGAATCGTCCTTTCACTCTGTCCATCATTCTCTGTATAACACACAGTACTCAAATCAGCTTTCATCTTTACCCAAACCAAAACGTATCGATTACTTGACTTGTGAGATTCCTTCATCACTAAGTCTCACTCTCTCAACATAGATATGTTAGGAGTGCTCAATATACCATACCTAACTTGGCGTTACAACAAAATCCTTTCCATAAGTTGACAAAATGTTGAAATCACTTATCTTGACCTCCTTCTCAAATCAGACCACTAACTTAAATTTCATATCCTTGCTATCGAGCCCACACTTCTTGTCATTACCAAAACTCAAATCTTAATAGATTTTCCCCTTTTTATCCCTAATAAGTGCATTAGCTACCACATTCTCCTTTCCCGGATGGTAGCGAATCTCGTAGTCATAATCACTCACAGTCATAATTATCAACATACTCAAATACTCGAAATATATAACTGGTAATCCTCTCGTCATTTCCTTTATCATCCCATGAAATTAGTTATGGAGCAACTTCTATGGTCCTTTATCACTACACACTTGATTCCATACAAGTAATATTTCTACAATCTCAAATCAAACACCACAACTACATAACCCTTACGAAACACATCGCAACAAACTATAACTATGAATACTCCAGATCCTTTCAACAACGACAACATCGGTGCAGAACACAACCTACCCTTCAGTGTTCAGAATACAACTTCCTCATCTGATGGGGATCAAATTTGGAAACTTACAATTTAGATGTATAAGTGGGACTCACACATCCAATTCTTCTTAGTCAGCTTAATCAATGATTTAAAATTCAGTGAAAACCTCTCGATAAACCTCCGATTATTCCCAGCTTAGACCAAGGAATTAACAGATTTCTGTCGGCGTCGTTGGTACCGACCAATCCTTAATCGTTTCAATCTTTGTAAGATCTTCACGAATACCTTTGTTGTCAATCAACTTCCTTAAAACGCAATTATTTCAACTAACATTCACACATAGGAAACTTTACATATAGTTTCTCTTTTTCCAATCATCCCAAAAATCATCCTCATGCTACTTATGTTCCTCCTTACCTCTTGGATTAAAATAGAATATCTTCAATAGATATAATGACTAACTCATTCTAGCATATCTTACACACAAGATTCACCTAGTCCATTAATACGGCAGACGCGTTCGTCCATTCCAAAAACATCACTTGCTACTTAAAGTACCCACATCAAGTACTAAAAACAACTATAGGAATATCTTCCTTCCTAACTCTCAGTTAATGATAACCAAAACTCAAAGCGATATTTGTGTACGCACTGGATCCAGAAAAGTTACAAGGATCACGCGAATCATCAATCCTCGGTAATGGATACCGATTCTTGGCTGTCAATTTGTTAAGCTCTCGATAATCAATACACATCCGAAACAATCCATCCTTCTTTGACAAAAAACACAGACGATCATCAATGTAACGAAACTTAATCTAATACATCCTTTATCCATCACTTCTTGAAGTTGACCGGATAACTCATTCCATTCTAATGGTGCCAAATGATAAGGCATACAAATACTACTCAACAGAACGCAGCAGCACTACACAACGAAACACAACAACACTACACCTATTGTTTACAACACTCAATCGACACGAACTCCACTTCATGAGGCGGCAACAACTCTGCAAAACTTCAGGAAAACTTCAGAATACTCTTGAATCATTAACAGATCTCCAAACTTCTCCTTAACTACCCTATCACTAATTACCTGAGCTAGGAATACATCATATCCCTCTTATGCATACTTCCTTGTTTCTAAACAAGACACACTTCCCAAATGGAAAGTTTACTCATCACCTTTCACAGTCAACACTCAGCTTCGCAACAAAATCTAAACCAACAACTATCAATTTATAGTGAAGATTAGTTCAATCTCAAGCATCAGCACTTCACACCACTAACCAATTCATACCAATAATCCATATCCAAAGATTCCAACTCTTTGAGCATCAAGTCGATACTAAACACCTACTTTCCTAAATTCGAGGAACACACTCTTAGTGTAAAACTGATGAGATGGGATTTATACATGATCTCATCGTTCTTTTTGGACTTTAAATGCACAAAAATGTCATAAAATACCATATATATGCTTGTGTTTGTTTACTTGTGTATTTTAGGTATGGATATCATAAAAAATACAAAAGATCACAAGAAACAAAGAAAAACGGACATGAGAAACGAAATTCTTTTTCGAGAGATATCAAAGTTATTTGATTCGAAAACGGGAGTTTATCTTACATATTATAAAGGACTACGCAAAAATATGAGAATTGACGCGATACAATTAAATTTATATATATCTTTTTAAAGACATTTGATAAAAGATTTATTAAATTATTTAATATTATAATTATAGTTGTTTTTAAATTTTAATAACGTACGTTAAAAACGAGAATATCCAATGCAATTATAAATATTCTTTGAACGCGAACTATTTGAGGTAACCAATAATTATAATTATTTTAAATAAAAATGTGGACAATTACAAAAGTTAGTCGAGTAGATACTCTAATTTATTGGAAAGTCATTCTAAAAACAACGGCGTAAAATTTATAAAACGTAGCAAATTAATCGATCTCGACCGAGTCCCGAACCGCGTTTAAACGCGATAAAAGGAAAGTTAGTAAACTATCTACGTTTTCGACCCTCAACTATATACATTTTACACTTCCATTTTATATAAATAGAAAATTTTCTTATTCCATTTCATAAAAACAAACCCTAACCCTAAATACTTTACACACACAAAACCCTAATACATATCTCTTTATTTCCGGCGCCTACCACCTACTTCCGGCCGCCGGAAAATATTTTCGGTCACTATTACTGCAGCAACCACCACTCGATACTACCCACTATCTTTATTCGACCACCTATTACACCATCAACCACCCTTACTATCACCATCTCTATATACCCGCCGGATCAATGGTAGCAAACACCATCGTGAACTGCTGCCACCTTCACACCGTCGCCTACCACCACCACCCACCACGACCTTAGTCTCCTTGTTAAGCCGTCGTGTTCTCCTACCGTATCTACTAGCTACCACCACTTACAGCCGTCTTGCCGGCGAAACCATCACCATCGCGACGAAGGTGGTCAGATATCCATCACCACTACCATGCTACTGTCATCTTCGACACCACCAACCACCAACATCGCAGATCCATCGTTTCAGGGTGTTTACCACAAGATCCGACGATACTAGCATCCACAGCGTGTTTTTTTTCACTATGTTTAGCTTGAAAAAGGTGTTTGCTTGCTGCGATCTAATGACCAGCGAAGGGTGCATTGGGTTTATTATGGACATTAGGTGTGTTTATCAGCAGCAACAGGACATCAGGTGCATTTGCTACCAGCAGGTGCGCTTGTTACCAGAAGCATCACAACATGGCGCGTTTTGTTAATAGCAGTGGGGTGCGTTTTGACTCTCTGATTATTAGCAGCAGGGGTACCTTTGGGCTCGCTGACTTCCAGCAGTAGGAGTGCGTTTTGCTCGCTGTTAACAACAGCGGTGCGTTTGGTGTGGGTAGGAAGGAACACAGCAGGGGGTTTGGTTCGCTGTATAACTGCAGCAAGGGGGCGTTTGGTACTGCAGAACAGCAGTATGGGTGTGTTTGGGACTAGCATCGAGTGTAAGGGAGCGTTGGGATTGCGGCAGAAAGTGTAAGGGTGCGTTTGTGTCTGCAGTCAGTTTATAACGGGGTATTTGGTACTGAAGACGAGATATAAAGGGGCGTTTGGCTGCTGATTTATAGCTTTGAGTGCGTTTGGACGAGGATTTGCAAGGGTTAGAGTACCGGGCGCGATCGATCTATGGTTGGTTGTGGTTTAGGATCGGCTAATAACGTATCTAACTTTATTAATTATTAAAGACGGATTAAACGGTGGTATACAAATATAATTATATATAAACGGTTAAATAAATATGTCGGATCTTATTATTATCACGAGATCTATAAATATGATTATACATTTAAATATGTGTTTAATTAGCTCACATCGGGCGTTTGGTTTATTTTGATTTACAACACATAGGTTGTGTTCGGTTGATACTTAATTATAGTGATTTATTTAGTAGTCGGATACATGTTAAAACGCGACTAGTTAACGTAGATGGTTTAGAAAATGGAGAATATTGAGAATTAACTGAATATGGAAAATATTGTACAAACGAATAGGCCATGTCAAAATTTCTATAAAATCCTATACTTCATATTTTATATGGTACAAACTACTATTATATTTGTAAACGATAAATAAATAAATATTATTATATTTGTAAACCGGTAAAATAAATAAATTCGATTGTATTTATAAACCAATAAAAGTTATATCTTTTTTTTTACTTAAAAGTGACAATTAACTTAAGTGGTGATTTCCTTAAAATGTGTCGAACTATGTTGTCTAATTATTTTATCACGATCGTTATACTGTAAATACAAAATAAATATATACTTTGATTTATTTTGTAAGATGGTTGTCTCTATTATATAATTCAACGTAAGAATTATATCATCGTCTGGTTATACGTAATGTGTACGGAATACATTACATATTTTGTGTGTGCTTAATTTATTAATTTTATTTAACCAACCACCGAACTATTATAATTTAGAACTTAACTATTTTATCAACGGGTCACGTTGATGTACATATGTATCGAGAACTCAAATATACATTTTCTTAAGTTATTGGATTTAGCCGATTAGTAAACCACAACACCATGACCGAGCCGTATCGATTTCCGTTTCTACTGAGCGTATTGTTAGCATCACTATTATTCGCGCTACTTCGTCGAGGTGAGTTCATACCCCACCTTTTCTTGCTTTGAATTGAGTTATAAAGGTTTTATAATTGCTCTTTGGGGGAGGTACATGCTTGGTCATAAACCACTTATAAACTTGCTTGGTTGTCAGATGCTGATATTAAACTTGTTTGGTTGTCTATAACTGTTTATAAATTACTTGATTGTCATAAGCTAATGTTAAGCTTACTTGGTTGGTCATAAACTATCTTTAAACTGGTTTAATTGTTACGTGCTGAGTGGCCAACTCCTCTAATTGTTATACATATGAATGCTAATACTAAAATTTCTATTGTGATTTTCATAGCCCAAAACTTTAACTGCTTTTTATTGGTTCTCGGGTAGAGACAATGGTTGCAAGAATGAACACAAGTGCATATCTCTTTTATGTATTGGTCTAAGTCCCACTTTAACCCAATTACTTTGGCCCATTATCATGAACCGTTAATTTCAGACCGGATGACCGGTCGAAAGCGCGAATGTTATGGATAGATCTATCGGGGTTGACGCCCCTGTCCGGCTTGGTCCAACAGAGGACAAGCGGGCACAGTTTCATTTGAGTCTGTGGACGGATGTCGTGGGTTAGGCATCCGTAGGGGCTGCATTATATGATTATACTACCGGTGTTGTTAACGCTTCGGTGTCATGAGCTTAGACAATAATAAATGCCTTATTTTATTTAGTGACTTTGTATTTGTTATATTGTCACTAAGTGGTTGGAAAATCTTGTGGTTCATTAAACAATTCTATTCTATTGGAAAACTTATTATTTATCAGTGAGCTTTGTTTTTATCAGAAAACGCTAACTATTATCTATGAACTCTGTTTTATCAGAAAACTCTATGTATTTCTAGAAAACTCTGTTATTATCAGTAAGCTATTTTTACTATCAGTAAACTCTGCTTTTATAAGTAAACTCTATTTTTATTTGTAAACTTTGTTTTTATCAGTAAACTCTGTATTTATCAATAAACTTTGTTTTTACTAATAAACTTTGAAATTATCACAGAAAGTTTATTTAACAGAAGCTGTGATTTTTAAACTCTTATATTTTACTACAAGGTGCAGTGGTCGGTAAAACTCTAATTTTTCATAAACATTTTAAAACAAACTTATGAACTCACCAACTTTATGTTGACATTTTTAAGCATGTATTTCAGGTACTTGACTATGTGGATTATTTGGAGTCTACTTTGTGGTTTTTGGCATGTAGAGGTCGTTCTCGGATCAAGCTCTCGAATACTCATGAAGTCACAAGTCCCCAAAGCAAGTCTTCCGCTGCAGTGAATTTGGGGGTGTGACAGATTGGTATCAGAGCCTTGGTTATAGAGAACTAGGTTGCATTAGTAACTCTAGACTATAACCGGCTCTCAGTTTTATCTAGTAGTAACACTCATCACATTATACTTATTCCGCTGCTATATGAATATTTACATGCATGATTGCTATTGCTTCGTTGCATGTTATGTATTACTTGTTACATGAGATCGATTGTTTGATTAGTGCACTTAGACATATAATATACTTTTATATATGAACGGTAGAACATTTATTGGGCATTGTGAGTTACACAATGGTCCACAGACCTTTTTATAAAATCAAACGTATTGGCATTATGTGATTTTGGTTCACGATTGGTCACGGGTAATCTCAGGTTCGAGCTAATTTATTCAAAAAGGTTGAGAGGTGTAACAATACTTAACTATGCCTCAGTGGGCCTCATGTTTGATTGAGTGCGAGATGAAGTTAAGTATGAGACGTTACACAGCCTATGATTTTTGATGAATTATCTCGAGGGTGGGTAAGACTCGTAGTCTTACGTAATAATATGGAATGTGTTGTATGCTCAGAGTCGAGCTGAGTCATCGAAAGGTTGAGATGTGTAATAATTCATAACAAAACCCGGGGCCATTCTTTGTGAGTGAGTTTCGAGGTTGGGTTATGATAAGTTATTACTCAGCTTGGTGTTTGATGAGTCTTCCTCGAGGATGGGAAAGAATTGTGTGATTCGATAATTGCTTATTTAGAACCGACTACTATATACTTATCCTACTTATAACCGTGAGTTCTTTACTTGATATACGTCTACGACTGCTTTATCGCCTATCGTCACTTATGTTCTTCGATCCGGTACGTTCGAAACGTCTACTTATGGAATACGACTTATTATCAACTCATGCTCTTTGCTTTTGGTAATTTTGAATAATATCGTTTAGAGATTCTAACGATTTTAAATTGGGTATTTTGCCGGTGACACTTAAGTAGGATGATTTATGAAGTCCTTATTGAAATGGATTGGGACGCCTTTGCATTTGAATAAAGAAATCATAAACCACCGAACCATTAATAATAATAAATTATATTGTCACACCCCCAATAAATTATATTATTATACTGTGACAACCGAACCATTAATAATAATAACTTTGATATCTGTCACACCCCCAAATTCACCGCAGCGGAAGACTGGCTTTGGAAGGCTGTGACTTCATGAGTATTCGAGAGCTTGATCCGAGAACGACCTCTACATGCCAAAACCACAAAGAAGACTCCAAATAATCCAAATAGTCAAGTACCTGAAATACATGCTTAAAAATGTCAACATAAAGTTGGTGAGTTCATAAATTTTGTTTTAAGGTGTTTATGAAAAAACAGAGTTTATATCGACTACTGCACCTGCAGTAAAATATAAGAGTTTAAAAATCATAGTTTCTTAATAAAATACGTTTCTTAATGAATAACATAGTTTATTAATAACAACAAAGTTTATAAAAAAAACAAAGTTAAATGATAAAGACAAAGTTTACGGATAAAAACACAGTTTATTTATATAAGCAAAGTTTACTAATAATAATAGATATTCTCATTAATAATTGAATTCCCTGATCATAAAAGATACTCCAGTTAACAAATAAGATTCTTGATAATAAAGAAGTGTTTGACGAACCACAAGATTTTCCAACAATTTGTGACAATATAACAAATACAAAGTCACAAAAAAAGGCATTTATTATTGTCTAAGCTCATGACACCGAAGCGTTAACAACACCGGTAGTATAATCATATAATACAGCCCCTACGGATGCCTAACCCACGACATCCGTCCTCAGACTCAAATGAAACTGTGCCCGCTTGTCCTCTGTTGGACCAAGCCGGACAGGGGCGTGAACCCCGATAGATCTATCCATAACATTCGCGCTTTCGACCGGTCATCCAGTCCGAAATTAACGGTTCATGATAATGGTCCAAGTAATTGGGTTAAAGCGGGACTTAGACCAATACATAAACGAGTATATGCACTTGTGTTCATTCTTGCAACCATTGTCTCTACCCGAGAACAGTGAAAAAGCAGTTAAAGTGTTGGGCTATGAAACCCACAATAGAAATTTTAGTATCAACATTCATAAGTATAACAATTAATGTAGTTAACCACTCAGTCCGTAACAATTAAAGCAGTTTATGACCAACCAAGCAAATTATAAATAGTTTGTGACCAAGCATGTACTTCCCCCAAAATGATTATAAAGCCTTTATAAATCAATTTAAAACTAGGAAGATGGGGTATGAACTCACCTCGACGGAGTAGCGCGGACAATAGTGATGCTAATAATATGCTCCGCACAAACATAAATCAAAGCTGATCGGTCATGGTGTTGTGGTTTAACTAATCGGCTAAATCTAATAACTTAAGAAAAGTGTATTTGAGTTCTCGATAGATAAGTATATCAACGTGACTCGTTGATAAAATATATAAGTTCCAAGTTATAATAGTTCGGTGGTTGGTTAAATAAATAGAATAAATTAGGCACACACCAAGTGTGTAGTGTATTCTGTACACATTACGTACAACCAGAAGATTTTATAATTCTTATGTTGAATTATATAATAGAGACAACAATCTTACATTAAAAATTAAAGTATATATATTTATTTTGTAGTTACAGTATAAAGAGCGTGACAAAATAATTAGACAACATCGTTCGACACATTTTAAGAAAAATCATCACTTAATTAGTAATTGTCACTTTTAGGTAAAAAAGTATAATTTCCATTGGTTTATCAATACAATAGAATCCATTTATTTTATCGATTTACAAATATAATAGTATTTACTTATTTATCGATTTACAAATATAATAGTAGTTTGTACTTAACAAAATATAAAGTATAGAATTTTATAGAAATTTCGACATGACCTTTTCATTTATACAACATTTTCCATATTAATCAACTCTCAATATTATCCAAACAATCTACGTTATGCAAATCACGTTTAAACATACTTAATCACCATAATTAAATAGAACCAAACACAACTTATGTGTTATATATTAAAAGCCAAACGCCCGATGTAAGCTATTTAATCACATATTTAAATGTATGTTCATTTTTATAATTCTCGTGATAATAATAGTATTCGACATATTTACTTAACCGTTTATATATACTTATATATGTATCACCGTTTAGTCTGTCTTAATTAATTAATTAATAAATAAATAAAGTTAGATACGTTATTAGCCGATTCCTAAACCACAACCAACCATGGATCGTAATCGCGGCCGGTACTCTAAACCCTTGCAAATCCGCGTTCAAACGCACTCAAAGATATAAACAGCAAACCCAAACGCCCCATTATAAACTGTCAACCGACCCAAACACTCCTTGCTGATCTTACGCAGCAAACCAAACGCTCCCTGGCGCTGTTACACAGCGAACCAAACACTCCCTGCTGTTGTTACACACTAAACCAAACGCTCCCTGCTGCTGGTACACAACGAACCACACGCGCTTGCTGTTGGTACGAAACGAACTAAATGTACCCTTATGGCTGTTTATACAGCGAACCGAACGCACCCCTACTGCTGCAAATCAACACGCACTTGTTGTGTTTTTAACCTGAAATCAACACGCCTTGCTGGTGTTTTTAACCACGCCAAACGCAGTATTGGTGCTGCTGTTGCAATCCCGAACGCCCCTTAATATCCTGCTGCAACTCTAAACGCCTCCTGCTGACGATTTTACAGCAGATCCAAAAACACCCTTGATGTGTTTCGGCTAGCTAAACAAACGCACCCGCCTGTGGTTATTCTCGAAACCAAACACACTCCATCGAGTTCATTAAAACGCAGCAACAAACACCCCTCTCGATCAGTTTATATCAGATCTGAACACCCCCTAATCGGTTGGCAGATCTAAACACCTCCTAATCGGCTGCAACGAATGGAGACCAACACCAAATACGGGCTGAATGTAATCGAAACAAACACCTCGTGTGTGTTGTTAATCCACAGCAAGCACACACCCTTTTTATTCGGATCTATGCCTCTAAATAAATAATATCACGGGTAGACGAACAAAACAAACATCCCTACGGCTGGTAACAATACACGAACTTACACCCTCATTGGTGGTGTTCGACGACGGTACTGATAATGGTTGAGGCTGATGATTGGAGCAATGATGGTGTCAGATCGCAATAGATATGTGGTGTTTCTGTGGTGGTCAAACGATAATAACGTCGTGGTGATGATGGTTGACGACTACAGCCATGTAGGTGATGAGGATGGTGATGGACGAACTGTGGTGATGAAGGTGGTTAGAGGGAGATGGTAGGTGGTGTTCGTTGGCTTAATGAGTGGCGGCTAGTGGTATTAAACCACATGGTAACGATGGGTGGTGTAAGTATGATGGTGCGAATGGCGGCTGGAATGATGATAAGACGAGTTATTATGAGTCTAGCATGGTGGCGGTTGGAAGAAAAGTGATGGCCGGAAAATGTTTTCCGGTGGCCGGAAAACCATGTAGGCGCCGGATATATAGAGAGAGTGTGTGTGTTTTTCTAGGGTTAGGGTTTGAGGAGATAATGAGAAGGAAACCCTAATTTTGGCTTTTATATGTGTTAGCTAAATTTTATGAAATTAAAGTGAAAGGTTCCTGATAATGTAGGGACTAAAATTAAATTTTTGTTATAACTTTTGTTAATACATAGTTCGGGACTCGTACGTCTTTTATAAATGATTTATTTTCCAAAAATCGCATGATAAATTTTAAAAATGATTTTTCCAATAAATTAGAGTATTTGTTCGATAGAAATTTTGAAATCGTTATGTATATATCTTTATCTAAAATAGTTACTATTTATCGGTTATCTCAAATAATAGCGTTCAAAGAAACTGTAATTAATTTCGATGTTCTCGTTTCAACGTACGTTATTAAAATAAAAAATAAAGTATCAAATAATTTAATAAATCTTTTATCAAATATTACTGAATAATTCAACATAAATTTAATTTGTATCGCGTCAGTTCTCAGATTTTGCGCAGTCTTTTACAGTATGTAAAATAAACTCCCGTTTTCGAATCAAATGACTTTGATATCTCTCGAAAACGAATTTCTATTAATAACTAATATAATTTATTATTATTTAAAGTCTAGAAAATTCCCGGTTGTCACAGTACATCCGTGTTATTTGGAGTTCGTCCTCGAACTCAATCGTTGTTACCCTAATAAAAGTGTAGAGAAAATGATTTTGAGGTTCTACCCAAGTGTTATATCGAATATACTTAGATCTGCTCACATATAATTATGTCCGAACTTTTTAAAATCGTGTTATCCACCAATAGTTATTAGGTAAACAATAGGTAGAAGTGGAATATAACTGAGTGGTTCTACACGTCAATCTGACAAATCGGTCGTCGTTCATAGAACGATAAAATTCGAAACGAAGAGTTTAGAAAAACCGTTATTTCTTAAAAGTCTCTAAGGGTTCACCAACACCATCCCATTACATTCACGTCGATCAGTATATATTCAGAAAAGATTCCCGTAACAATTCACGAATCAAATGAAGCTTAAAGAATCACTTGTCAAAATGTCGTAATGATACGATAACAAGACGAATTACGATAAATTTGTATGGACGAATCATGAATCAAAATAAATACACCCCAAACTGGAATACTAAATCAATACCATAAATATATAGGGTCACGTCGGATATCCTTAAGCCCACTCATTTATAATCACATATTTGCATACAAAAGCGTCCTAATCTATGCAAATATGTCATTATAAACTTATGATTCGGTGATTTGTGATTTCTTAATTCAAATGCAAAGGCGTCCCAATCCATTTGAATAAAGACTTCATAAATCATCTTACTTAAGTGTCACCGGCAAAATACCCAATTCAAAATCGTTAGAATCTCTCAACGATATTATCCAAAATTACAAAAAGCAAAGAGTATGAGTTGAAAATAAGCCGTCTTCCATAAGTAGACGTTTCGAACGTACCAGATCGAAGAACATAAGTGTCGATAGACGATAAAGCAGTCGTAGACGTATATCAAGTAAAGAAACTCACGGTTATAAGTAGGATAAATATATAGTCGGTTCTAAATAAGCAATTATCGGATCATACAAATCTTTCTCATCCTCGAGGAAGACTCATCAAACACTAAGCTGGGTAATAACTTATCGTAACCCAACATCGAAACTCACTCACAAAGAATGGCCCCGAGTTTCGTTATGAATTATTACACATCTCAACCTTTCGATGACTCAGCTCGACTCTGAAAATATAGCACATTCTACATTAACACGTAAGGCCACGAGTCTTACCCACCCCCGAGGTAATTCATAAAAATCATAGGTTGTGTAACGTCCCATACTTAATTCCATCTCGCGCTCAACCAAACATGAGGCCCACCGAGGCATAGTTAAGTATTGTTACACCGCTCAACCGTTTTAAATGAATTAACTCAAACCTGGGGATTACTCACGACCAATCGTCAACCACAATTCACATAATGTCTCTAGGTTTGATTCTAAAAAGATCCGCGGGACCATTGTGTAACTCACAATGCCTAATGAATGTTCTAGCGCTCGTATATAAAAGGATATATTATATGTCTAAGTGCCTAATCAAGCAATCGAACTCATGTAAACAAGTAATAACATGACAGGCAACGAGCAATAACAACCATGCATTGCAAATATTCATATAGCAGCGGAATAAGTATGATGCGATGAGTGTTACTACTAGATAAAAAAATGAGAGCCGGTTATAGTTTAGAGTTACTAATGCAACCTAGTTCTCTATAACCAAGGCTCTGATACCAATCTGTCACACCCCCAAATTCACCGCAGCGGAAGACTGGCTTTGGAAGGCTGTGACTTCATGAGTATTCGAGAGCTTGATCCGAGAACGACCTCTACATGCCAAAACCACAAAGAAGACTCCAAATAATCCAAATAGTCAAGTACCTGAAATACATGCTTAAAAATGTCAACATAAAGTTGGTGAGTTCATAAATTTTGTTTTAAGGTGTTTATGAAAAAACAGAGTTTATATCGACTACTGCACCTGCAGTAAAATATAAGAGTTTAAAAATCATAGTTTCTTAATAAAATACGTTTCTTAATGAATAACATAGTTTATTAATAACAACAAAGTTTATAAAAAAAACAAAGTTAAATGATAAAGACAAAGTTTACGGATAAAAACACAGTTTATTTATATAAGCAAAGTTTACTAATAATAATAGATATTCTCATTAATAATTGAATTCCCTGATCATAAAAGATACTCCAGTTAACAAATAAGATTCTTGATAATAAAGAAGTGTTTGACGAACCACAAGATTTTCCAACAATTTGTGACAATATAACAAATACAAAGTCACAAAAAAAGGCATTTATTATTGTCTAAGCTCATGACACCGAAGCGTTAACAACACCGGTAGTATAATCATATAATACAGCCCCTACGGATGCCTAACCCACGACATCCGTCCTCAGACTCAAATGAAACTGTGCCCGCTTGTCCTCTGTTGGACCAAGCCGGACAGGGGCGTGAACCCCGATAGATCTATCCATAACATTCGCGCTTTCGACCGGTCATCCAGTCCGAAATTAACGGTTCATGATAATGGTCCAAGTAATTGGGTTAAAGCGGGACTTAGACCAATACATAAACGAGTATATGCACTTGTGTTCATTCTTGCAACCATTGTCTCTACCCGAGAACAGTGAAAAAGCAGTTAAAGTGTTGGGCTATGAAACCCACAATAGAAATTTTAGTATCAACATTCATAAGTATAACAATTAATGTAGTTAACCACTCAGTCCGTAACAATTAAAGCAGTTTATGACCAACCAAGCAAATTATAAATAGTTTGTGACCAAGCATGTACTTCCCCCAAAATGATTATAAAGCCTTTATAAATCAATTTAAAACTAGGAAGATGGGGTATGAACTCACCTCGACGGAGTAGCGCGGACAATAGTGATGCTAATAATATGCTCCGCACAAACATAAATCAAAGCTGATCGGTCATGGTGTTGTGGTTTAACTAATCGGCTAAATCTAATAACTTAAGAAAAGTGTATTTGAGTTCTCGATAGATAAGTATATCAACGTGACTCGTTGATAAAATATATAAGTTCCAAGTTATAATAGTTCGGTGGTTGGTTAAATAAATAGAATAAATTAGGCACACACCAAGTGTGTAGTGTATTCTGTACACATTACGTACAACCAGAAGATTTTATAATTCTTATGTTGAATTATATAATAGAGACAACAATCTTACATTAAAAATTAAAGTATATATATTTATTTTGTAGTTACAGTATAAAGAGCGTGACAAAATAATTAGACAACATCGTTCGACACATTTTAAGAAAAATCATCACTTAATTAGTAATTGTCACTTTTAGGTAAAAAGTATAATTTCCATTGGTTTATCAATACAATAGAATCCATTTATTTTATCGATTTACAAATATAATAGTATTTACTTATTTATCGATTTACAAATATAATAGTAGTTTGTACTTAACAAAATATAAAGTATAGAATTTTATAGAAATTTCGACATGACCTTTTCATTTATACAACATTTTCCATATTAATCAACTCTCAATATTATCCAAACAATCTACGTTATGCAAATCACGTTTAAACATACTTAATCACCATAATTAAATAGAACCAAACACAACTTATGTGTTATATATTAAAAGCCAAACGCCCGATGTAAGCTATTTAATCACATATTTAAATGTATGTTCATTTTTATAATTCTCGTGATAATAATAGTATTCGACATATTTACTTAACCGTTTATATATACTTATATATGTATCACCGTTTAGTCTGTCTTAATTAATTAATTAATAAATAAATAAAGTTAGATACGTTATTAGCCGATTCCTAAACCACAACCAACCATGGATCGTAATCGCGGCCGGTACTCTAAACCCTTGCAAATCCGCGTTCAAACGCACTCAAAGATATAAACAGCAAACCCAAACGCCCCATTATAAACTGTCAACCGACCCAAACACTCCTTGCTGATCTTACGCAGCAAACCAAACGCTCCCTGGCGCTGTTACACAGCGAACCAAACACTCCCTGCTGTTGTTACACACTAAACCAAACGCTCCCTGCTGCTGGTACACAACGAACCACACGCGCTTGCTGTTGGTACGAAACGAACTAAATGTACCCTTATGGCTGTTTATACAGCGAACCGAACGCACCCCTACTGCTGCAAATCAACACGCACTTGTTGTGTTTTTAACCTGAAATCAACACGCCTTGCTGGTGTTTTTAACCACGCCAAACGCAGTATTGGTGCTGCTGTTGCAATCCCGAACGCCCCTTAATATCCTGCTGCAACTCTAAACGCCTCCTGCTGACGATTTTACAGCAGATCCAAAAACACCCTTGATGTGTTTCGGCTAGCTAAACAAACGCACCCGCCTGTGGTTATTCTCGAAACCAAACACACTCCATCGAGTTCATTAAAACGCAGCAACAAACACCCCTCTCGATCAGTTTATATCAGATCTGAACACCCCCTAATCGGTTGGCAGATCTAAACACCTCCTAATCGGCTGCAACGAATGGAGACCAACACCAAATACGGGCTGAATGTAATCGAAACAAACACCTCGTGTGTGTTGTTAATCCACAGCAAGCACACACCCTTTTTATTCGGATCTATGCCTCTAAATAAATAATATCACGGGTAGACGAACAAAACAAACATCCCTACGGCTGGTAACAATACACGAACTTACACCCTCATTGGTGGTGTTCGACGACGGTACTGATAATGGTTGAGGCTGATGATTGGAGCAATGATGGTGTCAGATCGCAATAGATATGTGGTGTTTCTGTGGTGGTCAAACGATAATAACGTCGTGGTGATGATGGTTGACGACTACAGCCATGTAGGTGATGAGGATGGTGATGGACGAACTGTGGTGATGAAGGTGGTTAGAGGGAGATGGTAGGTGGTGTTCGTTGGCTTAATGAGTGGCGGCTAGTGGTATTAAACCACATGGTAACGATGGGTGGTGTAAGTATGATGGTGCGAATGGCGGCTGGAATGATGATAAGACGAGTTATTATGAGTCTAGCATGGTGGCGGTTGGAAGAAAAGTGATGGCCGGAAAATGTTTTCCGGTGGCCGGAAAACCATGTAGGCGCCGGATATATAGAGAGAGTGTGTGTGTTTTTCTAGGGTTAGGGTTTGAGGAGATAATGAGAAGGAAACCCTAATTTTGGCTTTTATATGTGTTAGCTAAATTTTATGAAATTAAAGTGAAAGGTTCCTGATAATGTAGGGACTAAAATTAAATTTTTGTTATAACTTTTGTTAATACATAGTTCGGGACTCGTACGTCTTTTATAAATGATTTATTTTCCAAAAATCGCATGATAAATTTTAAAAATGATTTTTCCAATAAATTAGAGTATTTGTTCGATAGAAATTTTGAAATCGTTATGTATATATCTTTATCTAAAATAGTTACTATTTATCGGTTATCTCAAATAATAGCGTTCAAAGAAACTGTAATTAATTTCGATGTTCTCGTTTCAACGTACGTTATTAAAATAAAAAATAAAGTATCAAATAATTTAATAAATCTTTTATCAAATATTACTGAATAATTCAACATAAATTTAATTTGTATCGCGTCAGTTCTCAGATTTTGCGCAGTCTTTTACAGTATGTAAAATAAACTCCCGTTTTCGAATCAAATGACTTTGATATCTCTCGAAAACGAATTTCTATTAATAACTAATATAATTTATTATTATTTAAAGTCTAGAAAATTCCCGGTTGTCACATGCTTGTGTTTGTTTACTTGTGTATTTTAGGTATGGATATCATAAAAAATACAAAAGATCACAAGAAACAAAGAAAAACGGACATGAGAAACGAAGCCGTACAAAGAACCGGGCCCTAGTTCATGAATTATCCAACAATTACCCTTGAAGACTTGAAGATATGCAAGATTGATCCTCAAACAAAGAAGAAATTACACTTAAAACCCTTGTGAAATCATAATTACAAGTTTGGTCCCTTATGTTTGTCAAAATTACACAAAAGGTCCTTCAACTTTGAAGAAATGGCAAGATTAGTCCCTCAACTATTCAACATTTTCATTAATGGTCCCTCATGAAGTCAAAGTTACATTGAAGACCTTTGAAGATCAAGAATGTCCAAGATCAGTCCTTGAACTATTCAAACATGGCAAAAATAACCCTTTAAACCTTTTTGGAAAAGTTTTATGCCAAAAGTGTGAAGATGGAAAAGTTATTAACAAAGGAAACATGATGTGTGGGCTGAAATACTTGATAAACACCTTTTGCCAAAGAACAAGGACCAAGGCTGCCATTTCCAAACTTTGAATACACAAACACGCGCCAAACAAAGACAATCCCCAAAAATCGGATCAAAACTTACCACTGTTCACCCTCAAGAACCCAGTAACTATCCCAACTTAGACAAAGGGTAAATTTCAATTACCCTTACCCACGCTTAATTCACACGCCCAGAAAACCATCCCAACCTTAAAACCCTCAATCCCACTCACCAAAGGGTCCCACACCCAAAACCGTTTCACCCATCATGTGACAACTTATTCCCCAAGTACTGTCGTGTCAAGATCAACAGCCCACACTCTTTGCTTCACCCCAAAGCTATTTTGAACGGTTTGGATCACTTTGGACAGCATATACCAAGGATTCGTCTAGAAGCATTCAAGGACATTTTGGGAATTTCACTTCTAGGGTTTGTGAATAGTGTTTGCTTAGCATTTGCCTATAAAAGGAGACCTCAACCTATGAGAGTCCCTTTGTTCCAGTTTTACCTTTTAAACTTGTAATTCCTTTTTGAAATTTATAAAAGTTGGTATTTTGAGAAAATTGTAATTCCTTTTTATGTTTTTGAAAGTTGGTGTTGTTTAAAGGTGATTATGAGTTCCATTTGTTGTTATAAGTGTGCTTGAATGATTTGGTTCAAGGACGTTTATGTTTGGTAAGTTTTTCAAGTTTGAAAAAGCTCGAAAAGAGGTTTCTGAATTTGCTTATTTTTTGTGTACTAATCCTTAACCAAAAGCTGTAAGCTCTTGCAAGCTTGTTGACACCAAGCTTGTGAAGGGATTAGGGCCTTTGGTTGGGCTGTTTGTTCATTGTGTTGAAGAAATCAAGCCCTTGAGTTTCTTCTTTGAAACATCAACCAAGGCATTCATCATCTTTCTTATTGAAGTACCTTGGTCTTGTTCTAGTTGTTGAACAAGGTCCAAGGAGCATTGCTGGCCCTCCTAGGATATTGTGGAGGGCAGGTATAACCTCTTGTTAAGATTCCTCTCAAAAATCATGTGATCTTATCTATTTTGCATTTTGATGTGTGATTTGGTGATTCTGTGTTTATACTTTGTGTTTTATGGTTGCAATCTGTTAGTTTTCACCTAGTGTAGCTATTTCAATGATAAAATCAGTAGGTTGTGTTTAAAATTCACAAGTTGCTTTGAAAAGTGGTTGATTAAGGACTGTTTGGGATTACTGGTTCATAAGGCCTTGTGGCCTTGTGCCCTTGGTTCTTAGGGTTTGGGTGGTCTAAACAAGTCATTTTGAACAAGTTTTAGACATTGGTTAAGTCTCTGAAAGTTTTGAAAAAGGATTGGAAGTTTTGCTAAAATCTGATAAAAAGTGTTTTGGAATTGGTCAAACACATCAGATCCAATAACTTCTTTGTTACTTGGATCTAAGGTCTGAAATCAGGTTTGGGAATAGTTTGGGTGGTAAGCTATCTATTGGTTATCTGGTTGTTGAATTTGGTTGCTTATTGTGCTTGTTATAGCTTATCAAAGTTGGCTGAAGTGGTCATTTGCATCAGCAAAGTGACCACCTCATTTGGTGTTGCATTGTGATTTCTAGCATAAGGATTGTTGTTTTGTTGCTTGGATTCTACTTGTGTGCTGCTTGTGAGGTTATTTGGCTACTTGGATTAATCTGTTGATAGCTTATAAGCTTACTGGATTATTGGCTTATTTTTGCCAAAACATATCAAGACTACTCAACTTGTAGGCCTTGATTCACAAGGTTTGCACTCAAACCTTGACCAGCAGGGTGAAAAACAAGTCTAAACACTTCATTAAGTCTGTCAACGTCCATTTTGTTCCTGTCAGCGTTTGATTTTCACTTATCAACGTTCGACTTTTGGTCAAACTTGTTCACAAAGCTTATTGAATCAGTTTTGCTTATTGGTACATGCAACAACTTAGTTTTTGTAATATAACTCATTTTTCTCAGCTTAATATCAAGTCTGGAAGGTTACAAGTCTTTTGGTTATGTTTTTGCTAGGAAACTAGCGTATTTGGCTTTTTCAGAGTGTTTATTGGTTCTCACAGCTTATTCTACTTGGCTTTTTTGTGATTTTCTTGATTAATTATTCTTAGTTAAGCTATTTGTGAGCTTTTGCAAAAAACTAGAGCTTCTGAGGTGCCTTAAATCTAAAACCCGACTATTTTGTCGTTTTGTGAAATTGTACTTTGCTTATTTCTGGCTTATTGAGTGTGCTTTTTAAAAATTTCTTTTTACAGATCTCTTTAGTATCCCAAGAGAAGGTTGTGTGTCAAATTAGAGCTTATGACATTAGCTTATTGCTTAATGGGCTAAAAAGCCCAATAAGGATAAGCTGTTTTCTTAATAAGCTGTGATAAGCTCACTTTCAGCTTTTGGGCCTTTAGAGTTTTGTGTTTAGAATTAATTTTTGAGTCAGATTGGGCTTTTCTAAGTCAATTGGGCCAAGTTTGACTTTTTGGGCTAAAAAGCACATTAGTGTTGACTGTTTTTGGTTTTGGCCCATTTGAGGGCCCAATAGGGGTATTCTGGTCATTTCACTTTCATTCTATGTTTATTTAGGTTAAAATAAACTAGTTTGCAAGTTTTTAGAATTTTTTATAATTTTTGGATTTTTAATATTATTTTATTATTATTTTTCAAATTTCTCTTTTTGCACCTTTTACATTTTTCTTAGCTTGAATACGTTAAAATAGAAATTTTGCAACTTTTAGATTAATTTTATTATCTTTAGATTAATTTTTATAATTATTTTAAGTTTTAATAGTTTTTAAATCATTTTAAATAGTTTTTATTAGTTTAAAAATTTCTAAAAAATAGTTTTTAATCTTTTTAGGTCATTTTTTGAGGTTTACCAATTGAAAAATCTTAATTTGGGCTTTTTGATAATTTATTTGATTTTTAGGACTTTAATTAGTATTTAAAAATTGAATATTTAATTATTTAAAAGGTTTGAAAAAGTTTTGATCATTGGTAAACTCTTAGTTTATTTATTTTGATTTTTGATGAATTTTTGGTAATTTTTAGAATTAATTTTTATTTTAGCTTATTTTACGGTTTTACGTTAAGTCTTAGTAGTAATTAATTTCACGTTTTCGTCATCCTCTTTTCTCATCCCCTTCTAACCAATATTAATCTCAAACCTTGCTACATTTTAGTCACACACATTTACCTCCTTGGGAAACGAACTTCATTGGGTCATTAGTGCTTGATTTTCCTAAATCATCACTTAATACTTACCGCTCATTTACGCTCTTTTGTTTTCCTAAACAAGAGGTGTAATCTACTACAACCATTTTGGCGCCGCTTCCGGGGAAGTGTGTTGTGATTAATTTGTCTTGTTGTTTTTAATATTAACCATAAATAGTATTTGTATTAGTAGAACTCTACTAATACGTATTATCGGTTTTTTGGTTTTTCTTGTGAAATTATTATTACTATATTGTGTTAAGTATCACAATAAACACAAAATATCTCCAAAAGTGTGAAAACACAACCTTAATTGGGATTTGATCTCCTAATTATTGTTTTCCAATCTCAAACAAAAAGAAAAAGGCAAAAATAGATAAATACTTTCGTGAAGCTCGATTTTGAAAAATACAAACTATAAGGTGGGTATAAGGCGGGTATTATAAAATATACCCTAAGGAAAAAAGCTCTTAAGTGCTTCGCGCCGCCTCGTTTCCCCGCTTTCTTGTGAGTATTTTGAGATTGAAGGCTAATCGAGGGTTTTGCCGCCCAAAGTATTATTACGTATAATATATTTGCTTGGTTTCTTTGTGATTAAACCCTCTTGAACAATTTGGTTTTCACCAAAGTTCTAAAGTCATTCGAAGGCGTTCACTCCACGTGATCGTTTTCATTCCTTTGAGGCTTCTTTAATCAAGAGTTTGATTCGAGGAGAGATTTGGTAGATTGTTGTCTACGAAGATACACCAAAATCCAAAAAAAAATAATTAAAAACATAAAAAAACATAAAAAAAATTGAAAATTCACAAAACACCCAAAAAGAATCTTCTTTGCTCACCTCCCATTCTTCGTGAAGTTTATGATCACTCGTAATCAAGCAAAACGAGCTCGTAAACGTCATCAAAAGCAAGCCAATCAAGAGACGTTGATTGAAGAACAACCTCCAATTGTTGAACCTATTGTAGAACAAGAAGTCGTCATGGCTAATTATACTATGATGGAGTTGCTACAAGCACCCACCGAGGGTTTTGGAGAGGCAATTGTGATTCCCGCTATCCTTGCGGAGAATTCCGAGATTAAGGCGGGTTTAATGTCGATGTTGCAAGCTAATAAGTTTAGAGGTCATGAGAAAGACAACCCGCATTACCACATAAGGAATTTTAATCGTCTCACCGCCACTAGCAAGTTTAAGGATGTTCCACATGACGCCATTAAGATGATGTTGTTTCCATACTCGTTAGATGGACCCGCTAAAATTTAGCCATTTTTAGCCTTATTAGCAACAAAAACAAAACATTGAAAGTTGGGAAACGTGAGGGCGTAGCAAAGCAAGTACCTATTCACCTGGTGAATAGGTACTTGCTTTGCTACACCCTCACGTTTCCCAACTTTCAATGTTTTGTTTTTGTTGCTAATAAGGCTAAAAATGGCCCAAATTTAGAGTTTTTGACTTGATGGGCATTTGGAGCCATTAACATTCCTTAACCCGCTCAATTAAAGTTTGCTAGACTTTTATATAGGGAACTTTAAAATGCGAAAGTCTTAGCTCATTCGGGTTAAGAACAAGAACTTTTCGCAAGTTCCTATAATTGATCCTAGAAAGTCACTTATCAAGGCAACTATAAAATGCATTCTCTAAACTTGAAAAAGTCCAAGAAAGTGCAAGATCCTATAGGTGGCTTGAAAACTCAAAACCTTGATTTGATTTAGTCTTAATGAAAGCTAATCAAAATTTGGCTTAATTTTGACTTGAATGGCTAAGTATTCACGAGTCTCTTTAATTAGAGGTCTTTATATAGTGAAGAACGAGAAGTGATAGAGTTAGACAAGTGATCATGCTAAACGTAGAACATGAAAATGTTCTTTCAAAAACTCATATATTTTTAATTGTGGCTTTTTCTTCCCATAAGATCAATGCATTAGGAATAAAAATAATTGCAATAAGTAAGGTCGTACGATTTGAAAGGTTACTTAGCCTCTAGCGCAAGATCGTTTAAAAGTTTCTCGTGGTTGAATAGAGTTCATAGCCAAGGCATAACTTATTGAAGCAGGACGCGAAGATTGGTGATTATCCAATAAGTCCCTAACAAGGCATGAGGAGCCCTATTTTGTTGCTAAAGATCCAAGATGATGTGAAGTATCATTATTCTTAAATCAATATGAAGGATCGAGACACACGACGAAAAGCAATTACTCCCCTAAAGATCATGGAGAAAGTCTATCCAAAAAGACCCTTACAAGGTATAATGATAAATATATCCAAGTCCGAAAAGGAGGCGGATCGTTGTATATCAAAGTCCAAGATAAAGATTGAAGAAAAATGATGAAGTCGTGGTCCCAATGTGAAGAATCTCTCCAAAACGTCAAGTGAAGAAATTCCAAATATATGAAGAGAAGACCATAATTTCAAGAACGTCTTCCCAAGATTTGAAGTATGAAGTACATGCCAAATATCGGTCCGAGAAAGGTCTCAAATCGTGAAACGAGTTATGCCAAGATATGAACTTAAGGAGATACACGAGAAGCCGTTTTAAAAGATTTTGTCCTTCGGCTAACTATCGATTAAATCGTGCTACTTTGCCTTCGGACTAATAACTACTCAAATAAGTCAATATGAATCACTTGTGATCCATGACAAATAGATAAAAAATGCTAGTAACCCATTTCCTTTTATAATAACTAGGATTGCGGGGAGAAAAAGTATTACACAATTTGGACGTATGAGTAGTGTTAGCATTGTGACCTTGTACCAACAATGATCTCGTTTTTGCACTTAGCATGGAATGTATGACAATCAAGGATGATGAAATTTACTCTAAGGAACATTAACTTGTTTCTATTCTTTGACCCTAAAAGTCACATTCATGATGAAAATCATACATTATGTCTTTACACATCTTCGTAGTATTGATGCAAGTCTTTTACTTTTCAATAAAGGTTAATAAAACTGAACTTTAGTGATGCTTATATACTTTATTCTAGCATTGCGTGAGGGCACGGCAATGGCTTAGTATGGGGGAGTGATGAGATGGCATTTATACATGATCTCATCGTTCTTTTCGGACTTTAAATGCACAAAAAATTCATAAAATACCATATATATGCTTGTATTTGTTTACTTGTGTATTTTAGGTATGGATATCGTGAAAAATACAAAAGATCACAAGAAACAAGAAAAAACGGAAACGAGAAACGAAGCCGTACAAAGAACCGGGCCCTAGTTCATGAATTATCCAACAATTACCCTTGAAGACTTGAAGATATACAAGATTGATCTTCAAACAAAGAAGAAATGACACTTAAAACCCTTGTGAAATCATAATTACAAGTTTGGTCCCTTAAGTTTGTCAAAATTACACAAAAGGTCCTTCAACTTTGAAGAAATGGCAAGATTAGTCCCTCAACTATTAAACATTGTCATTAATGGTCCCTGATGAAGTCAAAGCTACATTGAAGACCTTTGAAGATCAAGAATGTCCAAGATCAGTCCTTGAACTATTCAAACATGGCAAAAATAACCCTATAAACCTTTTTGGAAAAGTTTTGTGCCAAAAGTGTGAAGATGGAAAAGTTATTAACAAAGGAAACATGATTTGTGGGCTGAAATACTTGATAAACACCTTTTGCCAAAGAACAAGGACCAAGGCTGCCATTTCCAAACTTTGAATACACAAACACACGCCAAACAAACACAATCCCCAAAAATCGGATCAAAACTTACCACTGTTTACCCTCAAGAACCCAGTAACTATCCCAACTTAAACAAAGGGTAAATTTCGCTTACCCTTACCCACGCTTAATTCACACGCCCAGGAATCCATCCCAACCTTAAAACCCTCAATCCCACTCACCAAAGGGTCCCACACCCAAAACCGTTTCACCCATCATGTGACAACTTATTCTCCAAGTACCGCCACGTGTCAAGATCAACAGCCCACACTCTTTGCTTCACCCCAAAGCTATTTTGAACGGTTTGGATCACTTTGGATAGCATATACCAAGGATTTGTCTAGAAGCATTCAAGGACATTTTGGGAATTTCACGTCTAGGGTTTGTGAATAGTGTTAGCTTAGCATTTGCCTATAAAAGGAGACCTCAACCTGTGAGAGTCCCTTTGTTCCAGTTTTACCTTTTAAACTTGTAATTCCTTTTTGAAATTTATAAAAGGTGGTATTTTGAAAAAATTGTAATTCCTTTTTATGTTTTTGAAAGTTGGTGTTATTTAAAGGTGATTCTGAGTTCCATTTGTTGTTATAAGTGTGCTTTATAAGTGTGCTTGAATCATTTGGTTCAAGGACGTTTATGTTTGGTAAGTTTTTCAAGTTTGAAAAAGCTTGAAAAGAGGTTTCTGAATTTGCTTATTTTTTCTGTACTAATCCTTAACCAAAATCTGTAAGCTCTTGCAAGCTTGTTGACACCAAGCTTGTGAAGGGATTAGGGCCTTTGGTTGGGCTGTTTGTTCATTGTGTTGAAGAAATCAAGCTCTTGAGTTTCTGATTTGAAAAATCAACCAAGGCATTCATCCATCTTTCTTACTGAAGTACCTTAGTCTTGTTCTAGTTGTTGAACAAGGTCTAAGGAGCATAGCTGGCCCTCCTAGGATATTGTGGAGGGCAGGTATAACCTCTTAATAAGATTCCTCTCAAAAATCATGTGATCTTGTCTGTTTTGCATTTTGATGTGTGATTTGGTAATTCTGTGTTTATACTTTGTGTTTTATGGTTGCAATCTGTTAGTTGTCACCTAGTGTAGCTAGTTGAATGATAAAATCAGTAGGTTGTGTTTAAAAATCACAAGTTGCTTTGAAAAGTGGTTGATTAAGGACTGTTTGGGTTTACTGGTTCATAAGGCCTTGTGGCCTTGTGCCCTTGTATCTTAGGGTTTGGGAGGTTTAAACAAGTCATTTTGAACAAGATTTAGTCATTGGTTATGTCTCAGAAAGTTTTGAAAAAAGGATTGGAAGTTTTGCTAAAATATGATAAAAAGTGTTTTGGAATTGGTCAAACACATCAGATCCAATAACTTCTTTGTTAATTGGATCTAAGGTCTGAAATCAGGTTTGGGAATAGTTTGGGTGGTAAGCTATCTATTGGTTATCTGGTTGTTGAATTTGGTTGCTTATTGTGCTTGTTATAGCTTATCAAAGTTGGTTGAAGTGGTCATTTGCATCAGCAAAGTGACCACCTCATTTGGTGTTGCATTGTGATTTCTAGCATAAGGATTGTTGTTTTGTTGCTTGGATTCTACTTGTGTGCTGCTTGTGAGGTTATTTGGCTACTTGGATTAATCTGTTGATAGCTTATAAGCTTACTGGATTATTGGCTTATTTTTGCCAAAACATATCAAGACTACTCAACTTGTAGGCCTTGATTCACAAGGTTTGCACTCAAACCTTGACCAGCAGGGTGAAAAACAAGTCTTAACACTTCATCAAGTCTGTCAACGTCCAATTTGTTCCTATCAACGTTTGAATTTCACTTATCAGCGTTTGACTTTTGGTCAAACTTGGTCACTAAGCTTATTGAATCTGTTTTGCTTATTGGTACAAGCAACAATTTAGTTTTTGTAATAGAACTCATTTTTCTCAGCTTAATATCAAGTCTGGAAGGTTACAAGTCTTTTGGTTAAGTTTTTGCTAGGAAACTAGCTTATTTGGCTTTTTCAGAGTGCTTATTGGTTCTCACAGCTTATTCTACTCGGCTTTTTCTGATTTTCTTGATTGATTATTCTTAGTTAAGCTATTTGTGAGCTTTTGCAAAAAACTAGAGCTTCTGAGGTGCCCTAAATCTCAAACCCGACTATTTTGTCGTTTTGTGATATTGTACTTTGCTTATTTCTTGCTTATTGAGTGTGCTTTTTCAAAATTTCTTTTTACAGAGCTCTTTAGTATCCCAAGAGACGGTTGTGTGTCAAATTAGAGCTTATGGCATTAGCTTATTGCTTAATGGGCTAAAAAGCCCAATAAGGATAAGTTGTTTGCTTAATAAGCTGTGATAAGCTCACTTTCAGCTTTTGGGCCTTTAGAGTTTTGTGTTTAGAATTAAATTATGAGTCAGATTGGGCTTTTCCAAGTCAATTGGGCCAATTTGGCTTTTTGGGCTAAAAAGCCCATTAGTGTTGATTGTTTTTGGTTTTGGCCCATTTGAGGGCCCAATAGGGGTATTCTGGTCATTTCACTTTCATTTTATGTTCATTTAGGTTAAAATAAACTAGTTTGCAAGTTTTTAGAATTTTTTATAATTTTTGGATTTTTAATATTATTTTATTATTATTTTTCAAATTTCTCATTTTTGCACCTTTTACATTTGAATTTCACTTATCAGCGTTTGACTTTTGGTCAAACTTGGTCACTAAGCTTATTGAATCTGTTTTGCTTATTGGTACATGCAACAACTTAGTTTTTGTAATAGAAATCATTTTTCTCATCTTAATATCAAGTATGGAAGGTTACAAGTCTTTTGGTTAAGTTTTTGCTAGGAAACTAGCTTATTTGGCTTTTTCAGAGTGCTTATTGGTTCACACAGCTTATTCTACTTGGATTTTTGTGATTTTCTTGATTGATTATTCTTAGCTAAGCTATTTGTGAGCTTTTGCAAAAAACTAGAGCTTCCGAGGTGCCCTAAATCTCAAACCCGACTATTTTGTCGTTTTGTGATATTGTACTTTGCTTATTTCTGGATTATTGAGTGTGCTTTTTCAAAATTTCTTTTTATACAGCTCTTTAGTATCCCAAGAGACGGTTGTGTGTCAAATTAGAGCTTATGGCATTAGCTTATTGCTTAATGGGCTAAAAATACCAATAAGGATAAGCTGTTTGCTTAATAAGCTGTGATAAGCTCACTTTCAGCTTTTGGGCCTTTAGAGTTTTGTGTTTAGAATTAAATTATGAGTCAGATTGGGCTTTTCCAAGTCAAATGGCCAAGTTTGGCTTTTTGGGCTAAAAAGCCCATTAGTGTTGACTGTTTTTGGTTTTGGCCCATTTGAGGGCCCAATAGGGGTATTCTGGTCATTTCTCTTTCATTTTATGTTTATTTATGTTAAAATAAACTAGTTTGCAAGTTTTTAGAATTTTTTATAATTTTTGGATTTTTAATATTATTTTAATATTATTTTATTATTATTTTTCAAATTTCTCATTTTTGCACCTTTTACATTTGAATTTCACTTATCAGCGTTTGACTTTTGGTCAAACTTGGTCACTAAGCTTATTGAATCTGTTTTGCTTATTGGTACATGCAACAACTTAGTTTTTGTAATAGAAATCATTTTTCTCATCTTAATATCAAGTATGGAAGGTTACAAGTCTTTTGGTTAAGTTTTTGCTAGGAAACTAGCTTATTTGGCTTTTTCAGAGTGCTTATTGGTTCACACAGCTTATTCTACTTGGATTTTTGTGATTTTCTTGATTGATTATTCTTAGCTAAGCTATTTGTGAGCTTTTGCAAAAAACTAGAGCTTCCGAGGTGCCCTAAATCTCAAACCCGACTATTTTGTCGTTTTGTGATATTGTACTTTGCTTATTTCTGGATTATTGAGTGTGCTTTTTCAAAATTTCTTTTTATACAGCTCTTTAGTATCCCAAGAGACGGTTGTGTGTCAAATTAGAGCTTATGGCATTAGCTTATTGCTTAATGGGCTAAAAATACCAATAAGGATAAGCTGTTTGCTTAATAAGCTGTGATAAGCTCACTTTCAGCTTTTGGGCCTTTAGAGTTTTGTGTTTAGAATTAAATTATGAGTCAGATTGGGCTTTTCCAAGTCAAATGGCCAAGTTTGGCTTTTTGGGCTAAAAAGCCCATTAGTGTTGACTGTTTTTGGTTTTGGCCCATTTGAGGGCCCAATAGGGGTATTCTGGTCATTTCTCTTTCATTTTATGTTTATTTATGTTAAAATAAACTAGTTTGCAAGTTTTTAGAATTTTTTATAATTTTTGGATTTTTAATATTATTTTAATATTATTTTATTATTATTTTTCAAATTTCTCATTTTTGCACCTTTTACATTTGAATTTCACTTATCAGCGTTTGACTTTTGGTCAAACTTGGTCACTAAGCTTATTGAATATGTTTTGCTTATTGGTACATGCAACAACTTAGTTTTTGTAATAGAACTCATTTTTCTCAGCTTAATATCAAGTCTGGAAGGTTACAAGTCTTTTGGTTAAGTTTTTGCTAGGAAACTAGCTTATTTGGCTTTTTCAGAGTGCTTATTGGTTCTCACAGCTTATTCTACTTGGCTTTTTGTGATTTTCTTGATTGATTATTCTTAGTTAAGCTATTTGTGAGCTTTTGCAAAAAACTAGAGCTTCTGAGGTGCCCTAAATCTCAAACCCGACTATTTTGTCGTTTTGTGAAATTGTACTTTGCTTATTTCTGGCTTATTGAGTGTGCTTTTTCAAATTTTTTTTTACAGATCTCTTTAGTATCCCAAGAGAAGGTTGTGTGTCAAATTAGAGCTTATGGCATTAGCTTATTGCTTAATGGGCTAAAAAGCCCAATAAGGATAAGCTGTTTGCTTAATAAGCTGTGATAACCCCACTTTCAGCTTTTGGGCCTTTAGAGTTTTGTTTTTAGAATTAAATTTTGAGTCAGATTGGGCTTTTCTAAGTCAATTGGGCCAAGTTTGACTTTTTGGGCTAAAAAGCCCATTAGTGTTGACTGTTTTTGGTTTTGGCCCATTTGAGGGCCCAATAGGGGTATTTTGGTCATTTCACTTTAAATTTATGTTTATTTATGTTAAAATAAACTAGTTTGCAAGTTTTTAGGATTTTTTATAATTTTTGGATTTTTAATATTATTTTAATATTATTTTATTATTATTTTTCAAATTTCTCATTTTTGCACCTTTTACTTTTTTCTTAGCTTGAATACATTAAAATAGTAATTTTGCAACTTTTAGATTAAGTTTATCATCTTTAGATTAATTTTTATAATTATTTTAAGTTTTAATAGTTTTTAAATCATTTTAAATTGTTTTTCTTAGTTTAAAATTTTCTAAAAATAGTTTTTAATCTTTTTAGGTCTTTTTAGGTCTTTTTAGAGGTTTACCAATTGAAAAATATTTATTTGGGCTTTTTGATAATTAATTTGATTTTAGGGCTTTAATTAGCATTTAAAAATTGAATATTTAATTAATTAAAAGGTTTGAAAAAGTTTTGATCATTGGTAAACTCTTAGTTTATTTATTTGATTTTTGGTGAATTTTTGTAATTTTTAGAATTAATTTTTATTTTAGCTTATTTTACAATTTTACGTTAAGTCTTAGTAGTAATTAATTTCACGTCTTCGTCATCCTCTTTTCTCATCCCCTTCTAACCAATATTAATCTCAAACCAATTATGAAATACTCACACACATATACCTCCTTGGGAAACGAACTTCATTGGGTCATTAGTGCTTGATTTTACTAAATCATCACTTAATACTTACCGCTCATTTACACTCTTTTGTTTTCCTAAACAAGAGGTGTAATCTACTACAACCATTTTGGCGCCGTTGCCGGGGAGGTGTGTTGTGATTAATTTGTCTTGTTGTTTTTAATATTAACCATAAATAGTATTTGTATTAGTAGAACTCTACTAATACGTATTATCGGTTTTTTGGTTTTACTTGTGAAATTATTATTACTATATTGTATTATGTATCACAATAAACACAAAATATCTTCAAAAGTGTGAAAACACAACCTTAATTGGGATTTGATCTCCTAATTATTGTATTCGAATCTCAAACAAAAAGAAAAAGGCAAAAATAGATAAATACTTTCGTGAAGCTCGATTTTGAAAAATACAAACTATAAGGTGGGTATAAGGCGGGTATTATAAAATATACCCTAAGGAAAAAAGGCTCTTAAGTGCTTCACGCCGCCTCGTTTCCCCGCTTGCTTGTGAGTATTTTAAGATTGAAGGCTAATCGAGGGTTTTGTCGCCCAAAGTATTATTACGTATAATATATTTGCTTGGTTTCTTTGTGATTAAACCCTCTTGAACAATTTGGTTTTCACCAAAGTTCTAAAGTCATTCGAAGGCGTTCACTCCACGTGATCGTTTTCATTCCTTTGAGGCTTCTTTAATCAAGAGTTTGATTCGAGGACAGATTTGTCGTCTTAGGACATAAGGTGTCTAAAGCGGGGATTGAGGTCGATAAATCTAAGGTAGACGTCATCGCCAAGTTACCTCATCCCAAAACCGTTAAGGGAGTTAGGAGTTTCCTAGGCGACGCGGGCTTTTATCGTCGTTTCATCAAAGACTTTTCGAAAATCTCTCGACCTATGACACACCTTCTCGAGAAGGATGCTCCTTTTAATTTCAATGAGGATTGTGTTAGAGCTTTCGAAACTCTCAAAAGGAAACTTACTGAAGCTCCCATTCTTGTTTCTCCTAATTGGGAATTACCCTTTGAAATCATGTGCGATGCAAGTGATTATGCTATAGGGGCCGTTTTAGGGAAACGCTATGAAAAGCCTTTCCGTCCTATCCATTATGCTAGTAAGACGATGACCGAGGCTCAATTAAAGTACACCACAACGGAAAAGGAATTCCTTGCCGTGGTCTATGCTTTTGATAAATTCCGACCTTATCTTGTCTTAACTAAAAGCATCGTGTATACCGACCATTCGGCTATCAAGTATCTCTTAGCTAAGCAAGATGCTAAGCCGAGATTGCTTCGTTGGATGCTCCTCCTCCAAGAATTTGATGTCACCGTGCTTGACAAAAAAGGAGCCGAGAATCTAGCGGCCGATCATTTCTCTCGTCTAGAAGATCCTCACAAAGATGTTTTCGAGAACAAGGAAATCACCGAAACATTTCCTCTCGAGACTCTGGGTGTAGTGAATTCTAAAGACACCACCACATGGTTTGCCGACATTGCAAATTACCATGCGGGCAATTTCATAATCAAGGGTATGACGACACAACAAAAGCGAAAATTCTTTCGTGACGTCAAGTTCTATTATTGGGACGACCCTTATCTCTTTCGGGTTTGTGCGGATCAACTCGTTCGACGTAGTGTTTTTAGTGCTGAAGCTTCTAATATCCATAGAGCTTGTCACGAGGGACCCACGGGTGGTCATCACGGTGCTAATCCTACGGCTAAGAAAGTGTTCGATGCCGGATTCTTTTGGCCTTCTATCTATCGTGATGCACACGCACTTGTGAAGTCGTGTGATTCGTGCCAACGTCAAGGAAAATCGTCTCAACGTGATGAAATGCCGCAAAACATAATTCAAGTGTGTGAGATTTTCGACATTTGGGGCATAGACTTTATGGGGCCGTTCCCATCGTCTCATCGTAATAAGTATATCCTCGTCGCGGTGGACTACCTTTCTAAGTGGGTGGAAGCTAAGGCTTTACCTACTAATGATGCTCGTGTGGTAGTGAAGTTTTTGAAGCAACTATTCTCTCGGTTCAGAACCCCTCGTGCTATTATAAGCGATCGTGGAACCCATTTTTGTAATGACCAATTCGAGAAGGTCTTAAAGAAATATGGAGTTACTCATCGTCTTTCTACGGCTTATCACCCGCAAACGAGTGGGCAAGTCGAGGTTTCGAACCGAGCTTTGAAGAGGATTTTAGAAAGTTCGATTAGAGAAAACCGTTCTTCATGGTCCGACAAACTCGATGACGCTTTATGGGCCTTTAGGACCGCTTATAAGACACCTATCGGTTGCACTCCTTATAAGTTAGTCTATGGAAAGAATGTCATTTGCCCATTGAATTGGAGCACAAGGCATATTGGGCCCTTAAGCATGCAAACTTTGACTTGAAGACCGCGGGAGATCACCGGAAAATACAATTGAATGAATTGGATGAATTAAGAGACAATGCTTATGAAAATTCATTGATTTTCAAAGAAAAGACTAAAAAGTTTCATGATGCAAAGATTAAAAACCGGGTTTTTAACGTTGGTGATCAAGTGTTACTTTTTAACTCTAGACTTAAGATATTTTCCGGGAAATTGAAATCTCGTTGGTCGGGTCCTTTCACCATTACACAAGTGTTTCCTTATGGGACCATCGAGCTAGCTCAAGATGATGGTCCTAATTTTAAAGTGAATGGACATAGGCTTAAGCACTACTTTGGTGGGGAAATTCCTTCAATGGTTGACCTCGACCAAGTCACCTTCTCCAATGATAATTAGCATTGAGGGGATCGAGTCGAGCTCATGACTCGATAATAAAAAACGAGGTGCCTCGTGGGGGAGATCCCATGCTTATCCTTTTATGCTTACTAACCACTATTAAGGGGACTTGTACTCTTCCAACTCGTTGTCTCGTGGTTGTTTGTGATTGTATTATCTAGATCATCATCATCATCTACGATTGAAGACTCTCGTGTTCGTTTACGTGAGCCTCCATCGTTTGCTTGAAGAAGTTTTTCACGAATCCATTGACATATCCTTTATTGTTCTAACAATTATCTTTTAGCATACTTGATAAACGGCTTTAGATATATTGTTGATCGCCCTTTCCATGCTAGATCCTAAGCATTCGATTCTTCGTCTCTAGTATGGGGGTGCTCCACCTTTAGACTCGAAACATTGAGGACAATGTTTACTTTTAGTATGGGGGTGAATAGGTACTTTCTTTGCTACGCCCTCACGTTTCCCAACTTTCAATGTTTTGTTTTTGTTGCTCATAAAGCTAATAATGGCCAAATTTTAAAAATTTTCTTAGTTTTCATAAGTGTTTTTAAGACACGAATGTATATTTTCCGATGGGTAGAATAAGAGCTAATTTTTGACTTGATGGGCATTTGGAGCCATTTACATTCCTTAACCCGCTCAATTCAAGTTTTGCTAGACTTTTATATAGGGAACTTTAAAACGCGAAAGTCTTAGCTCATTCGGGTTAAGAACAAGAACTTTTCGCAAGTTCCTATAATTGATCCTAGAAAGTCACTTATTAAGGGAACTATAAAATGCATTCTCTAAACTTGAAAAAGTCCAAGAAAGTGCAAGATCCTATAGGTGGCTTGAAAACCCAAAACCTTGATTTGATATAGTCTTAATGAAAGCTAATCCAAATTTGGCTTAATTTTGACTTGCATGGCTAAGTATTCACGAGTCTCTTTAATTAGAGGTCTTTATATAGTGAAGAAAGAGAAGTGATAGAGTTAGACAAGTGATCATGCTAAACGTAGAACATGAAAATGTTCTTTCAAAAACTCATATGTTTTTAATTGTGGCTTTTTCTTCCCATAAGATCAATGCATTAGGAATAAAAATAATTGCAATAAGTAAGGTCGTACGATTGGAAAGGTTACTTAGCCTCCAGCGCAAGATCGTTTAAAAGTTGCTCGGGGTTGAATAGAGTTCATAGCCAAGGCATAACTTATTGAAGCGGGACGCGAAGATTGGTGATTATCCAAAAAGGCCCTAACAAGGCATGAGGAGCCCTATTTTGTTGCTAAAGATCCAAGATGATGTGAAGTATCATTATTCCTAAATCAATATGAAGGATCGAGACACACGACGAAAAGCAATTACTCCCCTAAAGATCATGGAGAAAGTCTATCCAAAAAGACCCTTACAAGGTATGAGGATAAATATATCCAATTCCGAAAAGGAGGCGGATCATTGTATATCACAGTCGAAAATAAAGATTGAAGAAAAATGATGAAGTCGTGGTCCCAATGTGAAGAATCTCTCCAAAACGTCAAGTGAAGAAATTCTAAATATATGAAGAGAAGACCATAATTTCAAGAAAGTCTTCCCATGATTTAAAGTATGAAGTACATGCCAAATATCAGTCCGAGAAAGGTCTCAAATCGTGAAACGAGTTATGCCAAGATATGAACTTAAGGAGATACACGAGAAGCCGTTTTAAAAGATTTTGTCCTTCGGCTAACTATCGATTAAATCGTGCTACTTTGCTTTCGGACTAATAACTACTCAAATAAGTCAATATGAATCACTTGTGATCCATGACAAATAGTTAAAAAATGCTAGTAACCCATTTCCTTTTATAATAACTAGGATTGCGGGGATAAAAAGTATTACACAATTTGGACGTATGAGTAGTGTTAGCATTGTGACTTGTACCAACAATGATCTCGTTTTTGCACTTAGCATGGAATGTATGACAATCAAGGATGACGAAATTTACTCTAAGGAACATTAACTTGTTTCTATTCTTTGACCCTAAAAGTCACATTCGTGATGAAAATCATACATTATGTCTTTACACATCTTCGTAGTATTGATGCAAGTCTTTTACTTTTCAATAAAGGTTAATAAAATTGAACTTTGGTGATGCTTAGATACTTTATTCTAGCATTGCGTGAGGGCACGACAATGGCTTAGTATGGGGGAGTGATGAGATGACATTTATACATGATCTCATCGTTCTTTTCGGACTTTAAATGCACAAAAATGTCATAAAATACCATATATATGCTTGTGTTTGTTTACTTGTGTATTTTAGGTATGGATATAGTGAAAAATACAAAAGATCACAAGAAACAAGGAAAAACGGACACGAGAAACGAAGCCGTACAAAGACCCAGGCCCTAGTTCATGAATTATCCAACAATTACCCTTGAAGACTTGAAGATATGCAAGATTGATCCTCAAACAAAGAAGAAATGGCACTTAAAACCCTTGTGAAATCATAATTACAAGTTTAGTCCCTTAAGTTTGTTAAAATTACACAAAAGGTCCTTCAACTTTGAAGAAATCGCAAGATTAGTCCCTCAATTATTCAACATTGTCATTAATGGTCCCTCATGAAGTCAAGGTTACATTGAAGACCTTTGAAGATCAAGAATGTCCAAGATCAGTCCTTGAACTATTCAAACATGGCAAAAATAACCCTTTATACCTTTTTGGAAAAGTCTTGTGCCAAAAGTGTGAATATGGAAAAGTTATTAACAAAGGAAACATGATTTGTGGGCTGAAATACTTGATAAACACCTTTTTCCAAAGAACAAGGACCAAGGCTGCCATTTCCAAACTTTGAATACACAAACACGCGCCAAACAAACACAATCCCCAAAAATCGGATCAAAACTTACCACTGTTCACCCTCAAGAACCCAGTAACTATCCCAACATAAACAAAGGGTAAATTTCAAAACTTGTCAAGACTACTCAACTGGTAGGCCTTGATTCACAAGGTTTGCACTCAAACCTTGACCAGCAGGGTGAAAAACAAGTCTAAACACTACATTAAGCCTGTCAACATCCATTTTGTTCCTGTTAGCGTTTGATTTTCACTTATGAACGTTCGACTTTTGGTCAAACTTGTTCACAAAGCTTATTGAATCTGTTTTGCTTATTGGTACATGCAACAACTTAGTTTTTGTAATATAACTCATTTTATAAGCTTACTGGCTTATTGGCTTATTTTTGCCAAAACATATCAAGACTACTCAACTTGTAGGCCTTGATTCACAAGGTTTGCACTCAAACCTTGACCAGCAGGGTGAAAAACAAGTCTTAACACTTCATCAAGTCTGTCAACGTCCAATTTGTTCCTATCAACGTTTGAATTTCACTTATCAGCGTTTGACTTTTGGTCAAACTTGGTCACTAAGCTTATTGAATCTGTTTTGCTTATTGGTACAAGCAACAATTTAGTTTTGTAATAGAACTCATTTTTCTCAGCTTAATATCAAGTCTGGAAGGTTACAAGTCTTTTGGTTAAGTTTTTGCTAGGAAACTAGCTTATTTGGCTTTTTCAGAGTGCTTATTGGTTCTCACAGCTTATTCTACTTGTATTTTTTGTGATTTTCTTGATTGATTATTCTTAGTTAAGCTATTTGTGAGCTTTTGCAAAAAACTAGAGCTACTGAGGTGCCTTAAATCTCAAACCCGACTATTTTGTCATTTTGTGAAACTATACTTTGCTTATTTCTTGCTTATTAAGTTTGCTTTTTCAAAATTTCTTTTCACAGATCTCTTTAGTATCCCAAGAGAAGGTTCTGTGTCAAATTAGAGCTTATCGCATTAGCTTATTGCTTAATGGGCTAAAAAGCCCAATAAGGATAAGCTGTTTGCTTAATAAGTTGTGATAAGCTCACTTTCAGCTTTTAGGCCTTTAGAGTTTTGTGTTTAGAATTAAATTTTGAGTCAGATTGGGCTTTTCCAAGTCAATTGGGCCAAGTTTGACTTTTTGGGCTAAAAAGCCCATTAGTGTTGACTGTTTTTGGTTTTGGCCCATTTGAGGGCCCAATAGGGGTATTCTGGTCATTTCACTTTCATTTTATGTTTATGTAGGTTAAAATAAACTAGTTTGCAAGTTTTAGAATTTTTTATAATTTTTGGATTTTTAATATTATTTTAATATTATTTTTCAAATTTCTCATTTTTGCACCTTTTATGTTTTTCTTAGCTTGAATACATTAAAATAGGAATTTTGTAACTTTTAGATTAATTTTATCATCTTTAGATTAATTTTTATAATTAATTTAAGTTTTAATAGTTTTTAAATCATTTTAAATAGTTTTTATTAGTTTAAAAATTTCTAAAAATAGTTTTTAATATTTTTAGGTCATTTTAGAGGTTTACCAATTGAAAAATCTTTATTTGGGCTTTTTGATAATTTATTTGATTTTTAGGGTTTTAATTATCATTTAAAAATTGAATATTTAATTATTTAAAAGGTTTGAAAAAGTTTTGATCATTGGTAAACTCTTAGTTTATTTATTTTGATTTATGGTGAATTTTTGGTAATTTTTAGAATTAATTTTTATTTTAGCTTATTTTACGGTTTTACGTTAAGTCTTGGTAGTAATTAATTTCACGTTTTCGTCATCCTCTTTTCTCATCCCCTTCTAACCAATATTAATCTCAAACCTTGCTCCATTTTATTCACACACATATACCTCCTTGGGAAACGAACTTGGAACTTCACCTTTGGGTCATTAGTGCTTGATTTTCCTAAATCATCACTTAATACTTTTACCCTATTTTACGCTCTTTGTTTTCCTAAACAAGAGTGGTATTTTACTACAATCAAAAACTAACACTAGCAACCTTTCCATCGGTTAACTCCACATCATAGTTAATTTTCAATCTTATTGACTCTCCGTTGATAAAACAACTGAATCTTTACAGTTCTACAGTTTCTACCCGATCTGAAACCAAACAACATACTGACATAAAGAATCTCAAGTAAGGATATACCATTTACAACATTCAGACCATAAGGTTTGTTAGCATCATTCAAAAATAAGTTGGAGCGGCAGCATTCCTATCTTGTCAATTTCCTTTTCTTGGAAAATTCCTTTGCTTGTAGTCTTTCTCACCATGGCTAAATCATATCACAACTCCAGGGATACTAATTCCAATGACTAATCCTCTTGTTCTGCACTTAGCAGCTTTATGACCAGGTTTTCCTAACTATAGTCGCAATTGTGGAAAATTACCTACATGGTATATAGTACAGCAAACACACTCGAGATTTATCTTGTTATTTCCAGACTCAGTGACAGCACGAATTTCCTTATTCCTTCCACGGTTTAAATACTGATTTCGGTTCTGCCTTTGGTTATTGTTATTACTGTAATTACCACGATTCTAACCTCGATTCTAGTTGGGTTAAACAGATTCCCACTTTCTCTTATTGTTTCAACAATGCTATCTTTCCTATCTTGCACTTTCACATCCATTAAATTAAACGCCATCTGAACAGCTTCATCGAAAGATTTAGGTCTTAAAGAAATAACCTCACCCTTGATATTACTAGACAATCCTCTAATGTACTGCTTCGTTATTTTACGGTCATTCACAAAAGTATTAAGATATAGCAATATAGCTCAGAAAATTTCCCAGTAAGCCGTAATATCATCGTCCCTTAGCACTAATTATCTCAATTCAGGTTCAAACTGTCCTAGTTCCTTCTCGGGACAAATCCTAGCATTCAATAGTCCTTTCATCACAGTCCATGCCTACTATTAGTCACAACCAATCCTAAAGTAGTCACTTGGTTGTTCCACCATCTTAGTGTACCATCCTGAAATGTAGCAGCAACAAATTTTACCTTATTAGTTTCTGAATAGCCAATAATCTGAAAAGTACTCTCTATCTTATGAATCCAATTATGCAATTCTAATGCACCACTAATACCACAAAACTGCGTAGAACCCCACTTCTAAAAACCAACATATATATATATTCGTTCGAACTTGCAGAACAGCAGCAACATTATCATCTGGATCAGCAACATCATCATTATGTTGAGCAGCATCATCATTATGTTCAGCAGCATCATCATTATGTTCAGTGATACACGGATTTTGGCCCGTATAAAAATTAAATTTCAAGTTCGTGTTCTCGGTATCTTAACGAATTGATCTAGGCCTATGTGTGACTCAGTTGATCTTGGTGGAAACAAAGATGTGTCGTTGTAGTGTTTAAAATAAATGATGCAGAACAAATAAAATAAAAATGTAATTAAAAGTAAATCTAAATCTAATAAAGTAAATGGTGCAGGTATTTAAAAGCGTGACGAGAATTAAAAGGCACTAAATGAAAATAACGCAAACTTAAATCTAACTAAGGCAAACTTAAAACGCAACTGAAACTAAATCTTAAACTAAGGAAAATAAACTTAAAGTGCGATTAAGGAAAAAGGCGGGAAAAATAACGCTTAAGATAAAAGGACAGAAACTTAAAAACTAAATTAAAGAGACTGAAAACAAGCTCTATCCGGAATAAACCCTATTCGGAATATATGGCAAATCGGAATATGTCACCTATCCTAAATATACCCTACTCGGAATAATGGCCTATTCGGAATACAATCCCTATTCGGAATAAAGCCCCTATTCGGAATGATGCCCCCTATGCGGAATATTGTCACCCTATTCGGAATAATGCCCCCAATGCAGAATATTGTCACCCTATTCGGAATGTGAGCCTTACTCGGAATAAATTGCTATTCGGAATTCCTATTCGGAATATCCAGTCCTATTCGGAAAGTCAGCTCTATGCGGAATATATTCCTATTCGGAATAAGAAACCCTATTCGGAAAATGACCCCTATTCGGAATAATGGATATTCCGAATAGCAATCTCTACAAAACACTTACGCGGAATAATTCAATATTCCGAATAAACAGCCTTTCAAAATCTTGGTTCGGAATAAATGGGGCTGCGTCCAGGGAAAGAACATAAACAAGATCCGAAGAACAAGGGATAAGAAAATAGCACGAATTAAACCAAAACAAAGCTAAATCAAACACAAGATTAAATCAAACAAGCAAATAAACAACTATTAAGCATAAACAATCAATCCAAATCAATCAAACTCACAAAACTTAATCAAAATAATCAAAACCCACTTAAATAAATCAACAAAAATTAAGAACATGAACATAAACAAATCAATCAAAGATTAAGAAAGGTAGGATGAGATTAACAAGATATAGATAAAGATTAACAAGAATTAAAAGAAAAACTTACTTGAAATTAAATGGTAATTAAGTGCAAGACAAGGTAATTAAATTTGACAAGTATTTAAATTGACAAGGTAATTAAAGGTGCAAGGTAATTAAATGGTGGAAGACTAATTGTCACACTTAGCCAACAAAATGAAAAGTTAACAACTAATGGCTATTTATAGGGGAGGATTAGGAAGCTTCCTCCCCCTCTTTTATTTCTTCTTAATTACAAGCTTAAATCCCTCCTTTTATTAATCTTCATTAATTGCGTCATTAGTCCTTTTCTTCTAATCTTTATTAAACTTGGACTTAAGGGACTTTTGGCTTTGGGATTTCTTCGAACTCGTCTTTAAATTCTTCAATAAGATAGACTTGAATTCTTCGGCTTTTGATAAACTTCCGTCTTTTGACTTTTTCTTCGATAAATCTTCTGAATTGGTCGTGGACTTCCGTTCTTTTTGCACTCTTGACTTCTTGACTTCGTCTTTCATCCTTTTCTTCAATAAAAGTCCGTAAATGCCCGTGAATGTCCGTGTTTTCTCCACTTTTCACCTTTTCATCCTAAATTACAACAAAAACACAAACCACGCATAATTCCGACAAAAAAGACATAAAATACACGTTTTGGTCCGGTTATTATTGTAATTAAGTGGTAGAAAAGATGGGTGTTTACACACCTATCAAATCCCTTACATCTGACCATTGCAATGTCCTCATGCAATGCATTAGTTACAAAGCAAGATTACATTTTTCGTCATAATCAATCCACGTCGGCCTTTATTAAAGAAATAAAAACTATAAACATTCAAAGTAAAGAAATCAAAAGCATACCTTGGGTTTTGGAATTTATGAATAATCATCATCCTCAAGTTTTCACTTTCTCCAAACCAAGCTTAAAAACGAGATCATTGTTATTATAAGTTAGTAAACTAACACGAACTCATGTGGGCCAATTATTCACTTAGACTCCCTTATTCCTAAGTGTTTCTCTTATATGTTATTGTTGTCTTGAATGATCACGAGGATGCATTGTTTGACTTATTTCGATAGTTATTAAGTCTGAAAATAAAGTGAACGATTTAATCAATAGTTAGCTAAAGGACCAAATCTTTTAAAACTGCTTCTCGGGATCTCATAAAGTTCATATCTTGGCATAACTCGCTTCACGATTTGAGACCTTTCTCGGACCGATATTTGGCAGCGACTTCATACTTCAAATCTTGAGAGACGTTCATGAAATAATGGTCTTCTCTTCATATAGGAATTTCTTCACTTGAAGTTTTGAGAGATTCATACTTGGACCACGACTTCTTCATTTTTCTCCAATCATTATTTTGTACTTTGATATACAACGATCCGCCTCCTTTTATGACTTGGATCTATTTATCCTCATACCTTGTTAGGGTCTTTTCGGATACACTTCTCCATGACTTTTTGGGAGTATTTGCTTTTCGTCGTGTGTCTCGATCCTTCATATTGATTTTCGATAAATGATTCTTCACATCACTTTGGATCTTTAGCAACAAAATATAGCCCTCATGCCTTGTTAGGGCCTTTTCGGACTCGCCAATCTTCGCGTCCCGCTTCAATAAGTTATGCCTTGGCTATGAACTCTAATCCATACCGAGCAACTTTTAAACAATCTGGGCTAGAAGCTAAGTAACTTTTCAAATCGTACAACCTTATTTATTAGCAGATAAATTTATTAGCAAGCGATGGGAGAATAGGCTCATAATTAACTCACATAAATTCACGAAAGAATACCAAACTTATAATTGGCTCTATCATCTCTCGTTCTCCACAGTTTAAAATCTCAAGTAATGAGACTCGTGGATACTTAGCCTATTAAATCAAAGTTTTGGGTTTTCGAGTCGCCTATAGGATCTTGCAAATTCTTAGACTTTTCAAGTTTAGAAATCGCATTTTAAAGTTCCCTTGATAAACGACTCTCTAGGATCAATTATAGGAACTTGTGAAAAGTTCTTGTTCTTAACCCGTGAGAGTTAAGACTTTCGCGTTTTATAGCTCCCTATATAAAAGCCTAGCAAAACTCGATTTAAACACGTTAAGGGTACTAGCTAGAGAAACTTAGATAAGTAAACTCGGGTTGAGTCAAAAGATTCACAACGTTTGAAAATTAAAACCACTTATTAATACATTTATTCTAATAAAGAGAGAAAATAACTATACAAAGGGTAAAACTAATAGGCCACAATAGATCAAAAATTTTGAAAAATGTTGAAAATTGATTTTCCGGTTAAAATGAGGACAAATACAAAGAAAAGACCACTTTACTTTGATAGAAGTCCCCCCTACACTTAAGATAAACATTGTCCTCAATGTTTAAGCATGTGGGAGTAAACTCCCCTATACTTAGGGCATTGTGCACGTTGTTTAAATCTTGCTAAGGAAAAGACAACTATAGAGATTCCTATTTTAATATTGAGAAAATATAAAATAGTGAATCGAAAAGAGTTTAGGATAGAACCGGGAAGAAGTAGAACACGGAATCACGGGTCGTCAAGAATCATCTAGAGTAGATCAGTGAAGCTCGAATCCCTGATTAAGAAGTGAGGAGAGGAAAACAAACCAAAGGGTCCCCCTACACTTATGGTAAAGAAAGCAAAAAGATAGATGCATGGGTTGCCTCCCAAGAAGCGCTTGATTTTTGTTAACCGAGTCGTGAGCCTGACTCGACCTTGATCATCAACGGAAGAAGCATGAAACATATCCACCAGGATCAAAGACATAGTTTTCATCGAGCAAATAACACAAGCTTAAGGCGAACAAGGCAAGCTAAAGAAGAGTAGGCAAGGTTCCCTTAAGCAGTGATGGAGCACGGTGGGAGCAAGGGTGAAGTGGTGCAAGCATGTCTTCAAGATTTCCAAAGATTTTTTCTTTTATTTCATCAGGTGGATACTGAGATGGCTTAAAGACTTCAATACCAGGGTCGAACACCTTTTCCTTTAAGGGAAAATAGCACTCAGGCTCAGCCGAGTGTGAAGAAGATCCGCAAAGAAGCACAACCTCGTCCTTAGAAGGGGGACAAAGAGGTGTCAAATCATATGTGCAACGGATTTCGGTGTCAACCGTTTTCTTCTCCTTTGACAAAATGTCCTTCAAATCCAAAGTAGGATCAAGACGATAATCTTCAAAGTCATAAGGAGGAGCATCACTCTCATGAGGGAAGTAAGTGTTGAGAAATTCAGAGAAGTCTTCCTCAAATGAGTAATCGTCCAAAGTAGGATCGAGTGATGGCGGAGGATCTTCAGCATGTGAAGAATCGCTCGAGAGAGTATCGGCCTCATCAAAATCATCGAAAGTGGGCAGCTCGGGATACTCAGAAGTACAATCAAAATCATCCGAATCTGAGCTAGAATCATCATCATCATAAGCATCAAAGACCGGTGGAGAATCATAAATGAGAGAAGCTTCCAAAGTAGAGTGAGAATCATCCACATTATCTTCAAAGAGTGGATTATCAGTGGAAGACTCGAATAGAGGATTGTCATAGACGGTAAAGTCATCGAGCACATTTATCATATTCACTGATTCTCGGCCTCCAAAGGATTTGCCTGTAAGCTTCCCCATTTTAAAAACTTTTGAATCATCCCCGACTCGTAAGATTAACTCACCTTCGACCACATCTACTAAAGCTCGTCCGGTTCTCAAGAATGGCCGACCAAGTATTAAAGGAATACGAGGGTCCATTTCATAATCAACTACGACAAAATCGACCGCAAAAGTAAATGTGCCAACTTTGATGAACACGTCTTCGGCTATACCAACGGGGTAAGCGAGAGTGCGATTTGCAAGTTCGAGAGTCATCTTTGTTGGAATGAGGTCGGGTAATGATAGTGTTTTCCAAACAGTCAAAGGCATAAGATTTATACTAGCCCCGAGATCAGCAAGGGCAGTAAATTCTTCAGTTTTGTTGAACACGCAAGGCAACACAAAACGACCGGGATCTCCAAGCTTTTTCAGAAGTTCTTTGAGAATAACTGCAGAGCAGTTTTCATTTAATCGTGTGTTGGCGAGTTCAATCAGCTTCTCCTTCTTGCTAAGCAATTCCTTGAATGCTTTGACAAATTTTGGCATATGGCAAAGTGCTTCAACAAGGATAATGTTGATGGTCATTTTAGATAGCATATCCACATATTTCGATACTTGACAGTCATTCTTGGTTAGCTCGTTGGTCTTGCCTATGCGAGAAGGGTATGGGATTCTAGGTTGATAGGGAGACGGTGAAGGTGTAGTTGGTGAAGGTTGTGATGTTGAAGGGTGTGATGTTGAAGGGTCCTTCCGAGATACATCGTCATGACGAAGCGGAGACGGTAATGGTGTACTAACACTAGGTGTAGGAGGAGTAGGGATACATGGTGGTGGAGGAGGTGTAGATGATGGTGGTGGGGTAGGTGGATTGACAATGGTAATTCCACTACGCGTAGTTATAGCACTCACATTGGCTCGCGGATTGGTGACGGTGTTTGAAGGTAGAGAACCCGAAGAAGAAGGTTGAGCTTCGGGCAAGAAACTAGCCAATAGATTCTTTAATTCAGTCGTTTGAGTGCTGAAGGAAGATTGGATATTATCACGAACCTCGTTTCTGATGTCATTTCCTTGCTTCAAGATATCTCCTTTCAAATTGATTATTTGGCTCTGTAGATTCTTGATTTGCTCACCTTGAGTTCTCATGATGGCATCAACATCGGTGTTTATGGGTGGGTGTTGTTGGGTGGGTGGTTGATAAGGGTTAGAAGCTCTTGGTGGAATCTGGTTGCTTCTATTGTAGTTGTTGGCAGGGTTTTGGTTTTGAGGAGAAAAACCGGGTGAAAGGTAATTGTTGGAACGGTAACTCAGCAGATTTCTATCCCCTTGTTGTCTAGCTTGGTAATTTTCCGGTGAATAATTACCGTAAGCAGCATACACATTTTCCGGATTTCCTTGTGTCGAAGGAAAATCGGTGTATGAGTGAGGACCGCCACATGTTTCACAAGGATTAGCAACCGCTTTAACTTGTTGTTGTTGTTGGTTTGAAGCGAGAAGCGTAATACTTTTGCTCATTTCAGCCATCATGCGGGTGAGTTCGGTCATCTCAGGGTTTGCTGAGGTAGAAGAAACATTGACTCTCGGGTTGTTCCTTGAAGAAGCAGAGGAACCCCAGTTTTTGTGGTGAGTAGTCATGTTCTCAATTAACTCTCTACACTCCTCGGGTCTCCTTTTCATGAATGTGCCACCGGCGGCTGCATTAATCGTATCACGATCTCGAAAAGTCAAACCGTTGTAGAAAGTATCAATTAGGGTCACAGGGAGCATGTTGTGGTTTGGACATCTATCGATCAAGACATTATATCTCTCCCAAGCGTCAAAAAGAGATTCATCGGGATCTTGCATGAAATCGCTAATCTGATTGCGAAGGCTTGTGACCATGGATGGTGGAAAGTAGCGCGACAAAAAGCGTTGAGTCATATCATCCCAAGTGTGAATAGAATTCTTCGGGAGACGATAAAACCATTTCTCGGCATGATGCGATAAAGTATGTGGAAAGAGTTGTAGGCGAAGAACATACATTGTGGCCCCGGGCAACTTCATGCTTTGGGTGATTATAATGAACTTGTCGAGGTGTTTGTTGGCATCATCATCAGGCAATCCTCTAAAAGGGTTTGTTTGCACTTGCTGAATCATGTGGTGCTTCAACGAAAACTCAGGAGCGTTGATTTGCATCGGCGCAATCGGTCCTCCTCGTCCAAACATTGTTGGTTGACAAAGTTCCTCCATGGTCCGAAGATCGGGCTGTGGAAGAGCATTGTTGTTATTATTATTATTATTGAGGTGCGGTGGAATGTTGTTGTTGTTAACACCTGCCATATCTAAATCTTCTTGAGGCTCGGGCTCTTGATAATTAGAAGATCTAGTACGCATACACCTGAAAATGCAAAAGAAAACAAAACCAAACACAAAAACAATATATACACAATAAAGATAAAATCTTTTTGGATTTTTGAAATTTTTAATTTTTATGTATTTTTATCGATTTTTAATTTTTATGATTTTTTTGAATTTTTTAGACAAGAAAAATAACGTTCACAAGTGAACGGATCCCAAAAAGCAACGTGTCTTTCACAGAAAACCGTCAATCTTTACGAAAAGAGCCGGCAGCGGCGCCATTTGATACAAGGATTTTGGCCCGTATAAAAATTATAGTTCGTTTAAGTATGTCTCTTCGAATTGAAAAACTTGTGTTTAATGTGTGAGTCAGTCTTATTTTGGTGGAAACAAAGATGTGTCGTTGTAGTGTTTAAAATTAAAGGTGCAAAGACTTAAAAGTAAAAGTGCACTTAAAGTAAATCTAAATCTAATAAAGTAAATGGTGCAGGTATTTAAAAGCGTGACGAGAATTAAAAGGCACTAAATGAAAATAACGCAAACTTAAATCTAACTAAGGCAAACTTAAAACGCAACTGAAACTAAATCTTAAACTAAGGAAAATAAACTTAAAGTGCGATTAAGGAAAAAGGCGGGAAAAATAACGCTTAAGATAAAAGGACAGAAACTTAAAAACTAAATTAAAGAGACTGAAAACAAGTTCTATCCGGAATAAACCCTATTCGGAATATATGGCAAATCGGAATATGTCACCTATCCTAAATATACCCTACTCGGAATAATGGCCTATTCGGAATACAATCCCTATTCGGAATAAAGCCCCTATTCGGAATGATGCCCCATATGCGGAATATTGTCACCCTATTCGGAATAATGCCCCCTATGCGGAATATTGTCACCCTATTCGGAATGTGAGCCTTACTCGGAATAAATTGCTATTCGGAATTCCTATTCGGAATATCCAGTCCTATTCGGAAAGTCAGCTCTATGCGGAATATATTCCTATTCGGAATAAGAAACCCTATTCGGAAAATCACCCCTATTCGGAATAATGGATATTCCGAATAGCAATCTCTACAAAACACTTACGCGGAATAATTCAATATTCCGAATAAACAACCTTTCAAAACCTTGGTTCGGAATAAATGGGGCTGCGTCCAGGGAAAGAACAGAAACAAGATCCGAAGAACAAGGGATAAGAAAATAGCACGAATTAAGCCAAAACAAAGCTAAATCAAACACAAGATTAAATCAAACAAGCAAATAAACAACTATTAAGCATAAACAATCAATCCAAATCAATCAAACTCACAAAACTTAATCAAAATAATCAAAACCCACTTAAATAAATCAACAAAAATTAAGAACATGAACATAAACAAATCAATCAAAGATTAAGAAAGGTAGGATGAGATTAACAAGATAAAGATAAAGATTAACAAGAATTAAAAGAAAAACTTACTTGAAATTAAATGGTAATTAAGTGCAAGACAAGGTAATTAAATTTGACAAGTATTTAAATTGACAAGGTAATTAAAGGTACAAGGTAATTAAATGGTGGAAGAATAATTGTCACACTTAGCCAACAAAATGAAAAGTTAACAACTAATGGCTATTTATAGGGGAGGATTAGGAAGCTTCCTCCCCTCTTTCATTTCTTCTTAATTACAAGCTTAAGTCCCTCCTTTTATTAATCTTCATTAATTGCGTCATTAGTCGTTTTCTTCTAATCTTCTTTAAACTTGGACTTTAGGGACTTTTGGCTTTGGGATTTCTTCGAACTCGTCTTTAAATTCTTCAATAAGATAGACTTGAATTCTTCGGCTTTTGATAAACTTCCGTCTTTTGAGTTTTTCTTCGATAAATCTTCAGAATTGGTCGTGGACTTCCGTTCTTTTTGCACTCTTGACTTCTTGACTTCGTCTTTCATCCCTTTCTTCAATAAAAGTCCGTAAATGCCCGTGAATGTCCGTGTTTTATCCACTTTTCACCTTTTTATCCTAAATTACAACAAAAACACAAACCACGCATAATTCTGACATAAAAGACATAAAATACACGTTTTGGTCCGGTTATTATTGTAATTAAGTGGTAGAAAAGATGGGTGTTTACACACCTATCATTCAGCAGCATCATCATTATTCTTAGCAGCATCAACTGCAGCACCATTATCTCCAGCACAACTAACCCCAGCATCTTGATTCCTTGCAGCACAACCAGCTCCAAATTCTCTAGCAATGACTTGTTCGATCATAGTGTTCACAGTAGCAGTAGTTAGTTCTGGGAACATATTTCAAGAAACTTAGTCATGTAGCGATCTACTAATGACAGAAATATGCTTCCCTTACTCCTTCTTCCATCATCACAGAAGAAAGAAACATGATAAGTATACATATCAAGAATAAAGAAGGAATTCTTTATCAGGACATCTCATGGATACTACATGCACGAACAACACAACTACAATGGTTCATCAACCAAAACTCAAAAGAGTCAATAAGGCACATCATAGATCATGAGGGTAATTCAGATTGCGTTGAGGATTCTACAAGATAGTGGCAGTGTTTGTCACTACAATCATCTACCGAACAAACTTAAAAGATAATAAGTTCCATCACAATGCTACGACACAAGGTTTAAATAAGTTCGATCACAAAAAGAAAATAAGATACAAAGAAATCCATTACGAGATTAGTGCCTTAGACAGCAACTCCTCATCCTCCTTAACATTGTTGTCAGCTTTATCACACTCGTCTATTTCCCCGTTTGCACTTCAAAGTTGAATCCCTAACATCATGGCAGCTCACTCTCAAAATCCAAATACTCACTGCTACACGGCAGATTAATCAAAAAACAAGTATCAGTACGACTTTCAACATTCCTAAACTTCCAAGCTTAACTCATACATGATCTCACATAAGACTCCCACGCACTCATCCTTTCAAAACTAACCTACTTCTCTTTAAACCTTTCAATTCAAGCCCACAGATTCATCACAATCGACCCAAGACCAGTAATCTCATCCATCTTCCATGTCCTAACAAACTCAATTCTCCACATACCAAATACAACCTTTAAAACAACTTTTCTCTCACATCAACCTTCTAATCACACCAATTTCAACCACATATCTATCATACATCAATTAATCAAACTTCCTCATACCCGATATAAGTCGCAAGAAATCAATTGTAAAATCGTTCATCATCCGGTCTACTGTTCTAGACCCTCATCAGTATATAAGGTCATTATTTAAAATTATATACATATGCATTACATAAAGAAAATTACGATAACAAGTACTCAACATACTTTCAACAACATCAATACATCATCAATACATCATAAATACATCATCCATACATCATCATAGTATTTACTTAATAAATACTTTAAAAATCATTTCAGTTTTAAGGGATACATCAATCAATAAAACAATACAAAACAATTAATCTTACCGGAGCCTTGCGGAGAAGTTGCGTTACTTTTGTAAAATATTTTCGACATCAAAGTTATAGTTTAGGACATTTTTCAAAAATCGACCTAATTCGCTATAACTAAAAAGCTCTCATTACCAATCTTTAACACCCCCAAATTACATTGCGCAACGGAAATACACATTTGGGTGCTAAACACAAACATTGTTACACAAGACATTTTGAACAATTTCAAATTGATACATTTGAAATATAAAAGGAAATAATTTAACCATTGCCTAAAACTTCAATCCCAAGTAAAACAACTTTAGAAATATGAGAGTTATATTTAGGTCCCCCAAAGACTTTATCAAATCCACAAACAATTTACCAAAGTACTTGATCGTACATTATTAATTTTATGACAAAAGGGAAAGAAATATGTTTTAGACCAATCACCACAAAAGCAATCCGCAATCCTTCTCCAGCAAGCTCCATCAGCAATCCACTTCAATCACCTGAAATACATGCTTAAAATCATCAACACAACGGTTGAGCGAGTCTATAGGTTTTCCAAATCATCATTTGAACACAAGAGAAAAATCAATCAAGATTATTTAATAGAATTGTCGTGCACACAATCTATTAGTCACGCATTATGGTATATAGCAATAGCTATTGAATTGTATTAAGCTCATGACACCGACCCCTTAACTTAGTTACCCACGCCTAAAGCCGACATGACTAGATGAATTCCAGTGCCCCTACTAGGGTATCATTTGCAAGAATACCAATTCTCATTCTCGTAAAATTATCCTTCCCAGCGGGTTACTCAACGTAAAGCCCTAGTCTCAGATAGGGTCGTCAGCCCAATAGTACTATTATTAGAATAAGCGGCTATTCCCAACTCACAACATCAAGTCAGAAGATAGTTAACGGCTCATGAATTTAGGGTCTTTTGCAAATTAGGTACTTATACAATTCAAATCAACAAAGGCAACAAAGGCAACATTCGGGTCCAAACAATCAATCATGACTTGTGTTCATTTTACTTTCAAATAGCATGTATCCCCCTCGCGGGTTTTAAAATCATTCGACACAATTACAAAAGCGAGGCTATAGACTCACCTTGAGTAATAGCAGTAGTAAGACGATCTTCGACGATAGTTGATGCCCGATAAACACAAAAACCGCAACCTATCAAATAAGGCGCGTTCATCAATAATAAACTGGAGTAAAATCCATACTTAGTAACATTAAACTCAAAATAATAAAATCAAACCCAACCCAAAATGAAAACAATTCAAGTGACACGTTACTCCCTTCTATATGTTTACTTTATTAGTTAATTCTTTCGATAAAAATCTGTCGGTACACACCAAATGTACGAGCTCATTTACCCCACTTAAACACGTCAAATATTTATGTACTAATCAGAGACCTCACTTACTATATATAGAAAGACCTGTTAAAATTCCATCAAAAGATTTTACTTTTAAAGTTCCCTGCCCGACACATCTTTAAACTACAAAAACCGGACAGTTTTACGTCAACAACTCATATAGTCTTTTTAACATATTATTTTACTCCGTTTACAAAACCGACACTCGACTTTGAAAATAAACTCAACATCCTCATACTTAACACTTCACATCAGTCCATGACACATTTCAAAATCCTTTTTATAGTCCCCGGGATTCGATCCAAATATCGACAACAATTATATATTGTGTCGATAGTCGTCTCCTGGTACACGAATAATCAAACTAACGTAACTTTTCGCTCGTTTGGAGCTAGAAGCCCTACCTTATACTAAAACGAAGCTAAAAACATCCTCTACAACAATATCTAATTAGTTCATCTCAAACTCAAACTCATATTTTCAGAAAATTAAGTTTAATAATCTGTTTAAAATATACATTTAAAAATCATTCAAAATTAATTTTTCACCATATTTTAATCATTCTCATATGCCTAATATCATCCTAATATCATTACTAACAACATAACTAACACATAACAAATTTAAATGATCATACAAAAACAACCCACTCAAAAATAATGAACATGCAACCAAAAATTCTTGAATATAATAACAATAACATATATATATCATCATAAAAATGGATCAAACCTTCATGGATCATCATCAAAAATTTGAAGTTCTTGCATATTGCTAAAAAATACACCATTAGATGCACAATTGAATTTTATGAGGTGGTATTGTATTGATTTTAATTAGATCATAAATAAAATCAAGAAATTTTGATGAAATGGGGTGTTGGGGGTGACGGTTTAGGCTAGAACAAGAGAGCGAGAAAGATAAATTTTATACACATGCATTCTATGTGTTTTTCCTAAGTGGAAAATCTATTTATAGTGGGGTGGAGGGACTAGTTTTGCCAATTTGTGATAGTTTTGGTCCAAAATGCAATTAAATAGTTGTAAGGGTGGAAAACGTAAATTGTAAATTTTGAAAATATTTACGAGGCTCGGGTTTCGTAAAAATACTTTTTAAAAGTTAAAACGCACTCAAAATATGATGATAATATGATCCCGGTTCGACTTAATACGAACTTAAAATAAAAACGTCAAAAATATAAACATCGAGACAACAAATGATAAAACATAATATCTCGGGCATCCGTCGATATCGTGGTCACTAATAATCCTCTCTATTAGTAAAAAGATAAAAATAAAACCTCCAACGTCGGTTTTAAATAGAACCATCAATCGTCATACCATTCAACTCATCAAAAATTTCAAAATTATTCGTAAAAATAATATTATATAATATTAAATAAATGACCTCAGGTTTGGGTTGTCACAGGAAAAATTTCCCGTGTAACAATAGTTTTCATGCTAGAATCAAAGCAATACTACTTGAAGCTCTCTATCGAAAGAAGTGCCATTTACGTATCTGCTGGGCTAAAGTTAGAGATTTTCAATTTACGATACCCAAAATAGTTCATGAAACTATTTGAGAAGGTTATATGAGAATAGAGCTTCATAGTACGTTGAATAGTGACCATTAGGTAATTGCTAGATTTAAATGGTAAATTGGAAAGACTGATTTAGATTCTCACTATGAATGAGAGACTACACCATATTAAATAGTATATATGTGAGAAGGATGTTTTCTCTATCAATTACCCAAATTGATTTTGAAAAATGCGATAATTGTGACAATTCGTCAATTTATGGTTAATATTTTATTCTCAAATACTATTTAAAAACATTATTTTAATGTTATATTATGAACTCACTTATTTTTGGGAAGTAATTTGGATTTACGTCTTGAAGTAGCGTCGACTACGTCTAAACCGGAGGATTTAACGTTACGTGCTTACGTTTACATACACCGTCTTTGGTGACAGTCCGACATTTCAGAAAATAAATTTATCCGTGAATATTATTTTGGAGTTTTAAATTTGTGTTGGTTCATAAACTCACAAATTTACGAGAAGAGATTAGGACTTACGATTTTAATTTAACGTCCTTTACGACTAAACCGGAAACCTTAGGATTACGTATTTACATTTTCGAACTCCATTTTTGATGAGACAATTTTTATTAGATTCGTTTTGTGCCGTTGATTCATAATTTATAAAAACGTTTTTCGTGAAACGACCCGAGGGCACGCAAATCGAGGAAACTAGAATCGAGGAGTACCCGTAAATAATTGGGGATGAGACAAAACCAAGTTTTGCCCCACCCCCACACATGGGATGGCCACATTGTGACACCACACTAACTTTGTGTCAAGTTTTACACAAGTTGCTTACACTTGTTAAGCTAGCTTAACTTGTAAGCTACACCAAAACAAAACCATTCCACCCATACCACTAGCTCTCATTTTCACTCATGCAAACCACCAAAATCCTCTCTTCCTCTCTCTAAAATTCTTCCCAAACTTATCCAAAACAACCCTCATTTGATCTTGATTCAACCATAAATCATATGTATAATTTACATATGATAAAAACCCATTGAAGTTATGAAGATTGGAGGTGATGTTAACATGTAAAAAGGAGTTTTCAAGGGAGTTTGGGGCTGATTTCTCAAGGAGTTTTCATGAAGAACAAGGGCTGATTTTTGGAGGAATCTACAAATACTTGGTGATCCTAGAAGTGGTGTTGATATCTCATAAGATTGGTTACCCAAAACCATGTCTTGTTCATCCAAAAGCTCATCATTTCATCACTTTGGTGGTATAAAGATTGTCCTCCTCATATTCTTGTTATTTTGATTATGTAATCATGTATTTTATTTTCTATTGTATATGTATATGATGATTATATGATGATAAAAGTATTGTGTGGGGATTTGGTGTTGATAATCATGGATAAAAAGATGAAAAACTATAAGTAAAAAGGGGTTAATCTTGCTTAAATTAGTAGGCTGTATAAAACAGTAAATAATAGAATTATGAACTGATAAAATGGCATAGATTAATTGATATACATTAAGTAATATGTCTTGTACACATGTGAGAGTTGGCCATGCAATTGAATCATTGTAATGAGTGAGATATGATCAAAACAAGTTTAAAGTACAAATCTGAGTTTACTATTTTGGACGATTTTTAGAAAATACTTAAAGGCTGATTCAACAGTAGCTATAATAGAGTTAAATGGATCACATATCATGTAGTTTATGTCATAAAAATTTGAGCTTCTATCTCCATATAAAACTCTAGATATGGCAGTTTTGGTGAACATGAAAATAAAAATCAGATTTTGGAAATTAAAGTATAATAGTATTATATAAGCACTCAAGTAAATATAGTATAAAATGTGAAATTAAAACCCACTAACTTATATAATACATTTATATAAACATGTATAAGGATAAATAAATGGACATTTTATAAAAATGATAGTTTGATAAGTTTTATAAGTTATAAAACTATAAACATGATTTTTACGACTTTTTCGGCTATTACCGTAAAATAACGTTTTTGTTAAATAAAACTTAGACGGTTGGACCCGTCTAATGTAAACTTTTATAAACTCATATACTGATATATAAACATATATAACAAGTAAAAACCGATAAAACCCGAACTATAGGACATACGGACATTAACGAGATAACTAAGCATATTGGACTAATAATTGGATTAAATAAGATAAAAACTTATAAAAAGTACTTATTGGGCTTAACCCATTTGGGCTCAACATGGAAAGTATAGATACTGATAATATAAGTATAAAATGGATTAAAACAAGTTAAAGAACTTATAATAAGTTTATTGAACCTAAAACACGTAAATAGGTAAAACTAGTAAACTAGTATAAAAGTTATCGACACATAACACTAAAATGAGTAAACGAGAATATGTAAACCCACTTGATCATCATATATATAAAAATCATCATATGTATACATAATTATTATTTTTATAAAGTCATTGGACAAGAGTCTAAGACGAGTATTATTTGTCTAGGTTTCCGTGATTGAAGCACGTACCGTACATCCAAACGCCGATAATCGCCTTCCCACATCAACGTGAGTTCATAGCCTCACACTCTTTTAAATGTTTTTATGAAATGTTTTATAAACCCGCGAGGGAGATAACATGTTAGTTTTTATAAAATAGGATACCATTTGTCCCGATTGTTTGTTTATTGATTTGGACCCGAATGATTGAATGACCCGATTGTATGACCCGATAAATGATTAAAGGACCCGATAGATGAAATTAAATGGATTATTAAAGTTAGGTTATGTCACTAAAAGTCTCATTAGCATGAATTGTGAACTACCGGGATTTGGTAGACGCTTGTGCATATAATAGTACTATTTGGGGACGATCACCCCAATTCGAGCCTTGACGATTGATCCCCGTCGTGCCACATTGATTGGTAAGCAAATTTATGTATGAGAAGATTTCCATAGCGTGACCTTTGTGACGACACGCTAACTTAGATGGGCAAATTTGGTATCGGGATAGCTACCCGTTGTTGGTTTAGTAAGGTAACAATGTCATGCGGCTTATAATAATCCAAACTAACGAAATACTACTAGACGCTCCGAATTACGACGTATTGCCTGACTAGCAATACAGGGTCATACTATTGATATTATGTTCGTGTTTTGGTTTTCATAACCATATTCATATAACGGTTTTTATTTTCATACAACGTCATAAGACGTATTGTATGATGTTTTTACGACATTGGCTCGTATAATGATTTTAAGGCAAACACCAATATTATGATTTTGATGAAGATTTGTATAAAATGACTTTGGCTATTTTATGGCCTATTAAAATGATTTGTACAAAATGATTTTCAGTAATAATTTTATACTGATATTATATTGATGGATTTTATTAAACTCTATGAATTCACTCGGCGTTATCGCTGACCTTTTCTTTTAACATGTTTTATCTCAGGTACTTGAAGGTAATTCTCGGGAAGACGACAAGAATTCATGGCCCGCACTTAAACAATACTTTCCATTCAAATACTTTGTAAAACTTTGTATGAAATGATTATGACTTGGGACCTATGTAACTTTGATATTTATGAATGGAAATGCTTTATTAATAAACGACGCGATTTTTATGCGTTGTCTATGATGTGAGTAATGTGCTATCCCGTAACACCAACTAGTCTTCCGCTGTATTGAGTTGTATAAATTTGGGGGTGTTACAGTTTGGTACCAGAGCTCTCGTTATAGAGAACGAAAGATTTTTAAAACCAAGGTTTTGAATAAAACATTTCAAAATCTTTTAACTAAAAACATTTTTCACAAAATGTCTAAAAAAAATCTTTTGACTATAACGGTGCCGTAGAATTCCCGAGTTACCGACAAGGCCAGACTGAGAAAGTGTTATTTTAATATATATATATAACTTGGGTTATATATATATATGATGTAATTTTATTACATGATTGTTTGATGATTATTTCGATATTTATACGAGGTATTTATACGACGTAGATTGTCACAAGTAACCCTAAATCCCCTAGTAAATTAATCGAAGCTATTCTCGTAGGAATTCTAGCCATCTTAGATCTAAACCAAGTTGTGGACATTTATGATCCTAACAAATGGTTGATATTCGTAGAAATGTAGATATTAGTTGATTGTGATATTAAAGAAGAATTGGCGATATTAAATCTAATATCGATGTCATGACGATCTTTCCTTATAGAGTGGAGTTTGACAAAACATTACCACCTAGAAAGATGTCATCTGATTCGTTATCACCCAATTCTTAAATTTGAAATCGAAAGGGGTGAATGTTGCACTTGAGGCTGTCATTGGAACCATTACCCAAAAGCCTCATGCCACTAGTACCTTCCCGAGAAATCTGATTGAATGTATGAGTCATCTCATACTAGTGACTCATTTGATAACTATTGTTGTAAGAGATATAGGATTGGAAATTAAGTGTTGATCATATCGAGCTTTTATTGTCCTATTAAGGTCTAAGAATAAGGATTGAAAGTATTGGAAAATGAGGTAGAATATCGAATTGAGTATAAAATTGGTTGAAACTTGAATAAAGTAAAATCTAACTTTTATGGAATATGAAATTGATAAGAGGAAGTCGTTAAGTTCTGTGATTAGATTATAAGGTTTTAATTGATTATTGATTCGTGTTAAGGGTTGTTCCTTGGCAATTGTCCACTAATGAGGATGCCCAGTATCCAAGAAATAAATTGAAGAAATCTTCTTCTGAATTGAGACCGATGGATCTTCTGGGACATGTGGAACACCTAATGAATCTTGTAGATTAGTATTCATTTTAGTATCTTTTAAAAATAATACCTAACTTAACTGAGACATCAGTTGGTAGGATGAGATCTTGGAATTGTATGACATAGTGACAAATAATGTGTTACGGTACAATTTGACTTGTTTGTGATTAATGAAAAGACTACCATTGATTGCTAAATTCTACATGTATCGATGTTATCTATCTTTTACTGCTTCATCCTAATGTCCGCATTAGTGATGCAACCATTGAACAAGTACTCATCTTGAATTGAGTTACGTTGTGGATTATTCTTTTGAGTGCCATCGAGATCATGAACCTCGTGATTATTTGGCTAATCTCATTTCCTATCATATCGTAGTTAATTCTTGGTGAACAAGATTTGATCACTCTTTTGCAGATCACTCGTTGTTTTATAAGTTAAAACGGTATTCCTTGAGAATAATTGGATTCTCATCACTATACGGATAATTTAAAGTGAGATTTATAAATAATCATTATCGAAGTAAAGTTGTTTATGAAACGCTTTGGAAACTTAATTGTTTTCATAACAAATAAAATTCTTTGTAAATTTATTTTTGATTCTTATTTAAGAATTAAGCATGAAAATGTTTTTATTATAAACATGATGATAAAATTTTGACGAACTGAGTATTGCATCGTTAATCTTGAAATTGTATATAGTTGCGCGCCTACATACAATTTAGAATGGACCATGCAAGGCTGATTAGTAGTCACCATAAAACTAATGAATAAACACTACATTTTCTTTGAAGATTGTGAAAGATTAAATTTTATGAGATCTGCAAGAAGTGAAAAATAGGGACATAGTGTTAGGGACACCTACATATGTGCCTGTAGCATCTATTCTTCTGAGTTGAATTTACTCATCTGTGGAAATTTTTCTTATTTGACAATTGACAATTCTTTCTTGTCCAATTCTCCCGTAGTGAGATTCTTAGGAAAAGTATCTGATTACCGAGTTTTGATACCCGATTGGATGTATCGACGTTCCTATCATTTCTTTTGATTAGATTTCATTTGAATGACATGGGTAACGATCTGAGGAGCTTTCGAATGCGTACTCGAATCATGAAAACATGGAATATATTCATATTCGTTAAACGTTTTCGTCTGTATCTGATTTGAAATTCTCTCGCATAGATTATGCGTTGACCTTACTCTTTTTAAGGTTAGTTATGTCTCCAGATATCCTTGAACTTGTGAAGGATTATGAGTTATTTAACATCTTATCGACGGCAATGAAACTGGAAAGTTGATAGTGCCAGTAGAATGGATTGCTTGGTTATGACATGACAACATTGTCTTAATTAATGGGAACTCGAGTAGAATTCCCCTAATTGATAAGATGTTGATTATCAAAAGTGATCTAAATGATTCTTGATGGTTGACCATATCCTGCATTTAGACTTAAAAATTATACCGTGAATGGTTGTGAATTAGTCTTACATATTATAATCTAGAAAGAACCTAATATGAATTTATTAAAAGATGTTTATGTTATCCGAAAATTTAGGAGGTATTTATTGGTGAATTACCTAGACTTTCGCCATTAAGGCAAGTTAAAATTGGTATTGATTATATTCCCGGTGCTGCACCTATGGCTTGTGCACTATATGTCAGCACCATCTAAATTAAAGGAACTACCGTACAACTGAGAGAGTTGTCGGAGGAAAATTTTATTCTACCGAGCTCGTCATCATGAAGAGCTATGGTGTTATCATTCCTTATATTTATAGATTACTGTGAACTGAGTAAATTGACAATCGAAAACGATATCCATAACTCGAAATGGAATATTTGTTCGATCATTTACAAGGTTCTAGCGTATGTTTTAAAGATTTGATCCAAGGCATGGTTATCATCAACTTCGCATCTGCGAAAAGGATTATCTATTCCAATCACTACATCTAGAACTCGTAATGAACATTATGAGTTTCACGTGATGTCGTTTGGATTGACTAATACACATGTAGCATTCATAAATTTGGTGAATCACGTGTGTAGGCTGTAATTTGATAAAATCATGCTCGTGATCATTAAGGACCATTTGTTTGTTTATAAGAATAAGAATGAAGTTAATAATTAATTATAGATTGCCCTGAATTGGCCGAACAATTAAAAATTGTACCTTGAATATTTAAACATAAGACTTAATACTTTACATGATTTAACCATGTGATTAATAGATAATGGAATATAAATTGACTCTTCAAAATTAAGAGCCCTTTTAAGACTTTGGATTATTACTAAAAAGAAAGTGAAAATAAGTTTTGACAAATATTTTAACAAAGGATTTTTAAGGGATTATTCCCTTATACCCAGAACATTTAACTAAACTCCTGTTTAGGGGTAAATGTTCGTGTATACTTCTAGACAACCTAAGAAGAATTGAGGAAAATATTTAAACCATAACTTGAAATTTGAAACAATAATTTTTGCTTTTCAACTAAGAAAATTTTGACCAATGTATAAACAAATATTTTTCGAACATTTACGGATCTTATTAATTATTTTAATTATTTTCGATAAATCAACAAAAATCTTGTTAATTAAATTCAAATTTATTTTGAACATTTTTATATAATTGGTCAAACTAAGAGATTTAAAATTTTTACGTTTATATTTCATAAAAATTGAATATTTATTATTTAGTTACTTGTAATATGTATCGACGCTTTAAACGTCAGCTTGAGCAAAACTGATAAAAAAATGATAAGTTGAGAAGAAACTAAAACTCAGAAAATGTGAAGAAATAATTTTTGAATAAATACGGACATGATAATTATTTCATCAGGGAAGATGAATGTAGATACTGATACCTAATATAGAAAGGATAAAGAATCAATTAGGATTGTGTTCCTTAATAATGATGGTGTAAAATAAATTGCCGAACAATATAAAAATAAACGATGTTTGTAAAAAGGATAATATAGATAATAAAAAGAGGGTTCACGACTAATGTGAACCATTAGAATTGAGAAGCCAATGGCGTTAAATGTATAAAAGGCCACTTGTTGTTGCCTAAATATGGAGATTTAGAAATGTAGTCATATTGGAATCTTGTAAGTATAAGTATTCTATTTATGTCATTTCTGACTAAAAGTATCTTTGTCTGAAGAAGTTGTACTAATGGCAAATCATGAAGGCAGACATCGCCTCATACATTAGTAAACGTCTAATTATTGCAAAGGTCGTCATCTGAATTTGATTTGATTTGGGTAATCGTCGATAGACTGACCAAATCTGCTAATGTCATTCCTGTTAATGATAGATTCTTGATGAAGAGATTGATTCTTTTGTATTTAAAGGAGTTGCGTAAACACAGTGTGCTTGTATCGATCATCTCTATCAAGATCCACGCTTCGCATCGAATTTCTAGAGTTATGCTCAGAATTCATTAAGAACGAATCTTGATGAGAATACTATGTACCACCCCAATCGAAGGGAAGAGGTAAAGTAGCGATACAAAATACTATAAGTGCTGTTTTATGTTAAATGATTGACCTTTGGTAATAAACTGTATAGTCGTTTTCCTTTGGAGAGATTATCATTGATATTATCGTATTAGGATCGAGATCGAATCTTGTTAGGATCTAAATATTAGAGCATCTGTAAGCAAGAGTTGAGATGAAGACACCCGACATACACCCACTGTGAGTTGGACATGTCTTTTAGGTTTAAGGTTTCCTATGATGGCGAACCTAACCTTACAAAATACTCGACCCGCGAGACCTGAAATGAGTGTTGAAATTAGGATCTGATTATTGACTGCCGGTAGTGGGCAGGAAGTTATGTGAATATGAAATGTAGATCTTGAAGTGCTAGATGGGTAGCAAAGTTATGCCAAAAATTTTAACCATGGAAAAATGAATTGACGATCTGAAAGATCATGGGATATAAGTCCCCGTTGTATGGGACCATTGAGATGATGTAAAAGTTGGGATTGAAAGGCATATAAGTTGGATCTACCCTAGGACTTCAAGAGCTGCGTGAAATATGTTTCGTATATCGAACTTGATGAAATGTCTATCAAGTGAGAATCTGATTGTTTCTTAAGTAATGTTTAGATCGGCGAAAAGTTGCATTCATCAAAAACCCGTGAACATCATGGATAGAGAAAGTAAGTCAACATTTAGCCTGATCTTATTCCCGTAGTTATGTTTGATGAAACTCGCGTATTGTAATGAATTACACTTGTGAGAAAAGACCGAATGTGGAGGAAATACCCACATGGCTTTAACTCTATAAGAAGCGAGTAGTAAGATGATCTTTGAGGACAAAGATCCTGTTTAGGGGTAAATGCTGTGACAATCTGTCAATTTATGGTTAATATTTTATTCTCAAATATTATTTAAAAACATTATTTTAATGTTATATTATGAACTCACTTATTTTTGGGAAGTAATTTGGATTTACGTCTTGAAGTAGCGTCGACTACGTATAAACCGGAGGATTCAACTTTACGTGCTTACGTTTACATACACCGTCTTTGGTGACAGTCCGACATTTCAGAAAATAAATTTATCCGTGAATATTATTTTGGAGTTTTAAATTTGTGTTGGTTCATAAACTCACAAATTTACGAGAAGAGATTAGGACTTACGATTTTAATTTAACGTCCTTTACGACTAAACCGGAAACCTTAGGATTACGTATTTACGTTTTCGAACTCCATTTTTGATGAGACAATTTTTATTAGATTCGTTTTGTGCCGTTGATTCATAATTTATAAAAACGTTTTTCGTGAAACGACCCGAGGGCACGCAAATCGAGGAAACTAGATCGAGGAGTACCCATAAATAATTGGGGATGAGACAAAACCAAGTTTTGCCCCACCCCCGCACATGGGATGGCCACATTGTGACACCACACTAACTTTGTGTCAAGTCTTACACAAGTTGCTTACACTTGTTAAGCTAGCTTAACTTGTAAGCTACACCAAAACAAAACCATTCCACCCATACCACTAGCTCTCATTTTCACTCATGCAAACCACCAAAATCCTCTCTTCCTCTCTCTAAAATTCGTCCCAAACTCATCCAAAACAACCCTCATTTGATCACGATTCAACCGTAAATCATATGTATAATTTACATATGATGAAAACCCATTGAAGTTATGAAGATTGGAGGTGATCTTAACATGTAAAAAGGAGTTTTCAAGGGAGTTTGGGGCTGATTTCTCAAGGAGTTTTTATGAAGAACAAGGGATGATTTTTGGAGGAATCTACAAATACTTGGTGATCCTAGAAGTGGTGTTGATATCTCATAAGATTGGTTACCCAAAACCATGTCTTGTTCATCCAAAAGCTCATCATTTCATCACTTTGGTGGTATAAAGATTGTCCTCCTCATATTCTTTTTATTTTGATTATGTAATCATGTATTTTATTTTCTATTGTATATGTATATGATTATTATATGATGATAAAAGTATTGTGTGGGGATTTGGTGTTGATAATCATGGATAAAAAGATGAAAAACTATAAGTAAAAATGGGTTAATCTTGCTTAAATTAGTAGGCTTTATAAAACAGTAAAGAATCATATTATGAACTGATAAAATGGCATAGATTAACTGATATACATTAAGTAATATGTCTTGTACACATGTGAGAGTTGGCCATGCAATTGAATCATTGTAATGAGTGAGATATGATCAAAACAAGTTTAAAGTACAAATCTGAGTTTACTGTTTTGGACGATTTTTAAAAAGTACTTAAAGGCTGATTCAACAGTAGCTATAATAGAGTTAAATGGAGCACATATCATGTAGTTTATGTCATAAAAATTTGATCTTCTATCTCCATATAAAACTCTAGATATGGCAGTTTTGGTGAACATGAAAATAAAAATCAGATTTTGGAAATTAAAGTATAATAGTATTATATAAGCACTCAAGTAAATATAGTATAAAATGTGAAAGTAAAGCCCACTAACTTATATAATACATTTATATAAACATGTATAAGGATAAATAAATGGACATTTTATAAAAATGATAGTTTGATAAGTTTTATAAGTTATAAAACTATAAACATGATTTTTACGACTTTTTCGGCTATTACCGTAAAATAACGTTTTTGTTAAATAAAACTTAGACGGTTGGACCCGTCTAATGTAAACTTTTATAAAACTCATATACTGATATATAAATATATATATAACAAGTAAAAACCGATAAAACCCGAACTATAGGACATACGGACATTAACGAGCTAACTAAGCATATTGGACTAATAATTGGATTAAATAAGATAAAAACTTATAAAAAGTACTTATTGGGCTTAACCCATTTGGGCCCAACATGGAAAGTATAGATACTGATAATATAAGTATAAAATGGATTAAAACAAGTTAAAGAACTTATAATAAGTTTATTGAACCTAAAACACGTAAATAGGTAAAACTAGTAAACTAGTATAAAAGTTATCGACACATAACACTAAAATGAGTAAACGAGAATATGTAAACCCACTTGATCATCATATATATAAAATCATCATATGTATACATAATTGTTATTTTTATAAAGTCATTGGACAAGAGTCTAAGACGAGTATTATTTGTCTAGGTTTCCGTGATTGAAGCACGTACCGTACATCCAAATCGCCGATAATCGCCTTCCCACATCAACGTGAGTTCATAGCCACACACTCTTTTAAATGTTTTTATGAAATGTTTTATAAACCCGCGAGGGAGATAACATGTTAGTTTTTATAAAATCGGACACCATTTGTCCCGATTGTTTGTTTATTGATTTGGACCCGAATGATTGAATGACCCGATTGTATGACCCGATAAATGATTAAAGGACCCGATAGATGAAATTAAATGGATTATTAAATTTAGGTTATGTCACTAAAAGTCCCATTAGCATGAGTTGTGAACTACCGGGATTTGGTAGACGCTTGTGCATATAATAGTACTATTTGGGGACGATCACCCCAGTTCGCGCCTTAACGGTTGATCCCCGTCGTGTCACATTGATTGGTAAGCGAATTTATGTATGAGAAGATTTCCATAGCGTGACCTTTGTGACGAAACGCTAACTTAGATGGGCAAATTTGGTATCGGGTTAGCTACCCGTTGTTGGTTTAGTAAGGTAACAATGTCATGCGGCTTATAATAATCCAAACTAACGAAATACTACTAGACGCTCTGAATTACGATGTATTGCCTGACTAGCAATACAGGGTCATACTATTGATATTATGTTCGTGTTTTGGTTTTCATAACCATATTCATATAACGGTTTTTATTTTCATACAATGTCATACGACGTATTGTATGATGTTCTTTACGACATTGGCTCGTATAATGATTGATGAGACTGCTTTTATACATAGTCTCATCGTCCAAATCGGGCTTAAAATGCATAAAATATCATTAAAACTGCCAAATATATGCTCGTATTTGTTACTTGTGTATTTTAGGTACGGATATTGAGGAAAAGGAAAAAGATCACAAGAATCATTCAAAAACGAACACGGGAAATGAAGCCGCACAAAGAACCGGACCCAAATCTAGAATTTCCAAATTGGACCTTGAAGTTTTGAAGATTGGCAACTTTAGTCCCTCATTTTTGAAGACTTGGCAAGATTAGACCTTGAATAAATCATCAATTGTCAACTAAGGTCCTCCATGTTTGAATATTATACAAGTTTTACCCTTGAAGAATCCAAAAATATGCATTTGAAGTCCTTGTTCAAGTTTGAAAAATATATGTGCCAAAAATGACAAGTATTGCAAAGTTGTTACAAGTTAAATGGAAGTTGTTGCTGATTTTATACAACATGAAGAAAAAAGAAACCTTTGGGGGCCTTTTCTGCCAAACAACCAAACCCTCACCACCACTCAGTGACTTACACGTCACCATACCCACCCGAATACCCATTTACCCATACCCTACCCAGTCTAAACCCGTAACCAACCCAACCCAGGTTTATTAATTAAACTGGGTCAAACCCAGTCAACTCTTTCCCATTTTCCCACCCAAACAAGATTTTTAAATAAATCTTTTCCCTTTTTGGATCTAATTACCCTTTAATCACCCAAGAACCCTAAACCTACCTAGACTTAATCACCTTAAATCCAAAGGGGTTTTGTTTCAATCTCTCCAGATCCTTAATTAACAACTTTCTCACTTAAACCCACCTTCCAAAACGCCACAAGACACACCCATGTGTCTTGTGGGACCCTCCCCTTCCCCGTCCCTTTCCCTCAAAACCCTAAACCAGACACATCCAACGTCTCCTAGCTTTTACTTGGCCCCCAAGGACAAATGGACGCTCCAAGATCACTTTGCAAGCTGGCTACATCAACATCATCACATGAGGCACAAATTGACCCAATTTTCAGTCAAAAGTCCAAGGACATTTTAGGGATTTTATATCTTAGGGTTTAGGCTTCTAGTTAGTTCTATCATGTAGTATATAAAGGAGACGCATGTGTCCCTTTATTCTTGTTCCAGATTTTACTCCAAATTTTGTAATCCCTTTTTAAAGTATTTATAAAGTTGGTGTTTGTTCAAAATTGTAATTCCTTTTATAAGTTTTTAAAAGTTGGTAAATGTTTGTTGAGTAAAAAAATCTGAGTTACATATCATATTTGTAAACACCTTGTGTGTTTAAGGTTTCAAAAAGGTTTTTATTTGGTCAAAATTTCATAAATCCAAAGCTTTCAAGGAAGTGAAAGTGGACTTAGAAATTTGGATTTCTGAGTTTGATCTTATTTTAAAACGTATCAAAGATTCAAGATTCATTGGTTCAAAGTTTTTGAAAAAGTTTGAGAAGTTTCAAAAAAATCAGAAGTTGGTTATATTGTGCTTGTGTGTTGATCTTTGCAGGTTGTTGAAATCTTGTTGTTCAAGGCTCAGCATAGGCCCAGGCCTATTTGGAGAAGGCTAAGCAGCCTTGGTTGGGCCTGGATGTAGGTCCAACAAGGTACTTCCTTGTTCCATTTTTAGATTTCATCATTTTGAGTGATTTATGTGATTGATTTGAGTAGTTGTTCTAATGTTATTTATGTGGTTGATTTGAGTTCATCTGGTGTAATATGCATGTTATAAGTGATTAGGATCAGCTTGGTTTTGATTTGGTGTGAATTGGTTTGTAAAAATCATTTTCTGAAAACTTAAGGGGTGTTTGGATTAAGGCTTAAAGTGGAGTGAATTGACATCAAACTTTCTTAAACCTGGTTAAAAACATTTCCTTGGTGGATACTAAGTAAAATGAATCATAAGGTTTCAGTTTGGTAGGATATTGAACTCATTTGCATGTTACAATTTGAGGAAAACACCTAAAATCCAGTAACTGCTCTTTGTGCTTGATTTTGTGTGAAATTTGCCTCCAAATCTTGTAAACTGCTAGACAATAGGTTGTTTAAGGGTTGTGTTCTGCTTATTTGTCATTTGTTTAGCTAGATTGCAAGTTATTGGCCTTCAAAATTCATTTGTATGCAAGTAATATAGCCTACTGTTCATCAGATACCCTATAGGCTATATCAGTGACTTGATTGTGCAATTTGTGTGATTTTTGGTTTAGTAGCTTGTTGTTATTGTGTTTGTATTGAATCCCTATACTCAACTTAGTATAGGGGTGCCTTCATTATCCAACAAACATCCATAAATCTCACAAGACAAGCCCTCTTGTCCTTATTTTCACAAGTGAAGAAACTGTTTCCTTATGTTCATCAGAAAGTTGTATCTGAGCACGTTTTTGGTCCAATCTTGTTACAATCTTGCTTAAATTGATTGGTAGTTGTGTTTTTGAGATAAGAATAGTCAATGGTTTGTGTTTTAAAGATAAAAAAAGAAAAAAAAATAAAAAGTAAAAAGGACGTGGCCAAGACTCGAACCTGCACCACTCCTCCCACACACAAACGCTCTAACCAACTGCCCTAGGGTCTTTGATTGGTATCACTTTGCAATGTTTAATATATAAGGACTATTGGTTTTCTAGCTTATTTACTTTTCAGCTTGTTTATAAGCTGTTTTCAGCTTATTCCTTAGGTTTTTTTCCCACTTAGCATTTTTCTTTGGTTTTTACTAGGTTTTAGGACTTTTTGGTTTAAAAATATTATTTTTCCCGTAATTATTTAATGTACTAGGATTATTTTTAGTTTATATTTTAGAAAGTAATTTAAAAATAGGAAAAAGTTTTTAAAAAATCTAAAAAAATATTTTTTAGGTTTTATTTAAGTAATTTGAGGTTTACATCACAAAAAGTTTTCAAAAAGTCTTATTTTTGATTTTATAGGATTTTAGGGTTTTTTTTACCAACTTTAAAATTAAATATAAAATTATTAAATAGGTTTTAGAAACTTTTGATTGCATTTTTGTCTTAGTTACATTATTCTAGATTTTTGGTAATTTTTTAGAATTTTTTATGAACTTTGAATTTTTTTTGAATATTTTAATAATATTTTATTATTAAAAATTGAAGTTTGATTTTTTTTAGTTTTTACATTTTTTTCTAGGTTAAGGACACTTAATTAGGAGTTTTTTCACTTTCCAAATATTTTTAGGACTTTTCATTTATTTTCTAGAATTAATTTAAGTTTTAATTGATTTTAATAGTTTTTAAGTGTTTCAAAATAGTTTAATTTGGTTTTAAAATTTTTAAAAATACTTTTTAGCTTAATTAGGTTATTTTTGAGGTTTACAAACTCTAAAATCTTGTTTAGGGCTTTTTAATAATTAATTGTGATTTTTAGGGTTTTAATTAGCATTAAAAAGTCATTATCTAATTAATTAAAAGGTTTTAGCAAGTTTGGATTTTTTGTAAACTTTTAGAATATTATTTTTTAATTTTTAGTAATTTTTAGGAATTTTTAGGGTAAAATTTTAATTTTTGCACTATTTTCGGTTTTACGTGAACGCGTTTTCGTCTTAGCTCGATCCGTCTTCTTAACCGTCTTTTCTTTCTTATTTCTCTTTTCTTCTCATAACAATAAATCACAATCAAAATCAATTCATTACACAACACACTAGCCTTCTCGAGAACGAACTCACTTAGGGTCATTAACACACGGTTTTCCTAAATCGTCGTGCACGCCCTATATTATTGCCTTGTTTTCCTAAACAAGTGTGATTTTACAACTATCATTTTGGCGCCGCTGCCGGGGAGGCGTGTTGTGTTTTGATTGAACAATTGTTGTTTTTATATATAGCCATAATAGTATTTGTATTAGTAGCACTCTACTAATACGTATTATTGTTTTTGGGTTTTTGTGTGAATATTATTACTATATTGTATACGTAGAACAATAAATTCACAAATACTCCAAATACGTGAGAAATCACAACCTTGACTTGGGAGGTCATTACCCAATCATTGTATTCGAATCTCAAACCAAAGAAAAAAGGCAAAAATAGATAAATACTTTCGTGAAGCTTAATCTTGAAAATACAAACTATAAGGTGGGTATAAGGCGGTTGTATTTCACGACCTAAAGTAAAAAGGCTCTTAAGTGCTTCGCGCCGCCTCGTTTCCTCCGCTTGCTTGTGCGTATTTGATTTTGAGAGTGAATCGAGGGTTTTGCTGCCCAAAGTATTATTACATATCATATATATTTTCTTGGTTTCTATTGATTAAACCCTCTTGAACGATTTGGTGTTCCACCATCGTTCTAAAGTCATCGAAGGCGTTCACTCCACGTGATCGTTTTCATTCCTTGAGGCTTCTTTAATCGAGAGATTTGATTAAGGAGGAGATTTGTAGATTTTTGTCTACTTAATACATTCACCAATTTCCAAAAAAGTTAATACCATCAAAAACCACAAAAAAATTGAAAAATACAAAACACCAAAAAGAATCTTCTTTGCTCGTCTCCTCGTTGTACGTGACGTTTATGCTAACTCGTAATCAAGCAAAACGTGCACGTAGACGAAAGAACAAAACTCCCACTCCAACTCATTCTAGTGAGGAGTCTCCTATTGACGAACCCATTGTACGAGAAGCACCAACCATGGTGAATCGAACTATGATGGAGTTACTTCAAGCACCCACCGAGGGTTATGGAGAAGCTATTGTGATTCCCGCTATCCTTGCGGAGAATTTTGAGGTGAAAACGGGTTTGTTGTCGATGATCCAAAACAACAAATTCCGTGGTGATGAGAAGGACAATCCCCACAACCATATCCGCCAATTTAATCGTCTTACCGCCACGTGCAAATTCAAGGATGTCTCGAATGACTCGATTAAGATGATGCTTTTTCTGTATTCCTTAGCGGGGCCCGCTTAAATTTGGTTAGAGAAAGAGCCACCCAATTCTATATTGACGTGGAAGGATCTCGTTTCGAAATTCGGGAACCAATTTTTTCCGCCCTCTAAGACTACGCATTTGAAAAATGAGATTTCTAAATTTTCACAAGAATCAAATGAAAGTTTTTCAACGGCTTGGAATAGGTTTAAGGAGATGTTGCATGAATGTCCTCATCACGGTTTTTCCGACTTGCACCAAATCGACACGTTTTACAATGGACTTAATGATCATGAAAGAGATTATTTGAATGCCGCCGCGGGTGGTAATTTTTTGTGTAAAACGGTCGAAGAAGCTTTGGTCATAATTGAGAATAGGTCTAAGGTTTATAGCCCTCGTAACACACCGAGTGTTGCCAAAATGGGCTCATCCTCGTCTCGTAGTATCAATGCCTTACAAGATGAAGCTAATGAGGAAAATCGGTTTTTCGATAGGTTTTCGACCCTTATGTCCCATTGGAAAGCTCAAGAAGCTTCGAATTCCGCTTTGGTTAAAGCGGTTTCTAAGAGTTGTTTGTCGTGTGGTGGAGCTCATGATCTTTCCGAGTGCATTACCGCGGATGGTAACACTTCGAGTGCTTATGTAGCCACGGGAACTGATAACCAAATCGGTCAAGGTTCCCGCCAAAATCAAGCTCCACCAAATCAAAATGCTAATAATTATCGAAACAACAACCAAGGTGGAAATTATCAAGGAAATCAAAGGAATTACAACAAGGGTAATTATCAAAGTGGCAATGGGCAAATTTCAAACCAAAACCAAAACCGTGATTTTCAAACTAATACACAAGGTTTTCAAAATGATCACCCCAAAAATCTTCAAGGAGAGTTTTTGAATTATGCTAAGGCTAATGATGCTAAGTTTGACAACATGCAACGTGAAATGGTTAGCTTAAGGTCCGAGTTGAAAAACGAGCTTAAAAACGAACTTGCTAAGGAACTTAAAACTCATGCTAATAAAATGGAAGGAAATGTCACACGACTCCAACAAAATCAACAAAAAATGGAGCAAGGACAACATGAGATTAAGCAAGAATTGTTAAAAGCGGATGCTAGGCAATCTAAGTTTGAAGACCGAATGGCTAAAATGTTTGAAGCTATCATGTGTAAGCCCTCTTCTTCGGGTGGTCTTCCTAGTGATACCATCGTAAACCCGAAAGGAGAATTGAAGGTTATTACTACTCGTAGTGGTAAAACTTTCAAAGAACCCACTTCTCGTCCAAGTACTTCTATGGAGAAGGAAAAAGAGAAAGAACCCGAGGTGGTGGTTGAAAAGGAGCAAATTCCAAGCCCACGAAGTACCGCTCAAACCACACCTACGGTTGAACCAACACCTATCATGGAACCCGAGATTCCAAGGCCTATGCCTATGCCCCAACCCACACCACCCTTACCCTACCCTTCAAGACGAGACAAGGAAAAGGCACAAGAACGAAGTAATTATCAATTTGAACTTTTTATGAAAATGTTTCGTGACTTTCATTTTAATATAAGTTTTGCTGACGCCTTAGTCATGATGCCTCGATTTGCCGCAAACTTCAAAAGTATGTTGAATAACAAAGGGAAATTGCAAAAATCGTCTAGTTGTTCATCGGTTTTTCTAAGCCGCATACCTCAAAAAGTCGGTGATCCCGGCAAATTTTTAATCCCATGTGCTATACAAGACATGGAAGAATGCTACGCCTTGGCCGATCTTGGTGCTAGTATTAATTTGATGCCTCTTGAGATTTTTAAATCGCTCAATCTTCCAAATATCACTCCTTCAAGAATGTCAATCGAAATGGCCGATCATTCTACGATTCTAGCTTGTGGAGTTGCCGAGGACGTCTTTGTGAAAGTTGGAAAGTTCTACTATCCCGTAGACTTTATTGTTGTGGACATTCCCATCGATCCTAAAGTTCCGTTAATTTTAGGTCGATCTTTTTTGGATACCTCGAGAGCACTTATCGATGTGCACGCTAGGAAAATCACTCTTCGTTTCAATGAGTAAGAACCCGTCATTAATGCAACCCAAAACTCCACACTTTCTCATGTGTATTCTATCACATCTTTGTACAATGTCAATCCCATCAAAAACATTTGCAAAAAGATTTCAAATAGAGTTTTAGGAGTTGATAAAAATGAAGTTCCGTCCCCTCCGTCGGTGGAGGTTAAGAGTGTTAAGCCTACGATTCCAATCTCGAGTGATTCTTCGGATGATGAATACGTTGATCCCGATGGGGAAGTTTTCTTTGTCGACAAACGTTTTGAAAACTTACCACCACCTAAACCAAAAAGATTTCAAAATGTGAGAATTTTTAGTGTGACTAACATTGCTTTAGATATACCAAATATTTTTGACATAATTAAATCGGGTTTTCACAAGGAGAGTTTAAAAGATGAAAAAGGAAAAGATTTTGAATTGGATTTAAAAGATTTTTCTACAACTCTAACTCCTTCATCACCACGTGATTTGAGTACTACAAGCTCGTCTTCTCCTTTTGACGATGCTTTGTGTGGACTTAGTGTGGGGGAATCCCCTTATGTTCCCTCCCCTTTTTCCACCGAGGACGAGATATTTGATCCCGGAATTGCTTATAAAAGGAAATCTCGATCTTCCACCGATGCAATAAATGGAAAATCTTTTCATTTGATTGGTGTGAGTCTACCTCGAGTAGCTCATGTTTTTAGTGACTTACCCATTGTCCCACCCTTCTATTTCTTCTCATCTATTTTCTTGAAACCCTTTGGGTTTGTGTTGCCACACGATGAAGTGGCGTTGATTTGTTTTTCTAACGAAAAAGAAAACGCCATCTTCGACCCCGGTATTTTGCATCATCAAAGGACTTATTTCTTAATACCGGTTGTTTTTTGGGCCTTGTTTATCATGTAAGCCCCACTAAAAATTGACCACACCATGATTATCCCTAAATGATCACATTTATGGGGATTCGAGTCGAGCTTTTGACTCGGTTATCAAAAACAAGGTGCCCCCTGGGGGAGACCCATGCTTATCCATGTACATATTATTGCTTTCTAATTAGTTTAATGTGAGGGGATTTGTGCCCTTCCGACCTTTGTTTCGTGGTTGTTTGTGCATTGTGGTTTTTAGATCATGATCTTCACAATTAGAGCCTCTCGTGTTCGTTTTATGGGAGCACTCGATCGTTTGCTTTGGAGACATTTCTCAATATCCATATGATATATTATTGATGTTCTAACCTTAGTTTTTTAGCACACTTCATAAACGGCTATTAATTTAACTGTTACACCCTTTCCATGCTAGATTAGGCATTCGACTACATCTCTAGTATGGGGGTGTTTGCACCCCTAGACTCGAAACATTGAGGACAATGTTCAGCTTTATTATGGGGGGTGAATAGATACTTGCCTTGCCAAACCTTCACCCTTTCCAAAGTTTATCCTTTTGTTTATCGTTTTGCTGCAAAATAAGGCTAAAAATGACCAAATTTTAAAATTTTTCTCATGTTTTATAAGTGTTTGAAGACACGAATGTAGGTTTTCCGATGGCGAGAATAAGAGTAATTTTTGAATCTACCATGCGTGTTGAGCACTTAGCTTTGGTTCCTTAACTACACATTAGGCTAAGTCTCTTAAATGAGGACGAGAAATGATAGAGTTAATTATAAGTTACTATGCTAAACGTAGAGTACTCGTATTCTTTCAAAAACTCATGTGTTCTCGTTATTTTGCTTATTCTCCCTTCGCATGTAAATAATTTTTGCTTAATAAATATTGACTTAGCGGTTTAGTTAGGATTGTTGGGTTTCTAGTCTCTTCTAGTAGCTTCCGTGTAATTAAATTGGGAAGACATTAAGGTATCGCCAACGTCACGGTTTTGAAGTATTGGCACCCGAATAATCGAAAGCTTCACCCAATAATAAGATTTCAAGTGCTCACCTAAATCTAGCAAACAATTTGAAGCCCCACAAGGCCTAAAATCTATGCAAAATTGAAAGTGAATCAAGCATTAATCTTCGAAGCTTTAAAGATCCAAAAATTTGCTTTAGCGTGAGGATATACGTCTTTGGCTAATAAAACCACCGATGAGGCGGATAATAAAAGGCAAGGCAAGACCGAAGTCATAATAAAAGCTTCATGGCGAAGTTGAATAAAAGATGGAGGTAAACCAAAGATAATAAGGCCCTTCCGTTAGGGGGCGTATAAAAGTCTTGGTAATAAGTCTCATGTTCAAAACCGTTATAAAACCGTGTTTATCGATTCTTCTTGTCAACTTAATTTTTTAACATCGTTGTCTATTAGGAGGGGTTATTGATTTGATGGTCTTAGTTACACCGTTAAGACTCTATTTTAGACCTAAATCTCTATTATCGCATAAGTCAAACAATGTATCCTCGCGAAACATTCAAGATAAAATAAAATATAAGAGATACAACTTAGGAATAATGGGAGGATAAGTACGTGATTAGGGCATATGAGTAGTGTTAGCATTACTAACTTATAATGACAATGATCTCGTTGCACGCTTGGCATGGAATTAAGGTGAAAATCGCGGACGATGAAATTATTTCTAACGAAGCATTCACGTGTTCTTATTCTATGAACCTAAACGTCCCATTTTGCGATGAAAATCATACATTATGTCTAAAACACAAGTAGTAGTAATAGTAGTAGTGTAGCTAGTTTATCATTTCAATAAAGTGAATAAAATTGAATTTTGGAGATGCTACGATACTTTATTCTAGCATTGCGTAAGGGCATGACAATGGTTTAGTATGGGGGAGTGATGAGACTGCTTTTATACATAGTCCCATCGTTCAAATCGGGCTTAAAATGCATAAAATATCATTAAAACTGCCAAATATATGCTCGTATTTGTTACTTGTGTATTTTAGGTACGGATATTGAGGAAATGGCAAAAGATCACAAGAATCATTCAAAAACGAACACGGGAAACGAAGCCGCACAAAGAACCGGACCCAAATCTAGAATTTCCAAAATGGACCTTGAAGTTTTGAAGATTGGCAACTTTAGTCCCTCATTTTTGAAGACTTGGCAAGATTATACCTTGAAGAAATCATCAATTGTCAACTAAGGTCCTCCATGTTTGAAGATTATACAAGTTTTACCCTTGTAGAATCCAAAAATATGCATTTGAAGTCCTTGTTCAAGTTTGAAAAATATATGTGCCAAAAATGACAAGTATTGCAAAGTTGTTACAAGTTAAATGGAAGTTGTTGCTGATTTTATACAACATGAAGAAAAAAGAAACCTTTGGGGGCCTTTTCTGCCAAACAACCAAACCCTCACCACCACTCAGTGACTTACACGTCACCATACCCACCCGAATACCCATTTACCCATACCCTACCCAGTCCAAACCCGTAACCAACCCAACCTAGGTTTATTAATTAAACTGGGTCAAACCCCAGTCAACTCTTTCCCATTTTCCCACCCAAACAAGATTTTTAAATAAATCTTTTCCCTTTTTGGATCTAATCACCCTTTAATCACCCAAGAACCCTAAACCTACCCAGACTTAATCACCTTAAATCCAAAGGGGTTTTGTTTCAATCTCTCCAGATCCTTAACTAACAACTTTCTCACTTAGACCCACCTTCCAAAACGCCACAAGACACACCCATATGTCTTGTGGGACCCTCCCCTGCCCCGTCCCTTTCCCTCAAAACCCTAAACCAGACACATCCAACGTCTCCTAGCTTCTACTTGGCCCCCAAGGACAAATGGACGCCCCAAGATCACTTTGCAAGCTGGCTACATCAACATCATCACATGAGGCACAAATTGACCCAATTTTCAGTCAAAAGTCCAAGGACATTTTAGGGATTTTATATCTTAGGGTTTAGGCTTCTAGTTAGTTCTATCATGTAGTATATAAAGGAGACGCATGTGTCCCTTTATTCTTGTTCCAGATTTTACTCCAAATTTTGTAATCCCTTTTTGAAGTATTTATAAAGTTTGTGTTTGTTCAAAATTGTAATTCCTTTTATAAGTTTTTAAAAGTTGGTAAATGTTTGTTGAGTAAAAAAATCTGAGTTCCATATCATATTTGTAAACACCTTGTGTGTTTAAGGTTTCAAAAAGGTTTTTATTTGGTCAAAATTTCATAAATCCAAAGCTTTCAAGGAAGTGAAAGTGGACTTGGAAATTTGGATTTCTGAGTTTGATCTTATTTTAAAACGTATCAAAGATTCAAGATTCATTGGTTCAGAGTTTTTGAAAGAGTTTGAGAAGTTTCAAAAAATCAGAAGTTGGTTATATTGTGCTTGTGTGTTGATCTTAGCAGGTTGTTGAAATCTTGTTGTTCAAGGCTCAGCATAGGCCCGAGCCTATTTGGAGAAGGCTAAGCAGCCTTGGTTGGGCCTGGATGTAGGTCCAACAAGGTACTTCCTTGTTCCATTTTTAGATTTCATGATTTTGAGTGATTTATGTGATTGATTTGAGTAGTTGTTCTAGTGTTATTTATGTGGTTGATTTGAGTTCATATGGTGTAATATGCATGTTATAAGTGATTAGGATCAGCTTGGTTTTGATTTGGTGTGAATTGGTTTGTAAAAATCATTTTCTAAAAACTTAAGGGGTGTTTGGATTAAGGCTTAAAGTGGAGTGAATTGACATCAAACTTGCTTAAACCTGGTTAAAAACATTTCCTTGGTGGTTACTAAGTAAAATGAATCATAAGGTTTCAGTTTGGTAGGATATTGAACTCATTTGCATGTTAGAATTTGAGGAAAACACCTAAAATCCAGTAACTGCTCTTTGTGCTTGATTTTGTGTGAAATTTGCCTCCAAATCTTGTAAATTGCTAGACAATTGGTTGTTTAAGGGTTGTGTTCTGCTTATTTGTCATTTGTTTAGCTAGATTGCAAGTTATTGGCCTTCAAAATTCATTTGTATGCAAGTAATATAGCCTATTGTTCATCAGATACCCTATAGGCTATATCAGTGACTTGATTGTGCAACTTGTGTGATTTTTGCTTTAGTAGCTTGTTGTTATTATGTTTGTATTGACTCCCTATACTCAACTGAGTATAGGGGTGCCTTCATTATCCAACAAACATCCACAAATCTCACAAGACAAGCCCTCTTGTCCTTATTTTCACAAGTGAAGAAACTGTTTCCTTGTGTTCATCAGAAAGTTGTATCTGAGCATGTTTTTGGTCCAATCTTGTTACAATCTTGCTTAAATTGATTGGTAGTTGTGTTTTTGAGATTAGAATAGTCACTGGTTTGTGTTTTAAAGATAAAAAAAAAAAAAAAAGTAAAAAGGACGTGGCCAGGACTCGAACCTGCGCTACTCCTCCCACACATAAACGCTCTAACCAACTGCCCTAGGGTCTTTGATTGGTATCACTTTGCAATGTTTAATACATAAGGACTATTGGTTTTCTAGCTTATTTACTTTTCAGCTTGTTTATAAGCTGTTTTCAGCTTATTCCTTAGGTTTTTTTCCCACTTAGCATTTTTCTTTGGTTTTTACTAGGTTTTAGGACTTTTTGGTTTAAAAATATTATTTTTCCCGTAATTATTCAATTTACTAGGATTATTTTTAGTTTATATTTTAGAAAGTAATTTAAAAATAGGAAAAAGTATTTAAAAAATCTAAAAAATAGTTTTTAGGTTTTATTTGAGTAATTTGAGGTTTACATCACAAAAAATTTTCAAAAAGTCTTATTTTTGATTTTATAGGATTTTAGGGTTTTTTTACCAACTTTAAAATTAAATATAAAATTATTAAATTGGTTTTAGAAACTTTTGATTGCATTTTTGTCTTAGTTACATTATTCTAGATTTTTGGTAATTTTTTATAATTTTTTTATGAACTTTGAATTTTTTTGAATATTTTAATAATATTTTATTATTAAAAATTGAAGTTTGATTTTTTTTAGTTTTTACATTTTTCCTAGGTTAAGGACACTTAATTAGGAGTTTTGTCACTTTCTAAATATTTTTAGGACTTTTCATTTATTTTCTAGAATTAATTTAAATTTTAATTGATTTTAATAGTTTTTAAGTGTTTCAAAATAGTTTAATTTGGTTTTAAAATTTTTAAAAATACTTTTTAGCTTAATTAGGTTATTTTTGAGGTTTATATACTCTAAAATCTTGTTTAGGGCTTTTTAATAATTAATTGTGATTTTTAGGGCTTTAATTAGCATTAAAAAGTCATTATCTAATTAATTAAAAGGTTTTAGCAAGTTTGGATTTTTTGTAAACTTTTAGAATATTATTGTGGATTTTTAGTAATTTTTAGGAATTTTTAGGGTAAAATTTTAATTTTTGCACTATTTTCGGTTTTACGTGAACACGTTTTCGTTTTAGCTCGATCCGTCTTCGTAACCGTCTTTTCTTTCTTATTTCTCTTTTCTTCTCATAACAATAAAATCACAATCAAAATCAGTTCATTACACAACACACTAGCCTCCTCGAGAACAAACTCACTTAGGGTCATTAACACACGGTTTTCCTAAATCGTCGTGCACGCCCTATATTATGGCCTTGTTTTCCTAAATAAGTGTGATTTTACAACTATCATTTTGGCGCCGCTGCCGGGGAGGCGTGTTGTGTTTTGATTGAACAATTGTTGTTTTTATATATAGCCATAATAGTATTTGTATTAGTTAGGATTGTTGGGTTTCTAGTCTTTTATAGTAGCTTCCGTGTAATTAAATTGGGAAGACATTAAGGTATCGCCAGCGTCACGGTTTTGAAGTATTGGCACCCTAATAATCGAAAGCTTCACCCAATAATAAGATTTCAAGTGCTCACTAAAATATAGCAAACAATTTGAAGCCCCACAAGGCCTAAAATCTATGCAAAATTGAAGTAAATCAAGCCTTAATCTTCGAAGCTTTAAAGATCCAAAATTCGCTTTAGCGAGAGGATATACGTCTTTGGCTAATAAAACCACCGATGAGGCGGATAATAAAAGGCAAGGCAAGACCGAAGTCATAATAAAAGCTTCATGGCGAAGTTGAATAAAAGATGGAGGTAAACCAAAGATAATAAGGCCCTTCCGTTAGGGGGCGTATAAAAGTCTTGGTAATAAGTCTCATGTTCAAAACCGTTATAAAACCGTGTTTATCGATTCTTCTTGTCAACTTAATTTTTTAACATCGTTGTCTATTAGGAGGGGTTATTGATTTAATGGTCTTAGTTACACCGTTAGGACTCTATTTTTAGACCTAAATCTCTATTATCGCATAAGTCAACAATGTATCCTCGTGAAACATTCAAGACAAAATAAAATATAAGAGATACAACTTAGGGATAATGGGAGGATAAGTACGCGATTAAGGCATATGAGTAGTGTTAGCATTACTAACTTATAATGACAATGATCTCGTTGCACGCTTGGCATGGAATTAGGGTGAAAATCGAGGACGATGAAATTATTTCTAACGAAGCATTCACGTGTTCTTATTCTATGAACCTAAACGTCCCATTTTGAGATTAAAATTATACATTATGTCTAAAACGCAAGTAGTAGTAATAGTAGTAGTGTAGCTAGTTTATCATTCCAATAAAGTGAATAAAAGGAATTTTGGAGGTGCTACGATACTTTATTCTAGCATTGCGTGAGGGCACGACAATGGTTTAGTATGGGGGAGTGATGAGACTGCTTTTATACATAGTCTCATCGTCCAAATCGGGCTTAAAATGCATAAAATATCATTAAAACTGCCAAATATATGCTTGTGTTTGTTGCTTGTGTATTTTTAGGTACGGATATTGAGGAAATGGCAAAAGATCACAAGAATCATTCAAAAAAACGAACACGGGAAACGAAGCCGCACAATAAACCGGGCCCAAATCTGGATTTTCCAAAATTGCCCTTGAAGTTTGAAGAAATTGCAAGATTGGTCCCTCAAGATTTGCAAGTTGTCACTTTTTACCCTTGAAGAATCAAGATTGAACAACTATGGTCCTTGAAGATTCATGTTTTGACATTAAAAGTCCTTTGAAATTGAAGAAAGTACATGTTAAGTCCTTGTTCATGTTTTTACCAAAACACAAGGACTGAAAATGCCAATTATCCAAAATCATTATAAAGGGAAATGGAAGATTTGTTGTTTATTTACAACATGAAGAAAAGAAGAAACATGGGGGGCCTTAACTGCCAAACAAACAAACCCTCACCACCACTCAGAAGTTGACACCTCACCATACCCACCCATTTACCCATTTACCCTACCCAACCCAGTCCAAACCCGTAACACACCCAACCAGGTTTATTAAATAAACCTAGGTCAAACCTTAGTCAAATTCCCCCCATTTTCCCACCCAAACACCTTTTTAAATAATCTATTTCCCAAAATGGATTAAACACCCTCCTAATTACCCACGAACCCTAATCCAACCCAGCTTCAATCCAACTTAATCCAAAGGGTTTTTGGCCAATAGCTTCCAGATTATTAATTACCCTTATCCTCACCAAAACCCACTCACTCAAACCCTTCCCAACACACCCATGTGACTCCCCTGGCCCTCCCCTGCACGTCACTTTCTCCTCAATACCAACAAGCAGACAAGATAAACGTTTGAGATGATTCTACTTGTCCTCCAAGCTCAATCAAACGTTCAAGATCAAGTTTTAACAGCTGGCCAAGTACAAAGCTCACATGTTGCCATATTGACCAAGAAATACGTCAAGAGACCAAGGGCATTTTCGGATTTCTTCCATTTAGGGTTTAGGGTTTTACATTATTTTATTCCTGTTCTAGAATAGTCTATTTGGTAGTATAAATACTTGTGGCATGTCACAAGTATAGTTGTTCCAAATTTTTCCAAGAATTTGTAATCCCTTTTTTCGAATTTATAAAGTTTGGTATTTTTATTTAGATTGTAATTCCTTTTATTGGTTTTTAAAAGTTGGTGTGTGCTTGAGAATAGTCTGAGTTCCATATTACATTTTACAAACACTTTGTGTTTGTTTCAGTTTTCAGAAAGTTTTAAAAACTTGTTTGAAAATTATCAGAAACCCTTGGATCCTATGAAGTGAAAGTGGAATTGGATTCCAAGGTTTCTGATATTGTTCTTGTTTCAAAAGGTTTTCCAAGTTGAGGTTTATTGGATTGTACAAGGTTTTAAAAAGAGTTTCAGAAAATCAGAAAGTGTATATTATTGTGTGTTCTATTTTTTTTCTCTTAGCAGGTTTTTGAGTTTTGTTTTGTCAAAGGTCCTGCATAGACCCGAGTCTATTGGAGGTGGCTAAGCTGCCACTAAGGGACTTGGATGTAGGTCCCTTAAGGTAAAAAGCCTTGTTCCCTTTTCATATTTCAGTCATTGGTGATTTTTTGCATGATTTTTGTGCAAGTTGTTAGTTTGCTTGTAAACCTGTTGGATGTTGCTTGTTTAAGGTTAATATGCATGTTAGAATTGGTTTGATTCAGTTTGGTTAGGAATTAGATAGTTTTGCTTTGAAAATTTTGTTTCTGAAATATTAAAGGGTGTTTGGATTAGGATATAAGTAGGGTGTAATGATTTAATCTTGCTTAAATACATGTCTAAACACACTCATAGGGTTGTTAATAGGTTGTAAGTGTTATTGGTTTTCAGTATTGTGGAAGTTTACACAAATCTGCATGATTTAAGTTTGGAAAAGGGTCAAAAATCAGTAAAATACCTTTACTGCCTAAATTTTGTGGAAATTTGATTATCAATCTTACCCATTGCTAAGTGATAGGTTGTTTAAGGTTTGTGTTCTGCTTATTTGTCACTTGTTAAGCTAGATTGCAAGTTATTGGCATTTGAAATTCGTTTTTATGCATGTAAAATAGCTCAACTGTTCATCAGTCAAGTTCATAGCTTAATCAGAAACTTTTAGGGTCTTTTGTGCTTGAATTTGTTAAGACTTGTGTGTTCTTTGTGTTGTTTACTGACTCCTTATACTCAACTGAGTATAAGGGTGCCATTTGTCCATCAAACATCCACAAAAACTCAAGAATCAAGCCCTCTTGATTCTGTCTTCACTTGTGAAGACTCTAGTTTTGTTCTTCAGTTATTCAAAACCTATCTGAGAACGTTTTTGGCATTTTAGTGTATTAATCTTGGTTAATTTGGGTTGAAAGTGTGTTTTAAAGTTAAGTAAGTTACTGATTTTGTGTTTTAAAGTTTAAAAAAGAAAAAAAAAAGTAAAAAGGACGTGGCCAGGACTCGAACCTGCACCACTCCTCCCACACACAAACGCGTTAACCATCTCTGCCCTAGGGTCTTTGACTGATAGAGTTCATTTCAAATTGTATTTAAGGTGTGTTTGTGTTGTAGCTTATTTAACAATCAGCCTAGTAATAAGCTGATTTAAGCTTATTCTTTTTGGATTTTTACCATTTAGTATTTTTCTTTTGTTTCTGTTTAGTTTTAGGACTTTTTGGTTTAAAAATATTAATTTTCCCGTAATTATTTAATTTGCTAGTATTATTTTAAGTTTATATTTTAGAAAGTAATTTAAAAATAGGAAAAGCATTTTAAAATCTGAAAAATAGTTTTTAGGTTTTTATTTATATTTTTGAGGTTTACAGCTATAAAAGTTTTCAAAAAGTCTAAATTTTGATTTTATAGGATTTTAAGGTTTTTAACCAACTTTAAAATTTAATATAAAATTATTAAAAAGGTTTTAGGAACTTTTAATTTCATTTTTGTCTTAGTTACTTTATTTAGGATTTTTAGTAATTTTTTAGAATTTTTTTATAAACATGGATTTTTTTTTGATTATTTTATTATTATTTTATTATTAAAAATTAAAAGTTGGTTTTTTCTACTTTTTTCATTTTTCCTAGATTGTAGACACATAATTAGGAATTTTGTCACTTTCCATTTTTTTAGGACTTTTCAATTAATTTCTAGAATTAATTTAAGTTTTAATTGATTTTAATAGTTTTTAAGTGTTTAAAAATAGTTTTAATTGGTTTTAAAATTAAAAAAAAATACTTTTTAGCTTAATTAGGTTATTTTTGAGGTTTACAAACTATAAAATCTTGTTTAGGGCTTTTTAATAATTAATTGTGATTTTTAGGACTTTAATTAGCATTAAAAAGTCATTATCTAATTAATTAAAAGGTTTTAGCAAGTTTGGATTTTTGTAAACTCTTAGAATTTTATTGTGGATTTTTAGTAATTTTTAGGAATTTTTAGGTTAAAATTTTAAATTTTGTAGTTTTTACGGTTTTACGTGAACGCGTTTTCGTCTTAGTTTTAATTTGTTTTCGTAACCGTCATTTCTTTCTCATTTCTATTTTCTTTTCTTCTCATAACAATAAAATCACAATCAAAATCAATTCAATACACAACGCACTAGCCTCCTCGAGAACGAACTCACTTCATAGGGTCATTCACACTCGGTTTTCCTAAATCGTCGTGCACGCTTGTCCTATATTTTAGTTGCTTGTTTTTCCTAAAGCAAGTATCTAAATTTACAACTATCAATGATTTTAAGGCAAACGCCTATATTATGATTTTGATGAAGATTAGTATAAAATGACTTTGGCTATTTTATGGCCTATTAAAATGATTTGTACAAAATGATTTTCAGTAATAATTTTATACTGATATTATATTGATGGATTTTATTAAACTCTATGAATTCACTCGGCGTTATCGCTTTCTTTTAACATGTTTTATCTCAGCTACTTGAAGGTAATTCTCGGGAAGACGACAAGAATTCATGGCCCGCACTTAAACAATACTTTCCATTCAAATACTTTGTAAAACTTTGTATGAAATGATTATGACTTGGGACCTATGTAACTTTGATATTTATGAATGGAAATGATTTATTAATAAACGACGCGATTTTTATACGTTGTCTATGATGTGAGTAATGTGCTATCCCGTAACACCAACTAGTCTTCCGCTGTATTGAGTTGTATAAATTTGGGGGTGTTACAATAATCAAATCAAGATTTTGAATTTTGACTTGAGTTTCCCAATGAACTCAGCAAATATCGCGATCCTTTTTGTATTTTGGAATCTAAGGAAGATTTATTAAATGATTGATTTGAAACTAAATACAAATAGTAAAGCTATATTCTTGATATGTGAATAAAATTCTAAGAAAGAATTTGAACACCTAAGAGCTAGGTTTGCCCTTGATATGCTATGTTACCCTTATAATCTCAGGACGAGATTTCTTTAAGGGGAAGAGACTGTGAAAATCCTCAAATTTCACATCTATGCTATAAGTTATAACTGTCCCAATATGAAAATTTGGCTAGAAAATTTTGCTTTTATGCCTTACTTGGTAAGATGAACTGCTTCTCACAACCTGAACTACCATTACAACATATTCCTATATGTTGTCAATACAATGTACATATCAAGTCTAAGATCTTAAAGTTATCTAATAAGTTCAATATTGATAAGAACATCTCAAATGTAACTATGATACCCTAAATTGCCTTAGAAACCCTAAAATCCCTATAAATGAGTTTTAAACTCAAGAATGGTAAACTATGAATGTAGAGTACATATGAATAAGTCATTAATGATTATAAATAAGTAAACTATACTTTGAAGACCTAATAATACCTAAGAATGTCAAGAACAAACCATACAAAGCTAAGTACAAGTAATTATACATAATAGTCTAGATCACCACCTAGAAACCCTTGGTAAACAATATTTCAAGCAATGTAATTACATAATATCTATGCACAATCATCAAAAAGAATATAATAATTATAATCTATCACATAAAGGAAAGTTAATTGATCACAAAATACTAATATTCACTAATCCAAAGCTAATTACAAGTTAAGACCTAGTAACCAAGATTAGCATATAAAATCCATTTCACATTGAATTAGAGTCTAATCTTTTGCCATAAATTATCAAAACTAAACTATGCATAATATTAATATTATACATTTATTTTAAGTCAAGTTACAAGTTGGTAAAGCATAAAGTACAAGTTATCAAAGCATAGGATCGTAAGCTCCCATAATTATCCCTAGAATATGATCAACCTATACAAACCCTTAAACTAAAAATGTAGAATCCCTATAAGTCATAAAAATACTATATAATCCCTAGAATAAGTGTTTATAAAGTTACAAACACTAATTACCCAAGATAGAAAGTTATTAGGATTAATTGTCTGCGTGGCGGTGGGCTCAAACCCCGTGGATTAGTCGGCCAATGAGTCGGAAATCACAGTTACCAAAAAAATGACCTAAAAACCCTAATATTAAGAAATCTACATGGAATCATCACCTAGTTCTTTTTGGACAAGTCAATAAATATGGGACTTCATTAAGGTTATAATATTATGTTAAGACAATGTAAAATTACCCTAATGCACAAGGTACAAGATTTCAATGCATGGCTTGTAAATTAGGTCAAAATGAGTATTTTCACCCTTTGCACATGTTTACTTAGAATAACTTAATAAAACCAATGCAGGGACTTCATGAAAACATTTAGGAAAATGTAGGATGTATAAATTGAATTTACATCAGTAGTTAGTTGAAGGATAATCACATTTATTAAGATTGGACCCTAGATCATTAGAAAACCCTAACCCGCCTAAGTTTTCTTCCCATTTTCACATCAAACCTTTGTTAAACTTCAAACCAAAGACCCAAACTTCTTAATTACAATTTACATACCATAAATACACCCTAATCCATCACTAACCACATTCCTAAACCCTTAATCACCAAAATTACAAAGTTACAAGTTACAAGCCCTAGAATTGAATCCGGTTTTACTATTTCCCTCCAAAATTCGTTTAAACCCTTTACCTCCTATTCTAACTTTGAAATCCAGATATTTTAAGTATCCTAAGATATTTTAGGATTTCTACAAGCTGGTGGATCACCTCTTTGCTTGCTACACATCACCAATCCTATCTTATCTTTACCGAAAACCATTTCTAGCCACATATGGAAGATTGGAATGAACTAGCTTGTAAGCTCAGACCCTATACTTGCATAGACTTTCCTAGGCTTCCTTAGTCACTACTATCTGGTCTTTACACGTTTCATGGCTTAACTTAGAGGCTAAGTGTTGAAAATAGTATAAATAGGAACCTTTAGCTTCATTTTAGAATCATCCTTACATTTCTTACCTAAGCACACATAAATTATATTCTCACACCACCATTGAAGCTCTAAGATGTCCCTAAGATCAGTAGCAAGCTTTGAAAGAATTTATAGGAGTTCTTCAAGAGTTATGAGGAAGATATAGTCCATATACCTCATTAGGAGCCATTTTGGAGCATTCTAGGTAATGACTTTGTTAGCTATGCTTTAATCTTGTTATATTACTTTCTTAGAGTTTTTATACTGTTAATAAGATGTTATAAAGATAATCTAAAAGAAACTAAGTCATTTCATCATTTTAAATGGAAGTTATAAGCTAAAAATATCTTAAAATCCTAGTTTTGTAATTTACATGAAATAATAAGAAAAAACCCACTTCAAAAGCTATAAATCTGAATAAATGTTTTTATTATGATTATAAACATGTTTTGAAACTTTGTTTTAAAATCCTAGATCATTTGGTCCTTTTTGAGGATGTTATGTGATTTTTACAAGTATATGGACTAAAATTGTCATTTTTGAAACTATTTAACATTTTGGGCCAAAAGTGTCATTTTATGAAAGTATAAGCTATAAGAATAAGTGTTGAAAAGTTTGAGGTCCTAAGGTTAAATATTGAAGGTTTAAAAAGGCAAATACTAAAACTATGTACCTTAGGGGTTAAAAGTGTAATTATACCAAAGTGTAACAAAAAGAGCTATTTTTACCAATTTTTAAACTAAATAAGATTAATATGAGGAAGTCATGAAAGTATCATTATAGTAGGAAACTTTGTACAAAGATGTTCCATCTCGATATTACGTTCTGACTGAGTGGTTGGGTTTACGATTTAAAGTGCCCTCGCTCCTCAAACGGTTATATAATTGCTTCTAAGTATGAAGGCCCAAACAATGGTGCTAGAATTACCACCAAATAATAATGAAAGAATATATAGCCAACACTTAACAACATTGAACTAAAATTCAAAGACTTGATACTATAAACAATGTATTAATCCAAGTTTGTGTGAGATCAAGTTGTTGTCTATGAGACCAAGTTGTGGTTTGTATGATCAAGCTGATTATCTGTGAATGAAATATATTTTATTATAGCTCGGATTCTATGGACATAAGGTGAGTTCATAGCCTTACTTTTAAATGCTTTATAAATGATTTGAAAAATCGTGAGGGGGATATATGCTAAAACTGGAATACAAGTGCTTTTAAAATTGTATGGTATGATTACTGACACTATGTTTACTACTGCCATTAAGTCCCTTTTTAATCGTGAACCGCTAATCATTTCTTGAAAATGAGCGCTAATATTGTGAATAGTACTATTTGGGGTTTGACATCCCCTATCTAGGCAAGTCGCGCTTGCTAGCATCTGAAGGTTCCCACCTTGGCTAACAAATACACTTTATTTTGCTAAACTAAGGATAGTCTGGCTGGCTTCCTTCTTATAAGGGCAGTTTGTTGGTTATTGTCTAGCAACGAGGTCATGAGCATAATGCAGTATGATAACTATTTTTTTATGGGTGTATAATAACATAGCACGAAGGACATACTTGTATTCAAAACTGTTATTACAAACCAATGAATTCACTCAACATTTGTGTTTACTTTAAGCATATATCTCAGATAAATGTGACTAATAGAATGGAGCGGCACAAGGATGGCATGAAGAGGCACAAGAATGAAATTATTCTAGATTTTGGGAACCTCATATTGTAAAACTCTGATTTTTCAATGAAATATAAAGAAAGTTGATTTCATCACTCTTTTGAGTTGTTTTCTATTATTATGACTTGTGTTCTATGAAGTAATACCCCAGATCTATGTTCTGTTGCGTAGAGGTAAAAGGGGGGTGTTATACATGTACTATTATTATTAATTAATAATCATTTTAACCTGAGTATTTAATTTAATAAAATTCACTAATAATCATCATGACTTATAATGTATGATTAATAATCACCAGCTTATATCTTAGCTTATTAATCCAGCTTATTTCTATTTATAGAAACTTTAGGAAACTTACTATTTTTAGAAACTTCCGATTTTTAGAAACTGATTAATTTTTGGAAACTTTCTATTATGGAAACTTTCTATTTTTGGAAACCTGTTATTTTTAGAAAGTTACTTAGTATTAGACTACAAGTATAATAATGCAAGAATACATGAAAATACATAATCCGAAGACACGTAAAACATGAATAATACAGTATATCATTTAAACAGTAAACCATGACAAGAACATATAGAACAAGTTAAGAACATACAAGAACCAGTAACATACTCAGTAATCAAACAACTCATCCATGTCCCTTATTTATGTAGCATTAGTGAGGTCGGAGTAGGACTTTTCATCCTTTCATCTTTCCTCGTTCACTGGACATAAGGCACGGATATTCCATCCTTCAGTATGGACATTCTCTTTCTTTATTAGGATTCCCCGTTTGTAGCCAACTGTTTTCCCCAAGTATTTGTTTTATATGTTTTGATTGCTTATGTTTAGTTTTAAATGCCTAAGCCATATACATGCATGCCATGTCATCTAGTTATGGAGGTGCCATAACAATAACACTGGAGGCACCAGTGTTATGACTTCCCCACATCGGAGTGATTACTCATGGCATCCTTTTTCAGTTTTGGCCACATATTTATATTATCATGTGGGGCGTATGGGTGCATCCTAGTTACATGTTTTTCAGGATTTTTATGGTGAATGTTGTGTGTACCTTGCATCCTTCACAAGGAGTTGATCCCTCCTACCCAGACTAAATTAATTAGAGGCATCCCTCTAATAGCATGATGAGGTCACCCCTCCAAGTATTCATGCACGGTGGAACCTCATGGCCTATATGAGCTTTTGGTTAATTTAATACAGTTTTCATATAAAAACATACGTCTTTCCAAACTATAAAACCAGTTTTATGAACATGTTCCAGGTTATCTAGGACTTATACATTTCCGCTGCTATTATTCATATTATGATTAGGTCATTTCATGCTATGGTTGTATATCCGTTCACTGGGTGTTTTGCTCAGCCGTTTTCCTTTCATGTTCCCAAACGGCAGGTACTCGTAGACGTTCGTAGGACTTTGAGAGTATGTGCATACTGATGGAAGCTATCAAGCCTTCATTACTTTATGCATTTCCATACATTACATTACTTCTTTTCGTTTGGACATTGTTTAGTCCTTTCATTTCAGTACTTATATTCATGTGTGTTAGCTTATGTTGGACTACCAATGTTTGTTTCCGGTATTTCCTTTTATGGTCATTTAATGTTTAGACATTTACCTTGCATGCTTTGTTGACACGCCATAATTATCCTGTGATTTCCATTTATCAAAATAGGGTGTTACAATTATGGTATTTGAGACCTATAGGCTGTAAAAATATGACCTGTGATTAGTGGGTAATCACCATGGTCTTCCTAAAACTAACAGTTATTTTCATGCATTTTTTTCATGTATCATTGTTGTAGGAATTTTGACTAAGTAATGGTTGGTACAGGACTGGCCATATTTAGTCGCATGTGTTTTTACTCGAATTATTTTTCTTAGTGAACCGACCCATAGGCGTTCACATTAGCCTATGTCGTTTTTGTTTTTGATGAACCGACCCATAGGCCTTCATCCTTGTCATGTCAATTTTGTTTTGGTGAACCGACCCATAGGCGTTCACCTAAACTCATGTCATTTTTGTTGGCTATGCCTACATACACTTTTTCATGCATAATTTTTTTTCATGTTTATATTATGTCTAATCAGATTAATCATTGCATGTTATTTTATACTATAAGATGGTTCTCACACGTGAACAAGAACAACTGAATGAAGCAATCCAAGCTGCTATTCAAGCTCTGCTTCCTCAAGTGAGGAATGAGATTCGGTCCGAGGTGCAAGCCAACCACAATCAACACCCTCAACAGAATCAGAATCCTCCTCCTCCACCTCCAGCTACCCTGATCACATGGCTGGAAAGGTTTAATAAGAAGCGTCCAAAATCATTCAAGCAAACTGACAACCCCGCTGAGACTGAGAGCTGGATAACTCACATTGAGAAGATCTTTGACACTATGGGATGCGACCCTGTCTTTAAGGCGAGGTTAGCTTGTTACAAGTTCGAGGGAGATGTGCTAGCATGGTGGAAGGCAATTAAGCAGTCGAATGGAGGCGACGACTGGATTAGTGGCTTGACTTGGGCACAGTTTAAGGAGTTGGTTTTGGGTCAGTTTTTCCAGAAAGGTAAGCAGGATCGGCTCAAGATGGAGTATCATGGCATCAGACACAGAGCAAGGTAAAATAGCACTTAATTTATGCAAAGGTTCCTTCGATTGGCTTGATTCCTTGACGCAGCAGCCAGGACTGCAGAAGAACAGGTGTATCACTTTCGCTGGGCTCTTCGTACTTCTGTCTCCAACAACTTGGTGTGTGCTACATTTAATACTCTTGTTGGAAACTCACTTTATGTGACGACATTTATGAATTCCCATTAGTTATCATAGTCACACACGTTTAGACTAGACTAGGTTTGTTGTATAGTTTATGTTGTGTGTGTGACTATATATACCCCTCCTTTGCTTCCAAGGACGGGTGTTGCTTGTGTTCACTTTCTAGTTTAATACATTTTTCATTTCTCACACACAACCTTTCTTCTCTCTCTCTTTCAACAATGGCTACCACCACCATATTCCACCATGTTAGACCACCGGATCCTAAATAGCAAATCTACATTTGGTATCAGAGCCTTGGTTAATTCCTTGGATCATGTTTTTGTTTTGATTTGGTGGTCTAAACACTTTTTTGTGTCTCGTTATATAAATTATTTTTTTTGGTCCGTATGTCTAGTTTGTTGTCGCGATGATGTTAATGGTTTCATTTTTATGGAAACATTGCATTAACTATTTGTCACATTCATTGTCGCAATACCCAATGTATTTGTCCCACAGTCCATTTCTAATTTCCTTAAAATCACACCTTTTCACAACTGGTTTTCTTTTTGTCCCTGGTTTCACCCACAACTTCATTTCTATGTCCCGGGATTTACGGTTTCAAATTGGGTGAAATGTTTACTGTTTCTGAACTTATCTTTTATATGATATCATTTTTCTGGTTTTTTATTTTTCTTTTTGAAGATGTAGCTACCCAGAAAAGTGGACAGATTCACATTTCCGTATTTTCAGGAATAAGGACAGTATTTTTTTGGATAAGATTTTTGAGATGGTAACATTCAGATCGGAATATTTCGATCACAAAAACCTTTGGTTTCTACATTGCGATCGAATATTCCGATGGAACACAGTCGGTGCATTCCGATGGAACGCATTCCGATGGAACGCATTCCGATAGAACGCATTCTGATGGAACGCATTCCGATGGGGTGTAGAGGACTCATTACAATGGACTTCATTTTGATAACATTGCGATGGAAATCAAAAAATATTCCGATGGATTTTTTTTGTACAACATTGTGATGGAAAACAAAAACATTCTGATGGGGCTTCTTTTAGACATTCCGATGGACTGTTTTTAAAAGCAGTGGACCAAAAATGTGACCAAAACCAAATCCACCGCAACCGAGTCAACTCGATAATTACCGAGTTGACTCAGTTAACTCACTGAGTCGACTCAACTGCCAACCTTTTTACTCCTCCAATCCACAATCTAAACCTACACCCATCGACACCTATCCCATCTAATCACTCGAAATAAAAATTAACATAAACAAGATCTCAGTTTTTTGGTCATGCATGTGTAAGATCCATTAAGATCTTAACACGAAAACAAAACTCATCATAGATCTCTGTTGGGATACCCATCTTTTGATATTCGAAATATAAGAAAGATTTATAACAAGCTTGTTACAATCCACTCTTTATTTCGTTTTACTATAACTAAAACCAACATGCAACCTTACCCGAGACCCTTTATAGATCTAGAATCCATATATGTCTTTGTGATTCGTGGGTTTCGAGAAAAACAAGAAGATATCCTGCTGTGGTATGGACTTGTGGTGATGTTGTGAGGTTCGATTTTAATATGAGATGGAGTTCTGTTTCTTTTTTAGATTGGGATGTTGTGATTGATATGTTTGATAGATGATCTAAGATCAGTATTATAGGAGAAGGGGTGTTTGATTAAGATTGAAGATGAGTTTTGGGGAAGGCAGCAATGGAGATTGATGTTTTTTTGGTGGCTGGGTGATAAAGAATGGATGGGGCGGAGGTTCCAGAGAGAAAAGAAGAATGCGTCTTTTTTTGATAATGAGATTAGGGTAAAGTTGGGTTAAGTATGTTACTTCATATGCCTAATATTTAGGTTTTGGTGATGGACCGGTATATTCTCTCAAATGGGCCTAATATTTTCGTTGGTGGTTAAATGGGGTTGAACTGATTGTTAATTATCCCACTGACCTCATATGAAATGAATCTGTTCATTCATTTATCCACGTTGTTTTTTATGAAAGATGAGGGTATGATCGCTTATATAGAAAAGTGGGAACATTATAAATGATTTGTACATAATTAGCTTTGGCTAATTGTTGTATAAGTTATTTTGGGGCTGTTTTTTAAGCGGTTTTATGTTCGAGTTTACGAGAAAAACGTGACAAAGTGACATTACAAAAGGACGTGACAAAATGACAAAATTTATTTGACGAGACCAAGAAAAATAGGTATATTTTTAGTGGCTACAGATTTCGTTTGATCGGGTATTAATTACGTGACGTTGAAGACGGATTTTTCGAAGGCATGTATTTATTTTATCTTTCATAGATAACTTGCTCGTGCTTAATCTTAGAATGAAGACTTGGTTATCTGGTTTCCGGGTTCGGGGTGGATGGTTGATGACTCGGATAACTATCACTTAAAGGGGTTACATTGTTGTACTCAGTGTCACGCGCTTAGTCGACGTGGATAATTTCAAGAGGTGTTGTGCTTATAGACTTCTTCAGTGATGCATTGAGTACTTAGATATTTCTCCACCGTTATTCATTCAACAATTGTGCAAGCTTAAGTCACAAGATCGAAGGATTCTTATTCAGTTTCACGTTTGATGTATCTGGTTCATTCAATCAGTGGTCACTTCAAATTGCTTTCACGTGGGTTGGTAAAGGTGGCCATGGAGAGTTTATGAGAAGAGATTTTCAATCAACAGCTGATTCTCACAAAATATATAATTCAGCTTATTTATTATTCTCACAAGATTTCAGGTATATGTGCGTACGATTTGTTGATGGTTCCGAGTTTCGAAACCATCAAAGGGGAAGAAGAAGACACTTCGAACGCACAACGAGTACACGTGATGAACTTCATACCTTCTTTTGATTTGAAGACATTCCGGGATGACATTTGTCATAGCCGCAGAGAAAATCGGTGTTTTAACTCGTGGCGTTTTCAATCTCTAAACGGTACACTACTGATTCGAGGTTTAATTGTTTGATTGTTGCAATTAAACATCATCATTATCCTATATGCATTCCCGGGACTTAATTGACTCTGTTGCATCTCCGGAAGAAGATATGTGCATTTCCGGGACTTAATTGACTCTGGTGTTACGATGTCAACTTCATGAATGGGATAAAGTGTCCACTTCAGTATTTAAGCTTCATAATTGGGATTGATTTACCTTCTTCAACTATGTGGGGGAAGAAGTGTCTTGATTCTTTCTGGTATACATAACTTGAATTCTCAGGGGGAAGAAAAATTCAGAAGAATTATTCAAGCGTGAGAAGAAAAGTTGTTGACCTACTTGGTGTACCCCTTACTTTCAATCCCTCCTAGCAACGTTATCATGTTATATGATGGGATTTGCTTGTTAGATTTCGCTGTGCACTTAATCATTCTAAGCTTTATTGAAAGCTTTGAAGTTGCTTACGAGGATTGTCGGATTAGGGGGAAGCTATTTAAAAGCTTCTACATCAAGTTTATGTGGCATGAATTAGGGGGAAGCTAATTCAGAAGCTTCTCCTTAACCAGAAGTGTATGGGTTACTTAGCTCGTGCCGTTACAGTATTTCTACTACAAGTTAAAGATGAGTCGTTTTGAAGTCAAAGGCCTCAGAAGACATCATCAGCATTGGACGCTTCATGAAAGCTCTTGTTCTTTATCATTATGTACTTGTTAGGAAAAATATTGTAAGGAATTCTACACGTCATCCCATGGGGGAAGATTGTTGGAAACTCACTTTATGTGACGAAATTTAATAATTCCCATTAGTTATCATAGTCACACACGTTTAGACTAGACTAGGTTCGTTGTATAGTTTATGTTGTGTGTGTGACTATATATACCCCTCCTTTGCTTCCAAGGAGGGGTGTTGCTTGTGTTCACTTTCTAGTTTAATACATTTTTCGTTTCTCACACACAACCTCTCTTCTCTCTCTCTTTCAACAATGGCTACCACCACCATATTCCTCCATGTTAGACCACCGGATCCTAAATAGCAAATCTACAACTCTGGCACAGGTGGCAAATGCAGCTCGCAAGTTAGAGATGCTAGAAGAGAGGGATGAGTTTGGAGAAGCAGAAAGACCTAATAAGAGGTATATCTTCGTCATCAGCGGTGATCATTTCATTTAATTCAATACGGTCCATCATATCATTCTCTATAACAATTGAATCATTCAGGCAGAAGACTGGGGACCGGTCCCAACTGGCCACTCAGCAGCAGAATCAACCTAAGGGAAACGGCTAGACTCAGGACTGTTCTATATCGGATAGGCGTAGCGGTAATGACAATTACCGTAACAACGCCAACAACTTCAAAAATAGCAGGTCCTTAAATTACTCATTTCTATGTTATGTTGTTTTATGAGTCATAAATTCTGAAACTCCAACATCTATTACCAGGAACACTGGCATCGGACGGGATCAGGACCACAGAGGTTCACAGCCCAACCGTGCAGCGACATCTGGTATTATATCTTAAAGTTTTTACGTAGTCCTGTTTATACCCAATAATCATGTCTCATGCATACTTTCTGAAACAGGCTCCCAACCAGCTAGGGCACCTGTTGGAGGGTACACTCATCCAATTTTCACCACGTGCAACTGCAGACACCCAAGGTCGTGTCGCCGTGCTAGCGATGCTTGGTTCAAGTGTGGTCAGCCAGGCCATCGCATGAAGGATTAACAAAAGGGTGAGATTGAGGGTACTTATGGGCATGCTGACTCCAAGCCACCTCCAACTACTGGACGTATGTACACTACCACATGTGACCAAGCCAACAAGTCATCAAGTACCATCATTGGAATCTTGTTTATGTATGGTCAAGCTACATGCGTTTTATTTGACATGGTTGCGACTCATTCGGTCATATCCACTGCTTATGCCAATCGTGTTATGATATCTCCTATGCCACTAGAAAATGTCTTAAACATTTCCACGCCCCTGAGAGACTCTTTACGCATGACTCATGGGTACAAATATCTTCCCCTTAAGTTTGATGACAAAATCCATTCAGTTGATGCACTTCCTTTGGACATGTGCAAATTCGACATGATATTAGGCATGGAATGGTTATCCAAACACCACGCTACCATAGATTTCAATTCATAACGGATTGTATTTAGTGATGTCAATGCACCAGAGTACATCCATAATGGTTTTATACCAGGAAGGTCTGTACAAATAATTTCAGCCTTACAAGCACGTGCCTTACTGTCACATTGTTGCGAGGCTTCTTAGCTACTGTTCATGATATGAAGGCTGAATCTCCATCCATCTAGGATCAGCCTATCGTGTCAGAATTTCCGACGTGTTTCCCGAAGCACTTTCGAGCATACCACTTGCTCGTGAAGTTGAGTTTAATATTGAGCTCATTCCAGGAGCTGAGCCAATATCCAAGGCTCCTTACCGCATGGCTCCCATTGAGCTTAAGGAGTTAAAGGAACATCTACAGGAACTTTTGGAGCGAGGTTTCATCTGCCCTAGTGCATCTCCATGGGGTGCACCAGTGTTGTTCGTAAAGAAGAAGGATAGATGTATGCGACTCTGCATTGATTATCGTGAGCTTAATCAGATCACCATCAGAAACCGATATCCTTTGCCACGCATTGATGATCTGTTTGACCAACTACAAGGCGCCAAACATTTCTCTAAGATTGATCTGAGGTCTGGCTACCATCAGCTACGGGTGAAAGAGCAGGATATCTCCAAGACTGCTTTTTGTACACGCTATGGACACTATGAATTTGTAGTCATGCCTTTTGGACTTACCAATGCTCCACCATTTTTCATAGATCTGATGAATCGTGTCTTCCATGAGTTTCTGGAAAAGTTTGTTATCATCTTCGTTGATGATATTCTAATTTTCTCTAAATCCAAGTAGGAACACGAAGACCATCTTCGTACAATATTACGGATACTTCACCAGAAGCATTTTTATGGCAAGTTCTCCAAATGTGAATTCTGGTTGAGTAAAGTGGCGTTTCTGGGCCATATCGTATCCGCAGAGGGAATAACCATGGATCCTGCGAAGGTTTAGGCGATTACTAAATGGCCAAGACCGACGTCGGCAACTAAAGTTCGTAGTTTTCTAGACTTAGCTGGTTACTACCGTAGGTTCGTAGAGAAATTTTCCTGATTAGCACTTCCTTTGACCAAACTAATGCGGAAAGGGGAGAAATTCGTCTGGACTAAAGAAAGAGAGAAGAGCTTTAAAGAACTGAAGCATAAGTTGGTATCTGCACCTATTCTAACTCTCCTATCTGGTACAGGTGGATTTCAGATCTATAGTAATGCTTCAGGGAAGGGTCTTGGTTGTGTCCTCATGCAACATGGGAAAGTGATTGCTTACGCATCATGGAAGCTTAAGCCTAATGAGGAGAACTATCCTACACATGACTTGGAGCTCGCAGCAGTTTTGTTTGCACTAAAGATTTGGAGGCATTACTTGTATGGAGAATCATGTGATATCTTCACAGATCACAAGAGCCTGAAATATATCTTCACTCAGCGTGAACTGAACATGAGGAAAAGAAGGTGGTTAGAGTTGTTGAAGGATTATGACAATAATCTTCAGTATCATCCTAGTAAGGCGAATGTAGTGGCAGATGCTCTTAGTAGGAAGTCGGGTATGATCAACGACATTAATATAGAGGAAGAAATTATGTGTGACTTGAAATGACTGGACATTGAGTTTATGGTACCTGGACAGCATGGCTACTAGGCTAATATTAGAGTTGAGTCTGACTTACTCTCTAGGATCAAGGAAAATTAGAAGGATGATGGTGAAATCTAGGCGATTATTCAGAACATATATCAGCAAACGAAGTTTCGGGTAGATGACGACGGTACCTTATGGTAGGGCACTAGACTTTGTGTTCCTGATGATATTACACTCAAAGAGGCTTTGCTGGATGAAGCTCATAGCTCCCCATTCTCTATTCATCCTGGTTCCACCAAGATGTACCACGACATCAAGCAGCATTTCTGGTGGAGTGGTATGAAGCAGGACGTTGCTACCTTTGTCTCCAAATGTCTTACCTGCCAACAGGTTAAGATCGAGCATCAATGATCTAGTGGTCTACTACAACCATTAGACATACCAGAGTGGAAGTGGGACAAAATATCCATGGAATTTGTCACCAGACTTCCGCAGACCAAGAGGAAGCATGATGCCATTTAGGTTATCGTCGAACCACTTACCAAATCAGCTCATTTCTTACCGATCCGCAAGGATGACACAGTTAGCAAATTGGCTGACCTTTATCAGAAGGAGATCATGAGACTACATGGTACTCCATCCAGTATTATCTCTGACAGAGATCCTCGTTTTACTTCGTGATTTCGGAAGAGTCTCAAGAAAGCTTGGGGCACCAGACTTAAGCCTAGCACGGCTTTTCATCCTCAGACAAACGGACAGTCGGAGTGTACCATTCAGACACTAGATGCTTCCATCTTGTGCTTTAGAATTGGCAGGAAGTTGGGACTGATATGAGTGAAATTGTATATCAATAACAAATCAAACCCTAAAACACAAAGAAAAATACCAAGTTTAATGTGAAAAAGCAGAATTATGTGGTATTCTTTGTTGTTGTGATTTTGTAGGTAAAATGATACGATTTGGTGCAAACACGGATATCAAGGAATAATTATGAAGAAAAAGACAAAGGACGGACCTATTTTTGACAAGTCTCCAATGTTAAAGGACCTTACATGACAATCTGCCAAAGATGAAGGACTTAAAGTGACAATTCAACAAAGTCAAAGAGCTTATGATGAAAGTAAACCAAAGTCAAAGGGTCAAATTTGTTCAAACTACAAGTCAAAGGGCTGAAGATATCAAGTTTATGAAGTTTCCATGCTAAAACAATAATCTGCCAAAGCTGAGGGGTTAAATCTGCCAAAAGGGAAACTTGATCCGTGTGATATATTCCTAGCCAATGAGAAGCCAAGAAAGCATGCATTCGGATTGCCAACTAGTGCTCAATTAATGAGGAGAGATAAATATCTCCACAGTACTCCCACTCAGACACATTAACCAATCATAAATCGAGTTTCGGATAATGATCTGTCTGCTCTTGTAACATCCAATACTATCACGCCACGTGTTCAACTATAGCCCAAAATGTGAATCAAGCTAGAGGCCATATCAAGAAGATTTGTCAACATGAAACTGATCGTGAAGGAGTGATGAACATAACCCAACAACTTAATTAACCTACCATCAAGTGAAACAAATTCCCCCAATTTCATCAAGAACACTTTACCAGAATTTGACACGTGGAGGACTATAATTGGAGGAGACATGTCATCACACCTCACCTTAGCTTTACTTTTGTCTATAAATACTAGTTGTTAGCTCATTTGTAAACGTGTAGCAAGTGTGTGAAAAACACACACTTAATAGAATTCTCCCAATTTACTTCCTTTTCATACCTAGCAGCTTTAGAGTGATTGATATCGATTAATCAATTCGTAAAGATACCGAGAAAAACGAAACTTAAAAAGGAAAATATTAAACGGTGCCGTTGTCGTTTTTTTGTGTGGTGATTGACGGTTGATTGAGAGTTACATATTGGATTTTGGGGTCTGTTCACTTGTGAACGTTTCTTTTTGCAAAGTCAAAAACATAAAAAATAAAAAATATAAAATATAAAAATATAAAAGATCACAAAAATTGTGACAATCCGCCAATTTATGGTTTATATTTTAATCTCAAATATTATTTAAAAACATAAATTTAATGTTATATTATGAACTCACTTATTTTTGGGAAGAAATTTGGATTTACGTCTTGAAGTAGCATCGACTACGTCTAACCGGAGGATTCTACGTTACGTGCTTACGTTTACATACACCGTTTCGGTGACAGTCCGACATTTCAGGAAATAAATTTATCCGTGAATATTATTTTGGAATTTTTTAAATTTGTGTTGGTTCATAAACTCACAAATTTACGAGAAGAGATTAGGACTTACGATTATAATTTAACGTCCTTTACGATTAAACCGGAACCCTTAGGATTACGTATTTACGTTTTTGAACTCCGTTTTTGATGAAACAATTTTTATTAGATTTGTTTTGTGCCGTTGATTCATAATTTATAAAAACGTTTTTCGTAAAACGAACCGAGGGCACGCAAATCGAGGAAACTAGAATCGAGGAGTACCCGTAATTAAATGGGGATGAGACAAGAATAAACTTGCCCCACCCCCACTCTTGGACGACAAGCTTAAGCTACACAACACCACACTGATTTTGTGAAATTAAAGTTTAATATTATTATATAAGCACTCAAATAAATATAGTATAAAATATGAATTAAAACCCACTAACTTATATATTTCATTTATATAAGTATGCATAAGGATAAATAAATTAAGATTATATAAAAATGGTAGTTTGGTAAGTTTTATAAGTTATAAAAACTATATACGAAGTTTTATGTCTTTTCGGCTAAAACCGAAAGATTAACGTTTTTGTTAAATAAAACTTAGACGGTCGGAGCCGTCAAATATAAACTTTTATAAACTCACATACTGATATATGAACTTATATAACAAGTAAAAACCAATAAAACCCGAACTTTACAACATATAGACATTAACGGGCCAAAGTAGCCTTATTGGACTATAAACCCGACTAGTTAGTAAAACACTTATAAATATACTTATTGGGCTTAACCCATTTGGGCCCAACATGTAAAGTATAATACTGATATTAAAAGTATAATTGGGCTAATGAAAAGTATTGGGCTTGTAATAGGCTTATTGGGCCTCAAAATGTAATTAAATTGAACTAGTATAACTAGTATAAAAATGTTACCAACACATAAACACTATAATGAATGAGTAAAGATGTATAAACCCACTTGATCATCATCATATGTATAAAATCATCACATGTATACATAATTGTTATTTTTATAAAGTCAGTGGACAAGAGTATAAGACGAGTATTATTTGTCTAGGTTTCCGTGATTGAAGAACGTACCGTACATCCAAATTGCCGATAATCGCCTTCCCACATCAATGTGCGTTCATAGCCTCGCACTCTTTTAAATGTTTTTATGAAATGTTTTATAAACCCGCGAGGGAGATAACATTTTAGTTTTCATAAAACAGGACACTAGTTGTCCCGATTGCTTGTTTATTAATTTGGACCCGAATGATTGTATGACCCGATGAATGATTTTATGACCCGATAGATGAAAGGAAATGGATTATTAAAGTTAGGTTATCTCACTAAAAGTCCCATTAGCATGAATTGTGAACTACCGGGATTTGATAGACGCTTATGCATATAATAGTACTATTTGGGGGCGATCACCCCAGTTCGCGCCTTGACGGTTGATCCCCGTCGTGCCACATTGATTGGTAAGCGAATTTATGTATGAGAAGATTTACACAAGCTTGATTATTGTGACGACACGCTAATTTAGATGGGAAAATTGAGTTTCGGGCTAGCTACCCGTTGTTTGTTGTAGTAAGGTAACAATGTCTTGCGGCTTATAATAATCCAAATAACGAAATACTGCTATACGTACTAAATTACGATATATTGTCTGACTAGCAATACGGGGTCTTACTATTGATATTATGTGCGTGTTTTAGTTTTTCATAACCATATTAAAATAACGGTTTTTATTTAACTCTATACAACATTATAAAACGTATTGTATGATGTTTTTACGACAATGGCTCGTATAATGATTTTGAAGGAAAAAGCCTATATTATGATTTTTGATAAGGATTTGTATAAAATGACTTTGGCTATTTTATGGCCTATTACAAAGATTTGTACAAAATGATTTCGGTAATTATTTTACCGATGTTATATTGATGGATTTAATTAAAACTCTATGAATTCACTCAGCGTTTTCGCTGACCTTTTCTTTTAACATGTTTTATCTCAGGTACTTGAAGTTAATTCTCGGGAAGACAACAAGAATTCATGGCCCGCACTTACATAATAATTTCCATTCAAATTTTTTTTGTAAAAATTGTATGAAATACTATGACTTGGGACCTATGTAAATTTGATATTTATGAATGGAAATGCTTTATTATTAAACGACGCGATTTTTAAGCGTTGTCTATGATGTGAGTAATGTGCTATCACGTAACACCAACGAGTCTTCCGTTGTATTGAATTGTATAAATTGGGGGTGTTACAGTTTGGTATCAGAGCTCTCGTTATAGAGAACGAAATATTTTTAAAACCAAGGTTTTGAATAAAACATTTCAAAATCGTTTAACTATAAACATTTTTCTCAAAATGTCTAAAAATCTTTTGACTATCACGGTGCCGAAGAATTACCGAGTTACCGACGACGCCAGACTGAGAAGTGTTATTTTAATATATATATAACTTGGATTATATATATATATGATGCAATTTTATTACATGATTGTTTGATGATTATTTTGATATTTATACGAGGTATTTATATGACGTAGATTGTCACAAGGAACCCTAAATCCCTAGTAAATTAATCGAAGCTATTCTCGTAGGAATTCTAGCTATCCTAGATCTAAACCAAGTTGTGGATATTTATGATCCCAACAAAATGGTTGATATTCGTAGAAATGTAGATATTAGTTGATTGTGATATTGAAGAAGAATTCGCGAGATTAAAACTGATATCGATGTCATGATGATCTTTTCTTATAGGGTGGAGTTTGACAAAACGTTACCACCTAGAAAGATGTCATCTGATTCGTTGTCATCCAATTCTTAAATTGAAATCAAAAGGGTGAATGTTGCACTTGAGGCTGTCAATGGAACCATTACCCAAAAGCCTCATGCCACTAGTACCTTTGCGAGAAGTCTAATTGAATATATGAGTCATTTCATAGTAGTGACTCATTTGATAATTGTTGTTGTAAGAGCTATAGGATTGGTAATTAAGTGTTGTTCATATAGATATTTTATTTCCCTTTTAAGGTTTATGAATAAGGTTGAAAGTATTGGAAAATGAGGTAGGATATCGAATTGAGTATAAGTTGATTGAAACTTGAATAAAGTAAAATTTAACTTGTATGGAATAAGAAATTGTTAAGAGGAAGTCGTTAAGTTCTTTGATTGAATTATGAGGTTTTAAATGATTGTAGGTTCGTGTTAAGGGTTGTTCCTAGGCCATTGTCCACTAATGAGGATGCCCAGTGTCCAATAAATAAATTGAAGAAATCTTCTTCTGAATTGGGACCGATGGATCTTTCGGGACATGTGGAACACCTAATGACTCTTGTAGATTAGTATTCATTGTGGTATCTTTTAAAAATCCCTAACTTAACTGAGACATCAGTTGGTAGGATGATTTCTTGCAATTGTATGACATAGGGACACGTAATGTGTTACGGTACATTTTTAACTTGTTTGTGATTAATGAAAAGACTACCTTTTATTGCTAAATTCTGCATGTATCGATGTTATCTATCTTTTCTTGGTTCTTCCTAATGCTCGCATTAGTGGTGCAACTATTGAACAAGTATTCATCTCGATTTGAGTTACGTTGTTGATGAGACTGTAATTATACATAGTCTCATCGTCCAAAACGGGCTTAAAATGAATTAAATATCATTAAATATACCAAATATATGCTCGTGTTTGTTACTTGTGTATTTTTAGGTTTGGATATTGAGGAAATGGCAAATTATCACAAGAATCAATCAAAAACGAACACGGGAAAAGAAGCCGTACAAAGAACCGGACCCGAATGATGATTTTCCAAGAAAAGTCCCTCAAGTTTGAAGATTGTCAAGTTTAGTCCCCCAAGTTTGAAGATTTGTCACATTTGGCCCTTCAACAATCAGTCTACACAACTTTTATCCTTGAAGAGTTAAGACATGGCAAGAGGTACCCTTGAAGTTTGGACAAAAGTACATCATAAGCCCTTATGAAAAGTTTTAGAAATATTTGTGCAAAAAATGACAAGTTTGTCATAGTTGATAACAAAGGAATGGGTGAAAAATCTGCTTAAACTATATTTGAAGATACTTTGAAAGTTGAGGGGGGTTTTTCTGCCAGACAACCAAACCTAAATCTACCAATCATATTCATACACCTCATTTTACCCACCCATATCCATTAATCCAAAACCCATTACCCAAACTCTTTAACCCTGACCCGTTGCCCATTATTAATCAGTTTTTTTTAAACGATTATTAAAGTATTTTAGGGGCGGGTAACACCACCATTATCCCAAAACAAATCAAAATTATCTCTGTATACACTCATAAACCCTAACTCTTGATGCCTAATCAAACCAAGGGGTTTTTGGTTAATTGCTTCCAGATGGGTAATTAGTCATCCCCTCAACACAATCACGTGAAGAGATTGAGACATCTCTCATCCCTGTCTCCCCATGAGGGTTCCCCTGCTACACACTTTCACATGAAGACAACGACACCAACGGTATGATCTTTTTCCTTGGTCCCCAATTCAAATTCAAAGGCTTGGATGTATTCTACACAGCTAAGCAACAACATACTTCCAAAAAATCTATCACATGGGATGTTTGACTAGTTTTGCAAGATCAAAGACCAAGGGCTTTTGAGGGATTTCGTCTATTAGGGTTTTAGATTCTAGACTCTTCTATGACCCAATATATAAGGGCGTTAAAGGTTTTATTTTTCTTTGTTGCAGTTTTCTATCTCTCTGTGTAAACTTTTATTTGAGGAATATAAAAACTTGCAATTGAGATATAAATTCTGAGTTCCATCTATCTTTTATGTGTATGTGAAGGATTTTTGTCAAATATACTTCCTTTTTCAAAGAGTTTATGAAAAGTTGATATTAGCAAAAACTTTGTTCCAAACATTCTTTTTCTGTTTATGCAGTTCTTCCCTGGAATCCATTTTAGGATTTAGTTTTTAAAGGTTCTTGTTGAGTTTATTCAGAAAGTTCTCAAATTTCACAAGGTCCAAAAGTTTTGTGAAGGTTTCATGAAAAGCAGATTACTTTGTTTGTATCTTCTTGTTTGTTGATCTTTTCAGGTTTTGGAAGCTTGTGGTTGTTGGCTACCACATAAGCTCAAACAGTCTAGGGCATGGATGTATGCCCTAGAGGTTTGCTCTTCTCCTCCTTTTTATTTTATGTCCAAATACTGATTTGCATGCGAAATATGACTTTGTGATTTGAGTCATGTTTGAGTCATATATTTGAGTGAAATCTGTTTATTTGAGATAAGTTATCAGAGTCTTGATAAATTGTGGTGTAGATACGCAAGTTTTTGTAAAAAAAAATTGATTATCTAGTCTTTTTAAGGAGTGTTTGGGAGCGGTATGCTATTGGGTAGGGTTTGACCACCAAGAGCCCACCTTACTCTGCACAACCTTAGGAAACCTAGTTAAGCAGATTTGAGGCAAAAAGATGTGTATTTTCAGTTTGAAAAATTGATTTAGTGTGTTAAGGTTTTCTACATAATTGCCTTTTTTTTATATAGCAATCTGCCTACGGTGTAGTTGATAGGCGAGGAGTTGTTTAGAATTGTGCGAATTATAGCTGTGGTCTGGTGTGTGTGGTGTGATTTATGTGGTCTCAAAACACACATGGTAATAGCCCGTTGTGTAAAGTTTTGAACACATAAGCTTAAACATACTCATCAGTCATTAATCGAGGATAGGTTAGGTTGTCGTTAGTTTCTGTCACCAAATAGCCAAACCATTTTTGTTCATTGCCTGATTGTAGGACTGCTGGCATTTTGATCAGGAATGCGAAGGTATCGTTTTGTGAACTGATTGAAATCCGAGTTTTTGTGGTGTTCTTTGTTGGTATTTTGTGACTTGTGCTTAGTTCCCATACCTGATATAGGAAAACCATAAAAAAGTGTCCATGTTCGCTTGCTTATGGCCCACTGTTAGAGATTGCTATAAGTACGCATGCGAGTTTGTGCATTTGAGTCATGTTTCGATCTAGTAGCCTTAGTTTCCAGTAGGCCTAGCTTAGTATAGGGTTACTTTCATAGTTGGATATAGTTGCGTGTTTTATAATTATTAGCTTACTGCACCCATTGATTGAACATACATGATCCACACCCCTCATTTTCTGTCAACAGTCATCATGGGCCGTGCGTAGGCTTTCTTGTGATTAGATCTTGGATGCTGAGATAGTGTTAGTATAGGTATAGATTTCATAAATTGGTACCCTAGGATTTGGCAGCCTTGGATTGGCCAATCATAAGATTGGGTTGTTCGAAGTTGTCCTCAAATTCCGCTTCTTGAACTTAAGATCCTAAGTAATCTTTAGGTTCATTGTAGTTGGATTTGGAACACGTACATTAGGACTAGCGTGAGTTTATAAGGTGGATTAGGCATTCACTACCAAGCCTTGAGGATTTGACTCGATTTGGATAAGTTTAAAGTACCACTGTTAGTCCACTGAATTCCAACATCGACCAAGCCCCACTTCCTGTCAACAGTAATAGTGGCTGTTGAAGGACTTTTATGGGTTGATCTTCGATACTCAGGCATCGATAGGGTAACTCAGGCATCGATAGGGTAGGTCAAGGTTTTAGTGTTCAGATTTCAAGCCATTTAGTTTGTTATAACTGCCCGTTTTTTAACCCGCTGTGCACCCAAATTGTGAGCAGAACCTAGTTTCTTCGTTCGTTATATGTTCTTTTTTTTTGAATCATAGGTTACTGAGCCTGTTATCGTGTTTGTGTGGTATTTAAGTTTGACTCCTCACTTGCAAAAGCAAGTGAGGGTTCCGTTTGTTGCCCAGCAACACCAAACACCCTTGTCCCGGGCTCCAAATTCCCCCAACAGCTAAGAACAAAGAACAAGAAAATAAAAGTACAAAGTGGGTAATCTGTGTGATCATAAGCACCAAAATTGGTTTTAATTTTGTTAAACTAGATGAGTGTAAGTGTTTGTGAGTAAATTGAGTCACTGTGATCAAGTAAAAAAGAAAAAAAAAACAAAAACAAAAACAAAAAGCTCAGCTTGGCATGGCTCGAACACGCGACCTGTAGCTCAGGAGTAACGTGCCCGTCCATTGTACCAAGTGCTTTATCTTGTTAAAGCCTTGCAACATTTGATATATAACCTTTTCTTGTTTTAGCTTTTCAAAAATAAGCCGTAGCTTATTGAAATTTTTCTAGCTTAATTGGTCATAGTTTTTCGTGTTTCTTATTTTTCCCTTATTCTTATTTACATTTTAGACTTTTCTGCCAAGTTTTGTATTTTTCCCACAAGTAGTTTATTTTTTATTAATATTTTCTTTTTAGATCATCTTTTGGTATAAAAAATAGAAAAAAGGTTAGAAAAATTTGATAAAAAATATTTTTAGGTTTTAATTTTATAATGTGAGGTTTACATCCAATTAAGTTTTCAAAAAGTCTTATTTTTTATTTTATTTAATTTTAGGGTTTTTCTTTAACTTCAAAAATTATTATAAAATTATTAAAAAACTTTTGGACTTTTGGGTTTTCAAAATTGTTTTATTTGTATTTTTATTTAGTCAGGATAAAATTTTGGTGAATTTTAGAGACTTTTTAGGTTTTTGTCGGTTTTACGTTTTCACGAGTTCGTCGTCGTAGCTTAGATTTTAACGTACTTCGTTTTTATTTTTACCTTTTTCTCACCTTAAAATGACACCATTCCAAACTTGTTTATTTAATTTTGGCACCTAATACACACACCTCCTCGAGAACGAACCAGCATTTGTTCGGTTTCACGTTTTTCCTAAAATGTGCAACTTAATACTTGCCCATATTACGCTCTTTTTCCTAAAAGACGTATTTCTACGAATATCAAAATGGCGCCGCTGCCGGGGAGGTGTTTTTAGTGTGCCATTATTAGTATCGTGTTTTTGTGAGTGGTGCGTTTTTGCTTTTCACGTTTTAAAAAGCGTGAATATCGTACATACTCATTTTTGTTATTTTTCCTTATTATATTATAGTATCTAAATAAATTGTGTTTAGTTTTCCTAAATTAAACACACAACATCATTATACCATACTGTAGATATATTGGTTTTCGTTTTTATTGTGAATATTATTAATATATTGTATTTACGTAGAACAATAAAAATACAAGTACTCCAAATACGTGAGAAATCACAACCTTGATTCGGGATTTCATCACCCGATCATTGTATTCGAATCCAAAGCAAAAGTAAAAGGAAAAATAGATAAATACTTTCGTGAGGCTTGATTTCAATTAACACAAACTATAAGGTGGGTATAAGGCGGTTGTATTTCACGACCTAAGGGAAAAAGGCTCTTAAGTGCTTAGCACCGCCTCGTTTCCCCCTCTTGCTTGTGCGTGTTTTGAGAAAAAGGGCTAATCGAGGGTTTGCCAACCAAAGTATTATCTACGTATATATATTTGCTTGTTTTCAAGATTAAACCCTCTTGAACGTTTTGGTGTTCCACCAACGTTCTAAAGTCATCGAAGGCGTTCACTCCACGTGATCGTTTTCATTCCTTGAGGCTCTTTTAATCAAGAAAATCGATTCGAGGAGAGATTTGTAGATTTTTGTCTACGTAATACATTCAAAATACCAAAAAAATTAAAAAACAATCAAAAGCACAAAAATAATCTTCTACATTCCCTCTATATTCATAATTCTACTTCTAACCCTCTAGTGTTTAATTCTCGTAACACCGTTCTCGTTGCATCATGTCGAATCATGGTGGTTATTACTCGTGTCCATATTGTGGAGGCCCGCCCGATGGTGCCAATTGTTTTAATTGTAAGGTTATTGGAGGTCGAGAGGGTTATATCTATATCTCCGCTCCACGTGGTCTTGGTGACAATTTTTAATCTTACGACCAAGATCACCCATCGTCTACGTTCTACTCGTCATATGATTCGTCTTTTAATTGTGATCAAAATCAAAATGATGAAATGAATCAAAACGCTTTTTATGACTATGTGAGACGTAATAATGCAAACTTAACGATGATTCAAGAACAAGTTGTGAATCTTAAGGAACATCACAAAAAACAATTGGAAACTCAAAAGGAATTTTACTTAAAGGAAATGCCCTCCATGAGAACCGAGTTGGAAAACGAATATGATGCCGCTTATAAAGAACAAGAACGTTTATCTGACCAAGTTGACGAGAGATGGGATAAAATTGTTGATAAACTTGTGGAGGCTTACACTAATAAGCAAAATGAACTTCTTTCAACGATTGAGACCTTAGAAAAAAAAGTAGCTTCATACGAGTCGAGGTCTTCATCGAACGTCACCAATCCTAATCTCGAGGGAGAGGTTCAAGTTATTTTGACTCCTAAGACTCGTACGTCTCGTGTTGATCCCAATCTCTCGAATTTTAGAGTCGTGCAACCTTCGCCGTCTTGCAAAAACGTTGAGGAAACAAAAACGTCATCCAACGAAGTTTTGAAAAATGTTTTTGAAAATAAACCAAAGGAAAAACTCGTAGGATACTTGGGATATTTAAATCTTGTACCTTCTAAACCTAATTTTTCTAATGAGGATGAAATTATTGAGGATTTTCTAAATCAATATACACTTAATTTTGACAAAGAAATTCCATCAAATGATTTTAAAAAAGAAAAATGTGAAAAGGTTTTAAAGGAAATCGTTGAACCCTCGTCTTTACAAGATGAACGAAAATTAATTCCGAAGGGACGTGTTAGTAGTTTTGCTAAAATGTTTGAAAACCCACGTTCGATCCCTTCGAAGGACAAAGTTGAGACCGTCAAGGCAAAATCGTCACGAGACGAGCCTTTTACTCCTAATCCCACAACGAGTGAGATTTTGGATTTATCATGTGAGAAGTCCGCCGATGGCCTTGCTCACATCGATACGTTTTTCGACGTCGAGGTCGAAACGACAAAGGCAAAATCTTCAATCGAAGAGCCTTCTTTTCCTAGTTTCACGACGGTTGAAGCTAGCAACTCGATTATCGACGACTTTATTGCTCGACCTCTTCCACGAGGAAGAGAAGACGTTTTTGATCCCGATGGAGACTTTTCTGAGATCAAACGTATTCTTGATGATCCGCCTTCTATTTTCGAGTTTGATGAGGACCGTTGCGTTAGCCCGGAGGGGGATGTTTTATTAATCGATTCAAGTTTTAAAAATTCAAATCCTCCTCCCGCCTTCAAGATAAATGTGGAAATTTTAAGTGTGCCTAGAATTGTTTTAGAAACACCAAATATTTTCAATTTAATCAACTTGGGTTTTCGTAACAATGAGTTTAAAAATGAAAAAAGAAAATATTTTATAAGTGATTTGAAAATTTTTCCAAAGATAACTCTGTCATAACCTCGCTTAATTGAGCTTGCTACAAACGCGTCTACTTCTTTCGACGACGTTTTGTGTGGATCTAGTATGGGGGAAGCCCCATTTGTTCCCTCACACTTCTCCACCGAGGACGAGATTTTTGACCCCGGTATCACGTTTAAGATAAAATCTCGGTCTTTTACCGAAGTAGTCACTAGAAATCCTTTCTACACTTACGGTGAGAGTTTACCTCGAGTAACTTGATTTTTATGCCCAACCATTGTCCCACCCTTCTCTTCTTATGCTATTTTCTTGTGTCCCTTTGGGACGTTGTTACTTGAAGTCGTGTTGTTTCGTTTATCATCCGAAAACGAAGACACGATCTTCGATCCCGGTATAGAGGTTTTGCCTTTATATACGGTTGCTTTTGGGCCTTGATTACATGTAAGTCCAACCAAAAATGACAGAACCTAGGATATCCATAAATGATCAGATTTATGGGGATTCGAGTCGAGCTTTTGACTCGGTTATCAAAAACAAGGTGCCTCGTGGGGGATTCTCATGCTTATCCTTGTAAATATTATTTCTTTTTAGTTAATCCTAATGTGAGGGGATTTGTGCCCTTCCAACCTTTGTTTCGTGGTTGTTTGTGAATTGTGGTTTTTAGATAATCATGATCTTCACGATTGGAGCCTCTCGTGTTCGTTTTATGAGAGCACTCGATCGTTTGCTTTGAAGAATTTCTCGATATCCACATGATATATCCTTTGATGTTCTAACCTTAGGTTTTTAGCACACTTCATAAACGGCTATTAATTTAATGGTTACACCCTTTCCATGCTAGATTAAGCATTCGACTACGTCTCTAGTATGGGGGTTTCCAACCCTTAGACTCGAAACATTGAGGACAATGTTTAACTTTAGTATGGGGGGTGAGTAGATACTTCACCTTGCTTACGTCAACACGCAATCCAAAATTTCATCTTTTTGTTATCGTTTTGTTGCAAAATAAGGCTAAAAATGGCCAAATTTTAAAATTTTTCTTGTTTTTCATAAGTGTTTAAGACACGAATGTAGGTTTTCCGATGGTGAGTATAAGAGTAATTTTTTACTCGACCGTGTGTGTTGAGCACTTAGCTTCGATTCCTTAACTTTTTAGGCTAAGTCTCTTAAATGAGGACGAGAAATGATAGAGTTATTTATAAGTCTCGTAATCGTCACGATCTCATGTGTAGTAATTATTAGCTTATTCTCCCCACGCTTTTACATAATAAATTGTTAATAAATATTGATTTGGCGGTTTAGTCACTATTGTTGGTTTCTAATTTGTTTTAGTAGCTTCCATGTAATTAAATTGGGAAAACATTAAGGTATCGCCAGCGTCACGGTTTTGAAGTATTGGCAACCCGAATAATCGAAAGCTTCACCCAATAATAAGATTTCAAGTGCTCACCTAAATCAAGCAAACAATTTGAAGCCCCGCAAGGCCTAAAATCTATCCAAAATTGAAAGTGTATCAAGCCTTAATCTTTGAAGCTTTAAAGATCCAAAATTCGCTTTAGCGTGAGGATATACGTCTTTGGCTAATAAAACCACCGATGATGGCGGATAATAAAAGGCAAGGCAAGACCGAAGTCATAATAAAAGCTTCATGGAGAAGTTGAATAAAAGATGGAGGTAAACCAAAGATAATAAGGTCCTTCCGTTAGGGGGCGTATAAAAGTCTTGGTAATAAGTCTCATGTTCAAAACCGTTATAAAACCGTGTTTATCGATCCTTCTTGTTGACTTAATTTTTTGACATCGTTGTCTATTAGGGTGAATTATTAATTTAATGATTTTGGTTACACCGTTAAAACTCTATTTTTAGACTTAATCTCTATTCACGCATAAGTCAATGATGTATCCTCGTGATCATTAAGACAAAATAAAATATAAGAGATACCAAGTAGGAATAAGGGAGTTTAGGTTCGTAATTAACACTCATGAGATGTGACCGTGTTGCTAACTTATAATGACAATGATCTCGTTACACGCTTAGCATGGAATTGGGTGAAAATCGAGGACGACAAAATTATTTCTAACGAAGCATTCACGTGTTCTTGTTCTATGATCCTAAAAGTCACTTTTTCGTGATGAAAACAATACATTATGTCTAAAACACGTGTAGTAGTTTATTTAAATTTATGTCTTCAATAAATGTCATCATAAAATGAATTTTGGAAGTGCTATGATACTTAATTCTAGCATTGCGTGGGGACACGGCAATGGTTTAGTATGGGGGAGTGATGAAACTGTAATTATACATAGTCTCATCGTCCAAAACGGGCTTAAAATGCATTAAATATCATTAAATATACCAAATATATGCTCGTGTTTGTTACTTGTGTATTTTTAGGTACGGATATTGAGGAAATAGCAAGATATCACAAGAATCAATCAAAAATGAACACGGGAAAAGAAGCCGTACAAAGAACCGGACCCGAATGATGATTTTCCAAGAAAAGTCCCTCAAGTTTGAAGATTGTCAAGTTTAGTCCCCCAAGTTTGAAGATTTGTCACATTTGGCCCTTCAACAATCAGTCTACACAACTTTTATCCTTGAAGAGTGAAGACATGGCAAGAGTTACCCTTGAAGTTTGGACAAAGGACATCATAAGCCCTTATGAAAAGTTTTAGAAATATTTGTGCAAAAAATGACAAGTTTGTCATAGTTGATAACAAAGGAATGGGTGAAAAATCTGCTTAAACTATATTTGAAGATACTTTGAAAGTTGAGGGGGGTTTCTCTGCCAGACAACCAAACCTAAATCTACCAATCATATTCATACACCTCATTTTACCCACCCATATCCATTAATCCAAAACCCATTACCCAAACTCTTTAACCCTGACCCGCTGCCCATTATTAATCAGTTTTTTTTTAAAACGATTATTAAAGTATTTTAAGGGCGGGTAACACCACCATTATCCCAAAACAAATCAAAATTATCCATGTATACACTCATAAACCCTAACTCTTGATGCCTAATCAAACCAAGGGGTTTTTGGTTAATTGCTTCTAGATGGGTAATTAGTCATCCCCTCAACACAACCACGTGAAGAGATTGTGACATCTCTCATCCCTGTCTCCCCACGAGGGTTCCCCTGCTACACACTTTCACATGAAGACAACGACACCAACGGTATGATCTTTTTCCTTGGTCCCCAATTCAAATTCAAAGGCTTGGATGTATTCTACACAGCTAAGCAACAACATACTTCCAAAAAATCTATCACATGGGATGTTTGACTAGTTTGTAAGATCAAAGACCAAGGGCTTTTGAGGGATTTCGTCTATTAGGGTTTTAGATTCTAGACTCTTCTGTGACCCAATATATAAGAGCTTTTAAGGTTTTATTTTTCTTTGTTCCAGTTTTCTATCTCTCTGTGTAAACTTTTATTTGAGGAATATAAAAACTTGCAATTGAGATATAAATTCTGAGTTCCATCTATCTTTTATGTGTATGTGAAGGATTTTTGTCAAATATACTTCCTTTTTCAAAGAGTTTATGAAAAGTTGATATTTGCAAAAACTTTGTTCCAAACTTTCTTTTTCTGTTTATGCAGTTCTTCCCTGGAATCCGTTTTAGGATTTAGTTTTTAAAGGTTCTTGTTGAGTTTATTCAGAAAGTTCTCAAATTTCACAAGGACCAAAAGTTTTGTGAAGGTTTCATGAAAAGCAGATTACTTTGTTTGTATCTTCTTGTTTGTTGATCTTTTCAGGTTTTGGAAGCTTGTGGTTGTTGGCTACCACATAAGCTCAAACAGTCTAGGGCATGGATGTATGCCCTAGAGGTTTGCTCTTCTCCTCCTTTTTATTTTATGTCCAAATACTGATTTGCATGCGAAATATGACTTTGTAATTTGAGTCATGTTTGAGTCATATATTTGAGTGAAATCTGTTTATTTGAGATAAGTTATCAGAGTCTTGATAAATTGTGGTGTAGATACGCAAGTTTTTGTAAAAAAATTGATTATCTAGTCTTTTTAAGGAGTGTTTGGGAGCGGTATGCTATTGGGTAGGGTTTGACCACCAAGAGCCCACCTTACTCTGCACAACCTTAGGAAACCTAGTTAAGCAGATTTGAGGCAAAAAGATGTGTATTTTCAGTTTGAAAAATTGATTTAGTGTGTTAAGGTTTTCTACATAATTGCCTTTTTTTATATAGCAATCTGCCTACGGTGTAGTTGATAGGCGAGGAGTTGTTTAGAATTGTGCGAATTATAGCTGTGGTCTGGTGTGTGTGGTGTGATTTATGTGGTTTCAAAACACACATGGTAATACCCCGTTGTGTAAGGTTTTGAACACATAAGATTAAACATACTCATCAGTCATTAATCGAGGATAGGTTAGGTTGTCGTTAGTTTCTGTCACCAAATAGCCAAACCATTTTTGTTCATTGCCTGATTGTAGGACTATGCGAAGGTATCGTTTGGTGGACTGATTGAAATCCGAGTTTTTGTGGTGTTCTTTGTTGGTATTTTGTGACTTGTGCTTAGTTCCCATACCTGATATAGGAAAACCATAAAAAGTGTCCCTGTTCGCTTGCTTATGGCCCACTGTTAGAGATTGCTATAAGTACTCATGAGAGTTTGTGCATTTGAGTCATGTTTCGATCTAGTAGCCTTACTTTCCAGTAGGCCTAGCTTAGTATAGGGTTACTGTCATAGTTGGATATAGTTGCGTGTTTTATAATTATTAGCTTACTACACCCATTGATTGAACATACAGGATCCACATCCCTCATTTTCTGTTAACAGTCATCATGGGTCGTGCGTAGGCGTTCTTGTGATTAGATCTTGGATGCTGAGATAGTGTTAGTATAGGTATAGATTTCATAAATTGGTACCCTAGGATTTGGCAGCCTTGGATTGGCCAATCATAAGATTGGGTTGTTCGAAGTTGTCCTCAAATTCCGCTTCTTGAACTTAAGATCCTCAGTAATCTTTAGGTTCATTGTAGTTGGATTTGGAACACGTACTTTAGGACTAGCGTGAGTTTATAAGGTGGATTAGGCATTCACTACCAAGCCTTGAGGATTTGAGTCGATTTGGATAAGTTTAAAGTACCACTGTTAGTCCACTGAATTCCAACATCGACCAAGCCCCACTTCCTGTCAACAGTAATAGTGGCTGTTGAAGGACTTTTATGGGTTGATCTTCGATACTCAGGCATCGATAGGGTAGGTCAAGGTTTTAGTGTTCAGATTTCAAGCCATTTAGTTTGTTATAACTGCCTGGTTTTTTTAACCCGCTGTGCACCAAAATTGTGAGCAGAACCTAGTTTCTTCGTTCGTTATATGTTCTTTTTTTTTTTAATCATAGGTTACTGAGCCTGTTATCGTGTTTGTGTGGTATTTAAGTTTGACTCCTCACTTGCAAAAGCAAGTGAGGGTGCCGTTTGTTGCCCAGCAACACCAAACACCCTTGTCTCTCTCTAAACTTCGTCCAACCATCATAAAAAACAACCCTCATTTGATCTATGTTATCCATAAAATCATGTGTTACTCATACACATGATGATGCTACTTTGAAGTTTTGAAGATTGGAGGTGATTCTAACATCCAAGGAGAAAATTTGTTGGTGTCATAGGGCTGATTTTCCATGAGAAGTTTATAAAGGTTGGTAGACTTGAAGATGATATTGGTTTATCACAAGTTTTGCCATCAAAATCCAAGCCTTGTTCATCAAAGACTCATCTTTTCATCACTAATGGTGGTATAGAGATTGTTCTTCCTATCCTCTTGTTATTTTGATTATGTAATCTTGTATTTTCTTTATTTATGTATATGTATATGATGATGAATGATGATTAAAAATATTATGTGGGGATTTGGTGTTGATAGATTTGATAAACATGGTTAAAAAGATGGAAAACCATAGGTAAAAAGGTTAAATTCTTGCTTATAAAGTTGGCTGTATAAAAACAGTAAATAACCAAATGATAAACTGATAAATGGCATGGTGAAATCAATTTACAGTAAGTATTAGGTGTTATTCACATGTGAGAGTTGGCCATGCAATGGAATCATCAAAATGAGTGAGATATGATCAAAACAAGTTTAGAGTGCAAATCTGCCTATACTGTTTTGGACGAATTTATTAAAATATTTAGATGTTGATTAATCAGTAGCTATAACGTAATAAAATGAAGCACATATCATTTAGTTTCTGTGAAAAAAATTTGAGGTCGTATCTCATTATAGAACTCTAGATATGGACATTTTAGTGAACTTAAAATTTAGGATTGATTTTGTGAAATTAAAGTTTAATATTATTATATAAGCACTCAAATAAATATAGTATAAAATATGTATTAAAACCCACTAACTTATATATTTCATTTATATAAATATTCATAAGGATAAATAAATTAAGATTATATAAAAATGGTAGTTTGGTAAGTTTTATAAGTTATAAAAACTATATACTAAGTTTTACGTCTTTTCGGCTAAAACCGAAAGATTAACGTTTTTGTCAAATAAAAATTAGACGGTCGGACCCGTCAAATATAAACTTTTATAAACTCACATATTGATATATGAACTTATATAACAAGTAAAAACCAATAAAACCCGAACTTTATAACATATAGACATTAACGGGCCAAAGTAGCCTTATTGGACTATAAACCCGACTAGTTAGTAAAACACTTATAAATTTACTTATTGGGCTTAACCCATTTGGGACCAACATGTAAAGTATAATACTGATATTAAAAGTATAATTGGGCTAATGAAAAGTATTGGGCTTTTAATAGGCTTATTGGGCCTCAAAATGTAATTAAATTGAACTAGTATAACTAGTATAAAAATGTTACCAACACATAAACACTATAATGAATGAGTAAAGATGTATAAACCCACTTGATCATCATCATATGTATAAAATCATCATATGTATACATAATTGATATTTTTATAAAGTCATTGGACAACAGTCTAAGACGAGTATTATTTGTCTAGATTTCCGTGATTGAAGCACGTACCGTACCTCCAAATCGCCGATAATCGCCTTCCCACATCAATGTGACTTCATAGCCTCGCACTCTTTTAAAAGTTTTTATGAAATGTTTTATAAACCCGCGAGGGAGATAACATGTTAGTTTTAATAAAATAGGACACTAGTTGTCCCGATTGCTTGTTTATTGATTTGGACCCGAATGATTGTATGACCCGATGAATGATTTTATGACCCGATAGATGAAAGGAAATGGATTATTAAAGTTAGGTTATGTCACTAAAATTCCCATTAGCATGAATTGTGAACTACCGGGATTTGGTAGACGCTTATGCATATAATAGTACTATTTGGGGACGATCACCCCAGTTCGCGCCTTGACGGTTGATCCCCGTCGTGCCACATTGATTGGTAAGCGAATTTATGTATGAGAAGATTTACACAAGCGTGATTATTGTGACGACACGCTAATTTAGATGGGCAAATCGAGTTTCGGGCAAGCTACCCGTTGTTTGTTGTAGTAAGGTAACAATGTCATGCGGCTTATAATAATCCAAATAACGAAATACTGCTATACGCACTAAATTACGATATATTGCCTGACTAGCAATACGGGGTCTTACTATTGATATTATGTTCGTGTTTTAGTTTTTCATAACCATATTCATATAACGGTTTTTATTTAACTCTATACAACGTTATAAAACGTATTGTATGATGTTTTTACGACAATGGCTCGTATAATGATTTTGAAGGCAAAAGCCTATATTATGATTTTTTTTAAGGATTTGTATAAAATGACTTTGGCTATTTTATGGCCTATTACAAAGATTTGTACAAAATGATTTTCGGTAATAGTTTTATACCGATGTTATATTGATGGATTTAATTAAAACTCTATGAATTCACTCGGCGTTTTCGCTGACCTTTTCTTTTAACATGTTTTATCTCAGGTACTTGAAGGTAATTCTCGGGAAGACAACAAGAATTCATGGCCCGCACTTAAATAATAATTTCCATTCAAATTTTTTTGTAAAAATTATATGAAATACTATGATTTGGGACCTATGTAAATTTGATATCTATGAATGGAAATGCTTTATTATTAAACGATGCGATTTTTAAGCGTTGTCTATGATGTGAGTAATGTGCTATCTCGTAACACCAACGAGTCTTCCGCTGTATTGAAATGTATAAATTGGGGGTGTTACAAAAATCACAAAAATCAATTCTTTCCTAAGAATTGAAACAAACTAAATAAATAAATAAATAAGTAATATTTTTCCTAAAAGATTACACCAAAAATATATTGTATATATTGTATTCACTCGTTTATACGTACAAATTATATTTTCTTAGAAAATAAAATAAATACAAAAATATTTTCTCTATATTATTATATGTAAATAAGTATACTTCAATAAGAAAGAATTTGAGAAATACAAACTATACAGTGAATAGAAAGGAGGCTTTGCTATAAAATGAAAGCCTAAGGGAAGCTAGGTACTTAAGTGCTTCTTGCCACCTCATTCCCCTCGTTCACTAGTAAGTATTTTGAGAAGGAAGGCTTGTTGAGGGTTTTGCCGCCTAATTAGTATTACATATATATATTATACTTTCTTGTGGATTTTCATATTGAACTTTGTAGGAGATAATCTATTCTCTTTCAAAGTCGACCGAGAGCTCCTCTATCATTCCTCGTGTTTAGTTGCGTGCGCACTCGAGCGCGTGTACACATACCAAGCGATGTACCTCATCCTCCAAAGAGGAAGAATAAGAACAAAGCCGTCCCTCAAGCCAATCACGAGCATCGTGCTTTCGACAACTTAAACGAAGCCATGGATAATCCAACGTGGATGGGAATGTGAATGCCATAGTCATTGCCGAGATAGCCGCTAACAATTTTAAACTTAAGACATGTGTGATACAAATGCTTTCTACTATACCTATCCTAGGGAGACCTATGGATGACCCTCATCACCATATCAAGAGATTCTTGTCCATTTGTAACACTATAAAGTATAATGGAGTACCTCAAGAGGCGGATAAGTTGTTGTTATTCCTTTTATCTTTGGAGGGAAGTGCCAAGATTTGGCTAGATAAGCAACCCTCTAATAGCATTCTCACTTGGGAGGACTTGAAGAAGAAATTTGTGAACAAGTTCTTTCCACCTTCACGAACCACCACAATAAGGAATCAAATCATAGGCTTTCAACAAAAGAGAGATCAAACCTTTAGTGAGGCTTGGCATGAATTCAAAGAGTTGTTAAGAAAGTGCCCTAACACCGGTTTTGACCAAGTCCACCAAATCAATACCTTCTACAATGGTTTGAGACCACACCATCAAGATTCCCTTAACTCGGTCGCGGGTGGAAACATTCTTGCTAAGTCTATCCAAGAGGCATGGGACATCATTGAGACAAAATCCATGGTTCAAAGCAATAGAGATAGAGAAGAGGTGTTACATGTTGTGCAAGGGTGTGCTACTCAATCAATTGATGAACAATTACTTAAAAGGTTTAACCAATCTCATGATATGTTCCAAGAGTTTATGAAAAATTAGTTGATCAACTCTTCTACCAACAATGTTAATGTCATCACCCTTCTATGTGAGACATGTGGAGGCCCTCACTCATACTTAAATTATGATTAAGTTCAAAACTATCAATGAGAATGTTATGCTTATAATGATGATGTAAGGGAACAATTCAAACCAAGCATCAATCCTATTCACCTTTCTTACAAATCCAACAATTACCTTGCTCCACCGGGTTTCCCTCCCCAAACACCTACCCAAACCCAAACAAACAATCCACAAATGCTAAATAGAATCCAAGGGCCAAGAGGAAATTATCGGGAATAACAATAATAGAGGGCCAAATAACTTTCAAGGACAAAACCAAGGGAACAATTTTCATTGCAATAACTAAGGGTTTCACAATCCACCTCCACCTTTCCAAAACCAAGGATATCAAGGTAATGGATAAAATGAAACCATTGAGATACTTCATAAGATGAATCAAGAGAATGAAAGAAGGATTCGTGAGAGTGAAAGAAGGACTCAAGATCAATTAAGGGCCATTCAAGAGACAAATAAGAAGTTTATGTTTCTCTTAAACCAAAGACCTCAAGGTGCTTTACCCTCAAATACCCAAACCAATCCTCGGGCTAATGTTAATGCCATTACTACAAGGAGTGGTAAAGCACCGTGGGACCTTCCGTTCCTCCGCCATCAAATGGGAAAAATGCCCGAAGGTAATAATGAGTACTCCTACTCCCCATTCGGTGATTCCTCCCACGTTCCCTCCTGGTGACATTCCACAATTAACCGACCTTATACCTTCTTAGCCCACCCTTGAATAAACCCAAGAGAAGAGTCCTCCGACACCCTCTACTCAACCTTCACCCAATCCTAATATACCATACCCTTCTAGGTTGAGGAAAGAGAATTTAAAGAATAAAGATGACATACAAGTGTCTAACTTCTTGAGGATGTCTAAGCAATTGAATATCAACATATCTTTTACGGAGGCTTTAGCTTATATGCCTAAGTTTGCCAAGATGTTTAAGGACCTTCTCTCAAACAAAGAAAAATTGGTTGATATGCCTAACACTTCATTGAAAGAGAATTGTTTTGTGGTGTTATTGACGACTTTACCTATTAAACATGGTGATTTGGGCCGGTTCTTAATTCCATGTAATTTCCCAGGGGTAGAGAATTGTATGGCACTAGCGGACATTGGTGCTAGCATAAATTTGATGCCTTTGTAGGTATGGAAACAACTCTCCCTTTCCGAGCTTACACCCACTAGAATGACACTCTAATTACCAAAACGTTCACATTCCCCGCAGATTTTGTAGTTGTGGACTATGATATGGATCCTAGAGTTACCCTTATTGTAGGAAGAACTTTCTTAAGGACCGGTCGCACTCTTATTGATGTTGCGGAAGGGGAACTCATTATGAGGGTAGAGGATGAAAAAGTTGTGTTTAAGATGGGGAAAGTGAGTAAGAAATCTCAAGGGTGTTAAACCGTTAACATTATGGATGTTCTTGATGAAGTTTGTGATGAACACTTTTATGATGCTTGCAAGAGTAGTAATGAGGACATTCCACATGTTGAGACCGTAGCTTCTATTTCTCCTTCCTTGACTCCTTTTGGAGCAAGTGATTTTCTTTTGCATGAATTTGAAGCAAGTTTAGGAGATGCGTATTTACCATAGGACGATTCTCCCATCGATTGGTAAGAAGACATTCGTAACATTGAGAAAATTCTCAATAGGAACAATACTTCTCCACATACTCTAAGGAAGTTACCAATGATGATCCATCATTAGTAAAAACTTATATTGAGAGCCCACCTACTTTAGAGCTTAAGGATTTACCATCACACCTTGAGTATGCTTTCTTAGAGGGAGAGGATAAGCTACCCGTTATCATGCTAAATACTAGAAAGAAGATGAGAAGAAGAAGCTTATTGAAGTTCTTAAAAAGCACAAAAAGGCTATTGCTTGGAAAATATCTTACATATGGGGGATTCATCTTCACTTTTGTACTCATAAGATCCTTATAAAGGATGATTATAAACCCGCCATTCAAAACAAAAGAAGGTTTAACCCAAAAATCCATGAAGTCATCAAAAAGGAAGTTATCAAACTCATTGATGCGGGTATAATTTACCCAATTTTCGACTCACCATGGGTTAGCCCGGTGCATTGTGTGCCTAAAAAGGGTGGAATCACCGTTGTTTCAAATGAATACAACGAGTTGATTCCCACAAGACTTGTCACGGGTTGGAGAGTTTGTATAGATTATCGAAAGCTTAATGATGCCACTAGGAAAGACCATTTCCCCTTACCTTTCATGGACCAAATGCTAGAGCGTTTAGCGGGAAATGAATACTATTGCTTTCTTGATGGATTCTCGGGTTATTTCCAAATACCCACTGATCCATAAGATCAAGAAAAGTCCATATTCACTTTTCCCTATGGCACATTTGCTTACAAAAGAATGCCTTTTGGTTTGTGTAATGCCCCTAGGACATTTCAAAGGTGTATGATGGCAATCTTTCATGATATGATGGAGCATACCATGGAAGTGTTTATGGATGATTTCTCGGTGTTTGGGGATTAATTCACTTCTTGTCTCTCCCAGTTAGAACGTATGCTTAAAAGGTGTGAAGAAACTCGCCTTGTTCTGAATTGGGAGAAGTGACATTTCATGGTTAAAGAAGGAATAGTTTTGGGACATAAGATTTCTAAGAAAAGACTAGAAGTGGATCGGACAAAAGTCGATGTTATTGCTAAACATCCCCCACCAACTACCGTGAAAGGAGTTAAGAGCTTTTTGGGACATGCGGGTTTCTATAAACGTTTTATAAAAGAATTTTCTAAGATAGCTAGACCCATGACCCACCTCTTATAAAAAGAGGCTCCTTTCATATTCACACAAGAGTGTTTAGAATCTTTTGAGATCCTTAAGGAGAAATTAACCAAGGCTCCAGTTTTCGTTTCACTAAATTAGGATTTGCCTTTTGAGCTCATGTGTGATGCTAGTGATTATGCCGTGGGGGCCATTTTGGGACAAAGTATTAACAAACACTTAAAACCTATTCACTATGCTAGTAAGACAATGACTGGTACTCAATTTCATTACACAACCACGAAAAAAGAATTGTTAGCCATTGTATATGCTTTTAAGAAATTTCGCCCCTATCTTGTTCTTTCGAAGACAATAGTGTATACGGACCATTTCGCCGTCAAATACCTTATGACAAAGCAAGATTCTAATCCTAGATTGTTACGATGGGTTTTGTTTCTCCAAGATTTTTCTATAGAGATTCGTGATAAAAAGGGAGCCGAGAATTTAGCCGTGGATCATTTGAGTAGACTTTAGCATCCTTTTCAAGGAGAATTGCCTCATAAGGAAATAAATGAGTCCTTTCCACTTGAGGAACTCGTATCTATATCTTCACAAGAGGATGCCACCCCTTGGTTTGCGGATATTGCAAACTATCTTGTGGGGGATGTGCTAATTGAGGATCTTACTTCCCAACAAAAGAAGAAGTTTCTAAAAGATGCTAAATACTACTTTTAGGATGGCCTTTACCTCTTTAGGTAATGTGCAGATCAAATCATAAGACGATGTGTAGATGAGCCCGAAGCTTATAAGATCTTAGAAGCTTGCCATAAAGGACCCACAGGGGGCTATTTTGGGCCTAACTACACGGCTAAGAAAGTATTTGATTCGGGTTACTATTGGCCTTCAATCTACAAAGATGCCCAAGAGATGGTGACATATTATGATGTATGTCAAAGACAGGTAAAAATTAATCAACGTGATGAGATGCCACAAAATTTCATACAAGAATGTAAGATATTTGATGTGTGGGTATAGATTTTATTGGACCTTTTCCATCTTCTGAGGGAAATAAGTACATACTCGTAGTGTTGTATTATGTTTTAAAGTGGGTTGAGGCTAAAGCCTTGCCTACTAATGATGCTCGAGTTGTAGTGAAATCCTTGAAGCAATTATTTGCTAGATTTGATGTATCTCGTGCCATTATTAGTGATTCCGGGACTCATTTTTGTAATGATCAATTCACGAGAGTCATAAAGAAATATGGTGTTAACCATAGACTTTCTACCGCGTATCACCCACAAACCAATGGGCAAACTATAAGACCTCCATTTTTACCATATAGCCACGGAAGCTAATCTGGGGTATTACTTCATGGTACCTTTGTCAAAATAATAGAAAATGCCAAAAAGACACGTTTCTAAAACAAATGTTATCATTCATTTATTTAAATTAGAATTAATAAACAATTGTACATATGCTGTACAAACACAGGTTTCCCAAAGATCTAGTTTTATTAATAGAATGATAACTTATTTAAGACACCACCCTTCGCAGCATGCCAGTCTTTATTCACCTGAGATATATGCTTATAGTCAACACGAATGTTGAGTGAATTTATAGGTTTTAAATATCATTTGAATACAAGTATGACTCTAGGGCTATAGTGTCATACACCCAGTTTTCAAATTTATTGATTCTTATTGCCCTAGCTCATGCCCCCGCGACTAGACATTATCAGAAAAATCTAATAAATTGCCCTTAAGCAGGAAAATTGCCATACTATCCGGAATTTTAGCAAAATAAAGTATATCTGTTTAGCCTTGGAATGGACCATTAGCTACTAGCAAGTGCGACTTGCCCAGATAGGAGATTTCAGTCTCCAATAGTACTATTCACGATATTAGCGCTCATTAAATGATTAGCGGTTCACGATTAAAAATGGACTTTTAATGGAAACAAGTAAATATAGTGTCAATAATCATATAGGCAGCATACAAGAACACTTGTATTATAGTTTTGCATATATCCCCCTCATGGGTTTTCAAATCATTTATAAGCTTTTAAAAGTGAGGCTATAAACTCACCTTAGCCTATAGGGTCTTTTGATTATCCTACCACACCTTCTCACTGAATCTGAACTAACACACAATATTTATATATATCAAGTGTTAGCCTCTGATTTCAATCTCTTTTATACACATTATTTGATTCAATTAATTTGGAGTAATAGTATCATTGTTCGCGCCATTATACTTAGAAGCCATTCTATAAACGTTTGAGAAGCGAGGGCACTTTAAATCGTAAACCCAATCACTCAGTCAGAACGTAATATCGAGATGGAACATATTTGTAAAAAGTTCCCATCTAACATGACACAATAAATTTTATTACATTTTGAGTTTCAATATTGGCAAAAATAGCCCTTGTAGTTATAGTTTGGTATATTTACACTTTTTACCCTTAATGTATATAGTTTTATAAATTGAAATTTAACCCTTTAATATTTAACCTTAAGGTCTCAAACTTTACAACATTTGTTCTTATAGATTTTACTTTCATAAAACATTTCGCCCAAAATGATAAATAGTTTCACAATTGACAATTTTAGTCCCCGGACATGTAAAAATCACATAACAAGCTCAAAAATGATCCAAATGATCTAGGATTTGAAAACAAAGTTTATGAACACATTTATAATCATAATAACAACTTTTGTACAGGTTTGTAGCTTTTGAAAAGGGTTTTTGCTCATTATGTTTTTGCTCATTATTTCATGTAAAATACAAAATTAGGGTTTTAAGACATCTTTAACTTATAACTTTCATTTAAATTGATGAAATGACTTAGTTTCTTTTAGATTATCTTTCTAAAAGAATTTTGGCATTATAAAAAGTATAAATAAACATTATTACAAGATCAAATCCCCGGCTAATATAGATTTTACCTAGGTAGCTCCAAAATGGCTCATTATGGCTTCTTATGAACACAACTTGCAACCAAAGCTTCAAAAGCTTTAATGGAAACCTTCTTGACCTGGTTTCTGGTCTTGTGGGATGTCCTAAGACATATATAGAGGCGGAAATGTAGAATGGGTAGGAGATTATAAGAAAATGGGGTGCAAGTCCTTCTTATGTCCATTCGCCCCTATTTATACTAGTTTGGCAACTTAGGCTCCAAGTTAAGCATATGAACGTGTAAATTAGCTAGGTATATGACAAAGGATAGCTAATAAAGGTCTACACAAGTTATTAGACCCTAGGATTGATCTAATCCTTCCTTGTGGTTCAAAATAGGTCATGACATGCATATGATAAGAATGGTGATGTGTAGCACCCTAGTAGTTGATGCACCTACTTGTCACCACTTCTAAAATATCGTACAAGTAATAAATATCAGGTTTTAGAATTTGGAATTAGGGAAAAGGTTTGAAAATGAGTTTTGGAGGCAAGATACAAAACCGGATTCAATTTCTAGGGCTTGTAACTTATGGTTTGTGTTTTTGGTGATTAGGAACTTAGGAAAGTGATTAGTGAATGAATAGGCTTAATTAGGGTTTATACATTCTATTTAAGAGGCTTGGGTCCTTGGTTTGAAGTTTAACAAAGGTTTGATGTGAAAATAGGAAGTATACTTTTGTAGATTAGGGTTTTCTAATGATCTAAGGTTTAATCTTAGTAAATGTGATTATCCTCCTCTTAACTACTGATGTAAACTTAATTTAGGTCCTAGAAATTGTGTCTTAAGTGTCAAAATAGTTCTTACACTTGCTTTAAGGGTTTAGTTTAGGTAAACATGTCTAAAGAGTGAAAATACCTATTTTGACCTAATTTACAAGTCATGCATTGAAATCTTGTACCTTTTGAATTAGGGTACTTGTAAATTGTCTTAATACAATCTTATAATCTTAATGAAGTCCTATGAGTATTTTTAGACTTGTCCTTAAAGAACTAGGTAATGATTCCATGTAGATTTCTTAATATAAGGGTTTCTATATCATTAAGCCTAATGACTTTCTATTTTAGGTAAATAGGGTTTATATCTTAATGTACACTTATTCTAAGTCTTATATATTATTTTTATGACTTTTATGGGTTCTACATTCTTAGTTTACGGGTTAATATGGGTTGATCATATTCTAGGGTTATTTAAGTAAGCTTAAGGTTCTATGCTTTGAAAACTTGTACTTTATGCTTTAATAATTTATAACTTAGTTTAAGATAAATGTATGATTATATTATGATACTTAGTTGAGTTTTATAATTTGTTGCAAAATATTAGAGTCTAATTCATTATAGATTAGATTTTATATGCTAATCTTGGTTTTAGCTCATTTCCTTGTAATTAGCTTGTGATTAGTGAATATTAGTATTTTATGATTATTTACCTTTTTCTTTATATGGTACATTAGATATAGTGTAAAGTGTTTAATAATAGTACATAGTCATTTTGTAGTTATATTGCTTGAAAATATTAGTTTATAAGGGATTTCTAGGGTTTCTATGAGAATTTAGGGTATCCTTGTTATATTTGTGTTGTTCTTATCCATTGTTTATACATATGATTACTTTTAAAACTCAGATTTTATATATACATAGTGTTTACAACATATAGGCATATGTTGATGTGGCAATTGTGATAGTGAGATCCATATGTCAGTCATATACTATAGTGAAAATTCAAAAATTTCAGAGTAAAATCACCTCTTTATTTATGAACATGGATATTACATTAGTTAAAACTACTGGATGTTATAGTCTCTCCCCTTATTTAAAATCTCGCCCCGAGAATTAACTAGAACTAGGATTAACATAAGGAAATAGATGTGGATATTTAGCTTGGATTTGATCTTCACGTTCCCAAGTATACTCAGGTCCTCTTTTTGAGTTCCATCGTACCTTAATTATTGGAATACGGCTCTGCCTCAAGCGTTTCACTTCTCTATCAATAATTTCCACAGGCTCTTCTATAATATTTAACTTATCATCGAGTTGAAGTTCTTTCATCGGTATAATGAGAGATTAATAAAATAAGAACTTCTTTAGATTCGAAACATGAAAAGTATTGTGAACATTACTAAGATCTTTAGGAAGCTCTAGTTTATATGCCATAGGGCCAATTCTTTTGGTTATTTTGAATATCGAATAACTCCTTGACGAGGCGAAACTTTCAACACAACACGATCTCCTAATATAAATTCCAAAGGTCTACGTCTAGTATTAGCGTAACTTCTTTGTCTATCTTGTGCAGCTTGTTGATCAGCGTTGAAGTACCGGTCAAAAATAACCTAATTACCTTATACTAGATAGTGTAAGCGGGTATCGAATCCACGAGGAATATGTGGTTTTAGTTTAAGTTTTGGGGTGATCAATGATCAATAAAAGTTTTGGTTTTAAAATCTAACGACTAAAATACTCTTAATAATAAAAATGCTGATTAAAAATTAAAACACTTATTAAACTAATAATAAAGATAAAAAATATAATAAGGATGTAAACAATTAAAAGAAAAATGTAATCCCTTCGAGCTCCTAATATTTATGGTTGTTCAACCTTACGGATTATCGAAACTTTTTCAGTTCGTTTACAAAGATTATTTTGACTTAATATTAATTTTGGCACTTAGTATGTTTATGAATGACTCGCGATAATAAATATTATATTAATCCAACCAATAATTATGTTTTAATTATTTATTTAGGTACAACTAATGTTGATTATGCGACCATCTTTTCCTTTAACTAAATAAATAAGTATGAATCGTTAACTAACAATAAATTATCTTGCACAAATAATTAAACATAATATAAAGTCAATCAAAATAATTTTTAAATAAATTATAAATAAATGTAATAAAAATATGATAATCCAAAAGTAATGATCAAACCATAAATAAAGTTACCGGAAGAAATTACAACAAAATTAGTCGGACATCGCGTTGCACTCGACCCGCATTCTATTGTTCATCACAAACAAGTATCCTGTTTTTTACAACTTTTAGCTCAATATTCTCCACAAAAAAGCTGATTTCCTTTTATCCCTTGATCATTGGACTCATGTGAACACGCTCAACTTGTGGCTAAATTTTTCTTTTCTTGTCCCATCGTGTGAATTCTACACACACAAAACAAATGGATAAAAAATGATGGCTATCTCCACAAGGAAGAATGATTTCTTTTTGCTTTGTATCGTATGCGCCTGTGAATTAGATTCCCACAAAGGACGTCCTTTTTTTTCTTTTTCAGATTGTTTATATATCCTCAAGGTTTACCCTCTTTTCTTTCTTGCCGACAATACCACAAAGCCCATGAACTTTAGCCCAAAATCGTTTTTTTTTCTTTTCTTTTGGGATATAATCACTTTGGCCCAATTAAAATAGTCGCACGTTAGAAATTGCTCAAAGGAAGCCCGAACGAATACAATATGACCGAAAATACTACGACGCGCTCAAATCTTTTTCTTCATTTATAGGCGCTCACAGTGTCTTGTCTCAAAAAAATTAATAAAGCGGCCACTTTATTCCATTTCGCTCGTAACCTACATAATCACAAAACACATTAAAAGTACATGTATAACGAAAAATAAATATATAATTATGCTAAATTAACATGCTATTAGATGTATGTAAAATACACTAATCAAACCCCCTTAAACATAACCTTTACTCAGTCTAAGAGTAAAAATAAAATAAAAAAATACAAGCATGTTAATTTCATAATTTTTAATCATACTATTGAAATTTCATCAAAAGATCAAATTCAACCTAATACACTAATAACCACCCTACATGAAAAATAATACAAAATGATTACCAATATTTTTATCCTTCTTAAACACTTAGCATAACCATTCCCATATATTCCATTTACTTTACATTTCATATAGTTAACCATGTGTCCAACGTATCTAATGCACCCCTATAATCAGTCTAAACATTAATCTAAAACAAGAGGTGAGAATGTCGTACACCTTGTATAACATTGGAACTTTTATACCATAAGAGCACATCAGAAGCCATAATACTTTAGCTTTCATACTTTCACCTCCTTTCTTCTTCTTTTTTTTCACCTTTTTTTCATCAATTTTTTTGTTTAATTTTTTTTTTCACATCGCACATAAGCTCTTTTTCTATCCATTCGGGATCGTTTCTTATACACGTCATCCAGAACGCTTTATACACTCCTTTTAAGGTTGATATAAAGACCAATCATTCAGGAAAATGAATATCTAGCCTATAGGTGCATACTAAGACACATCGGCACATGGGAACCGGTTAATTTATCCGTTTTAATTAAATGGGAACAATTATACTTCACGCCTACTGGTACATCACACGATGGAGTTATCTACCACATAGTCTAATTACTCAATGCACTAAATTAAACTAATCGTTCCTAATTTCAATACAACAATACAAGGATTCAGTTATTTCACATAAAATTGTCTCAGCTAAGTGCAATGCTATCCATCATAAAAATTGGCGTCTGACCCATGATAACAACTAATGTATGACCTTGCGCGGGTGACGGATCAGATAGGAGAGACCAGAATATGACTACCACCAATAATTATGAAAGTTCTCCAACTCTTTTCAAAGACCACCGTGCGCGGGCGGCGCGCCGAATAAGATCAACTTCAAGTGTCCTAACCCAACTATTACATTACTATATTTCATATTATTTATTCAAACTTTTTACGCGATCTAAGCAAAAGTAAGTAAAGGGAATTCAACTAGTGTGGTTTGATAATCTAAATTATACATATGCCTAACTACATGCAAACAATCAAATCAATTTAATAACCAAATTATACAATAGAATCGGGTGCACCTGATAATTATGACCAAATCCTCTAGCTTGCTCCAATAAGTCATCCACAAGCTAATCTTCAGAATCTGTAGACACTCAACAAACATATATGTAGAAGAAACTTCCACATCTAATTAGCACAAGACTCTTATAATGTGAATAAATTTTTTTTAAAATTTTTCAATTTTTCCAAAAAAACACATTTAACCCATTTTGACCAAAATATCACACAAAAACATGTAACACATGTGCCACCCCCCTCAACTTAAAGCATTGCATTGTCCCTAATGTAGAAACTTTAAATTGAAATTTTGGTTAAAAATCAATTTGACAAACTCACACAAAAACAAAAACCTAACTCACTTTCATAGGAATCACAGTTGCATTTAGCGTATGTGTAAAACCAGCATGCTTTTACCATGAATAGTACCCATTAGATCGTACTTACTAGATTAAAAACTTCCTTTTATAGCATGTTTACGTTCGCGAATAAGAATTTTAAGTATTACGTACCTGTTAGAACACGATAAGTATTTATTACGTATGAACACACGATAATTATTCAAATAATAATTATAATCATGAACATGCGATCATGAAATAATGAACGTAATTTAATCACGAGCTAATATTAATTACATATATATATTTATTACGAACACGAATAAATATATTAAGTCACGATCGATAATTAAGTAAAACACGTAAAACACGAACACGAGAACTATAAACATGATTTTTACGTCTTTTCGGCTAGTACTGTAAAATTAACGTTTTTTGTCAATTAAAACTTAGACGATCGGACCTGTCTAATGTAAACTTAATAAAAGTCATATACTGATATATAAGTACTTAATACAAGTAAAAACCTATAAAACCCGAACTAAATAACATATGGACATTAACGGGCTAAGTTAGCATTATTGGACTAATAATCCAACTAAATGGGCTAAACACTTATAAGTTTACTTATTAGGCTTAACCCACATGGGCCCAACATGTAAAGTATAATACTGATAATAAAAGAATACGATGTTCTAATTTAAGGTAATGGACTTATAATAGGCTTATTGGACCTAAAACATGTAAATAGGTAAAACTAGTAAATTAGTATAAAAGTTACCAACACATAACACTAAAATGAGTAAATGATAATGTATAAACCCACTTGATCATCATAATATATATAAAATCATTATATGTATACATAATTGTTATTTTGATAAAGTAATTGGACAAGAGTCTAAGACAAGTATTATTTTTCTAGGTTTCTGTGATTGAAGCACATACCGTACATCGGAATTGCCGATAACCCGCTTTCCCAATCAACGTAAGTTCATAGCCTCGAACTCTTTTAAATGTTTTTATGAAATATTTTGTAAACCCGCGAGGGAGATAATATGTTAGTTTTGATAAAATAGGACACCATTTGTCCTGATTATTTGTTTATTGATTTGGACCCAAATGATTGTATGACCCGATGAATGAATATATGACCCGATAAATGAAATGAAATGGATTATTAAAGTTAGGTTATGTCACTAAAAGTCCAATTAGCATGAATTGTGAAATACCGGGATTTGGTAGACGCTTATGCATATAATAGTACTATTTAGGGACGATCACCCCTGTTCGCGCCTTGACGGTTGATCCCCGTCGTGCCACATTGATTGGTAAGCGAATTTATGTATGAGACGATTTCCATAGCGTGATTTTTGTGACGACACGCTAACTAAGATTGGCAAATTGAGTTTCGGGCTAGCTACCCGTTGTTTGTTGTAGTAAGGTAACAATGTCATGTGGCTTATAATAATCCAATAACAAAAATACTGCTTTATGCATTGAATTACAATATATTGCCTGACTAGCAATACAGGGTCTTATTATTGATATTATGTTCGTGTTTTGGTTTTACATAACCATATTAATATAACGGTTTTTATTTAACTTTATACAACGTTATAAAACGTATTGTATGATATTTTTACGACATTGGTTCGCATAATGGTTTTGAAGGCGAAAGCCTATATTATGATTTTGACAAGGATTTGTGATACAAGGCTTTTGACACCCTGTATAAAAAATTTAAGTTTAAGTTCGTTGTGTTGGTCTAATCGAATTGATCTAGGTTCTCTATGTGACTCAGTTTTATTTTGGTGAAAAAGAATATTTTTGGTTGGTTTTTAATTTAAATGTGCAAGACTTAAAAGTAAATGTCGTTGAAAGTAAAGTGGCGAGTATTAAAAGAGCGTGAAAATAAATCTAATTCTAATTAAAACTAAATGGTGCGATAAATATTTAAAAACACGACGGAAAGAAAAATAATTAAATGACTAAAAATAAAAGCGTGACGGAAATTAAAATTTGACAAGTATTAAAAAAGTAAACTAAAAATTAAACAAGACAAAATAAGAAAAATACCCCAATCGGAATATATTCCGATCAGGCTTACCTCAGATCGGAATGATGGCCGGCCCCAAATCGGAATGCTGTCACTCACCCAATCGGAATAACCAACACCTTCAGATCGAAATGTTCGCCTTACCTTGATCGGAATATGGATGGACCTGGTCGGAATGTTAATCGGAATCACTGATCGGAATAGCTGTCACCTTACCCACAATCGGAATACCAACTAACACCTCGATCGGAATGTTCAAAACCTTGCTGATCGGAATACCAAGATGTCCACCAATCAGAATGTAGATAAATTCCCCCCAATCGGAATACAGATAGGAATGTCAAAACCCTTTTCTGATCATGCCAATCGGAAAGATAAACCCTTTTCCGATTGACCCCAATCGGAATACGGCAAAAGGAAATGGAAATAAGCTAGAAAAATAAGCTATGAATCTAATAAGCACTAGACGAAAAACTTAGTTAAAACCGTATAAAAATAAGCTACGAAACTGAAAGTTAACAACTTTTAAAACACGAAAAAGATAAACTTTAAGAAAAACAACTTTTTATATAAAAATAACTTTTATAAAAACTATATAAACTTGAAAATAAATCAAATAAGCTATGAAAATAAGAGATTTAAAACAATCAAAAGCATAAAAATGAAATCTTTAAACAACTTAACAAGATAAAAACGTGTAAATCAAAGATTAAAGAAAGGTAGAAGAAGATTAACAAGATAAAGTAAAGGTGCAAGTAATTAAAAGAGACACTTACTTGAAATTAAAAGGTAATTAAGGTGCATAACAAGTATTTAAATGTGCAAGTAATTAAAGGTTCATAAAATAAAGGTGGAAGAACTAGTTTGTCAATCTAGCCAACAAGAGTAAATGAATGAATAAGAAGGGTATTTATAGGTGATTAGGGGAGTGGTTAGAGGAAGCTTCCTCCCCTTCTTCCTTTTCTTCTTAATTGCCCATTAAGTCCTTCCTTCTTAATCTTTTTGTTAATCTTGGAATGTGATGACTTTTGGCTCGGGATTTCTTTGGACTCGTCTTTTAATTCTTCGATAAATAAGACTTGAGTTCCTCGTCTTCAAGTAAACCTCCGTCTTTCGACTTTTTCTTCGATAAATCTTCAGAATTGGTCTTGGACTTCCGTTCTTTTTGCACTCTTGACTCCTTGACTCCGTCTTTCATCTTTTTCTTCAATAAAAGTCCGTAAATGCCCGTGAATATCTGTGTTTTCTCCACTTTTCACCTTTTCGTCCTAAATCACAACAAAAACACAAACCACGCATAATTCCGACATAAAAGACATAAAATACACGTTTTGGTCCGGTTATTATTGAAATTAAGTGGTAGAAAGATGGGTGTTTACACACCTATCAAATCCCCTACACTTGACCATTGCAATGTCCTCATGCAATGCATTAGTTATAAAGCAAGATTACATTTTTCATCATAATCAATCCACGTTGGCCATTATTAAAGAGATAGAAAATTAAAGACATACAAAATAAAGAAATCAAAAGCATACCTTGGGTTTTGAAAATGTTATGAATAATCATCATCCTCAAGTTTTCACTTTCTCCAAACCAAGCTTAAAAACGAGATCATTGTTATTATAAGTTAGTAAACTAACACGAACTCATGTGGGCCAATTACTCACTTAGACTCCCTTATTCCTATGGGTATCTCTTATATTTTATTGTTTGTCTTGAATGATCACGAGGATGCATTGTTTGACTTATTTCAATAGTTATTTAGTCTGAAAATAAAGTGAACGATTTAAGCAATAGTTAGCTAAAGGACCAAATCTTTTAAAACAGCTTCTCGGGACCTCATAAAGTTCATATCTTGGCATAACTCGTTTCGCGATTTGAGACCTTTCTCGGACCGATATTTGGAAGTTGTTGGGAATAAATTTAGGCCAGAACACTTGAACGCTGACAAGAACAACTTAAGCGTTGACAAGAGCAAAGTAAGCGCTGACAGCATAAGCGTTGACAAGTTAAAGTCAAGCGTTGACAGATTGAAGACAAGCACTGATGGAAGATGTGAGCTACACGTTTATTATGTTCTAGATTACTTCTAGTAAGGATAGAGACGACAATGTATTTTCTATGTTTATCTTTACCTAGAATAGTTGATTCGTAGCTTATTGTACAAGACTTCTTGTTCTATAAAAGAAGATCTTTTAGGTTAAAGTTTAATATCAGTTTATATCAGTTTTCATAAGTTTTCGATTGTTAAACCCTTTCATTGTAACCAAGTACGATTATTCTAATACAAGTGAAAGTTTGTTTAACATCATTGTGTTTTAGATCAAGTGTTAATTCCGCATAACACTTTGTTACTTTATTCATAAGCAAAGGTTTCTCTACGTGTTATACTTGATCTAATCTCGTATACACAAAGCTAATCGATCTAAGTTTGGGATCAACAAGTGGTATCAGAGCTTGTTGAGAAACTTTTGATCTTTAAGTAACGCAAGAACCCTAAAACACCAAACCCTAAAAACCCTAAATTCTCAAAACCCTAAAAACATCATGTCTGGCACAGATCAACCTGCTTCTTTGCTACAAAACAACTTCTCAAACCCTAGCATCAAAATTCCCATGTTTGATGCCAGGAACTTTGAGCTTTGGAAGTCCAATTTTGAACAATACATAGCTATTCATGACTACACTCTTTGGGAGATTATCGAATATGGGAACACATTCGATAAAGCAGCAAAGATTACTGCTGCAATTGCCACAAGGACAGCTGTTCCTAATTGTCCTAAATCTGATAAGGTGGAAAAGCCTGAAGATGGGAGAGCTGTTGCTGTTGAAGATATAGCCAAGAAGAGGGTGGAGATGAAAATCTTGAATATCCTGAAACATGCCCTAGGTCATGAGAATCAGCACAAGTACAAACGTTTTGAGTCTGCAAAACAGCTTTGGGAAGCTCTTGAAGTAGCACATGGTGGCAATGCTGACACAAAAGAAGAAAAGAAGAAGCAACTATTGCATGAGTATGCTGTCTTTAAAGCTCAACCTAATGAGAATCTCAGCAGTGTGAGAAGTAGACTTCTTGACATCACAAGTCAACTTTCCTTCATGGGAAAACAGATTGATGACCCTGAATTGAATGCTACTTTTCTCAAAAGCCTTGGTGATGTATGTAAGATTGAGACAAGATCCATTCTTGTCAATAACACCCACAAGACTTCCAGGTTTGATGACATCTTCAACAAACTAAGATTGTTGGAGAATGAATGGCAATTGGAGAGTGATAACAAATCTTCCAGCAGCAACATGGCCTTCTTTTCACAAAGTGAAGGCCAATTTGATTCCATGAACTTCTATGGACATTCAGCCACTGAATCTCAAGGTGTCAGTGCTGGATGTCAGTCTGTCAGCGCTGGATCATATCCTGTCAACGCTTTGTACTCAAGCGCTGACACACACAATCATGGCGCTGATAGAATTAAACCTGCTGGTTTTGATCTTGATACTGTGTGTGCATTCATTGCTTCTTTGCCCAGTGATTCAAGGATTACATATGAAGATCTTGAGCAGATAAGTGATGAACAATTGGAAGAGATGGACATCAAGTGGACTATGGCTCTTGTAAGTTTAAGAGCATACAGGTTCAATAAAAGGTTCAAGAAGAAGATGACCTTTAATGCCAAGGATGTTGCTGGATTTGACAAGTCCAAGGTTGAGTGCTACAACTGTCATAGGATGGGGCACTTTATGAGGGAATGTAGATCTCCAAGGAGATCTGATGCTGGGAAGCCTTCAAGCCAAATGATTAAGAGCCCAGATCCCAAGGCTATGGTTGCTGTTCAACAAATTGATGGTGTTGGAGAATGGGATTGGAGCTGGATGGCTAAGAATGAGGAAGAGGACAGAGCTTTGGTTGCTGAAGTTAAAGAAGAGCATGTTGAATATGCTCTCATGGCACACTCCTCCTCTTCATCAGATAATGAGGTATATGATGATGCTTTCTGTTCTAAGGGTTGTCGTTTAAATACTGAAAAATTAAAACAAGAGATAGTTAAATTGTTAGATGAGGCAAGTACTGAAAGATGCAAAGTATCTAACTATCAAATTGCTCTTACCCAAACAGAAAAGACAGTATCTGAGTATAAGAAAATGGAGTTTGATTTAAAGGATCAAATAAATATCTTAAAACATGAGTTACATCAGAGTAAGGATGTTCAAGATATAGTAAATAGGGTTAATCTTGATTTGATAGCTCAGTTAGAGGAGGCTAACAAAAATAAAGAAAATGTGAGTCTTAAAATCCAGAGATTTGATAAGGCCACACAATCCCTAGGAGAGTGTGTTAGTAAACAAAGAGACTCTAAGGACATGAGTGGGATTGGGATGAATAATTATACTGTTGTTCCACCACCAGCTGGGGATTTCTATGGTGTCCAATCAAAGGACTTATCTTGGACTGGCTTGCCAGAATGCCAAGAGGAGGAGTTTATTCCTCCACCTAGAGTGACTTCCCCAGTTGAGGAATATCAGCAAAAGCTGACTGACCTAGAAGAGTGGAAGAAAGCTAACCACACTTTGTTTGTTAAGGGAGGGTTGTTGTGTGAAAGTCCAAATGAGCCCACACCAAACATGATACCAATTGATGAGTCCTTTGATCGTAAACCTATTAAGATCACACACCCTACCACTGGCAAAGCTGTTGACCTTGGCCCACAAACTGTTAGAAAACCTAGTGTTAAATATGCAGAGATGTATAGGAATACTAGGTCACCAAAAAGCCAAGTTAGTAACCATAGAACAGGCTTCTTTGCTTCTAGACCTAATACTATGTCTAGAAAAGCTTGTTACACATGTGGTAGCTTTTCACATTTGGCCTACAAATGTGTCAACGCTTCCAATGTCAACGCTGACAGGAACCATTTCAGCGCTGACAAAAGTCAACATAGGTCAAACACTGTCAGACCCAATACCTTTGTGAACAAAAGTTCACAAGTTGTTAGACCAGCCCCATTCTTTTCTAGAGGGTCTAACACACAAGGCCTAAGACCTTTTCAAAAGTCAAACACTTGGTCAAATAGGCAATGGGTTCCTGTAGCAAACCCTAGGTTCAACGCTGATAAGAGCAATCGGGGCGCTGACAAGAGAAATTTCAGCGCTGACAGACACACTGCTAAACCTAGGTATTTGCAACCACAGGGAAATAGGTCTAAAGCTTCTACTAGCTTAACATGGAGACCAAAACAAGACCAGAACCCTAATTCTACTGGTATTTCTATGACATGCAACAGGTTTCATTATATTTCAAAGGCATTGTCAACACCAATTGGGGTTAACTGGGAATTTCATTCAAACAGGGATGAAAATGGGGTTGTTATGAGAACCAAGTCTGTTCTTGTTGAACAACCAAATGAATCCAAGTCTTCCAAGGCTTGGGTTCCCAAAGAAAACTAATATGTTTTCTTTATGTGCAGGGCATTCAGAAGAAGATCAATGATTATGGATACTAGGATAGTGGATGCTCAAGGCACATGACAGGAAAGGAAGACTATCTGACCAATTTCTCTCCTATTCAAGATGGTGATAAGGTATACTTTGGAGGGGGCTACGGCACCATCACTGGAAAAGGAACCCTTGTCACCAACAATCTAAGATTTGAGAATGTCTTCCTGGTAAAAGATCTGGATTATAATTTGTTTAGTGTATCACAAGTGTGTGATAACAAAAATAAGGTTCTTTTCACAGATACTGAGTGCTTGGTGTTAAGCAAAGATTATAAGCTCCCTGAGGAGAAATACATAGATTTTAGAACACCAAGGCATAAAGACATATATAATGTGAATCTTAATGGAATTAAGGTAAATAATAAAATGTCATGTCTGTATGCTAAAGCCTCAGTAGATGAAAGTAATCTTTGGCACAGGAGACTAGGGCACATAAACTTTAAGAATATTAATAGGCTTGTGAGACTTGGTTTAGTTGATGGTTTGCCTGAAAAGGCTTTCCACAATTACCACTCTTGTGTTGCATGTCTTAAGGGCAAGCAGCACAAGGTCTCATTCAGGTCTAAACAGGTGCACTCTAGTTCTAAACCACTTCACTTATTGCATATGGACCTCTTTGGTCCAACTAATATAGAAAGTTTGAAGGGTAAATCATATTGTTTTGTTATTACTGATGATTACTCCAGGTTTACATGGACTTTCTTTTTAGCCAAGAAAAGTGAAACTGCCCTAAGTCTGATTAATTTCATTACCCAGATTGAAAAGAAGAATGACAATGAGGTCAAAATTATTAGAAGTGACAATGGGGGTGAGTTTAGAAATCAGTTGTTGGATGATTTTTGTGCCAAGAAAGGGATTACTAGGCAGTTTAGCATAGCTAGAACTCCACAGCAAAATGGAGTTGCTGAAAGGAAGAATAGGACCCTTATTGAAGCAGCCAGAACCATGTTGGCTGATGCCCACTTTCCTATAGCCTTTTGGGCTGAAGCTGTTAACACAGCTTGTTATGTTCAAAATAGGGCATTGGTCAACAAGATACATAATAAGACACCTTATGAATTACTTTGGGGAAGGAAGCCAAATATTGGTTTTCTGAAGCCTTTTGGATGTCATGTAGTTGTTCTAGAAACTAGTGAGGCCCTATGTAAATTTGATTCAAAAGGTGATGAAGGCTACTTCATGGGTTATTCAGTGCAGAGTAAAGGATATAGGGTTTACATTAAAAAGGAAAAACGTATACTTGAAAAGGTACATGTTAGGTTTTTAGAAAGTAAACCTAGTGATCCTGAGAGTGGTCCAAATTGGTTGTTTGACTTAGAACCTTTATCTAGAGCTTTAAATTATATGCCTGTTACTGATCCAGACATTGTGAAGGTAACTTCAAGTGTTTTGGAAAAGAGAATTGGTAATGTTTCAGGTATACAGGTTGCTAAGGAGGATGGACCACCAGCAGCTAAATCATCTCTCACACAAGAATTTGTTACACTTCCTATATGGACAGATGAGTATTATGCTGCTGCTACTGCTGCAAGGAAAGATAATGGTGGTGTTCAAATACCACCAAATACAAACATGCATGATTCTTCAGGCGCTGACAAAGGGAAATCAAGCGCTGATACGACCAATTCAGACGCTGATGGCTCCAACGCTGACAACACCAGTTCAAGCGTTGTTAGCCCAAACGCTGATAAACAAGGATCAGACTTTGGAGACACCTTTACATAGCTTTTCTCTTCTCATTTTGAACATGGTGGACCTTCCAATGTCCATGAAGGGATTTCTGTTGATCAAGAAGAATCTGAGGAAGAAGATATTGGCAACATGGAGCGTGAAGTTGAGGACACCAGACTTGTTGAAGGAGGAGTTCTCACTTCCACAGCTAAAGATCACCCCACATCTCAAATCATTGGTGATGTTATGGCTCCAGTTCAGACAAGAAGATCCCATCAAGGTCTTGGTGGATTTATTGCCAATATACACAAGAAGGTTGATACCCCTCTTGTACAAGCATGTTTGTTTGCCTGTTTTCTGTCACAGGAAGAACCCAAGAAAATTTTTGATGCTCTCAAGGAACCAAGTTAGGTGGAAGCAATGCAGGATGAGCTTCACCAATTTGCTATACAGGATGTTTGGGAGCTGGTTGATTGTCCTAGATATGTGAGACCAATTGGGACAAGATGGGTTCTAAGGAACAAGAAAGATGAAAGAGGTATTGTGGTCAGAAACAAGGCACGTTTGGTAGCTCAGGGTTATACACAAGAGGAAGGCATAGATTATGAAGAAGTCTTTGCTCCAGTTGCAAGAATTGAAGCTATCAGAATTTTCTTAGCTTATGCTTCTTGCATGAACTTTACTGTTTATCAAATGGATGTGAAGAGTGCTTTCCTCTATGGCACAATTGTTGAGGAGGTTTATGTAATGCAACCTCCTGGTTTTGAAGATCCTGAGAATCCAGACAAGGTTTATAGAGTGAAGAAAGCAATGTATGGACTTCATCAAGCCCCAAGAGCATGGTATGGTACATTGTCCACCTACTTGGTGGAAAATGGTTTCAAGAGGGGCACCATAGATCAGACCTTGTTTACAAAGAAGAAAGGAAAACATGTGTTGCTTGTGCAGGTCTATGTTGATGATATCATTTTTGGGTCTACTGATCCAAAAATGAGTGAGGACTTTTCCAAGCTCATGACAGATAAATTCAAGATGAGTGCAATGGGTGAGATGAACTTCTTTCTAGGTTTACAAGTTCAGCAGAAAGAAGATGGTATCTTCATCTCCTAAGACAAGTATGTAGCTGAAATCTTGAAGAAATATGGTTTTTCTCCACATGAAAAGGAGGCTTCCACTCCTATGGATAGACAACACCCTTGGGGAAAAATTGGAGCTGGAAAGGATGTGGATGTTAGGCACTATAGATCAATGATTGGGTCATTGATGTATCTTACAGCCTCAAGACCTGACATCATGTTTGTTGTGTGTGCATGTGCACGCCATCAAGTGACTCCCAAAGAATGTCACCTTTTTGCTGTGAAGAGAATTTTTAGGTACCTAAGATGTTACCCAGATCTTGGATTGTGGTACCCAAAAGATTCTCCCTTGGATCTTATTGCATATTCAGACAGTGACTATGGTGGTGACAAGTTTGATAGGAAATCCACAACTGGTGGATGCCAATTTCTTGGGAGCAGATTAATATCTTGGCAATGCAAGAAACAAACAGTGGTGGCAAACTCTACAACTGAAGCATAATATGTTGCTGCAGCTGCTTGTTGTGGACAAGTCTTATGGATTCAGAACCAGCTGTTGGATTATGGGTATAATTTTATGCATACCAAGATTTTTGTAGACAATAACAGTACTTTATGCATTATTAAAAATCCTGTACATCATTCTAAAACCAAACACATAGAAATTAGACATCATTTTATAAGAGATTGCTTTGAGAAAGGTTTAATACAACCAGATAGGGTAGACACAGAAGATAATGTGGCTGATTTATTAACTAAACCTTTTGATGCTGGAAGATTTCAATATTTGGTAACAAATATTGGAATGGTTAATCTTACTTAATATGTGTTTTTGGAATCTTTTTGTAAAAGTATGTACAGGATAATGCATTGTTATTGGTCTTTGGGATGATTTAGATTTTCCACATTATTTTTCTAACACTGACAAAGGTAAATGTAACGCTGTCAAGTGTTATTTTGCCGTTGTGAGAGATATTATTGTCTAACGCTGACAAAAGTTCCTTCAACGCTGTTAAGTGTTGTCGGGATGCTGTCAGCAACAAATGTTAGTTTTGTGGTTTTCATCTAAATGTGCAGGTAATGGTAGCTTTATGCCATTGGATACAGAGTTGCTTATGGATCTTTGAAGAGCTATTTGGACATGTTTTGTTTATGGATGATGGTTGGAATATTTATATTCCTATCTTGACATAAATTTTTATTGTTCATATATATATTTTGAGAACTCATGTATCATAGTTTGAGGGGAGGTTTAAGGAACCTTTAGGACTCTTGGGTATTCTTAGAATACTCTCATCACAAGTCTAGATTGTGTCCACTGGTGAGTATGGGTTAGTTTTACTAAACCATGAGGCACTGTAGCATGCATAGTATATCAACTTTGCATGCTGCCAAGACATTTTTGGCCTAGAATTGGTTGTGGTCTGTTGGGAGGCTTGGGAATCCTTTTGATATGGGTTTTACCTGGGAGTAACAAGGATTTTATGAGGTAACTTGGTTGTTAAGAATTTTGGTTAGCAAGGGACACTAGAGGACTGTTATGTCTATCTTGCTTATGCAAGTGTGCATAACTGGACAGTGCTTGCCACCCTATGATAATTATCAGCTTTTGGTTATCTTCTCTAGGATAAATTACTTGTTAAGGTCATTTTTCACTTTTTAAAACAATTTTATTTTTGGACGCTGACAAGATTTTTCCAAGCGTTGTTGTGACCAAAATGGACGCTGACATGGCTTTAGGCGAACGTTGACAAGATTATAGCCGTTGGGCGTTGATGGGTTATATTTGACCGTTGACAAACAATGGGACCTACCCAGTTGTTACTTTTTGACATATTTTCAAGCCGTAATTTTAGGAGTTGTTACTTTCATTAAATGCATGAGATAACTTATAAACTTTTTCAATATTTTCATGATTGATTTTTGAAAATCTTTGCCTATTTTTGGGCCAATCACGTGCATTCATCCACTCCTATAAATTTGGCTCCTATTTTAAACAGGGTATCTATAATTCTTGTCTAACACTTTTCTCTTATCAACCTTCATCTTTTATACATCAACTTAACAGCTTTCATCAATGGCACCAAGATTTAACTCAGCAAATTGGATTTGGGGTTCAAGTCTCAACACAACATGATTGCTTATCTTGTTGCTGATAATACTTTGTTCCCTCAATACACTCAGATGGTGGAGTATTTGAATGCATCCCCATTAAGGTATGCTCTTTCTCATGCACCACTCATTCCAGTCACACACATTAAACAGTTTTGGAACACTGTTAGTTCCTCAACAGTTAATGGAGTGACAACATTGAATTCTATTGTACATGGGAGACCTTGGGTGGTTACTGAGGCCTTGGTACGCCAGGCCTTGCATCTTAATGATGCTGATGGTATAACCATGCTTCCCATATCTGAAATAGAACAAGGGCTTAGGGCTTTGGGATACCCTATTCCTGATGAAGGTACTCTTAATAAGTACCATAAGCAGGAATTTCCCCCAGCCTGGAAGTACCTAATTCACATTCTCCTTCAATGTTTGAGTCCCAAATGTACTGCACACAATGAGATCAATAGATCCATTGCAACTGCTATTGTGTGTATTGCAACAGGGCAAAATTATAACTGGTCTAAAATGATTTTTGAAGGAATGTGTAAAAACAAGGGGACAAAAATGACTTTAGCTTATCCCCGTTTTCTGCAAATGGTTTTTGATGTTCAAAGATATTGTTCAAGGGATCACAATGACTTTTATAAGATCCCTGAACAAAAGAAGGCTATTTTTACCAAGATGAATTCACCACCTCATAGAGACCTACCATTAACCCAAGCCATGCTTGCTGTTATTGCAGCAGCACAACCCCAACCAGACCCTCAATCTCATATTGACCCTCAACCACAACTTGAACCTATCCCTGAACCTTTACCCTCACCTGACCAAATGCAAATAGACCAAAATCCCTTTGACGCTGACACATCTAATGTGGGCGTTGATATGCCTATTTCCACCGCTGACACCCAACCATCACAATCCCAAACACCCCTTAACCAACCTACATCTACACCATCTTCTACACCATCTTCCACACCACCTGAATATAGGTTGATTAAACGCCAAAGGACTGCTGGAGTGTTCTCCTCTGGTGGTCCTAGCCATGTAGCAGAGAGAACCACCACCACAAGTGTGGCTGGTGACCTGGATGAGGCTGAGGCTATTGATACAGGCTTAGATGCTGGTCAAGACAGTCCCAACATAATTAAGTCCTCATCCATGCCCAATGAACCTGACTTGGGAGGTCAAATCCCCATTTTGGAAGAGGGCAGACTAGAACCAATGACGCTTTTAGAATTGACGGCTGTCTGCATTAGCTTGCAAAAGCAAAATGCAGACTTGGTACAAATTGTCAGTAACCAAGGCCTTGAACTCAAAGAATTGAGGGAGAGGATTGTTGTTTTAGAGAGTGCTCATTCAAGGGGAGGTATGGAGGAGTCTTCCAAAGGGGAGGAAGCAAGAAATCTGAGTGATAAGAGCAGTCAAGATGGTCAATCATTGGATATTGCTGAAGCTCTTACTACATTGAAGGAACAAAAAGGTTTTGATACGTCCTTAATCTCTCTAACCAATTTAAATTTATCATTTACAGATATGTTGAGGGAGGTTACACAAGGCGCTGAGGGAAAATATTTGAGCGTTGACAAGACAAGTTTGGACGCTGACAGAAGTATTTTGGGCGCTGACAGAGGAAATTTGGGCGTTGACAGATCTGCATATGGAGGTGATGTATTCCAGTCATCATCTATCATCAAGGATGTTCCTACTCAGGTATTATCATCTACCCTACCAACAATTGAACCAACAGATAAGGGTAAGGGTAAGTTGGTAGAAGAAAATGTTCCAAAGAATGCAGCTCAGGTTGAATTTGATAGAAGATTGGCTGAGCAAATGATGGAACAAGGTGAGAAGGAAAAGTCACCATATGTTGTGACTTCTGAAGAAGAAGGTGATGGAGCTAGCTCAGATTCAAGTGTGATGATTGTTGAACCAGAAAGACTTGAGTATGGTGATGAGCTTGCTAGGGAAAAGCTGAGAGATTTGAAGTTGCAAATTGATTTTGATATGCCAGAAGTAGTTCAGATGTACAATTCTTGGGAAGAAAGCTGTATGGATAATCCAGACTTGACCATTTCAGACCAAATATGGGGTTTGGAAATTCTTCTTAGAGTTCAGCAGGATTGTAAGGTGATGTTGAAGTACAGGGCAAGCAACATTCTCTCTGAATTGAAAAGGGATAGAAGGAAGCTCTACTTTATGTTGCTCAAATGTCATGGAGTTGGATGGACACATCAGAAGCTGAAGGCTTTGACATTTGATGAGTTGGAACATAGAGCTTATCCTATTTGGGTGAAAGTGCAAGAAGAGAACACTTTCAGACTTCTTTCAGATGAAAGAAAGGAGCAACTTGCAGAAGAGATGGCAATCAAGAAAGCTATGATAGTTCCTAGACCAGTAAAGAAGGGATTTATTCTTGAGTTTCCAAAAGATATGTCTCAACTATATCCAAGTGAAGCAATCATTAGAAAGAGCCTTAAGCTCTCCCCATTAGAAGCTTCAGATATGGTGCATGTGTTACCACTAGATTCCAGGAATCCAATTGTAAGTTATGAGGAAGATGAATGTGGATTCTGGAAAATTGGAAGATTTGGCAAGGAGGTACACACTTTTACCACTCTCATATCTTTATTTGCAAGTTGTGACAGAGAAGACTTGGTAGACCTTTGGAGGTTGCTAGAGACCAAGTATGAGGCTGAAGCACCAACTTCAGCCAATGGAATAAAACTTTGGACCACATTCAAAAGAATGTGTGGGACAAAAGAAGAAGATCCTGAAATATGGAAGGATCTTGAAGATGACCTCAGTGGTCTTCAATGGAGGTTATATTCAGCTGCAGGTGTATACCATTTGAGTTCTACAAAGTTTGCTGAGTATTTACTTGTAGATGCTCAGTATTTCATATCCAAGGCTGTTTTGGAGAAGATGAAGGACACCCAGTTGGAGATAGACTATACAAGTGACGTGGCAAAGAATTTGATCAGATTTGTTTATTACCAATATGATAAGGTTTGTCAGACTCCTCCAAGTTCTTAATGTTTATTCAGAAACTTGATCATAAGAGTGGATATCAAGTTTAGGGGAGGATTGTTGGGAATAAATTTAGGCCAGAACACTTGAACGCTGACAAGAACAACTTAAGCGTTGATAAGAGCAAAGTAAGCGCTGACAGCATAAGCGTTGACAAGTTAAAGTCAAGCGTTGACAGATTGAAGACAAGCACTGATGGAAGATGTGAGCTACACGTTTATTATGTTCTAGATTACTTCTAGTAAGGATAGAGACGACAATGTATTTTCTATGTTTATCTTTACCTAGAATAGTTGATTCGTAGCTTATTGTACAAGACTTCTTGTTCTATAAAAGAAGATCTTTTAGGTTAAAGTTTAATATCAGTTTATATCAGTTTTCATAAGTTTTCGATTGTTAAACCCTTTCATTGTAACCAAGTACGATTATTCTAATACAAGTGAAAGTTTGTTAAACATCATTGTGTTTTAGATCAAGTGTTAATTCCGCATAACACTTTGTTACTTTATTCATAAGCAAAGGTTTCTCTACGTGTTATACTTGATCTAATCTCGTATACACAAAGCTAATCGATCTAAGTTTGGGATCAACAGAAGCGACTTCATACTTCAAATCTTGAGAGACGTTCATGAAATTATGGTCTTCTCTTCATAATGGAATTTCTTCACTTGAACTTATTGAGAGATTCATACTTGGACCACGACTTCTTCACTTTTCTCCAATCTTTATTTTGGATTTTGATATACAACGATCCGCCTCCTTTTATGACTTGGATCTATTTATCCTCATACCTTGTTAGGGTCTTTTCGGATACACTTCTCCATGACTTTTGGGGAGTATTTGCTTTTCGTCGTGTGTCTCGATCCTTCATATTGATTTTCGATAAATGATTCTTCACATCACTTTGGATCTTTAGCAACAAAACATAGCCCTCATGTCTTGTTAGGGCTTTTTCGGACTCGCCAATCTTCGCGTCCCGCTTCAATAAGTTATGCCTTGGCTATGAACTCTAATCCATACAGAGCAACTTTTAAACGATCTGGGGCTAGAAGCTAAGTAACTTTTCAAATCGTACAACCTTATTTATTTGCAGATAAATTATTAGCAAGCGATGGGAGAATAGGCTTATAATTAACTCACATAAATTCACGAAAGAATACCGGACTTATAATTGGATCTATCATCTCTCGTTCTCCATAGTTTAAAATCTCAAGTAATGAGACTCGTGGATACTTAGCCTATTAAATCAAAGTTTTGGGTTTTCGAGTCGCCTATAGGATCTTGTAAATTCTTAGACCTTTTCAAGTTTAGAAATTGCATTTTAAAGTTCCCTTGATAAACGACTCTCTAGGATCAATTATACGAACTTGCGAAAAGTTCTTGTTCTTAACCCGTGAGAGTTAAGACTTTCGCGTTTTATAGCTCCCTATATAAAAGCCTAGCAAAACTTGACTTAAACATGTTAAGGATACTAGCTAGAGCAACTTAGATAAGTAAACTCAGATTGAGTCAAAAGATTCACAACATTCGAAAATTAAAACCACTTATTTAACATTTATTCTAATAAGGAAAGAAAATAATTATACAAAGGGAAAAAACTAATAGGCCAAAATAGATCAAAAATTTTGAAAAATGTCGAAAAATTGATTTTCGGGTTAAAATGAGGACAAATACAAGGAAAAGACCACTTAACTTTGATAGAAGTCCCCCCTACACTTAAGATAAACGTTGTCCTCAATGTTTAAGCATGTGGGAGTAAGCTCCCCTACACTTAGGACATTGTGCACTTTGTTTAAATCTCGTTACGGAAAGGACAACTAAAGAGATTCTTATTTTAATATTAAGAAAATATAAAATAGTTAATCGAAAAGAGTTTAGGATAGAACCGGGAAGAAGTAGAATACGGAATCACGGGTCGTCAAGAATCATCAAGAGTGGATCATTAAAGCTCGAAACCCTGATTAGTAGAAGAGAGGAGAGAGCAAACCAAAGGGTCCCCCCCTACACTTATGATAAAGAAAGCAAAAAGATAGATGCATGGGTTGCCTCCCAAGAAGCGCTTGATTTTTGTTAACCGAGTCATTAGCCTGACTCGACCTTGATCATCAACGGAACAAACATGAAACATATCCACCAGGATCAAAGACATAGTTTTCATCGAGCAAATAACATAGGCTTAAGGCGAACAAGGCAAGCCAAAGAAGAGTAGGCAAGGTTCCCTTAAGCAGTGATGGAGCACGGTGGGAGCAAGGGTGAAGTGGTGCAAGCAGATTTCCATAAGTTCCAAAGATATTTCCTTTTATTTCATCAGGTGGATACTGAGATGGCTTCAGAATGTCAATACCAGGGTCGAACACCTTTTCCTTTAGGGGAAAATAGCACTCAGGCTCAGCCGAGTGTGAAGAAGATCCACAAAGAAGCACAACCTCGTCCTCAGAATTGGGACAAAGAAGTGTCAAATCATATGTGCAACGGATTTCGGTGTCGACCGGTTTCTTCTCCTTAGAAAGAATGTGCTTCAAATCCAAAGTAGGATCAAGACGATAATCTTCAAAGTCATAAGGAGGAGCATCACTCTCATGAGGGAAGTATGTGTTGAGAAATTCAGAGAAATCTTCCTCAAATGAATAATCGTCCAAAGTAGGATCGAGTGATGGCGGAGGATCTTCATCGTGTGAAGAATCGCTCGAAAGAGTTTCGGCTTCATCAAAATCATCGAAAGTGGGCAGCTCGGGATACTCAGAAGTAAGGTCATCAAAATCATCCGAATCTGAGCTAGAATCATCATCATCATAAGCATCAAAGACCGGTGGAGAATCATAAATGGGAGAAGCTTCGAAAGTAGGGAGAGAATCATCCACATCATCATTAAAAAGTGGATTATCGATGCAAGAGTCGAATAGAGGATTGTCGTAGACGGTAAAGTCATCGAGCACATTAATCATATTCACTGATTCTCGGCCTCCAAAAGTTGTACTAGTAAGCTTCCCCATTTTGAAAACTTGTGCATCATCCCCGACTCTTAAGATTAACTCACCTTCGGCAACATCTACTAAAGCTCGTCCGGTTCCCAAGAATGGCCGACCAAGTATTAAAGGAATACGAGGGTCCATTTCATAATCAACTACGACAAAATCGACCGGGAAAGTAAATGCGCCAACTTTAATGAACACGTCTTCGGCTATACCGACGGGGTAAGCGAGAGTGCGATTTGCAAGTTCAAGAGTCATCTTCGTTGAAGTGAGGTCGGGTAATGATAGTGTTTTCCAAACACTCAATGGCATCAAATTAATACTAGCCCCGAGATCAGCAAGGGCAATAAATTATTCAGTTTTGTTGAACACGCAAGGCAACACAAAACGACCGGGATCTCCAAGCTTTTCCAGAAGTTCTTTAAGAATAACTGCGTAGCAGTTTTAATTTAATCGTGTGTTGGCGAGTTCAATCAGCTTCTCCTTCTTGTTAAGCAATTCCCTAAATGCTTTAACAAATTTGGGCATATGGACAAGTTCTTCAAGAAAGCTAATGTTGAAGTTCATTTGAGAAATCATCTTCACATAGCGTGACACATCGGAGTCCTCCTTGGTTAGCATTTTGGACTTGCCTAAACGAGAGGGATAAGGGATATTGGGTTTGGGTGGTGAAGGTGCGGGTGTAGGTAAAGGTTGAGATGTTGAAGTATCATTCGTGGGAACTTCATCACGTCGAGGCGGAGACGGTAATGGTGCACTAATACTAGGTGTAGGAGGAGTAGGGACACATGGTGGTGGAGGAGATGTAGATGATGGAGGTGGGATTTGTGGTCCTACGATGGTGACTCCACTACGGGTAGTAATAGCACTCACATTGGCTCGCGGATTAGTGACGGTGTTTGAAGGTAGAGAACTCGAATAAGAAGGTTGAGCAGCGGGCAAGAAACTAGCAAGCATATTCTTCAAATCATTGGTTTGACTGCTGAAGGAGGATTGAATGTTATCTCGAAGCTCGGATCTAATCTCATTTCCTTGCTTGGTAATATCTCCCTTAAGATTGATAATTTGGCTCTGTAGATTCTTGATTTGCTCACCTTGGGTTCTCATGATGGCCTCAACATCGGGATTAATGGGTGGGGTTTGTTGGGTGGGTGGGTGATAAGGATTAGAAGCTCTTGGTGGGATTTGGTTGCTTCTAGTGTAGTTGTTGGCGGGGTTTTGGTTTTGAGGAGAAAAACCGGGTGAAAGGTAGTTGTTGGAACGGTAACTCAGCAGATTTCTATCCCCTTGTTGTCTAGCTTGGTAATTTTCCGGTGAATAATTACCATAAGCTGCATACACATTTTCCGGATTTCCTTGTGTCGAAGGACAATCGGTGTATGAGTGAGGACCGATGCATGTTTCACAAGGAGCAGCAACAGCTTTAACTTGTTGTTGTTGGTTTGAAGCCAAGAGTTGCATACTTTTGCTCATTTCAGTCAGCACACGGGTGAGTTCGGTCATATCAGGGTTTGCTGAGGTGGAGGAAACATTGACTCTCGGGTTGTTCCTTGAAGAAGCAGAGGAATCCCAGTTTTTGTGGTGAGTAGTCATGTTCTCAATAAGCTCTCTACACTCCTCGGGTCTCCTTTTCATGAATGTGCCACCGGCGGCTGCATTGATCGTATCACGATCTCGAAAAGTCAAACCGTTGTAGAAAGTATCAATCAGGGTCACAGGGAGCATGTTGTGGTTTGGACATCTATCGATCAAGACATTATATCTCTCCCAAGCGTCAAAAAGAGATTCATCAGGGTCTTGCATGAAACCGCTGATCTGATTGCGAAGGCTCGTGACCATGGATGGTGGAAAGTAGCGCGACAAAAAGCGTTGAGTCATGTCATCCCAAGTGTGAATAGAATTCTTCGGGAGACGATCAAACCATTTCTCGGCATGATGTAATAAGGTGTGTGGAAAGAGTTGTAGGCGAAGTTCATCCATTGTGACACCGGCCAACTTCATGCTTTGGGTGATTGTAATGAACTTGTCGAGGTGTTTGTTGGCATCATCATCAGGCAATCCATGGAATGGGTTAGTTTGCACTTGCTGAATCATGTGGTGCTTCAACGAAAACTCAGGAGCGTTGATTTGCATCGGCGCAATCGGTCCTCCTCGTCCAAACATGGTTGGTTGACAAAGTTCCTCCATGGTCCGAAGATCGGGCTGTGGAAGAACATTGTTGTTATTGTTATTATTATTGAGGTGCGGTGGAATGTTGTTGTTGTTAACACCTGCCATACTTAAATCTTCTTGAGGCTCGGGCTCTTGAAAATTAGAAGATCTAGTACGCATACACCTGAAAATGCAAAAGAAAACAAAACCAAACACAAAGACAATATATATACACAATAAAGCTAAAATCTTTTTGGATCTTTGAAATTTTTAATTTTTATGGTTTTTTATCAATTTTTAATTTTTTTTTTAATTTTTTATGCAAGAAAAATAACGCTCACAAGTGAACGGATCCCAAAAAGCAACGCGTCTCTCACAGAAAACCGTTAATCTTTACGAAAAAGCCGGCAGCGGCGCCATTTGATACAAGGCTTTTGACACCCTGTATAAAAAATTTAAGTTTAAGTTCGTTGTGTTGGTCTAATCGAATTGATCTAGGTTCTCTATGTGACTCAGTTTTATTTTGGTGAAAAAGAATATTTTTGGTTGGTTTTTAATTTAAATGTGCAAGACTTAAAAGTAAATGTCGTTGAAATAAAGTGGAGAGTATTAAAAGAGCGTGAAATTAAATCTAATTCTAATTAAAACTAAATGGTGCGATAAATATTTAAAAACATGACGGAAAGAAAAATAATTAAATGACTAAAAATAAAAGCGTGACGGAAATTAAAATTAGACAAGTATTAAAAAAGTAAACTAAAAATTAAACAAGACAAAATAAGAAAAATACCCCAATCGGAATATATTCCGATCAGGCTTACCTCAGATCGGAATGATGGCCGGCCCCAAATCGGAATGCTGTCACTCACCCAATCGGAATAACCAACACCTTCAGATCGAAATGTTCGCCTTACATTGATCGGAATATGGATGGACCTGGTCGGAATGTTAATCGGAATCACTGATCGGAATAGCTGTCACCTTACCCACAATCGGAATACCAACTAACACCTCGATCGGAATGTTCAAAACCTTGCTGATCGGAATACCAAGATGTCCACCAATCGGAATGTAGATAAATTCCCCCCAATCGGAATACAGATAGGAATGTCAAAACCCTTTTCTGATCATGCCAATCGGAAAGATAAACCCTTTTCCGATTGACCCCAATCGGAATACGGCAAAAGGAAATGGAAATAAGCTAGAAAAATAAGCTATGAATCTAATAAGCACTAGACGAAAAACTTAGTTAAAACCGTATAAAAATAAGCTACGAAACGGAAAGTTAACAACTTTTAAAACATGAAAAAGATAAACTTTAAGAAAAACAACTTTTTATATAAAAATAACTTTTATAAAAACTATATAAACTTGAAAATAAATCAAATAAGCTATGAAAATAAGAGATTTAAAACAATCTAAAGCATAAAAATGAAATCTTTAAACAACTTAACAAGATAAAAACATGTAAATCAAAGATTAAAGAAAGGTAGAAGAAGATTAACAAGATAAAGTAAAGGTGCAAGTAATTAAAAGAGACACTTACTTGAAATTAAAAGGTAATTAAGGTGCATAACAAGTATTTAAATGTGCAAGTAATTAAAGGTGCATAAAATAAAGGTGGAAGAACTAGTTTGTCAATCTACCCAACAAGAGTAAATGAATGAATAAGAAGGGTATTTATAGGTGATTAGGGGAGTGGTTAGAGGAAGCTTCCTCCCCTTCTTCCTTTTCTTCTTAATTGCCCATTAAGTCCTTCCTTCTTAATCTTTTTGTTAATCTTGGAATGTGATGACTTTTGGCTCGGGATTTCTTTGGACTCGTCTTTTAATTCTTCGATAAATAAGACTTGAGTTCCTCTTCTTTAAGTAAACCTCCGTCTTTCGACTTTTTCTTCGATAAATCTTCAGAATTGGTCTTGGACTTCCGTTCTTTTTGCACTCTTGACTCCTTGACTCCGTCTTTCATCTTTTTCTTCAATAAAAGTCCGTAAATGCCCGTGAATATCCGTGTTTTCTCCACTTTTCACCTTTTCGTCCTAAATCACAACAAAAACACAAACCACGCATAATTCCGACATAAAAGACATAAAAGACATAAAATACACGTTTTGGTCCGGTTATTATTGTAATCAAGTGGTAGAAAAGATGGGTGTTTACACACCTATCAATTTGTATAAAATGTTTTGGCCTATTTTATGGTCTACAACAAAGATTTGTACAAAATGATTTTGGGTAATAATTTTATATCGATGATATATTAATGGTTTTATTAAACTCTATGAATTCACTTGAAGGTAATTCTCGGGAAGACGACAAAGAATTCATGGCCCTCACTTAAATAATAATTTCTATTCAAATGCTTTGTAAAACCTGTATGAAATACAATGACTTGGGACCTATGTAAATTTGATATTTATGAATGGAAATGCTTTATTATTAAACGACGTGATTTTTAAGCGTTGTCTATGATGTGAGTAATGTGCTATCCCGTAACACCAACGAGTCTTCCGTTGTATTGAATTGTATAAATTTGGGGGTGTTACATTTGTTAAATAATTTTCCTAAACCAACAACACAGAATCCTAAAGCTACTGAATCTCCCGAAGTTGGGGAGGGTGAAGTGTCCAGCACACCATACCCCACGGCTTTGGAAAAACCGACATCTGCAAGGTTAGCTAAAAAGGGTCCTCATGCTGAGGATATGTGGGAGACTTTCAAGCAAGTTAAAATCAATATCCCCCTTATTGATGCTATCAAGTAAATTCCTGCTTATGCCAAGTTTGTAAAGGACTTGTGTTCCCGGAAGAGAAAGCTGAAGGCGTCTTTCCCTAAGAAGATTGACCTAACTGAACATGTTAGTGCATTCTTGTCTAGCTCCCTTCCTCCTAAATTCAAAGATCTTGGGGCACCATTGATTTCAGTTGTGGTGGGAAATATTGCCATTAAGAAGGCACTCCTTGATCTTGGTGCCAGTATCAACATCCTTCCTGCTAGTTTGGTCGATAAGTATGACTTAGGAACTCTTCATAAGACAGACACTATTATTTCCTTAGCCGATCGATCTACCAAAATTCCAAGAGGTATCTTAGAGGATGTTATTGTGAAAGTTGATGACTTTTATTACCCAGTTGACTTCTTTGTTATGGAAATCGATTCACAATACAAGGATGTTCAACCAACTATTATCCTTGGGCGTCCATTCTTAGCCACGATAGATGCTAGGATTAATTGTCGGATTGGCGCCATGGATATTGCATTCGGTAATAAGAAGATAAGATTGAATGTGTTTAATTCTATGAATTCTCCTACGATGAATGAATGTTACCAAGTTGATGTCATCGACGAGGAAGTCCAAAAGCATGCATCTCGTTTTCTTAAGGATGATCCTTTAGAATTATATCTAACTGGTGAGAACGAGGAGATTCTTGATGTTGTTGAAGTTCAAGAGATTCAAGAGTGTTTGGTCAGTTCTTTGGACCATCAAAAACCACCTTGGTCTTATAAGGTAGAGCCCTTGCCTTCTACTTTTGACACGGCCACTAAGCTGTCTTTAGAGGTGCCTCCAACTCTTGAACTAAAACCTTTTCAATCTAATCTCAAATATGTATTTCTAGTTCTTAATAATACTTTACCTGTTATTATTGCTTCTGATCTCTCTGAATCACAAGAGGAAGCACTTCTAAAAGTGCTTTCCAAATACAAAGCAGAAGTGGGATGGACAATTACAGACTTGAAAGGGATCAGCCCTTCATTATGCATGCATCGAATTGTTACGGATCCAGATATTAAGCCATCAAGAGATACACAAAGGCGACTGGATCCTAATATGAAAGAGGTAGTGAAGATAGAAGTTCTTAAATGGTTAGATGTTGGTATCATCTATCCCGTCTCAGATAGTAAATGGGTAAGTCCCACTCAAACGGTGCCTAAAAAGGTCAGAATCACCGTTGTGGAAACCGAGAATGGGGAAAAACTCATAACCCGACCAGTTACTAGGTGGAGAGTGTGTATAGATTGTTGTAACCTGAATAATGCCTCATCTAAAGATCACTTCCCACTAACTTTCATTGATCAAATAGTTGAGAAGCTTTCTGGTAAGAAGTTCTATTGTTTCCTGGATGGGTACTCCGGTTATAATCAAATACCCATCCATCCTGATGACCAGGCCAAAACTACGTTTACGTGTCCATATGGGACGTTTTCATTTCGAAGAATGCCTTTTGGCCTGTGTAATGCACCCGCTACCTTTCAGCGGTGCATGATGAGTATCTTTTCTGACATGGTTGGAGAATCTGTAGAGATATTTATGGATGATTTCTCCATCTTTGGTCAATCCTTTGAAAGCTGCCTTGATTAGCTTGAAAGTGTGTTTAAAAGATGCACTGAAACTAATCTAGTGCTTAGTTGGGAGAAGAGACATTTCATGGTTCGAGAGGGAATTTTATTAGGGCATGTTATGTCTGAAAAAGGATTTGAGGTTGACCGTGCAAAAGTTCAAGTCATTTCAACTCTTCCTCCTCCCATTACCATCAAAGGTGTGCGATCTTTTCTTGGTCATGCCAGATTCTATAGGCGATTTATTAAAGATTTTAGTGCTATATCAAAGCCTCTTTGTAATTTACTCTTAAAAGATGCACGCTTTGACTTTAATGAATCATGTCTTAAGGCATTCAACATGCTTAAGCAAAAGCTTATAGAAGCCCCTATTCTACAATTACCTGATTGGTCGAAGCCTTTCGAGATCATGTGTGATGCGAGTGATTATGTCGTTGTGGGGGTTTAAGGAAAGCGGGTCGATAAGAAACCCGTTGTAATCTTTTATGCTAGTAAGACTTTTTAAGAAGCTCAAATGAATTACACCACTACTTAAAAGAGTTGTTAGACGTGGTTTTTGCTCTTGATAAATTTAGGTCATATATTTGGGGGCATTCTAAGGTGATAGTATTTTCAGATCATAGTACCTTGAGACATTTGTTGACTAAGAAAGAGACTAAACCGAGGTTGCTTAGGTGGATTTTGCTTTTACAGGAGTTTAATCTAGAAATCCGGGATAAAAAGGGGTCAGAAAATGTGGTTGTCGACCATTTGTCTAGAATTATCCCTCCGTCGTTTTATCCTTCTGAAGTGATTAAGGAAAGCTTTTTGGATGAAAGCTTATTTGAGGTTTCTAAGGTTCATTGGTACGTAAATGTAGTTAATTACTTAGCTGTTAAAAAGCTTTGGAGTTTTGGTCCAACCAACAAAGAAAATACTTCTTCTCTCAGTTGAAGCATTATTTTTGGGAGGATCCGGAGCTATATAAAGTATATGCTGACCAAGTTGTTAGGAGGTGTGTTCCTAACCATGAGCATATGGACATATTGACGCATTGCCATTCTTATGCATGTGGTGGACACTTTGGTGCAACGAAAACTGGGCATAAAATCCTACAAAGCGGTTTCTTTTGGCCGACTATATTCAAGGATGCCCAATCTTTTGTGAAAGCATGTATTCGTTGCCAACAAGTTGGTGGGATTTCAAGGTGTGATCAAATTCTTATGAATCCCATACTTGTTGTTAAGATCTTTGACGTGTGGGGTATTGACTTTATGGGACCATTCCCCACTTCCCATGCAATGTGTACATTTTAGTGGCAGTTGATTATGTGTCTAAGTGGGTAGAGGATGAGGATACTAGAACCAATGACCATAGTTTAGTTCTTAAGTTTGTTAAGAAGAATATCTTTGCTAGACACGGAATTCCTAAGGCTATCATTAGTGATGGGGGTTCCCACATTAAGAACTTTAGATTTGGAAAATTATTGAAACACTATGGAGTTAATCATAGGATAGCTACCCCTTATCACCCACAGACTAGTGGACAGGTGGAAGTATCTAATAGGGAGATTAAGCGAATTTTAGAAAATACCGTTCATAGCGATAGGAAAGATTGGTCCTTGAGGTTAGATGATGCCTTGTGGGGATATAGGATGGCTTTTAAGACTCCTATTGATATGTCACCATATAAGTTGGTATATGGTAAGGCGTGTCATTTACCGGTTGAGATAGAGCATAGGGTTGACTGGGCTATTAAGACCATTAATCAAGATTTAGAGAGAGCATGTAGTTCTAGGAAACTTCAATTATCTGAACTAGATGAGATTAGACGTGATGCCTATGAAAGTTCTAGGAGTTATAAGGAGAAAACCAAAGCTTTTCATGATCGACACATCACCAAGAAGTCTTTCTTGGTTGGTCAAAAAGTTTGGTTATTCAATTCTAGACTTAAGCTTTTTCCTAGAAAGTTGAGAAGTAAATGGACGGGTCCATACGTTGTGATTCAAGTCTCTCCACATGGAGCCATTGAAATAAAAAATATGGTGGGTGGAGAGCCTTTTAAAGTTAATGGACACCATTTGAAGCCGTATGTTGAGTTGGATAGTGATCAGATGGAAACGGTTGATGTGGTTTACTTGGAACCACTCCAACCGTCTCAATAGTTCATATGAGTTATGTCTGGCTGAAAACGGTAAACTTAGCGCTTCGCGGGACACAACCCGTGGTTTGTGGTTTGTAGTGTGTGTATTTTATTTCGTAATTTATTATCTTATTTTTGTGTGTGTTTAAAACATTGTGGGTGTGTTCACTATAAACCCTCACGAGACAAAACTCGTCCAGTCAGGCAACCGAGTGGTTTAAAGGCTTGTTGCATACTGTAACACCCCATTTTTGATAATGGAATGTCACGCATAATTATGGCGTGTCATCAAAGCATACAAGGATAAATGTCTAAAACATTACATGACCATAGGGTAAACTGGAATCAAACATCGGTTCCTAAACATAAGCCCAAAACATAATATAGCAAAGGAAACGAATGAAAGACTAAAAAAGCATAAGTATATGAAGGCAATAAGGAGAAGAAGTCTCTAGCAGCTTCCATCCTATGCACGTCCTCTAAATGCTCGAGTCTTTCCTAGGGTACCTGCCGTTTTGGGACATGGAAAGGAAAGTAACGGCTGAGCAAAACGATCAGTGCACAGATATAGACATAGTATGAATGACTAAGCATAATAAAGACTTAATAGCAGCGGAGTTGTATAAGTCTTGGAAAACCTGGAACATGTTCATAAAATTGGTTTTATAGTTTGAAAAGCCTTATGTTTATCTTCTGAAAAACTGTTTAACATATTTTACCATTAGCCAATATAGGTCATGAAAATCCACCGTGCATGAATACTTGGAGGGGTGACCTCATCATGCAAATTAGAGGGGCTGCCTCTAATTTAATATACTGGTTTTTTGGGTAGGAGGGATCAGATCCTTGTGAAGGATGCAAGGCACACACCACATTCACCATGAAATCCTGACTGAAAACATGTAACTAGGATGCACCCATACGCCCCACATGATAAATATAAAAATATGGCCAAAAGCTGAAGGGACACCACGAGCAATCACTCCGCCGTGGTGAAGTCATAACATCAGTGCCTCTAATGTTATGGTTATGGTACCTCCATAACTAGGTGAAACTAGTCATGCATGTATATGGCTTTAGGTATTCTAATTAAACATAAGCAATTCAAAAACATATAAAACAAATACTGGGAAAACAGTTGGCTGCATACGGGGAATCCTAATAAGGAAAGAATGTCCATACTGAAAGGACGGGAATCCGTACCTTATGTCCAGTGAACGAAGAAGATGAACTGAGGAGAATCCTACTTCGGTATCACTAATGCTACATAAATACATACATGAATAAGTATCTGCTTACTAAATACGTAACTAGTTTTATATCATATGTCTTAGCTTATTTTATATGTTCATATCATGTTTTACTGTTTAAAGCCTTAAACTGTGTTTATCTTATATTTTGTCTATTCTGATTAAGTATTTCTGGTATTTCATGTATTACTATACTTACTATGTAATAAAAAGTAACTTTCCAAAAATACCAGGTTTCCTAAAATAGACAGTTTCCAAAAATAGAAGTACTGCTTAAAATATATAAGTTTCTAAAAATAGAAAGTTTCCATAAATAGATCAGCTGCCTTAATTAAATAAGTTTCCATAAATAGATTAGCTGCCTGAAATAAATAAGTTTCTAAAAATAGAAAGTTTCCATAAATATATCAGCTGCCTTAATTAAATAAGTTTCCATAAATAGATTAGCTGCCTGAAATAAATAAGTTTCTAAAAATAGAAAGTTTCCATAAATAGATTAGCTGCCTTATTTAAATAAGTTTCTAACAATAGAAAGTTTCCATAATTAGAATATAAGCTAGTTAAATAAGCTAAGTATATAAGCCTAAGTGTTTTCATGATTATTTTCTAAGTCATATGATATAATGTATAGTTTATTAGTTATTTCATGTAATTAAAATAAACTATAGGTTAAAATATTTAATTAAAGTATAACATGTTTTTAATTAAATAAAGTTAAATACTTAGGTTAAAACATGTATTATTATTTATTAATAATATAACCTAAGTCATGTAAATTAATTAATTATAACCATGGTTTTTAAATAATTAATTAATTATAAGTCTTAAAATTATAAAAATACTTAGGTTAATAATTTCATGATCTTAATAATTAATATAACCTAATTCATGTTATTAAATTAATCATGTCATGTTCATTGATTTAATTTTAACATAAGATTATAAAAGGAAAAAAATAATCTCAACATTCACCATGAACCAGATCTTGACTAAGAACCATGAACCGGACATGAAATCGACACCATACCCCGAACCGATTCGGGGTTACTCTTGTCTTGTTGCTGCAGTGGGACCCACACCAACCAACCAGGACCATATAGTCTCGATGGTGGTCAAATACCCAAATCGAGACCCTCTCGGGTTCGGTTTATGCGGCGGCCAAGAACAAACACCCCTTAAACATCCCTTTTGATTTATACCAAAACCAATTTCATGTTAGATCTATGATTTGATTAGGTTTTTAAGAAAAACATATCATGTTCTTAATTATTTAAAAGATTAAATAAAAAAAAGGGTTAAAAGAATTACCGAATGCGTGGATCTAAACAATGATGAATAAACACGAACACTAGCAATAAATCAAAGATCAAAGATCAATAAACACCTCCTTTGGTGTGTTCGAAGGTTGCGGCCAAAAAGAAAAAGAAGGAGGAGGAGAACTTTTAGGTTTTTGTGAAAATCCTCTGTAAAGTGAAAATGAGTATTGTTTTTCCCTTAACCCCCTTCTTTAGTAAAAATTGATGGGCTAAGCCCATCTTCCCTCCCTAATTTTGTGGTATGGGGCCCACATGGGGTAACCCATACATTTCCCGAGTCTAAATATTATAGTGTGTTCCCGTGTGTTCTCGTGTTCGTGTTTTACGTGTTTTACTTAATTATCGATCGTGACTTAATATATTTATTCGTGTTCGTAATAAATATATATACGTAATTAATATTAGCTCGTGATTAAATTACGTTCATGATTTCATGATCACATGTTCGTGATTATAATTATTATTTGAATAATTATCGTGTGTTCATACGTAATAAATACTTATCGTGTTCTAACACGTACGTAATACTTAAAATTCTTATTCGCGAACGTAAACATGCTATAAAAGGAAAGTTTTAATCTAGTACGTACGATCTAATGGGTACTATTCATGGTAAAAGCATGCAGGTTTTACAACTCTCCCCCCTAAAAAGAATAATTCGTCCTCGAATTATAGATAACATAACTGGAAGAGAAACATACCTGAATCAAACTGAGAGGGTATGTAAGATAGATGAACGTGCGGGTTTCCTGGCAGAAGGAACGCGAAACATGACATGTCTTGAAAGGACATGGAACGTGACGTGACTGAAAGGACATATCTAGTTGATAAGAGAAAAACGGATAAAAGTTTGGATGAACTTGTCCGTTTCCAAGTGGCCTCCCTCTTGGAACGGTTCTTTCAGAAGATCTTGACACGAATGATAAATCTTGGTCCTCCTGACCTTGACTTGGAATACGAAGAAATTCTTGGTTTTCAACGGAAGGTAGATCCCCTAAATTCGATCGAGGAAAATAAGAGTTAACCTGCTAGGGTAACTGAAACGTTACGATGCAAGACAATCTGACTTAACTGATAATTAGAAACGATGCGCGAGACATAAAGAAACGTAGTACGTGAAAAATTTTGAACGTGATACGTGAAAAATTTTGAACGTGCTACGTGGAGATATGGCGAGTGTAGTATGAGTAAACATATCTTGATCATAGAATATAATGGCGGTAACGCCAAACGCTACAAGGTGAGACGTGGAATATGACGTGAAACGTCTATCTGATGATGGAGAGTTATACTAAACTTGGGTCTGGTCTCTCAAGTTCTTGCAAAACTTCCCAGAACGAAATGAACGTAAAATCGTAAGCCCAGATACGATCATGAGCGTGAATAGTGTCATGAACGCGAGCGCGAAAACAAGTCGTGGAATCAGAATGAAGACGTGAAGTAATTTAGGAGTACAATTGAGAATCTTTGTCTGACCCGATAGCTGAGGGATTACCAAGTGGTCGGATGAGCCTTGTCTGGGTCTGATCAATCTGTTGGTTCTGCAATCCTTGCGGATGTAAGGATTCTGCAGACTTGATCAAACTATTTGGAATAACCCAGATAGCATCATGCTTCTTCTGAGTTTGCGTTAATCTGGTAACCAAACCCCATGGAGATCTTGTCCCTTTTCGATTCACAATTTCAGATGATGCAAAACATCCCAGTCTGTTGGTGTCCTATCATAACCTGTTTGTATGACAGGTATGAAGATATGAACGTAACTGTATCTTGCTTCATCGAACTAGATACATAGGAGTTTGCGAAACTCTGAGTCCATGAATCTAAACTTCTCTTAGCGTAGGATCTTCTATAACACCTAAAGTAATGTAGGTTTATCTCCTTTACGCATAAGCTGAGTCATGGTAAGATTAACCATGCAAATCTATGTGATCCAGCATGTCACTATGATCAACCAGAACTGATAAAGGAAATTTTCAGGGTGGAATTACTTCTGTCATAGAATTTGCAACATAGCGCAAATATGGTCTTCCTGTTCTTCTTCTAGGATTAAAGGAAATCAGGTTATCCTCAATGAAAACACTGATGAATTTGCTATGAGTTCATGGAAACTCATTCTTATAATGTCGTTGGAGCATTGATGAGACTAATTCAAAATCATAAATCTAGCATGACCGAGTCGTGTACGGATAGCAGTCATGGACATGTCCTGCTCTTTCCCTCGTCACTGTTGGCAGCATGATCATGAGTTTAATCTTGGAAAAGTGATTAACACTATAAGGTCGATTGGACATGTTGTCAATACCTGGAGGAGAATAACGGTCATGAATGATGATTTGTTTAAGCCGAAGGTAGTCGACACATAATCTCATGGTACCGTCCTTCTCCTTGAAGGTTCTTCTGGAATATATGGGAAAATTTTGGAATAATCAACTGGCTATGCGTAAAAGGACTTAAGTAGTCGTGTCTTACTGACAGCTAGAAAATTTTAGCGACCATGGCTAACAACGCATATGCTTGTAAACATAGATAATTTGTACAGATTTTCCTGATGGAAAATCAAGCTGAATGTATGCAAGAGCCTGAACATTACTGTACATAATTATGAATCGTAGCATGGTGTGCTGTTCATAGTCCATAATTAGGATAAAATTCATCTCGTGTCTGTCCGAGGAAATGCGTTAGCAACTTGGATCTCATCATTAAGCTGAAGGAAAACCTTCGTATACGTGGGAATACGAAAGGCGTCCTTCATGGTCATGAATCTATGAGTTATGGTTACAAGAAATGAAAGTGTCATCAGGAAACGTGACAGTTCTCTCTATTGCGCCGGTAATGGTAATGAAATTCTTGTGGCCTGATTCATACATGGCACAACAAAATGGATATACCCTTGGAGGGTACCCTGAATTTCTTAGAAATGTTCCATAGTTGGACGTGAGTCATGTTTCTTGACTCGTGTCTTGGAAATATAAGCATGACATATGTCTTGACTGGTGTCTTGACATGTGTCGTGAGACTTGTGTCTTGACTGATGTCTTGACATGTGTCTCGAGATGTGAAACAAACAGAACTACAAATATTAGGTTATTATGCCAGAATTGGCGGATCGGTTGGACTACTGATCATTTGTATGTCTGATCATGTCCGCGGCCGGAGCCTCGGTTGCGATTTCTAGGATAGTTTCTGTCATAGTAGTGGTTACTATCGTCCTGTCTGTCAGTTCCATGATGGTCATTCTCATGACCGTGATTCATGTAACTATTCAGCTGAGTGGCCGGCTGGTACTGGTTTGCACTCATATGGCTGAATTGACAGCTGAATGACGTGTGACATGTAACTAAGAATTAGGGACAATGATTGATGAAAATCGTCTGATGGTGAAGCATCTTCTCGTCCAAAATCTTTGCTCTGATGCCTTTGTCTTCGTCTCGTAGGATCTCCAGGTTGTGAACAGCATCCGCATCTCGTAGCGTCTCCGAACGTCAGCAGCATCAACCTTTAGTAACATCTCCAAGTTATGTGCGACATCAGCAATCTTGTAGAATATCAACAATTGAAAAATACGCCTGAGATGATTCAGAATCGACTAGCGAATACTCGTGAGGTATTGCAAGTGGAATACACATGGATTAAGGTACATGTAATACACATGAAATACGGTACGTGGAGTACACGTGGAATGCACATGAAATGATCGGTATGGGGTCAATCATTTATCATGATTTAAGCAAAGTATATCGGTTAAACGGTTAGGAAAACCATCATGATAACCTGGCAGTATTAGCATAGACATCATTTTGGTTATATCGAGAAACGTTAAAGTGCGGTTACACAAAATTCCACGATGATTTGCGTGACAGCATGATCGATGAAAACCAACCATGACTGTCATGAAAAGCAGAATTCAATGGAATCCAACAATGGCTTGCATGAAGGCATAATAACAAAAGAGGCGTAAGACGTAATCCACATGATGACGGAATTATCATGAAGAAACATGAAACGATTTAACATGAAGGAGTGTATAACATAATCAGCATGAAACTGAGTTTAACCATGACAGTATAAAAACATACTTGACATAAAAACATACTTGACATAAAAACATAGTAATTTATGAGGAGACATAAAAAAATTATGCCAATAAATCATGAGAAAAAAAATTTTATGCATGAAAACAGTGCATGAATACGTAATGTTAGTTTATAAAAACCTTTTATATGTGCGAGGGGACGCCTATGGGTCGGTCCCAAAACAAAAGACATGGCGAGGGGACGCCTATGGGTCTGTCCCAAAATTAAATGTTTCGATAAAAGCACATGCGACTAAATAGGGCCAGTCCTGTACCAACCATTACTTAGTCATAATCCCTGCAACAATGATACATGAAACATAAATAAATGAAACTCATATGTCAAAACTTATCAGAAAAAAATTTTATGTGACTAATTATGAACTACTGGGGTTCAGTCCACATAGCCACAGTTCACGAGGAACATTATGCATGAAACAATGACAAATAACTAAATATGAATGACGGTTGTCCATCCATATTAGTAAAACAATATCGATGAAAACATCAAGGTTAAAACCTCAAGGTGCTGAAAACGTCATGGTTAAAACAACAATGCGCTGAAAACAACAATACATGGAATAACAAACGTTGGGATAGGAAGCTACTAGTGACTACCCCACTAGTCACAGGTCGAGTTTTAGAGCCTACAGGTCGAAGCCTTGGCTCTGATACCATAATTGTAACACCCCTTTTTAAAAATGGAATGTCACGCGTAATTATGGCGTGTCATCAAAGCATACAAGGATAAATGTCTAAAACATTACATGACCATAGGGTAGACCGGAATCAAACATCGGTTCCCAAACATAAGCCCAAAACATAATAAAGCAAAGGAAATGAATGAAAGACTAAACAAGCATAAGTATATGAAGGCAAAAAGGAGAAGAAGTCTATGGCAGCTTCCATCCTATGCACGTCCTCCAAATGCTCGAGTCTTTCCTAGGGTACCTACCGTTTTGGGACATGGAAAGGAAAGTAACGACTGAGCAAAACGATTAGTGCACGGATATAGACATAGTATGAATGACTAAGCATAATAAAGACATAACAGCAGCGGAGTTGTATAAGTCCTAGAAAACCTGGAACATGTTCATAAAACTGGTTTTATAGTTTGAAAAGCCTTATGTTTATCTTCTGAAAAACTGTTTAACATATTTTACCATTAGCCAATATAGGTCATGAAAATCCACCGTGCATGAATACTTAGAGTGGTGACCTCATCATGCAAATTAGAGGGGCTGCCTCTAATTTAATATACTGGTTTTTTGGGTAGGAGGGATCAGCTCCTTGTGAAGGATGCAAGGCACACACCACATTCACCATGAAATCATGACTGAAAACATGTAACTAGGATGCACCCATACGCCCAACATGATAAATATAAAAATATGGCCAAAAGCTGAAGGGACGCTACGAGCAATCACTCCGCCGTGGTGAAGTCATAACATCAGTGCCTCTAATATTATGGTTACGGAACCTCCATAACTAGGTGAAACTGGTCATGCATGTATATGGCTTTAGGTATTCTAATTAAACATAAGCAATTCAAAAACATATAAAACAAATATTGGGAAAACAGTTGGCTGCATACGGGGAATCCTAATAAGGAAAGAATGTCCATACTGAAAGGACGGGAATCCGTACCTTATGTCCAGTGAACGAAGAAGATGAACTGAGGAGAATCCTACTTCGGTATCACTAATGCTACATAAATACATACATGAATAAGTATCTGCTTACTAAATACGTAACTGGTTTTATGTCATGTCTTAGCTTATTGTATATGTTCATATCATGTTTTACTGTTTAAAGCCTTAAACTGTGTTTATCTTATATTCTGTCTATTCTGATTAAGTATTTCTGGTATTTCATGTATTATTATACTTACTATGTAATAATAAGTAACTTTCCAAAAATAGCAGGTTTCCTAAAATAGACAGTTTTCAAAAATAGAATTACTGCTTAAAATAGATAAGTTTCTAACAATAGAAAGTTTCCATAAATAGATAAGTTGCCTTAATTAAATAAGTTTCCATAAATAGATTAGCTGCCTGAAATAAATAAGTTTCTAAAAATAGAAAGTTTCCATAAACAGATCAGCTGCCTTAATTAAATAAGTTTCTATAAATAGATTAGCTGCCTGAAATAAATAAGTTTCTAAAAATAGAAAGTTTCCATAAATAGATTAGCTGCCTTATTTAAATAAGTTTCTAAAAATAGAAAGTTTCCATAATTAGAATATAAGCTGGTTAAATAAGCTAAGTATATAAGCCTAAGTGTTTTCATGATTATTTTCTAAGTCATATGATATAATGTATAGTTTATTAATTATTTCATGTAATTAAAATAAATTATAGGTTAAAATATTTAATTAAAGTATAACATGTTTTTAATTAAATAAAGTTAAATACTTAGGTTAAAACATTTATTATTATTTATTAATAATATAACCTAAGTCATGTAAATTAAATAATTATAACCATGGTTTTTAAATAATTAATTAATTATAAGTCTTAAAAATATAAAATACTTAGGTTAATAATTTCATGATTTTAATAATTAATATAACCTAAGTTATGATATTAAATTAATCATGTCATGTTCATTGATTTAAGTTTAACATAAGATTATAAAATAAAAAAATAATCTTAACATACACCGTGAATCGGATCTTGACTAAGAACCATGAACCGGACATGAAATCGACACCATACCCCGAACCGATTCGGGGTTACCCTTGTCTTGTTGCTGCCGTGGGACCCACACCAACCAACCGGGACCATATGGTCTCGATGGTGGTCAAATAGCTAAACCGAGACCCTCTCGGGTTCGATTTATGTGGCGGCCAAGAACAAACACCCCTTAAACATCTCTTTTGATTTATACCAAAACCAATTTCATGTTAGATCTATTATTTAATTAGGTTTTTAAGAAAAACATATCATGTTCTTAATTATTTAAAAGGTTAAATAAAAAAAGGGTTAAAAGAATTACCGAATGCGTGGATCTAAACAATGATGAATAAACAGGAACACTAGCAATAAATCCAAGATCAAAGATCAATAAACACCTCCTTTGGTGTGTTTTAAGGTGGCGGCCAAAAAGAAAAAGAAGGAAGAGGAGAACTTTTAGGTTTTTGTGAAAATCCTCTGTAATGTGAAAATGAGTAGTGTTTTTTTTCCTTAACCCCCTTCTTTAGTAAAAATTGATGGGCTAAGCCCATCTTCCCTCCCTAATTTCGTGGTATGGGGCCCACATGGGGTAACCCATACATTTCCCGAGTCTAAATATTATAGTGTGTTCCCGTGTGTTCTCGTGTTCGTGTTTTACGTGTTTTACTTAATTATCGATCGTGACTTAATATATTTACGTGTTCGTAATAAATATATATATGTAATTAATATTAGCTCGTGATTAAATTACGTTCATGATTTCGTGATCGCATGTTCGTGATTATAATTATTATTTGAATAATTATCGTGTGTTCATATGCAATAAATACTTATCGTGTTCTAACACGTACGTAATACTTAAAATTCTTATTCGCGAACGTAAACATGCTATAAAAGGAAGTTTTTAATCTAGTACGTACGATCTAATTGGTACTATTCATGGTAAAAGCATGCGGGTTTTACACATACGCTAAATGCAACCGTGATTCCTACGAAAGTAAGTTAGGTTTTTGTTTTTGTGTGAGTTTGTCAAATTGATTTTTAACCAAAATTTCAATTTAAAGTTTCTGCATTAGGGACAATGCAATGCTTTAAGTTGAGGGGGGTGGCACATGTGTTACATGTTTTTGTGTGATATTTTGGTCAAAATGGGTTAAATGTGTTTTTTTGGAAAAATTGAAAAATTTTAAAAAAATTTTATTCACATTATAAGAGTCTTGTGCTAATTAGATGTGGAAGTTTCTTCTACATATATGTTTGTTGAGTGTCTACAGATTCTGAAGATTTGCTTGTGGATGACTTATTGGAGCAAGCTAGAGGATTTGGCCATAATTATCAGGTACACCCGATTCTATTGTATAATTTGGTTATTAAATTGATTTGATTGTTTGCATGTAGTTAGGCATATGTATAATTTAGATTATCAAACCACACTAGTTTAATTCCCTTTACTTACTTTTGCTTAGATCGAGTAAAAAGTTTGAATAAATAATATGAAATATAGTAATGTAATAGTTGGGTTCTTATTCGGCTCGCCGCCCGCGCACGGTGGCCTTTGAAAAGAGTTGGAGAACTTTCATAATTATTGGTGGTAGTCATATTCTGGGCTCGCCTATCTGATTCGTCACCCGCGCAAGGTCATACATTAGTTGTTATCATGGGTCAGACGCCAATTTTTATGATGGATAGCATTGCACTTAGTTGAGACAATTTTATGTGAAATAACCAAATCCTTGTATTGTTGTATTGAAATTAGGAACGATTAGTTTAATATAGTGCATTGAGTAATTAGACTATGTGGTAGATAACTCCATCGTGTGATGTACCAGTAGGCGCGAAGTATAATTGTTCCCATTTAATTAAAACAGATAAATTAACCGGTTCCCATGTGCCGATGTGTCTTAGTATGCACCTATAGGATAGATATTCATTTTCCTGAATAATTGGTCTTTATATCAACCTTAAAAGGAGTGTATAAAGCGTTCGGGATGACGTGTATAAGAAACGGTCCCGAATGGATAAAATAAGAGCTTATGTGTGATGTGAAAAAAAAAGTGAAACAAAAAAAATGATGAAAAAAGGTGAAAAAAAAGAAAAAGAAAGGAGGTGAAAGTATGAAAGCTAAAGTATTATGGCTTCTGATGTGATCTTATGGTATAAAAATTCCAATGTTATACAAGGTGTACGACATTCTTACATCTTGTTTTAGATTAATGTTTAGACTGATTATAGGGGTGCATTAGGTACGTTGGACACATGGTTAACTATATGAAATGTAAAGTAAATGGAATATATGGGAATGGTTATGCTAAGTGTTTAAGAAGGATAAAAATATTGATAATCATTTTGTATTATTTTTCATGTAGGGTGGTTATTAGTGTATTTGGTTGAATTTGATCTTTTGATGAAATTTCAATAGTATGATAAAAAATTATGAAATTAAGATGCTTGTATTTTTTATTTTATTTTTACTCTTAGACAGAGTAAAGGTTATGTTTAAGGGGGTTTGATTGGTGTATTTTGCATACATCTAATAGCATGTTAATTTAGCATAATTATATATTTATTTTTCGTTATACATGTACTTTTAATGTGTTTTGTGATTATGTAGGTTACAAGCAAAATGGAATAAAGTGGCCGCTTTATTAATTTTTTCGAGACAAGACATTGTGAGCGCCGATAAATGAAGAAAAAGATTTGAGCACGTCGCAGTATTTTCGGTCATATTGTATTCGTTCGGGCTTCGTTTGAGCAATTTCTAACGTGCGACTATTTTAATTGGGCCAAAGTGATTATATCCCAAAAGAAAAAAAAACGATTTTGGCCTAAAGTTCATGGGCTTTGTGGTATTGTCGGCAAGAAAGAAAAGAGGGTCAACCTTGAGGATATATAAACAATCTGAAAAAGAAAAAAAAGGACGTCCTTTGTGGGAGTCTAATTCACAGCCGCATACGATACAAAGCAAAAAGAAATCATTCTTCCTTGTGGAGATAGTCATCATTTTCTATCCATTTGTTTTGTGTGGGAAGAATTCACACGAGGGGACAAGAAAAGAAAAGGTTAGCCACAAGTTGAGCATGTTCACATGAGTCCAATGATCAAGGGATAAAAGGAAATCAGCTTTTTTGTGGAGAATATTGAGCAAAAAGTTGTAAAAAACAGGATACTTGTTTGTGATGAACAGTAGAATGCGGGTCGAGTGCAACGCGATGTCCGACTAATTTTGTTGTAATTCCTTCCGGTAACTTTATTTATGGTTTGATCATTACTTTTGGATTATCATATTTTTATTACATTGATTTATAATTTATTTATAAATTATTTTGATTAATTTTATATTATGTTTAATTATTTGTGCAAGATAATTTATTGTTAGTTAACGATTCATACTTATTTATTTAGTTAAAGGAAAAGATGGTCGCATAATCAACATTAGTTGTACCTAAATAAATTATTAAAACATAATTATTGGTTGGATTAATATAATATTTATTATTGCGAGTCATTCATAAACATAATAAGTGCCAAAATTAATTCATTCATATTAAGTCAAAATAATCTTTGTAAACGAACTGAAAAAGTTTCGATAATCCGTAAGGTTGAACAACCATAAATATTAGAAGCACGAAGGGATTACATTTTTCTTTTAATTGTCTACATCTTTATTATATTTTTTATCTTTATTATTAGTTTAATAAGTGTTTTAATTTTTAATCAGCATTTTTATTATTAAGAGTATTTTAGTCGTTAGATTTCAAAACCAAAACTTTTATTGATCATTGATAACCCCAAAACTTAAACTAAAACCACATATTCCTCGTGGATTCGATACCCGCTTACACTATCTAGTATAAGGTAATTAGGTTATTTTTGACCGGCACTTCGACGCTGATCAACAAGCTGCACAAGATAGACAGAGAAGTTATGCTAATACTAGACGTAAACCTTTGGAATTTATAGTAGGAGATCGTGTTGTGTTGAAAGTTTCTCCTCGTAAAGGAGTTATTCGATATTCAAAATAACCAAAAGAATTGGCCCTATGGCATATAAACTAGAGCTTCCTAAAGATCTTAGTAATGTTCACAATACTTTTCATGTTTCGAATCTAAAGAAGTTCTTATTTTATTAATCTCTCATTATACCGATGAAAGAACTTCAACTCGATGATAAGTTAAATTTTATAGAAGATCCGGTGGAAATTATGGATAGAGAAGTGAAACGCTTGAAGCAGAGCCGTATCCCAATAATTAAGGTACGATGGAACTCAAAAAGAGGACCTGAGTATACTTGGGAATGTGAAGATCAAATCCAAGATAAATATCCACATCTATTTCCTTATGTTAATCCTAGTTCTAGTTAATTCTCGGGGCGAGATTTTAAATAAGGGGAGAGACTATAACATCCAGTAGTTTTGACTAATGTAATATCCATGTTCATAAATAAAGAGGTAATTTTACTCTGAAATTTTTGAATTTTCACTATAGTATATGACTGACTTATGGATCTCACTATCACAATTGCCACATCAACATATGCCTATATGTTGTAAACACTATGTATATATAAAGTCTGAGTTTTTAAAAGTAATCATGTGTATAAACAATGGATAAGAACAACACAAATATAACAAGGATACCCTAAATTCTCATAGAAACCCTAGAAATCCCTTATAAACTAATATTTCAAGCAATATAACTACAAAATGACTATGTACTATTATTAAACACTTTACACTATATCTAATCTACCATATAAACAAAAAGGTAAATAATCATAAAATACTAATATTCACTAATCACAAGCTAATTACAAGGAAATGAGCTAAAACCAAGATTAGCATATAAAATCTAATATATAATGAATTAGACTCTAATATTTTGCAACAAATTATAAAACTCAACTAAGTATCATAATATAATCATACATTTATCTTAAACTAAGTTATAAATTATTAAAGCATAAAGTACAAGTTTTCAAAGCATAGAACCTTAAGCTTACTTAAATAACCCTAGAATATGATCAACCCATATTAACCCGTAAACTAAGAATGTAGAACCCATAAAAGTCATAAAAATAATATATAAGACTTAGAATAAGTGTACATTAAGATATAAACCCTATTTACCCAAAATAGAAAGTCATTAGGCTTAATGATATAGAAACCCTTATATTAAGAAATCTACATGGAATCATTACCTAGTTCTTTAAGGAAAAGTCTAAAAATACTCATAGGACTTCATTAAGACTATAAGATTGTATTAAGACAATTTACAAGTACCCTATTTAACAAGGTACAAGATTTCAATGCATGACTTGTAAATTAGGTCAAAATAGGTATTTTCACTCTTTAGACATGTTTACCTAAACTAAACCCTTAAACCAAGTGTAAGAACTATTTCGACACTTAAGACACAATTTATAGGACCTAAATTAAGTTTACATCAGTAGTTAAGAGGACTATAATCACATTTACTAAGATTAAACCTTAGATCATTAGAAAACCCTAATCTACAAAAGTATACTTCCTATTTTTCACATCAAACCTTTGTTAAACTTCAAACCAAGGACCCAAGCCTCTTAAATAGAATGTATAAACCCTAATTAAGCCTTATTCATTCACTAATCACTTTCCTAAGTCCCTAATCACCAAAAACACAAACCATAAGTTACAAGCCTTAGAAATTGAATCCGGTTTTGTATTTTGCCTCCAAAACTCATTTTCAAACCTTTTCTCTAATTCCAAATTCTAAAACCTGATATTTATTACTTGTACGATATTTTAGAAGTGGTTACAAGTAGGTGCATCAACTACTAGGGTGCTACACATCACCATTCTTATCATATGTATGTCGTGACCTATTTTGAACCACAAGGAAGGATTAGATCAATCCTATGGTCTAAGAACTTGTTATACCTTTATTATCTATCCTTTGTCATATACCAAGCTAAGTTACACGTTTATATGCTTAACTTGGAGCCTATGTTGCCAAACAAGTATAAATAGGGGCGAATGGACATAAGAAGGACTTGCACCCCATTTTCTTATAATCTCCTACCTATTCTTCATTTCCGCCTCTATATATGACTTAGGACATCCCACAAAATCAGAAACCAGGTCAAGAAGGTTGCCATTAAAGCTTTTGAAGCTTTGGTTGCAAGTTGTGTTCATAAGAAGCCATAATGAGCCCTTTTGGAGCTACCTAGGTAAAATCTATATTAACCTGGGATTTGATCTTGTAATAATGTTTATTTATACTTTTATAATGCCAATATTCTTTTAGAAAGATAATCTAAAAGAAACTAAGTCATTTCATCAATTTAAATGAAAGTTATAAGTTAAAGATGTCTTAAAACCCTAATTTTGTATTTTACATGAAATAATGAGCAAAAACATAATGAGCAAAAACCCTTTTCAAAAGCTAGAAACCTGTACAAATGTTGTTATTATGATTATAAATGTGTTCATAAACTTTGTTTTCAAATCCTAGATCATTTGGATCATTTTTGAGCTTGTTATGTGATTTTTACATGTCCGGGGACTAAAATTGTCAATTGTGAAACTATTTATCATTTTGGGCGAAAAGTTTTATGAAAGTAAAATCTATAAGAACAAATGTTGTAAAGTTTGAGACCTTAAGGTTAAATATTAAAGGGTTAAATTTCAATTTATAAAACTATATACATTAAGGGTAAAAAGTGTAAATATACCAAACTATAACTACAAGGGCTATTTTTGCCAATATTGAAACTCAAAATGTAATAAAATTTATTGTGTCATGTTAGTTGGGAACTTTTTACAAAGATGTTCCATCTCGATATTACGTTCTGACTGAGTGGTTGGGTTTACGATTTAAAGTGCCCTCGCTTCTCAAACGTTTATAGAATGGCTTCTGAGCATAATGGCGCGAACAATGATACTATTACTCCAAATTAATTGAATCAAATAATGTGTATAAAAGAGATTGAAATCACAAGCTAACACTTGATATATATAAATATTGTATGTTAGATCAGATTCAGTGAGAAGGTGTGGTTGGATAATCAAAAGACCCTATAGGCTAAGGTGAGTTTATAGCCTCACTTTTAAAAGCTTATAAATGATTTGAAAACCCATGAGGGGGATATATGCAAAACTATAATACAAGTGTTTTTGTATGCTGCCTATATGATTATTGACACAATATTTACTTGTTTCCATTAAAAGTCCATTTTTAATCGTGAACCGCTAATCATTTAATGAGCGCTAATATCGTGAATAGTACTATTGGAGACTGAAATCTCCTATCTGGGCAAGTCTCACTTGCTAGTAGCTAATGGTCCATTCCAAGGCTAAACAAATATACTTTATTTTGCTAAAATTCCGGATAGTATGGCAATCTTCATGCTTAAGGGCAATTTATTGGATTTTTCTGATAATGTCTAGTCGCGGGGTCATGAGCTAGTGCAATAAGAATCAATAAATTTGAAAACTGGGTGTATGACACTATAGCCCTAGAGTCATACTTGTATTCAAATGATATTTAAAACCTATAAATTCACTCAACATTCGTGTTGACTATAAGCATATATCTAAGGTGAATAAAGACTTACATGCTGCGAAGGGTGGTGTCATAAATAAGTTATCATTCTATTAATAAAACTAGATCTTTGGAAAACCTGTGTTTGTGTAGCATATGTACAATTGTTTATTAATTCTAATTTAAATAAATGAATGATAACATTTGTTTTATAAACGTGTCTTTTTGGCATTTTCTATTATTGTGACTAAGGTACCATGAAGTAATACCCCAGGTCTTATAGTTTGCCCATTGGTTTGTGGGTGATACGCGGTAGAAAGTCTATGGTTAACACCATATTTGTTTATGACTCTCGTGAATTGATCATTACAAAAATGAGTCCCGGAATCACTAATAATGGCACGAGGTACATCAAATCTAGAAAATAATTGCTTCAAGGATTTCACTACAACTCGAGCATCATTAGTAGGCAATGCTTTAGCCTCAACCCACTTTAAACATAATCCAACACTACGAGTATGTACTTATTTCCCTCAGAAGATGGAAAAGGTCCAATAAAATCTATACCCCACACATCAAATATCTTACATTCTTGTATGAAATTTTGTGGCATCTCATCACGTTGATTAATTTTTCCTTGTCTTTGTCATACATCATAATATGTCACCATCTCTTGGGCATCTTTGTAGATTGAAGGCCAATAGTAACCCGAATCAAATACTTTCTTAGCCTTGTAGTTAGCCCAAAATAGCCCCCTATGGGTCCTTTATGGCAAGCTTCTAAGATCTTAAAAGCTTCGGGCTCATCTACACATCGTCTTATGATTTGATCTGCACATTACCTAAAGAGGTAAGGGCCATCCTAAAAGTAGTATTTAGCATCTTTTAGAAACTTCTTCTTTTGTTGGGAAGTAAGATCCTCAATTAGCACATCCCCCACAAGATAGTTTGCAATATCCGCAAACCAAGGGGTGGCATCCTCTTGTGAAGATATAGATACGAGTTCCTCAAGTGAAAAGGACTCATTTATTTCCTTATGAGGCAATTCTCCTTGAAAAGGATGCTAAAGTCTACTCAAATGATCCACGGCTAAATTCTCGGCTCCCTTTTTATCACGAATCTCTATAGAAAACTCTTGGAGAAACAGAACCCATCGTAACAATCTAGGATTAGAATCTTGCTTTGTCATAAGGTATTTGAGGGCGAAATGGTCCGTATACACTATTGTCTTCGAAAGAACAAGATAGGGGCGAAATTTCTCAAAAGCATATACAATGGCTAACAATTCTTTTTTTGTGGTTGTGTAATGGAATTGAGTACCCGTCATTGTCTTACTAGCATAGTGTATAGGTTTTAAGTGTTTGTTAATACTTTGTCCCAAAATGGCCCCCACGGCATAATCACTAGCATCACACATGAGCTAAAAAGGCAAATCCTAATTTAGTGAAACCAAAACTGGAGCCTTGGTTAATTTGTCCTTAAGGATCTCAAAAGATTCTAAACACTCTTGTGTGAATATGAAAGGAGCCTCTTTTTATAAGAGGTAGGTCATGGGTCTAGCTATCTTAGAAAATTCTTTTATAAAACGTCTATAGAAATCCACATGTCCCAAAAAGCTCCTAACTCCTTTCACAGTAGTTGGTGGGGGATGTTTAGCAATAACATCGACTTTTGTACGATCCACTTCTAGTCTTTTCTTAGAAATCTTATGTCCCAAAACTATTCCTTCTTTAACCATGAAATGGCACTTCTCCCAATTTAGAACAAGGGGAGTTTCTTCACACCTTTTAAGAATACGTTCTAAATGGGAGAGACAAGAAGTGAATTAATCCCCAAACACCGAGAAATCATCCATAAACACTTCCATGGTATGCTCCATCATATCATGAAAGATTTCCATCATACACCTTTGAAATGTCCTAGGGGCATTACACAAACCAAAAGGCATTCTTTTGTAAGCAAATGTGCCATAGGGAAAAGTGAATATGGTATTTTCTTGATCTTTTGGATCAATGGGTATTTGGAAATAACCCGAGAATCCATCAAGAAAGCAATAGTATTCATTTCCCGCTAAACGCTCTAGCATTTGGTCCATGAAAGGTAAGGGCAAATGGTCTTTCCTAGTGGCATCATTAAGCTTTCGATAATCTATACAAACTCTCCAACCCATGACAAGTCTTGTGGGAATCAACTCGTTGTATTCATTTGGAACAACGGTGATTCCACCCTTTTTAGGCACACAATGCACTGGGCTAACCCATGGTGAGTCGAAAATTGGGTAAATCATACCCGCATCAATGAGTTTGATAACTTCCTTTTTGATGACTTCATGGATTTTTGGGTTAACCCTTCTTTGGTTTTGAATGGCGGGTTTATAATCATCCTTCATAAGGATCTTATGAGTACAAAAGTGAAGATGAATCCCCCATATGTAAGATATTTTACAAGCAATAGCCTTTTTGTGCTTTTTAAGAACTTAAATAACCTTCTTCTTCTCATCTTCTTTCAAGTATTTAGCATGATAACGGGTAGCTTATCCTCTCCCTCTAAGAAAGCATACTCAAGGTGTGATGGTAAATCCTTAAGCTCTAAAGTAGGTGGGCTCTCAATAGAAGTTTTTACTAATGATGGATCATCATTGGTAACTTCCTTAGGAGTATGTGGAGAAGTATTGTTCCTATTGAAAATTTTCTCAATGTTACGAATGTCTTCTTCCCAATCGGTGGGAGAATCGTCCTATGGTAAATCCACATCTCCTAAACTTGCTTCAAATTCATGCAAAAGAAAATCACTTGCTCCAAAAGGAGTCAAGGAAGGAGAAATAGAAGCTACGGTCTCAACATGTGGAATGTCCTCATTACTACTCTTGCAAGCATCATAAAAGTGTTCATCACAAACTTCATCAAGAACATCCATAATGTTAACGGTTTCACACCCTTGAGATTTCTTAGTCACTTTCCCCATCTTAAACACAACTTTTTCATCCTCTACCCTTATAATGAGTTCCCCTTCCGCAACATCAATAAGAGTGCGACCGGTCCTTAAGAAAGTTCTTCCTACAATAAGGGTAACTCTAGGATCCATATCATAGTCCACAACTACAAAATCTGTGGGGAATGTGAACTTATCAACTACTACAAAAATATCTTCCGCTGTCCACAACGGATAAGCAATTGAACGATTTGGTAATTCGAGTTTCATTCTAGTTGGTGAAAGCTCGGGAAGGAACAGTTGTTTCCATACCTACAAAGGCATCAAATTTATGCTAGCACCAAGGTCCGCTAGTGCCATACAATTCTCTACCCCTGGGAAATTACATGGAATTAAGAACCGGCCCAAATCACCATGTTTAATAGGTAAAGTCGTCAATAACAAGACAAAACAATTCTCTTTCAATGAAGTGTTAGGCATATCAACCAATTTTTCTTTGTTTGAGAGAAGGTCCTTAAACATCTTGGCAAACTTAGGCATATAAGCTAAAGCCTCTGTAAAAGATATGTTGATATTCAATTGCTTAGACATCCTCAAGAAGTTAGACACTTGTATGTCATCTTTATTCTTTAACTTCTCTTTCCTCAACCTAGAAGGGTATGGTAGATTAGGATTGGGTGAAGGTTGAGTAGAGGGTGTCGGAGGACTCTTCTCTTGGGTTTATTCAAGGGTGGGCTTAGAAGGAATAGGGTCGGTTAATTATGGAATGTCACTAGGAGGGACCGTGGGAGGAATCACCGTATGGGGAGTAGGAGTACTCATTATTACCTTCGGTCCTTTTTCCCCTTTTGATGGCGGAGGAACGGAAGGTCCCACAGTGGTTTACCACTCCTTGTAGTAATGGCATTAACATTAGCCCGAGGATTAGTTCGGGTATTTGAGGGTAAAGCACCTTGTGGTCTTTGGTTTAAGAGAAACATAAACTTCTTATTTGTCTCTTGAATTGCCCTTAATTGATCTTGAATCCTTCTTTCACTCTCACGAATCCTTCTTTCATTCTCTTGATTCATCTTATGAAGTAGCTCAATGGTTTCATTTTATCAATTACCTTGATATCCTTGGTTTTGGAAAGGTGGAGGTGGATTATGAAACCCTTAGTTATTGCAATGAAAATTGTTCCCTTAGTTTTGTCCTTGAAAGTTATTTGGCCCTCTATTATTGTTATTCCCGATAATTTCCTCTTGGCCCTTGGATTCTATTTAGAATTTATGGATTGTTTGTTTGGGTTTGGGTGGGTTTTTGGGGAGGGAAACCCGGTGGAGCAAGGTAATTGTTAGATTTGTAAGAAAGGTGAATAGGATTGATGCTTGGTTTGAATTGTTCCCTTCCATCATCATTATAAGCATAACATTCTCATTGATAGTTTTGAACTTAATCATAATTTAAGTATGAGTGAGGGCCTCCACATGTCTCATATAGAAGGGTGATGACATTAACATTGTTGGTAGAAGAGTTGATCAACTAATTTTTCATAAACTCTTGGAACATATCATGAGATTGGTTAAACCTTTGAAGTAATTGTTCATCAATTGATTGAGTAGCACACCCTTGCACAACATGTAACACCTCTTCTCTATCCCTATTGCTTTGAACCATGGATTTTGTCTCAATGATGTCCCATGCCTCTTGGATAGACTTAGCAAGAATGTTTCCACCCGCGACCGAGTTAAGGGAATCTTGATGGTGTGGTCTCAAACCATTGTAGAAGGTATTGATTTGGTGGACTTGGTCAAAAGCGGTGTTAGGGCACTTTCTTAACAACTCTTTGAATTCATCCTAAGCCTCACTAAAGGTTTGATCTCTCTTTTGTTGAAAGCCTATGATTTGATTCCTTATTGTGGTGGTTCATGAAGGTGGAAAGAACTTGTTCACAAATTTCTTCTTCAAGTCCTCCCAAGTGAGAATGCTATTAGAGGGTTGCTTATCTAGCCAAATCCTGGCACTTCCCTCCAAAGAGAAAAGGAATAACTACAACTAATCCGCCTCTTGAGGTACTCCATTATACTTTATGGTGTTACAAATGGACAAGAATCTCTTGATATGGTGATGAGGGTCATCCATAGGTCTCCCTAGGATAGGTATAGTAGAAACCATTTGTATCACACATGTCTTAAGTTTAAAATTATTAGCGGCTATATCGGGAATGACTATGGCATTCACATTCACATCCACGTTGGATTATCCATGGCTTCGTTTAAGTTGTCGAAAGCACGATGCTCGTGATCGGCTTGAGGGACGACTTTGTTCTTATTCTTCCTCTTGGGAGGATGAGGTACATAGCTTGGTATGTGTACACGCGCTCGAGTGCGCACGCAACTAAACACGAGGAATGATAGAGGAGCTCTCGGTCGACTTTGAAAGAGAATAGATTATCTCCTACAAAGTTCAATATGAAAATCCACAAGAAAGTATAATATATATATGTAATACTAATTAGGTGGCAAAACCCTCAACAAGCCTTCCTTCTCAAAATACTTACTAGTGAACGGGGGGAATGAGGTGGCACGAAGAACTTAAGTACCTAGCTTCCCTTAGGCTTTCATTTTATAGAAAAGCCTCCTTTCTATTCACTTTATAGTTTGTATTTCTCAAATTCTTTCTTATTGAAAGTATTTATCTATTTTTGCCTTTATTTTGTTTATCGATACACGTATTTGGGACCGGAACACCCCCAAATACGCTGTATTGCCAAGGCAAAACTTATGAAAATATGTAGATTGGTTGTTCGTATCTACGTATACTTATTTACATATAATAATATAGAGAAAATATTTTTGTATTTATTTTATTTTCTAAGAAAATATAATTTCTACGTATAAACGAGTGAATACAATATATACAATATATTTTTGGTGTAATCTTTTAGGAAAAATATTACTTATTTATTTATTTATTTAGTTTGTTTCAATTCTTAGGAAAGAATTGATTTTTGTGATTTTTGTAACACCCCCAATATACAATTCAATACAGCGGAAGACTCGTTGGTGTTACGGGATAGCACATTACTCACATCATAGACAACGCTTAAAAATCGCATCGTTTAATAATAAAGCATTTCAATTCATAAATATCAAATTTACATAGGTCCCAAGTCATAGTATTTCATACAATTTTTACAAAAAAATTTGAATGGAAATTATTATTTAAGTGCGGGCTATGAATTCTTGTTGGCTTCCCGAGAATTACCTTCAAGTACCTGAGATAAAACATGTTAAAAGAAAAGGTCAGTGAAAACGCCGAGTGAATTCATAGAGTATTAATTAAATCCATCAATATAACATCGGTATAAAATTATTACCGAAAATCATTTTGTACAAATCTTTGTAATAGGCCATAAAATAGCCAAAGTCATTTTATACAAATCCTTATAAAAAATCATAATATAGGCTTTTGCCTTCAAAATCATTATACAAGCCATTGTCGTAAAAACATCATACAATACGTTTTATAACGTTGTATAGAGTTAAATAAAAATCGTTATATGAATATGCTTATGAAAAACTAAAACACGAACATAATATCAATAGTAAGACCATGTATTGCTAGTCAGGCAATATATCGTAATTTAGTGCGTATAGCAGTATTTCGTTATTTGGATTATTATAAGCCGCATGACATTGTTACCTTACTACAACAAACAACGGGTAGCTAGCCCGAAACTCAATTTGCCCATCTAAATTAGCGTGTCGTCACAATAATCACGCTTGTGTAAATCTTCTCATACATAAATTCGCTTACCAATTAATGTGGCACGACGGGATCAACCGTCAAGGCGCGAACTGGGGTGATCGTCCCCAAATAGTACTATTATATGCATAAGCGTCTACCAAATCCCGGTAGTTCACAATTCATGCTAATGGGACTTTTAGTGACATAACCTAACTTTAATAATCCATTTCCTTTCATCTATCGGGTCATAAAATCATTCATCGGGTCATACAATCATTCGGGTCCAAATCAATAAACAAGCAATCGGGACAACTAGTGTCCTATTTTATAAAAACTAACATGTTATCTCCCTCGCGGGTTTATAAAACATTTCATAAAAACATTTAAAAGAGTGCGAGGCTATGAAGTCACATTGATGTGGGAAGGCGATTATCAGCGATTTGGATGTACGGTACGTGCTTCAATCACGGAAACCGAGACAAATAATACTCGTCTTAGACTCTTGTCCAATGACTTTACAAAAATAACAATTATGTATACATATGATGATTTTATACATATGATGATGATCAAGCGGGTTTATACATCTTTACTCATTCATTATAGTGTTTATGTGTTGGTAACATTTTTATACTAGTTATACTAGTTCAATTTAATTACATTTTAAGGCCCAATAAGCCTATTAAAAGCCCAATACTTTTCATTAGCCCAATTATACTTTTAATATCAGTATTATAATTTACATGTTGGGCCCAAATGGGTTAAGCCCAATAAGTAAATTTATAAGTGTTTTACTAACTAGTCGGGTTTATAGTCCAATAAGGCTACTTTGGCCCGTTAATGTCTATATGTTGTAAAGTTCGGGTTTTATTGGTTGTTACTTGTTATATAAGTTCATATATCAGTATGTGAGTTTATAAAAGTTTATATTTGACGGGTCCGATCGTCTAATTTTTATTTGACAAAAACGTTAATCTTTCGGTTTTAGTCGAAAAGACGTAAAACTTAGTATATAGTTTTTATAACTTATAAAACTTACCAAACTACCATTTTTATATAATCTTAATTTATTTATCCTTATGCATATTTATATAAATGAAATATATAATTTAGTGGGTTTTAATTCGCATTTTATACTATATTTATTTGAGTGCTTATATAATAATATTAAACTTTAATTTCACAAAATCAGTCCTAAATTTTAAGTTCACTAAAATGTCCATATCTAGAGTTCTATAATGAGATAGAACCTCAAATTGTTATCACAGAAACTACATGATATGTGCTTCATTTGATTACTTTATAGCTACTGATGAATCAACATCTAAATATTTTAATAAATTCGTCCAAAACAGTATAGGCACCAAAACAGTATAGGCACCTAAACTTGTTTTGGTCATATCTCACTCATTTTGATGATTCCATTGCATGGCCAACTCTCACATGTGTATAACACCTAATAATTACTGTAAGTTGATTCCACCATGCCATTTTAGCAGTTTATCATTTGGTTATTTACTGTTTTTATACAGCCAACTTTATAAGCAAGAATTTAACCTTTTTACCTATGGTTTTCCATCTTTTTAACCATGTTTATCAAATCTATCAACACCAAATCCCCACATAATATTTTTAATCATCATTAATCATCATATACATATACATAAATAAAGAAAATACAAGATTACATAATAAAAATAACAAGAGGATAGGAAGAACAATCTCTATACCGCCATTAGTGATGAAAAGATGAGTCTTTGATGAACAAGGCTTGGATTTTGATGGCAACACTTGTGATAAACCAATATCATCTTCAAGTATACCAACCTTTATAAACTTCTCATTGAAAATCAGCCCTATGACACCAACAAATCTTCTCCTTGGATGTTAGAATCACCTCCAATCTTCAAAGCTTCAAAGTAGCATCATCATGTGTATGAGTAACACATGATTTTATGGATAACATAGATCAAACGAGGGTTGTTTTTTATGATGGTTGGACGAAGTTTAGAGAGAGAGGAGAGGAGTGTGTGAGTTTTGCATGTGTAGAATGAGTTGCTAGTTTGAGTTTGGTTGTTTTGTAAGTAAAAATGGTTTTGGTGTAAGGCTAAGGACAAGTGTCCTTAGCTTAAAGATTAAGTTGACACCTTTGTGGTGTTGTGTAGCTTAAGCTTGCCGTCCAAGAGTGGGGGTGGGGCATGTTTATTCTTGTCTCATCCCCATTTAATTACGGGTACTCCTCAATTCTAGTTCCTCGATTTGCGTGCCCTCGGGTTGTTTTACGAAAAATGTTTTTATAAATTATGAATCAACGACACAAAACAAATCTAATAAAAATTGTTTAATCAAAAACGGAGTTCAAAAACGTAAATACGTAATCCTAAGGGTTCCGGTTTAATCGTAAAGGACGTTAAATTATAATCGTAAGTCCTAATCTCTTCTCGTAAATTTGTGAGTTTATGAACCAACACAAATTTAAAATTCCAAAATAATATTCACTGATAAATTTATTTCCTGAAATGTCGGACTGTCACCAAAACGGGGTATGTAAACGTAAGCACGTAACGTAGAATCCTCCGATTTAGACGCAGTCGATGCTACTTCAAGACGTAAATCTAAATTTCTTCCCAAAAATAAGTGAGTTCATAATATAACATTAAAATAATGTTTTTAAATAATATTTAAGAATAAAATATAAACCATAAATTGACGGATTGTCACAACATTTACCCCTAAACAGGATCCTTGTACTCAAAGATCATCTTATCTTACTACTCGCTTCTTATAGAGTTGAAGCCATGTGGGTATTTCTTCCACATTCGGTCTTTTCTCACAAGTGTAATTCATTACAATACGCGAGTTTCATCAAACATGACTACGGGAATAAGATCAGGCTTAATGTTGACTTACTTTTTCTATCCATGATGTTCACGGGTTTTTGATGAATGCAACTTTTCGCCGATCTAAACTTTATCAAGAAGTGATCAGATTCTCACTTGATAGACATTTTATCAAGTTCGATATACGAAACATAATTCACGCAGCTCTTGAAGTCCTAGGGTAGATCCAGCTTATATGCCTTTCAAACCAATCTTTTACATCATCTCAATGGTCCCATACAACGGGGACTTATATCCCATGATCTTTCAGATCATCAATTCATTTTTCCATGGTTAAATTTTTTGGCATAACTTCGCTACCCATCTGGCACTTCAAGATCTACATTTCATATTCACATAACCTCCTTCCCACTACCGGCAGTCAATAATCAGATCCTAATCTCAACAATCATTTCAGGTCTCGTGGGTCGAGTATTTTGTAAGGTTAGGTTCGCCATCATAGGAAACCTTAAACCTAAAAGACATGTACAACTCACAATGGGTGTATGTCGGGTGTCTTCATCCCAACTCCTGGTTACATATGCTCTCATATAGATCCTCACAAGATTCGATCTCGATCCTAACACGATAATTATCAATGATAATCTTTCCAAAGGAAAAACAATTATACGGTGCATTACCAAAGGTCAATCATTCAAGCATAACACAACATTTCTAGTGTCTTGTATCTCTACTTTACCTTGTCCCTTCGATTGGGGTGGTAAACACTCTCATCAAGGTTCGTTCCCAATGACTTCTGAGCAAATCTCTAGAAATTCGATGCGAAGCGAGGATCTTGTTAGAGATGATTGATACAGGCACACCATCTTTACACAACTCCTTTAAATATAAAAGAGTCAATTTTTTCATCAAGAATCTATCATTAACAAGAATGATATTAGCGGATTTGGTCAGTCTGTCGACGATGACCCAAATCGAATCAAATTCAGATGATGACCTTTGCAATATTTAGACGTTTACTGATGCATGAGGCGATGTCTGTCTTCATAATTTGCCATTACTACAACTTCTTCAGATAAAAATACACTAAATCAGAAATAGCATGAATAGAATACTTAATCTTATGAGATTCCAACATAACTAAATCTCAAAATCTCCATATTTAAGCAACCATAAGCGGCCTTTAAAACATTTAACGCCATTGGCTTCTCAATTCTAATGGTTCACATTAGCCGCGAACCTCTTTTATTATCGATATTATCCTTTTACAAGCATTGGCTATTTTTAAATTGTTCGGCAATTTATTTGCACCGTCATTACTAAGGAACACATTCTAGTTGGTTCTTTATCCTTTCTATATAATGTGTCAGTATCTACATTCACTTTTCCTGATGAAATAATTATCATGACCGTATTCATTCAAAATTTCTTTCTTCACATTTTCTAAGTCTTAGTTCTATTTCAACCATTGTTTTTATCAGTTTTGCTCAATCCGACGTTTAAAGTGTCAATAATTACTACAAGTAATTAAATAATAAATATTTAATTTTTATGAAACGTAAACGCAAAAAGTTTTTAAATATTCTTAGTTTGTCCAATTATATAAAAATGTTCAAAATAAATTTGAATTTAATGAACACAATTATTTTTTTTTTATCGGAAATAATTAGTAAGATCCGTAAATGTTCGAAAAACCTTCGTTTATTCTTTGGTAAAAAATTTTCTTAGTTGAAAAGCAAAAATTGTCGTTTCAAATTTTAAGTCATGGTTTAACGGTTTCCTCAATCCCCCTTAGGTTGTCTTGAGGTATACACAAACATTTACCCCTAAACAGAAGTTTAGTTAAATGTTTTAGTCATAAGGAATGATTCCTTAAAAATCCTTTGTTAAAACATTTGTCAAAACATATTTGCACTTTCTTTTTGGTAAAACCCAAAGTCTCAAATGGCTCTAATTTTTGAAGAGTCAATATATATATATATATATATATATATATATATATATATATATATATATATATATATATATATATATATATATATATATATATATATATATATATATATATATATATATATATATATATATATATATATATATATATATATATATATATATATATATATATATATATATATATATATATATATATATATATATATATATATATATATATATATATATATATATATATATATATATATATATATATATATATATATATATATATATATATATATATATATATATATCTTACCATCATTAATCAAATTATCATTTTATGTAAAGGATCAAGCCTTAAATCACATGTTAAATATTCAAGGTACATGCTTTTATTGTTCGGCCAATTCAGGGCAATCTATAAATAATTATTAACTCATTCTTATTCTTATAAACAAACAAATAGTCCTGAATGATCACAAGCATAAATTTATCAAATTACAGCCTACACACGTGATTCACCACATTTATGAATGCTACATGTGTATTAGTTAATCAAAACGACATCACGTGAAACTCATAATGTTCATTACAAGTTCTGGATATAGTGATTGGAATAGATAATCTTTTTCGCAGATGCGAAGTTGATGATAACCATGTCATGGATCAAATCTTTAGAACATACGCTAGAACCTTGTAAATGATCGAACAAATGTATCATCTTCGGTAGTGGATATAGATTTTAATCGTCAATTTATTTAGTTCACGGTAATTAAACAAATATAAGGAATGATAACACCATAGCTCTTCATAATGACGAGCTTGGTAGAATAAAAGCTTTCTCCGAAAACTCTCTCAGTTGTACGGTAATTCTTTTAATTCAGATGGTGCTGACGTACGGTGCACAAGCCACAGGTGCAGCACCGGGAATATAATCAATACCAATTTCAACTTTCCTTAATGGAAAAAGTCTAGGTAATTCACCAACAAATACCTCCTAAAGTTTTAGATAACGTGATACACGTACTCTCAATGGGTTCAATTTTTACTCTCTCGATATCCTCTCGAATTGATCTAGGCCTTAAGTGGAATGATTGTTCTTGGTTACTAAATAAAGGGGTTGGGTTTTCTAGTCTAATAGAAAGTGGAAATGAAAGTTTAAATCAAAGGCAATTACTTTAATTAATATTAACAAAAACTTGGTTGAAAATTTAAAGTTCAAATTAAAATCAAATTAAAATGTAAATTGTGAAATATGAGCAGAGAAATAGTAAAACATCAACAGTAAACATCAACAGTAAACAGTAACTTTAAAATACCTAAAATTTAACTGATTCGGAACTTTATGACTTGATTCGGAACGTTCTGATTCGGAAGACACTATTCACTCATCCGGAACTTTCCGAATGAGTGTTCACTCGGAACTTGCTGGATCGGAAGTTTCTGATTCGGAACCTTCAGCTTGATTCGGAACTTTCCGAATGAAAAGGTTGATTCGGAACTTTTGCTTCGTCCGGAAGTCACTGGTTCGGAAGTTTTAAACTTCCGAATGAAGGGCTTGGTTCGGAACTTTATGACTGATCCGGAACTTTCCGGATGAAAGCTTGATTCGGAAGTTTTCTCTTGATTCGGAACTCTAATGCTTGGTTCGGAAGTTTCCGAATGAAGGACTCATTCGGAACTTTTTTGGCTGATTCGGAAGTTTGGAAACCAGATACAGTAACTGTATAGCGAAGAACACGGGACACAGATTTTAACCAAAATCAAATCAAATACTTAAAAAGATTTTACCAAATTAAACACAAATCATTTAGACACCATAAGCAACAGATCCCACTAATAAAAACACAAATCCAAACAACTTTTGAAGATCAAATCAAGAAAAAATAAAACTTAATAACTTGAAGATAAAGATGATGATGAACAAGATGAAATGAAAGATTAAACAAGAACTTGGTATTGAATGATTGATGTTTTGACAAGATGAAACAAAGATTAAAATTACAAGATTGAAGAATTAAAAATAAAAATCACCAATCACCCTAGTGGTGATGGTGTTCTACGAACCAGGAGAAAGAAAAGGGAGGAAGAAAGAAAAACTAGCTAACTCCAAAAATGTGTGTGGGATGGCCTATTTATAGGTGTTTCCTTTGGTTGGTGAGTGGGCTTTCTCCCGTTCTTTGTGTCTTTTCGTCTTTTCAGAAAAGTTTCCGTTTTCGATTCTGATTCGGGATTTGTCGTCGATTAAATTCAACTCGTCTTTTAATTTCTTCATTTAATAGACTTGAGTTTCTTCGACTTATATAAATCTTCCATCTTTGGTCCTTTTCTTCGATAAATCTTCGAATAGGCCCAGTGACTTCAAATCTTTTGCATCTCTTGGACAATAGACTTTATCTTGAGTCTTTTTCTTCAGTAAAACCCGTGCAATCCCATGTTTTCTTCAATATTTATCCGGTTGGCTCTGAAAACACAATAAACACAAAAACCACGCATAATTCCAAACAAATGATATTAAATACGTGTTTTGGTCTCGTTTTAGCCCGAATTAAGTGGTAAAAGGACGGGTGTTTACACACCTATCAAATCCCCTACACTTAACCATTGCCATGCCCTCATGCAATGCTTAGTGATAAAGCAAGCTTACACTTTTCTCATAATTAATCAACCTTGGCCTTATTTAAAATACTACTAAACAAAAATTAAAGAAATAAAACTTCAAAGGTAACAAAAGGATAGAAAACCATTTTCACTTGAAAATAGCTACATGGAAATAACTTGTAGAGAAATCGATGACTTACATTAGGGCTTTGGTGCTGCGAAGATTTATCACCCTCAAGTTTCACGTTCCCCAAACTAAGCTTAAAAACGAGATCATTGTTACTATAAGTTAGCAATTCAAACACTTACACACATGGCTTAATTAAATGCTTAAACTCCCTTATTCCTAGGTGTATCTCTTATATTTTATTTTTGTCTTAGAATGATCATGAAGATGCATTTTTGGACTTATTTCGATAGTTTATTAGGGCTGAAAGCAAAGTAGGACGATTTGATCAATAGTTAGCTAAAGGACAAAATCTCTTAAAACTGCTTCTCGGGATATCAAAAAGTTCATATCTTGGCATAACTTGGTTCACGATTTGAGACCTTTCTCGGGCCGATATTTGGCATGTACTTCATTCTTCATATCTTCGAGAGACGTTCTTGAGATAATGGTCTTCTCATCATAATAGAGTTTCTTCGCTTGGAGACTTTTGAGGGGTACTCCAACTTTGTTGACCACGACTTCATGATTATTTCTTCAATCTCTAATTGGGATTTTGAGATACAACGATCCGCCTCCTTTTCGGACTTGGATCTATTTATCCTCATACCTTGTTAGGGTCTTTTCGGATAGACTTCTCCATGATCTTTATGGGAGTTGATTGCTTTTCGTCGTGAGTCTTGATCCTTCATATTGACTTTAGGAATAATGCTTTTCACATCACTTTGGATCTTCAGCAATAAAATTGAATCCTCATGCCTTGTTAGGGCCTTTTCGGACTCGCCAATCTTCGCGCCCCGCTTCATAAGTTATGCCTTGGCTATGAACTCTTATCATTACCGAGCAACTTTTAAACGATCTTGGGCTAGAAGCTAAGTAACTTTTCAAATCGTAAGACCTTACTTATTGCAGATAAATTATTAGCAAGTGATGGGAGAATAGGCAAATAATTACACCAAGTGAGCTTGTGCAAGAATACCGACTTATAATTGACTCTATCATTTCTCGTCCTCCACAATTTAAAATCTCAAGTAATGAGACTCGTGGACACTTAGCCTAATAAACCAATTAAGGTCTATATGGTTAAGGATACTAGCTAGAATAAACTTGGATAAGTCTATTCGGGTTGAGTCAAAATAAACGCAACGGGCCTAATATATCAAAGGCTTCTAAACTAGCTACACCACTTTATTAATATTTGACTTTATTGCGGGATATATACATATGAAAGCAACGATAAAAATTTAAAAATTACGACTAAATGGCCAAAGTTAATAAAAAAAATTTGAAAAATGCTGAAAAATAGGATTTTCCGGTTAATTGAAGGCATTTTCATGGAAAAGTCCACTTAAAACTACGATAGAAGTCCCCCCTACACTTAAGATAAACATTGTCCTCAATGTTTAAGCATGTGGGAAAAATCCCCCCTACACTTATGACATTGTGCACGTTGGTTAACTCAAGTTAAGGAAGAGACGACTAAAGTGATCAATTTCAAATGTGAGTATGAAGGAAATTGAATCACGATAGTTGAGAGATAGAACCGGATTTCGGATAAACACGGGAGCACGGTTCTTCAAAGATTCCAAGAGTGCACTTATCCCTGTAATCACATCCACAAAAGGCAAACACATATAGAAGTCCCCCCCTACACTTAGGGGATTAAAACATGCAAGGATAGAAACTCGGGCTGCCTCCCGAGGAGCGCTTGTTTTTGATAACCTAGTCACGAGCCTGACTCGACCCAAAGTTAGTTCATGGGGAACGTGGTGAGGGATGGAATCACCTCCTTAGAGGTGTCCTCACCAAAGTACAACTTCACTCGTTGGCCATTCACCTTAAAATTTGGTCCATTAGGTTGAGCGAGCTCGAGAGTACCATATGGAAAAATTTGGGCGATGGTGAATGGGCCGGACCAACGAGATTTAAGCTTGCCCGAAAAGATTTTCAACCGAGAGTTAAAAAGTAAGACTTTGTCTCCAACATGGAACTCTCGGTTTTTGATCTTGGAGTCGTGAATGAGCTTAGTTCTTTCCTTATAGATCAAAGAGTTTTCATAAGCCTCATTCCGAAGTTCATTCAGCTCATTGAGTTGGATCTTGCGTAGGTCACCGGCTTTGTTTATATCAAAATTGGCCCACTTCAAGGCCCAATAAGCCTTGTGTTCCAACTCAATGGGGAGGTGGCACGCTTTCCCGTACACAAGACGATAGGGCGTACAGCCGATCGGGGTCTTGTAAGCAGTACGGAAAGCCCACAAAGCATCATCGAGTTTATCAGCCCATGCGGCACGATGCTCTCCCACGGTTCTTTCCAAAATTCGCTTCAGTCCTCGGTTGGATATTTCGGCCTGGCCATTAGTTTGTGGGTGATAGGCTGTGGAAAGACGATGGTTTACACCGTACTTAGCCATGACTCTTGCAAATTGGTCATTGCAGAAATGAGTCCCACGATCACTAATAATGGCACGAGGCACACCGAAGCGAGCGAAAAGAGCTTTCAAAAAGTTACAAACCACCCTTGCGTCATTAGTAGGCAAAGCTTTGGCTTCAACCCACTTGGAAACGTAGTCAACGGCTACAAGGATGTATTTGTTTCCTTTAGATGAAGGGAATGGCCCCATAAAGTCGATACCCCAAACATCAAAAATTTCACACTCTTGAATGAAATTCTGAGGCATCTCGTCTTTATGTGTGATTTTGCCTTGCTTTTGGCAAACATCACATCGCTTAACCATATTGTGAGCATCACGATATATGGAGGGCCAATAAAATCCCGAATCAAACACTTTCTTTGCGGTGTAGTTGGGACCAAAGTGACCACCAGTGGGTCCTTTGTGGCAAGCATCAAGGATATCCGACGCTGCCGGTCCATCAACACATCGGCGAATTATCAAATCAGCACATTGTTTGAATAGGTAAGGGTCGTCCCAAAAGTAAGTCTTGATGTCGTTAAAGAACTTCTTCTTTTGCTGGGACGTCAACCCTTCCTTGAGAATTCCACCCGCCAAGTAGTTTGCAAAGTCCGCAAACCACGGGGTTTCATTCGGCTTCGAGTTTATAGACATTAAGGTCTCCAAGGGAAAAGAATCATTGATTTCTTTGGTCGGATGATCCCCTTGGTATGGATCCTCAAGTCTACTAAGATGGTCCGCGGCTAAGTTTTCTGCTCCTTTTTTATCGCGGATGTCGATTTTAAATTCCTGGAGCAGCAAAACCCAGCGAAGAAGTCTTGGTTTGGAATCTTGCTTTGTCAACAAGTACTTCAATGCGGAATGATCGGTGTACACAATGGTGGTGGAAAGGACAAGATAGTGGCGGAATTTTTCAAAAGCATAGACGACCGCTAAAAGCTCTTTTTCGGTTGTCGTATAATGCAATTGTGCCCCAGTCATTGTCTTGCTAGCGTAATGGATTGGTTGGAAGTGTTTGTTCACTCTTTGTCCAAGAACCGCTCCAATAGCAAAATCACTAGCATCGCACATCAACTCAAAAGGAAGCTCCCAATTAGGGGTAACCAAGACGGGTGCCTTAGTTAGCTTATCCTTAAGCGAGTTGAAGGCTTCAAGGCACTCTTTGGAGAAGATAAAAGGAGTATCTTTTTCCAAGAGGTGGGTCATCGGGCGAGCGATTTGAGAAAAATCTTTGATAAATCGGCGGTAGAAGCCCGCATGACCCAAGAAACTTCTCACACCCTTCACAGTTGAAGGTGGAGGCAACTTTGCTATAACATCAACTTTAGCACGGTCTACTTCAAGACCGGCTTTCGAAATCTTATGTCCAAGCACGACGCCTTCTTTTACCATAAAATGGCATTTTTCCCAATTTAGAACAAGGCGAGTGTCTTCGCACCGCTTTAGCATACGTTCTAAATTGGCAAGGCAAGCAGAGAAGGAATCCCCGAAGACCGAGAAATCATCCATGAAGACTTCCATGGTTTGTTCAACCATGTCATGGAAGATAGCTAACATACACCTTTGGAAAGTCCCTGGCGCATTACATAAGCCAAAAGGCATTCTTTTGTAAGCGAAAGTGCCGTAGGGACAAGTGAATGTAGTTTTCTCTTGATCTTGGGGATCGATGGGTATTTGAAAATAACCCGAGAAACCATCCAGAAAGCAGTAATATTCATTACCGGCTAGACGTTCAAGCATTTGGTCCATAAAAGGTAGGGGGAAATGATCCTTTCTCGTGGCATCATTGAGTTTGCGGTAGTCTATACAAACTCTCCACCCAGTAACGAGACGAGTGGGAATCAACTCGTTGTGTTCATTGGGAACAACGGTTATTCCGCCCTTCTTGGGCACACAATGGATTGGACTAACCCATGGTGAATCCGAAATAGGGTAAATCATACCCGCATCAAGAAGTTTGATAACCTCTGTTTTGATGACTTCATGGATTTTTGGATTCACCCTTCGTTGGCTTTGAATAGTGGGCTTATAGTCGTCCTCCATGAGAATTTTGTGCGTGCAGAAATGAGGATCAATTCCACAGATATCCGAGATTTTCCACGCAATAGCCTTCTTGTGAGCTTTCAACACAACAACGAGGCGAGTCTTCTCTTCATCTTCCAAATCCTTTGCAATAATGACGGGCGACTTCTTGTTGTCGTCAAGGAACACGTACTCGAGATGTGGCGGCAACTCCTTTAGTTCCAAATCCGGAGGATTTTCGACGGGAGGCGTTTTCAACGTCGGAGTATCGATAGCAATGACCGTGGGAGATGGAGGCGAAGGATTGTCTTCGGTGAGAAGATTGTCAAAGAAACTCATATCTTCATCCCCCTCGGTGGGAGAATCATTAGTGGGTAAATTCGCATCTCCCATGGTAGCTTCAAGATTGTTCCAGAATAAATCACTATCTCCAAATAGAGACAACGATGAATCAATGGAGGACACGGTCTCAACAGTGGGAAGAGAGGTAGGAATACTTTTGCAAGCATCATTAAAGTGTTCTTCACAAGCCTCATCAAGAACGTCAATACAATTAACGCTCTCATATGAATAGGGCTGTTTAGACAACTTTCCCATGTTGAAGACTACTTTGTCGTCACCCACTCTCATGATAAGCTCACCGGCTTCAACATCAATGAGAGTGCGACCGGTCCTCAAGAATGGACGACCAACAATAAGTGGCACACGGGGGTCCATCTCGTAGTCGACGACAACAAAATCAGCAGGGAATGTGAATTTGTCGACTCCTACGATGACATCTTCGGCTATCCCCACTGGATAAGCAACCGTACGGTTGGCCAATTCCAAAGTCATTTTAGTGGGGACTAGCTCTGGGAGAGATAATTGCTTCCAAACACTTAGAGGCATGAGATTAATACTGGCACCTAGATCGGCTAGGGCCATGCAATTCTCTACTCCCGGGAAATTGCAAGGGATAAGAAAACGACCCGGATCACCAAGCTTGGTTGGTAATTTCCTTAAGAGCACTGCAGAGCAGTTCTCATTAAGTTGGGTGTTGGCAATGTCGAGGAGCTTTTCCTTGTCGCTCAGAAGGTCTTTAAACATTTTCGCGTACTTGGGCATGTGAGCGAGAGCCTCAGCGAAGGAGATATTGAAATTCAGTTGTTTAAACATTTTAAGAAAGTTAGAAACCTGAATATCATCCTTGCTCTTTTGCTTCTCTTTCCTCAACCTAGAAGGATAAGGTATATTGGAAGAAGAGGAAGGCTTTGGGAGTATAGGATCACTCACAACCACGGGTGGAGGAGGGGTAGAAAGAAGAGGTGGAGAAATTGGGGAAGGAGAAGGGGGAGGAATAGGAGCAGGCGACTCGTTCTCCTTAGTCACAACCACCGGTGGAGGTATAGGAAGCTCGGGTTCCGTAGTACCTTTGCCACTTCGAGTGGTGATTGCTTTCATCTCCCCTCTTGGGTTCGCAACGGTGTTACTTGGAAGAGTACCCGAAGAAGAGGGTTGACTACTTTGGAAGAAACTAGCCATCATGTTCCTCAGATCATTAGTCTGGCTATCCAACGTGTTTCTCATGTCAGCTCGCAAATCATTTCCTTGCTTGACCAGATCTGCCTTCAAGTTGCGCACTTCCTCTTGTAGATTTCCCACTATCACATCATTGGTCCTCATATAGGTGGCGACCTCTTGGTGTTAAGCAGTGGTGGTTTGGTTGGAAGGAGCATTGTATGCAGGTGGTTGGTAAGCAGGTTGTTGGTATACTTGATTGTTACGTTGAGGCGGTTGTTGCTGCTTGTGAGGTGGAATATATGGTTGTCGAGGTTGCTGTTGTTGAGTAGGTCGGTTAAGGTTTTGTTGTTGGTTTGGGTTGGTAGGAGGAAAGCCAGGTGGGGAAAGATAGTTGTTTGATCGATAGCTAAGCAAGTTACGGTCACCTTGAGGTCTAGCTTGATAAGCAGGTTGTTGGTAGGTGCCATATGCCGCATTCACATTCTCAGCAGGGTAATCTTGGGTGGCGGTACAAGTTGTATAGGAATGGGGACCACCGCATATCTCACAAGGCTGGCTGACAGCGTTCACTTGTGCGTTTTTGGCGTTGTTGCTGTTGTTGTTGCTGACGGTGTGGGTGACAAGCGATTCAAGAAGCGTGGTGATTTTGTCTAATCGCTTGTCGCTGTCATTAGTTCTAGCACTAGCAACATTGGTCCTAACGCTCTTGGTTTGCACACGAGACTTGTTCTCAATGATATCCCAAGCAGCATTGGAAGTCTTAGCCAATAAATTACCCCCTGAGGCACTATTCAGTGAATCTTGGTCACTCATGCTTAAACCATTGTAAAAAGTATTTATTTGATGAACTTTGGTAAAACCATGTTGTGGGTATTTTCTTAAAAGATCTTTAAAACGATCCCAAGATTCACTGAATGACTCGTCGTACTTTTGTTCAAAGTTTATAATCTCATTCCGCAAAGCGGTAGTACGAGAGGGTGGAAAAAAGTAGTTGATAAACTTTGTTTCCAAATCCGTCCACGAGAGAATACTCTGTGGCGGTTCCTTAGCAAGCCAATGCCGGGCTTGTCCCTCTAAAGAAAAGGGAAAAAGTTGTAACCTTATCACTTCTTGGGAAACTCCATTGAACTTGACCGTGTTGGTGAGTTGTAAAAACCTCTTGATATGGTCGTGTGGGTCATCAATGGTTCGTCCCAAGAACGGTTGAGCTGAGACCATCTGGATAAAGCCTGACTTGAGCTCGAAGTTGTTGGCGGCAATTGGTGGGATGACAATTGGATCCGTGTTGCCATCAACATGAGCTTGCAGCAATTCAATCATTGGGCGATTATCCGGAAGGTGCTCATTGTTGTTGTTATTCATGTTGTTGAAAGGCGGGTTGTTGTTGTTATTATTGTTGTTCGGAGGTGGTATGTTATTGTTGTTTTGTACACCAGCCATGTCTAAGTTATCGAGAGGCTCGGGCTCTTGATAAGACGTGGATCGAGTGCGCATACACCTGCAAAAGAACGAACAAAGAAAAACAAAGCAAAAATATTTTTGGTTTTTATTGTTTTTTACTTTTTAGGATTTTTGAAAATTTTATATTTTTTAGTTGTTTTTGAAAATTTTCTTGAAAAAGTAACGTTCACGGGGAACGGATCCCAAAATCCAATTTTTCACAAAAAACTTTTGATCTTAACGAGAAGAGCCGGCAGCGGCGCCATTTGATACACGTACTCTCAATGGGTTCAATTTTTACTCTCTCGATATCCTCTCGAATTGATCTAGGCCTTAAGTGGAATGATTGTTCTTGGTTACTAAATAAAGGGGTTGGGTTTTCTAGTCTAATAGAAAGTGGAAATGAAAGTTTAAATCAAAGGCAATTACTTTAATTAATATTAACAAAAACTTGGTTGAAAATTTAAAGTTCAAATTAAAATCAAATTAAAATGTAAATTGTGAAATATGAGCAGAGAAATAGTAAAACATCAACAGTAAACATCAACAGTAAACAGTAACTTTAAAATACCTAAAATTTAACTGATTCGGAACTTTATGACTTGATTCGGAACGTTCTGATTCGGAAGACACTATTCACTCATCCGGAACTTACTCATCCGGAACTTTCCGAATGAGTGTTCACTCGGAACTTGCTGGATCGGAAGTTTCTGATTCGGAACCTTCAGCTTGATTCGGAACTTTCCGAATGAAAAGGTTGATTCGGAACTTTTGCTTCGTCCGGAAGTCACTGGTTCGGAAGTTTTAAACTTCCGAATGAAGGGCTTGGTTCGGAACTTTATGACTGATCCGGAACTTTCCGGATGAAAGCTTGATTCGGAAGTTTTCTCTTGATTCGGAACTCTAATGCTTGGTTCGGAAGTTTCCGAATGAAGGACTCATTCGGAACTTTTTTGGCTGATTCGGAAGTTTGGAAACCAGATACAGTAACTGTATAGCGAAGAACACGGGACACAGATTTTAACCAAAATCAAATCAAATACTTAAAAAGATTTTACCAAATTAAACACAAATCATTTAGACACCATAAGCAACAAATCCCACTAATAAAAACACAAATCCAAACAACTTTTGAAGATCAAATCAAGAAAAAATAAAACTTAATAACTTGAAGATAAAGATGATGATGAACAAGATGAAATGAAAGATTAAACAAGAACTTGGTATTGAATGATTGATGTTTTGACAAGATGAAACAAAGATTAAAATTACAAGATTGAAGAATTAAAAATAAAAATCACCAATCACCCTAGTGGTGATGGTGTTCTACGAACCAGGAGAAAGAAAAGGGAGGAAGAAAGAAAAACTAGCTAACTCCAAAAATGTGTGTGGGATGGCCTATTTATAGGTGTTTCCTTTGGTTGGTGAGTGGGCTTTCTCCCGTTCTTTGTGTCTTTTCGTCTTTTCAGAAAAGTTTCCATTTTCGATTCTGATTCGGGATTTGTCGTCGATTAAATTCAACTCGTCTTTTAATTTCTTCATTTAATAGACTTGAGTTTCTTCGACTTATATAAATCTTCCATCTTTGGTCCTTTTCTTCGATAAATCTTCGAATAGGCCCAGTGACTTCAAATCTTTTGCATCTCTTGGACAATAGACTTTATCTTGAGTCTTTTTCTTCAGTAAAACCCGTGCAATCCCATGTTTTCTTCAATATTTATCCGGTTGGCTCTGAAAACACAATAAACACAAAAACCACGCATAATTCCAAACAAATGATATTAAATACGTGTTTTGGTCTCGTTTTAGCCCGAATTAAGTGGTAAAAGGACGGGTGTTTACACACCTATCATAACGGAAACATCTTTAAATAAATTTATATTAGGTTCTTTCTAGATTATAATATCTATGACTAATTCACAACCATTCACGGTATAATTTCAAGTCTAAATGCAGAATATGGTCATCCATCAAGAATTATTTAGATCACTTTTGATAATCAACATCTTATCATTTAGGGTAATTCTACTCGAGTTCCCATCAATTAAGACAATGTCGTCATGTCATAATCAATCAATCCATTCTACTGGCACTATCAACTTTCCAGTTTCATTACCGTTGATAAGATGTGAACTTCTCAAAAGACTAATAATAACTCATAATCCTTCACAAATTCAAGGATATATGGAGACACAACTACCATTAAAAGAGTAAGGTCAACGCATAATCTACGCGAGAGAATTTCAAATCAGATACAGACGAAAACATTTACGAATATAAGTCTATCCCATGTTTTCATGAATTGAGTACGCATTCGAAAGCTCCTCGGATCGTTACCCAGGTCATTTAAATGATATCTAATCAAAAGAAATGATAGGAACGTCGATACATCCAGTCGGGTATCAACACTCGGTAATCAGAAACTTTTCCTAAGAATGTCGCCACGGGAGGATTGGACAAGAAGGGAATATCTATTGTCACATAAGACAAACTTCACAGATGAGTAAATTCGACTAAGAAGAATAAATAGTACAGGCACATATGTAGGTGTCCCTATCAATATGTCCCTATTTTTCACTTCTTGCAGATCTCATAAAATTTAATCTTTCACAATCTTCAAAGAAAATTTAGTGTTTATTAATAATTTCATGGTGACTACTAATCAGCCTTGCATGGTCCATTCCAAATTGTATGTAGGCGTGCAACTATATAAAATTTCAAGATTAACGATGCAACACTCAGTTCGTCAAAACATTGTCATCATGTTTAAAATATATATTCATGCTTAATTCAAAATGAATTTACAGATATGTTCTTTATCATGGAAACAATTAAGTTTTTCCAAAGTGTTTCATAAACGACTTTATTTCGATAACGATTACTCATAAATCTCACTCTGAATAATCCATATAGTGATGAAAATCCAATTTTTCTCAAGGAATATTGTTTTATCTTATAAAAACAATGAGTGATTTGCAAAAGAGTGATGAAGACTTGTTCACCAAGAACTAACTACAATATAATAGGAAATGAGCTTAGCCAAATAATCATGAGGTTTGATAGGTGTGAAAACACCCATCCTTTTACCACTTAATTATGGCTAAAACGAGACCAAAACACGTATTTAATATCATTTGTTTGGAATTATGCGTGGTTTTTGTGTTTATTGCGTTTTCAGAGTCAACTGGATGAATATTGAAGAAAACATGGGATTGCACGGGTTTTATCGAAGAAAAAGACTCAAGACGAAGTCTATTGTCTAAGAGATGCAAAAGATTTGAAGTCACTGTGCCTATTTAAAGATTTATCGAAGAATAGAGCCAAAGATGGAAGATTCATATATGTCGAAGAACTCGAGTATATTAAACAAAAGATTATAAGACGAGTTGGAATTATTCACCGACACTTCTAAAAATCCAAAGTCGGAAACGTTTATTTAAAGAAGCGTGAAGACCAAAGAAGAAAGAAGAAAAGAAGCCCGATACCAAAGCCCATTCACAAGCCCATACCACACGCCTATATATATGACCTTACTTCACAAAAAAAATGACTTAGCTAGTCTTAGTTTAGTTTTTCATTTTCTCTCTAGTTTTAGAGAGAGAAAGTTCCCAACTTTCTCTCACTAAATTTTTCTTTGTTTTCATCTTTCAAATCATAAGCTTTTCATTAATCTTTTTACTTTGAGTTCTTTTAATTAAAAAGTTTAAGTTTAAGTTTGTGTTCTTTAATCTCTTCCTACATTTCTTGGTTTCATTTTGCCTTTGATCGGAAATTTACCATCATACGGATTGGTTTCGTTTCATGTGTTAGTAGTTAAAAGATTAATCTTTTCACTACTTTTTAAGCTTTTACTTGATTTAGGCTATAAGTTCTTTATGCTTATTAGCTTACTTCATGCTTTAGCTTATTGGTTTTCGGATTTCATCAAGGTTTAGTCATTCAAAAGTTTTGTTTATTAAGTTTAAGGTTTCTCGTCTACAAAAGTTGTTCAATTTAATCTTTTTGAAGTGCTTAAGTCCCGGTTAAAATAGCTTATTGTAAGTGCTTATTGAGGTTTTAGCTTTTCACCATTTTCGGATTAGTTTTGCATTTCATCGCAATACAAGGGTTGTAAACATTCCGACGGGTGCTTATTTTGATCGCAATAACCCAGGTGTGGGTTCTACTTTGCGATCGGGTAGTAATTCCCCCTTATTCTGATCTGGATTGCGATCGCTTATTGTGATCGCACATTCCGACGGGATTTAAGGTCCTTTATTAAGTCGAAACTCTGGCCAATTTCTATTTACCTTATTCCGATCTGACATTGCGACAAAAGGTTCTTACAACATTCCGATCTGACTTTCCGATAAGACATCATTCCGACAGCTTGATCTTAATTATTCCGATGGTGACAGACATGAACATTCCGATGGACTTCATTACGAAATTCCGATGGATAGTTTTTGTTACATTCCGATGCTTTTGATTTTAATACATTCCGATAGAAATAATTTTCCACATTCCGATAGAACAAGTTTTTAAGCATTAATTCAATTAAGTTTTCAAAGTATTTGTCTAATCTTTTATTTACGTTTTCAAGCATTTACTTTTAACTTGTCAATCTAGTTTAATCTTTCAAAGCTTTAATTTTACTCTTCGACACTTACTTATTTGTCATTAGTTTAAAATAGATAAACAAACCAACACCTTTTTATTAACCATGAACAAATCATTCCACTTAGAGCCGTGATCAATTCGAGGAGATACCGAGAACTAAATCCGAACCCTATAGCAAAACACATGTATCAAATGGCGCCGCTGTCGGCTCTTCTCGTTAAGATCAACAGTATTTTGTGAGAACTTGGATTTTGGGATCCGTTCACCGTGAACGCTACTTTTTCATAAAAAATTTCAAAAAACAAAAAAATATAAAAAATTTCAAAAATCCTAAAAATTAAAAAACATAAAAACCAAAAATATATTTGCTTTGTTTTTGCCTTGTTAGTTCTTTTGCAGGTGCATGCGTACACGATCAACGTCTTATCAAGAGCCCGAGCCTCTCGAAGACTTAGACATGGCCGGTGTACAAAACAACAACAATAACCCACCTCAAAACAATAATAACAATAACAACCCACCTTTCAACAACAATAATAACAACAACAATGAGCCTGTACCGGATAATCGCCCGATGATTGAACTTCTGCAAGCACATGTAGATGGCAACAATGATCCAATTGTCATACTCGAGTTTGCAGCCAACAACTTTGAGCTCAAATCCGGCTTTATCCAGATGGTCTCTGCTCAACCATTCTTGGGGCGTACCATTGATGATCCACATGACCACATCAAGAGATTCTTGCAACTCACCAATACGGTCAAATTCAATGGTGTTCCACAAGAGGTAATCAGTTTACAACTTTTTCCCTTTTCTTTAGAGGGACAAGCCCGGCATTGGCTTGCTAAGGAACCGCCACAGATTATTCTTACGTGGACGGATTTGGAGACCAAGTTTATCAACTACTTTTTCCCACCCTCTCGTTCTACCGCTTTGCGAAATGAAATCATTAATTTTGAACAAAAGTACGATGAGTCTTTTAGTGAATTTTGGGACCGTTTCAAAGATCTTTTAAGAAAATGCCCACAACATGGTTTTACCAAAGTGCACCAAATTAACACTTTTTATAATGGTTTAAGCATGAATGACCAAGATTCACTAAACAGTGCCTCAGGGGGTAATCTTTTGGCTAAGACTTCCAATGCTGCTTGGGATATCATTGAGAATAAGTCTCGTGTGCAAACCAAGAGTGTTCGGACCAATGTCGCTAGTGCTAGTACTAGTGACAGCGACAAGCGAATTGACAAAATCACTGGGCTTCTTGATACGCTTGCTACCCAAACCGCCAGCAACACCAACAGCATCAACGCTAAAAACGCTAAAGACGCTCAAGTCAATGCTGTTAGCCAACCATGTGAGATATGCGGGGGTCCTCACTCTTACACCACTTGTACTGCCACCCAAGATTACCCTTCTGAGAATGTGAATACAGCATACGGTACCTATCCTCCACCTGCTTATCAAGCTCGTCCTCAAGGTGACCGCAACCTGCTTAGCTACCGCTCCAACAACTATCTCTCACCACCCGGTTTTACTCCTAACAGCCCAAACCAACAACAAAACCTCAAACGCCCTCCTCAACTACAACAACAATCTCGTGGACCATACATACCACCTCACAAACAACAACAACCACCTCAAAGAAACAACCAAGTTTACCAGCAACCTGCTTATCAACCACCCGCATACAATGCTCCTCCCAACCAACCCACCGCTTTACACCAAGAAGTGGAAACCTACATGAGGACTAACGATGTGATCGTGGGAAATCTTCAGCGGGAAGTGCTCAACTTGAAAGCAGACCTGGTGAAAGAAGGGAACGATCTGAGAGCTGATATGATGGCTAGTTTCTTCCAAGGTAATCAACCCTCTTCTTCGGGCACTCTTCCGAGTAACACCGTTGCGAATCCAAGAGGGGAGATGAAAGCAATCACCACTCGCAGTGGCAAAGGTACCAAGGAACCCGAGCTTCCTATACCTCCATCAGTGATTGTGACTAAGCAAAAACGAGTCACCTGCTCCTATTCCTCATCCTTCTACTTCCCCAATTTCTCCGCGTCTCACTGCTACCCCTCCTCCACCCAAGGATGTGAGTGATCCTATTCTCCCAAAGCATTCCTCTTCTTCCGATATACCTTATCCATCCAGGTTGAGGAAAGAGAAGCTCAAAAGCAAGGACGATATTCAGGTTTTGAACTTTCTTAAAATGTTTAAACAATTGAATTTTAACATCTCCTTCGCTGAGGGTCTCGCTCACATGCCTAAGTACGCGAAAATGTTCAAAGATCTTCTTAGCGACAAGGAGAAGCTTCTTGATATTGCTAACACCCAACTTAATGAGAACTGCTCTACAATACTCTTAAGGAAATTGCCAAACAAGCTTGGTGATCCGGGTCGTTTCTTAATCCCTTGTAACTTCCCAGGAGTAGCGAATTGCATGGACCTCGCCGATCTAGGTGCCAGTATTAATCTAATGCCTCTAAGCGTTTGGAAGCAATTATCTCTCCCTGAGCTAGTCCCCACCAAAATGACTCTGGAATTAGCTAACCGTACGGTTGCTTATCCAGTGGGGATAGCCGAAGACGTCTTTGTAGGAGTCGACAAATTAAGTTTTCTTCCCGATTTCCTCGTAGTCGACTACGAGATGGACCCTCGTGTGCCACTGATTGTTGGTCGTCCATTCCTGAGGACCGGTCGCACTCTCATCGATGTTGAAGCCGGTGAGCTTATCATGAGAGTGGGTGACGATAAAATTGTCTTCAACATGGGAAAGTTGTCTAAACAACCTTATTCCAACGAGAGTGTTAATTGTATTGACGTTCTGGATGAGGCTTGTGAAGAACACTTTATTGACGCTTGTAAAAATATTACTACCTCTCTTCCCAATGTTGAGACCGTTTCCTCTATTGATTCATCACTGTCTCTATGTGGAGAAAGTGATTTCTTTTGGAAAGATCTTGAAGCCACCATGGGAGATGTGAACTTAGCAAATGACGATTCTCCCACCAATTGGAATGAAGACATGCATTTCTTTGAAAACCTTCTCAAAGAAGACAATCTTTCTCCACCATCTCCAACGGTTATTGCTATCGATGCTCCGACTTTGAAAACGCCTCCCATCGAAAATCCTCCAGATTTAGAACTTAAAGAGTTGCCGCCCCATCTCGAGTACGTGTTCCTTGAAGAAAACAAGAAGGCGCCTGTCATCATCGCAAAGGACTTGAAAGATGAAGAGAAATATCGCCTCATCGCCGTGCTTAAAGATCATAAGAAGGCAATCGCTTGGAAAATTTCCGACATCCGCGGAATTGATCCGACATTTTGTACTCACAAGATTCTCATGGAAGATGACTTTAAACCCATAATCCAGAGCCAAAGAAGGGTTAATCCTAAAATTCATGACGTCATCAAACAAGAGGTTATCAAACTTCTAGATGCCAGCTTGATTTACCCTATTTCGGATTTGCCGTAGGTAAGTCCCGTCCATTGTGTGCCCAAGAAGGGCGGAATAACCGTTGTTTCCAATGAACACAACGAGTTGATTCCCACTCGTCTCGTTACTGGGTGGAGAGTTTGTGTAACAACTCGAATTTTCGCGTCTTATTATTGTAATAGAGACGTGTTCGTTATTAAACGTTTTATGTATTAACGGTTTGCGCCGGTTATGAATGTTTGCTAAACCTTCGAGATTACACGTATCCATCCTTACTTAAGTTGTGTGTTGAGATTGTATTATGTTGTTCACATTGTTAAGCTTTTACGCGTCTAAAGCTTATGTCATTTTGATAAACCCCTAATGGGCCGAATACTACTAACCTAATGGGTTGAGCCTTAATGGGCCAAACTGGCCATAAAACCCTTGCTGGGCCGAATGATACAAACTAATTTAACACAACAATGAATAAAAATCAAACTTGGTAAACTTTTTATTCATATTTTCAAATTGGTTAATCTCAGTTAACCCAAGTCAAACCTACAATATACTGACTTATTTTATAAGTCCACTCACCAGATAAATCCAACACACATGCCAAAAATTCCTTATTTGGGCATGTCACAAGACCTCCAATTCCAGATTAGGTTTTACCCTATGCCGAGATTAAAATGTTAAATACAGTCCATTTACACAAAGTTTATAACACACAAACATAAACACTTAATGAAATTCTGGGAAGGTAATTAAGGAACAAGTGATATATCTTGAGCAAAACCAAGTTGAGACTCCACTGTTTGTCCGAATACACAATTCGAACCAAAACCCTCATTGTGAGTCTTCTATCCAACTTTCTTTTACTTTCCTTACATTCTTTTGCATCCATAGATGTGCTTGACAACACCCTACCTGCGAAAAAATTTATCAGAGAGAGTTAGATATTTAAAACCCATTCCAATTAAGTGCTAGACATATTAGAAACTTGGAAAAATGACCATAGCTAATTTTTATGAACCCACGACACCCACATAAAACTGCCGAGACCATACTAAGACTGCCTTCACATTTTTATTGTCATTTTGTATAAAAATATTAACAAATTAACAGTGATGATAGTAGTAAATAAAAGCCCCTCTAACCGAACCATATACCCAATCGACCAAAGCCCTAACTTTTTAAATATCAGTTTCAAATATGAAATTAACACAATTCATCTTACAAAAACACTAATTAGACTTAATTAAACCCTCGTGTATAAAAACCCCTAATTATTCAAAACCCTAATTTTCGAAAACTCATTTTAATTCAATAATTGACATTAAGAGATTTATGAAAACACTAGTTAATTAGAATGAAACCCAAGATTAAAGAAACCCCCAAATGTTTGAAACCCTAATTTTTATTAATTAGTTATATGATGAAATTAACATGGATTTATACCCGAAAACATTAATTAATTGTAATGAAACCATGGAATTAGAAAACCCCCAATATTTCGAAAACCCTAAATTATTTATAATTTATTCGAGAACCTCATGCCATATTCTTAATTAAATCAAATGATTTTCAAACTAATGAATCCCTTTTTATTTTCGAATGTATAAAACGAAAATCAGTTTGAACCATTTAATTAGAAGGAAAGAAGATTAGAACTTATCTTTTGTGAAGAACCACCATCGAATCACCCTGGAAACACCTCGAAAACGATTTGGTTTAGATGAAGGGATGATGTCCCACATCCTACTCTTGTTATACGACCTAGGTTTTCAAGTTTATGATGATAATGAATTGGTATTATTATTGGTTTGGCCATAGTTGATGTGGATCCAAGTTTTTAGAGAGAGAGAGGAAAGGGACGGTTGGCAGAGTTATCTGGGAAAGAGAGAAGAGTGGACTGTGTGTTTTGGGGGAATGAATAAAACGTGTAACAGATATATGACTACCCCCTTTTCATTGTTTGTATCGCCTGGTTTGGGGCCGTGTTAGCTAAGAAATCAAATGGGCTGAGCCCATGTTTTGTTTGGAGGTTGGGTTGTTTGGTTTGGTCGGGTGTATATAAGCCCAAACAAAATTTTGGGTTATAAATTGTAATACTAAGACCAAAGCCCGTTTAATAAATAACCAAGTTTTAAATGTCGCGTTTTTCCGTAAACAAAATATACCGTCAAGCACAACTAGGATGTCATGCTTTTTATTGGTATAATATTAGATGTCGTAACACGGTCCTTATATTCAAATAGGTCGCGGATAGCGTGACCGTATTCTCGAGCTACATTTACATTTCATCACTTTGCTGATTTAACGAGGTGAGTTTATAGCCCCACTTTTTAACTGCTTTTACTGCTTTTTGGGGTGAGACATTGCTTGATTTAACGTATGAACACAAGTGCATTTACTGATTTATATACTAGTCTAAGTCCCACTAAAAACCCAGTTGCTTTGGCCCGTGAATCGTGAACCGTTAATTACTTTGTGTAAGCGCGAATGTTATGGATAGATCTATCGGGGTTGACGCCCCTGTCCGTCTTGGTCCAACAAGGGACAAGCGGGCATAGTTTCATTTGAGTCTGAGATAGGATGTCGTGGGTTTAGGCATCCAGTTGGGCTACATTTATATGATTATACTGCCGGTGTTGTTAACGCTTCGGTGTCACGAGCTTAGACTGTAATAAATGCTTTTATGATGACTTTGTATTTGTTTTATTGTCATCACGTTTGGGAAAATCTTGTGGTTCATTAAACACTTCAAATTAACTAAACCTATGAACTCACCAACTTTATGTTGACGCTTTAGGAATGTTTTTCTCAGGTATTAAGAAGGAAGATGCTATGTGAGGTCTCATGCACTGCCGTCATTTCTATTGAAAATAAAGATCATTTGTACTATTTGGAAACAATGTTTTTGTATCTGTGACCAGTTTTATGCTTCCGTACTATGTTAAAACTATTTATTTTATCAAATGCAAGTGATCAATTTTCCCGAACGTCTCATTTAGTGGTCGTTCTTTGTAACTGTGTGTATGATAATCATGACGTCACTACTCCCTTGTTGCCATTATACTCTGATATTTTGGGAGTGTGACAGATTGGTATCAGAGACATAGTTATAGAGAACTAGGTTGCATTTAGTAACTCTAGACTATAACTGTTATGTGTTTAGTTGATTATCATAGTAAGTATTAAGTATATATATATACATGGATATATATATATATATATATGTAATGAACAATTATTATTGGAGTCGAGTGATTCAACATTATATAATTTATGATAAATGGGATACATGTGATTTAACAAATTACGAGATATAATTACATGGGGTACATGTGCAACAACAAAATCCGAGTTATGTTATATGGGATACATGTGGTTTGAACAATGATTGTTATATGTTATGTCGATGTCCCTTTCACGGACTAATTATATGAGATATTTACACACATCTATTCTGTTTATGTTACAACGATGTCTTCTTCTGATGATTCAACGTATACAGGGGCATACTACAACCGCAGTTCACAGTCGACTATCAGTTCATCGGTGGGATTACCTAGAGGATCACCATCAGGATATCCGTGGTACCGGATGACTTCAGATGATGAGACTGAGAGAGAGACAGAGGAGGTTTACCGTTCACCGATCCATATCCCTGATGCACCAGCGGATGACGTACTTAGCCTAGAAGGCGGAGGAGAGGACGACCTAGCCGCTGATGTGGTGCAGTCACCAGGGCAGGCATCAGTCACTAGGGGTGAATCAATGGAGGATACTGAGGATGATGATGAGGAGTTCACCAATGGAGAAGGTGAACCCATGGAGGTCACAGACACTGAGGACCCCCCTGCTACGTATTCTGCTACTCCTGAGGATTCCATCGCACTCATCTCCTCGTCTTCGTCTGAAGACGAAGGGGGAGGGGCAGACATCTCTACCCCAGCACCTGGCACTCTGCCTTTCTACTATGTTAGGCGACGTCTCCGAGGGAGAGCCGCCCGACCACCACCTTCACCTTACCGACCCCTCATACCTTTCTCTGCCACTGACAGGCATGCAGCCCGCACATCTGCCAGTCCTGCCCCAGAGGCGTCACTACCACCACCACCACCAGAGACTGTACCTGCTGTGTATCAGGAGATGCTTGTCGATGTTGGTATCTCTACTGGACCGAGAGCTGCGACCCCTCTTCCTAGGAGAGCTACATCAACAGTTGTGATGCTTGGAGCAGCGGATGGATGTGTGACGACCCGTTTGAATAGGTTGGAGGATGCTGTGGAGACTTTGGGTGAGGAGTATAATGAGGTGCAGGATAAGCTGGAGGCATTGACAAAGAAGAGCCCAATTGAGGATGAGACAACGTTGACGGTTTGCGTGACCCGTCTTCGAGGACAGCTCCATGCTGTTCTCGACCAGATGGACACCATGCCGAATGCTCGCCTCGAGGAGATCGAGAGCCTGATGACCCGTTGGGGAGTAGAGCCACAGGTTGAGGTAGGTGGACTAGAGGCACCTGTTGAGGACCCTATTGCTGACTTGGATAGCAGGTTTAGGGCCGCTTGCCATGATACTGATGTCAGACTTAGAGATGCCCAGGCTCGCGAGGACGTGGTTGAGAGGAGGCTGACAGAGATTGAGAGAGCACTTCACAGAGCCGTGAGGGTACTAGTTAGATTTACCATGTACTGTTGACTCATTGTTGTACGACCACTAAGCTATGAGGTTTATCTCAGCTAGTTGGCATTTTCCATTTTTCCTTATTATGTATGTCGGACTGTGATGTATTTCAAAACATTTCTATGGATGTTAGGTTATGACATTATCTTATTTGGGTTACAAAATTTGTGCGATCATCATATATTGTTTATTATACCGTTGAGCATTTCATAATTGTATTGTGCGTGCCATGAATGTTATGCCTGGCAAAACTCATTGTCTTGTTTACCTTTTAGATTATGGCGCCAGTTAGAAGATCTGAGACACAGAATCCACCAGCTGCTACCGGTGGGATTGACCCAGTCATGCTCAGTCAAATGATCGCGGAACGGGTGGCTGAGGCACTCGCAGCAGCTGAAGCGATTCGTACAGCAAGCACGCAAGAGGAGACAAACCAAGGGGCCACTATTGCCAATGTGGGGACCTGCACCTACAAGGAATTACGTGCGGTTACACAAGTGAGTTTCCGTGGTACTGAAGGTGCAGTAGGTTTGACTAGGTGGTTGGAGAAGTTGGAATCCCAATTTGGGATTAGCAATGTTGCTGAAGCTGATAAGGTGAAGTTTGCATCAAGCACATTGGTGGATGGTGCTTTGACTTGGTGGAATGTCTATGCTCGTGCAGTGACCATTGATGTTGCCCAAGCAACACCTTGGAGTGAGTTCAAAGCTATGTTTGTTAGGAAGTATTGCCCACGAAATGAAGTCAAGCAAATGGAGGTTGAGCTATGGAACTTGAAGGTCAAGGGTACCGCTCTTACTGCTTACAATCAGCCCTTTCAAGAGCTAATCTTGTTATGTCCCGAAATGGTGCCCAACGACGACCGATTGTTGGAGCGATACATTGAGGGCTTACCTTTGAGCATCAAGGGGAATGTGACTTCATCAAAGACAAATGACTTGCATGAGGCAATCGATATGGCTCAGAGTTTGATGTACCAAGTGGTGCAAGAGTTAGGAGAGAATACTGGAGACAAAAGGAAGTGGTATGGCAATCACTACAACAACAACAGCAACAACACTAATAACTACAGTCAAAACAAGCATCAAGAGGTGGATAGAGTGTTTACTGCTGGGCAAAGTAATGCTGGAAACTATGTTGGAAGACTTCCTTATTGTGGAAAGTATGGCCGACACCACGAGGGAGCATGTCCCCCTACATGCTACAACTGTGGAAAGGCTGGACATAAGGCAAAGGAGTGTCGAGCACCACCCCGTCCTGCTAACCAAAGAGGACCGGGAACTCAGGGTGGTCAAGGAGCGAATGTTACCTGTTTTGGGTGTGGAGAGAAAGGGCATTACAAGAATAAGTGTCCAAGAAGTGGGAACCAAGGTCGTGGTAATCAAATTCGAGGCAACCAAAACCACAACCAAGTGAACCAGAAGCAGAACCAGGGGAATCGGGGAGGAAATAACCGAGCCACAACCAGTGCTCCAAGTGGATTCACGGCACCTAGCAAGGTGTATCATTTGTGTGCTGAGGCTGCGGTGCAAGACAACAATGTTGTGACTGGTACGTTCCTAGTCAATAACAACTATGCTTCAGTACTATTTGATTCTGGTGCAGATAGGAGTTTTGTGTCATCTGCATTTAGTGAACGCCTAAAAATCACCCCTACTGCGTTAGATATTAAGTATAATGTAGAACTAGCCGATGGGAAGTCAGTAACCACCGATGCTATGCAGAAAGGATGTAGTCTAAGGTTACAAGATCGTTCGTTCAGTATCGACTTACTCCCCATAGAATTGGGAAGTTTTTATGTCATCATTGGAATGGATTGGATGTCGAAGCATCACGCGGAAATTGTATGTCATGAGAAATGCGTCCGTGTTCCTTATGGAAACAATGTACTAATCATACAAGGCGAAAGAAGTGGAGTGAAGAATGGATCGAGACTGGAAGTCATCTCATGTATTAGAACCCAAAGATACATTGAGAAGGGATGTCCAGTGTTCTTGGTTCAAGTAACGCGAAAGGAGGAAGAAGAAGATCATGAGAAGAAGGTTGAAGATGTACCGATCGTTAGAGATTTTCCAGACGTATTCCCAGAAGACTTACCGGGATTACCACCAACACGACAAGTGGAGTTTCACATAGAGCTTACACCATGAGCTGCACCTGTCGCTAGAGCCCCATACCGCTTAGCACCAGCAGAGATGAACGAGCTAGCTGAACAACTAAAGGAACTTTCTGGCAAGGGTTTCATTAGGCCGAGTTCCTCACCTTGGGGAGCACCGGTCCTATTCGTCAAAAAGAAAGATGGATCCTTTAGGATGTGTATTGATTACCGAGAGTTGAATAAGCTGACGATAAAGAACCGCTACCCATTGCCAAGAATTGACGATCTTTTCGACCAACTGCAAGGATCTAGCATATACTTGAAGATTGATTTAAGATCGGGATATCATCAGCTAAGGGTTAGAGAAGAAGACGTCCACAAGACGGCTTTTAGAACCCGGTACGGACACTACGAGTTCCAAGTTATGCCTTTTGGTTTGACAAACGCACCCGCGGTATTCATGGATCTCATGAACCGAGTTTGAACCATACTTGGACAAGTTTGTGATTGTATTTATCGATGATATTCTCATCTACTCTCGTTATGAAGAAGAACACAAAGAGCATTGAAGACCATACTAGAGCTGCTGAGGAAGGAGAAGTTATATGCAAAGTTTTCCAAATGTGAGTTTTGGATAAACACGGTGCAATTCCTTGGGCATGTAATCGATAGAAGTGGTATTCACGTTGATCCTGCTAAGATCGAGGCTGTGAAAGATTAGGCGACTCCTACAACACCCACGGAGATCCGCCAATTTTTAGGTCTTGCTGGTTACTATAGGAGACTCATTGAGGGTTTCTCCAAGATAGCTAAACCAATAACGGAGTTAACTCAAAAGGATAAGAAGTTTGAGTGGAAAGAGGATCAAGATTTGGCATTCCAAACATTGAAGCAGATGTTGTGTGAAGCACCTATACTAGCCCTACTCGAGGGTAATGAAGACTTTATGGTGTATTGTGATGCATCCATAAAAGGGTTAGGTGCGGTGTTGATGCAAAGGACTAAGGTCATTGCTTATGCGTCAAGACAACTAAAAGTGCACGAGAAGAACTACACAACTCATGATTTAGAGTTAGGAGCAGTGGTGTTTGCCCTGAAGATTTGGAGACACTACCTTTATGGCACAAAGTGTGTTGTATTCACTGATCATAAAAGTCTACAACACATCTTGAATCAAAAAGAACTCAACATGAGACAACGACGTTGGCTAGAGTTGCTCAGTGATTACGATTGCGAGATCCGTTATCACCCGGGCAAGGAAAATGTTGTGGCTGACGCTTTGAGTCGAAAGGAGAGAGTTCTTAGAGTGAAAGCCTTGGTGATGACCATTGACTTAGATCTTCCATCCTTAATTCTCAAGGCTCAGAAGGAGGCAGTCGAGGAGGAAATTCTCAAGACTTAAGATGTAGAAGGCATGATAAAGAAGTTAGAAGCTCGCCCAGATGGGACATTATGCCTTGATAATAGGAGTTGGTTACCGTGCCATGGTGACCTACGACCTTTGATTATGCATGAGTCACATAAGTCAAAATACTCCATAAATCCGGGATCTGACAAGATGTATCATGACCTCAAGATGTTGTATTGGTGGCCGAACATGAAGGCGGACATTGCTACATATGTTGGCAAGTGCTTGACTTGTGCCAAGGTCAAGGCCGAAAACATGAAACCATCAGGATTATTGGTCCAACCCGAACTGCCAGAATGGAAGTGGGAAAGGATCACTATGGATTTCATTACAAAGCTACCTAAAACCTCAGCTGGATTTGACACTATTTGGGTCATCGTCGACCGACTCACCAAATCGGCTCACTTCATACCAATCAAGGAGACAGATGGAATGGATAAGTTAGAAAGAACATACTTGGAGGAAGTAGTCACGAGGCATGGTGTGCCTGTGACTATAATCTCTGACCGAGATAGCCGATTTACTTCACAGTTTTGGAAATCACTGCAGGAAGCGTTGGGAACGCAGTTGGATATGAGCACTGCGTATCACCCCCAAACTGACGGTCAAAGTGAAAGGACCATTCAAACCCTAGAAGATATGCTGAGAGCTTGTGTGATCGACTTTGGAAATAGATGGGATAGGCACCTGCCTCTGGTGGAGTACTCATACAACAATAGTTATCACACTAGCATAAAGGCAGCACCGTTCGACGCATTGTATGGTAGAAAGTATCGTTCACCCGTGTGTTGGGCAGAGGTGGGTGAGGCCCAACTCACTGGACCCGAGATCATACATGAGACTGCTGAGAAGATCTTTAAGATCAAGAGCCGTATGCAAGCCGCAAGAGATCGACAAAAGAGTTATGCTGACATGAGACGCAAACCCCTTGAGTTTGAGGTTGGCGATAGAGTCATGTTGAAGGTCTCACCTTCGAAGGGTGTGATTCGCTTTGGAAAACGTGGAAAGTTGAATCCTCGTTACATTGGACCATTCAAGATTATAGAGAGGATTTGCCCCATGGCCTATCGTTTGGAGTTACCTCAAGAACTTAGCCGAGTGCATAATGTGTTCCACATTTGCAATCTGAAGAAATGCTTAGCCGACGAGACACTCGTTATTCCTTTAGAAGAGATCCAACTCGACGACAAACTCAACTTCGTAGAAGAACCGGTGGAGGTCATGGACCGTCAGGTCAAACAGCTCAAGCAAAGTCGTATACCTATCGTGAAAATCCGTTGGAATGCACGTAGAGGTCCAGAATACACGTGGGAACGTGAAGACCAATTCAAGAGCAAGTATCCTCTTCTTTTCGCTAATCAACCTACTACAACAACGTCTTGATTTCGTGACGAAATCTCTAAAACATGGGAATACTGTGACATCCGTCAAATTTTTCATCGTTATTTTTCCATGTATTTATTTAATGTGAGCCTTGAACCTTGTGGATTTAACAAATGGAGAAATTATCTCATATTTATAAAGTATCCTCATTTGTTTACTAATGTGGTGTCGACGTAAATGTATCGTTTGTTTAGCTTTGCGGACAAAGCCCTCTTTAGGGAGACCGAATGTAACAACTCGAATTTTCGCGTCTTATTATTGTAATAGAGACGTGTTCGTTATTAAACGTTTTATGTATTAACGGTTTACGCCGGTTATGAATGTTTGCTAAACCTTCGAGATTACACGTATCCATCCTTACTTAAGTTGTGTGTTGACATTGTATTATGTTGTTCACATTGTTAAGCTTTTACACGTCTAAAGCTTATGTCATTTTGATAAACCCCTAATGGGCCGAATACTACTAACCTAATGGGCTGAGCCTTAATGGGCCAGACTGGCCATAAAACCCTTGCTGGGCCGAATGATACAAACTAATTTAACACAACAGTGAATAAAAATCAAACTTGGTAAACTTTTTATTCAGATTTTCAAATTGGTTAATCTCAGTCAACCCAAGTCAAACCTACAATATACTGGCTTATTTTATAAGTCCACTCACCAGATAAATCCAACACACATGCCAAAAATGCCTTATTTGGGCATGTCACAAGACCTCCAATTCCAGATTAGGTTTTACCCTATGCCGAGATTAAAATGTTAAATACAGTCCATTTACACAAAGTTTATAACACACAAACATAAACACTTAATGAAATTCTGGGAAGGTCATTAAGGAACAAGTGATATATCTTGAGCAAAACCAAGCTAAGACTCCACTGTTTGTCCGAATACACAATTCGAACCAAAACCCTCATTGTGAGTCTTCTATCCACCTTTCTTTTACTTTCCTTACATTCTTTTGCATCCATAGATGTGCTTGACAACACCCTACCTGCGAAAACATTTATCAGAGAGAGTTAGATATTTAAAACCCATTCCAATTAAGTGCTAGACATATTAGAAACTTGAACAAATGACCATAGCTAATTTTTATGAACCCACGACACCCACATAAAACTGTCGAGACCATACTGAGATCGCCTTCACATTTTTATTGTCATTTTGTATAAAAATATTAACAAATTAACAGTGATGATAGTAGTAAATAAAAGCCCCTCTGACCGAACCATATACCCAATCGACCAAATCCCTAACTTTTTAAATATCAGTTTCAAATATGAAATTAACACAATTCATCTTACAAAAACACTAATTAGACTTAATTAAACCCTCGTGTATAAAAACCCCTAATTATTCAAAACCCTAATTTTCGAAAACTCATTTTAATTCAATAATTAACATTAAGAGATTTATGAAAACACTAGTTAATTAGAATGAAACCCAAGATTAAAGAAACCCCCAAATGTTTGAAACCCTAATTTTTATTAATTAGTTATATGATGAAATTAACATGGATTTATACCCGAAAACATTAATTAATTGTAATGAAACCATGGATTTAGAAAACCCCCAATATTTCGAAAACCCTAAATTATTTATAATTTATTCGAGAACCTCATGCCATAATCTTAATTGAATCAAATGATTTTCAAACTAATGAATCCCTTTTTATTTTCGAATGTATAAAAAGAAAATTAGTTTGAACCATTTAATTAGAAGGAAAGAAGATTAGAACTTATCTTTTGTGAAGAACCACCATCGAATCACCCTGGAAACACCTCGAAAACGATTTGGTTTAGATGAAGGAATGATGTCCCACATCCTACTCTTGTTATAGGACCTAGGTTTTCAAGTTTATGATGATAATGAATTGGTATTATTATTGGTTTGGCCATAGTTGATGTGGATCCAAGTTTTTAGAGAGAGAGAGGAAAGGGACGATTGGCAGAGTTATCTGGGAAAGAGAGAAGAGTGGACTGTGTGTTTTGGGGGAATGAATAAAACGTGTAACAAATATATGACTACCCCCTTTTCATTGTTTGTATCGCCTGGTTTGGGGCCGTGTTAGCTAAGAAATCAAATGGGCAGAGCCCATGTTTTGTTTGGATGTTGGGTTGTTTGGTTTGGTCGGGTCTATATAAGCCCAAACAGAATTTTGGGTTATAAATTGTAATACTAAACCCAAAGCCCGTTTAATAAATAACCAAGTTTTAAATGTCGCGTTTTTCTGTAAACAAAATATACCGTCAAGCACAACTAGGATGTCATGCTTTTTATTGGTATAATTTTAGATGTCGTAACACGGTCCTTATATTCAAATAGGTCGCGGATAGCGTGACCGTATTGTCGAGCTACATTTACATTTCATCACTTTGCTGATTTAACGAGGTGATTTTATAGCCCCACTTTTTAACTGCTTTTACTGCTTTTTGGGGTTAGACATTGCTTGATTTAACGTATGAACACAAGTGCATTTACTGATTTATATACTAGTCTAAGTCCCACTAAAAACCCAGTTGCTTTGGCCCGTGAATCGTGAACCGTTAATTACTTTGTGTAAGCACGAATGTTATGGATAGATCTATCGGGGTTGACGCCCCTGTCCGTCTTGGTCCAACAAGGGACAAGCGGGCACAGTTTCATTTGAGTCTGAGATAGGATGTCGTGGGTTTAGGCATCCAGTTGGGCTACATTTATATGATTATACTGCCGCTGTTGTTAACGCTTCGGTGTCACGAGCTTAGACTATAATAAATGCTTTTATGATGACTTTGTATTTGTTATATTGTCATCACGTTTGGGAAAATCTTGTGGTTCATTAAACACTTCAAATTAACTTAACCTATGAACTCACCAACTTTATGTTGACACTTTAGCAATGTTTTTCTCAGGTATTAAGAAGGAAGATGCTATGTGAGGTCTCATGCACTGCCGTCATTTCTATTTAAAATAAAGATCATTTGTACTATTTGGAAACTATGTTTTTGTATCTGTGACCAGTTTTATGCTTCCGCACTATGTTAAAACTATTTATTTTATCAAATGCAAGTGATCAATTTTCCCGAACGTCTTATTTAGAGGTCGTTCTTTGTAACTGTGTGTATGATAATCATGAAGTCACTACTCCCTTGTTGCCATTATACCCTGATATTTTAGGAGTGTGACAGTTTCTATTGATTATCGCAAGCTCAATGATGCCACGAGAAAAGACCACTTTCCTCTTCCCTTCATGGATCAAATGCTCGAGCGTCTAGCTGGTAATGACTATTACTGCTTTTTAGACGGTTTCTCCGGGTACTTTCAAATTCCCATCGATCCCAAAGACCACATTCACTTGTCCCTATGGAACATTTGCTTACAAACGCGTGCCTTTTGGTTTATGTAATGCTCCTGGGACATTCCAAAGGTGTATTATGGCTATCTTCCATGACATGGTGGAAGACACTATGGAAGTATTCATGGATGATTTCTCGGTTTATGGCGATTCTTTCTATGCTTGCCTTGCCAATTTAGAACGTATGCTTAAGCGGTGTGAAGACACTCGCCTTGTTCTTAATTGGGAAAAATGCCATTTCATGGTAAAAGAGGGCATCGTTCTAGGACACAAGATCTCCAAAGCCGGTCTTGAAGTAGACCGTGCTAAAGTCGATGTTATCGCTAAGTTGCCTCCACCTTCAACCGTGAAGGGTGTGAGAAGTTTTCTCGGTCATGCGGGCTTTTACCGTCGATTCATCAAAGATTTTTCTCAAATCGCTCGCCCGATGACCCACCTCTTGGAAAAAGATACTCCTTTTATCTTTTCCAAAGAGTGTCTTGAAGCCTTCAACTCGCTTAAGGATAAGCTAACTAAGGCACCAGTCTTGGTTACCCCTAATTGGGAGCTTCCCTTTGAGTTGATGTGCGATGCTAGTGACTATGCTATTGGTGCGATTCTGGGACAAAGAGTGAACAAACACTTCCAACCAATCCATTACGCTAGCAAGACAATGACGGAGGCTCAATTGCATTACACGACAACCGAGAAAGAGCTTTTAGCTGTTGTCTATGCCTTTGAAAAGTTCCACCCCTATCTTGTCCTTTCCACCACAATCGTTTACACCGATCATTCCGCGCTGAAGTACTTGTTGACTAAGCAAGATTCCAAACCAAGACTTCTTCGCTGGGTTTTGCTACTCCAAGAATTTAAAATCGAAATTCGCGATAAAAAGGAGCTGAAAACCTAGCCGCGGATCATCTCAGTAGACTTGAGGATCCTTACCAAGGAGATCATCCGAACAAAGAAATCAATGATTCTTTTACCTTGGAGACCTTAATGTCTATCAACTCGACTGCTGATGAAACCCCGTGGTTTGCGGACATTGCAAACTACTTGGCGGGTGGAATTCTCGTTGACGGGTTATCATCCCAGCAAAAGAAACAGTTCTTCAAAGACATTAAGACTTACTTTTGGGATGACCCGTATCTATTCAAGCAATGTGCTGACTTGATTATTCGCCGATGTGTTGACGGACCGGCAGCTTTAGAAATCCTTGACGCTTGCCACAAAGGACCCACCGGTGGTCACTTTGGTCCCAACTACACCGCCAAAAAAGTGTCTAAATCGGGATTTTATTGGCCCACCATCTATCGTGACGCTCACGAGATGGTTAAACATTGTGATGCTTGCTAAAAACAAGGCAAGATCACACATAAAGACGAGATGCCTCAGAATTTCATTCAAGAATGTGAAATCTTTGATGTTTGGGGTATCGACTTTATGTGGCCATTCCCTTCTTCTAAACGAAACAAATACATCCTTGTAGCCGTTGACTACGTCTCCAAATGGGTTAAAGCCAAAGCTTTACCCACTAATGACGCAAGGGTGGTTTGTAACTTTTTGAAATCGCTATTCGCTAGATTCGGTGTGCTTCGTGCCATTATTAGTGATCGCGGGACTCATTTTTGCAACGACCAATTTGCTAGAGTCATGGATAAGTATGGTGTAAATCATCGTCTTTCCACCGCCTACCACCCACAAACTAATGGCCAGGCTGAAATATCCAACCAAGGATTTAAGCGAATTCTTGAAAGAACCGTGGGAGAGCATCGTGCCTCATGGGCTGATAAACTTGATGATGCTTTGTGGGCTTTTCGTACCTCATACAAGACTCCGATTGGTTGTACACCATATCGTCTCGTGTACAGGAAAGCATGCCACCTCCCCATTGAGTTGGAGCACAAGGCTTACTGGGCCTTGAAGTGGGCTAATTTTGATATCAACAAAGCCGGTGACCTACGCAAGATCCAACTCAATGAGCTGAATGAACTCTGTAATGAGGCTTATGAAAATTCTTTGATCTATAAGGAGAAGACTAAGCTCATTCACGACTCTAAGATTAAGAACCTAGAGTTCCAAGTTTGAGACAAAGTTTTACTCTTTAACTCTCGGTTGAAAATCTTTTCGGGCAAGCTAAAATCTCGTTGGTCCGGCCCATTCACCATTGCCCAAATTTTTCCATATGGTACTCTCGAGATCGCTCAACCTAATGGACAAAATTTTAAGGTGAATGGCCAACGAGTGAAGTTGTACTTTGGTGAGGACATCTCTCACGAGATGATTCCGTCCCTCACCACGTTCCCCATGAACTAATTTTGGGTCGACTCAGGCTCGTGACTCGGTTATTAAAAACAAGCGCTCCTCGGGAGGCAACCCGAGTATCTATCCTTTTCTGTTTTAACCTCCTAAGTGTAGGAGGACCTATTTAGGTGCTTTGTGTTTTTGTGTGATGTGATTACAGGGATAACTGCACTCTTGGAATCTTTGAAGAACCATGCTCCCGTGTTATCCGAAATCCGGTTCTATCTCTCAACTATCGTGATTCAATTTTCTTCATAGTCAAATTTGAAATTGATCACGTTAGTCGTCTCTTCCTTAACTTGATTTAACCAACGTGCACAATGTCATAAGTGTAGGGGAGACTTTTCCCACATACTTAAACATTGAGGACAATGTTTTTCTTAAGTGTAGGGGGGACTTCTATCGAAGTTTTAAGTGGACTTTTCCATGAAAATGCCTTCATTTAACCAGAAAATCATCTTTTTCAACATTTTTCAAATTTTTAATTAACTTTGGCCATATAGTCGTAATTTTTAAATTTTTATCGTTGCTTTCATATGTATATATCCCATAATTAAGTCAAAAATATTAATAAAGTGGTGTAGCTAGTTTAGAAATCTTTGACATATTAGGCCCGTTGCGATTATTTTGACTCAACCCGAATAAACTTATTAAAGTTTATTCTAGCTAGTATCCTTAACCATGTAGACCTTAATTGGTTTATTAGGCTAAGCATCCACGAGTCTCATTAGTTGAGATTTTAAATTGTGGAGAACGAGAAATGATAGAGTCAATTATAAGTCGGTATTCCTGCACAAGCTCACTTGGTGTAATTATTTGCCTATTCTCCCATCACTTGCTAATAAATTATCTGCAATACGTAAGGTCGTACGATTTGAAAAGCTACTTAGCTTCTAGCCCAAGATCTTTTAAAAGTTGCTCGGTAATGATAAGAGTTCATAGCCAAGGCATAACTTATGAAGCGGGGCGCGAAGATTGGCAAGTCCGAAAAGGCCCTAACAAGGCATGAGGATTCCATTTTATTGCTGAAGATCCAAAGTGATGTGAAAAGCATTATTCCCAAAATCAATATGAAGGATCAAGACTTACGACGAAAAGCAATCAACTCCCATAAAGATCATGGAGAAGTCTATCCGAAAAGACCCTAACAAGGTATGAGGATAAATAGATCCAAGTCCGAAAAGGAGGCGGATCGTTGTATCTCAAAATCCCAATTAGAGATTGAATAATAATCATGAAGTCGTGGTCAACAAAGTTGGAGTACCCCTTAAAAGTCTCCAAGTGAATAAACTCTATTAACGATGAGAAGACCATTATCTCAAGAACGTCTCTCGAAGATATGAAGTATGAAGTACATGCCAAATATCGGCCCGAGAAAGGTCTCAAATCGTGAACCAAGTTATGCCAAGATATGAACTTTTTGATATCCCGAGAAGCAGTTTTAAGAGATTTTGTCCTTTAGCTAACTATTGATCAAATCGTCCTACTTTGCTTTCAGCCTAAATAAACTATCGAAATAAGTCCAAAAATGCATCTTCATGATCATTCTAAGACAAAAATAAAATATAAGAGATACACCTAGGAATAAGGGAGTTTAAGCATATAATTAAGCCATGCGTGTAAGAGCTTGAATTGCTAACTTATAATAACAATGATCTCGTTTTTAAGCTTAGTTTGGGGAACGTGAAACTTGAGGGTGATAAATCTTCGCTGCACCGAAGCCCTAATGTAAGTCTTAGATCCCTTTGCAAGTTATTTCCACATAGCTATTTTCTATCCTTTTGTTTACTTTAAAGTTTTGATTTCTCTTAGTACTATAATTTTTGTTTAGTAGTATTTTAATAAGGCCAAGGTTGATTGATTATGAGAAAAGTGTAAACTTGCTTTATCATTAAGCATTGCATGAGGGCATGGCAATGGTTAAGTGTAGGGGATTTAATAGGTGTGAAAACACCCATCCTTTTACCACTTAATTCTGGCTAAAACAAGACCAAAACACGTATTTAATATCATTTGTTTGGAATTATGCGTGGTTTTTGAGTTTATTGCGTTTTCAGAGTCAACCGGATGAATATTGAAGAAAACATGGGATTGCATGGGTTTTATCGAAGAAAAATACTCAAGACGAAGTCTATTGTCCAAGAGATGCAAAAGATTTGAAGTCATTGTGCCTATTTAAAGATTTATCGAAGAATAGAGCCAGAGATGGAAGATTCATATATGTCGAAGAACTCGAGTCTATTAAACAAAAGATTATAAGACGAGTTGGAATTATTCACCGACACTTCTAAAAATCCAAAGTCGGAAACGTTTATTTAAAGAAGCGTGAAGACCAAAGAAGAAAGAAGAAAAGAAGCCCGATACCAAAGCCCATTCACAAGCCCATACCACACGCCTATATATATGACCTTACTTCACAAAAAAAATGACTTAGCTAGTCTTAGTATAGTTTTTCATTTTCTCTCTAGTTTTAGAGAGAGAAAGTTCCCAACTTTCTCTCACTAAATTTTTCTTTGTTTTCATCTTTCAAATCCTAAGCTTTTCATTAATCTTCGTACTTTGAGTTCTTTTAATTAAAAAGTTTAAGTTTAAGTTTGTGTTCTTTAATCTCTTCCTACATTTCTTGGTTTCATTTTGCCTTTGATCCGAAATTTAACATTATACGGATTGGTTTCGTTTCATGTGTTAGTAGTTAAAAGATTAATCTTTTCACTACTTTTTAAGCTTTTACTTGATTTAGGCTATAAGTTCTTTATGCTTATTAGCTTACTTCATGCTTTAGCTTATTGGTTTTTGGATTTCATCAAGGTTAGTCATTCAAAAGTTTTGTTTATTAAGTTTAAGGTTTCTCGTCTTCAAAAGTTGTTCAATTTAATCTTTTTGAAGTGCTTAAGTCCCAGTTAAAATAGCTTATTGTAAGTGCTTATTGAGGTTTTAGCTTTTCACCATTTTCGGATTAGTTTTGCATTTCATCGCAATACAAGGGTTATACACATTCCGACGGGTGCTTATTTTGATCGCAATAACCCAGGTGTGGGTTCTACTTTGCGATCGGGTAGTAATTCCCCCTTATTCCGATCTGGATTGCGATCGCTTATTGTGATCGCACATTCCGACGGGATTTAAGGTCCTTTATTAAGTCGAAACTCTGGCCAATTTCTATTTACCTTATTCCGATCTGACATTGCGACAAAGGGTTCTTACAACATTCCGATCTGACTTTCCATAAGACATCATTCCCACAACTTGATCTTAATTATTCCGATGGTGACAAACATGAACATTCCGATGGACTTCATTACGACATTCCGATGGATAGTTTTTGTTACATTCCGATGCTTTTGATTTTAATACATTCCGATAGAAATAATTTTCCACATTCCGATAGAACAAGTTTTTAAGCATTAATTCAATTAAGTTTTCAAAGTATTTGTCTAATGTTTTATTTACGTTTTCAAGCATTTACTTTTAACTTGTCAATCTAGTTTAATCTTTCAAAGCTTTAATTTTACTCTTCGACACTTAGTTATTTGTCATTAGTTTAAAATAGATAAACAAACCAACACCTTTTTATTAACCAAGAACAAATCATTCCACTTAGAGCCGTGATCGATTCGAGGAGATACCGGGAACTAAATCCGAACCCTATAGCAAAACGCATGTATCAAGGTTCGTGACCTCGATGGCACTCAAAAAGAATAATGCACAACGTAACTCAAATCGAGATGAATACTTGTTCAATAGTTGCATCACTAATGCGATCATTAGGAAGAACCAAGAAAAGATAGATAACATTGATACATGCAGAATTTAGCAATAAAAGGCAGTCTTTTCATTAATCACAAACAAGTCAAAATTGTACCGTAACACATTACGTGTCCCTTTGTCATACAATTTCAAGAGATCATCCTACCAACTGATGTCTCAGTTAAGTTAGGGATTTTTAAAAGATACCACAATGAATACTAATCTACAAGAGTCATTAGGTGTTCCACATGTCCCGAAAGATTCATCGGTCCCAATTCAGAAGAAGATTTCTTCAATTTATTTATTGGACACTGGGCATCCTCATTAGTGGACAATGGCATAGGAACAACCCTTAACACGAACCTACAATCATTTAAAACCTTATAATTCAATCAAATAACTTAATGACTTCCTCTTAAAAATTTCTTATTCCATACAAGTTAAATTTTACTTTATTCAAGTTTCAATCAACTTATACTCAATTTGATATCCTACCTCATTTTCCAATACTTTCAACCTTATTCATAAACCTTAAAAGGGCAATAAAATCTCTATATGAACAACACTTAATTACCAATCCTATAGCTATTACAACAACAATTATCAAATGAGTCACTACTATGAAATGACTCATATATTCAATTAGACTTCTCGGAAAGGTACTAGTGGCATGAGGCTTTTGGGTAATGGTTCCATTGACAGCCTCAAGTGCAACATTCACCCTTTCGATTTCAATTTAAGAATTGGATGACAACGAATCAGATGACATCTTTCTAGGTGGTAACGTTTTGTCAAACTCTACCCTATAAGAAAAGATCGTCATGACATCGATATCAGTTTTAATCTCGCGAATTCTTCTTCAATATCACAATCAACTAATATCTACATTTCTACGAATATCAACCATTTTGTTGGGATCATAAATATCCACAACTTGGTTTAGATCTAGGATAGCTAGAATTCTTACGAGAATAGCTTCGATTAATTTACTAGGGATTTAAGGTTCCTTGTGACAATCTACGTCGTATAAATACCTCGTATAAATATCAAAATAATCATCAAACAATCATGTAATAAAATTACATCATATATATATAATCCAAGTTATATATATATTAAAATAACACTTCTCAGTCTGGCCTAGTAGGTAACTTGGTAATTCTTCGGCACCGTTATAGTCAAAAGATTTTTAGACATTTTGAGAAAAATGTTTATAGTTAAACGATTTTGAAATGTTTTATTCAAAACCTTGGTTTTAAAAATATTTCGTTCTCTATAACGAGAGCTCTGATACCAAACTATAACACCCCCAATTTATACAATTCAATACAGCGGAAGACTCGTTGGTGTTACGGGATAGCACATTACTCACATCATAGACAACGCTTAAAAATTGCGTTGTTTAATAATAAAGCATTTCCATTCATAAATATCAAATTTACATAGGTCCCAAGTCATAGTATTTCATACAATTTTTACAAAAAAATTTGAATGGAAATTATTATGTAAGTGTTGGCCATAAATTCTTGTTGTCTTCCCGAGAATTACCTTCAAGTACCTGAGATAAAACATGTTAAAAGAAAAGGTCAGCGAAAACGCTGAGTGAATTCATAGAGTTTTAATTAAATCCATCAATATAACATCGGTATAAAATAATTACCGAAAATCATTTTGTACAAATCTTTGTAATAGGCCATAAAATAGCCGAAGTCATTTTATACAAATCCTTATCAAAATTCATAATATAGGCTTTTGCCTTCAAAATCATTATACGAGCCATTGTCGTAAAAACATCATACAATACGTTTTATAATGTTGTATCGAGTTAAATAAAAACCGTTATATGAATATGGTTATGAAAAACTAAAACACGAACATAATATCAATAGTAAGACCCCGTATTGCTAGTCAGGCAATATATCGTAATTTAGTACGTATAGCAGTATTTCATTATTTGGATTATTATAAGCCGCGTGACAATGTTACCTTACTACAACAAACAACGGGTAGCTAGCCCGAAACTCAATTTTCCCATCTAAATTAGCGTGTCGTCACAATAATCACGCTTGTGTAAATCTTCTCATACATAAATTCGCTTACCAATCAATGTGGCACGACGGGGATCAACCGTCAAGGCGCGAACTGGGGTGATCGTCCCCAAATAGTACTATTATATGCATAAGCGTCTATCAAATCTCGACAGTTCACAATTCATGCTAATGGGACTTTTAGTGACATAACCTAACTTTAATAATCCATTTCCTTTCATCTATCGGGTCATACAATCATTTGGGTCCAAATCAATAAACAAGCAATCGGGACAACTAGTGTCCTATTTTATAAAAAGTAACATGTTATCTCCCTCACAGGTTGAAAAAACATTTCATAAAAACATTTAAAAGAGTGTGAGGCTATGAACTCACATTGATGTGGGAAGGCGATTATCAGCAATTTGGATGTACGGTACGTGCTTCAATCACGGAAACCTAGACAAATAATACTCGTCTTAGACTCTTGTCCAATTACTTTATAAAAATAAAAATTATGTATACATATGATGATTTTATACATATGATGATGATCAAGTGGGTTTATACATCTTTACTCATTCATTATAGTGTTTATGTGTTGGCGACATTTTTATACTAGTTATACTAGTTCAATTTAATTACATTTTGAGGCCCAATAAGCCTATTACAAGCCCAATACTTTTCATTAGCCCAATTATACTTTTAATATCAGTATTATACTTTACATGTTGGGCCCAAATGGGTTAAGCCCAATAAGTATATTTATAAGTGTTTTACTAACTAGTCGGGTTTATAGTCTAATAAGGCTACTTTGGCCCGTTAATGTCTATATGTTGTAAAGTTCGGGTTTTATTGGTTTATACTTGTTATATAAGTTCATATATCAGTATGTGAGTTTATAAAAGTTTATATTTGACGGGTCCGAGCGTCTAAGTTTTATTTGACAAAAACGTTAATCTTTCGGTTTTAGCCGAAAAGACGTAAAACTTAGTATATAGTTTATATAACTTATAAAACTTACCAAAATACCATTTTTATATAATCTTAATTTATTTATCCTTATGCATACTTATATAAATGAAAGATATAAGTTAGTGGGTTTTAATTCACATTTTATACTATATTTATTTGAGTGCTTATATAATAATATTAAACTTTAATTTCACAAAATCAGTCCTAAATTTTAAGTTCACTAAAATGTCCATATCTAGAGTTCTATAATGAGATAGGACTTCAAATTTTTATCACAGAAATTACATGATATGTGCTTCATTTTATTACTTTATAGCTACTGATGAATCAACCTTTAAATATTTTAATAAATTCGTCCAAAACATTATAGGCAGATTTACACTCTAAACTTGTTTTGATCATATCTCACTCATTTTGATGATTCTATTGCATGGCCAACTCTCACATGTGTATAACACCTAATACGTTCTGTAAATTGATTCCACCATGCCATTTTATCAGTTTATCATTTGGTTATTTACTGTTTTTATACAGCCAACTTTATAAGCAAGAATTTAACTTTTTTACCTATGGTTTTCCATCTTTTTAACCATGTTTATCAAATCTATCAACACCAAATCCCCACATAATATTTTTAATCATCATTAATCATCATATACATATACATAAATAAAGAAAATACAAGATTAAATAATCAAAATAACAAGAGGATAGGAAGAACAATCTCTATACCACCATTAGTGATGAAAAGATGAGTCTTTGATGAACAAGGCTTGGATTTTGATGGCAAAACTTGTGATAACCCAATATCATCTTCAAGTCTACCAATATTTATAAACTTCTCATGGAAAATCATCCCTATGACACCAACAAATCTTCTCCTTGGATGTTAGAATCACCTCCAATCTTCAAAGCTTCAAAGTATCATCATCATGTGTATGAGTAACACATGATTTTATGGCTAACATAGATCAAATAAGGGTTGTTTTTTATGATGGTTGGACAAAGTTTAGAGAGAGAGGAGAGGAGTGTGTAAGTTTTGCATGTGTAGAATGAGTTGCTAGTTTGAGTTTGGTTGTTTTGTAAGTAAAAATGGTTTTGGTGTAAGGCTAAGGACAAGTGTCCTTAGCTTAAAGATTAAGTTGACACCTTTGTGGTGTTGTGTAGCTTAAGCTTGCCGTCCAAGAGTGGGGATGGGTCAAGTTTATTCTTGTCTCATCCCCATTTAATTACGGGTACTCCTCGATTCTAGTTTCCTTGATTTGCGTGCCCTCGGGTCGTTTTACGAAAAACATTTTTATAAATTATGAATCAACGGCATAAAACAAATCTAATAAAAATTGTTTCATCAAAAACGGAGTTCAAAAACGTAAATACGTAATCCTAAGGGTTCTGGTTTAATCGTAAAGGACGTTAAATTATAATCGTAAGTCCTAGTCTCTTCTCGTAAATTTGTGAGTTTATGAACCAACACATATTTAAAATTCCAAAATAATATTCACGGATAAATTTATTTCCTGAAATGTCGGACTGTCACCAAAACGGTGTATGTAAACATAAGCACGTAACGTAGAATCCTCCGGTTTAGACGTAGTCGATGCTACTTCAAGACGTAAATCCAAATTTCTTCCCAAAAATAAGTGAGTTCATAATATAACATTAAAATTATGTTTTTAAATAATATTTGAGATTAAAATATAAACCATAAATTGACGGATTGTCACAATTTTTGTGATTTTTTATATTTTTATATTTTATATTTTTTTTATTTTTTATGTTTTTGACTTTGCAAAAAGAAACGTTCACAAGTGAACGGACCCCAAAATCTAATATGTAACTCTCAATCAACCGTCAATCACCACACAAAGAAATGACAGCGGCACCATTTAATATTTTCCATTTTAAGTTTCGTTTTTCTCTCGGTATCTTTACGAATTGATTAATCGATATCAATCACTCTAAAGCTGCTAGGTGTGAAAAGGAAGTAAATTGGGAGAATTCTATTAAGTGTGTGTTTTTCACACACTTTCTACATGTTTACAAATGAGCTAACAACTAGTATTTATAGACAAAAGTAAAGCTAAGGTGAGGTGTGATGACATGTCTCCTCCAATTTCAGTCCTCCACGTGTCATATTTTGGTAAAGTGTTCTTGATGAAATTGGGGGAATTTGATTCACTTGATGGTAGGTTAATTAAGTTGTTGGGTTGTGTTCATCACTCCTTCACGATCACTTTCATGTTGACAACTCGTCTTGATATGGCCTCTAGCTTGATTCACGTTTTGGGCTATAGTTGAACACGTGGCGTGATAGTATTGGATGTTACAAGAGCAGACGGATCATTATCCGAAACTCGATTTATGATTGGTTAATGTGTGTGAGTGGGAGTACTGTGGAGATATTTATCTCTCCTCATTAATTGAGCACTAGTTGGCAATCCGAATGCATGCTTTCTTGGCTTCTCATTGGCTAGGAATATATCACACGGATCAAGTTTCCCTTTCGGCAGATTTAACCCCTCAGCTTTGGCAGATTATTGTTTTAGCATGGAAACTTCATAAACTTGATATCTTCAGCCCTTTGACTTGTAGTTTGAACAAATTTGACCCTTTGAATTTTTTTTACTTTCATCATAATCTCTTTGACTTTGTTGAATTGTCACTTTAAGTCCTTTATCTTTGGCAGATTGTCATGTAAGGTCCTTTAACATTGGAGACTTGTCAAAATAGGTCCTTCCTTTGTCTTTTTCTTCATAATTATTCCTTGATATTCGTGTTTGCACCAAATCGTATCATTTTACCTACAAAATCACAAACAACAAAGAATACCACAAAATTCTGCTTTTTCACATTAAACTTGGTATTTTTCTTTGTGTTTTAGGGTTTGATTTGTTATAATTGATATAAAATTTCACTCATATTAGTCCCAACTTCATGCCAATTCTAAAGCACAAGCTCGAAGCATGTCATCTAGTGTCTGAATGGTACACTCCGACTGTCCGTTTGTCTGAGGATGAAAAGCCGTGCTAGGCTTAAGTCTGGTGCCCCAAGCTTTCTTGAGACTCTTCCAGAATCGCGAAGTAAAACGAGGATCTCTGTCAGAGATAATGCTGGATGGAGTACCATGTAGTCTCATGATCTCCTTCTGATAAAGGTCAGCCAATTTGCTAACTGTGTCATCCTTGCGGATCGGTAAGAAATGAGCTGATTTGGTAAGTGGGTCGACGATAACCTAAATGGCATCATGCTTCCTCTTTGTCTGCGGAAGTCCGGTGACAAAGTCCATGGATATTTTATCCCACTTCCACTCTGGTATGTCTAATGGTTGTAGTAGACCACTAGATCATTGATGCTCGATCTTAACCTGTTGGCATGTAAGACATTTGGAGACAAAGGTAGCAACGTCCTGCTTCATACCACTCCACTAGAAATGCTGCTTGATGTCGTGGTACATCTTGGTAGAACCAGGATGAATAGAGAATGGGGAGCTATGAGCTTCATCCAACAAAGCATCTTTGAGTGTAATATCATCAGGAACACAAAGTCTAGTGCCCTACCATAAGGTATTGTCGTCATCTACCTGAAACTCCGTCTGCTGATATATGTTCTGAATAATCGCCCAGATTTCACCATCATCCTTCTAATCTTCCTTGATCCTAGAGAGTAAGTCAGACTCAACTCTAATATTAGCCTAGTAGCCATGATGTCCAGGTACCATAAACTCAATGTCCAGTCATTGCAAGTCACGTATAATTTCTTCCGCTATATTAATGTCGTTGATCATACCCGACTTCTTACTAAGAGCATCTACCACTACATTCGCCTTGCTGGGATGATACTGAAGATTAATGTCATAATCCTTCAACAGCTCTAACCACCTTCTTTTCCTCATGTTCAGTTCACGCTGAGTGAAGATATATTTCAGGCTCTTGTGATCTGTGAAGATATCACATGATTCGACATACAAGTAATGCCTCCAAATCTTTAGTGCAAACAAAACTGCTGCAAGCTCCAAGTCATGTGTAGGATAGTTCTCCTCATAAGGTTAAGCTGCCATGATGCGTAAGTAATCACTTTCCCATGTTGCATGAGGACACAACCAAGACCCTTCCCTGAAGCATTACTATAGATCTGAAATCCACCTGTACCAGATGGGAGAGTTAGAATAGGTGCAGATACCTACTTCTGCTTCAGTTCTTTAAAGCTCTTCTCTCTTTCTTTAGTCTAGACGAATTTCTCCCCTTTCCGCATTAGTTTTGTCAAAGGCAGTGCTAATCAGGAAAATTTCTCTACGAACCTACGGTAGTAACCAGCTAAGTCTAGAAAACTACGAACTTCAGTTGCCGACGTCGGTCTTGGCCATTTAGTAATCGCCTAAACCTTCGCTGGATCCATGGTTATTCCCTCTGCGGATACGATATGGCCCAGAAACGCCACTTTACTCAACCATAATTCACATTTGGAGAACTTGCCATACAAATGCTTCTGGTGAAGTATCCGTAATATTGTACGAAGATGGTCTTCGTGTTCCTACTTGGATTTAGAGAAAATTAGAATATCATCAACGAAGATGATAACAAACTTTTCCAGAAACTCATGGAAGACACGATTCATCAGATCTATGAAAAATGGTGGAGCATTGGTAAGTCCAAAAGGCATGACTACAAATTCGTAGTGTCCATAGCGTGTACAAAAAGCAGTCTTGGAGATATCCTGCTCTTTCACCCGTAGCTGATGGTAGCCAGACCTCAGTTCTATCTTTGAGAATGTTTGGCGCCTTGTAGTTGGTCAAACAGATCATCAATGCGTGGCAAAGGATATCCGTTTCTGATGGTGATCTGATTAAGCTCACGATAATCAATGCAGAGTCGCATACATCTACCCTTCTTCTTTACGAACAACACTGGTGCACCCCATGGAGATGCACTAGGGCAGATGAAACCTCGCTCCAAAAGTTCCTGTAGATGTTCCTTTAACTCCTTAAGCTCAATGGGAGCCATGCGGTAAGGAGCCTTGGAAATTGGCTCAGCTACTGGAATGAGCTCAATATTAAACTCTTCTTCACGAGAAAGTGGTATGCTCGAAATTGCTTCGGGAAATTCTGACACGATAGGCTGATCCTAGATGGATGGAGATTCAGCCTCCATATCATGAACAGTAGCTAAGAAGCCTCGCAACAATGTGACAGTAAGGCACGTGCTTGTAAGGCTGAAATTATTTGTACAGACCTTCCTGGTATAAAACCATTATGGATGTACTCTGGTGCATTGACATCACCAAAAATAACCCGTTATGAATGGAAATCTATGGTAGCGTGGTGTTTGGATAACCATTCCATGCCTAATATCATGTCGAATTTGCACATGTCCAAAGGAAGTGCATCAACTGAACGGATTTTGTCATCAAACTTAAGGGGAAGATCTTTGTACCCATGAGTCATGCATATAGAGTCTCTCAGGGGCGTGGAAATGTTTAAGACATTTTCTAGTGGCATAGGAGATATCATAACACGATTGGCAAAAGTAGTGGATATGACCGAATGAGTCGCACCCATGTCAAATAAAACGCATGTAGCTTGACCATACATAAACAAGATTCCAGTGATGGTACCTGATGACTTGTTGGCTTGGTCACGTGTGGTAGTGTACATACGTCCAGTAGTTAGTGGTGGCTTGGAATCAGCATGCCCATAAGTACCCTCAATCTCACCCTTTTATTAATCCTTCATGTGATGGCCTGGCTGACCACACTTGAACTAAGCATCACTAGCACGACGACACGACCTTGGGTGTCTGCAGTTGCACGTGGTGAAAATTGGATGAGTGTACCCTCCAACAGGTGCCCTAGCTGGTTGGGAGCCTGTTTCAGAAAGTATGCATGAGACATGATTATTGGGTATAAACAGGACTACGTAAAAAATTTAAGATATAATACCAGATGTTGCTGCACGGTTGGGCTGTGAACCTCTGTGGTCCTGATCCCGTCCGATGCCAGTGTTCCTGGTAATAGATGCTGGAGTGTCAGAATTTATGACTCATAAAACAACATAACATAGAAATGAGTAATTTAGGGACCTGCTATTTTTGAAGTTGTTGGCGTTGTTACGGTAATTGTCATTACCGCCACGCCTATCCGATATAGAACAGTCCTGAGTCTAGCCGTTTCCCTTAGGCTGATTCTGCTGCTGAGTGGCCAGTTGGGACCGGTCCCCAGTATTCTGCCTGAAAGATTCAATTGTTATAGAGAATGATATGATGGACCGTATTGAATTAAATGAAATGATCACCGCTGATGACGAAGATATACCTCTTATTAGGTCTTTCTGCTTCTCCAAACTCATCCCTCTCTTCCAGCATCTCTAACTTGCGAGCTGCATTTGCCACCTGTGCTAGAGTATTAAATGTAGCACACACCAAGTTGTTGGAGACAGAGGTACGAAGAGCCCAGCGAAAGTGATACACCTGCTCTTCTACAGTCCTGGCTGCTGCGTCAAGGAATCCAGCCAGTCGAAGGAACCTTTGCATAAATTCAGTGTTATTTTCCCTTGATCTGTGTCTGATGCGATGATACTCCCTCTTGAGCCGATCCTGCTTACATTACTGGAAAAACTGACCCAGAACCAACTCCTTAAACTGTGCCCAAGTCAAGCCAGTAATCTAGTCGTCGCCTCCATTCGACTGCTTAAGTGCCTTCCACCATGCTAGCACGTCTCCCTCAAACTTGTAACAAGATAACCTCACCTTAAAGACAGGGTCGCATCCCATAGTGTCAAAGATCTTCTCAATGTGTGATGACGTATAGTCCCCAAACCAGGTCATGAGCCCGGCCCACGGGTACTACCCGTATCCGGCCCATCACAGATGGGTAGATAAATATCACTCAGGCTTATGGGCTTGAGTGAACAGTGCTCGCACATGTGTGCGGCCCACGGCCCCAGGCGGCCGACATAAGATCAGACAGAATAATATTCTGTCTAGGCATATCTTAATCCTAATACGAAGAGATATTCATTGCCAGAATTAGAAGATAACAATCATTCTAATTCTGGTGCTTATCTCTTCCTTGGGGCCGAAGGATCAGTGAAAGCCCACTGGGGTTTCACTGCCTATAAAAGGAACCCCCAAGGGTTCCACAAAGGTATCACAATTCTCTCTAAACTCACATATAACCCTAAATCGATTACTTACTCTCACGCCGGAGTCTAATCGTGGGAAACCTTCCCACGGTAAGCTTAACGCGTGTTGTTTAGTGTGCAGGATCCCAACCAGACGATTCACTTGGTGTAGGAGCCGGTACCCAGCCAACCCGAATTAAGCCTAATTCGGGTCAAGCAAGGATCAACCAACTTTTGCATCAACAAGTTGGCGCCATCCATGGGACAGTAACACTAAGCTAGAACTCATCTCAAATCTCCAATGACGAAGGGGCACCCGCCAACTAACCCCAGGAATGTGAATCCTGGGAACCGGAAGTCCCAAGGGGAAGGGATTCTCATCCCCAACCAGTCACCTAACCGCCTCGCGGGCGGGCTGGGTAACCGTAGCGGTTTTCAACCCGCGGGGGTGACGAGCACGATCTCGGTGACACCCCCACCCACTTCAACCTTGGACAACCCTGATCCAGGGAGTGCGCCAGACCCTCCTAACAAGGAACCACGCAGACCTTCGACGGAGGAAGAAGTGGAAGCCCTACCACTTAGTGAGGAGGATCTCACTCGAGTTCTCACTCAGAATTTTGAAAGGATCGTCCCGGGGATCGCATCAAGATTGAATCTGGGGAGGAACCTCCAAGCCCGACTCAACTTTGGCGACAGTGGACCATCCACCCCTTCCCAAAACCGGAGAAAAAGGAGGACCCGACCTCAAGAGCAGGGAACCTTCGAGGAAAACCCTCAACCCCGGAATGTGTTTGAACGCATAGGGGATCGCATCATGCAAGAATTAACGCAGTCTCAAGATGGAGAAAGGTCGGATGGCTCACCCGAGCGGCCAGACCGAGAGCTGACCAGAACCACACGCCGCCCAAGTGTGTGGGATAGAATGAACACAGGGAGGAAGGCTCCTGGTTCGTCTCAAAAAAGTGGTCCCTACTCAAAAGGCGGGGCACCACCGCCGTCCCCAGATCCGTCTGGGGAGGACTCAGATGACCATCCGCCCAAACGCCGCCGGCCTAGGCGCACGCCACCACCACCAAACAATGATGAGTATTATGGTGGCCCCTACTATAGGGATACGGAAGCAGAGGACCTCTCGCGTCCGTGGTGTGAACCATGGGATGACCCTAGGCTCACGCGGCCATGGGCTGATCCCAGGGAAGATCCGTTTACCCTCCGCATACGGAACTACTCTGAGGACACCAAACGTCGCATGCCGGCATGTATCAAGACGTATGATGGGTCCGGTGATCCTGTCGATCACCTCAAAATATTCGATACTCAGGCTAAAATTGAGCGATGGCCCATGCCTATATGGTGCCAAATATTCAATTCGACCTTAATTGGAAACGCTCGTGACTGGTTCGAGGCACTCCCCCCACGGAGCATTGATAGTTTCACGGAACTACGCACTGCGTTCGAGAACAATTATACTCAAAGGAAGAAGTATAATAGGGATCCGGTTTCATTGGCAACTGTCAAGCAACGGCCGGGGGAGTCCACAGAAGCCTTCACTGAGCGCTTCAATGATGAGTGCACATGCACGAGAACCATGCCAGAGCTCCTGAAAATCTCGGACTACATGCACGCCATAACAGACAGAGAACTGATCAGGCGTCTCAACGACAAGCGTCCAGAGAGATATGATGACCTCATGGAAAGGGTTAGAAATTTCATAGAGGGAGAGACAGTTGTTGCCGCGGCCTACCCATCCCGAGGAAATGGGTACCGCTCAAATGACCAGTCCCGGAGACAGTCGGGTGGCCAAGGCAACCAGAACAATAACAAGAGTTCGGACTATAAGAGCCAAAGCAAAGGCGGACGGTCGGACGACAAGTTCACCCCCCTAAAGATGTCCTACCGGGAGATCTTGTTGACTGAAGGGGCGAATTTTCCAAGACCTCCCCCAATGACCACACCCCCGGAACGTCGGCAGGGAAGTCGCTTCTGCGAATTCCATAATGACAAAGGACACGGCACGGAGGAGTGTATCCAGCTGAAGAAGCATATTGAGTCGCTAATCAAATCAGGCAAACTCAAGCACCTAGTCAAGGATTGGAAAGACGGAAAGGACAACAATAAGAAGTATGATAAGAAGGATCCCCAAAAGGACAAGCCTTCTACCATATACATGATCCAATCCAGACAGCGCCGCACGAGACAGAAAATTGGCCAAAAATTTTCTCGCGGCAAGGAAATCTCATTCCCTCTCATTACAACAAGTGACGTGGTTGATGCGCCTCTCACCATTGAGATAAGCATTGGAACACACAATGTCCGCCGCATGTATGTGGATGGAGGGTCGTCAGCAGAGGTATTATATGAACACTGCTTTGTGCAGTTATGCCCAGAAATAAGAAGCCAATTAGTACCGGCCACGTCGCCGCTTACTGGCTTTAGTGGAGACACTATCTGGCCAATAGGGCAGTTGCGTTTGCTTGTCACCATTGGGAATGAGGAACATTCCACTACAACATGGATGAACTTCATGGTGATACGTTCACACTCTCCTTATAATGGAATCATAGGCAGACCAGGCATTTTGGCTATCCGGGCAGTACCCTCTACGGCACACGGAATGATTAAATTCCCCGTTGAGGGGGGAATCGTTACTATTTATAACATAGTCGTGCCAACATCCGAGTGTCACACTGTGACAACACCGGCACCACCTGTACCACCCAAGGAGGGAGCACCACCACCCAATTGGAAGGTGGCTATTCACCCTGACTACCCGGAACAGGAGGTATCCATAGGAGGGGCGCTCTCAGATAGCGGCAAAAGGGCCATGTGTTCTCTTTTAAGTGCAAACCTGGACATATTCGCATGGGAGCCAAAACATATGACGGGTGTGCCACGCGCGATTGCAGAGCATAAACTCCAGATCCGCCAAGGGTACCAACCCATCAAGCAAAAGAAGCGCGGCCAGGCGCCCGAGCGAAGTCAAGTTATACTGGAGGAAGTGCGGAAGCTGGTGGACGCAGGCATCCTGCGCGAGGTATACTACCACGAGTGGTTATCCAATCCGGTCATGGTCAAGAAGCATGACGGAAGTTGGCGCATGTGCGTGGATTTCACGGATCTGAACAAGGCCTGCCCACAGGACTGTTACCCGCTACCAGAAATTGACTGGAAAGTAGAGTCCTTATGTGGATATCCTTTCAAATTCTTCTTGGATGCATATAAAGGGTATCACCAAATCCAGATGGCGGAGGAGGATGAAGAAAAAACGGCGTTCCACACAAGCCAGGGCGTATATTGCTATACGAAAATGCCGTTCGGATTAAAGAACGCAGGCGCTACGTATCAGCGGTTGGTGGATAAAGCTTTCGAATCACAAATAGGACGCAACTTGGAAGTATATGTTGATGACTTGGTAATAAAAAGCCACACGGAGGAGGCACTTCTCCGGGATGTCCATGAGACATTCGACACGCTGAGAAGGATTAACATGAAGTTAAATCCAAAGAAATGTACGTTTGGTGCAACAGAAGGAATGTTCCTGGGATATTTGATTGACCCAAACGGCATCAGACCTTGTCCAGAGAAGACGGACGCAGTGATACGGCTACCGTCCCCGCAGACACGGAAGGAGGTGCAGTCCCTGAATGGGAAGTTAGCCGGGCTGAATAGATTTCTATCTAAATCCGCAGAGAAGTCCTTACCCCTATTTAAGACACTCAAGAAGTGTACTAGAAAGGGAGACTTCTGTTGGACGAAGGAAGCTGAGGAAGCCTTTGGCCAACTCAAGCAGCATCTCGCATCTCTCCCCATGTTGGTAGCTCCACGGCCAAAGGAAGAACTCGTTATGTATCTCTCAGCTACTCATGGCGCAATAAGCGCGGTACTGATGACGGATAGAGACACAATACAGACCCCGGTCTACTTTATAAGTAGAACATTACAAGGGGCGGAGCTGAATTATTCCCCCATGGAAAAATTGGTACTAGCACTAGTATTTGCCACAAAGCGGCTGCGCCGGTACTTTCAGGCGCACCCGATTGTTGTGATCACGGATCAGCCAATTAAGCAGGTTATATCTAGACCAGACGTGACAGGGAGACTAGAGAAGTGGAGCATCCTATTGGGAGGGCATAATATATCTTACAGACCAAGGACGGCTGTTAAAGGCCAGATCTTGGCAGATTTCCTGATCGAGAAGCCGGATGAGGAAAAACCAATCATTAAGCAAGAGGAGGTCCCAGCGGAACCTTGGGTGCTATTCACGGACGGATCCTCATGCACAGACGGGTCTGGGGCAGGCCTCATCCTCACAAACCCAGAGGGAATGGAATTCACGTACGCCCTCCGTTTCGAGTTCACGGCCACCAATAACGAAGCGGAATATGAAGCATTAATTGCGGGTTTAAAAATCGCCGCTAGAATGGGAGTCCGCAACCTTGAGGCCTACGTGGACTCACGGCTTGTCGCGAACCATATTCTAGGTGGGTATGTGGCTAAGGAGGACAACATGGTCAGGTATTTGGAAAACGTCAAGACGTTAATCGCGACTTTCAGTAAGTTTTCCATCAAGCAGGTGCCGAGGGGCGAGAACAAGAAAGCGGACGCTCTCAGTAAGATCGCATCCACGAGCTTCGCCCACTTGTCTAAACAGGTTTTGGTGGAAATACTCAAGGAAAAGTCTATCACGGAAGGGGAAGTGACTGCTATAGTTGAAGAGGAGGGACCTACGTGGATGACCCCAATCATCAACTATTTGACTAATGAAACCCTTCCAGACGAGGAAAAAGCAGCAAGGCGCGTTAAAAGGAAGTCACAACATTTCGAACTCCGGGAAGGCATCCTTTACAAACGCTCTTTCTTGCAGCCGTGGCTGCGGTGTGTTGGACCACGCCAGGCGGCCTACGTGATCAGTGACATACACGAAGGGTTGTGCGGCATGCATGCAGGCCCACGATCCGTGGTAGCCCGAGCCTTACGAACAGGATACTATTGGCCCACTATGCACAGAGACGCGCGCGACATGATTCGCAGGTGCAATGATTGCCAAGTGCATAGGCCAGTACCGCGGCACCCGCAGCAAGAGCTTACACCTATCACGTCCCCGTGGCCATTTTACAAGTGGGGAATTGACATTGCAGGACCATTTCCTGTAGCTGCGGGAGGGGTTAAATTCTTGATTGTTGCAATGGATTACTTTACACGATGGATAGAAGCCAAGGCAGTAAAATCTATCACGGGTAAGCAGGTCAAGAAGTTTGTGTGGGAACACATCGTATGCCGTTTCGGTCTACCAGGAGAAATTATATCGGACAACGGCAAGCAGTTCACGGACAACCCATTCAAAGACTGGTGTGCATCGTTGAACATCAAACGGCGCTTTGCATCTGTTAAACATCCACAAACGAACGGCCTTGTTGAACGAGCAAATAGGAGCTTGGGAAATGGAATCAAGGCGCGGCTGGATGAGCGACAGGGCAAATGGGTTGATGAGTTGTCACACGTGCTATGGGCACATAGAACCATGATAAAAACAGCCAACGGAGATACTCCGTTTGCATTGGCTTACGGCACTGAAGCCGTTATACCAGCAGAAATAGGGATGCCTACCATCCGCACGGCGGAGGTTAATGCCGTCACAAACGATGAACAACTGCGAGTCAACCTAGATCTGTTGGAAGAAAAAAGGGAAATAGCAGCCATCAATGAAGCTAAGTCCAAGGCTAAGATGAAGGCTTATTACGACGCCAAGGTCAAGGGTGTTTCTTTTCGACCGGGAGACTACGTCTATCGTGCTAACGAAGCAAGTCGAGTGGAAAATACAGGAAAACTGGGCCCTAAATGGGAAGGACCGTATGAAGTCACTGACACCTTGGGACGAGGCGCGTACAAGTTACGCGATATGGATGGCCGCGACCTAGAGCGCACATGGAACATCGCCAATCTAAAAAGGTGCTATCTTTGAAAGCTACGGCTCCCGCATGGATACTTCGCTATAGGCGGTCTTAATAAAGAACCATGCGGGTTATTTGTCTTATTTGTTTTTCTTATGTTTGTTTAAAGTTTCCTTTATGGAATTTTTTAGGACTTGTCGTCATTATTCAAACAAAAATGTAAACGTTCTAATAAAATGCCGTGGTGCCTAGCTAGTTCCACGGCCTGTTTCGTGCAAATTATTTTCCTCTTTGTTAGATTCTTTGTTAGCCGTATGAATTTTACTTGTGTTATAATATGCCATGTTTCTTTCGTATGCATTCTCTCAAAATACCGTACATGTACCATACGCCTCCAGGTGGGGTAAGAGGATTAAGTGAACCTACTAATTCAACTTGCCGCGTAAGAGGGATGCAACCCCAGCCGCACGGATCACGTATCCTTACTAGACACCTTACTCACAAGACGTTGGGGTAAGTTTCATATGCTATAGCCATACGGTGTTCCGCATAGTAAAGACGCACGTCGCATGTCTAGTAAATTAGACTTGTATGTAAGACGTGATATGTCACGCGGCATTGGATTGCAATGAGATACACAAGTTTCAAAATTAACAAACAAAATGGCCGTGGTTGTCACGGACTTCTAAAATAAAAAGACAAGTTATTACATGCATGTCTTAGCCGTGTACATACACGGACGAATATAAATACAAATGTTTACAAACATACAAGTTACATGAGGGGGAGGAATTCTTCTAGATCCTTCTTTCCTTCCTCAATCAAAGCACGAAGAGCCTCCCCGCGAGCATCTTTCCCGTCCTGAACTTTGACGGCAAGAGTGTCTAAAGCTTCACCAAGCGGCTTCTCACCTGACACAGCTTTGGATATGCAGTCATAGGTAGCCAGCGTCAAAGGGGTTGGGTTAGCACTCAGCCGAGACATTATTGTTTCATTGGGAGCGTCTTTCAGGGCTTCAAGCTCGTCCAGAAGAGGGTGTTGAAGGTTTGCCAAGGCGTCCATGGACGCAGTCATCTTCCCCGCTGCGGAGAGGTTGTGATACGGATGCCGGGTGATATCCTCACCTTTGGTGATCATTTCCGCAGCTTGAATCATGCCTTCATGCCTACCACGGTCGATCCCGTCAGATACAACCCCAGCAAAGGCTTGCAATAGGTGTGGAGCGTCAAGGGCCCCGCTTACGGCAAGGCGCAGCCCTTGCCCGATAATCCACCTACGACCAGCTGTCGCGCTCAGTAGGGGGGGCATACTCTCTCCACACAGCTGGCGACCACCCTGCTCAACTCTTCATCAGCAGCGACAACTTGATTTTCAAGGTTGCTTTAAGCCTGCTTCAATTCCTCCTTCAGTGCGTCGCGCTCCTGAGCAATGCTGAAGGATTGCACGGTCACCGCCTTGGTAGCCGCCTCAGCCGCAGACACCTGCGTATAAGATTGGGAGTTAGTGTACGAATATATTTTTGGGCTACATACACACAAGGACTAAGAATATATGAGCAACATGTTTGGAAGATTACCTTCTCATTTGATGCGGCTACAAGGGCCTCCAATTCAGCGATACGCTTCTCTCTTGTCTCGGCATGAAGTGCCTGCTCCTTCACCGTCGCCTCAGCAGTCAATAACGCCGCTTGCAAGGACGTGATGGTCTTCTCGCTCTTCACGACCAAAGCCTCCCGGCGGGCGATCCTTTTGTCGGCACGGCTCACATTGGTGAGGGCCTTGATCAGTCTGCGTCTCAGCGCGGCACCCACCGTCACCTGATGTGCAGATGACACATCAAACTGGTCGATTAAGGCCTCATGGTCCAGCTCATCCAAATCCTGTGCGAGGACGGGCGGAGTGATGTGTTCAATGAATTCCGAGCACTCTGATTCGGCTTTCAGCCGTGTCAAGCTTGATAGGTTCCAAGCTAGACGCAAGCTCTCCTCTGGTCCCTCGCGGCACGGTTCCTTGGCATGGGTGGGGGAAGGAGGATTGTTAGTAGCCGCGGGGGATGGATTTCTCCCCACCTCTTCTCCTTGAGTTGCGACCGCCGGATTTACCCTGTGATTAAAACAACAAGACAAATTTTTTAGTCTACATATATCATGCGAGGATACAAATCATAGTCGGGATGGGTACTTACGAGGTGTCAGTAGCAGGATCTGGGCCGGTAGGGGCTACGGCGCTCACTGGAGCGACACGGAGAACTGGCCCTTCCATGGTTGGGGTAGGGTCGGCTTGACCAGACATGGTGTTGCCATCCCCCTGATATTGAGGATGGTCTTGTCGCAACTTCTTGGGAGGAGCATTCGCAACTCCGGCATCCTCCCCAATCTTTTTTGCCACACGCCTGGTTGTCTTCCTCTTTTTTGAAGTACGTGTGGAGGATCCGGAGGCTTGCGTAGTGTCTTCATTCAGGTCGCGCTCCTCCTCCTGGTTAATGGTGCCTCCCTCCAGCAAGGGGTCGTCACCATCTTCGATATGAAAATCGAATGGGGATTTTTCAATAACAGGTTCCTCCTCGTCCGACCTGGGTTCAGTTGTCTCCTCCAATGGAATAGTACGGTCGGCCAAAGCTTCCAGCAAAGGGAGCTCATTCGGCTTCAACGGCCGGAATCCTTCCCTCACCTTCATGGGGTCGCCTTGGCGAATCAATCCGTGAAGGTTCATCTCTGCAAATGTTTGAAGAAGTATGTGGGTTAGTAACATTTTAAATATACGCGACAGATTGGATATACAAGGTATATATAACCTACCCTCGCCCTGCTCCGTTAAGAAGCACGGATACAAGTCATCCCTCCCAAAGTAACGACGGCTTATTCCTACCAAGCACAGAAAGTTCTCTGGCAACCCTCTATGAAATTCTGTGCGATGGGTATCTAGTATTTTCAGGTCCCGGCTACTATAATCTTTAGGCTTGGGCGGATAATCTCTTGGGGCTTTGGTTTTAAGTACAAAGGGGGTGGGGAATACCTTCTCATCTACAAAGAAGTAATGGTCGTACCAATTCTTCAGGGAGTCAAGGGGTTTCCTATATGTCATCGGCGCATTGCCGGGACGTTTCTTGAACGACAACCACCCGTTCACCAACTGGGGAAAGTAGAAAGCCCTAAAAAGGTTAACGGTGGGGGTTACCCTACAGGTGTGGCATGTAATCTCAAACTGGTTGATTTTACACGCCCCTATACAGTGGAGCTGGGTGATATGAAAGTCATAGTACAGGAGAAGATCTACTAAGAACTTCGATAACAGAATACGGTAGTTGGCTGAGTCAAATAGGCGTGTGTATATGCCTATTTTCCCCGCCGGTGCGTCCGTAATAGCTTCACCATCACCCGGAAAGGTGGGTTGTACGCTTTCAGGCACATAGTACTTCAACAGGAAGTCGAGGTATTTCTCTCCCGACATCACATTCAGGACGTCCGTGATGAGGGGGTTATCCTTAACCATAATTTATGAAAAGGTTTTTAAGGGCGTGGTGATCTAACCTGCGGTGATGGATGTCCGTGGAAAAGAAGGCAAAAGTTGTGAAGGAAAAGCTTGAAGATTGACAATGGCGGAGGAATGAATGAGTTGTGTGTGTAACATACACGCATGCTCACCCTTATATAGGGTGGCCTCGGTTTCCGAGGTGCCATGGATTCTTGACACGTGTCAGTCACATTTCCTATCCAATGGATAGGATTTCTGACATTTCTGTAACGTCAGTAGGGGACCCACGGGTCATTTCTTAAACAGTTTCGTGTGGCTCGAGGCTGGTCAGTAATCATGCACTTTTTGCAGATATACGACTGGATTGTTGCATATCATTAATGCGACTGGATTCTTGTCGGGTTATGCGGCTCTTACGTAAGACCATATTAAATGTTGCATTTAATTTGTCTCGGCCATTGCGCGCGGCTGCGGTAGTATTCATTAAGGGATATTCATACGACCGGTTGCCACGTGCCTACGGCTGTAACAACTAGACTGGGGGGACATGATGACGTATAGTCCCCAAACCGGGTCATGAGCCCGGCCCACGGGTACTACCCGTATCCGGCCCATCACAGATGGGTAGATAAATATCACTCAGGCTTATGGGCTTGAGTGAACAGTGCTCGCACATGTGTGCGGCCCACGGCCCAAGGCGGCCGACATAAGATCAGACAGAATAATATTCTGTCTAGGCATATCTTAATCCTAATACGAAGAGATATTCATTGCCAGAATAAGAAGATAACAAGCATTCTAATTCTGGTGCTTATCTCTTCCTTGGGGCCGAAGGATCAGTGAAAGCCCACTGGGGTTTCACTGCCTATAAAAGGAACCCCCAAGGGTTCCACAAAGGTATCACAATTCTCTCTAAACTCACATATAACCCTAAATCGATTACTTACTCTCACGCCGGAGTCTAATCGTGGGAAACCTTCCCACGGTAAGCTTAACGCGTGTTGTTTAGTGTGCAGGATCCCAACCAGACGATTCACTTGGTGCAGGAGCCGGTACCCAGCCAACCCGAATTAAGCCTAATTCGGGTCTAGCAAGGATCAACCAACTTTTGCATCAACAATGTGAGTTATCCAGCTCTCAGTCTCACCGGGGTTGTCAGTCTGCTCGAATGATTTCGGACGCTTCTTATTGAACCTTTCCAGCCATGTGATCAGGGTAGCTGGAGGTGGAGGAGGAGGATTCTGATTCTGTTGAGGGTGTTGATTGTGGTTGGCTTGCACCTCGGACCGAATCTCATTCCTCACTTGAGGAAGCAGAGCTTGACTAGCAACTTGGATTGCTGCATTCAGTTATTCTTGTTCACGTGTGAGAACCATCTTACAGTATAAAACAATATGCAATGATTAATCTGATTAGACATAATATAAACATGAAAAAAAATTATGCATGAAAAAGTGTATGTAGGCATAGCCAACGAAAATGACATGAGTTTAGGTGAACGCCTATGGGTCGGTTCACCAAAACAAAATTGACATGACGAGGATGAAGGCCTATGGGTCGGTTCATCAAAAACAAAAACGACATGGGCTAATGTGAACGCCTATGGGTCGGTTCACAAAGCAAAATAATTCGAGTAAAAACACATGCGACTAAATATGGCCAGTCCTGTACCAACCATTACTTAGTCAAAATTCCTGCAACAATGATACATGAAACAAATGCATGAAAATAACTGTTAGTTTTAGGAAGACCATGGTGATTACCCACTAATCACAGGTCATATTTTTAGCGCCTATAGGTCTCTAATACCATAACTGTAACACCCTATTTTGATAAATGGAAATCACAGGATAATTATGGCGTGTCAACAAAGCATGCAAGGTAAATGTCTAAACATTAAATGACCATAAAAGGAAATACCGGTAACAAACATTGGTAGTCCAACATAAGCTCACACACATGCATATAAGTACTGAAATGAAAGGACTAAACAATGTCCAAACGAAAAGAAGTAATGTAATGTATGGAAATGCATAAAGTAATGAAGGCTTGATAGCTTCCATCAGTATGCACATACTCTCAAAGTCCTACGAACGTCTATGAGTACCTGCCGTTTTGGAACATGAAAGGAAAACGGCTGAGCAAAACACCCAGTGAACGGATATACAACCATAGCATGAAATGACCTAATCATAATATGAATAATAGCAGCGGAAATGTATGAGTCCTAGATAACCTGGAACATGTTCATAAAACTGGTTTTATAGTTTGGAAAGACGTATGTTTTTATATGAAAACTGTATTAAATTAACCAAAAGCTCATATAGGCCATGAGGTTCCACCGTGCATGAATACTTGGAGGGGTGACCTCATCATGCTATTAGAGGGGATGCCTCTAATTAATTTAGTCTGGGTAGGAGGGATCAACTCCTTGTGAAGGATGCAAGGTACACACCACATTCACCATAAAAATCCTGAAAAACATATAACTAGGATGCACCCATACGCCCCACATGATAATATAAATATATGGCCAAAACTGAAAAGGGATGCCGTGAGTAATCACTCTGATGTGGGGAAGTCATAACACTGGTGCCTCCAGTGTTATTGTTATGGTACCTCCATAACTAGATGACATGGAATGCATGTATATGACTTAGGCATTTAAAACTAAACATAAGAAATCAAAACATATAAAACAAATACTTGGGGAAAACAGTTGGCTACAAACGGGGAATCCTAATAAAGAAAGAGAATGTCCATACTGAAGGATGGAATATCCGTGCCTTATGTCCAGTGAACGAGGAAAGATGATAGGATGAAAAGTCCTACTCCGACCTCAAATTGCTACATAAATAAGGGACATGGATGAGTTGTTTGATTACTGAGTATGTTACTAGTTCTTGTATGTTCTTAACTTGTTCTATATGTTCTTGTCATGGTTTACTGTTTAAATGATACACTGTATTATTCATGTTTTACGTGTCTTCGGATTATGTATTTTCATGTATTCTTGCATTATTATACTTGTAGACTAATACTAAGTAACTTTCTAAAAATAGCAGGTTTCCAAAAATAGAAAGTTTCTAAAAATATAAAGTTTCCAAATATAGAAAGTGTCCAAAAATAGAAAGTTTCCATAATAGAAAGTTTCCAAAAATTAATCAGTTTCTAAAGTTTCTAAAAATAGTAAGTTTCCTAAAGTTTCCATAAATAGAAATAAGCTGGATTAATAAGCTAAGATATAAGCTGGTGATTATTAATCATACATTATAAGTCATGATGATTATTAGTGAATTTTATTAAATTAAATACTCAGGTTAAAATGATTATTAATTAATAATAATAGTACATGTATAACACCCCCCTTTTACCTCTACGCAACAGAACATAGATCTGGGGTATTACTTCATAGAACACAAGTCATAATAATAGAAAACAACTCAAAAGAGTGATGAAATCAACTTTCTTTATATTTCATTAAAAATCAGAGTTTTACAATATGAGGTTCCAAAAATCTAGAATAATTTCATTCTTGTGCCTCTTCATGCCATCCTTGTGCCGCTCCATTCTATCAGTCACCATTTATCTGAGATATATGCTTAAAGTAAACACAAATGTTGAGTGAATTCATAGGTTTGTAATAACAGTTTTGAATACAAGTATGTCCTTCGAGCTACGTTGTTATACACCCATAAAAAATAGTTATCATACTGCACTATGCTCATGACCCCGCTGCTAGACAATAACCAACAAACTGCCCTTATAAGAAGGAAGCCAGCCAGACTATCCTTAGTTTATCAAAATAAAGTGTATTTGTTAGCCAAGGTGGGAACCTTCAGCTGCTAGCAAGCGCGACTTGCCTAGATAGGGGATGTCAAACCCCAAATAGTACTATTCACAATATTAGCGCTCATTTTCAAGAAATGATTAGCGGTTCACGATTAAAAAGGGACTTAATGGCAGTAGTAAACATAGTGTCAGTAATCATACCATACAATTTTAAAAGCACTTGTATTCCAGTTTTAGCATATATCCCCCTCACGATTTTTCAAATCATTTATAAAGCATTTAAAAGTAAGGCTATGAACTCACCTTATGTCCATAGAATCCGAGCTATAATAAAATATATGTCATTCACAGATAATCAGCTTGATCATACAAACCACAACTTGGTCTCATAGACAACAGCTTGATCTCACACAAACCTGGATTAATACATTGTTTATAGTATCAAGTCTTTGAATTTTAGTTCAATGTTGTTAAGTGTTGGCTATATATTCTTTCATTATTATTTGGTGGTAATTTTAGCACCATTGTTCGGGCCATCATACTTAGAAGCAATTCTATAAACGTTTGAGGAGCGAGGGCACTTTAAATCGTAAACCCAACCACTCAGTCAGAACGTAATATCAAGATGGAACATCTTTGTACAAAGTTTCCTACTATAATGATACTTTCATTACTTCCTCATATTAATCTTCTTTAGTTTCAAAATTGGTAAAAATAGCTCTTTTTGTTACACTTTGGTATAATTACACTTTTAACCCCTAAGGTACATAGTTTTAGTATTTGCCTTTTTAAACCTTCAATATTTAACCTTAGGACCTCAAACTTTCCAACACTTATTCTTATAGCTTATACTTTCATAAAATGACACTTTTGGCCCAAAATGTTAAATAGTTTCAAAAATGACAATTTTAGTCCATATACTTGTAAAAATCACATAACATCCTCAAAAAGGACCAAATGATCTAGGATTTTAAAAAAAAGTTTCAAAACATGTTTATAATCATAATAAAAACATTTATTAAGACTTATAGCTTTTGAAGTGGGGTTTTTCTTATTATTTCATGTAAATTACAAAACTAGGATTTTAAGATATTTTTAGCTTATAACTTCCATTTAAAATGATGAAATGACTTAGTTTCTTTTAGATTATCTTTATAACATCATATTAACAGTATAAAAAACTCTAAGAAAGTAATATAACAAGATTAAAGCATAGCTAACAAAGTCATTACCTAGAATGCTCCAAAATGGCTCCTAATGAGGTATATGGACTATATCTTCCTCATAACTGTTGAAGAACTCCTATAAATTCTTTCAAAGCTTGCTACTGATCTTAGGGACATCTTAGAGCTTCAATGGTGGTGTGAGAATAGAATTTTTGTGTGCTTAGGTAAGAAATGTAAGGATGATTCTAAAATGAAGCTAAAGGTTCCTATTTATACTATTTTCAACACTTAGCCTCCAAGTTAAGCCATGAAACGTGTAAAGACCAGAGAGTAGTGACTAAGGAAGCCTAGGAAAGATCTATGCAAGTATAGGGTCTGAGCTTACAAGCTAGTTCATTCCAATCTTCCATATGTGGCTAGAAATGGTTTTCGGTAAAGATAGGATAGGATTGGTGATGTCTAGCAAGCAAGGAGGTGATCCACCAGCTTGTAGAGATCCTAAAATATCTTAGGATACTTAAAATATCTGGATTTCAAAGTTAGAATAGGAGGGAAAGGGTTTAAAACGAATTTTGGAGGGAAATAGTAAAACCGGATTCAATTCTAGGGCTTGTAACTTGTAACTTTGTAATTTTGGTGATTAAGGGATTAGGAATATGGTTAGTGATGGATTAGGGTGTATTTATGGTATGTAAATTGTAATTAAGAAGTTTGGGTCTTTGGTTTGAAGTTTAACAAAGGTTTGATGTGAAAATGGGAAGAAAACTTAGGCGGGTTAGGGTTTTCTAATGATCTAGGGTCCAATCTTAATAAATGTGATTATCCTTCAACTAACTACTGATGTAAACTCAATTTATACATCCTACATTTTCCTAAATGTTTTCATGAAGTCCCTACATTGTTTTTATTAAGTTATTCTAAGTAAACATGTCCAAAGGGTGAAAATACTCATTTTGACCTAATTTACAAGCCATGCATTGAAATCTTGTACCTTGTGCATTAGGGTAATTGTACATTGTCTTAACATAATATTATAACCTTAATGAAGTCCCATATTTATTGACTTATCCAAAAAGAACTAGGTGATGATTCCATGTAGATTTCTTAATATTAGGGTTTTTAGGTCATTTTTTTGGTAACTGTGATTTCCGACTCATTGACCGACTAATCCACGGGGTTTGAGTCCACCGCCACGCATACAATTAATCCTAATAACTTTCTATCTTGGGTAATTAGTGTTTGTAACTTTATAAACACTTATTCTAGGGATTATATAGTATTTTTATGACTTATACGGATTCTACATTTTTAGTTTAAGGGTTTGTATAGGTTGATCATATTCTAGGGATAATTATGGGAGCTTACGATCCTATGCTTTGATAACTTGTACTTTATGCTTTACCAACTTGTAACTTGACTTAAAATAAATGTATAATATTAATATTATGCATAGTTTAGTTTTAATAATTTATGGCAAAACATTAGACTCTAATTCAATGTGAAATGGATTTTATATGCTAATCTTGGTTACTAGGTCTTAACTTGTAATTAGCTTTGGATTAGTGAATATTAGTATTTTGTGATCAATTAACTTTCCTTTATGTGATAGATTATAATTATTATATTCTTTTTGATGATTGTGCATAGATATTATGTAATTACATTGCTTGAAATATTGTTTACCAAGGGTTTCTAGGTGGTGATCTAGACTATTATGTATAATTACTTGTACTTAGCTTTGTATGGTTTGTTCTTGCCATTCTTAGGTATTATTAGGTCTTCAAAGTACAGTTTACTTGTTTATAATCATTAATGACTTATTCATATGTACCCTACATTCATAGTTTACCATTCTTGAGTTTACAACTCATTTATAGAGATTTTAGGGTTTCTAAGGCAATTTAGGGTATCATAGGTACATTTGAGATGTTCTTATCATATAGGAATATGTTGTAATGGTAGTTCAGGTTGTGAGAAGCAGTTCATCTTATCAAGTAAGGCATAAAAGCAAAAATTTCTAGCCAAATTTTCATATTGAGACAGTTATAGCTTATGGCATAGATGTGAAATTTGAGGATTGTTACAGTCTCTTCCCATTAAAGAAATCTCGTCCTGAGATTATAAGGGTAACATAGCATATCAAGGGCAAACCTAGCTCTTAGGTGTTCAAATTCTTTCTTAGAATTTTATTCACATATCAAGAATATAGCTTTACTATTTGTATTTAGTTTCAAATCAATCATTTAATAAATCTTCCTTAGATTCCAAAATACGAAAAGGATTGCGATATTTGCTGAGTTCATTGGGAAACTCAAGTCAAAATTCAAAATCTTGATTTGATTATCGCATTTTTCAAAATCAATTTGGGTAATTGATAGAGAAAACATCCTTCTCACATAGATATTATTTAATATGGTATAGTCTCTCATTCATAGTGAGAATCTAAATCAGTCTTTCCAATTTACCATTTAAATCTAGCAATTACCTAACGGTCACTATTCAACATACTATGAAGCTCTATTCTCATATAACCTTCTCAAATAGTTTCATGAACTATTTTGGGTATCGTAAATTGAAAATCTCCAACTTTAGCCCAACAGATACGTAAATGGCACTTCTTTCGATAGAGAGCTTCAAGTAGTATTGCTTTGATTCTAGCATGAAAACTATTGTTACACGGGAAATTTTTCCTGTGACAACCCAAACCCGAGGTCATTTATTTAATATTATATAATATTATTTTTACGAATAATTTTGAAATTTTTGATGAGTTGAATGGTATGACGATTGATGGTTCTATTTAAAACCGACGTTGGAGGTTTTATTTTTATCTTTTTACTAATAGCGAGGATTATTAGTGACCACGATATCGACGGATGCCCGAGATATTATGTTTTATCATTTGTTGTCTCGATGTTTATATTTTTGACGTTTTTATTTTATGTTCATATTAAGTCGAACCGGGATCATATTATCATCATATTTTGAGTGCGTTTTAACTTTTAAAAAGTATTTTTACGAAACCCGAGCCTCGTAAATATTTTCAAAATTTACAATTTCGTTTTCCACCCTTACAACTATTTAATTGAATTTTGGACAAAAACTATCACAAATTGGCAAAACTAGTCCCTCCACCCCACTATAAATAGATTTTCCACTTAGGAAAAACACATAGAATGCATGTGTATAAAATTTATCTTTCTCGCTCTCTTGTTCTAGCCTAAACCGTCACCCCCAACACCCCATTTCATCAAAATTTCTTGATTTTATTTATGATCTAATCAAAATCAATACAATACCACCTCATAAAATTCAATTGTGCATCTAATGGTGTAATTTTTAGCAACATGCAAGAACTTCAAATTTTTGATGATGATCCATGAAGGTTTGATCGATTTTTATGATGATATATATATGTTATTGTTATTATATTCAAGAATTTTTGGTTGCATGTTCATTATTTTTGAGTGGGTTATTTTTGTATGATCATTTAAATGTGTTATGGGTTAGTTAGTTGTTAGTAATGATTTTAGGATGATATTAGGCATATGAGAATGATTAAAATATGGTGAAAAATTAATTTTGAATGATTTTTAAATGTATATTTTTAAACAGATTATTAAACTTAATTTTCTGAAAATATGAGTTTGAGTTTGAGATGAACTAATAAGATATTGTTGTAGAGGATGTTTTTAGCTTCATTTTAGTATAAGGTAGGGCTTCTAGCTCCAAACGAGCGAAAAGTTACGTTAGTTTGATTATTCGTGTACCGGGAGACGAGTATCGGCACAATATATAATTGTTGTCAATATTTGGATCGAATCCCGGGGACTATAAAAAGGATTTTGAAATGTGTCATGGACTGATGTGAAGTGTTAAGTATGAGGATGTTGAGTTTATTTTCAAAGTCGAGTGTCGGTTTTGTAAACGGAGTAAAATAAATAAGTTAAAAAAACTATATGAGTTGTTGACGTAAAACTGTCCAGTTTTTGTAGTTTAAAGATGTGTCGGGCAGGGAACTTTAAAAGTAAAATCTTTTGATGGACTTTTAACAGGTCTTTCTATATATAGTAAGTGAGGTCTCTGATTAGTACATAAATATTTGACGTGTTTAAGTGGGGTAAATGAGCTCGTACATTTGGTGTGTACCGACAGATTTTTATCGAAAGAATTAACTAATAAAGTAAACATATAGAAGGGAGTAACATATCACTTGAATTGTTTTCATTTTGGGTTGGGTGTGATTTTATTATTTTGAGTTTAATGTTACTAAGTATGGATTTTACTCGAGTTTATTATTGATGAACGCGCCTTATTTGATAGGTTGCGGTTTTTGTGTTTATCGGGCATCAATTATCGTCGAAGATCGTCTTACTACTGCTATTACTCCTGGTGAGTCTATAGCCTCGCTTTTGTAATTGTGTCGAATGATTTTAAAACCCGCGAGGGGGATACATGTTGTTTGAAAGTAAAATGAACACAAGTCATGATTGATTGTTTGGACCCAAATGTTGCCTTTGTTGCCTTTGTTGATTTGAATTGTATAAGTACCTAATTTGCAAAAGACCCTAAATTTATGAGTCGTTAACTATCTTCTGACTTGATGTTGTGAGTTGGGAATAGCCTCTTATTCTAATAATAGTACTATTGGGCTGACGACCCTATCTGGGACCAGGGCTTTACGCTGAGTAACCCGCTGGGAAGGATAATTTTATGAGAATGAGAATTGGTATTCTTGCAAATGATACTCTTGTAGGGGCACTGGAATTCATTTAGTCATGTCGGCTTTAGGCGTGGGTAACTAAGTTAAGGGGTCGGTGTCATGAGCTTAATACAATTCAATAGCTATTGCTATATATACCAGAATGCATGACTAATAGATTGAGTGCACGACAATTCTATTAAATAATCTTGATTGATTTTTCTCTTGTGTTCAAATGATGATTTGGAAAACCTATAGACTCGCTCAACCGTTGTGTTGATGATTTTAAGCATGTATTTCAGGTGATTGAAGTGGATTGCTGATGGAGCTTGCTGGAGAAGGATTGCGGATTGCTTTTGTGGTGATTGGTCTAAAACATATTTCTTTCTCTTTTGTAATAAAAATAATAATGTACGATCAAGTACTTTGGTAAATTGTTTGTGGATTTGATAAAGTCTTTGGGGGACCTAAATATAACTCTGATATTTCTAAAGTTGTTTTACTTGGGATTGAAGTTTTAGGCAATGGTTAAATTATTTCCTTTATTATTTCAAATGTATCATTTTGAAATTGTTCAAAATGTCTTGTGTAACAATGTTTGTGTTTAGCACCCAAATGTGTATTTCCGCTGCGCAATTTAATTTGGGGGTGTTAAAGATCGGTAATCAGAGATTTTTAGTTATAGCGAATTAGGTCGATTTTTGAAAAATGTCCTAAACTATAACTTTGGTGTCGAAAATATTTTACAAAAGCAACGCTCCTCCGCAAGACTCCGGTAAGATTAATTGTTTCGTATTGTTTTATTGATTGATGTATCCCTTAAAATTGAAATGATTTTTAAAGTATTTATTAAGTAAATACTATGATGATGTATTGATGATGTATTGATGATGTATTGATGTTGTTGAAAGTACGTTGAGTACTTGTTATCGTAATTTTCTTTATGTAATGCATATGTATATAATTTTAAATAATGACCTTATATACTGACGAGGGTCTAGAACAGTAGACCGGATGATGAATGATTTTACAATTGATTTCTTGCGACTTATATCGGGTATGAGGAAGTTTGATTATTTGATGTATGATAGATATGTGGTTGAAATTGGTGTGATTAGAAGGTTGATGTGAGAGAAAAGTTGTTTTAAAGGTTGTATTTGGTATTTGGAGAATTGAGTTTGTTAGGACTTGGAAGATGGATGAGATTACTGGTCTTGGGTCGATTGTAATGAATCTGTGGGCTTGAATTGAAAGGTTTAAAGAGAAGTAGGTTAGTTTTGAAAGGATGAGTGCGTGGGAGTCTTATGTGAGATCATGTCTGAGTCAAGCTTGGAAGTTTAGGAATGTTGAAATTCGTACTGAGACTTGTTTTTTGATTAATCTGCTGTGTAGCAGTGAGTATTTGGATTTTGAGAGTGAGCTGCCATCATGTTAGGGATTCAACTTTGAAGTGCAAACGAGGAAATAGACGAGTGTGATAAAGCTGACAACAATGTTAAGGAGGATGAGGAGTTGCTGTCTAAGGAACTAATCTCGTAATGGATTTCTTTGTATCATATTTTCTTTTTGTGATCGAACTTATTTAAACCTTGTGTCATAGCATTGTGATGGAACTTATTATCTTTTAAGTTTGTTCGGTAGATGATTGTAGTGACAGACATTGCCACTATCTTGTTGAATCCTCAACGCAATCTGAATTACCCTCATGATCTATGATGTGCCTTATTGACTCTTTTGAGTTTTGGTTGATGAACCATTGTAGTTGTGTTGTTCGTTCATGTAGTATCCATGAGATGTCCTGATAAAGAATTCCTTCTTTATTCTTGATATGTATACTTATCATGTTTCTTTCTTCTGTGATGATGGAAGAAGGAGTAAGGGAAGCATATTTCTGTCATTAGTAGATCGCTACGTGACTAAGTTTCTTGAAATATGTTGCCAAAACTAACTACTGCTACTGTGAACACTATGATCGAACAAGTCATTGCTAGAGAATTTGGAGCTGGTTGTGCTACAAGGAATCAAGATGCTGGGGTTAGTTGTGCTGGAGATAATGGTGCTGCAGTTGATGCTGCTGAGAATAATGATGATGCTGCTGAACATAATGATGATGCTGCTGAACATAATGATGATGCTGCTGATCCAGATGATAATGTTGCTGTTGTTCTGCAAGTTCGAACGAATATATATATATGTTGGTTTTTAGAAGTGGGGTTCTACGCAGTTTTGTGGTATTAGTGGTGCATTAGAATTGCATAATTTGATTCATAAGATAGATAGTACTTTTCAGATTATTGGGTATTCAGAAACTAATAAGGTGAAATTTGTTGCTGCTACATTTCAGGATGGTACACTAAGATGGTGGAACAACAAAGTGACTACTTTAGGATTGGTTGTGACTAATAGTAAGCATGGACTGTGATGAAAGGACTATTGACTGCTAGAATTAAGATAATTAGTGCTAAGGGACGATGATATTATGGCTTATTGGGAAATTTTCTGAGCTATATAGCTATATCTTAATACTTTTGTGAATGACCATAAAACAACGAAGCAATACATTAGAGGATTTTCTAGTAATATCAAGGGTGAGGTTATTTCTTTAAGACCTAAATCTTTCGATGAAGCTGTTCAGATGGCGTTTAATTTAATGGATGTGAAAGTGCAAGATAGGAAAGATAGCATTGTTGAAACAATAAGAGAAAGTGGGAATCTGTTTAATCCAACTAGAATCGAGGTTAGAATCGTGGTAATTACAGTAACAATAACCAAAGGCAGAACCGAAATCAGTATTTAAACTCTGGAAGGAATAAGGAAATTCGTGTTGTCACTGTGTCTGGAAATAACAAGATAAATCTCAAGTGTGTTTGCTGTACTATATACCATGTAGGTAATTTTCCACAATTGCGACTAGAGTTAGGAAAACCTGGTCATAAAGCTGCTAAGTGCAGAACAAGAGGATTAGTCATTGGAATTAGTATCCCTGGAGTTGTGATATGATTTAGCCATGGCGAGAAAGACTACAAGCAAAGGAATTGTCCAAGAAAAGGAAATTGACAAGATAGGAATGCTGCCGCTCCAACTTATTTTTGAATGATGCTGACAAACCTTATGGTCTGAATGTTGTAAATGGTATATCCTTACTTGAGATTCTTTATGTCAGTATGTTGTTTGGTTTCAGATCGGGTAGAAACTGTAGAACTGTAAAGATTCAGTTGTTTTATCAACGGAGAGTCAATAAGATTGAAAATTAACTATGATGTGGAGTTAACCGATGGAAAGGTTGCTAGTGTTAGTTTTTGATTGTAGTAAATTACCACTCTTGTTTAGGAAAACAAAGAGCGTAAAATAGGGTAAAAGTATTAAGTGATGATTTAGGAAAATCAAGCACTAATGACCCAAAGGTGAAGTTCCAAGTTCGTTTCCCAAGGAGGTATATGTGTGTGACTAAAATGTAGCAAGGTTTGAGAATAATATTGGTTAGAAGGGGATGAGAAAAGAGGATGACGAAAACGTGAAATTAATTACTACTAAGACTTAACGTAAAACCGTAAAATAAGATAAAATAAAAATTAATTCTAAAAATTACCAAAAATTCACCAAAAATCAAAATAAATAAACTAAGAGTTTACCAATGATCAAAACTTTTTCAAACCTTTTAAATAATTAAATATTCAATTTTTAAATGCTAATTAAAACCCTAAAAATCAAATAAATTATCAAAAAGCCCAAATAAAGATTTTTCAATTGGTAAAGTGATGAGATGACATTTATACATGATCTCATTGTTTTTTTCGGGCTTTAAATGCACAAAAATGTCATAAAATACCATATATATGCTTGTGTTTGTTTACTTGTGTATTTTAGGTATGGATATCGTGAAAAAGACAAAATATCACAAGTTACAAGGAAAAACGGACACGAGAAACAAAGCCGTACAAAGAACCGGGCCCTAATCATGGAATTCTCAACAAAATACCTTGAAGACTTGAAGACAAACAAGATTGATCCTCATTTATTGAAGAAATGACACTTAAAACCCTTGTATACTAATAATTACAAGTTTGGTCCCTTAAGTTTGTCAAAATTACACAAAATGTCCTTCAACTTTGAAGAAATGGCAAAAATAGTCCCTCAACAAATCAAAATTGCCAATAATGGTCCCTCATGAAGATTAAGATACATTGAAGACCTTTGAAGATCAACAATGTCCAAAATCAGCCCTTGCAATATTCAAAAATGTCAAATATAACCCTTGAAACACTTTTTGTAAAGTTTGTGCCAACAATGACAAAAGGTGAAACGTTGATACATGTAAAATGGGCGCTGATAGAAGTTTGCATCCAAGTGACAAAAGAAAGGAAGGACAAGGGCTGAATGTGTGCATACTGAAACATTTAAACACACAAACACGCGCCAAACAACTCCACTCCACCAAAAACGGATCAAAAGGACAACTATTCACCTTTACAGCCCAGATTTTATACAACTTAAAACAAAGGGTAAAATGAAATTACCCAGGCACACGTTTTATTCACACATGCAGGAACCTATCCCACACACAAAACCCTCATCTCCACTCACTATGGACCCCACCCCAATACCCTTTCTACCAATCAGCAAGCAACTTAGCCTCCAAGTCATGTGACGTGTCAAGATCAACAGCTGAGAGCCTTTGCTTGATCACAAAGCTAAAATGAACGTGTAGGATCATTTTGGACAGCTCAACAACAACAAACGTACTCAAGGACTTAGGGCATTTAGGGAATTTCACATCTAGGGTTTATGAACAGTGTAGCCTTGGCATTTGCCTATAAAAAGACTCCTCAACATGTGAGAGAGCTTTTGTTCCAGTTTTAGGCTATTAATCTTTGTAATTCCTTTTTAAGTTAAATAAAATTTGAATTTCTGAAAATTTGAAATCTCTTTTTGATTTAGTTAAAAGTTTGGTGTTTGAGTAGCCTAATTCTGAGTTCCATTTGATTGTGAAGGCCTACCTTAATCTTGTGGTTAAGGCACGTCTTGTTTCATAAGGTTTTTAAGGTTTGAAAACCTTGAAATCCTAGGTTCTGTTTTGGTTATTTTGTGTACTAACCCTTGACCATTAGCTATAAGCTCTTACAAGCTTGTTGACACCAAGCTTGTGAAGGGATTAGAGCCCTTGGTTGAGTTGTTTGCTGCTTGTGTTGAAGACATCAAGTCCTTGAGGTTCTACTTTGAACCATCAACCAAGGCAGTCTTGCATCACCTTTGTTGAAGTACCTTGGTCTTGTTCTAGTTGTTGAACAAGGTCCAAGGAGCATAGCTGGCCTTCCTAGGATGTTGTGGAAGGCAGGTATAAACTCTTGTTAAGATTCCCCTAAAAATTTCATGTTTCTACTTATTTTATGCTTTGGTATATGATTTGGTGTTCTTGTGTTTGTGCTTTGTGTTTATTGGTTGGTTTCTGTTAGTTGTCACCTAGTAAGTGTTTTTGATCATTAAAATCAATAGGTTGTGTGTAGAAATCAGAAGTTCCTTTGTTAACTGCTTGATTAAGGGTTGTTTGGGATTACTGGTTCATAAGGCCTTGTGGCCTTGTGCCCTTGGTTCTTTGGGTTTGGGTGGTCTAAACAAGTCATAATATATAAGTTTTTTCCATTGGTTCACTTTCTTAAAGTATTGAAAAAGAGATTTGGAGTTTTGCTAAAATCTGATAAAAGTGGTTTTGAATTTGGTCAAACACATCAGATGTGACACCCTAGAATCGAGGTCATTAACGATACCCTAAATTACGCTAATTTTTGAAATTTTTATTAAATTTTAATTTCTATAATTATAAGTATTTTGGTTAGAGCCGATGTTCGAGGTTATAATTTTTACGGTTGACGTTTTGAGAAGGACGATGACGATTACGATCCCGAGGGATGCCCAATTTCATATAATTTTTGACGATTTATCGATAATGTAATTTTTCGAGAATTTTATTTACGGTTCGTGTTAAGTTGAGTCGTGTGAGTTTTATAGCCTTCCAAGTACATTTAAAGTATCCCAAAAATATTTTGGAGCATTCGGGAAGATTTCCGACTCCCGTAAAATTTTCAAAATTGACAAATGAGTCAAACCCGCAAAGTTTTGAGTTTGTTTTCTACTTAAGGACAAAAGAAGCCCAATATTGCACTTAGGTCCCTCCTAACTAACAAAAGGGGGCAAAGTGAACAAACACACAAACACACACAAAAATTTACAAGAAAAATCAAACATCACTCCCTCCCTCTCTCTCAAAACTCACGGCACACCCATAAACACACAAAAATCCACCTAAAATCTTTTCTACTTGATTTTTCAAAAATCTAAGGTTAGACCACGCTTAGTTTGGTCATTACCCACCTATTCATGTAATCAAATCCAACATGCATTGATAAAAATTTTTCAAGATTTTTCATATGATCCAAAATTCGTTTTTGTGGCTATTTGAGCTAATGCATGTTAATTTTGAGTGTTATGGAAGTATAAACACCATGAAAACCCACCAAAATTAATTTGGTTGTGGTGAATGGGTCACCCAAACCCCACGGCATGGGGGTGTTTGGGGGAGCCATGGTGGTTGATGAATATGCATGTCATTATAGTGTTTGGTTATTTGTTTTATGATGATTTACATAGGTGTTACTACTTGCATGTGTATTTTTCTTTGATTTTGATATTGAGATTGGTTGATCAATAGGGGTAGGATGTAAGTTTGATGTTAGGATATGTTTGGGAAGTCTTAGGATGATGTTTAGAGTTGGTTAGAAGTCTTGGAATCGAGTCTAAGCATGTTTTTGGTATGGTCATTTTTAGGCAGAAACATTTGGTCTATTTTGGAAAAATGATTTTTGTTCCAGGTCTTGAAAACTAAATATTGTGATAGAGGGTTTTTCTAGCTTTAATTTGGTATAAGGTAGAGCCCGTGACTCAAAACGAGCTAAAAGTTATGACATTTTAAAGATCGGGTACCGGGAGACGAGGACTTTCACAATCCGGATTTGTGTAAAGTTTTAGTCAAATCCCGAGGGTCACAAGTATAATTTGGTGAATGATCAAGGGTTAAAACTTGGTCCCTAACCTGTACAAATGGGTCTATATGTTGACTTGTGAGTCAAGGAAGTCAAAGGTATTTTTCATATAGGTCAAAGTGGTCAAAATTGGTCGAAGCGCAATTTCAGCCCGTAAAATGTAGTCGTGGAAATGAGTTGCGTGACGGGTCGTAAAAGTGAAAACTTTTGTTGGACTTAAAAACATGTTATCTACAGGTCATATAGGATTTTTGGAAATTTTATCAAATTTTATAAGCATGGTTTAATAAGGTAAAACAGCCCGTACTTTAGTCAAGTACCGGCGAGAACGTGTAAAAATGGACAACGTAGGTTATAATAATGAATGGTATAAAATGAATGATACTTGTTGTTTTTGTTTTTGGCGTGAGTTATATTGGTATTAAGTGACTTATATATATGTATTTTATACAGTACCGTAAGTATTTAAATGAGATTACTCATTACGCGTTATTTGTGATAGGTGTTGATTTACCCGGGCATCCGTAACATCGTCAGTGAACACTCCTCGAACTACCGACTACTTAATATCTAAGGTGTGAATTTATAGCCTCGCTTATATTATTTCAAATTGTTTTACCCGCGAGGGAAATGCATGCTAGTTTTTAAAAGGAACGTATATCATGAATGATTGTTAGACCCGAAAGTTGCCTTAGAAATTGTGTTGAGTACCAAAGTTGCAAAAGTCCCTAAATTCATGAACTATTAACTATTGTCTTGCCCTTGCGAAGGGGGAAATAGCCGCTTATGCAATTTGTAGTACTACGGGGTTAACGACCCAATGCTAGCCGAGAAGCTGTACTTATAGTAAGTTCTGCGGTAGATTATTTTGTATGAGAAATAAGGTATAATTGCAACTGATGCCTTTAGTGGGGCACTGGTTTCATCTGAATCATGCCGGTATATTTACGCGGGTGATTGAGTTAACGGATTAGTGTCATGAGCTTAAACACAATTGTCAGTATCCTGATTATAGTTTGTTTGATCGACAAGACTATAAATGATCACGAATGGTTTTTATTATATATACGTTCAAATGGATTGAAAAACCTATGAATTCCACTCAACGTTTTCGTTGACCAAAATTTTGGCATGTATTTCAGGTAACCGCTGAGCAGTAGGATGGAGCATGCATGGGATGGATGTTGTGTGATCGGCTTGGTGTCCGCTTGTTTTTCCCTCCTTTTCTACTTAAACAATTTTTATGTTTAATGTCATGTGTTTGTAAAACTGAAGAATTGGGGTTGAGATTCATGGGGACCGAAACGCTAAACTCTGTGCACTATTTGGGGTCGAAAAAACTGTGGACATGTATTATCTAACAATTTTTAAATGTTGAATTTTTAAGATGACGTCTTTTTAGCGTCGTTTGATATCTCTTGTGTGCAATGAATACTGTGTAGCACCCATTGTTGTAGTTCCGCTGCGCATAACAATTGTGGGGGTGTTACAGATTGGTAATCAGAGCCACGAGTTATAGAGAACTAGGTCGTTTTTGAAAATCCTAAACTATAACTTTTGGTGTCGTAAGAAAAGGGTCCAAGCACACACAACTATCCTGCATGGCTCCGGTAAGATTTATTGTTGTATTTATGGCATTTGATGTATACTTTTGAGTAAAGTATATAAGTGGGTAATTATTATATAAGTATGGAATTACTATATGTAGACGTTAAATTTTACGTGAAATATCCGACATCGTAATTTTCATATTTATCATGCATGAGCATCATATTATTACATTTTGGGCATATGTACCACCTTTGCATTGCATTTGCATGCATATATTTATAATTATTGTATAATTACTTATGTACCCTCCGAAATTCGCTGTTATCGCAGGAATGGCCGAGGTACCGCCCAACGATAACGGGAACGATTACGTCGTAGGTCACGAAGGGGGACCGTTTCCTCCGAACCCGCCGGACAATAATAATGGATGGATCGCTCCAGAAGACGAAATAGGGCCGGAAAACGACAATGGCGAAAGTGAGGTGGATAATTTCAGCATGAGTAGTGATGACAATGAGGATTCCGAAGAAGAGCCCGAGGAGCTATTGGATGATGGCATTCCCGAGGATGCCGTAGGCCAGACCGAACCCGATTTGTTTCAAACCCCGAGTTCGCCGAAGGGTTATGAGGTACCACCGACCGGTCGTTATGAGCAGCAACCTTTTGATCGCCCGATGGACAATAGTAATGGGAGCAGTGGAGAGTCATCCAAGTCGCCATCGATTCACGAGAACATTACGAGGGTCTATTTTCCGAGACCGAGTCACTACTGGGATCCCGCAGGTCGTTTGGGGAGGATGGAAAGGTTAATGTATGAGCGGTTTGTAGTTGAGACTAGGGTGATTAAGAAGTTTGATAAGACTGAGAGGGAGCATCAAAGATTGTTGGAAAGGACTTCAAGAATTGCGTATGATGGGATGATGAACACAAGTGCCATCAACAGTTTGAAATCAATGGTTGCGAATTTAAGTGCTAGTCTTGATCGTGTGAGGGAAGATCAGATGAGGTTGTCGAGGATGCAGAGTTGGGAGCATCGTGTGAGGGATTCATTGCCCCCGGATTGGAGATTCGTGGACGATGTGGAGATGGAGGCGAATGACTTCATGGTTCAGCCGCCTACTGGAGGTGCTTGTATTTCGGTGGGAAGTCAAGTAGCGATTGAGCATGGATCCACATCAGGGATGAGAAAGGAAACAGAATGTGGGCCAGATGAGAAAGGAAAGGGAAAAGTGGATGATGTGGACGAGGACGTGAGTGATGAGGAAACCGAGGACGACGACGAGCCGCCATCCAAGAGGCCGTGTGGATCACCACATGCCTAGTTACTTGTTTTGTATTTTTCTTTGATCATTGTAATAGAACTATTTTAGACCTTTGTATGATGGTATTATGACGAGAAACTCAAGTACTTGATGTTTTGTGGTGAATGATTGTAGTGGCATTACTTGTCACGATTTTGGTTAACTATCAATACAATCTATGTTACCTTTCATGATCTGTGATATGTCTTAAAATTGATCTTTTGTGGTGTGAATTGATGAATATTAGTAACTCCGTAGTGATGTGTCGTTGTATGTATTTTATGTCTGGGAAACTTGATATGAATACTTACATTGTTTTTCTATTTTTCTTGTCTTGCAGAAAGAGATATTCGATAAAACAATGCCTCCAAAGTTGACTGCCGATCGTGTTAACAACATGATTCAGGAAGCGATAGCTAATGCGTTGGAAGCGGACCGAGCTGGGAGAAATCAGGATCCAGGAAGGAACGCGGGGAGACAACCAGCCCCGAGAGTGTGTACCTATTCAAGCTTTATGAAGTGCGGTCCTACGCAGTTCCGTGGATCAGGTGGAGCCCTAGAACTTAGGCGATGGTTGGAAAAAGTTGAGAGTACGTTTGAAATCAGTGGTTGTGCAGAGGCGGATAAAGTAAAGTTTGCAGCAGCTACATTTCTGGATGATGCGTTAAGCTGGTGGAATACCCAGGTAGCTACGGTGGGATTGGCTGTGGCAAATGCGAGAACGTGGAATGCGACCAAAGCTTTGTTGACAAAGAAGTTCTGCCCAGAGGAGGAATTGGGGCAATTGGAGGACGAACTGAGACACTTGACCTTAAGGAACAACGATATAGCTGCTTACACCAGGAGATTCAATGAGTTAAGTCTTTTGTGTCCGGACATATTTGCCAATGACGCCAAGAAAATGAAGCAGTATATTAAGGGTTTATCTAGCAACATCAAGGGTGAAACAACTTCGTCGAAACCTGGAACGTTTGACGAAGCGGTTCAAATGGCACACGCTTTGATGGACGTTAAGCTTCAGGATAAGCAGAATTACATTGCTGAGGGTAACAAAAGAAAATGGGAGGCAGCACAAGGTAATCAATCCCAAGGCCAGAACCGAGGAGGAAACCGAAACAACCAAGGGCCGAACCGTAATCAGCAGTTTAATCAGAGAAGGAACGAAGGAATGAGGGCCGTGACAAACCCTAGAGGTGTGAAAGTGAATCCCCATTGTGGAAAGTGCAACTTGTATCATGTTGGAAACTGCCCGCAGGCATGCGGCAAGTGTGGAAAGGCAGGTCATAGGACTGCTAGTTGTCGAATGGGAGGAGTAGCCACTGGGGCTAATGCTATCAGGATGAGAGGATGTTATAGCTGTGGAGAAAGAGGGCATGTGCAAGCAAATTGCCCGAAGACAGGGAACAGACGGGGAGGAAATAATGCGGCAGCTGTGTATCAAGTGGGAACTGCTGATAAACCACAAGGTCCCAATGTGGTTACCGGTACGTTTTTGCTAGACGCTTGTTATGCTAGTATTTTATTTGATTCTGGCTCCGACAAGAGTTTTGTAGACGTTAGATTTAGTCGTCATATCGATAGAGAACCGGTATTGTTAACGACTAGTTATAATGTTGAATTAGCCGATGGAAAAATTGTTAGTACGAATTCTATACTGAAAGGGTGTACCTTGAAGTTAGGAAACTACGCTTTTAAAATCGACTTGATGCCTATAGAGCTAGGATCGTTTGACGTGATTGTGGGAATGGATTGGCTAATGGCGCATAGTGCTACAATCGTCTGTGGTGAGAGATTGGTGCAGATTCCGCTGAGGAATAGGGTTTTGACGGTTAAGGGAGACGAATGCACTTCTCGTTTGAAGGTGATTTCGTGTTTGAAGATGATGAAGTACGTAGAGAGCGGATGCGATGTGTTTTTGGCACAAGTTTCGAGCGATGGTGATGTAGAGGCGAGGATTGAAGAGGTACCAATTATTCGCGAGTATCCGGACGTTTTTCCAGACGAGTTGCCAGGTTTACCGCCTAATCGTGAGGTCGAGTTTCGAATTGATTTAGTGCCAGGAGCTGCACCGGTTGCACGAGCACCTTATCGCTTAGCACCATCTGAGTTAAAGGAGTTATCGGATCAATTGAAGGAATTGATGGACAAAGGATTTATTAGGCCGAGCTCATCACCTTGGGGAGCGCCAGTGTTGTTCGTAAAGAAGAAGGATGGTTCGTTTAGAATGTGTATTGACTATAGAGAACTCAATAAGCTGACGGTTAAGAATCGGTACCCATTACCGAGGATTGATGATTTGTTCGATCAATTGCAAGGGTCCAGTGTATACTCAAAGATCGATTTAAGATCAGGGTATCATCAACTGCGTGTAAGAGAGGAGGATATTCCTGTAACTGCCTTTCGTACGCGGTATGGACACTTTGAATTTCGAGTGATGCCGTTTGGGTTGACTAACGCGCCTGCTGTATTCATGGATCTTATGAATCGCGTGTGCAAGCCGTATCTAGATAAGTTTGTTATTGTTTTCATCGACGACATACTTATTTACTCTAAGAGTAAGGAGGAGCACGAGAAGCACCTGAGAAAGATTTTGGAGTTGTTAAGGAAGGAGAAGCTGTATGCAAAATTCTCTAAGTGTGAGTTTTGGTTGGAATCAGTGCAGTTTCTAGGTCATGTGATTGATAAGGAAGGAGTTCGTGTAGATCCTGCTAAGATCGTAGCGATCAGGGAATGGTCAGCACCGACGACGCCGACTGAAGTTCGACAATTTCTGGGTTTAGCGGGGTATTATCGAAGGTTTATTGAAGGATTTTCGTTGATTGCGAAACCATTGACGCGGCTTACTGAGAAGAATAGGGTGTATGAATGGGGAATTGAGGAAGAGCTTGCTTTCGAAACGCTCAAGGATAAGTTATGTTCAGCGCCGATTTTATCATTGCCTGAAGGAACTGAAGATTTCGTGGTGTATTGTGATGCGTCTCGTAAAGGTTACGGAGCAGTGTTAATGCAACGTGAGAAGGTGATAGCTTACGCGTCGAGGCAATTAAGGAAGAACGAGGAGAACTACACGACGCACGATTTGGAATTAGGAGCGGTAGTTTTTGCGTTGAAGCTGTGGAGACACTATCTGTATGGGACAAAGTGTGTTGTATTCACTGATCACAAGAGTTTGCAGCACATTTTAGATCAAAAGGAGTTGAATATGCGACAAAGACGATGGGTTGAACTATTGAGTGATTATGATTGTGAAATTCGCTATCACCCTGGGAAGGCGAATGTTGTAGCGGATGCATTGAGTAGGAAAGAACGGGAGAAACCTTTGAGGGTTAGAGCTTTAGTGATGAGTGAGAGCGTTGACTTAACCGAAACCATACTGAAGGCTCAGGAGAGAGGATTGATGAAAGGGAATGTTGAAGCCGAGAATTTGGGACGGATGTTGAAACCTATTTTCGTGATTAGGTCTGACGGACTAATATATTTTGAGAATCGAATTTGGTTACCATTGTGTCCATCTGAGGAAGGAAAGCCTGGAGTTCGAGAATTGGTTATGAATGAGTCGCATAAGTCGAAGTATTCGATACATCCTGGATCGGATAAGATGTACCACGACCTGAAGAAAGTTTATTGGTGGCCGAATATGAAGGCAGATATTGCTCGTTACGTCAGTAAGTGTTTGACTTGCGCGAAGGTTCAGGCAGAACATAAGAAACCATCTGGATTGTTGGTACAACCGGAAATCCCAGAATGGAAATGGGAGAAAATCGCAATGGATTTTGTGACGGGTTTACCTAGGACTCCTAGTGGATGCGATATGATATGGGTAATTGTGGACAGGTTGACGAAATCTGCTCATTTCTTACCTATGAAGAAGACGGACAACATGGAAAGACTCGCCAGCGTGTACGTGAAAGAGATCGTCTGTAGACATGGAGTGCCGTTATCGATCATTTCGGATCGCGACAGTAGATTTACGTCGGAATTTTGGAGATCGCTTCAACGTGCGATGGGCACTGAACTGAGTTTAAGCACGGCTTATCACCCGGAAACTGACGGCCAGAGTGAACGAACGATTCAAACGATGGAGGACATGCTCCGAGCGTGCGTGATTGATTTTGGAGGAAGTTGGGAACGCCACTTGCCTCTAGTGGAGTTTTCGTACAATAATAGTTATCATGCGAGTATCAAAGCAGCACCGTTCGAAGCATTGTATGGAAGGAAGTGTAGATCGCCCGTGTGTTGGAGTGAAGTAGGGGAAAGTCAATTGACTGGACCCGAAATGGTTTTAGAAACGACAGAGAAGATCGTGCAGATCAAGAACCGACTACTTGCTGCGAGAAGCCGACAGAAGAGTTATGCCGATAACCGAAGGAAACCGTTGGAGTTTGAAGTTGGAGATATGGTTATGCTCAAGGTATCGCCATGGAAGGGTGTAATTCGTTTTGGGAAGAAAGGAAAGTTGAGTCCGAGGTATATTGGACCGTTTAAGATCGTTGAACGAATTGGACCAGTAGCGTACAAGTTAGAATTGCCGACCGAGCTTAGTGCTATTCATGACACGTTTCACGTATCGAACCTGAAGAAGAGTTTGGCGGACAAGGAATTGGTGATTCCTTTGGACGAGATTCGACTAGACGACAAAATGCACTTTGTGGAAGAACCTGTGGAAATCATGGACCGGGAGGTCAAGCGGTTGAAGCATAGTAGGATTCCTATTGTGAAGGTCCGATGGAATTCTAAGCGTGGACCGGAATACACCTGGGAACGTGAGGACTTTTTCAAGGAAAGGTATCCTCATTTGTTCCAGTAGACGAAATGTGAGCCCAAGAAGAGGCGAGCGCCGGGACGTCGCTCTCTTTAAGGAGGGGTGGATGTGACACCCTAGAATCGAGGTCATTAACGATACCCTAAATTACGCTAATTTTTGAAATTTTTATTAAATTTTAATTTCTATAATTATAAGTATTTTGGTTAGAGCCGATGTTCGAGGTTATAATTTTTACGGTTGACGTTTTGAGAAGGACGATGACGATTACGATCCCGAGGGATGCCCAATTTCATATAATTTTTGACGATTTATCGATAATGTAATTTTTCGAGAATTTTATTTACGGTTCGTGTTAAGTTGAGTCGTGTGAGTTTTATAGCCTTCCAAGTACATTTAAAGTATCCCAAAAATATTTTGGAGCATTCGGGAAGATTTCCGACTCCCGTAAAATTTTCAAAATTGACAAATGAGTCAAACCCGCAAAGTTTTGAGTTTGTTTTCTACTTAAGGACAAAAGAAGCCCAATATTGCACTTAGGTCCCTCCTAACTAACAAAAGGGGGCAAAGTGAACAAACACACAAACACACACAAAAATTTACAAGAAAAATCAAACATCACTCCCTCCCTCTCTCTCAAAACTCACGGCACACCCATAAACACACAAAAATCCACCTAAAATCTTTTCTACTTGATTTTTCAAAAATCTAAGGTTAGACCACGCTTAGTTTGGTCATTACCCACCTATTCATGTAATCAAATCCAACATGCATTGATAAAAATTTTTCAAGATTTTTCATATGATCCAAAATTCGTTTTTGTGGCTATTTGAGCTAATGCATGTTAATTTTGAGTGTTATGGAAGTATAAACACCATGAAAACCCACCAAAATTAATTTGGTTGTGGTGAATGGGTCACCCAAACCCCACGGCATGGGGGTGTTTGGGGGAGCCATGGTGGTTGATGAATATGCATGTCATTATAGTGTTTGGTTATTTGTTTTATGATGATTTACATAGGTGTTACTACTTGCATGTGTATTTTTCTTTGATTTTGATATTGAGATTGGTTGATCAATAGGGGTAGGATGGAAGTTTGATGTTAGGATATGTTTGGGAAGTCTTAGGATGATGTTTAGAGTTGGTTAGAAGTCTTGGAATCGAGTCTAAGCATGTTTTTGGTATGGTCATTTTTAGGCAGAAACATTTGGTCTATTTTGGAAAAATGATTTTTGTTCCAGGTCTTGAAAACTAAATATTGTGATAGAGGGTTTTTCTAGCTTTAATTTGGTATAAGGTAGAGCCCGTGACTCAAAACGAGCTAAAAGTTATGACATTTTAAAGATCGGGTACCGGGAGACGAGGACTTTCACAATCCGGATTTGTGTAAAGTTTTAGTCAAATCCCGAGGGTCACAAGTATAATTTGGTGAATGATCAAGGGTCAAAACTTGGTCCCTAACCTGTACAAATGGGTCTATATGTTGACTTGTGAGTCAAGGAAGTCAAAGGTATTTTTCATATAGGTCAAAGTGGTCAAAATTGGTCGAAGCGCAATTTCAGCCCGTAAAATGTAGTCGTGGAAATGAGTTGCGTGACGGGTCGTAAAAGTGAAAACTTTTGTTGGACTTAAAAACATGTTATCTACAGGTCATATAGGATTTTTGGAAATTTTATCAAATTTTATAAGCATGGTTTAATAAGGTAAAACAGCCCGTACTTTAGTCAAGTACCGGCGAGAACGTGTAAAAATGGACAACGTAGGTTATAATAATGAATGGTATAAAATGAATGATACTTGTTGTTTTTGTTTTTGGCGTGAGTTATATTGGTATTAAGTGACTTATATATATGTATTTTATACAGTACCGTAAGTATTTAAATGAGATTACTCATTACGCGTTATTTGTGATAGGTGTTGATTTACCCGGGCATCCGTAACATCGTCAGTGAACACTCCTCGAACTACCGACTACTTAATATCTAAGGTGTGAATTTATAGCCTCGCTTATATTATTTCAAATTGTTTTACCCGCGAGGGAAATGCATGCTAGTTTTTAAAAGGAACGTATATCATGAATGATTGTTAGACCCGAAAGTTGCCTTAGAAATTGTGTTGAGTACCAAAGTTGCAAAAGTCCCTAAATTCATGAACTATTAACTATTGTCTTGCCCTTGCGAAGGGGGAAATAGCCGCTTATGCAATTTGTAGTACTACGGGGTTAACGACCCAATGCTAGCCGAGAAGCTGTACTTATAGTAAGTTCTGCGGTAGATTATTTTGTATGAGAAATAAGGTATAATTGCAACTGATGCCTTTAGTGGGGCACTGGTTTCATCTGAATCATGCCGGTATATTTACGCGGGTGATTGAGTTAACGGATTAGTGTCATGAGCTTAAACACAATTGTCAGTATCCTGATTATAGTTTGTTTGATCGACAAGACTATAAATGATCACGAATGGTTTTTATTATATATACGTTCAAATGGATTGAAAAACCTATGAATTCCACTCAACGTTTTCGTTGACCAAAATTTTGGCATGTATTTCAGGTAACCGCTGAGCAGTAGGATGGAGCATGCATGGGATGGATGTTGTGTGATCGGCTTGGTGTCCGCTTGTTTTTCCCTCCTTTTCTACTTAAACAATTTTTATGTTTAATGTCATGTGTTTGTAAAACTGAAGAATTGGGGTTGAGATTCATGGGGACCGAAACGCTAAACTCTGTGCACTATTTGGGGTCGGAAAAACTGTGGACATGTATTATCTAACAATTTTTAAATGTTGAATTTTTAAGATGACGTCTTTTTAGCGTCGTTTGATATCTCTTGTGTGCAATGAATACTGTGTAGCACCCATTGTTGTAGTTCCGCTGCGCATAACAATTGTGGGGGTGTTACATCAGATCTAATAACTTCTTTGTTAGTTGGATCTAAGGTCTGAAATCAGGTTTGGGAATAGTTTGGGTGATAAGCTATCTATTGGTTATCTGCTTGTTGAATTTGGTGGCTTATTGTGGTTTTTATAGCTCATCAAAAGTTGCTGAAGTGGTCATTTGCATCAGCAAAGTGACCACCTCAAATTGTGCTTGCATTTGTTTGCCTAGTGTATGCCTTGTGACTTTGCTGCTTGGAACTTGTTCATGTGCTGCTTGTGATTGGTTTTTGCTATTTGGATTGCTTTGATCATAGCTTATAAGCCCACTGGCTTATTGGCTTATTTGTGCCAAAACACATCAAGTTTACCCAACTGGTAAGCCTTGATTCACAAGGTTTGCACTCAAACCTTGACCAGCAGGGTGAAAAACAAGTCTTTACACTTCATTAAGTCTGTCAACGTCTACTTTGTTCCTGTCAGCGTTTGATTTTAACTTATCAGCGTTTGACTTTTGGTCAAACTTGGTTTTCAAGCTTATTGAATCTGTTTTGCTTATTGGTACATGCAACAACTTAGTTTTTGTAATAGAACTCATTTTTCTTAGCTTAATATCAAGTCTGGAAGTTTACAAGTCTTTTGGTTAAGCTTTTGCTTGAAAACTAGCTTATTTGGCTTTTTCAGCCAGCTTATTTGCTCCTACAGCTTATTCTACTTGGCTTTTTGTGATTTTCTTGATTGATTATTCTTAGTTAAGCTATTTGTGAGCTTTTGCAACAAACTAGAGCTTCTGAGGTGCTTTATTTATCAAACACGACTATTTTGTCGTTTTGTGGATTTTTGCTTTTCTATTTTCTGGCTTATTGAGTGTGCTTATTGGAAATTTCTTTTGACAGATCTCTTAAGCATCCAAAAAGAGGGTTGTGTGTCAAATTAGAGCTTATGGCATTAGCTTATGGCTTAATGGGCTGAAAAGCCCAATAAGAATAAGCTTTGTGTTCAATAAGCTGTGATAAGCACATTTTCAGCTTTTGGGCCTTTTAGAGTTTTGTTCTTAGAATTAAATTTTAAGTCAGATAGGGCTTTTCCAAGTCAATTTGGCCAAGTTTGACTTTTTGGGCCCAAAAGCCCATTTAGGTTGACTGAATTTGGATTTGGCCCATTTGAGGGCCCATTAGGGGTAATTTGGTAATTTCACTTTCATTTTCTGATTATTTAGGTTAAAATAAACTAGTTTGCAAGTTTTTAGAATCTTTTATAATTTTTGAATTTTTAATATTATTTTATTATTATTTTATAATTATTTTTAAAATTTCTCATTTTCCAACTTTTTACATTTTTCTTAGGTTAAATACATTAAAATAGGAATTTAGCAACTTTTAGAATAATTTTATCACTTATAGATTAATTTTTATAATTATTTTAAGTTTTAATAGTTTTTAATTCATTTTAAATAGTTTTTATTAGTTTTAAAATTTCTAAAAATAGTTTTTAATCATTTTAGGTCATTTTTGAGTTTATCAATTGAAAAATCTTTATTTGGGCTTTTTGATAATTTATTTGATTTTTAGGGCTTTAATTAGCATTTAAAAATTGAATATTTAATTATTTAAAAGGTTTGAAAAAGTTTTGATCATTGATAAACTCTTAGTTTATTATTTTTGATTTTTGATGAATTTTTGGTAATTTTTAGAATTTATTTTAATTTTGGTGATTTTTTAGGTTCTACGTTTTAACTTTCTAATTGTGATTTTGTGTTAATTTTTATTTTTACGACTTCGTCATTTTCTCTTCTAATCCCCTTCTAAACCAATCATTAATCACAAACATTTGGCAAGTTTTTCACACACATATACCTCCTTGGGAAACGAACTTACACACCATTAAGGGTCATTAGTGTTGATTTTTTCCTAAAGTCATCACTCGATACTTACCGCTCATTTACGCTCTTTTGTTTTCCTAAACAAGAGGTGTAAAATCTCTACAATCAATTTTGGCGCCGCTGCCGGGGAGGTGTGTCGTGAATAATTTGCATTGTTGTTTTTAATATTAACCAAATAGTATTTGTATTAGTAGAACTCTACTAATACGTATTATTGGTTTTCTTGGTTTTTCTTGTACAAATATTATTACTATATTGTATTAAGTATCACAATAAATATACAATATCTCCAAAAGTGTGAAAACACAACCTTAATTGGGATTTGATCTCCTAATTATTGTATTCGAATCTCAAACAAAAAGAAAAAGGCAAAAATAGATAAATACTTTCGTGAAGCTCGATTTTGAAAGATACAAACTATAAGGTGGGTATAAGGCGGGTATTATAAAATATACCCTAAGTAAAAAGGCTCTTAAGTGCTTCGCGCCGCCTCGTTTCCCCGCTTGCTTGTGAGTATTTTGAGATTGAAGGCTAATCGAGGGTTTTGCCGCCCAAAGTATTATTACGTATACTATATTTGCTTGGTTTTCTTTGTGATTAAACCCTCTTGAACAATTTGGTTTTCACCAAAGTTCTAAATTCATTAGAAGGCGTTCACTCCACGTGATCGTTTTCATTCCTTTGAGGCTTATTTAATCAAGAGTTTGATTCGAGGAGAGATTTTGTAGATTGTTATCTACGAAGATACACCAAAATCCAAAAAAATTAAATATCATCAAAAACACAAAAAAAATTGAAAATTCATAAAACACCCAAAAAGAATCTTCTTTGCTCACCTCCCATTCTTCGTGAAGTTTATGATCACTCGTAATCAAGCAAAACGAGCTCGTAAACGACTTCAAAAGCAAGCCAATCAAGAGACGTTGATTGTTGAAGAACCTCCAATTGTTGAACCTATTATAGAACAAGAAGTCGTCATGGCTAATCGTACTATGATGGAGTTGCTACAAGCACCCACCGAGGGTTTTGGAGAGGCTATAGTGATTCCCGCCATTCTTGCGGAGAATTTCGAGATTAAGACGGGTTTAATGTCGATGTTGCAAGCAAATAAGTTTAGAGGTCACGAGAAAGACAACCAGCATTACCACATTAGGAATTTCAACCGTCTCACCGCCACTAGCAAATTTAAGGATGTTCCACATGACGCCATTAAGATGATGTTGTTTCCATACTCATTGGATGGACCCGCAAAAATTTGGCTCGAGAAAGAACCGCCAAATTCGATTTTGACATGGGCCAATCTCGTTTCTAAGTTTGTGAACAAGTTTTTTCCACCATCTAAAACAACACACTTAAAAAATGAGATTTCACGATTTGTGCAAAGAAATAATGAAAGTTTTTCAATGGCATGGGAACGATTTAAAGAGATGTTACATGAATGTCCACACCATGATTTTACGGAATTGCATCAAGTGGATACTTTTTATAATGGGCTTAATGATCATGAACGAGATTATTTGAATGCCGCCGCGGGTGGTAATTTTTTGTGCAAGACGACAAATGAGGCTTTACAAATCATTGAAAATAGATCTAAGTTTTATAACCCTCGTAACACACCGAGTGTTGCCAATATGGGTTCGTCATCCTCGTCACAATCGTCTCGTAGCATTAACGCCTTACATGATGAAGCTAATGAGGAAAATCGGTTTTTTGATATATTTGCTAATCTAATGTCCCATTGGAAGGCTCAAGAAGCTTCCAATTCCGCTTCGGTTAAAGCGGTTGCTAAGAGTTGTTTATCTAGTGGGGGAGCTCATGATCTTTCCGAGTGCATTACCGCGGATGGTAACACTTCGAGTGCTTATGTAGCAACGGGAACTTACAACCAAAACGGTCAAGGTTCCCGCCAAAATCAAGCTCCACCAAACCAAAATGTTAACAATTATCGAAACAACAACCAAGGTAATTACCAAGGCAACACACGCAATTACAACAAAGGGAATTATCAAAGTGGGAATGGACAAATCTCTAATCAAAACCAAAACCGTGATTTTCAAAACACTACACAAGGTTTTCAAAATGCTCACACTAAAAATTTGCAAGGAGAATTTTTGGATTATGCAAAAGCAAATGATGCTAAATTTGATAATATGCAACGTGAGATGATTAGCTTAAGGTCCGAGTTGAAAAACGAACTTAAAAATGAACTTGCTAATGAACTTAAAACTCATGCAAACAAAATGGAAGGAAATTTCCAACGTCTTCAACAAAACCAACAAAAGATGGAATTAGGACAACATGAGATTAAGCAAGAGTCATTAAAAGCGGATGCTAGGCAATCAAAATTTGAGGACCGAATGGCTAAGATGTTTGAAGCAATCATGTGTAAGCCCTCCTCTTCGGGTGGTCTTCCTAGTGATACCATTAACAACCCGAGGGGAGAAATGAAGGTTGTTGCTACACGAAGTGGTAAAACTTTCAAGGAACCAATCTCTCGTACAAGTACTTCTAAGGAGAAGGAAATCGAGAAAGAACCCGAGGTGATGGTCGAAAAGGAGCACATTACAATCCCACGAAGTACCGCTCATACCACACCTACGGTTGAACCTATACCAATTGTGGAACCCGAGTTTCCAAGGGCGTTGCCTAATGACCAACCCACACCACCTTTACCCTACCCTTCGAGACGAAACAAAGAGAAAGCACAAGAACGAAACAATTATCAATTTGAGCTATTTATGAAAATGTTTCGTGATATGCATTTTAACATAAGTTTTGCCGATGCTTTAATCATGATGCCTCGATTCGCCGCAAACTTCAAAAGTATGCTAAACAACAAAGAGAAGTTACAACAATCGTCTAGTTGTTCATCGGTTTTTCTTAGCCGAATACCACAAAAAGTCGGTGATCCCGGTAAATTTTTGATTCCGTGTGCAATTCAAGATATTGAGGAATGCTACGCCTTGGCCGATCTTGGTGCTAGTATTAATTTAATGCCTCTCGAGATTTTCAAATCGCTTTCGCTTCCGGCTCTTACTCCTTCGAACATGTCTATCGAGATGGCCGATCATTCTATGATTTTAGCATGTGGAGTAGCCGAGGACGTTTTTGTTAAAGTCGGAAAGTTTTACTATCCCGTTGACTTTATCGTTGTAGACATTCCTATCGATCGAAAAGTTCCTCTCATTTTGGGTCGTTCATTTTTGGATACATCAAGAACACTTATCGATGTTCATGCTCGAAAAATCACCCTTCGTTTCAATGAGGAAGAACTTATCATCAATGCAACACAAAACTCCAATCTTTCCCATGTCTATTCTATTGCAACTTTAAACCATGGTGACTCAACCAATGTCGTTTGCAAAGAATTTTCACCAAGAGTTTTAGGAAATGTCGCCAAAAACAATTTACCATTTCCTCCGCCGGTGGAGGTTATGAGTGTAAACCCTACAAAGAAGAAACCATCAATACTTGAATCGAAAAATACTTCACTTCACCTCGAACATTCATTCTTGAAAAGTGTTGATAAGTTGCCGGTTTCTACGGAAGATCTTTCGGATGATGAATATGTAGACCCCGATGGGGAGGTTTTCTTCGTCGATAAACGTTTTGAGAACTTGCCACCACCAAAACAAAAACGGTTTACAAATGTGAGAATTTTTAGTGTAACTAACATCGTCTTAGAAACACCAAATATTTTTGACATAATCAAAAAGGGTTTTCATAAAGAGAGTTTAAAAGATAAAAATGGAAAAGATCTTAAATGTGATTTAATTGATTTTTCTACAAATCTAACTCCGTCATCACCACGTGTTTTGAGTGCTACAAGCTCGTCTACTCCTTTTGACGATGCTTTGTGTGGTCCTAGTATGGGGGAAGCCCCTTATGTTCCCTCATCCTTGTCCACCGAGGACGAGATCTTCGATCCCGGAATTTCATGTAAAGGGAAATCTCGGTCTTCCACCGATGCAATAAATGGAAAATCTTTCTATTTGATTGGTGCGAGTCTACCTCGAGTAGCTCGAAAGATTGTCTTACCAATTGTCCCACCCTTCTACTTCTCATCTCTTTTCTTCAAACTCTTTGAGTTTATGGCACATGTTGAAGTGGCGTTAATTTGTTTTTCCAATGAAAACGAGAACCCCATTTTCGACCCCGGTATTTTGCATCATTTAAGGACTTAGTCCTTTTTACCGGTTGCTTTTTGGGCCTTGTTTATCATGTAAGCCCCATCAAAAATTGACCATACCATGATTTTCCCTAAATATTCACATTTTGAGGGGATCGAGTCGAGCTCATGACTAGGTAATCAAAAACGAGGTGCCTCGTGGGGGGAGATCCCATGCTTATCTTTTATGCTCACTATTCACTAATAAGGGGACTTGTACCCTTTCAACTTGTTGTCTTGTGGTTGTTTGTGATTGTGTTATCTAGATCATCATCATCATCTACGATTGAAGACTCTCGTGTTCGTTTACGTGAGCCTCCATCGTTCGTTTGAAGAAGTTTTTCACGATTCCATGACATATCCTTTATTGTTCTAACAATTATCTTTTAGCATAATTAATAAACGGCTTTAGATATATTGTTGATCACCCTTTCCATGCTAGATCCTAAGCATTCGATTCTTCGTCTCTAGTATGGGGGTGCTCCACCTTTAGACTCGAAACATTGAGGACAATGTTTACTTTTATTATGGGGGGGTGAATAGATACTTGCTTTGCTACGCCCTCACGCTTTCCAATTTTCAATGTTTTGTTTTGCTAACAAGGCTAAAAATGGCCAAATTTTTAAATTTTTCTTAAGTGTTTTTAAGACACGAATGTATATTTTCCGTTGGATAGAATAAGAGTTAATTTTTGACTTGATGGGCATTTGGAGCCATTTACATTCCTTAACCCGCTCAATTCAAGTTTTGCTAGACTTTTATATAGGGAGCTTTAAAACGCGAAAGTCTTAATTCATACGGGTTAAGAACAAGAACTTTTCGCAAGTTCCTATAATTGATTCTAGAAAGTCACTTATCAAGGGAACTATAAAACGCATTCTCTAAACTTGAAAAAGTCCAAGAAAGTGCAAGATCCTATAGGTGGCTTGAAAACCCAAAACTTTGATTTGATATAGTCTTAATGAAAGCTAATCCAAATTTGGCTTAATTTTGACTTGCATGGCTAAGTATTCACGAGTCTCTTTAATTAGAGGTCTTTATATAGTGAAGAACGAGAAATGATAGAGTTAGACAAGTGATCATGCTAAACGTAGAACATGAAAATGTTCTTTCAAAAACTCATATGTTTTTAATTGTGGCTTTTTCTTCCCATAAGATCAATGCATTAGGAATAAATCATAATTGCAATAAGTAAGGTCGTACGATTTGAAAGGTTACTTAGCCTCTAGCGCAAGATCGTTTAAAAGTTGCTCGGGGTTGAATAGAGTTCATAGCCAAGGCATAACTTATTGAAGCGGGACGCGAAGATTGGAGATCATCCAAAAAGGCCCTAACAAGGCATGAGGAACTCTATTTTTGCTAGAGATCCAAAGATGATGTGAAGTATCATTATTCCTAAATCAATATGAAGGATCGAGACACACGACGAGAAGCAATTACTCCCCTAAAGAATGGAGAAAGTCTATCCAAAAAGATCCTAACAAGGTATGAGGATAAATATATCCAAGTCCGAAAAGGAGGCGGATCGTTGTATATCAAAATCCAAAGTAAAGATTGAAGAAAAATGATGAAGTCGTGGTCCAATCTCTCAAAAACGTCAAGTGAAGAAATTCCAAATATATGAAGAGAAGACCATAATTTCAAGAACGTCTTCCCAAGATTTGAAGTATGAAGTACATGCCAAATATCGGTCCGAGAAAGGTCTCAAACCGTGAAACGAGTTATGCCAAGATATGAACTTAAGGAGATACACGAGAAGCCGTTTTAAAAGATTTTGTCCTTCGGCTAACTATGGATCAAATCGTGCTACTTTGCTTTCGGACTAATAACTACTCAAATAAGTCAATATGAATCACTTGTGATCCATGACAAATAGATAAAAAATGCTAGTAACCCATTTCCTTTTATAATAACTAGGATTGCGGGGAGAAAAAGTATTACACAATTTGGACGTATGAGTAGTGTTAGCATTGTGACTTGTACCAACAATGATCTTGTTTTTGCACTTAGCATGGAATGTATGACAATCAAGGATGACGAAGTTTACTCTAAGGGACATTAACTTGTTTCTATTCTTTGACCCTAAAAGTCACTTTTCGTGATGAAAATCATACATTATGTCTTTACACATCTTCGTAGTTTGTTGCAAGTCTTTTACTCTTCAATAAAGGTTAATAAAATTTGAACTTTGGTGATGCTTAGATACTTTATTCTAGCATTGCGTGAGGGCACGGCAATGGCTTAGTATGGGGGAGTGATGAGATGGCATTTATACATGATCTCATCGTTCTTTTCGGGCTTTAAATGCACAAAAATGTCATAAAATACCATATATATGCTTGTGTTTGTTTACTTGTGTATTTTAGGTATGGATATTGTGAAAAAGACAAAAGATCACAAGTTACAAGGAAAAACGGACACGAGAAACAAAGCCGTACAAAGAACCGGGCCCTAATCATAGAATTCTCAACAAAATACCTTAAAGACTTGAAGACAAACAAGATTGATCCTCATTTATTGAAGAAATGACACTTAAAACTCTTGTATACTAATAATTACAAGTTTGGTCCCTTAAGTTTGTCAAAATTACACAAAAGGTCCTTCAACTTTGAAGAAATGGCAAAAATAGTCCCTCAACAAATCAAAATTGCCAATAATGGTCCCTCATGAAGATTAAGATACATTGAAGACCTTTGAAGATCAACAATGTCCAAAATCAGCCCTTGCAATATTCAAAAATGTCAAATATAACCCTTGAAACACTTTTTGTAAAGTTTGTGCCAAAAATGACAAAAGGTGAAACGTTGATACATGTAAAATGGGCGCTGATAGAAGTTTGCATCCAAGTGACAAAAGAAAGGAAGGACAAGGGCTGAATGTGTGCATACTGAAACATTTAAACACACAAACACACGCCAAACAACTCCACTCCACCAAAAACGGATCAAAAGGACAACTATTCACCTTTACAGCCCAGATTTTACACAACTTAAAACAAAGGGTAAAATGAAATTACCCAGGCACACGTTTGATTCACACATGCAGGAACCTATCCCACACACAAAACCCTCATCTCCACTCACTATGGACCCCACCCCAATACCCTTTCCACCAATCAGCAAGCAACTTAGCCTCCAAGTCATGTGACGTGTCAAGATCAACAACTGAGAGCCTTTGCTTGATCACAAAGCTAAAATGAACGTGTAGGATCATTTTGGACAGCTCAACAACAACAAACGTACTCAAGGACTTAGGGCATTTAGGGAATTTCACATCTAGGGTTTATGAACAGTGTAGCCTTGGCATTTGCCTATAAAAAGAATCCTCAACATGTGAGAGAGCTTTTGTTCCAGTTTTAGGCTATTAATCTTTGTAATTCCTTTTTAAGTTAAATAAAATTTGAATTTCTGAAAATTTGAAATCTCTTTTTGATTTAGTTAAAAGTTTGGTGTTTGAGTAGCCTAATTCTGAGTTCCATTTGATTGTGAAGGCCTACCTTAATCTTGTGGTTAAGGCACGTCTTGTTTCATAAGGTTTTTAAGGTTTGAAAACCTTGAAATCCTAGGTTCTGTTTTGGTTATTTTGTGTACTAACCCTTGACCATTAGCTATAAGCTCTTACAAGCTTGTTGACACCAAGCTTGTGAAGGGATTAGAGCCCTTGGTTGAGTTGTTTGCTGCTTGTGTTGAAGACATCAAGTCCTTGAGGTTCTACTTTGAACCATCAACCAACGCAGTGTTGCATCACCTTTGTTGTAGTACCTTGGTCTTGTTCTAGTTGTTGAACAAGGTCCAAGGAGCATAGCTGGCCTTCCTAGAATGTTGTGGAAGACAGGTATAAACTCTTGTTAAGATTCCCCTAAAAATTTCATGTTTCTGCTTATTTTATGCTTTGGTATATGATTTGGTGTTCTTGTGTTTGTGCTTTGTGTTTATTGGTTGGTTTCTGTTAGTTGTCACCTAGTAAGTGTTTTTGATCATTAAAATCAATAGGTTGTGTGTAGAAATCAGAAGTTCCTTTGTTAACTGCTTGATTAAGGGTTGTTTGGGATTACTGGTTCATAAGGCCTTGTGGCCTTGTGCCCTTGGTTCTTTGGGTTTGGGTGGTCTAAACAAGTCATAATATACAAGTTTTTGCCATTGGTTCACTTTCTTAAAGTATTGAAAAAGAGATTTGGAGTTTTGCTAAAATCTCATAAAAGTGGTTTTGAATTTGGTCCAACACATCAGATCCAATAACTTCTTTGTTAGTTGGATCTAAGGTCTGAAATCAGGTTTGGGAATAGTTTGGGTGATAAGCTATCTATTGGTTATCTGCTTGTTGAATTTGGTGGCTTATTGTGGTTTTTATAGCTCATCAAAAGTTGCTGAAGTGGTCATTTGCATCAGCAAAGTGACCACCTCAAATTGTGCTTGCATTTGTTTGCCTAGTGTATGCCTTGTGACTTTGCTGCTTGGAACTTGTTCATGTGCTGCTTGTGATTGGTTTTTGCTATTTGGATTGCTTTGATCATAGCTTATAAGCCCACTGGCTTATTGGCTTATTTGTGCGAAAACACATCAAGTTTACCCAACTGGTAAGCCTTGATTCACAAGGTTTGCACTCAAACCTTGACCAGCAGGGTGAAAAAAAAGTCTTTACACTTCATTAAGTCTGTCAACGCCTACTTTGTTCCTGTCAGCGTTTGATTTTAACTTATCAGCGTTTGACTTTTGGTCAAACTTGGTTTTCAAGCTTATTGAATCTGTTTTGCTTATTGGTACATGCAACAACTTAGTTTTTGTAATAGAACTCATTTTCTTAGCTTAATATCAAGTCTAGAAGTTTACAAGTCTTTTGGTTAAGCTTTTGCTAGAAAACTAGCTTATTTGGCTTTTTCAGCCAGCTTATTTGCTCCTACAGCTTATTCTACTTGGCTTTTTGTGATTTTATTGATTGATTATTCTTAGTTAAGCTATTTGTGAGCTTTTGCAACAAACTAGAGCTTCTGAGGTGCTTTATTTATCAAACACGACTATTTTGTCGTTTTGTGGATTTTTGCTTTTCTATTTTCTGGCTTATTGAGTGTGCTTATTGGAAACTTCTTTTGACAGATCTCTTAAGCATCCAAAAAGAGGGTTGTGTGTCAAATTAGAGCTTATGGCATTAGCTTATGGCTTAATGGGCTGAAAAGCCCAATAAGAATAAGCTTTGTGTTCAATAAGCTGTGATAAGCACATTTTCAGCTTTTGGGCCTTTTAGAGTTTTGTTCTTAGAATTAAATTTTAAGTCAGATAGGGCTTTTCCAAGTCAATTGGGCCAAGTTTGACTTTTTGGGCCCAAAAGCCCATTTAGGTTGACTGAATTTGGATTTGGCCCATTTGAGGGCCCATTAGGGGTAATTTGGTAATTTCACTTTCATTTTCTGATTATTTAGGTTAAAATAAACTAGTTTGCAAGTTTTTAGAATTTTTTATAATTTTTGAATTTTTAATATTATTTTATTATTATTTTATAATTATTTTTAAAATTTCTCATTTTCCAACTTTTTACATTTTTCTTAGGTTAAATACATTAAAATAGGAATTTAGCAACTTTTAGAATAATTTTATGACTTATAGATTAATTTTTATAATTATTTTAAGTTTTAATAGTTTTTAATTCATTTTAAATAGTTTTTATTAGTTTTAAAATTTCTAAAAATAGTTTTTAATCATTTTAGGTCATTTTTGAGTTTATCAATTGAAAAATCTTTATTTGGGATTTTTGATAATTTATTTGATTTTTAGGGCTTTAATTAGCATTTAAAAATTGAATATTTAATTATTTAAAAGGTTTGAAAAAGTTTTGATCATTGATAAACTCTTAGTTTATTATTTTTGATTTTTGGTGAATTTTTGGTAATTTTTAGAATTTATTTTAATTTAGGTGATTTTTTAGGTTCTACGTTTTAACTTTCTAATAGTGATTTTGTGTTAATTTTTATTTTTACGACTTCGTCATTTTCTCTTCTAATCCCCTTCTAAACCAATCATTAATCACAAACATTTGGCAAGTTTTTCACACACATATACCTCCTTGGGAAACGAACTTACACACCATTAAGGGTCATTAGTGTTGATTTTTTCCTAAAGTCATCACTCGATACTTACCGCTCATTTACGCTCTTTTTGTTTTCCTAAACAAGAGGTGTAAAATCTCTACAATCAATTTTGGCGCCGCTGCCGGGGAGGTGTGTCGTGAATAATTTGCATTGTTGTTTTTAATATTAACCAAATAGTATTTGTATTAGTAGAACTCTACTAATACGTATTATCGGTTTTCTTGGTTTTTCTTGTACAAATATTATTACTATATTGTATTAAGTATCACAATAAATATACAATATCTCCAAAAGTGTGAAAACACAACCTTAATTGGGATTTGATCTCCTAATTATTGTATTCGAATCTCAAACAAAAAGAAAAAGGCAAAAATAGATAAATACTTTCGTGAAGCTCGATTTTGAAAGATACAAACTATAAGGTGGGTATAAGGCGGGTATTATAAAATATACCCTAAGGAAAAAGGCTCTTAAGTGCTTTGCGCCGCCTCGTTTCCCCGCTTGCTTGTGAGTATTTTGAGATTGAAGGCTAATCGAGGGTTTTGCCGCCCAAAGTATTATTACGTATACTATATTTGCTTGGTTTTCTTTGTGATTAAACCCTCTTGAACAATTTGGTTTTCACCAAAGTTCTAAAGTCATTAGAAGGCGTTCACTCCACGTGATCGTTTTCATTCCTTTGAGGCTTCTTTAATCAAGAGTTTGATTCGAGGAGAGATTTTGTAGATTGTTGTCTACGAAGATACACCAAAATCCAAAAAAATTAAATATCATCAAAAACACAAAAAAAATTGAAAATTCACAAAACACCCAAAAAGAATCTTCTTTGCTCACCTCCCATTCTTCGTGAAGTTTATGATCACTCGTAATCAAGCAAAACGAGCTCGTAAACGACTTCAAAAGCAAGCCAATCAAGAGACGTTGATTGTTGAAGAACCTCCAATTGTTGAACCTATTATAGAACAAGAAGTCGTCATGGCTAATCGTACTATGATGGAGTTGCTACAAGCACCCACCGAGGGTTTTGGAGAGGCTATAGTGATTCCCGCCATTCTTGCGGAGAATTTCGAGATTAAGACGGGTTTAATGTCGATGTTGCAAGCAAATAAGTTTAGAGGTCACGAGAAAGACAACCCGCATTACCACATTAGGAATTTCAACCGTCTCACCGCCACTAGCAAATTTAAGGATGTTCCACATGAAGCCATTAAGATGATGTTGTTTCCATACTCGTTGGATGGACCCGCAAAAATTTGGCTCGAGAAAGAACCGCCATAATCTCTAATTTGACACACAACCTTCTCTTGGGATACTAAAGATATCTGTAAAAAGAAATTTTGAAAAAGCACACTCAATAAGCAAGAAATAAGCAAAGTACAATTTCACAAAACGACAAAATAGTCGGGTTTGAGATTTAAGGCACCTCAGAAGCTCTAGTTTTTTGAAAAAGCTCACAAATAGCTTAACTAAGATTAATCAATCAAGAAAATGACAAAAAAATCAAAGTAGAATAAGCTGTGAGAACCAATAAGCACTCCGAAAAAGCCAAATAAGCTAGTTTCCTAGCAAAAACTTAACCAAAAGACTTGTAACCTTCCAGACTTGATATTAAGCTGAGAAAAATGAGTTCTATTATAAAAACTAAGTTGTTGCATGTACCAATAAGCAAAACAGATTCAATAAGCTTTGTGAACAAGTTTGACCAAAAGTCAAACGTTTATAAGTGAAAATCAAACGCTAACAGGAACAAAATGGACGTTGACAGACTTAATGTAGTGTTTAGACTTGTTTTTCACCCTGCTGGTCAAGCTTTGAGTGCAAACCTTGTGAATCAAGGCCTACCAGTTGAGTAGTCTTGAAAAGTTTTGAAATTTACCCTTTGTTTAAGTTAGGATAGTTACTGGGTTCTTGAGGGTGAACAGTGGTAAGTTTTGATCCGATTTTTGGGGATTGTGTTTGTTTGGCGCGTGTTTGTGTATTCAAAGTTTGGAAATGGCAGCCTTGGTCCTTGTTCTTTGGCAAAAGGTGTTTATCAAGTATTTCAGCCCACAAATCATGTTTCCTTTGTTAATAACTTTTCCATCTTCACACTTTTGGCACAAAACTTTTCCAAAAAGGTTTAAAGGGTTATTTTTGCCATGTTTGAATAATTCAAGGACTGATCTTGGACATTCTTGATCTTCAAAGGTCTTCAATGTAACTTTGACTTCATGAGGGACCATTAATGACAATGTTGAATAGTTGAGGGACTAATCTTGACATTTCTTCAAAGTTGAAGGACCTTTTGTGTTATTTCGACAAACTTAAGGGACCAAACTTGTAATTATGATTTCACAAGGGTTTTAAGTGTCATTTCTTCTTTGTTTGAGGATCAATCTTGCATATCTTCAAGTCTTCAAGGGTAATTGTTGGATAATTCATGAACTAGGGCCCGGTTCTTTGTAATGCTTCGTTTCTCGTGTCCGTTTTTCCTTGTTTCTTATGATCTTTTGTATTTTTCACGATATCCATACCTAAAATACACAAGTAAACAAACACAAGCATATATATGGTATTTTATGAAATTTTTGTGCATTTAAAGTCCGAAAAGAACAATGAGATCATGTATAAATGCCATCTCATCACTCCCCTATACTAAGCCATTGCCGTGCCCTCACGCAATGCTAGAATAAAGTATCTAAGCATCACCAAAGTTCAATTTTATTAACCTTTATTGAAAAGTAAAAGACTTGCATCAATACTACGAAGATGTGTAAAGACATAATGTATGATTTTCATCACGAATGTGACTTTTAGGGTCAAAGAATAGAAACAAGTTAATGTTCCTTAGAGTAAATTTCGTCATCCTTGATTGTCATACATTCCATGCTAAGTGCAAAAACGAGATCATTGTTGGTACAAGTCACAATTCTAACACTACTCATACGTCCAAATTGTGTAATACTTTTTTCTCCCCGCAATCCTAGTTATTATAAAAGGAAATGGGTTACTAGCATTTTTTAACTATTTGTCATGTATCACAAGTGATTCATATTGACTTATTTGAGTAGTTATTAGTCCGAAAGCAAAGTAGCACGATTTAGTCGATAGTTAGCCGAAGGAAAAATCTTTTAAAACGGCTTCTCGTGTATCTCCTTAAGTTCATATCTTGGCATAACTCGTTTCATGGTTTGAGACCTTTCTCGGACCGATATTTGGCATGTACTTCATACTTCAAATCTTGGGAAGACGTTCTTGAAATTATGGTCTTCTCTTCATATATTTAGAATTTCTTCACTTGACGTTTTCGAGAGATTCTTCACATTGGGACCACGACTTCATCATTTTTCTTCAATCTTTAATTTGGACTTTCATAAACAATGATCCGCCTCCTTTTCGGACTTGGATATATTTATCCTCATACCTTGTAAGGGTCTTTTTGGATAGACTTTCTCCATGATCTTTAAGGGAGTAATTGCTTTTCGTCGTGTATCTCGATCCTTCATATTGATTTAGGAATAATGATACTTCACATCATCTTGGATCTTTAGCAACAAAATAGGGCTCCTCATGCCTTGTTAGGGCCTTTTTGGATAATCACCAATCTTCGCGTCCCGCTTAAATAAGTTATGCCATGTCTATGAACTCTATTCAACCCCGAGCAACTTTTAAATGATCTTGCGCTAGAGGCTAAGTAACCTTTCAAATCGTACGACCTTACTTATTGCAATTATTTTTATTCCTAATGCATTGATCTTATGGGAAGAAAAAGCCACAATTATAAACATATGAGTTTTTGAAAGAACATTTTCATGTTCTACGTTTAGCATGATCACTTGTCTAACTCTATCACTTCTCGTTCTTCACTATATAAAGACCTCTAATTAAAGAGACTCGTGAATACTTAGCCATGCAAGTCAAAAATAAGCCAAATTTGGATTAGCTTTCACTAAAACTATATCAAATCAAGGTTTTGGGTTTTCAAGCCACCTATAGGACCTTGCACTTTCTTGGACTTTTTCAAGTTTAGAGAATGCATTTTATAATTCCCTTGATAAGTGACTTTCTAGGATCAATTATAGGAACTTGCGAAAAGTTCTTGTTCTTAACCCGAATGAGCTAAGACTTTCGCGTTTTAAAGTTCCCTATATAAAAGTCTAGCAAAACTTGAATTGAGCAGGTTAAGGAATGTAAATGGCTCCAAATGCCCATCAAGTAAAAAATTAGCTCTTATTCTACCCATCGGAAAATATACATTCGTGTCTTAAAAACACTTATGATAACTAAGAAAAATTTTAAAATTTGGCCATTTTCAGCTTTATTAGCAACAAAAACAACAAAACATTGAAAGTTGGGAAACGTGAGGGCGTAGCAAAGCAAGTACCTATTCACCCCCATACTAAAAGTAAACATTGTCCTCAATGTTTCGAGTCTAAAGGTGGAGCACCCCCATACTAGAGACGAAGAATCGAATGCTTAGGATCTAGCATGGAAAGGGCGATCAACAATATATCTAAAGCCGTTTATCAAGTATGCTAAAAGATAATTGTTAGAACAATAAATGATATGTCAATGGATTCGTGAAAAACTTCTTCAAGTAAACGATGGAGGCTCACGTAAATGAACACGAGAGTCTTCAATCGTAGATGATGATGATGATCTAGATAACACAATCACAAACAACCACGAGACAACGAGTTGGAAGAGTACAAGTCCCCTTAATAGTGGTTAGTAAGCATAAAAGGATAAGCATGGGATCTCCCCCACGAGGCACCTCGTTAGCTCGACTCGATCCCCTTAATGCTAATTATCATTGGGGAAGGTGACTTGGTCGAGGTCAACCATTGAAGGAATTTCCCCACCAAAGTAGTGCTTAAGCCTATGTCCATTCACTTTAAAATTAGGACCATCATCTTGAGCTAGCTCGATGGTCCCATAAGGAAACACTTGTGTAATGGTGAAAGGACACGACCAACGAGATTTCAATTTCCCGGAAAATATCTTAAGTCTAGAGTTAAAAAGTAACACTTGATCACCAACGTTAAAAACCCGGTTTTTAATCTTTGCATCATGAAACTTTTTAGTCTTTTCTTTGAAAATCAATGAATTGTCATAAGCATTGTCTCTTAATTCATACAATTCATTCAATTGTATTTTCCGGTGCTCTCGCGCGGTCTTCAAGTCAAAGTTTGCATGCTTAAGGGCCCAATATGCCTTGTGCTCCAATTCAATGGGCAAATGACAATTCTTTCCATAGACTAACTTATAAGGAATTCAACCGATAGGTGTATTATAAGTGGTCCTAAAGGCCCATAAAGCGTCATCAAGTTTGTCGGACCATGAAGCACGGTTTTCTCCAATCGAACTTTCTAAATCCCTCTTCAAAGCTCGGTTCGAAACCTCGAATTGCCCACTCGTTTGCGGGTGATAAGCCGTAGAAAGACGATGAGTAACTGCATATTTCTTTAAGACCTTCTCGAATTGGTCATTACAAAAATGGGTTCCACGATCGCTTATAATAGCACGAGGGGTTCCGAACCGAGAGAATAGTTGCTTCAAAAACTTCACTACCACACGACCATCATTAGTAGGTAAAGCCTTAGCTTCCACCACTTAGAAAGGTAGTCCACCGCGACGAGGATATACTTGTTACCATGAGACGATGGGAACGGCCCCATAAAGTCTATGCCCCAAATGTCGAAAATCTCACACACTTGAATTATGTCTTGCGGCATTTCATCACGTTGAGACGATTTTCCTTGACGTTGGCACGAATCACACGACTTCAGAAGTGCGTGTGCATCACGATAGATAGAAGGCCAAAAGAATCCGGCATCGAACACTTTCTTAGCCGTGGGATTAGCACCGTGGTGACCACCCGTGGGTCCCTCGTGACAAGCTCTAAGGATATTAGAAGCTTCGGCACCAAAAACACTACGTCGAACGAGTTGATCCGCACAAACCCGAAAGAGATAAGGGTCGTCCCAAAAATAGAACTTGACGTCACGAAAGAATTTTCGCTTTTGTTGTGTCGTCATACCCTTGATTATAAAATTGCCCGCATGGTTATTTGCAATGTCGGCAAACCATGTGGTGGTGTCTTTAGAATTCACTACACCGAGAGTCTCGAGAGGAAATGTTTCGGTGATTTCCTTGTTCTCGAAAACATCTTTGTGAGGATCTTCTAGACGAGAGAGATGATCGGCCGCTAGATTCTCGGCTCCTTTTTTGTCAAGCACGGTGACATCAAATTCTTGGAGGAGGAGAATCCAACGAAGCAATCTCGGCTTAGCATCTTGCTTAGCAAAGAGATACTTGATAGCCGAATGGTCGGTATACACGATGCTTTTAGTTAAGACGAGATAAGTTCGGAATTTCTCAAAAGCATAGACCACAGCAAGGAATTCCTTTTCCGTTGTGGTGTACTTTAATTGAGCCTCGGTCATCGTCTTACTAGCATAATGGATAGGACGGAAATGCTTTTCATAGCGTTGCCCTAAGACGGCCCCTATAGCATAATCACTTGCATCGCACATGATTCAAAGGGTAATTCCAAATTAGGAGCAACAAGAATGGGAGCTTCGATAAGTTTCCTTTTGAGAGTTTCGAAAGCTCTAACACAATCCTCATTGAAATTAAAAGGAGCATCCTTCTCGAGAAGGTGTGTCATAGGTCGAGAGATTTTCGAAAAGTCTTTGATGAAACGACGATAAAAGCCCGCGTGGCCTAGGAAACTCCTAACTCCCTTAACGGTTTTGGGATGAGGTAACTTGGCGATGACGTCTACCTTAGATTTAAGGACCTCAATCCCCGCTTTCGACACCTTATGTCCTAAGACGACAAATCTCTCCTCGAATCAAACTCTTGATTAAAGAAGCCTCAAAGGAATGAAAACGATCACGTGGAGTGAACGCCTTCGAATGACTTTAGAACTTTGGTGAAAACCAAATTGTTCAAGAGGGTTTAATCACAAAGAAACCAAGCAAATATATTATACGTAATAATACTTTGGGCGGCAAAACCCTCTATTAGCCTTCAATCACAAAATACTCACAAGCAAGCGGGGAAACGTGGCGGCGCGAAGCACTTAAGAGCCTTTTTCCTTAGGGTATATTTTATAATACCCGCCTTATACCCACCTTATAGTTTGTATTTTTCAAAATCGAGCTTCACGAAAGTATTTATCTATTTTTGCCTTTTTCTTTTTGTTTGAGATTCGAATACAATAATTAGGAGATCAAATCCCAATTAAGGTTGTGTTTTCACACTTTTGGATATATTTTGTGTTTATTGTGATACTTAATACAATATAGTAATAATAATTTTACAAGAAAAACCAAAAAACCGATAATACGTATTAGTAGAGTTCTACTAATACAAATACTATTTATGGTTAATATTAAAAACAACAAGACAAATTAATCACGACACACCTCCCCTGCAGCGTCGCCAAAATGGTTGTAGTAGATTACACCTCTTGTTTAGGAAAACAAAAGAGTGTAAATGAGCGGTAAGTATTAAGTGATGATTTAGGAAAATCAAGCACTAATGACCCAATGAAATTCGTTTCCCAAGGAGGTATATGTGTGTGAGTAATTCGTAATTGGTTTGAGATTAATATTGGTTAGAAGGGGATGAGAAAAGAGGATGACGAAGACGTGAAATTAATTACTACTAAGACTTAACGTAAAATTGTAAAATAAGCTAAAATAAAAACTAATTCTAAAAATTACCAAAAATTCACCAAAAATCAAATAAATAAACTAAGAGTTTACCAATAATCAAAACTTTTTCAAACCTTTTAATTAATTAAATATTCAATTTTTAAATGCTAATTAAAGCCCTAAAATCAAATTAATTATCAAAAAGCCCAAATAAATATTTTTTAATTGGTAAACCTCTAAAAAGACCTAAAAAGATTAAAAACTATTTAGAAAATTTTAAACTAAGAAAAACTATTTAAAATGATTTAAAAACTATTAAAACTTAAAATAACTATAAAAATTAATCTAAAGATGATAAAGTTAATCTAAAAGTTGCAAAATTCCTATTTTAATGTATTCAAGATAAGAAAAATGTAAAAGGTGCAAAAATGAGAAATTTAAAAAATAATAATAAAATAATATTAAAAATCCAAAAATTATTAAAAATTCTAAAAACTTGCAAACTAGTTTATTTTAACCTAAATAAACATAAAATGAAAGTGAAATGACCAGAATACCCCTATTGGGCCCTCAAATGGGCCAAAACCAAAAACAGTCAACACTAATGGGCTTTTTAGCCCAAAAAGTCAAACTTGGCCCAATTGACTTGGAAAAGCCCAATCTGACTCAAAATTTAATTCTAAACACAAAACTCTAAAGGCCCAAAAGCTGAAAGTAAGCTTATCGCAGCTTATTAAGCAAACAGCTTATCCTTATTGGGCTTTTTAGCCCATTACGCAATAAGCTAATGCCATAAGCTCTAATTTGACACACAACCTTCTCTTGGGATACTAAAGAGATCTGTAAAAAGAAATTTTGAAAAAGAACACTCAATAAGCCAGAAATAAGAATAGTACAATTTCACAAAACGACAAAATAGTCGGGTTTGAGATTTAGGGCACCTCAGAAGCTCTAGTTTTTTGCAAAATCTCACAAATAGCTTAACTAAGAATAATCAATCAAGAAAATCACAAAAAGCCAAGTAGAATAAGCTGTGAGAACCAATAAGCACTCTGAAAAAGCCAAATAAGCTAGTTTCCTAGCAAAAATTTAACCAAAAGACTTGTAACCTTCCAGACTTGATATTAAGCTGAGAAAAATGAGTTCTATTACAAAAACTAAGTTGTTGCATGTACCAGTAAGCAAAACAGATTCAATAAGCTTAGTGACCAAGTTTGACCAAAAGTAAAACGCTGATAAGTGAAATTCAAATGTAAAAGGTGCAAAAATGAGAAATTTAAAAAATAATAATAAAATAATATTAAAATAATATTGAAAATCCAAAAATTATAAAAAATTATAAAAACTTGCAAACTAGTTTTTTTTAACCCAAATAAACATAAAATGAAAGTGAAATGACCAGAATACCCCTATTGGGCCCTCAAATGGGCCAAAACCAAAAACAGTCAACACTAATGGGCTTTTTAGCCCAAAAAGTCAAACTTGGCCCAATTGACTTGGAAAAGCCCAATCTGACTAAAAATTTAATTCTAAACACAAAACTCTAAAGGCCCAAAAGCTGAAAGTGAGCTTATCGCAGCTTATTAAGCAAACAACTTATCCTTATTGGGCTTTTTAGCCCATTAAGAAATAAGCTAATGCCATAAGCTCTTATTTGACAAACAACCTTCTCTTGGGATACTAAAGAGATCTGTAAAAAGAAATTTTGAAAAAGCACACTCAATAAGCCCGAAATAAGCAAAGTACAATTTCATAAAACGACAAAATAGTCGAGTTTGAGATTTAGGGCACCTCAGAAGCTATAGTTTTTTGCAAAAGCTCACAAATAGCTTAACTATGAATAATCAATCAAGAAAATCACAAAAAGCCAAGTAGAATAAGCTGTGAGAACCAATAAGCACTCTGAAAAAGCCAAATAAGCTAGTTTCCTAGCAAAAACTTAACCAAAAGACTTGTAACCTTCCAGACTTGATATTAAGCTGAGAAAAATGAGTTCTATTACAAAAACTAAATTGTTGCTTGTACCAATAAGCAAAACAGATTCAATAAGCTTAGTGACCAAGTTTGACCAAAAGTCAAACACTGATAAGTGAAATTCAAACGTTGACAGGAACAAATTGGACGTTGACAGACTTGATGAAGTGTTAAGACTTGTTTTTCACCCTGCTGGTCAAGGTTTGAGTGCAAACCTTGTGAATCAAGGCCTACCAGTTGAGTAGTCTTGATATGTTTTGGCAAAAATAAGCCAATAAGCCAGTAAGCTTATAATCATTCAATAGATAAATCCAAGTAGCCAAATAACCTCACAAGCAGCACACAAGTAGAATTCAAGCAACAAAACAGCAATCCTTATGTTAGAAATCACAATGCAACACCAAATGAGGTGGTCACTTTGCTGATGCAAATGACCACTTCAGCCAACTTTGATAAGCTATAACAAGCACAATAAGCAACCAAATTCAACAACCAGATAACCAATAGATAGCTTACCACCCAAAATATTCCCAAACCTGATTTCAGATCTTAGATCCAATTAACAAAGAATTTATTGGATCTGATGTGTTTGACCAATTCTAAAACACTTTTTATCATATTTTAGCAAAACTTCCGATCCTTTTTTCCAAACTTTCAGAGACTTAACCAATGACTAAAACTTGTTCAAAATGACTTGTTTAAACCTCCCAAACCCTAAGATACAAGGACACAAGGCCACAAGGCATTATGAACCAGTAAACCCAAACAGTCCTTAATCAACCACTTTTCAAAGCAACTTGTGATTTTTAAACACAACCTACTGATTTTATCATTCAATTAGCTACACTAGGTGACAACTAACAGATTGCAACCATAAAACACAAAGTATAAACACAAAATCACCAAATCACACATCAAAATGCAAAACAGACAAGATCGCATGATTTTTGAGAGGAATCTTATTAAGAGGTTATACCTGCCCTCCACGACATCCTAGGAGGGCCAGCTATGCTCCTTAGACCTTGTTCAACAACTAGAACAATACCAAGGTACTTCAATAAGAAAGATGGATGAATGCCTTGGTTGATGTTTCAAAGCAGAAACTCAAGGGCTTGATTTCTTCAACACAATGAACAAACAGCCCAACCAAAGGCCCTAATCCCTTCACAAGCTTGGTGTCAACAAGCTTGCAAGAGCTTACAGATTTTGGTTAAGGTATAGTAGAGAAAAAATAAGCAAATTCAGAAACCTCTTTTCAAGCTTTTTCAAACTTGAAAAACTTACCAAACATAAACGTCCTTGAACCAAATGATTCAAGCACAGTTATAACAACAAATGGAACTCAGAATCACCTTTAAACAACACCAACTTTCAAAAACATAAAAAGGAATTACAATTTTCTCAAAATACCAACTTTTATAAATTTCAAAAAGGAATCACAAGTTTAAAAGGTAAAACTGGAACAAAGGGACTCTCACAGGTTGAGGTCTCCTTTTATAGGAAAATTCTAAGCTAACACTATTCACAAACCCAAGAAGTGAAATTCCCAAAATGTCCTTGAATGCTTCTAGACGAATCCTTGGTATATGTTGTCCAAAGTGATCCAAACCATTCAAAATAGCTTTGAGGTGAAGCAAAGAGTGTGGGTTGTTGATCTTGACACGTGGCAGTACTTGGGGAATAAGTTGTCACATGATGGGTGAAACGGTTTTGGGTGTGGGACCCTTTGGTAAGTGGGATTGAGGGTTTTAAGGTTGGGATGGTTTTCTGGGCGTGTGAATTAAGCGTGGGTAAGGGTAATTGAAATTTACCCTTTGTTTAAGTTGGGATAGTTACTGGGTTCTTGAGGGTGAACAGTGGTAAGTTTTGATCCGATTTTTGGGGATTGTGTTTGTTTGGCGCGTGTTTGTGTATTCAAAGTTTGGAAATGGAAGCCTTGGTCCTTGTTCTTTGGCAAAAGGTGTTTATCAAGTATTTCAGCCCACAAATCATGTTTCCTTTGTTAATAACTTTTCCATCTTCACACTTTTGGCACAAAACTTTTCCAAAAAGGTTTAAAGGGTTATTTTTGCCATGTTTGAATAGTTCAAGGACTGATCTTGGACATTCTTGATCTTCAAAGGTCTTCAATGTAACTTTGACTTCATGAGGGACCATTAATGACAATGTTGAATAGTTGAGGGACTAATCTTGCCATTTCTTCAAAGTTGAAGGACCTTTTGTGTAATTTTGACAAACTTAAGGGACCAAACTTGTAATTATGATTTCACAAGGGTTTTAAGTGTCATTTCTTCTTTGTTTGAAGATCAATCTTGCATATCTTCAAGTCTTCAAGGGTAATTGTTGGATAATTCATGAACTAGGGCCCGGTTCTTTGTACGGCTTCGTTTCTCATTTCCGTTTTTTCTTGTTTCTTGTGATCTTTTGTATTTTTCACGATATCCATACCTAAAATACAGAAGTAAACAAACACAAGCATATATATGGTATTTTATGACATTTTTGTGCATTTAAAGTCCGAAAAGAACGATGAGATCATGTATAAATGCCATCTCATCACTCCCCCATACTAAGCCATTGCCGTGCCCTCACGCAATGCTAGAATAAAGTATCTAAGCATCACCAAAGTTCAATAATGATACTTCACATCATCTTGGAAGAAAAAGCCACAATTAAAAACATATGAGATCATGTATAAATCGCTTTTCGTCGTGTGTCTCGATCCTTCATATTGATTTAAGAATAATGATACTTCACATCATCTTGGATCTTTAGCAACAAAATAGGGCTCCTCATGCCTTGTTAGGGCATTTTTGGATAATCACCAATCTTCGTGTCCCTCTTCAATAAGTTATGCCTTGGCTATGAACTCTATTCAACACCGAGATACTTTTAAACGATCTTGCGCTAGAGGCTAAGTAACCTTTCAAATCGTACGACCTTACTTATTGCAATTATTTTATTCCTAATTCATTTATCTTATGGGAAGAAAAAGCCACAATTAAAAACATATGAGTTTTTGAAAGAACATTTTCATGTTCTACGTTTAGCATGATCACTTGTCTAACTCTATCACTTCTCGTTCTTCACTATATAAAGACCTCTAATTAAAGAGACTCATGAATACTTAGCCATGCAAGTCAAAATTAAGCCAAATTTGGATTAGTTTTCATTAAGACTATATCAAATAAAGGTTTTGGGTTTTCAAGCCACCTATAGGATGTTGCACTTTCTTGGACTTTTTCAAGTTTAGAGAATGCATTTTATAGTTCCCTTGATAAGTGACTTTCTAGGATCAATTATAGGAACTTGCGAAAAGTTCTTGTTCTTAACCCCAATGAGCTAAGACTTTCGCGTTTTAAAGTTCCCTATATAAAAGTCTAGAAAAACTTGAATTGAGCGGGTTAAGGAATGTAAATGGCTCCAAATGCCCATCAAGTCAAAAACTCTAAATTTGGGCCATTTTTAGCCTTATTAGCAACAAAAACAAAACATTGAAAGTTGGGAAACGTGAGGGCGTAGCAAAGCAAGTACCTATTCACCAGGTGAATAGGTACTTGCTTTGCTACGCCCTCACGTTTCCCAACTTTCAATGTTTTGTTTTTGTTGCTAATAAGGCTAAAAATGGCCAAATTTTAGCGGGTCCATCTAACGAGTATGGAAAAAACATCATCTTAATGGCGTCATGTGGAACATCCTTAAACCTTCTAGTGGCGGTGAGACGATTAAAATTCCTTATGTGGTAATGCGGGTTGTCTTTCTCATGACCTCTAAACTTATAGCTTACAACATCGACATTAAACCCGTCTTAATCTCGAAATTCTCCGCAAGGATAGCGGGAATCACAATTGCCTCTCCAAAACCCTCGGTGGGTGCTTGTAGCAACTCCATCATAGTATGATTAGCCATGACGACTTCTTGTTCTACAATAGGTTCAACAATTGGAGGTTGTTATTCAATCAACGTCTCTTGATTGGCTTGATTTTGAAGACGTTTACGAGCTCGTTTTGCTTGATTACGAGTGATCATAAACTTCACGAAGAATGGGAGGTGAGCAAAGAAGATTCTTTTTGGGTGTTTTGTGAATTTTCAAATTTTTTTTTTTGTGTTTTTGATTGTTTTTAATTATTTTTTTTTGGATTTTGGTGTATCTTCGTAGACAACAATCTACCAAATCTCTCCTCGAATCAAACTCTTGACTAAAGAAGCCTCAAAGGAATGAAAACGATCACGTGGAGTGAACGCCTTCGAATGACTTTAGAACTTTGGTGAAAACCAAATAGTTCAAGACGGTTTAATCACAAAGAAACCAAGCAAATATATTATACTTAATAATACTTTGGGCGGCAAAACCCTCGATTAGCCTTCAATCTAAAAATACTCACAAGCAAGCGGGGAAACGAGGCGGCGCGAAGCACTTAAGAGCCTTTTTCCTTAGGGTATATTTTATAATACCCGCCTTATACCCACCTTATAGTTTGTATTTTTCAAAATCGAGCTTCACGAAAGTATTTATCTATTTTTGCCTTTTTCTTTTTGTTTGAGATTCGAATATAATAATTAGGAGATCAAATCCCAATTAAGGTTGTGTTTTCACACTTTTGGAGATATTTTGTGTTTATTGTGATACTTAACACAATATAGTAATAATAATTTCACAAGAATAACCAAAAAACCGATAATACGTATTAGTAGAGTTCTACTAATACAAATACTATTTATGGTTAATATTAAAACCAACAAGACAAATTAATCACAACACACTTCCCCGGCAGCGGCGCCAAAATGGTTGTAGTAGATTACACCTCTTGTTTAGGAAAACAAAAGAGCGTAAATGAGCGGTAAGTATTAAGTGATGATTTAGGAAAATCAAGCACTAATGACCCAATGAAGTTCGTTTCCCAAGGAGGTAAATGTGTGTGACTAAAATATCGCAAGGTTGAGATTAATATTGGTTAGAAGGGGATGAGAAAAGAGGATGACGAAAACGTGAAATTAGTTACTACTAAGACTTAACGTAAAACCGTAAAATAAGCTAAAATAAAAATTAATTCTAAAAATAATAATAGAATAATCTAAATTTTAATTTTTAATAATAAAATAATAATAAAATATTAATAAAAATTCAAAATTTATAAAAAATTCTAAAAAGTTGCAAACTAGTTTATTTTAACCTAAATAAAACAAAAATGCACTTGAAATTACAAAAATACCCCTATTAGGCCTTAAAATGGGCTAAATGACAAAACAGTCCCTTAATGGGCTTATATTGGGCCCAATAAGAAATATTCAACCAAATAAGCCCAAAACTTCCAGTCTGACTCAAAAGTTGATTTTAAAAACAAAACTCTGAAGGCCTAAAAGCTGAAAATGTGTTTAAGCTAGCTTATTTCAAAGCAGCTTATTCTTAATGGGCTTTTTAGCCCATTAAGCTATAAGCTGATGCCATAAGCTAAAATTTGACACACAGGCTTCTTTTGAGTTACTTAAGAGATCTGTAAAAAGAAAACTTGAAAAAGCACAAGAAATAAGTCTGAAATAAGCCAAGACTCTCTTCACAAAACGACAAAATAGTCATTTTTCAGTTCTAGACCACCTCAAGTGCTGATTCAACTTTTAAAAGGTTTTAAATGACTTAATTAAGCAAAATAATCAAAAAGTTTTCAAGTAAGTTGTAACACCCCCAAATTTATACAACTTAATACAGCGGAAGACTCGTTGGTGTTACGAGATAGCACATTACTCACATCATAGACAACGCATAAAAAACGCGTCGTTTAATAATAAAACATTTCCATTCATAAAATATCAAAGTTACATAGGTCCCAAGTCATATTATTTCATAAAAGTTTTACAAAGAATTTGAATGGAAAATATTATTTAAGTGCGGGCCATGAATTCTTGTCGTCTTACCGAGAATTACCTTCAAGTAACATGAGATAAAACACGTTAAAAGAAAAGGTCAGCGATAACGCCGAGTGAATTCATAGAGTTTAATATAATCCATCAATAATATCAGTATAAAAATATTACTGAAAATCATTTTATACAAATCGTTGTAATAGGCCATAAAATAGCCAAAGTCATTTTATACAAATCTTTATCAAAATCATAATATAGGCATTTGCCTTAAAAATCATTATACGAACCAATGTCGTAAAAACATCATACAATACGTCTTATAACGTTGTATGAAAATAAAAACCGTTATATGAATATGGTTATGAAAACCAAAACACAAACATAATATCATTAGTATGACCCCGTATTACTAGTCAGGCAATACATCGTAATTCGGTGAGTCTAGTAGTATTTCGTTAACTGGATTATTATAAGCCGTATGACATCGTTACCTTACTAAACCAACAACGGGTAGCTAACCCGATACTCAATTTGCCCATCTAAAGTAGCGTGTCGTCACAAAGGTCACGCTATGGAAGTCTTCTCATACATAAATTCGCTTTCCAATCAATGTGGCACGACGGGGATCAACCGTCAAGGCGCGAACTGGGGTGATTGTCCCCAAATAGTACTATTATATGCACAAGCGTCTACCAAATCCCGGTAGTTCACAATTCATGCTAATGGGACTTTTAGTGACATAACCTAACTTTAATAATCCATTTAATTTCATCTATCGGGTCCTTTAATCTTTTATCGGGTCATACAATCGGGTCATACAATCATTCGGGTCCAAATCAGTAAACAAACAATCGGGACAAATGGTGTCCTATTTTATAAAAGCTAACATGTTATCTCCCTCGCAGGTTTATAAAACATTTATAAAAACATTTAAAAGAGTGCGAGGCTATGAACTCACGTTGATGTGGCAAGGCGGGTTATCGGCAATTCGGACGTACGGTACGTGCTTCAATCACGGAAACCTAGACAAATAATACTCGTCTTAGACTCTTGTCCAATGACTTTATAAAAATAGAAATTATGTATACATATGATGATTTTATATATATGATGATCAAGTGGGTTTACATATTCTCGTTTGCTCATTTTAGTGTTATGTGTCGGTAACGTTTATACTAGTTTACTAGTTTTACCTATTTACGTGTTTTAAGTCCAATAAACTTATTAGAAGTTCTTTAACTTGTATTAATCCATGTTATACTTATATTATCAGTATCTACACTTTACAAGTTGGGCCTAAATAGGTTAAGTCCAATAAGTTCTTTTTATAAGTGTTTAACTTGTTTAGTCCAATTATTAGTCCAATATGTTTACTTGGCTCGTTAATGTCCGTGTGTCCTATAGTTCGGGTTTTATCGGTTTTTACTTGTTTTAGATACTTATATATCAGTATATGACTTTTAAAAACTTTACATTAGACGGGTTTGATCGTCTAAGTTTTAATTGGGGAAAAACGTTAATTTTACGGTAATAGCCGAAAAAGTCATAAAAATCAAGTTTATAGTTTTTATTACTTATAAGTATTATTCCACTACCATTTTTATAATTTATACACTTATTTAACCTTTTACATATTTATATAAATAAAATCCATAAGTTAGTGGGTTTTTATTTTACATTTTATACAATATATTTTTGAGTGCTTATAATAATAAACATAAATTCTCAAAATCTGATTTTTATTTTCATATTCACCAAAACTGCCATATCTAGAGTTCTATATGGAGATAGAAGCTCAAATTTTTATCACATAAACTAAATGATATGTGCTCCATTTAACTCTTGTATAGCTACTGTTGAATCATCCTCTAAGTATTTTCTAAAAATCGTCCAAAACAGTGAACTCAGATTTGTACCTTAAACTTGTTTTGATCATATCTCACTCATTACAATGATTCCATTGCATGGCCAACTCTCACATGTGTACAAGACCCATAGCTTACTGTAAATGGATTCTACTTCATCATTTTATCAGATCATGACATGTTTCTTTACTGTTTTATACAGCCAACAAATTTAGACAAGATTTTAGCCTTGTTTCTTATAGTTTTTCATCTTTTTAAGCATGTTTATCAACACCAAATCCCCACACAATATTTTTATCATCATATAATCATCATAAACATATACAATAGGAAATAAAATAAATGATTACATAATAAAAATAACAAGAGGATGAGGAGGACAATCTTTATACCACCATGATGATGTAGGTTGATCAAAACATGGATTTTGATGGAGAAACTTGTGATGAACCAAGACCATCTTCAAGACCACCATTCTTCATGAATACCTTGTGGATAATCAGACCTAATACTCCATGGAAACTCCTCCTTGGATGTTAAAACTTGCATCAATCTTCCTCTTTTTGAATGGAGATTAACATATGTAAGTTATAACAATAGTTTGTGGTTAAATTTGGATCAAATGGGGTGTTTATGGGGAGTATGGGACGAAATCCTAGAGAGAAGAAGAGTGGATTTAGCTTGTTTTGCATGGGTGGAAACGGGAAGAGTGGTTTTGGTTTGTTGTTTTGATGTAAGCTTGGCTTACTTTGTAAGTTAAGTAACAAGTGTAGTATGGAAGCTAGTTACTTGACACATAATGGGTTTGTGGCTTTATTTTAGCCGTCCATGAGTGAGGGTGGGGCAAAAATGGTTTTGTCTCATCCCCATTTATTTACGGGTACTCCTCGATTCTTGTTTCCTTGATTTGCGTGCCCTCGGGTCGTTTTACGAAAAACGTTTTTATAAATTATGAATCAACGTCATAAAACGAATCCAATAAAATTGTTTCATCAAAAACGGAGCTCGAAAACGTAAATACGTAATCCTAAGGTTTCCGGTTTAGTCGTAAAGGACGTTAAAATAATATCGTAAGTCCTAATCTCTTCTCGTAAATTTGTGAGTTTATGAACCAACACAAATTTAAAACTCCAAAATAATATTCACGAATAAATTTATTTTCTGAAATATCGGACTGTCACCAAAGACGGTGTATGTAAACGTAAGCACGTAACATTGAATCCTCCGGTTTAGACGTAGTCGATGCTACTCCAAGACGTAAATTCAAATTTCTTCCCAAAAATAAGTGAGTTCATATTGTAACATTAAAATAATGTTTTTAAATAATATTCGAGAATAAAATATCAACCATAAATTGACGGATTGTCACAGCATTTACCCCTAAACAGGATCTTTGTCCTCAAAGATCATCTTACTACTCGCTTCTTATAGAGTTAAAGCCATGTGGGTATTTCCTCCAGATTCGGTCTTTTCTCATAAGTGTAATTCATTACAATACGCGAGTTTCACCAAACATAACTACGGGAATAAGATCAGGCTTAATGTTGACTTACTTTCTCTATCCATGATGTTCACGGGTTTTTGATGAATGCAACTTTTCGCCGATCTAAACATTACTAAGAAACAATCAGATTTTCACTTGATAGATATTTATCAAGTTCGATTTACGAAACATAATTCACGTAGCTCTTGAAGTCCTAGGGTAGATCCAGCTTATATGCCTTTCAATCCCAACTTTTACATCATCTCAATGGTCCCATACAACGGGGACTTATATCCCATGATTTCTTAGATCATGAATTCATTTTTCCAAGGTTAAATTTTGGCATAACTTCGCTACCCATCTGGTACTTCAAAATCTACATTTCATATTCACATAACCTCTTGCCCACTACCAGCAGTCAATAATCAGATCCTAATTTCAACATTCATTTCAGATCTCGCGGGTCGGGTATTTTGTAAGGTTAGGTTCGCCATCATAGGAAACCTTAAACCTAAAAAACATGTCCAACTCACAATGGGTGTATGTCGGGTGTCTTCATCCCAACTCCTGCTTACAGATGCTCTAATTTCTAAATCTTAACAAGATTCGATCTGAATCCCAATATGATAATTATCAATGATAATCTCTCCAAAGGAAAATGATTATACGGTCGATTACCAAAGGTCAATCATTCAAACATAAAAAAAGACTTCTAGTGTTTTGTATTGTTACTTTACCTCGTCCCTTCGATTTGGGGTGGTACATAGTACTCTCATCAAGGTTCGTTCTCAATGATTTCTGAGCAAATCTCTAGAAATTCGATGCGAAGCGAGGATCTTGATAAAGATGTTCGATACAGGCACACTATGTTTACATAACTCTTTTGCATTTATCATTAAGGGGAATGATATTAGCAGATTTGGTCAGTCTATCGACGATGACCCAAATCGAATCAAATTCAGATGATGACCTTTGCAATAGCTAGACGTTTACTAATGTATGAGGCGATGTCTGCCTTCATAATTTGCCATCAGTACAACTTCTTCAGACAAAGATACTTCTAGTCATAAATGACATAAATAGAATACTTATACTTACAAATTTCAACGTAACTATACCTCACAATCTCCATATTTAGGCAACCACAAGTGGCCTTTAAAATATTTAACGCTATCGGCTTCTCAATTCTAATGGTTCACATTAGCCGCGAACCACTTTTTATTATCTATATAATCCTTTTTACAATCATCGGCTATATTTTAAATTGTTCGGCAATTTATTTTGCACCTTCATTATCAAGGAACATGTCCTAATTGGCTCTTTATCTTTTATACATAATGTGTCAGTATCTATATTCACCTCATGATGATATAATTATCATGTCCGTATTTATTCGAAAATTCTTTCTTTATATCTTCTATGTTTTAGTTTCGTTTCAGCTATCGTTTTTATCCGTTTTACTCAATCTGACGTCTAAAGCGTCGATAATTATGATAATTAATTAAATAATTATTAGTTAATTTTTATGAAGCGTAAACGTAAAAGTTTTAAATTTCTTAGTTCGACCAATTATATAAAATGTTCAAAAATAAATTTGAATTTAATTAACACGATTTTTGTTGATTTATTGAAAATGACTAATAAGATTCATAAATGTTCGAAAAACCTTTGTTTATACTTTGGTAAAAGTTTTCTTAGTTGAAAAGAAAAAATTGTCGTTTTAAGTTTTCAGGTTATGGTATAAATGGTTTTACTCAATCCTTCTTAAGTTATCTTGAGGTATACACAAACATTTACCCCTAAACAGAAGTTTAGTTAAATGATTTGTGTATAAGGGAATAATCCCTCAAAAGTTCTTTGTTAAAACATTTCTCAAAATATATTTGCACTTTCTTTTTAGTAATACTCAAAATCTTACAAGGGCTCTTAATTTTTAAAGAGTCAATATATTTCATTATCTATTATTCACACGGTCAATTAATGTAAATGATTGAACCTTTATTCACATGTTAATTATTCAAGGTACAGGTTTTTATTGTTTGGCCAATTTAGGGCAATCTATAAATAATTATTAACTCATTCTTATACTTACAAACAAGCAAATGGTCCTTAATGATCACAAGCATGAATTTATCAAATTAGAGCCTACACACGTGATTCACCAAATTTATGGATGCTACATGTGTATTAGTCAATCCAAACGACATCACGTGAAACTCATAATGTTCATTACAAGTACCGGATGTAGTGATTGGAATAGATAATCTTCTTCGCAGACGCGAAGTTGATAATAACCATGCCATGGATCAAATCTTTAAAACATACGCTAGAACCTTGTAAATGATCGAACAAATCTTCCATTTCGAGTTATGGATATCGTTTTCGATTGTCAATTTACTCAGTTCACAGTAACCTATAAATATAAGGAATGATAACACCATAGCTCTTCATGATGACGAGCTCGGTAGAATAAAATCTTTCTCCGACAACTCTCTCAGTTGTACGGTAATTCCTTAAATTCAGATGGTGTTGACGTACAGTGCAAATGCCACAGGTGCAGCACCGGGAATATAATCAATACCAATTTCAACTTGCCTAAATGGAAAAAGTCTAGGTAATTCATCAACAAATACTTACTAAAGTTTCAAATAACAGAAACATCTTTTAATAAATTAATATTAGGTTCTTTCTAGATTATAATATCTATGACTAATTCACAACCATTCATGGTATAATTTTAAGTCTAGATGCAGGATATGGTCATCCATCAAGAATTATTTAGATCACTTTTGATAATCAACATCTTATCATTTAGGGGAATTCAATTCGAGTTCCCATCAATTAAGACAATGTCGTCATGTCATAATCAATCAATCTGTTCTACTGGCACTATCAACTTTCCAGTTTCATTACCGTTGATAAGATGTGAACTTCTCAAAAGACTAATAATAATTCATAATCCTTCACAAATTCAGGGATATTAGGATACACAACCACTATTAAAAGAGTAAGGTCAACGCATAATCTATGCGATAGAATTTCAAATCATATACAGACGAAAACATTTAATGAATATGAATATATCCCATGTTTTCATAATTTGAGTACGCATTCGAAAGCTCCTCGGATCGTCACCCAGGTCATTTAAATGAAATCAAATCATAAGAAATGATAAGAATGTCAATACATCCAGTCGGGTATCAACAGTCGGTAATCAAATACTTTTCCTAAGAATCTCACTACTAGAGAATTGAACAAGAAAGAATTGTCAATTGTCAAATAAGACAATTTCCACAGATGAGTAAATTCGACTCAGAAGAATAAATAGTACGGGCACATAGGTAGGTGTCCCTATCAATATGTCCCTATTTTTCACTTCTTGCAGATCTCATAAAATTTAATCTTTCACAATCTTCAAAGAAAATGTAATGTTTATTAACAATTTTATGGTGACTACTAATCAGCCTTGCATGGTCCATTCCAAATTGTATGTAGGCGCGCAACTATATACAATTTCAAGATTAACGATGCAATACTCAGTTCGTCAAAATTTTATCATCATGTTTATAATAAAAACATTTTCATGCTTAATTCTTAAATAAGAATCAAAAATAAATTTACAAAGATTTTCTTTGTTATGAAGACAATTAAGTTTTCCAAGGCATTTCATAAACAACTTCATTTTGATATCAATCACTTATAAATCTCAGTTTGAATAATCCTTATAGTGATGAAAATTCAATTTTTCTCAAATGATACTATTTTATCTTTTAAAAACAATGAGTGATCTGCAAAAGAGTGATGAGGAGTTGTTCACCAAGAACTTAACTACGATATGATAGGAAATGAGCTTAGCCAAATAATCATGAGGTTCATGACCTCGATGACACTCAAAAAGAATAATCCACAACGTAACTCAGATCAAGATGAGTACTTGTTCAATGGTTGCATCACTAATGCGAACATTAGGATGAAGCAATAAAGGATAGATAACATCGTTACATGTAGAATTTAGCAATCAAAGGTAGTCTTTTTCATTAATCAAAAACAAGTCAAAATTGTACCGTAAGACATTACGTGTCACTATGTCATACAATTCTCAGAACTCATCCTACCAACTGATATCTCAGTTAAGTTAGGGATTTTTAAAAGATACCACAATGAATACTAATCTACAAGAGTCATTAGGTGTTCCACATGTCCTAGAAGATCCATCAGTCTCAATTCAGAAGAAGATTTCTTCAATTTATTTCTTGGACACTGGGCATCCTCATTAGTGGACAATGGCCTAGGAACAACACTTAACACAAACCTACAATCAATTAGAACCTTATAATTCAATCACAGGACTTAACGACTTCCTCTTAATAATCTCATATTCCATACGGGTTAAATTTTATTTCATTTAAGTTTCAATCAACTTATACTCAATTCGATATCCTACCTCATTCTCCAAAACTTTCAACTTTATTCTTAGACCTTAATAGGGCAGTAAAGGCTCGATATGATCAACCCTTAATTTCCAATCCTATAGCTCTTACAACAACAATTATCAAATGAGTCACTAGTATGAGATGACTCATACACTCAATTAGACTTCTCAGAAAGGTATTAGTGGCATGAGGCTTTTGGGTAATGGTTCCAATGACAGCCTCAAGTGCAACATTCACCCTTTCGATTTTCAATTTAAGAATTGGATGACAACGAATCAGATGACATCTTTCTAGGTGGTAACGTTTTGTAAAACTCCACTCTATAAAGAAAGATCGTCATGACATCGATATCAGATTTAATCTCGCGGATTCTTTTTCAATATCATAATCAACTAATATCTACATTTTTACGAATATCAACCATTTGTTGGGATCATAAATATCCACAACTTGGTTTAGATCTAGGATAGCTAGAATTCTTACGAGAATAGCTTCGATTAATTTACTAGGGGATTTAGGGTTCCTTGTGACAATCTACGTCGTATAAATACCTCGTATAAATATCAAAATAATCATCAAACAATCATGTAATCAAATTACATCATATATATATAATCCAAGTTATATATATATTAAAATAACACTTCTCAGTCTGGCCTTGTCGGTAACTCGGGAATTCTTCGGCACCGTTATAGTCAAAAGATTTTTAGACATTTTTAGAAAAATGTTTATGGTTAAAAGATTTTGAAATGTTTTATTCAAAACCTTAGTTTTAAAAATCTTTCGTTCTCTATAACGAGAGCTCTGGTACCAAACTGTAACACCCCCAAATTTATACTACTCAATACAGTGGAAGACTCGTTGGTGTTACGGGATAGCACATTACTCACATCATAGACAACGCATAAAAATCGCGTCGTTTAATAATAAAACATTTCCATTCATAAAATATCAAAGTTACATAGGTCCCAAGTCATATTATTTCATACAAGTTTTACAAAGAATTTGAATGGAAAATATTATTTAAGTGCGGGCCATGAATTCTTGTCGTCTTCCCGAGAATTACCTTCAAGTACCTGAGATAAAACATGTTAAAAGAAAAGGTCAGCGATAACGCCGAGTGAATTCATAGAATTTAATAAAATCCATCAATAATATCAGTATAAAATTATTACTGAAAATCATTTTATACAAATCGTTGTAATAGGACATAAAATAGCCAAAGTCATTTTGTACAAATCTTTATCAAAATCATAATATAGGCATTTGCCTTAAAAATCATTATACGAACCAATGTCGTAAAAACATCATACAATACGTCTTATAACGTTGTATGAAAATAAAAACCGTTATATGAATATTGTTATGAAAACCAAAACACAAATATAATATCATTAGTATGACCCCGTATTGCTAGTCAGGCAATACATCGTAATTCGGTGAGTCTAGTAGTATTTCGTTAACTGGATTATTATAAGCCGCATGACATTGTTACCTTACTAAACCAACAACGGGTAGCTAACCCGATACTCAATTTGCCCATCTAAAGTAGCGTGTCGTCAGAAAGGTCACGCTATGGAAGTCTTCTCATACATAAATTCGCTTACCAATCAATGTGGCACGACGGGGATCAACCGTCAAGGCGCGAACTGGTGTGATCGTCCCCAAATAGTACTATTATATGCACAAGCGTCTACCAAATACCGGTAGTTCACAAATCATGCTAATGGGACTTTTAGTGACATAACCTAACTTTAATAATCCATTTAATTTCATCTATCGGGTCCTTTAATCTTTTATCGGGTCATACAATCGGGTCATACAATCATTCGGGTCCAAATCAATAAACAAACAATCGGGACAAATGGTGTCCTATTTTATAAAATCTAACATGTTATCTCCCTCGCGGGTTTATAAAACATTTATAAAAACATTTAAAAGAGTGCGAGGCTATGAACTCACATTGACGTGGGAAGGCGGGTTATCGGCAATTCGGACGTACGGTACGTGCTTCAATCACGGAAACCTAGACAAATAATACTCATCTTAGACTCTTGTCCAATGACTTTATAAAAATAGCAATTATGTATACATATGATGATTTTATATATATGATGATCAAGTGGGTTTACATATTCTCGTTTGCTCATTTTAGTGTTATGTGTCGGTAACGTTTATACTAGTTTACTAGTGTTACCTATTTACATGTTTTAAGTCCAATAAACTTATTAGAAGTTCTTTAACTTGTATTAATCCATGTTATACTTATATTATCAGTATCTACACTTTACAAGTTGGGCCTAAATAGGTTAAGTTCAATAAGTTCTTTTTATAAGTGTTTAACTTGTTTAGTCCAATTATTAGTCCAATATGTTTACTTGGCTCGTTAATGTCCGTGTGTCCTATAGTTCGGGTTTTATCGGTTTTTACTTGTTTTAGATACTTATAGATCAGTATATGACTTTTAAAAACTTTACATTAGACGGGTTTGATCGTCTAAGTTTTAATTGGCGAAAAACCTTGATTTTACGGGAATAGCCGAAAAAGTCGTAAAAATCAAGTTTATAGTTTTTATTACTTATAAGTATTATTCCACTACCATTTTTATAATTTATACACTTATTTAACCTTTTAAATATTTATATAAATAAAATCCATAAGTTAGTGGGTTTTTGTTTTACATTTTATACAATATATTTTTGAGTGCTTATATAATAATAATAAACATAAATTCTCAAAATCTGATTTTTATTTTCATATTCACTAAAACTACCATATCTAGAGTTCTATATGGAGATAGAAGCTCAAATGTTTATCACATAAACCACATGATATGTGCTCCATTTAACTCTTCTATAGCTACTGTTGAATCATCCTCTAAGTATTTTCTAAAAATCGTCCAAAACAGTGAACTCAGATTTGTACCTTAAACTTGTTTTGATCATATCTCACTCATTACAATGATTCCATTGCATGGAAAACTCTCACATGTGTACAAGACCCATAGCTTACTGTAAATAGATTCTACTTCATCATTTTATCAGATCATGACATGTTTCTTTACTGTTTTATACAGCTAACAAATTTAGACAAGATTTTAGCCTTGTTTCTTATAGTTTTTCATCTTTTTAAGCATGTTTATCAACACCAAATCCCCACACAATATTTTTATCATCATATAATCATCATAAACATATACAATAGGAAATAAAATACATGATTACATAATAAAAATAACAAGAGGATGAGGAGGACAATCTTTATACCACCATGATGATGTAGGTTGATCAAAACATGGATTTTGATGGAGAAACTTGTGATGAACCAAGACCATCTTCAAGACCACCATTCTTCATGAATACCTTGTGGATAATCAGCCCTAATACTCCATGGAAACTCCTCCTTGGATGTTAAAACTTGCATCAATCTTCCTCTTTTTGAATGGAGATTAACATATGTAAGTTATAACAATAGTTTGTGGTTAAATTTGGATCAAATGGGGCGTTTATGGGGAGTATGGGATGAAATCCTAGAGAGAAGAAGAGAGGATTTAGCTTGTTTTGCATGGGTGGAAATGGGAAGAGTGGTTTTGGTTTGTTGTTTTGATGTAATCTTGGCTTACTTTGTAAGCTAAGTAACAAGTGTAGTATGGAAGCTAGTTACTTGACACATAATGGGTTTGTGGCTTTATTTTAGCCGTCCATGAGTGGGGGTGGGGCAAAAATGGTTTTGTCTCATCCCCATTTATTTACGGGTACTCCTCGATTCTAGTTTCCTCGATTTGCGTGCCCTCGGGTCGTTTTACGAAAAACATTTTTATAAATTATGAATCAACGTCACAAAACGAATCCAATAAAAATTGTTTCATCAAAAACGGAGTCCGAAAACGTAAATACGTAATCCTAAGGTTTCCGGTTTAGTCGTAAAGGACGTTAAAATAAAATCGTAAGTCCTAATCTCCTCTCGTAAATTTTTGAGTTTATGAACCAACACAAATTTAAAACTCCAAAATAATATTCAAGAATAAATTTATTTTCTGAAATGTCGGACTGTCACCAAAGACGGTGTATGTAAACGTAAGCACGTAACGTTGAATCCTCCGGTTTAGACGTAGTCGATGCTACTCCAAGACGTAAATTCAATTTTCTTCCCAAAAATAAGTGAGTTCATATTGTAACATTAAAATAATATTTTTAAATAATATTCGAGAATAAAATATCAACCATAAATTGACGGATTGTCACATAAGTAATATATAGATTTTACTCAGTAAAATTGTTCTTCGTTTCTAATCGAATTGACTATTGGTTATTAGTATGACTTAGTTGTTCTTGGTGGAAAATAAAATGGTTTGGTTATCTATTCTACTTGAAGTGTAAGTGCGAAACGTAATTAAAATAAGCTAAAAACAAATCTAGAAAAACTGTCACTCATTCTAAAATTTAGAACGTAATGAAAAGTAAGCTTGGAAAAATAAGACGTAATGAAAAGCAATTTTTGGAAATTAAAACGTAATGAAAAGTAAGCTTGGAAAAATAAGATAAAAACAAAGACAAAAGTTAGATCGTAACGCGATCTAACTCAGATCGCAGTGGTGGATTGTAACACCCCCAAATTTATACAACTCAATACAGCGGAAGACTCGTTGGTGTTACGGGATAGCACATTACTCACATCATAGACAACGCATAAAAATCGCGTCGTTTAATAATAAATCATTTCCATTCATAATCATCAAAGTTACATTGGTCCCAAGTCATTACATTTCATACAAAGTTTTACAAAGTATTTGAATGGAAAATATTGTTTAAGTGCGGGCCATGAATTCTTGTCGTCGTCCCGAGAATTACCTTCAAGTACCTGAGATAAGACATGTTAAAAGAAAAGGTCAGCGATAACGCCGAGTGAATTCATAGAGTTTAATAAATTCCATCAATATAATATCAGTATAAAAGTATTACTGAAAATCATTTTGTACAAATCGTTTTGATAGGCCGTAAAATAGCCAAAGTCATTTTATACAAATCCTTATCGAAAATCATAATATAGGCATTTGCCTTAAAAATCATTATACGAGCCAATGTCGTAAAAACATCATACAATACGTTTTACAACGTTGTATAAAATCAAATAAAAACCGTTATATGAATATGGTTATGAAAACCAAAATACAATCATAATATCAATAGTATGACCCTGTATTGCTAGTCAGGCAATACATCGTAATTCGGAGCGTCTATTATTATTTTGTTAATTCGGATTATTATAAGCCGCATGACATTGTTACCTTACTAAACCAACAACGGGTAGCTAACCCGATACCAATTTTGCCCATCTAAAGTAGCGTGTCGTCACAAAGGTCACGCTATGGAAATCTTCTCATACATTAATTCGCTTACCAATCAATGTGGCACGACGGGGATCAACCGTCAAGGCGCAAACTGGGGTGATCGTCCCCAAATAGTACTATTAAATGCATAAGCGTCTACCAACTCCCGGTAGTTCACAATTCATGCTAATGGGACTTTTAGTGACATAACCTAACTTTAATAATCCATTTGATTTCATCTATCGGGTCCATTAATCATTTATCGGGTCATACAATCGGGTCATTCAATCATTCGGGTCCAAAATCAATAAACAAACAATCGGGACAAATGGTGTCCAAACTTTTATAAAAACTAACATGTTATCTCCCTCGCGGGTTTATAAAACATTTATAAAAACATTTAAAAGAGTGCGAGGCTATGAACTCACGTTGATATGGGAAGGCGGGTGATCGGCAATTCGGACGTACGGTACGTGCTTCAATCACGGAAACCTAGACAAATAATAATCGGTCTTAGACGTTTGTCCAATGACTTTATAAAATATCAATTATGTATACATATGATGATTATATATATATATGATGATCAAGTGGGTTTACATATTCTCGTTTGCTCATTTTAGTGTTATGTGTCGATAGCTTTTATACTAGTTTACTAGTTTTACCCATTTACGTGTCTTAAGTCCAATAAGCTTATTATAAGTTATTTAACTTATTTTAATCCATTTTGTACTTATATTTTCAGTACATACACTTTCAAGTTGGGCCCAAATGAGTTAAGCTCAATAAGTTCTTTTTATGGGTGTTTATCTTGTTTAGTCCAATTATTATCCCAAGTATTAGTCCAATATGTTTACTTAGCTCGTTAATGTCCGTATGCCCTATAGTTCGGGTTTTATTGGTTTTTACTTGTTATACATGTCTATATATCAGTATATAAGTTTTATAAAGTTTTCATTAGACGGGTCCAACCATCTAAGTTTTATTTGACAAAAACGTTAATTTTACGGCAATAGCCGAAAAAGTCGTAAAAATCATGTTTATAGTTTTATATCTTATAAAACATAACAAGTTACCATTTTTATAAAATGTACACTTATTTAACCTTTTAAATACTTATATAAATAAAATTCATGAGTTAGTGGGTTTTAACTTTACATTTTATACAATATAATTTTGAGTGCTTATATAATAGTATTATACTTTATTTTTCAAAAATCTGATTTTTATCTTCACTTTCACCAAAACTGCCATATCTTGAGTTCTATATGGAGATAGAAGCTCAAATTTTTATCACATAAACTACATGATATGTGATACATTTAACTCTACTATAGCTACTGTTGAATCATCCTTTAAGTATTTTCTAAAAATAGTCCAAAACAGTAACCTCAGATTTATACCCTAAACTTGTTTTGATCATATCTCACTCATTACTTTGATTCCATTGTATGGCCAACTCTCACATGTGTACAAGACATTTAGCTTACTGTAAATGGATTCTATTTCACCATTTCATCAGTTCATAACATGTTTCTTTACTGTTTTATACAACCATGTAAATTAATCAAGATTTTAACCTTGCTTCTTATAGTTTTTCACCTTTTTAATCATATTTATCAACACCAAATCCCCACATAACATTTTTATCATCATATAATCATCATATACATATACAATAGGAAATAAAATACATGTTTACATAATTAAAAATAACAAGAAGTTGAGGAGGACAATCTTTATACCACCATGATGATGTAAGTTGTGATCAAAACATGGATTTTGAGGGAGAAACTTGTGCATAGCCAAGACCATCTTCATGACCACCATGCTTCATGAATACCTTATGGAAAATCAGCCCTAATACTCCATGAAAACTCCTCCTTGGATGTTATAACTTGCACCAATCTTCATCTTTTTGAATGGAGATTAACATATGTTAACTATAACATATGTTTATGGTTAAATTTTGTATGAAATGGGTGTTTTGTGGAGCATTTGGGACGGCACATTAGAGGAGAGATGAGAGAAAATGGTGGTTTGCATGTTGAGTGAAAATGTGTGTATGGTTTTAGTTAGCTAGTTTTGAGGTGTGAGTGGAAAGTTGCTTACATAGTAAGCTTTAGCTTACATGTGTAAGTATTAAGTTAATACTTTGACACATAAAGTGTTGAGGTGTTGTATTATGGCCGGTTTTGAGTGTGGGGTGGGACAAGTGTCCCACTTGTCTCATCCCATTTATTTACGGGTACTCCTCGATTCTAGTTTCCTCGATTTGCGTGCCCTCGGGTCGTTTTACGAAAAACGTTTTTATAAATTATGAATCGACGTCACAAAACGAATCCAATAAAAATTGTCTCATCAAAAACGGAGTTCGAAAACGTAAATACGTAATCCTAAGGTTTCCGATTTAGTCGTAAAGGACGTTAAAATAAAATCGTAAGTCCTAGTCTCTTCTCGTAAATTTGTGAGTTTATGAACCAACACAAATTTAAAAATCCAAAATAATATTCACAGACAAATTTATTTTCTGAAATGTCGGACTGTCACCAAAGACGGTGTATGTAAACGTAAGCACGTAACGTTGAATCCTCCGGTTTAGACGTAGTCGATGCTACTCCAAGACGTAAATCCAAATTTCTTCCCAAAAATAAGTGAGTTCATATTGTATCATTAAAATAATATTTTCAAATAATATTTGAGAATAAAATATCAATCGTAAATTGACGGAACGTCACAGCATTTACCCCTAAACAGGATCTTTGTCCTCAAAGATCATCTTACTACTCGCTTCTTATTGAGTTAAAGCCATGTTGGTATTTCCTCCACAATCGGTCTTTTCTCACAAGTGTAATCCATTATAATACGCGAGTTTCATCAAACATAACTACGGGAATAAGATCAGGCTTAATGTTGACTTACTTTCTCTATCCATGATGTTCACGGGTTTTTGATGAATGCAACTTTTCGCCGATCTAAGCTCTACTAAGAATAATTCAGATTTTCACTTGATAGATATTCCATCAAGTTCGATCTACGAAACATAATTCACGCAGTATTTGAAGTCCTAGGGTAGATCCAGCTTATATGCCTTTCAAACCAATCTTTTATACCATCTCGATGGTCCCATACAACGGGGACTTATATCCCATGATTTGTCAGATCATGAATTCATCATTTTTTTTTCCAAGTTTAAAAATGGTGGCATAACTTCGCTACCCATTTGGCACTTCAAGATCTACATTTCATATTCACATAACCTCTTGCCCACTATCGGCAGTCAATAATCAAATCCTAATTTCAATTATCATTTCAGATCTCGCGGGTCGGGTATTTTGTAAGGTTAGGTTCGCCAACATAGGAAACCTTAAACCTAAAAGACATGTCCAACTCACAATGGGTGTATGTCGGTTGTCTTTATCTCAACTCTTGCTTACAGATGCTCTAATATCGATCCTAACAAGATTAGGTCTCGATCCTAATACGATGATTATCAATGGTAATCCTTCCAAAGGAAAACGATTATACGGTCTATTACCAAAGGTCAATCATTCAAACATAAAACAGCACTTATATTACCTTGTATCGTTACTTTACCTCGTCCCTTCGACTTGGGGTGGTACATAGTACTCTCATCAAGGTTCGTTCTCAATGATTTCTGAGCAAATCTCTAGAAATTCGATGCGAAGCGAGGATCTTGATATAGATGTTCGATACAGGCACACTATGTTTACATAACTCTTTTGCATTTATCATTAACGGGAATGATATTAGCAGATTTGGTCAGTCTGTCGACGATGACCCAAATCGAATCCAATTCAGATGATGACCTTTGCAATAGCTAAACGTTTACTAATGTATGAGGCGATGTATGCCTTCATAATTTTTCATTAGTACAATTTCTTCAGACAAAGATACTTTTAGTCATAAATGACATAAATAGAATACTTATACTTACAAATTCCAACATAACTCTATCTCACAATCTCCATATTTACGCAACCACAAGTGGACTTTAAATATTTAACGCTATTGTGTCCTTTATTTTAATGGTTCACATTAGACGCGAACCCCATTTATTATCTATATTATCTCTTTTTTTTCAATCGTCGGCTATTTTTATATTGTTCGGCAATTTATTTTGCACCTTCATTATTATGGAGCATGTCCTAATTGGTTCTTTATCCTTTTTATATAATATGTCAGTATCTATATTCACTTCTCATGATGATGTAATTATCATGTCCACAATTCACTTAGATATTCTTTCTATATTATGCGTCAATAATTACGTTCACTTTCTCCTGATGAAATAAATATCATAACTGTATTTATTCAAATTCTTTCTCCATATCTTTTATGTTTCAGTTTCGTCTCAACTATCATTTTTATCAGTTTTTCTCAATCCGGCGTCTAAAGCGTCGATAATTATTACAATTAATTAAATAATAATTATTAAATTTTTATGAAGCGTAAACGTTAAAAGTTTAAATTTCTTAGTACGACAATTATAAAAAAAAATGTTCAAAATAAATTTGAATTTAATTAACAAGATTTTTGTTGATTTATCGAAAATAATTAATAAGATTCGAAAATGTTCGAGAAATCTTTGTTTATATTTTGGTCAAAATTTCCTTAGTTTGAAAAGCAAAATGTGTCGTTTCGAATTTCAAGTCATGATTTAAATGGGTTTCCTCATTCCTTCTTAAGTTGTCTTAAGGTATGCAAAAACATTTACCCCTAAACAGGAGTTTAGTTAAATGTTTTGTGTATAAGGGAATAATCCCTTTAAAATCCTTTGTTAAAACATTCGTCAAAACTTATTTCCATTTTCTTTTTGGTAAAATCCAAAGTCTTAAAAGGGCTCTTAATTTTTGAAGAGTCAATATATTCCATTATCCTTTTAATCACATAGTCAAATCATGTAAAGGTTCAAGTCTTTAATCACGTGTTAATTATTCAAGGTTCAGGTTTACACTGTTCGGCCAATTCAGGGCAGTCTATAAATAATTATTAACTCATTCTTATTCTGATAAACAAACATATAGTCCTTAATGATCACGAGCATGAATTTATCAAATTACAGCCTACACACGTGATTCATCATAATTATGAATACTACATGTGCATTGTCAATCCAAACGACATCACGTGAAACTCATAACGTTCATCACAAGTTCGGGATGTGATGATTGGAATAGATAATCTTCTTCGCAGATGCGAAGTTGATAATAACCATGCCGTGGGTCAAATCTTAAAAACCTTGTAAATGATCGAACAAATCTTCCATTTCGAGTTATGGATATCGTTTTCGATTGTCAATTTACTCAGTCACGGTAATCTATAAATATAAGGAAAGATAACACCATAGCTCTTCAGGATGACAGGCTTGGTATAATAAAATCTTTCTCCGACAACTCTCTATTGTACGGTAATTCCTTAAGTTCAGATGGTGCTGACGTACAGTGCACAAGCCACAGGTGCAGCACAGGGAATATAGTCAATACCAATTTCAACTTGCCTAAATGGCAAAAGTCTAGGTAATTCACCAACAATTACTTCCTAAAGTTTCAGATAACATAAACATCTTTTAATAAATTCATATTAACTTCTTCTAGATTACAATATCTATAACTATTTCACAATCATTCACGATATAGTTTCAAATCTAAATACAGGATAAAATCATCCATCAAGAATTATTTAGATCATTTTTGATAATCAACATCTTATCATTTAGGGAATTCTACTCGAGTTCCCATCAATTAAGACAATGTCGTCATGTCATAATCAATCAATCCATTCTACTGGCACTATCGACTTTCCAGTTTCATTGCCGTAGATAAGATGTGAACTTCTCAAAAGACTAATAATAACTCATAATCCTTCACAAATTCAGGGATATTAGGATACACAACTACTATTAAAAGAGTAAGGTCAACGCAGAATCTACGCGAGAGAATTTCAAATCAGATACAGACGAAAACATTTAACGAATATGAATATATCCCATGTTTTCATAATTTGAGTACACATTCGAAAGCTCCTCGGATCGTTACCCAGGTCATTCAAATGAAATCAAATCATAAGTATGATAAGAATGTCAATACATCCAGTCGGGTATCAACACTTGGTAATCAGATACTTTTCCTAAGAATCTCACTACGGGAGAATTGGATAAGAAAGAATTGTCAATTGTCAAATAAGACAATTTCCACAGATGAGTAAATTCGACTCAGAAGAATAGATGCTACAGGCACATATGTAGATGTCTCTAACATTATGTCCCTATTTTTCACATTTTGCAGATCTCATAAAATTTAATCCTTCACAATCTTCAAAGAAAATGTAGTGTTTATTCATCAGTTTTATGGTGACTACTAATCAGCCTTGCATGGTCCATTCCAAATTGTATGTAGGCGCGCAACTATATACAATTTCAAGATTAACGATGCAATACTCAGTTCGTCAAAATTTTATCATCATGTTTATAATAAAAACATTTTCATGCTTAATTCTTAAATAAGAATCAAAAATAAATTTACAAACATTTTCTTTGTTATGAAAACAATTAGGTTTTCCAAAGTGTTTTATAAACAACTTCATTTCAATAACAATCACTTATAAATCTCACTATGAATAATCCTTATAGTGATTTTTTTTTTCAAGGGATACGGTTTTGTCTTATAAAAACAATGAGTGATCTGCAAAAGAGTGATGAAGAGTTGTTCACCAAGAACTAACTACAATATAATAGGAAATGAGCTTAGCCAAATAATCATGAGGTTCATGACCTTGATGGCACTCAGGAATACAAAGAGAATAATCCACAACGTAACTCAAATCAAGATGAGTACTTGTTCAATGGTTGCATCACTAATGCGAACATTAGGATGAAGCAATAAAAGATAGATAATATCGATACATGTAGAATTTAGCAATCAGAGGTAGTCTTTTCATTAATCACAAACAAGTCAAAATTGTACCGTAACACATTACGTGTCACTATGTCATACAATTCTCAGAACTCATCCTACCAACTGATATCTCAGTTAAGTTAGGGATTATTTTTAAAAGATACCACAGTGAATACTAATCTACAAGAGTCATTAGGTGTTCCACATGTCCCAGAAGATCCATCGGTCTCAATTCAGAAGAATATTTCTTCAATTAATTTCTTGGACACTGGGCATCCTCATTAGTGGACAATGGCCTAGGAACAACCTTTAACACGAACCTACAATCAATTAATACCTTATAATTCCATCACAGAACTTAACGACTTCTATTAACAATCTCATATTCCATACAGGTGAAGTTTCACTTTATTCAAGTTTTAGTCAACTTATACTCAATTCAATATCCTACCTCATATTCCAATACTTACAACCTTATTCTTCAGCCTTGTAAAGGCAATACGATCTCAATATGAATTAACACTTAATTTCCAATCCTATATCTCTTACAACAACAATTATCAAATGAGTCATTAATATAAAATGACTTGATCATTCAACTAGACTTCTCGGAAAGTTATTAGTGGCATGAGGCTTCTGGGTAATGGTTCCAATAACAGCCTCAAGTGCAACATTCACCCTTTCGATTTCAAATCTAAGAATTGGATGACAACAAATCAGATGACATCTTTCTAGGTGGTAACGTTTTGTCAAACTCCACTCTATAAGGAAAGATCGTCATGACATCGATATCAGTTTTAATCTCGCCAATTCTTTCTCAATATCACAATCAACTAATATCTACACTTCTACGAATATCAACCATTTTGTTGGGATCATAAATATCCACAACTTGGTTTAGATTTAGGATAGCTAGAATTCCTACGAGAATAGCTTCGATTAATTTACTAGGGGATTTAGGGTTTCTTGTGACAATCTACGTCGTATAAATATCTCGTATAAAAATCAAAATAATCGTCAAACAATCATGTAATAAAATTACATCATATGTATATATATAATCCAAGTTATATATATATATATATTAAAATAACACTTCTCAGTCTTGCCTTGTCGGTAACTCAGGAATTCTTCGGCACCGTTATAGTCTAATGATTTTTAGACATTTTTAGAAAAATGTTTATAGTTAAAAGAATTTGAAATGTTTTATTCAAAACCTTAGTTTTAAAAATCTTTCGTTCTCTATAACGAGAGCTCTGGTACCAAACTGTAACACCCCCAAATTTATACAACTCAATACAGCGGAAGACTCGTTGGTGTTACGGGATAGCACATTACTCACATCATAGACAACGCATAAAAATCGCGTCGTTTAATAATAAATCATTTCCATTCATAATCATCAAAGTTACATTGGTCCCAAGTCATTACATTTCATACAAAGTTTTACAAAGTATTTGAATGGAAAATATTGTTTAAGTGCGGGCCATGAATTCTTGTCGTCGTCCCGAGAATTACCTTCAAGTACCTGAGATAAGACATGTTAAAAGAAAAGGTCAGCGATAACGCCGAGTGAATTCATAGAGTTTAATAAATTCCATCAATATAATATCAGTATAAAAGTATTACTGAAAATCATTTTGTACAAATCGTTTTGATAGGCCGTAAAATAGCCAAAGTCATTTTATACAAATCCTTATCGAAAATCATAATATAGGCATTTGCCTTAAAAATCATTATACGAGCCAATGTCGTAAAAACATCATACAATACGTTTTACAACGTTGTATAAAATCAAATAAAAACCGTTATATGAATATGGTTATGAAAACCAAAATACAATCATAATATCAATAGTATGACCCTGTATTGCTAGTCAGGCAATACATCGTAATTCGGAGCGTCTATTATTATTTTATTAATTCGGATTATTATAAGCCGCATGACATTGTTACCTTAATAAACCAACAACGGGTAGCTAACCCGATACCAATTTTGCCCATCTAAAGTAGCGTGTCGTCACAAAGGTCACGCTATGGAAATCTTCTCATACATTAATTCGCTTACCAATCAATGTGGCACGACGGGGATCAACCGTCAAGGCGCGAACTGGGGTGATCGTCCCCAAATAGTACTATTAAATGCATAAGCGTCTACCAACTCCCGGTAGTTCACAATTCATGCTAATGGGACTTTTAGTGACATAACCTAACTTTAATAATCCATTTGATTTCATCTATCGGGTCCATTAATCATTTATCGAGTCATACAATCGGGTCATTCAATCATTCGGGTCCAAAATCAATAAACAAACAATCGGGACAAATGGTGTCCAAACTTTTATAAAAACTAACATGTTATCTCCCTCGCGGGTTTATAAAACATTTATAAAAACATTTAAAAGAGTGCGAGGCTATGAACTCACGTTGATATGGGAAGGCGGGTGATCGGCAATTCGGACGTACGGTACGTGCTTCAATCACGGAAACCTAGACAAATAATAATCGGTCTTAGACGTTTGTCCAATGACTTTATAAAATATCAATTATGTATACATATGATGATTATATATATATATGATGATCAAGTGGGTTTACATATTCTCGTTTGCTTTAGTGTTATGTGTCGATAGCTTTTATACTAGTTTACTAGTTTTACCCATTTACGTGTCTTAAGTCCAATAAGCTTATTATAAGTTATTTAACTTATTTTAATCCATTTTGTACTTATATTTTCAGTACATACACTTTCAAGTTGGGCCCAAATGATTTAAGCCCAATAAGTTCTTTTTATGGGTGTTTATCTTGTTTAGTCCAATTATTATCCCAAGTATTAGTCCAATATGTTTACTTAGCTCGTTAATGTCCGTATGCCCTATAGTTCGGGTTTTATTGGTTTTTACTTGTTATACATGTCTATATATCAGTATATAAGTTTTATAAAGTTTTCATTAGACGGGTCCAACCATCTAAGTTTTATTTGACAAAAACGTTAATTTTACGGCAATAGCCGAAAAAGTCGTAAAAATCATGTTTGTAGTTTTATATCTTATAAAACATAACAAGTTACCATTTTTATAAAATGTACACTTATTTAACCTTTTACATACTTATATAAATAAAATTCATGAGTTAGTGGGTTTTAACTTTACATTTTATACAATATAATTTTGAGTGCTTATATAATAGTATTATACTTTATTTTTCAAAAATCTGATTTTTATCTTCACTTTCACCAAAACTGCCATATCTTGAGTTCTATATGGAGATAGAAGCTCATATTTTTATCACATAAACTACATGATATGTGCTACATTTAACTCTTGTATAACTACTGTTGAATCATCCTTTAAGTATTTTCTAAAAATCGTCCAAAACAGTAACCTCAGATTTATACCCTAAACTTGTTTTGATCATATCTCACTCATTACTTTGATTCCATTGCATGGCCAACTCTCACATGTGTACAAGACATTTAGCTTACTGTAAATGGATTCTATTTCACCATTTCATCAGTTCATAACATGTTTCTTTACTGTTTTATACAGCCATGTAAATTAATCAAGATTTTAACCTTGTTTCTTATAGTTTTTCACCTTTTTTAATCATATTTATCAACACCAAATCCCCACATAACATTTTTATCATCATATAATCATCATATACATATACAATAGGAAATAAAATACATGTTTACATAATTAAAAATAACAGGAAGTTGAGGAGGACAATCTTTATACCACCATGATGATATAAGTTGTGATCAAAACATGGATTTTGATGGAGAAACTTGTGCATAGCCAAGACCATCTTCATGACCACCATGCTTCATGAATACCTTATGGAAAATCAGCCCTACTACTCCATGAAAACTCCTCCTTGGATGTTATAACTTGCACCAATCTTCATCTTTTTGAATGGAGATTAACATATGTTAATTATAACATATGTTTATGGTTAAATTTTGTATGAAATGGGTGTTTTGTGGAGCATTTGGGACGGCACATTAGAGGAGAGATGAGAGAAAATGGTGGTTTGCATGTTGAGTGAAAATGTGTGTATGGTTTTAGTTAGCTAGTTTTGAGGTGTGAGTGGAAAGTTGCTTACATAGAAAGCTTTAGCTTACATGTGTAAGTATTAAGTTAATACTTTGACACATAAAGTGTTGAGGTGTTGTATTATGGCCGGTTTTGAGTGTGGGGTGGGACAAGTGTCCCACTTGTCTCATCCCATTTATTTACGGGTACTCCTCGATTCTAGTTTCCTCGATTTGCGTGCCCTCGGGTCGTTTTACGAAAAACGTTTTTATAAATTATGAATCGACGTCACAAAACGAATCCAATAAAAATTGTCTCATCAAAAACGGAGTTCGAAAACGTAAATACGTAATCCTAAGGTTTCCGATTTAGTCGTAAAGGACGTTAAAATAAAATCTTAAGTCCTAGTCTCTTCTCGTAAATTTGTGAGTTTATGAACCAACACAAATTTAAAACTCCAAAATAATATTCACGGACAAATTTATTTTCTGAAATGTCGGACTGTCACCAAAGACGGTGTATGTAAACGTAAGCACGTAACGTTGAATCCTCCGGTTTAGACGTAGTCGATGCTACTCCAAGACGTAAATCCAAATTTCTTCCCAAAAATAAGTGAGTTCATATTGTATCATTAAAATAATATTTTCAAATAATATTTGAGAATAAAATATCAATCGTAAATTGACGGATTGTCACATGGATCGCACTAAAAAATCAGGGATCGCACTATTGGATCGTACTTGGTGATCGCAACAGTGATCGTGGCCTACGATCGTAGCACTCGATCGTAGCCTAGATCGTGGTCAAGCGATCGCACTCAATGCGATGGAAATAGAAACGTGGCCCCGATCGCAACCAAGTGATCGTAGCGAGTGATCGCACTCCAGTGATCGTGGTCAGCGATCGCAATGACTGATCGTGACCAAGGATCGCAATGAGTGATCGCACCCAAGTGATCGTGGTCAAGTCATCTTAGCTTTGATCGCAATAATGGATCGCAAGTAGAAACCCTATGGTTTTATGCGATCACACCTACTCGATCGGATTGGGAAAATAGCAATTACAATGGGATTCAAAAACAGAATAAGACAAAATGAATAAGCACAAATAAGCAAGACGAATAAGAACTTATTTTAACGCAAACAAATGAAAACAAGCATAAATTTAAAAACTTTTAAGACACGAAATAAGCAAACTTTATGCATCAAACTTTAAAAACACTATACTTTTAAGAAAACTTAAAAGTAAATAAGCTAAATAAAAAATAAGCCAATAAGCATGTCAAGCTCAAAGCTCAATTTGTATTAAACTTATAGATGAACAAAAGGATAAACTTTTTAATCAAATAAACATTAATATGAAATAAAATCAAAGATTAACATGAATCAAAGATAAACAAAATAAGAAAGGTTGAACAAGATGATTAAGAACTTGAATTTAAAAAGATTAAAGATCAAAGATTTAACAAAAGATTAAATAGAAAGCTTGAAGAACATTAAGAAAAACTAGAGAGAGAATGTATATTAATCTACTCCTACTTACCTTACAATAATAAAAATTAACTAAAAATTATATAACACCCCTCCTAATGACATATTAGGAGGGTATTTATAGGAGGAGTACATGTGATGATGCTTTCTTCTCTCTTTCTTTTTGTCCCGACTTGATTTAATTTCTTTGTCTTTCTCGACATCGTCTCGGGATTTGTCGATATAAATTGAACTTGTCTTATAATTTCTTCTATAATCAGACTTGAGTTCTTAGACTTCATTAAACTTCCCTCTTTAGACTTTTTTCTTCTATAAATCTTCAGAATAGGCCTTGGACTTCCGTTCTTTTTGGACTCTTGATCTTTTGACTTCGTCTTTTCTCGTTTTCATCGATAAAAGCCCGTGAAAGCCCGTGAATTCTTCCTTTTTCATCTTTTGGTCCAAAAACATAATAAAAACACAAACCACGCATAATTCCGACATTTACGACATAAAATACACGTTTTGGATTGGTTATTATTATAATTAAGTGGTAACAGGATGGGTGTTTTCACACCTATCAAATCCCCTACACTTGACCATTGCAATGCCCTCATGCAATGCATTAGTTACAAAGCAAGATTTACATTTTTCATCATAATCAATCCACCTTGGCCTTTATTAAAGAGGTTATAAAATTTTCAAAGGAAGAAAAGATGTAAAAAGATCAAAAACTTACCTTAGGGTTTTGGAATGTCATGAATGATTATCATCCTCAAGTTTCACATTCCTCATACCAAGCTTAAAAACGAGATCATTGTTATTATAAGTTAGCAAACTAACACGAATTCATGTGGCCCAATTATTTACTTAGACTCCCTTATTCCTAGGTGTATCTCTTATATTTTATTGTTGTCTTGAATGATCACGAGGATGCATTGTTGACTTATTTGGATAGTTTATTAGGCCGAAAATAAAGTAGGACGATTTAATCAATAGTTAGCTAAAGGACAAAATCTTTTAAAACTGCTTCTCAGGACCTCATAAAGTTCATATCTTGGCATAACTTGCTTCACGATTTGAGACCTTTCTTGGACCGATATTTGGTAGCGACTTCATACTTCGATTCTTGAAAGACGTTCATGAAATAATGGTCTTCTCTTCATAATAGGAATTTCTTCACTCGAAGTTTTGAGAGATTCTTCATACTTTGACCACGACTACTTCATTTTTCTCCAATCTTTATTTGGTATTTTGATATACAACGATCCGCCTCCTTTTAGGACTTGGATCTATTTATCCCATACCTTGTTATGGCCTTTTTGGATAGACTTCTCCATGATCTTTACGGGAGTATTTGCTTTTTGTAGTGTGTCTCGATCCTTCATATTGATTTTTGATAAATGATTCTTCACATCACTTTGGATCTTTAGCAACAAAATGTAGCCCTCATGCCTTGTTAGAGACTTTTTGGACTCGCCAATCTTCGCCTCCCGCTTCAATAAGTTATGCCTTGGCTATGAACTCTAATTAATACCGAGCAACTTTTAAACGATCTTGTGCTAGAAGCTAAGTAACTTTTAAAATCGTACAACCTTACTTATTGCAAATATATTTATAAACCAGCGATGGGAGAAAAAGCTCATAATTAACTCACATAAATTGATGAAAGGATACCAAACATATAATTGACTCTATCATCTCTCGTTCTCCACAATTTAAAATCTCAAGGAATGAGACTCGTGGATGCTTAGCCTATTAAATCAAAGTTTTGGGTTTTCAAGTCATCTATAGGATCTTGCAAATTCTTAGACTTTTTTCAAGTTTAGAATTCGCATTTTAAAGTTCCCTTGATAAACGACTTTCTAGGATCAATTATAGGAACTTGCGAAAAGTTCTTGTTCTTAACCCGTAAGAGTTAAGACTTTTGCGTTTTAAAGTTCCCTATATAAAAGCCTAGCAAAACTTGACTTAAACACGTTAAGGATACTAGCTAGATTAAACTTAGATAAGTAAACTCGGGTTGTGTCAAAAGATTCACAACGTTTGAAAATTAAAACCACTTTCTTAAAATTTATTCTAGCAACGAAATAAAATAACTATAACAAAGGAAAAACTACAAGGCTAAAATAGATTAAAATTTTTGAAAAATGTCGAAAAATAAATTTTTCGGTTAAAATGAGGACAAAAACAAAGAAAATCCCACTTAACTTCGATAGAAGTCCCCCTACACTTAAGATAAACATTTTCCTCAATGTTTAAGCATGTGGAAGTAACCTCCCCTACACTTAGGACATTGTGCACTTTGTTTAAATCTTGCTAAGGAAGAGACAACTAAAGTGATTCCTATTTTAATATTAAAGAATATAAAATAGTGAATCAAAAGAGTTTAGGATAGAACCGGGAAGACGGGTACACAGAATCACACGTCGTCAAAAGTCATCAAGAATGGATCTTTGCAAGCTCGAATCCCTGCACATGATAAGAAAGAAAACAACAAACACATACTAGGGTCTCCCCTACATTTATTATAAAAACAAAGAAAAAGGATAGATACTCGGGTTGCCTCCCGAGAAGCGCTTGTTTTTTGTTCACCGAGTCGTGAGCCTGACTCGACCTTGATTAGCATAGGAAGAAGCTTGAAACATATCCATCGAGATTAAATACATGGTTTTCATCCATCAAGTAACACAAGCTTAAGGAGAACAAGGCAAGCCAAAGAAGAATAGGCAAGGTTCCCTTAAGCAAAGATGGAGCACGGTGGTAGCAAGGGTGATGAGGTGCAAGTATATCTCCATGGTTTCCAAAAATCTTTCCTTTTATTTCATCAGATGGATACTGATATGGCTTAAAAATTGCAATACCGGGATCGAACACCTTTTCCTTTAGGGGAAAATAACACTCAGGCTCAGTGGTCCTTGAAGAAGATCCGCTCATAAATCACACAATCTCATCCTCAGAGGGTGGATAGAGAGGTGTCAAGACATAGGTACTGCGGATATCGGTGTCGGCCGACTTCTTCTCCTTTGAAACAGGTTTCTTCATATCGAAAGGAGGATAAAGAGCATCATCAAAGTCCAAAGGAGGAGAATCATTCTCATTTGGGAAGTAGGTATTGAGAAAAGTAGCAAAATCTTCCTCAAATGAGTAATTATCCAAACTATCAATAGTTTTTGGTGGAGGATCTTCATCAAAAGTAGGATTAAGGTCATCATGAAAAGAATCACTCGAGAGAGTATCAACATCATCAAAATCATCATAAGTTGGCACGTCTGGATACTCTGAAACAAAAGCAGCAGAATCATCCCTATCGGAACTAGAATCATCATAGATCGGTGGAGAATCATAGATTGGTGGGGGATCCAATTTGGAGAAAGAATCATCAACATCATCCACATCGTCTTGGAAAAGTGGATTATAATGAGAAGACTCGAAAAGAGGATTATCATATACAAAAAAGGCATCAAGCTTAAAACTTTCCAAAGTATAAGTATGCTCTTCTTGAAGCACATTATTCATTTTCTCGGATTCTTTTCGATTTGTCTTACTTGTAATCTTCCCCATCTTAAAAACTTGAGCATCATTCCTGACTCTTAAGATTAGCTCACCTTCGACAACATCGACAAGAGCTTTTCCGCTTCTCAAAAATGGTCGTCCAAGTATTAACGGAACACGAGGGTCCATTTCATAATCAACAACAATAAAATCGACCGGAAAAGTGAAGGTACCGACTTTAATAGACACATCTTCGGCAATACAAACGGGGTAAGCGAGAGTGCGATTTGCTAGCTCCAGAGTAATCTTTGTCGGAGTAAGGTCGGGTAATGATAGCTTTTTCCACACACTTAATGGCATCAAATTAATACTTGCCCTAGATCGGCTAAGGCAGTAAATACTTCCTCTTTGTTAAAGATGCAAGGCAACAAAAAACGACCGGGATCTCCAAGTTTTTCCGGAAGTTCTTTAAGAATAACTACAAAACAGTTTTCATTTAAGCGTGTGTTGACAAACTCAGCCATCTTTTCCTTCTTGCTAAGCAATTCCTTGAATGCTTTCACAAATTTCAACATTTGGACAAGTGCTTCAACGAGGCTAATGTTGAAATTTATTTGAGAGATCATCTTCATAAAAGAAGTGACTTGAGCATACTCTTTAGTAAGCAATTTGCATTTGTCTAACCGAGAAGGATAAGGGATGTTGGGTTTAGGTGTTATGGGTGTAGCAGGTAAAGGTTGAGATGTTGAAGGTTTAGAGGTGGTTGGTGGGGTTGGTGGAGGTTTTGCTTGGGTACCTCTTCATTAATAGGTGGAGACGGTAATAGAGAACTAGTTCTAGGTGTGGTAGTAGGAGGTATAAATGGGGGTGGAGGAGGTGTAGATGGAGTAACGGGAGGAGGGGTTGAAGGTCCTACTAAAGTTGCTCCACTTCGAGTAGTAATAGCACTCACATTCGATCTAGGGTTTATTTCGGTTGTAGAAGGAAGAGCACCTTGGGGGCGAAGGGTTTGTACATTTGAACAAGTTTCCTATCCGTGGACTCTTGAATTTGTCTAGTAGATTCTTGCACTGCTTGCATGATTTTCTCATTTTCATTCAATTTTTGCAAAACCAAGTCCATTGGTGGATGAGGTAAATTGAACCCTTGTTGTTGAAAACCTTGGTTTGGGTATTGGTTATAAGGTGGAAATCCTTGAGAATTGAAACCTTGGTTTGGAAATCCTTGATTGTGCATTTGGTAATTTCCCTAATTTGCATTTAAGCCCCTCACATTGGCATTACCTTGAAAATTAGCTCTTGGCGGCCCTTGGTTGTTTTGGTTAGGTTGTGGTGGTCTTTGTTGAAAACCGGGTTGAGCCAAGTAATTTTCGAGTTGTAAGACAAGTGATTAACATCGACATTAGGCTTGAAATGAACTCTCTCGGTGGTGTTGTAAGCATACACTTCTCCGTGAGATTGATCATAAGCTTTATCACAATTAGCATAAGAGTGTGGCCCACCAAAAGTTTCACAAGTTATATTAGTAGCATTGTTGTTTTTGGCATTGTCAACGGCTTGTAAAGCAAGTGCTTCAACAACCGTAGTAAGCTTATCAAGTCTCCTTTCGGTGTCACTAGTGCTAGCACTAGCCACATTAGCCCGAACACTTTTGGTTTGCACTTTAGATTTATTCTCAATAATATCCCATGCGGCATTAGAAGACTTAACAAAAATGTTACCCCCTCGAGGCACTATTTAGTGAATCTTGGTCATTTATGCTTAAACCATTGTGAAAAGTGTTAATTTGATGCACTTTTGTGAACCCATGTTGTGGAAAGTTTCTTATAAGTTCCTTAAAACGGTCCCAAGATTCACTAAATGTCTCACCGTACTTTTTTTCAAAGTTAATGATTTCATTTCGCAAAGCGGTAGTACGTGATGGTGGGAAAAAGTAGTGGATGAATTTGGTCTCTAAATCCGACCATGTAAGAATACTTTGTGGCGGTTTCTTATCAAGCCAATGTCGGGCTTGTCCCTCTAAGGAGAAAGGAAAAAGTTGTAAGCGAATTACCTCTTGTGAAACCCCATTAAACTTGACCGTATTAGTGAGTTGAAGAAACCTTTTGATATGGTCATGAGGATCATCAAGTGTACGCCCCAAGAATGGTTGAGCAGAGACCATTTGAATGAAGCCGGATTTGAGCTCAAAGTTGTTGGCTCCAATCTCGAGTATGACAATAGCATCGGTGTTGCCCTCTACGTGCGATTGCAAAAGATCGATCATTGGTCGATTTTCCATGGTGACAATAGGTTGAGTTTCGTCTTCGGCTTGACTTGCTTTATTCTTACGAGCACGGGTACGCATACACACCTACAAAAGGAAAAGAAAGATAGACAAGAAATATTTTTGGTTATTTATGATTTTCGATTTTATTTATTTTTTTGAAAATTTTATATTTTTTAGTATTTTTGAATTTTTTTTTGAAAACTAGACAAGAAAAATAACGTTCAAGAGTGAGCGGATCCCAAAATCCAACGCGTCTCTCACTAAAAACCGTTAGTCTTAACAAAAAGAGCCGGCAACGGTGCCATTTAATATATAGATTTTACTCAGTTAAATTGTTCTTCGTTTCTAATCGAATTGACTATTGTTTATTAGTATGACTCAGTTGTTCTTGGTGGAAAATAAAATGGTTTGATTATCTATTCTACTTGAAGTGTATGTGCGAAACGTAATTAAAATACGCTAAAAGCAAATCTAAAAAAACTGTCACTCTTTCTAAAAATTATAACGTAATGAAAAGTAATCTTGGAAAAATAAGACGTAATGAAAAGCAAATTTTGGAAATTAAAACGTAATGAAAAGTAAGCTTGGAAAAATAAGATAAAAACAAAGACAAAAGTTAGATCGTAACACGATCGTAACTAAGATCGCAGTGGTGGATCGCACTCAAAAATGAGGGATCGCACTATTGGATCGTACTTGGTGATCGCACCAAGTGATCGTAGCCTACGATCGTATCACTCGATCGTAGCCTAGATCGTGGTCAAGCGATCAAACTCAATGTGATGGAAATTAGAAACGTGACCCCGATCGCAACCAAGTGATCGCAGCGAGTGATCGCACTCCAGTGATCGTGGTCAGCGATCGCAATGACTGATCGTGACCAAGGATCGCAATGAGTCATCGCACCCAAGTGATCATGGTCAAGTCATCTTAGCTTTGATCGCAGCAATGGATCGCAAGTAGAAACCCTAGGGGTTTATGCGATCACACTTACTCGATCGGATTGGGTAAATAGCAATTACAATGGGATTCAAAAACAGAATAAGCCAAAATGAATAAGCACAAATAAGCAAGACGAATAAGCACTTATTTTAAACGCAACCAAATGAAAACAAGCATAAATTTAAAAACTTTTAAGGCACGAACTAAACAAACTTTATGAATCAAACTTTAAAAAGACTAAACTTTTAAGAAAACTTAAAAGTAAATAAGCTAAATACAAAATAAGCCAATAAGCATGTCAAGCTCAAGGATCAATTTGTAATAAACTTATAGATGAACAAAAAGATAAACTTTTTAATCAAATAAACATTAATATGAAATAAAATCAAAGATTAACATGAATCAAAGATAAACAAAATAAGAAAGGTAGAAGAAGATGATTAAGAACTTGAATTTAAAAAGATTAAAGATCAAAGATTTAACAAAATATTAAAGAGAAAGCTTGAAGAACATTAAGAAAAACTAGAGAGAGAAAGTATATTAATCTACTCCTACTTACCTTACAATAATAAAACTTAACTAAAATTTATCTAACACCCCTCCTAATGACATATTAGGAGGGTATTTATAGGAGTAGTACATATGATGATACTTTCTTCTCTCTTTCTTTTTGTCCCGAGTCGATTTAATTTCTTTGTCTTTCTCGACGTCGTCTTGGGATTTGTCGATATAAATTGAACTTGTCTTATAATTTCTTCAATAATAAGACTTGAGTTCTTCGACTTCATTAAACTTCTGTCTTTACAATTTTTTCTTCGATAAATCTTCAGAATAGGCCTTGGACTTCTGTTCTTTTTACACTATTGATCTTTTGACTTTGTCTTTTCTCGTTTTCATCGATAAAAGTCCATGAAAGCCCGTGTATTCTTCCTTTTTCATCTTTTGGTCCTAAAACACAATAAAAACATAAACCACGCATAATTCCGACATTTACGACATAAAATACACGTTTTGGCATGGTTATTATTATAATTAAGTGGTAACAGGATGGGTGTTTTCACACCTATCAGTAAGCACAAGCAATAAGCCAGAATAAGCAGATAAGCACTTATTGTTGTCCCTAATATATGATGATATAATACAAATTTATGAAGAAAGAAAGGTAGATATGAGATGAATTTTAGAGAGAGAAAGTAGTGAGAGAAAGTAAAGAGAAATGGTTGGAGAAACTAGGTGAGATTAGATTAGAGAAAAATGAAATGAACCAACACCCTTCCTAACATGCTAGGAAGGGTTTATATAGCCTTTTCGTACATGTAGATTAATGGGCTATATGATCATGGGACGGGCTTTCCTTTTGGGCTTTGGTTATTTATGAATGAATCTTAGCTTAAAGTTAAGCCCGTAATACACGACTAACATACTACCTATTACGACGTTCTAAAATACGATACATAATAAACATATGACCGAGAATTCTTGTTTGACTCAATATTTTGAGGCTAACAATCTCCCCCAATGTGAGGTCACTATCCTTTATGAGAGGTCATTACCCTTGGTAATTTGGAGAATTGTAGAGATTACTAATCTCGCCATAAATGAGTCTTGAACGTGTAATAGTAGTCTTGTTTCTTCATGCTGTGATCTTTGAGCCTTTGTCGTTGTCTTTCGACTTTGTCCTTTTTTATCTTGAGATCTTCAAATCATCCTTGACTTGTCTTTGCCATCTTGCAATCTTATGTCTTCATCCACATGCTTACACTATTAATTGTAGAATATGTATTTAGGCATGAGTATGTGGTTTTGAATCTTTGAATTTGCTGAGTACACCGTGACGTCACCTTCTCGAGACAAAACATAGACACGGACTGAATGGCTTTGACATTCGTCCTAAATCGGTGGCGTTTTACCTCCGGTCGGTGAAGACCGTTATACAATAATAAATATCGTACCTGTGATCAGGTAGATTCAATTAAGAATCTCCTTGACAGGGTTTTGCGGCTGTACTAGCCGTTCTCTTTACTCGACCGTCTCAAAGCAAGACTGCGAACATAAAGAGTGAATCAATTGGATAAATATCCACTTGATTAAAATCGTCAATTCAAATTCCTGGAACAAGTGTGATTCATAAAGAATCTTACCATTGCTGCTTTCCAATTGACACAAGCTTGATTCATAAGAATCTCACAAGTCACCTACGGTAGCGCTGTTTGATGTTGACGCTTCGTCACTGTGAATATTAATGAATATCACTCTGAATGTTCTAGCAAGACCATAAAGATATTGCGTAGAAACCTGAAACGAGTTTGAATCAATTTAGAATCAAACCACTGTTGCTTTTCAGTTTTACACATGTTCAATTCATAAAGAATCTTCCATATGACCTACCGTAGTGCTGTTTGATGTTAACACTGGAAGGATTTCCACTCATCATTGTGAATACTAAGTAGTATCACTCTGAGTGTTATAGCAATATCACAAGGATATAGCGTAGGACTATCTTGATCTTCATCCGTGTGTCCTAACGAGATTTGATTGATCTCTTGGCTCTAGACTCTATTTGTGCACTTTTAGTGGTCGGAGGCTGGAGCAGATAATATCAACTATCTCGGAGTGAGAAAGGCAATAGAAATCATGTTGATCTCCGTGACAATAAAACAAACTTCTTTTGAGAGAAGTCTGAGTAGCTAGGAAAGGGTTGTGCTTCACATCACTGGGTCCATGATGAGTTTGTCTTCATGATGAATTGACCTGGTTTCTGCCTAAGTTGTATGGAGGGCTTCTTTCTTTACACCCTTTATCCTTACATTTCTTTTTCATTCTTCAACCCCTTCAATGCTTACCAAGACATAATTACTAGCACCTTGTTGTGATTGTTCCAGTGCTAGCATCAGTACTTAGTCGACATTCAGCTACGTTCACATTATACTCCATCATTCCTAAGGACTTCTAATAATCTATTGGATTGTCCCTGGGAAGATCCCTCCGGTTTTGGTTGGATCATATCACTTAAACCTAACCACCCTTTTGACACCAATAACGTCGTGAATTAAAGATGTTGTCGGTATTTGATCGTAACCATGAAAGCCAGTTTAACTTCTAACAAAGTGTTTGAAAAACATTTAACACCTTGCTAGTTTTGTCGTTTCAGAAATGCTCCCCCTTCACATGTACATCGATAACCGAAAGTGTTTCGCACATGTAGGTAAGAGTTAAAGTGCTTGAGTCTTATATAAGATCACATTTTAATCACATTTTCTCCCCCTATCTCTAATATATAAAATCTTTTGATATTAGAGATATCAAATTTGATTAAAATATATTTTGAAAAATAGTCTTGAAAAAATCTCCGGGAGAAAGATGTGTTAATCTTTTGCATGAAGTTAAAATGCTCTCCCTCAAAAATTGATCCAATTTAATTGTCATCGTGAGGATGTGATCCACATTTCTCTTTTTGAGGATGGGATTTGTTGAACACACAATTTTTGAAAGATTTTGAATAATCATTGAAAAATTATCGAAAAAATTATGTTCAACGCTTTTTGAAAAATCCTATTTCTTTTTGTCGAAGAGGTTTTTCTGAAGCATAAACTTGAGTTCATAGACTTTAAATGTCTTGACGAATCCACTCAAGTGTAAGAAGATTTCTCTTCTTTTGCTGAGGGTAAGCGCACTAAATCGTACACTCCCCCGTGAATATTAATCCGGGTTGCAATCTGAAAGTGATGACAAGCCATTGTGTTGAGCTCAAAACATGGAATGTTTTGTGACAAGCTCAACCCGTGATAGATTGCTCTACCCGTTGTTTGGAAATATTTTCCAAAATAGACAATTTCCTTTATTAAAAGAAGAAATGACATGTTTTGAAAAATAGTTACAACTTTCAATCGAGCTTTATGTACACACCCGTGTCGTTATTGAGCGACATTTCTAGGCACGTCCATATTATCGATACTGAAAGACATGTCAAGAAGAATATTTTTGTTTTTTCAAAGATTTTTTAATTTTGTATTTTTCTTTTTCATTAATGTTTACAAATAGATGTTTGATAGATGAATCAAGCAGGCTTCTTTGCCAGAAACTCCAGTTCTGCTGGAGTCAAACATCTCATACCAATTTGCCTAACTAGATACGCAAACCTCTCTTTCAAAAGAGCTTTTGTAAACAAGTCATCTAATTGGCAATCAGTTCCAACAAAGTATAATTCAACAATATCCTTTTCAACTTGTTCCTTAATGAAGTGATATCTAACATCAATGTTCTTCGTGCGGGAATGCTGTACCGGATTGCAGGAGATGGCTATGGTAGACTTTGAGTCACAATACATAGGTACTTTATCAAAGTGGAAGCCATAATCCGTGAGTTGTGTTCTCATCCAAAGAACTTGAGCACAACAACAGATAGAGATACATACTCCGCTTCGGTTGATGATAAAGATGTGCTATCCTGCTTCTTGGAAGACCATCCCACAAGCTTATCTTGACCTAGAAATTGTGCACCACCATAAGTACTTTTTCGTGTATCAAAACACCTTGCATGATCAGAATCTGAATAGGCCGTTAGAAAGAAACCGGTTTCCCTCAGATACTAGAGTCCCAAATGAATGGTATTCTTTAAGTACCGAAAGATCCGTTTAACCTCCTTGAGGTGCTTTTCAGTGGGTCGTGCTTGATATCGTGCACAATAGCATGTAGCATGATGAATATCAGGTCTGCTTGCTGTCAAGTACATGAGGGACCCGATCATGGAACGATATCTCGTTTGATCTATGGGTAATCCCTCCAAATCAGCATCTAGGGATGTGGTTGATAATGGTGTCCCAACGGGGTTACATGAGGTCATACCATGCTTTTTGATTATCTCTTGACAATACTTAGCTTGGTTAATGAAGATACCACTTGGGGATTGGTGAACTTGAATTCCTAGAAAGAATTTTAGCATATATCTCACTGATCACGTAAGTGGCCTGACGTTGTCCCACACACCGCAACCATGGTTGCAGGAAAGAGCGCTTATAAAGGATACCTTCCCGAAGCTCGAAGTGCTGTGACTTCTTCTGATGCGCCGTGCTGCTTTTTCATCGTCCAGAAGGGCTTCATTAGTCAAATAGTTGACGATCGGGGTCATCCATGTAGGTCCGTCCTCCTCAACTATAGCAACGACCTCCCCTTTTGTTATAGACTTTTCCTTGAGTATTTCCACAAAAACTTTCTTGGATAAGTGGGCGAAACTTATAGACGCGATCTTGCTAAGAGCGTCCGCCTTCTTGTTCTCGCCTCTTGGTACCTGCTTGATTGAAAACTTGCTGAAAGTCGCGATGAGTGACTTGACTTTCTCCAAGTATCGGACCATGTTATCCTCCTTAGCTATATATCCTCCCAGAATGTGGTTCACGACAAGCCGTGAGTCCACGTAGGCATCACGGTTGTGGACTCCCATTCTAGCGGCGGTTTTTAAACCCGCAATCAACGCTTCATATTCTGCCTCATTATTGGTGGCTGTGAACTCAAAGCGAAGGGTGTACGTAAACTCCATTCCTTCCGGATATGTAAGGATGAGACCGGCTCCTGACCCATCCGTACACGAAGATCCGTCCGTGAATAACACCCATGGTTCTGCTAGAGTTTCGTCTTGTTTTACGATTGGTCCTTCTTCATCTAGCTTCTCTATCAAGAAATCCGGCAAGATTTGGCCTTTAACAGCTGTCCTTGGTGTATAAGATATGTTGTGTTCTCCCAATAGAATGCTCCACTTTTGTAGCCTACCTGCCATATCCGGTTTAGAGATGACTTGTTTTATTGGTTGGTCAGTAATGACTACAATTGGGTGCGCCTGAAAGTATTGGCGCAACCGTTTTGTAGCAAACACTAGCGCCAAAACCAATTTTTCCATAGAGGAGTAATTCAACTTCGGCCCTTGCAATGTTCTACTTATGAAGTAGACCGGAGTTTGGACCGTGTCCCTATCCGTCATGAGTACCGCACTTATTGCTCCATGTGTGGCTGATAGATACATAATGAGCTCCTTCTTTGGCCGGGGAGCTACTAGCATGGGGAGAGATGCGAGGTGTTCCTTGAGTTGAACAAAGGCTTCCTCAGCTTCCTTTGTCCACCAGAAGTCTCCCTTCTTAATGCACTTCTTAAGTGTTTTGAATAGGGGGAGTGACTTCTCTACGGACTTTGATAAGAACCTGTTTAGCCTGGCCAGCTTCCCATTTAATGATTGTACCTCTTTCCGTGTCTGAGTGGATGGTAGTTGTATTACTGCGTCAATTTTTTCTGGGCAGGGCTTAATGCCATTTGGATCAATTATATATCCAAGGATTATTCCTTCCGTTGCCCCAAAACGTGCATTTCTTTGGATTTAGCTTCATATTAATCCTCATCAATGTGTCAAACGTCTCTTGGACGTCTCAGAGAAGTGCATCATCCGTATGACTTTTGATGACTAAGTCATCCACATAGACCTCCAGATTGTAGCCTATATGTGAGTCAAAAGCTTTCTCAACAAGTCGCTGGTATGTTGCCCCGGCGTTCTTTAGTCCGAACGACATTTTTGTATAACAGTATACGCCTTGACTAGTATGAAACGCCGTCTTCTCTGCGTCCTCTTCTGCCATCTGGATCTCGTGGTATCCTTTATATGCGTCTAAGAAGCACTTAAAGGGATATCCATATAGAGATTCCACCTTCCAGTCAATCTCTGGTAGCGGGTAACAATCCTGGGGACAGGCCTTGTTCAGATCCGTGAAATCCACGCACATGCGCCAGCTTCCGTCGTACTTTTTGAACATGACTGGGTTGGATAACCACTCGTGGTAGTATACCTCGCGCATGATACCCGCATCCACCAGTTTACGTACCTTATCCAATATCACTTGGTTGCGCTCAGGTGCCTGACCGCGCTTCTTTTGCTTGACGGGTGGGTATCCCTGGCGGATCTGGAGCATACGTTCTGCTATTGCGCGCGGTACGCCCGTCATATGCTTGGGCTCCCATGCGAATACATCTACGTTTGCCTTCAAGAGAGAGTACATGGCCCTCTTGCCATTATCCGAGAGTGTTCCCCCTATGGACACTGATGAGATGGCATTTGTACATGATCTCATCGTTCTTTTCGGGCTTTAAAATGCATAAAAATGTCATAAAATACCATATATATGCTTGTGTTTGTTTACTTGTGTATTTTAGGTATGGATATCGTGAAAAAGACAAAAGATCACAAGTTACAAGGAAAAACGGACACGGGAAACGAAGCCGTACAAAGAACCGGGCCCTAATCATGAAATAATCAACAAATACCCTTGAAGACTTGAAGACAAACAAGATTGATCCTCCAAGAATGAAGAAATGACACTTAAAACCCTTGTATATTAATAATTACAAGTTTGGTCCCTTAAGTTTGTCAAAATTGCAAAAAGGTCCTTCAACTTTGAAGAAATGGCAAGATTAGTCCCTCAACAAATCAAAATTGCCAATAATGGTCCCTCATGAAGATTAAGAAGCATTGAAGACCTTTGAAGATCAATAAAGTCCAAGATCAGCCCTTGAAATATCTCAAAATGGCAAAAACAACCCTTTGAAATCTTTTTCCAAAGTTTGGTGCCAAAACTGCCAAGTCATGAAAGTCATTAACAAAGGAAACCGGTTTTTAGGGCTAAAAGACTTTGTTTGCCAAAATTCCCAAAAAACAAGGACCCATTGTGCCAAATCCCAAACATATAAACACAAACACGCGCCAAACAAACTTTTTCCCCCAAAATCGGATCAAACTAACTTACTGTTCACCTTTTTCACCCCCAGAATTTACCTCACTTAAACCTTGGGTAAAATGCAATTAACTTTGCACATGTGTGATTCACACATGCAGAAAGTCATCCCAACCCTAAAACCTGTAAACCCACTCACTATGGACCCCACCCCCAATTCTCCTTCCACCAATCACATCACACCTTGGCCTCCAAGTATTGTGACGTGTCCTCAATCAACAGCTGTGATCTTTTGCTTCCTTCCAACGCAAAAATAAACGCCCAAGATCAAGTTTGACACCTCATACCTCAAAATCGTCTAGAAGACCTAGAGGGCATATTTGGGATTTTCATAGATTAGGGTTTGTGTTTTAAGCATTCTAGAGAGTTCTTTTAGCAGTATAAAAGGAGAATGCAACTTGTGCATATCCCTTTGTTCCAGTTTTTGGCAATCATCCTTGTAATTCCGTTTTTAAATTTAATATAAAGTTTGGTATTTTCTAAAAGAAATTGTAATTCCTTTTATGTTTATTAAAAAGTTGGGATGTTTGATTGCTGATTCTGAGTTCCAATTATCATTTGTGTGAAAGATTTTCAAAAAGGTTTGTCATAAAAAGGTTTTGAAAAGTTCTTATTAATTCCAGAAAGTCCAAGATTTGTGAAGTGAAAGTGGAACAAATCCTTGGATTTTGTGTTCCTGTTCTTGTTTGAAAAGTGTTTGAGGTTTCAAGATTTTATAAAGGTTTTTAAGAAAGAAAGAGGGAAAACAGTATATACATAGATTGTGCCTGTTTTTTCTTTGATTTTCTTTAAGCAGGTTTGGAGGATTGTTGATCATTGTTCTGCATACACCCGGGTGTATAAGGAGGTGGATTTACATCCACTAGAGCCTTGGATGTAAGGCTCTAAGGTAAATCCCTTTTCCTTTTGAAATTTTCAGAAAATTTGTGGTTTGAGTGATTTGCATGATTTCCTGATAATTGTTGTTAAAACTGGTTTGTATTGTGTTTATATGATATGTTATGCATGTGAGATGCTTTAGAAATCAATTTGAGAAAGTTTTGATTGGAGTTGTTTTGAAAAATTTGATAAAACAAAATTTAAAGGGTTGTTTGGATTCAGGTTTAAGCAGGGGTCTTAATCTTGGATTTAGCTTTAAAAAGGTGGTAGCAAGGTTAAATAAGGTTGAGATAGATCGCAAGATAGTTGTGTTTCAGTTTGGATCAAGTTTGTAGCTAGTTTGTGGGTTAAAAAGGAAAACATAGCATAAAAATTGCATAGTCCTTTTTCTGCTCAATTTCATGTGATTTTGATGCTTGGATCTTTTAAACTGTTAGGAGTTAAGTTGGTTTAAGATTGTAGGTTGTTTGTAGGTTAATTGGTGAACCTGTATGCAAAATATAGGAGTCTGAATCTCATTAAGGTGCAAGCTATAAGCTCATAAGTCCACCAGACCTCATTATATTACATCAGCAACTTCATATTGCCTTGTGTGTTTGGTTTTGAACATCTTTGTGCTAATTAGTGCTTGTTTCCTACTTGTTTTTGACTCCTTGTGCTCCAAAGAGCACAAGGGTGCCCCCTTTGTCCAAGAAACAACACCAAATAAGCCCACAGCCAAATCCTTTTGGCTTTTGTCACCTGTGAAGAAAACACAAGAAAACAAGCAACTGCTTGTGTTCAATATAAGAACTGGTCACGAATTTGGGTGTTAAATCCTGCTTAATCTTGCATAAAAAGGAGTTGGTATTGTTTTACTAGTCATACAAGGTCACAGTTTGGATTGGAAAAGAAAAAATAAAAAAAAGGAAAATTTTATAAAATTAATTCTAAAAAATTTCTAAAATCTTAAAATAATCTAACTAAGATAAAAAAGTAAATTAAAGCTCCTAAAACCTTTTTTATAATTTTATAAAAATTATTAAAGTTTATAAAAAACCTTAAAATAATATAAAATTAAAAATTAAAGTTTTTGAAACCAAAACTAGATGTAAACCTCAAAATATATATTTAAAAGCTAAAAATTATTTTTCCTAAAAATTAAAACACTTTTTTCTATTTTTTAAGCAATTAATAAAAAACGTATAAAGAAAAATGCATAGAAAATAAACAAATAATGTGAAAAATATGAAACTAGGCTAGAAAAGTCTTAAGACCTAATGTGATCCTAAGAAAAATAAGCTAAAACAAAATAGCTTATTAAATAAGCTCAAACACCCCTAAATAAGCTACGGCTTTTTATTATTAAGCTAAACCAACAACGTGTTAAATAGAGAGTGAAATGAGAGTATAACGTAGAAAGTCATCTAGATCAACGGTAAGCACGTTACTCCTCCTTCGAGAGGTCGCGTGTTCGAGTCCGTTGCGGGTGAACTTTTTATAAAATTTTCCTTTTTTTTATTTTTTCTTTTCCAATCCAAACCGTGACCTTGTATGACTAGTAAAACAATACCAACTCCTTTTTATGCAAGATTAAGCAGGATTTAACACCCAAATTCGTGACCAGTTCTTATATTGAACACAAGCAGTTGCTTGTTTTCTTGTGTTTTTTTCACAGGTGACAAAAGCCAAAAGGATTTGGCTGTGGGCTTATTTGGTGTTGTTTCTTGGACAAAGGGGGCACCCTTGTGCTCTTTGGAGCACAAGGAGTCAAAAACAAGTAGGAAACAAGCACTAATTAGCACAAAGATGTTCAAAACCAAGCACACAAGGCAATATGAAGTTGCTGATGTAATATAATGAGGTCTGGTGGACTTATGAGCTTATAGCTTGCACCTTAATGAGATTCAGACTCCTATATTTTGCATACAGGTTCACCAATTAACCTACAAACAACCTACAATCTTAAACCAACTTAACTCCTAACAGTTTAAAAGATCCAAGCATCAAAATCACATGAAATTGAGCAGAAAAAGGACTATGCAATTTTTATGCTACGTTTTCCTTTTTAACCCACAAACTAGCTACAAACTTGATCCAAACTGAAACACAACTATCTTGCAATCTATCTCAACCTTATTTAACCTTGCTACCACCTTTTTAAAGCTAAATCCAAGATTAAGACCCCTGCTTAAACCTGAATCCAAACAACCCTTTAAATTTTGTTTTATCAAATTTTTCAAAACAACTTCAATCAAAACTTTCTCAAATTGATTTCTAAAGCATCTCACATGCATAACATATCATATAAACACAATACAAACCAGTTTTAACAACAATTATAAGGAAATCATGCAAATCACTCAAACCACAAATTTTCTGAAAATTTCAAAAGGAAAAGGGATTTACCTTAGAGCCTTACATCCAAGGCTCTAGTGGATGTAAATCCACCTCCTTATACACCCAGGTGTATGCAGAACAATGATCAACAATCCTCCAAACCTGCTTAAAGAAAATCAAAGAAAAAACAGGCACAATCTATGTATATACTGTTTTCCCTCTTTCTTTCTTAAAAACCTTTATAAAATCTTGAAACCTCAAACACTTTTCAAACAAGAACAGGAACACAAAATCCAAGGATTTGTTCCACTTTCACTTCACAAATCTTGGACTTTCTGGAATTAATAAGAACTTTTCAAAACCTTTTTATGACAAACCTTTTTGAAAATCTTTCACACAAATGATAATTGGAACTCAGAATCAGCAATCAAACATCCCAACTTTTTAATAAACATAAAAGGAATTACAATTTCTTTTAGAAAATACCAAACTTTATATTAAATTTAAAAACGGAATTACAAGGATGATTGCCAAAAACTGGAACAAAGGGATATGCACAGGTTGCATTCTCCTTTTATACTGCTAAAAGAACTCTCTAGAATGCTTAAAACACAAACCCTAATCTATGAAAATCCCAAATATGCCCTCTAGGTCTTCTAGACGATTTTGAGGTATGAGGTGTCAAACTTGATCTTGGGCGTTTATTTTTGCGTTGGAAGGAAGCAAAAGATCACAGCTGTTGATTGAGGACACGTCACAATACTTGGAGGCCAAGGTGTGATGTGATTGGTGGAAGGAGAATTGGGGGTGGGGTCCATAGTGAGTGGGTTTACAAGTTTTAGGGTTGGGATGACTTTCTGCATGTGTGAATCACACATGTGCAAAGTTAATTGCATTTTACCCAAGGTTTAAGTGAGGTAAATTCTGGGGGTGAAAAAGGTGAACAGTAAGTTAGTCTGATCCGATTTTGGGGGAAAAAGTTTGTTTGGCGCGTGTTTGTGTTTAAATGTTTGGGATTTGGCACAATGGGTCCTTGTTTTTTGGGAATTTTGGCAAACAAAGTCTTTTAGCCCTAAAAACCGGTTTCCTTTGTTAATGACTTTCATGAGTTCGCAGTTTTGGCACCAAACTTTGGAAAAAGATTTCAAAGGGTTGTTTTTGCCATTTTGAGATATTTCAAGGGCTGATCTTGGACTTTATTGATCTTCAAAGGTCTTCAATGCTTCTTAATCTTCATGAGGGACCATTATTGGCAATTTTGATTTGTTGAGGGACTAATCTTGCCATTTATACAAAGTTGAAGGACCTTTTCGCAATTTTGACAAACTTAAGGGACCAAACTTGTAATTATTAATATACAAGGGTTTTAAGTGTCATTTCTTCATTCTTGGAGGATCAATCTTGTTTGTCTTCAAGTCTTCAAGGGTATTTGTTGATTATTTCATGATTAGGGCCCGGTTCTTTGTACGGCTTCGTTTCTCGTGTCCGTTTTTCCTTGTAACTTGTGATCTTTTGTCTTTTTCACGATATCCATACCTAAAATACACAAGTAAACAAACACAAGCATATATATGATATTTTATGACATTTTTATGCATTTTAAAGCCCGAAAAGAACGATGAGATCATGTACAAATGCCATCTCATCACTCCCCCATACTAAGCCATTGTCGTGCCCTCACGCAATGCTAGAATAAAGTATCTAAGCATCACCAAAGTTCAAATTTATTAACCTTTATTGAAGAGTAAAAGACTTGCAACATACTACGAGAATGTGTAAAGACATAATGTATGATTTTCATCACCAAAAGGTGACTTTTAGGGTCAAAGAATAGAAACAAGTTAATGTCCCTTAGAGTAAACTTCGTCATCCTTGATTGTCATACATTCCATGCTAAGTGCAAAAACAAGATCATTGTTGGTACAAGTCACAATGCTAACACTACTCATACGTCCAAATTGTGTAATACTTTTTCTCCCCGCAATCCTAGTTATTATAAAAGGAAATGGGTTACTAGCATTTTTTATCTATTTGTCATGGATCACAAGTGATTCATATTGACTTATTTGAGTAGTTATTAGTCCGAAAGTAAAGTAGCACGATTTGATCAATAGTTAGCCGAAGGACAAAATCTTTTAAAACGGCTTCTCGTGTATCTCCTTAAGTTCATATCTTGGCATAACTCGTTTCACGATTTGAGACCTTTCTCGGACCGATATTTGGCATGTACTTCATACTTCAAATCTTGGGAAGACGTTCTTGAAATAATGGTCTTCTCTTCATATATTTGGAATTTCTTCACTTGACGTTTTTGAGAGATTCTTCATATAGGACCACGACTTCATCATTTTTCTTCAATCTTTACTTTGGATTTTGATATACAACGATCCGCCTCCTTTTCGGACTTGGATATATTTATCCTCATACCTTGTTAGGGTCTTTTTGGATAGAATTTCTCCATTCTTTAGGGGAGTAATTGCTTCTCGTCGTGTGTCTTGATCCTTCATATTGATTTAGGAATAATGATACTTCACATCATCTTTGGATCTTTAGCAAAAATAGAGCTCCTCATGCCTTGTTAGGGCCTTTTTGGATGATCGCCAATCTTCGCGTCCCGCTTCAATAAGTTATGCCTTGGCTATGAACTCTATTCAACCCCGAGCAACTTTTAAACGATCTTGCGCTAGAGGCTAAGTAACCTTTCAAATCGTACGACCTTACTTATTGCAATTATGTTTTATTCCTAATGCATTGATCTTATGGGAAGAAAAAGCCACAATTAAAAACATATGAGTTTTTGAAAAAACACTTTCATGTTCTACGTTTAGCATGATCACTTGTCTAACTCTATCATTTCTCGTTCTTCACTATATAAAGACCTCAAATTAAAGAGACTCGTGAATACTTAGCCATGCAAGTCAAAATTAAGCTAAATTTGGATTAGCTTTCATTAAGACTATATCAAATCAAAGTTTTGTGTTTTCAAGCCACCTATAGGATCTTGCACTTTCTTGGACTTTTTCAAGTTTAGAGAATGCGTTTTAAATTTCCCTTGATAAGTGAATTTCTAGAATCAATTATAGGAACTTGCGAAAAGTTCTTGTTCTTAACCCGAATGAATTAAGACTTTCGCGTTTTAAAGCTCCCTATATAAAAGTCTAGCAAAACTTGAATTGAGCGGGTTAAGGAATGTGAATGGCTCCAAATGCCCATCAAGTCAAAAATTAACTCTTATTCTACCCATCGGAAAATATACATTCGTGTCTTAAAAACACTTATGAAAACTAAGAAAAATTTTAAAATTTGGCCATTTTTAGCCTTATTAGCAAAACAAATCAGTTGGAAAACGTGAGGGCGTAGCAAAGCAAGTACCTATTCACCCCCCATACTAAAAGTAAACATTGTCCTCAATGTTTCGAGTCTAAAGGTGGAGCACCCCCATACTAGAGACGAAGAATTGAATGCTTAGGATCTAGCATGGAAAGGGTGATCAACAATATATCTAAAGCCGTTTATTAAGTATGCTAAAAGATAATTGTTAGAACAATAAAGGATATGTCATGGAATCGTGAAAAACTTCTTCAAACGAACGATGGAGGCTCACGTAAACGAACACGAGAGTCTTCAATCATAGATGATGATGATGATCTAGATAACACAATCACAAACAACCACGAGACAACGAGTTGAAAGGGTACAAGTCCCCTTATTAGTGAATAGTGAGCATAAAAGATAAGCATGGGATCTCCCCCACGAGACACCTCGTTTTTGATTACCGAGTCATGAGCTCGACTCGATCCCCTCAATGCTAATTATCATTGGGGAAGGTGTCTTGGTCGGGGGCAACCATTGAAGGAATTTCCCCACCAAAGTAGTGCTTAAGCCTATGTTCATTCACCTTGAAATTGGGACCATCATCTTGAGCTAGCTCAATGGTCCCATATGGAAACACTTGTGTAATGGTGAACGGACCCGACCAACGAGATTTCAATTTCCCGGAAAATATCTTAAGACGGGAGTTAAAAAGCAACACTTGATCACCAACGTTAAAAACCCGGTTTTTAATCTTTGAATCATGAAACTTTTTAGTCTTTTCTTTAAAAATTAATGAATTTTCATAAGCATTATCCCTTAATTCATCCAATTCATTCAATTGTATTTTCCGGTGATCTCCCGCGGTCTTCAAGTCAAAATTAGCATGCTTAAGGGCACAATATGCCTTATGCTCCAACTCAATGGGCAAATGACAATTCTTCCCATAGACTAACTTATAAGGAGTGCAACCGATAGGTGTCTTATAAGCGGTCCTAAAGGCCCATAAAGCGTCATCGAGTTTGTCGGACCACGAAGCACGGTTTTCTCCAATTTACCTCTCTAAAATCCTCTTCAAAGCTCGGTTCGAAACCTCGACTTGCCCACTCGTTTGCGGGTGATAAGCCGTAGAAAGACGATGTGTAACTCCATATTTCTTTAGAACCTTTTCGAATTGGTCATTACAAAAATGGGTTCCACGATCGCTTATAATAGCACGAGGGGTTCCGAACCGAGAGAATAGTTGCTTCAAAAACTTCACTACCACACGAGCATCATTAGTAGGCAAAGCCTTAGCTTCCACCCACTTAGAAAGGTAGTCCACCGCGACGAGGATATATTTGTTGCCATGAGACGATGGGAACGGCCCCATAAAGTCTATTCCCCATATGTCGAAAATCTCACACACTTGAATTATGTTTTGCGGCATTTCATCACGTTGAGACGATTTTCCTTGACGTTGGCACGAATCACACGACTTCACAAGTGCGTGTGCATCACGATAGATAGAAGGCCAAAAGAAACCGGCATCGAAAACTTTCTTAGCCGTGAGATTAGCACCGTGGTGACCACCCGTGGGTCCCTCGTGACAAGCTCTAAGTATATTAGAAGCTTCGGTACCAAACACACAACGTCGAACGAGTTGATCCGCACAAATCCGAAAGAGATAAGGGTCGTCCCAAAAATAGAACTTGACGTCACGAAAGAATTTTCGTTTTTGTTTATGTCGTCATACCCTTGATTATGAAATTGCCCGCATGGTAATTTGCAATGTCGGCAAACCATGGGGTGGTGTCTTTAGAATTCACTACACCGAGAGTCTCAAGAGGAAATGTTTCGGTAATTTCCTTGTTCTCGAAAACATCTTTGTGGGGATCTTCTAGACGAGAGAGATGATCGGCCGCTAGATTCTCGGCTCCTTTTTTGTCAAGCACGGTGACATCAAATTCTTGGAGGAGGAGCATCCAACGAAGCAATCTCGGCTTAGCATCTTGCTTAGCTAAGAGATACTTGATAGCCGAATGGTCGGTATACACAATGCTTTTAGTCAAGACGAGATAAGGTCGGAATTTCTCGAAAGCATAGACCACGGCAAGGAATTCCTTTTCCGTTGTGGTGTATTTTAATTGAGCCTCGATCATCGTCTTACTAGCATAGTGGATAGGACGAAAATGCTTGTCATAACGTTGCCCTAAGACGGCCCCTATAGCATAATCACTTGCATCGCACATGATTTCAAAGGGTAATTCCCAATTAGGAGCAACAAGAATGGGAGCTTCGGTAAGTTTCCTTTTGAGAGTTTCGAAAGCCTTAACACAATCTTCATTAAAGTTAAAAGGAGCATCCTTCTCGAGAAGGTGTGTCATAGGACGAGAAATCTTCTAAAAGTCCTTGATGAAACGACGATAAAAGCCCGCGTGGCCTAGGAAACTCCTAACTCCCTTAACGGTTTTGGGATGAGGTAACTTGGCGATGACGTCTACTTTAGCTTTATCGACCTCAATCCCCGCCTTCGACACCTTATGTCCTAAGACGATTCCTTGTTTACACATGAAATGACATTTCTCCCAATTAAGCACAAGATTGGTTTCTTCACAACGTTTTAACATTTGTTCGAGATTAGATAAACATCACGTGAACGAATCACCAAACACCGAGAAGTCATCCATAAACACTTCCATCGACTTCTCGATCATATCGTGAAAAATCGCCATCATACACCGTTGAAATGTACCGGGTGCATTACAAAGTCCGAAAGGCATCCTACGATAAGCGAACGTTCCATAAGGACACGTAAACGTAGTCTTCTCTTGATCACGACGGTCGATAGGGATTTGAAAGTAACCGGAAAAACCATCTAAAAAGCAATAGAATTCATTTCCCGCTAGTCGCTCCAACATTTGATCCATGAAGGGCAAAGGAAAGTGGTCTTTACGAGTGGCGTCATTTAACTTTCGGTAGTCAATACACACCCTCCAACCGGTCACAACACGAGTGGGAATTAACTCGTTTTTTTCATTAGGCACAACGGTCATTCCTCCCTTTTTAGGGACACAATGGATTGGGCTCACCCATGGGCTATCGGATATAGGATAAATCATTCCCGCTTCAAGGAGTTTAAGGACCTCCTTTTTAATGACATCGTGAATTTTGGGATTCACCCTTCTTTGACTTTGAATTGCGGGTTTGTAGTCCTCCTCCATTAAAATCTTGTGATTACAAAATTTTGGGTCAATACCCTTAATGTCGGATATTTTCCACGCAATTGCCCCTTTATGAGCCTTAAGAACTTTCAAGAGCTCGGTTTTTTCATCATTAGCAAGACCTTTTGCAATAATAACCGGCAACATGTCATCACCTTCCAAGAATGCATATTCAAGGTGAGAAGGAAGATCTTTCAATTCAAGGATAGGTGGTTCCTCGATTGAAGATTTTGGTTCAACACTCATAACTTCCATCGGCGAAAGAAATGGTGGAATAGAAGTATCATCACTAATCAACACCTCATCTTCATTGTCGATTTCATTTGAAGTGAGATCGCCTCCTTGGAATGGAGTGAGATTTGGTGTGGAATTAGCAAGAATCGGATCCAAAATAGTGGGATTGCCGCTTGACGAGCTATCGGAAAAACCTAACACTTCTTGTGAAAATTCATCGCAAACCACATCAACGATGTCGATGTGATTGATGGTAGCGATTGCATAAACATGAGAAGGTTTCGAGTTTTGAGTAGCGTTTATAACAAGTTCCTCTTCGTTGAATCTCAAAGTGATAGTTCTCGCATGAACATCGATAAGCGATCTCGAAGTGTCTAAAAATGATCGACCTAAAATTAGAGGAACTTGAGGATCCGCGGGGATGTCAACTACTATGAAATCAACGGGATAGTAGAACTTCCCCACTTTCACGAAAACATCTTCGGCTACTCCACATGCCATAATCGTAGAATGATCGGCCATCTCGATGGACATGTTCGAAGGAATGAGAGCCGGAAGCGAAAGCGATTTCCAAATGGAAAATGGCATTAAATTAATGCTCGCACCAAGATCGGCCAAGGCGAGGCATTCTTTCATATCTTGTATGTCACAAGGAATGAGAAACTTTCCGGGATCACCAACTTTTTCCGGTATGCGGTTAAGATAAACCGAAGAACAATTAGCAAGCTTTGAAAGCTTTTCCTTATCGCTCATCATACTTTTAAAAGTGGAAGCGAAACGAGGCATATATAACAACGCGTCGGCTAAACTCACATCAAAATGCACTTGTTGAAACATTTTTATAAAAAGCTCGATTTGTTGTTTGTTACGTTCTTGCAACTTCTCTTTGTTTCGTCTTGAAGGGTAGGGTAAAGGTGGTGTGGGTTGGTCATTAGGCAACGGACTTGGAAACTCGGGTTCCACAATTGGTATTGGTTCAACCGTAGGTGTGGTTTGAGCGGTACTTCGTGGGATTGTAATATGCTCCTTTTCGACCATCACCTCGGGTTCTTTCTCGATTTCCTTCTCCGTAGAAGTACTTGGACGAGAGATTGGTTCCTTGAATGTTTTACCACTTCGTGTAGTAATAACCTTCATTTCTCCCTTCGGGTTTGCAATGGTATCACTAGGAAGACCACCCGAAGAAGAGGGCTTACACATGATTGCTTCAAACATCTTAGCCATTCGGTCCTCAAATTTAGATTGCCTAGCATCCGCTTTTAATAACTCTTGCTTAATCTCATGTTGTCCTAATTCCATCTTTTGTTGGTTTTGTTGAAGACGTTGGACATTTCCTTCCATTTTGTTAGCATGAGTTTTAAGTTCATTAGCAAGTTCATTTTTAAGCTCATTTTTCAATTCGGAGCTTAAGCTAATCATCTCACGTTGCATGTTATCAAATTTAGCATCATTTGCTTTTGCATAATCTAAAAATTCCCCTTGCAAATTTTTAGTGTGAGCATTTTGAAAACCTTGTGTAGTGTTTTGAAAATCACGGTTTTGGTTTTGATTAGAGATTTGTCCATTCCCACTTTGATAATTCCCTTTGTTGTAATTGCGTGTGTTGCCTTGGTAATTACCTTGGTTGTTGTTTTGATAATTATTAACATTTTGGTTTGGTGGAGCTTGATTTTGGCGGGAACCTTGGCCGTTTTGGTTATAAGTTCCCGTTGCTACATAAGCACTCGAAGTGTTACCATCCGCGTAATGCACTCGGAAAGATCATGAGCTCCACCACAAGATAAACAACTCTTAGCAACTGCTTTAACCGAAGCGGAATTGGAAGCTTCTTGAGCCTTCCAATGGGACATAAGATTAGCAAATCTATCAAAAAACCGATTTTCCTCATTAGCTTCATCATGTAAGGCGTTAATGCTACGAGACGATTGCGACGAAGATGACGAACCCATATTGGCAACACTCGGTGTGTTACGAGGGTTATAAACCTTAGATCGATTCTCAATGATTTGTAAAGCCTCATTTGTCGTCTTGCACAAAAAATTACCACCCGCGGCGGCATTCAAATAATCTCGTTCATGATCATTAAGCCCATTATAAAAAGTATCCACTTGATGCAATTCCGTGAAATCATGGTGTGGACATTCATGTAACATCTCTTTAAAGCGTTCCCAAGCCATTGAAAAACTTTCATTATTACGTTGCACAAATCGTGAAATCTCATTTTTTAAGTGTGTTGTTTTAGATCGTGGAAAAAACTTGTTCACAAACTTAGAAACGAGATCGGCCCATGTCAAAATCGAATTTGGCGGTTCTTTCTCGAGCCAAATTTTTGCGGGACCATCCAACGAGTATGGAAACACCATCATCTTAATGGCGTCATGTGGAACATCCTTAAATTTGCTAGTGGCGGTGAGACGGTTGAAATTCCTAATATGGTAATGCGGGTTGTCTTTCTCGTGACCTCTAAACTTGTTTGCTTGCAACATAGACAATAAACCCGTCTTAATCTCGAAATTCTCCGCAAGGATGGCGGGAATCACAATAGCCTCTCCAAAACCCTCGGTGGGTGCTTGTAGCAACTCCATCATAGTACGATTAGCCATGACGACTTCTTGTTCTACAATAGGTTCAACAATTGGAGGTTCTTCAACAATCAACGATCCTTGATTTGCTTGCTTTTGAAGACGTTTACGAGCTCGTTTTGCTTGATTACGAGTGATCATAAACTTCACGAAGAATGGGAGGTGAGCAAAGAAGATTCTTTTTGGGTGTTTTGTGAATTTTCAATTTTTTTGTGTTTTTGATGATATTTAATTTTTTTGGATTTTGGTGTATCTTCGTAGACAACAATCTACAAAATCTCTCCTCGAATCAAACTCTTGATTAAAGAAGCCTCAAAAGAATGAAAACGATCACGTGGAGTGAACGCCTTCGAATGACTTTAGAACTTTGGTGAAAACCAAGTTGTTCAAGAGGGTTTAATCACAAAGAAACCAAGCAAATATAGTATACGTAATAATACTTTGGGCGGCAAAACCCTCGATTAGCCTTCAATCTTAAAATACTCACAAGCAAGCGGGGAAACGAGGCGGCGCGAAGCACTTAAGAGCCTTTTTCCTTAGGGTATATTTTATAATACCCGCCTTATACCCACCTTATAGTTTGTATTTTTCAAAATCGAGCTTCACGAAAGTATTTATCTATTTTTGCCTTTTCTTTTTGTTTGAGATTCAAATACAATAATTAGGAGATCAAATCCCAATTAAGGTTGTGTTTTCACACTTTTGGAGATATTGTATATTGATTGTGATACTTAATACAATATAGTAATATTTATACAAGAAAAACCAAGAAAACCGATAATACGTGTTAAGGGAGTTCCACTTAACACAAATACTTATTATGGATAATATCAAAAACAAAAGCTTCCAAATTAAAGCACAACACACCTCCCCGGCAGCGGCGCCAAAATTGATTGTACTAAAATACACCCTTTAGGAAAAGAGCGTAAATAGCGGTAAGTATCGAGTGATGATTTTAGGAAAAATCAACACCAATGACCCTTAATGGAGAGAAAGTTCGTTTCCCAAGGAGGTATATGTGTGTGAATTAACTTGTAATTATTTGAGATTAATATTAAGAGGATGGGGATGAGAGGATGAAAAGACGGTTACGTTAAAATTACACTATGACGTAAAAGACGTAAACGTAAAGTCGTGAAAAACTACCTAAATTAAAAATGATACTAAAGCCAAAAACAAAATAAATAAAAGATTAAAAAGGCTAAAAAGAAGTCTAAAATAATATAAATAAAGATAAAAATCCAACAAAGATATTTTAAAACCTTTTATTAATTAAATATTTAATTTTAAATGCTAATTAAAGCCCTAAAATTAAATACAACTAATAAAAATGTCTAAAATATGATTTTATTGAATAATTACTTAACTTATATTATTAGAAGACTAAAAAGTAATTTTCTAAAAATTAAAAGCTAATAAAACTATTTTTAAAACTCTAAAAATGATTTAAAATGATTTAAAACTAATGAAACTTAAAATAATTATAAAAATTAATCTAAAAGCTATAAAATTATTCTAAAAATGGTAAGAGTCCTAATTAATGATAAAGAACCTAAGAAAAATGAAAAAGAAATAAAAATAAAACTTTTTAATTTTAATAATAAAATAATATTAAAATTGTTCCGGGTAATCAGGATGGATTGCCACCTTCCAATTGGGAGGTGGTGATCCGTCTTTGGGGGAACAGGTGGAACCAGTGTTGTCACGGCATGACACTCGGATGCTGGTACGATTGTGTTATAGATGGTGACAATTCCTCCTTACACAGTGAATTTGATCATTCCGTGTGCCGTGGAAGGTACTGCTCGTATGGCCAGGATACCCGGTCTGCCTATGATCCCATTGTATAGAGAGTGTGAGCGTATCACAATAAAGTTCATCCACTCCATGGTGGAGTGCTCTTTGTTCCCAATGGTTACAGGCAGACGCAGTTGCCCTATTGGCCAGATGGTGTCTCCACTAAAACCAATGAGCGGCGCCGTGGCTGGTACCAATTGGCTTCTTACTTCTGGTCGTAACTGTACAAAACAGTGTTCGTACAGTACTTCTGCTGATGACCCTCCATCCACATACATGCGACGAACATTGTGTGTTCCAATGCTTATCTCAATAGTAAGAGGCACATCAATCACATCGCTTGATGTGATGGGAGGGAATGAGATTTCTTTGCCGCGTGAAAATTTTTGACTAATTTTCTGCCTCGTGCGGTTCTGTCTGGATTGGATCATATATATAGTTGAAGGTTTGTCCTTTTGGGGATCCTTTTTGTCATACTTCTTGTTGTCTTTTCCCTCCTTCAAATCATTAACCAAATGCTTGAGTTTACCTGACTTGATCAGTGACTCAATGTGCTTCTTGAGCTGGATACATTCCTCCGTACCATGGCCCTTGTCGTTATGGAATTCGCAGAAACGATTTCCTTGGCGACGGTCCAGCGGAGTCGTCATTGGGGGAGGCCTCGGAAAATTATCCCCTTTCGTCAACAAGATCTCCCGGTAGGACATCTTTAGAGGGGTAAACTTATCGTCTGGTCGTCCTCCCTTGTTTTGGCTGTTGTAATCTAAGCCCCTACCATTGTTCTGGTTGCTTTGGCCGCCCGACTATCTCCTGGACTGGTCGTTCGATCGGTAACTGTTTCCTTTTGAAGGATAGGCCGCGGCAACCGCGGTTTCTCCCTCTATGAAGTTTCGGACCCTTTCCATGAGGTCGTCATACCTCTCCGGACGCTTGTCATTGAGACGTCTGATTAATTCCATGTCTGTTATGGCATGCATATAGTCGGAAATTTTCAGGAGTTCCGGCATTGTCTTTGTGCGTGTGCACGCGTCGTTGAAGCGTTCAGTGAAGGCTTCCGTAGATTCCCCCAGCCGTTGCTTGACGGTTGCCAATTAGACCGGGTCCATATTATACTTCTTCCGCTGAGTATAATTATTCCTGAACGCAGTGCGTAATTCAGTGAAGCTATCAATGCTTCGTGGAGGAAGTCCTTCAAACCAGTCACGAGCATTGCCGATCAAGGTTGAATTGAACATTTGGCACCATATAGGCATGGGCCATCGCTCAATCTTAGCCTACGTATCAAATATCTTGAGGTGATCATCCGGATCACCAGTTCCATCATAAGTCTTGACACACGCCGGCATGCGACGTTTTGTGTCCTCGGAGTAATTCCGTATGCGGAGAGTAAAAGGATCTTCCCTGGGGTCTGCCCATGGACGGGTGAGATTAGGGTCACACCACGGTTGGGAAAGATCTTCTGCTTCCGTCTCTCGGTAATAGGGACCGCCATAGTACTCATCATTGTCTGGTGGTGGTGGAGGAGTGCGCCTAGGTCGGCGACGCTTGGGCGGATTGTCATCCGAGTCCTCTCCTGATGGACCGGGAGAAGGAGGTGGTGCCCCATCTTTTGGGTGAGGGCCGCTCTTGTGAAAAGAACCAGGAGCCTTCTTCCCGGTATTCATCCTATCCCACATGCTTGTGCGACGGTTGGTTCTGGTGAGTTCCAGATCTGGTCGTTTGGGTGAACCGTCAGACTTCTCTCCCTCTTCTTTGGACTGTATTAGTTCCTGCATGAGACGATCCCCTATGCGTTCGAACACATACCTAGGTTGGGGAGTTTCCTCAAAGAGGCTCCGCTCCTGAGGTCGTGTCTTTCTCTTCCTCTGAGTTTGAGAAGAGGTGCTTGGTCCGGCATTGCCAAAGTTGAGCCTAGATTGGAGGTCCCTCCCTAGATTCAACCTTGATGCAATCCCTGGGACGATCCTATCAAAGTTCTACGTGAGAACTCGAGTGAGATCCTCCTCGCTGAGTGGTTCGACCTCTACTTCCTCCTCGGTCGATGGTCTGCGCAGCTCCTTGTTAGGGGGATTGGGTGCACTCCCTAGATCAGGATTATCCAAGGTCGAATTAGGTGGTGGGGTCATGGAGAACGTGCTCGTCACCCCCATGGACTGAAGACCAATCCGGCTGTTTGGTCCGAAAGCTTGATGGCTAGGGGATCGATTGGGAATTAGTATCCCTTCCCCTTGGGACTTCCGATTTCCAGGATTTGTATTCCTGGGATTTCCCTGCGGATGCCCCTTCCTCATTGAAGATTCAAGATGAGATTTTTGCTCTAGCTCAGTGTAATGTTCCCACGGATGGCGCCAACTTGTTGATACAAAAGTTGGGTGATCCTTGCTAGACCCGGATTAGGCTTAATTCGGGTTGGCTGGACTCCGGCTCCTGCACCAAGTGAATCGTATGGTTGGGATCCTGCACACTAAACAACACGCGTTAGGCTTATCGTGGGAATTTTCCCACGATTAGACTCCGGCGTGAGAGTAAGTAATTGATTAGGGTTATAGGAATCAGATAGGAGTTTGAGAGTGTTGAATGTAATACCTTTGTGGAACCCTTGGGGGTTCCTTATATAGTCAGTGAAACCCTAATGGGCTGTCACTGATGCTTCGGCCCCAAGGGATGGATAATCACCAGATTTAGATTGATTGTTATCTTCTAATTATGGTGAGTGAATATCCTCTCCTTTGGGATAAATCCTAATCATAGTAGGAGTATGATTTTGTCTAACCCTGCACCGGGCATGCCGGGCCGTAGGCCGCATACATCTGTGATGGGCCGGATACGGGTAGTACCCGTGGGCCGGGTCCATGACCCGGCTGGGGACTATACGTCATCACCCATCATAGACATTTCAAATATGCTGTGCATTACTTTTTCAAACCATTTTTAAAGTTTTGGGTTTGTAGACCCGAAAATAATGTCATCAACATAAATCTACACAAGCAAAATGTCGTCCCCATATGTATAAGTGAACAAAGTTAAATCAATGGGACCTTTTGAGAAAGCTTTGGAGACCAGAAATTTCGAGAGCTCGTCGTACCACGCCCTTTGAGCTTGCTTGAGTCCATATAGTGCTTTGTTGAGATGATACACCTTGTCAGGATAATGAGGATTGACGAATCCTTCTGGCTGCGTGACATAGACTTCTTCCTTCAAAGGACCGTTAAGAAACACCGTCTTTACGTCCATTTGGTAGACAATGAATCCCTTATGTGCAACATAAGCAAGAAAAATCCTGACCGCTTCCATTCGAACTAATGGTGCCAATGATTCTTCAAAATCAATACCCTCTTTCTGTCCATACGCTTTAGCCACTAGCCTAGCTTTGTTCTTGATGATCGTGTTTTCTTCATCCATCTTGTTTTTCCAGATCCAACGAAGATTTAAAGGAATCACATCGTATGGTCTGTCAACAAGTTCCCAGACTTTAAGTCTTTCAAATTGTTAAAGTTCATCCGTCATCGATTCAATCCAAGCATGATCAGCCATGGCTTCTTTGATGTTTTCGGTTCAGCTGAACTCACGGCGAGTGCGAACATACAAACATCGCCATCGGTGTTAAGTTGTCGTCTTGTGCGAACGGGCTGTGAAGGGTTTCCAATTACATGAACCAAAGGATGTTCTTGGGTCCAATGATGTGTATAAGGATGTCGTTGATAGAACGTATGCATATTTGACAGATCAATATGGTGAGTAGAAGACTCTCCAGTTTCGTGTACCGGTGTACCGAATGGGTTGATAAATTCGTCTTCATCAGATAATGCATCGTCTGCTTGATTTGTGTTCTCTGGAGCAATGACAGTAGTTCTGGATGTTGTAGGATCGATTGTTAAAGTGATATTCTTAGGAGGTAAATCTGCAGCAACCGGTGTTGAATTAGATGAAGTTGTATCCTTTTGTTGACCATGATCGGTATCATCATTCTTATCATGAGTGACAGCGGAAGACTTCGATACAACTTGTTTCTCCCCCGTGAAATATTCATCATACATTGGTCCATATAACATTTCCAACTCTTCAATTGTCGTGTCGAATGTCATATCAGCTCTAGGAACATTTTATGGAACCAGCGTTGAACTTGCCGGTTAATTGATGTGGTCTTGAGTTCCGAGTTCCGTGCGGTTGTGAACGGAAGTCGTTTGTCGTTGTGGATCGGGACTTAAACTGTTTTGTTCAAGTGCTATATCTTGTAATTCATCAAATCGAATGTGAATGGTCTCGACAATCAATTTTGTTCTCTTGTTGTATACTCTATATCCCTTAGACTGAGTTGCATATCCCACAAGAATACATGCATCACCTTTCTCTTTCATCTTATCCAATTTTTCACCATCTCGAATAATGTAACAAGTACATCCAAAAACATGAAGGTGTTTGAGTGAAGGTTTTCGATCATGAATTATGTGATATGGTGTCTCTTCGTGTCTTGGGATAATTAAGGAACGGTTTTGTGTGTAGCATGCGGTTGACACGGCTTCGGCCCAAAAGTATAGTGGAAGTTTTGAAGCGGATAGTAATGTTCGAGCAACCTCAACTAACGTACGGTTTCATCTTTCAACAACACCGTTTTGTTCGAGTGTTCGATAAATAGATGTTTCATGTTCAATTCCTTCAGCTTCAAAATAGTTTCTCAGTTCTGAATTAAAAAATTTTGTACCTATGTCAGTACGAACCACTTTGACTTGAGCTTGAAGACCACGTTGTATCAGTTTAAGAAAGCTGATGAGAACTTCGGGTGTTTCATCCTTGGACCTCAAGAAGTGAGTCCATGTGTACCTTGAGTAATCATTTCCATTGATACTATGAACACGCATGAGACCACACAGATCCATATGAAGAAGATCTAGCCGTCCTTTAGAGCTTGGTGTAGTCTTTGTTTTGAAGCTACTTCGTTTAGCTTTACAAAGCTCACAAGAAGAAAAAAGATGGTCTTTGATTAATTTCAAACTTGGAAGGCCTCTCATAGTATCTTTCTTGGAAAGCAAGTTGATGGTATCAAAATTAAGATGAGATAAACTTTGATGCCATAACCATGCCTGAGTCGTTGAAGCTTTATCCATGAAGCAAATTGGAGTTTATAAAGTTGTGTCTTTAGTGAAATTGTGTAAAGATCAGTACCCCGTGTACCGGTAAGTAAGTCATTCCCATCATAATCACGAACAAAACATGTCTTCTTTCTGAAAGAAACCTCCAAATCCGCATCACAGAATTGACCAACCGAGAAAAGATTGTGATTGAGCCCTTCGACGTAGTATACCCTTTTGATTGTAATATTCCCCTGAACCAAATCTCCATATCCTAAGATCGGTGCAAATTGATCATTTCTGAATCGGACCGTACCCATGAACTTCTCGACGAAGTTAATTAGAATCTTGAGATTCCCCGTCATGTGCTTCGTGCATCCGGAGTCCATTATGAAGAGAATTATTTGTATCACCTACAGAAGAGTTAGAACACGATAAAGCATTTGCTAAATTGGATACCACAGTAGTTGTGATAGTAGAATCATTAGTGTCCTTATCAACATTTAAAGGCATACTAACACTCGTTGTCACATTTTCTGTCCTAACTTTAGGTATCCATTTATATCCTGGAGGACATTGATTAGCAAACCACCATTTCCACGACTTGCTAGCAGACTCATATAATTCCCTAATTGTGCTTCTAGTGGTCTTAGTGGTGGATTCTGATGCAATACTTTTCTCAGGGGGGGTTACACCAGAATGGTTCACTTTGTGTTTGGGTTTTCTAGCACTAATAGGCATCGCAGTTTGCTTCTTAGTTCTAGTATCTACGTCTTTGACATTATTCGAAACACACATAGCATGATTAGCATTAGCACACTTTCCACATTTCACACAAACAAACTTAACATTCAAAGCATTCATAGTCGAATCATTCAAATCGTCATTACACACGATTACAGACGTTTTATTCTTAGAAACATTGAAAATCCTAGGGTGGTCTTCTACTGTCTTCATCTTCCCTAGAATTTTGTTTTGCCAAACCTTTTCATTCATGCGAGTGCTCTTAAGCTAAGGCTGGCTAACACTATCAGTGGGGATTACTCCTGTAGTAAAAGACACACGTCTATTAGTGTTTCTAGAAGTCTGAGGTGATTGACTTTCTTTGTTTTGTGTAGGTTTAGTGGCCAATCTATACATCCCTGGTTGAATCACATTATTGTGCTTAACGCTTGGTGTTATGACATTTATTATGGGTTGATTCTTTGGTAACCTTTCTTTTCCATCCATCTTGGGGGCAAACACAGGTTTTGCAAACGAGGAATTTGATAAAGCAGATGGTTCTCCCAAGATAGAGGATCTATTCACTTTAGAGGCATTGGGTTGTCTAACAACAAGTTTCTTAACGCTAGGTTCCACAAATTTCCCACCCATCTTAGCGACGAGTTTCTACAACTCTACTATCGCTGTTTCCCTGTCTTGTAACTGAGCTTTCAACCCTTTAATTTCGAAATTCAGCTCATTCATTTCTCGAAACGTTGTGGAAAGTTTTTCTTGCAAGTTATTATCATGTGGATAACTACCAACGTCTTTTTGCAAAGCAAGTTCAAGAGAATGACAATGTTTTTGAAGGAAACCAGTTTTGTGTTGACGTAACTCAAAAGCCTTTTTATCAACATTTTCTTTACATTTCGAAAGCTCAAGTTCAAGACGCTCACCTTCTTTGATTTTATCAAGATATTTGCATGCAACATCAGAATATTCATCGATATCAGCACAAGATTGAAGAGTAACACACAAAATATCTTTGGAGAGACATTCTTCTAAGAGTAAATCATATTCATCTGAAAAAACGGACTTGTCCATTTGAAGAACGTCAATTTCTTTCACAATAGACTCAACATATTTTAAATCATCAAACATTTTAGACCGAATTAATCTTTAAAATTCAAGCATATTTTCTTTTAATGTGGTCATGTTCGGTATTAAGATTTATTTGATAAGCACAGTTATATCTTGAGGAATTGGTTTTTTCCACTCGTCATTTTCTCGTTGTTTCCATTCATTGTCAACAATGGATTTAATATTATCAATGTAATGTTGTAGAAAACCAAATGTCTGCCTACTCTTGCTTTTAGAAGCATCAAGAGGCAAGTAGTTGATGAACTTAGAAACGTTTGTTTTCTTAGTAGCAAACGCTTTCTTCCATTGAATTATTATTTGTTTGCATTCTAAAAACAATTCCTCACGAGACTTTTGTTTTTGTGTAGTGAAAAGACCATATAGACTATTCTCATAAGCATAATTGTATGGTTTCACAAACTCTTTATTGACCGGTGATCTACTCTCCTCTTCCCAAAGGGATGTCTCATCATAACCAAGAGGATATTCGGGATCGGTCCATTCGGACTCATCCATATAAAGGCGCGGGTTCGCAGCTTGAGCTTGGGAAAGATAATCAGGACTTGCAAAGCTAGCTTGACCCATAAACATAGACGGAGGTGCTATCATTCTTACGGTTTGAATAGATTCATGCGTTTTATAAACAACTTTCTTCAAAAATTCGACTTGTTTTTCTATTTCCGTTACTTTTTCAGTATCTTTTTCATGTCGACTTTTGAAATCTTGTTTTAACGTTTCAACCTCTTGTTTCTTAACATCAAGAATTTTAGCAGACTCGGTGTTATCCATCGAAAGCCGTTGTTCAAGTTCGTTAACTTTGGTGGTAGCAAGGTACGTTTTTTGACGTTCATCCATTAACAAAACATTAAATTGACGTTTCTCTTTGGTTAATAACTCAAGAGTTTTGTTGTATTTTTTTTTTCAAGATCGTCCTTTTCACTTTTTAACGCACTACCCTTGTATCCCTCAAGTTCTTTGGTTTTCTGAAGAAGCTCATCTTTATAGTGTTCAATGGTCTCACTAGATGTAATTAGGGCGGCTTTGCATTCTTCAAAATGTTGAGTGAGCGATGCGTTTGCCTTCTTTAATTGCTTTTGACTTTTTCTAGTTTCATTGACATCATTTTGTAAACAGGAAATTAAATTAGCAAGCGCGAAACGCTCCTCATCATCATACTCATTTGCATGTTGATCATCCTCAAACTCATTATTGCACATGTCTGATGAATCGGGTGTGGTATTGTTATCAACCTTTTCCGTCATACATGTTTCATTAATGGCATTGTGTAGCTCACAATGCTCATGAGTAGCACCAAACACATTATATTCATCAGTGGTGTGTACCTTATCGAGTGGCTCAGTGTCAAAGATAGGTCCATTGTCATCTTCAGTGACATTCAGAACTTCGTCAACCTTTGCCATGTACGAGTAATGTGCTTCTAATTCTTGGTCGGAGGCTTCTTCATTAGTATCATCAAGCATTGCTCCTTCCTCAGCCAACAATTTGACCCCTGCTTCCATCTTCTAGCATAACAACATCTTCTCTTTATGATAGCTAGAGTCCCTAACCCCTTTCGGATTTCTGCATTCCTTTGCCATATGCCCATAACCTTGGCAATTATAACATTGAATCTACTTTATTGAACCACTTGCGTTCCAACAGTTTCCCTATTCCAAGTAGCAGTAGCAATTCTCTGAGTATCATACTTGGTAGTTTGTCGATCATACCTTGCAGACCCCTCAACATGTGTTGGATTATGTCGATCATACCTAGAAGGACTTTCACCACGCCGACGTGTGTCATACCTTGAAGGGTTCTCAACATATTGGTTCTTTGTGTTGGATGATGTTCGAAGATTGTTGTTTGTGGGTTTGAAGATTTTCTTGTAAGTCTTCATAATGAAAGCAATTTGTTGTTTCATTTCCCGATTCTTTTGAGCTTGATCTTCATCACTATCCTCTTTAGATGATGATTCAGATGGTGGTGATGGTGCTCTTGGTTCTTTACCGCGTGATCTTGTGAAGGCTAAGGACTTGGATGATGTGGAATATCGTGTTGATGATGATTGAATGGAGTGTGACTTTGAAGTACGAGATCGATGATCTTGAGTGGTAGACACTAGAGCAAGTGGATTAGCCGTCTTTACAACTCGTTCAGCTCGATTTCATTTGCCTCATGCTGAAAATGTTTCAAGATATCAAAGAGAGTGTGATAGTTTACCTTGTCTAACTGCTTCTGTTGTTTCACCAAAGTAACAAAACGTGTCCACTCAGGTTGAAGTTGCTGAAGAAATTGCACATTGACTTGCATGGTGGAGACCTCCAGGTTGTTTCTTGTCATGTCGTTCATCATCTTGTAGAATCGTGAATAATAAGACTTAATTGATTCTCCATCCAATGCAGTAAACCTACAAAAATTCCAAAACAAATTAGTTTTAACATCTTGCTTGTTGAGTGATTCTCCTTGTTGCAGTCGTTCAATAGCCGTCCACATTTCTTGTGCCGTAGGGCATGCATCAACCGTGGAATAAATATCATCTCCAATTCCACTTAGAATCATATAGATCGCTTATTTTTCTGCATCATACCAAGCACACTTCTCTGGTGTAAGATCAGATAACGTTTCTTTTCTTGTGGTTGCGGGTACTTCTGTGGTAGTGTCAGTGGCTGGTGTATGAGGAACAGTGATATCAGAGAAAACATATGGTCCATTGTTAATACATTGCCTCAATGCATCACCATTAGGTCTTGTATCAAGATAACGAAGAAAACGTGATTGCCATTGAGCATATCGACCGGCCACAAGCATTGGTGGTCTCTCTTTGTTACCCGCCACCATTATGTTATTGTTCGTCACACGGTAAATAGCAGTAGAATCCATCTCAAAATTCTATGAAATGATGAAGTGAATATGGATCTTAAGTAGATATGATGTGATTGAGTTGTTGTTGAAATTCCAAAAATTCCCTTTTTTCTCAGTCCGACAATAAATTCCCCAGTCTGACAAAACGGTAGACCAAAAAATTTGTAATCGCCAATTTTTTTTGTTTTTGATCTTCGTGTAAACGATATTCCAAAACTAGTCTAGATGGTGGCTAAGTCTAAAAAATACTCAAGCAAAATTTAGCTAAACATGTCATCGGAATGTCCATCGGAATGTCAATCGGAATGTTGGCTGTCGGAATGCTTAGATCGCAATGCACTGTCAGAATGTTTAGATCGGAATATGGCTTAGATCGCAATGCACTATCAAAATGTTTAGATCGGAATGTCCTTCTGTCTGAATGCTTAGATCACAATGTATACCTGTCGGAATGCTTAGATCGCAATGCACTGTCGGAATGTTTAGATCGGAATATGGCTAAAACAAATTGGACAGAGTAACGACTCAATATCCCTTGAAACCGTCGGAATCCCAGATCACAATGTACGATCGGAATGTCTCGTCGGAATAAGGTATCGGAATTCTTAGATCGCAAAGTTGAACCTAGTGGTTATTGCGATCTGGCCTCACTCCCTTTGTACTTTCCGATGGTTCAAGTAGCTGGAATTTCGGAAAGATGAAAAACAATAAAGTTTTCAACTTTTGATCCAAAAGACTTGTGTTTTAACCAAAACCAAGATACCCAAATCACTATGACACGAATAAAGAAGTTATACGACTTGAAGAACACTAAAAACATAAAAAAATCTTGAATTCGTGGAAGAAATAAGGATCAAATAAAATAAATCAAGTGAAAACACAACAACCAATCACAAAACTACCCCATGGCGATTGATACCAATTGTTGTCCCTAATATATGACGATATAATACGAATTTATGAAGAAAGAATGGTAGATATGAGATGAATTTTAGAGAGAGAAAGTAGTGAGAGAAAGTAGAGAGAAATGTTTGGAGAAACTAGGTGATATTAGATTAGAGAAAAATGAAATGAACCAACACCCTTCCTAACATGCTTGGAAGGGTTTATATAGCCTTTGCTTACATGTAATTTAATGGGCTATATGATCATGGGTCGGTGTAACACCAGTGAAAGTGCCGTATGATCCTAAGTTATTGTCTCAAGAGCTGTTCAGTATGAGCATCTCTCTTAAGTTGTGGCTTACTTGTGGATGTGATATCCCGAGCCCAACATTATTTATTTAATCCTATTTTACGTATATTTTTGAAATTTTTAAGAAATTTCGTTTGCTATATATTTGACGGTTTAAGTTGAAACCGACGTTTACGGTCGTAATTTAACGATTGACGATTTAAGAAGAACCGATAACGACTACGATACCGATGGATGCCCAAATTTCTATAATTATTGACGATTTATCGATAATGTAATTTTTCGACAATTTTACTTACGATTCGTGTTAAGTTGAGTCGGGTGAGTTTTATAGCCTTCCGAGTACATTTAAAGTATCCCAAAAATATTTTGGAGTGTTCGGGATGATTTCCGACTCCCGTAAAATTTTCAAAATTGACTAGTGAGTCGAAACCGCAAAGTTTTGAGGGCGTTTTTAACTTAAGGCCAAAAGAAATCAAAAATTGCCAAATTGGTCTCTCCCAATACACCAAAAAGCCATAAACACAAACACATAGAGCATATCACCAAAAACAAATCAAACACTCTCCTCTCCTTGCCCTCTAGCCGACGGCTAAACCCAAACCCACCACAAATCCACCATTTTTCTTGGGTTTTCATAAAAACTAACTTAAGACCACCTCTTATAATCCCTTGGTGAGTGTTAATCCGTGGTTTGATCACACATGCACTAACAAAAATTTTCATGATGATCCAAATTCGTTTTTGAGGCTAAATGTTGTAATGCATGTTAAATTTATGAGTAATGGAAGCATAAACACCAAGAAAACCCACCAAAATCAATTTGGTTGTGGTGATTGGGTCACCCAAACCCCACGGCACAAGGGGTGTTTGGGGAGCCATGGTGGTTGTTGGATTTTGAGCTTATCCTAGTGTTTGGTTATGTGTTTAAGGATGTTTTACATAGGTTTAATGGGTTGCATGTTTATTTTTAGATGATTAAGATTTTGAGTTTGGTTGATCAATAGGGGTAGGACTGAATTTTTGTGTTTGGATATGTTTAGGGAGGCTTAGGATGATGCCTAGTGGTGGTTAGAAGGTTTGAAATCGAGTCTAAGCATGTTTTTGGTATGGTCATATTTAGGCAGAAACTTTATGGTCATTTCATAAAATTATTTTTCCTACAGGTCTTGAAAACTAAATGTAGTTGTAGAGGGTCTTCTTATCTTTAATTTGGTATAAGGTAGAGCCCGTGACTCAAAACGAGCTAAAAGTTATGAGGTTTTAAAGATCGAGTACCGAGAGACGAGAACTTTCATAATCCGAATTTATGTATAGTTTTAGTCAAATCCCGAGGACCACAAGTATGAATTGGTAAATGGTCAAGGGTCAAATTTTGGTCACAAACCTGTGTAATTGAGTCTATAAGTTGACTTAGGAGTCAAAGAAGTCAAAGGTGCATTTCATATAGGTCAAAGAGGTCAAAGTTGGTCGAAGTACAATTTCAGCCCGGAAAATGTAGTTTTTGGAAAAGCGTCGAGTAACGGGTCGTAGAAGTAAAAACTTTTATTGGGATTAAAAATGTGTTATCTACAGGTCTTATAGGATTTTTGAGAATTTTGTCAAATTTTATAAGAATGGTTAAGTAGAGTAAAACAGTCCGTACTTTTGGTAAGTATCGGCGAAACCGTAAAATGGATAGTAACTATAATAACATTGATAAATGGTATAAGTCTAGTAACAACTACTTGTTTGACTTTGGCGTGAGTTTTCATAAGCATTGAGTGTGTTTGCATATGCGTGTGTTTAGTACAATAATGTACGCGGAGTATTGATTTGGTTTTCGTACTTTGACTTTTAGGTCAAGTGTTTGATTTTCCCGGGCATCCACGTCGTCGGTGACATTTCTCGTTACGTCTTCGCTAGAACCACTACTACTACGCAAGGTGAGTCTATAGCCTCGCTCTTTACTTTGTTCAAATGATTTTTAACCCGCGAGGGGGATACATGCTATTTAAATGAAAATGAACATAAGGCTTGATTGATTGTTGGACCCGAATGTTGCCTCGAAATTGTGTTGAGTACCTAGTTGCAAAAGTCCCTAAATTCATGAACTATTAACTATTGTCCTGCCCTCGAGTAGGGGGAAATAGCCGCTTATACAATTTGTAGTACTACGGGGCTAACGACCCAATGCTAGCCGAGAAGCTGTACGTTGAGTAAGTTCTGCGGTAGATTATCTTGTATAAGAGATAAGGTATAATTGCAACTGATGCCTTTAGAAGGGGCACTGGTTTCATCTGAATCACGCCGGTAATTATTACGCGGGTGATTGAGTTAACGGATTAGTGTCATGAGCTTAAACACAATTGTCATATCCTTGAGTAATAGATTGTGAGTACGACAATGCTATTGAATGATCATGATTGGTTTTTTTTTTAATACTTATGTTCAACTTATGATTTGATAAACCTATAGATTCGCTCAACCTTTGTTTTGACGATTTTAAGCATGTGTTTCAGGTAACCAAGATTGATAGCAGTGGAGCATGCGAGGATGGAAGTTGTGGTGGCTTGGCGGTCTACTTTGTTTACCTCCCTTTTCGCACTTAAAAATTTTATACTATGTCATGTGAATGAAAATGTATTTTTGGGTTGAGATTCAGTGGGGACCTAAACGCAAACTTTGTATTGTATTCTTTTGGGGTTTGGAAAACATTAGACATGTACATTTTAACTATGTTTAAATTATGTCAAGACTTTTACGTCTTTTGAGTCGTTTGATATATCTTGTGTGCAATGAATACTGTGTAGCACCCAATGTTGTAGTTCCGCTGCGCATAGCATTTGTGGGGGTGTTACAGATTGGTATCAGAGCCATGAGTTATAGAGAACTAGGTCATTTTGAAAAATCCTAAACTATAACTTTTGGTGTCGTAAGAAATTGTCCAAGCACACAACTATCCTGCATGGCTCCGGTAAGAATTCTTTAGCATTGCTTTATATTCTAGATGTATCCCTCGAAATTGATATGAATTCCCTAAGTATTTAGTAAGTAAATACTTTGAGATATATATTGAGATATATTGTTTTGTACGTTGAGTACTTATCATCGTAATTTGCAAATTCCTGTAAAGATTATCGTATATGTTGCATGTAATTGGCATAACGGGCTACATTGCATTACATGGCAACACCGCGTTGTAATCCTACGTGTATGTAGGAATGGTTGTATGTATAAGTATGTATATACTATGGTATTTAAAGGCATTGCACGTGAAGCAATGGTCCTTGAGTAATTATCGTACATTAAAATGCGGTTTTGTTGAGAGTTCGGCCTTACCGCAAATTATCAATCTTGATAATTAATTTATTGTTCGAATAACCGAATATGAACCTCGTTTGATACTCTAGATACGTAAATGATGCTTCGTAACATATTTTATATCGACTAGGTCGATCTCGATTGTCGTTATCGCACCGTGATGTGTCATTTTGGACATTTTCTTTTGAAACGTAATTTACTTACGTATTACTTTATTTCCTTTATTCCTAATGGGTTTGATATGTTAGTTCACGTAACTATAACATAGACGAAGTATAATAGACGATGCGTACATTGGGGCGGCGAATCATGTGTGTATATTATGAAACGTGGTTGAGGCGTGTTGCCATTAAATCGTTGTTTACTATTCTACTTGAATTTTAAAGATGTGTTTTAAAATAGACTGGCGTTGTGATCAAGCGCGATAACTTGGAATTTGGTTGGTTTTTGTGTAAATTTTGTGGAGTACGATTTCGAGACTCATCCGAGGCCGATAACAACATTTAGTTGACATACGTATTCTCGTTCCATTTATTTCATTTTGTTTGGTTGATTCATTATTTTGAAGTTAATATTTTACATGACGAGGTCCGACATTTGTGCAAGTTAAGTAAGCATCGAACTTTGTTGATTGAATGATTTAAACATAAAGTGTTTTATATATTTAATATTTGGTGAATGAAACTTTCGGATAAAAATGACGTATGATGTGTTTTGTAACAAGTAAAATTCGTGTAGATAATAAACGGACATTGTGAAATTATTTTCCTTCAACCTTGGTTGGTAAATCGTAATAAGTAATTATTATTACTCGTAAAATCCTTGTTTTCATATATTAAAATTTGATACTAAAACATTGTGATGGACTTGTTAAGAATTTGTTTAAATTAGTTCGAGAAAGGAGTTATAATAAAATTTGCGAGATGACTAGTGAGTATATGTATCTTCGGATTTAGTATGAATTAATTTTCGGGTCAATGTAGCAACTTTTGGCATAATTTGTGATATAGAGTAGAAAAATTGGTCATATATTTTGGAGGTAGAAACTTTGTAAAAATTGGTTTATTTTAAACATAAGGTTATGTTTACGTATGCATTGGTGTAAACTAGAACTCGTCACTCGTGGTAGTAAATAAACTGGGATAAAATCGGAATATACACCTTGAGTGAGAAATTTTAATGCTTGAAATAAAATTTTAAACATTGATGGAACGTCATTGGAAATCATTTGTTTGTTTAATTGTCGTTATAGAGAATCAATATGTGTAATTTGATGATGCTTGTTTAAAAATCGTTTGAAAAATCTTTTGTTTTATTCCGCGACGAGATGTGTTAATTTTAAAATCATTTGAAAATGGGCTAAGGATTAAAAGTTGAATTTTATATATTTTAAATTATTGAGATAAGCATTTTGATTGTTTATTATATTATTATTATTGAGATTTAAGTCTCGACTAAAATCAGTAAGTATCCGAGATAATACCACGTGAAACCTCTTTATCATTTGAGTCGAATTACGCGAATATGATTTAACAAAACAGTTTTGGGGAAAACATGTGTGTAATAAAAGTCAAAGGTTGAATTTTTAAGAGTTAATGGGACTAGGTTGAGTCGTGTTGGATATGTGTATATAAGTGATAATATAAGTCGTAATAATAAAAGCGTAAAACTTGGGAAATTCTTACTACGTATGTTTTTGGTACTTAAGATATGAACATTAACGAGATTTTGACACAAGTATGAAGATTTTCAAACCTAATGATTTGTCAATTATGATAACCGAGTCACCGCATCTACTAATGTTAATAATTCCCGAAATATTGAAATTTTTCAGAAATGAAAACTTTGTAAAGATTGGAAAATGAAAGGTATAAATTCTTTAATGGTGTAACACAAATTAAAAATGTGTAAATGTTCGGTTTTACAATGTACAAGGTAACACTAATTATTATACGCAACTGGATTACACAACACACGCCTACTTGTATATTATTTAATAAAGATGTATATATAACGTTTTGAGTCGCGATGGTTCGATCGTCCGACATCCCTTCTTTGATTTTGTGAGTCTGTATCTAAACATGAGTCGTCATGTGATTGTTCATTTTAATATTGTCTATGGTATGAAACCAATATTATTATATTTATTTTTGTGTCGCTACTTCGCTAGTACTTGATGATGAGGGTATGTCACCCGGTGTATTTTGTCATGATCATGGACGCCGTAACTTTCTTCTTTCGGTTAATGGAACCAAAGATTCTGTATTTACTTGTATGATGCTATAAATCTTCATTAGAGTGGTTGTTTATTTATATTTAACAAAAGCGAGGAGGCGTAGCCGCTTTACCAAATTGTAGAGGTGAAAGAACTCGATCTTCCTGGTGAAATTGTTTCTATTTAACCAAGTGATTATTCTTCTCTCCCCGTATACCCTTGGTGGAATGGGTGTGCAACTCGAGACGATGGGAAGTGTGATCGTTGTTTTATTTTTATTTTTATTTTTGACGCTTGTGTTGATATTCAACTTTTACTCCATGTATTCGTAGATCGCTGTTGTTATCCTGAGACTTTTGTCATATATTTGAAGTATTTTCATTTCTAATGTAGTTAATTTCTGTTGGCAATTATATTGCTCGTTTACCTCGTTCGATCTCATTGATCTTAATTTTATCACTTGTTGTGCTTGCAATGATCTTTAATCATGAACCACCTTACCGTCATTTTGTGAATAGTCTATTGTGAAAATAGGTATGAGTGTGTCAAATGTTTTGGTGAACCAAATGCAAAGGGTGTCGATTTATTTATTTAATTATTTATTTATTTTCTCATAAAAAGGCAAAGCAAAAGGTATGTTTCCAAAGTGGACGAAAAATGTTGGATGTGTTTCTTAAAACGATGGTAACAATATTTTCCCATTTCAAATTTCATTTCAAATGGTTTAATTATTTTGAAGATTAGGTCGAAAACTTTCGTAAGTCATATTTGGTATGTAATTAATAATGTTTGTGTCGTCACTCGATCCTCAATTATGCACAGCTTAGCTAACTATGTATAATTCGGGAAGAGTCCTGTTTTGTTAATTGTCGTTGCTTGATCCTCAAGTATGCATGATCTAGCTAGTTATGCATAGTTTTGGAAGGGCGATGTAGTTTCAAATGAATTGGTCATCTTTAAAAACCGGTAGTGTTTTTGATAAATGTTTGGATGAGAACGTTTTTAAAAATGGTGGATCCTTATGCAAGTAATCGTATTTTCTTTGATTCCTAAAGAAATTTTTGAATTTTCTTGCATTCCTTGAAATCTTTTCTTTTGTTTGGTATTGACTTAGTAAGTCACCTTGACCGAGTAATTTTGGAAAATGTTTTTATGTGTTGGGTGTAACGTGCAAATTTCATCGGAATCACGAGGGTGTTGATGAAATACCAAAGGGGCTCGTATCGTCACCGGGAGAAGAGTTTTTAATAAAGATGGAAAAATGCCGAAGTAGAGGAAATCAGAGTTCGAATAACTCTAAGGGAAATAACGAAGACTTCTCCTACAGCGAATGTATCGTACTTTATTTATTATTCTTTTCTTGTTCTTTTGATATGACAACGACACATGATAAATTGTTGAAGTTTACCAACTGTGCATCGGTAATTGGAAGACCATTCCAATTGTCGTCTTCGTTTATTTAAGTGAGGAATCCTCTTTGCTTGACTCAACCATCCTTGATATTCGATGGTTAAACGATAGATATCCCTAGTTGATGTCTTTGTGGAAAACCCTTGCCTTTTATGTATTTGCGTGGTAAGTAATCTGGTCGAGTGATCGTAAGTTGTGAGAACTTGAGACGACATTGTCCAATGAAGTCCGATCATGGAGAACACGTGCCATGTAATGTATTTTTTTTTTACTATGAACGATGATATTTATTAAGATTTTGACCACGTTTGGGACGGAAGTAAGATGGTGTTCTTGTAATATCTTTTGGGTATGGATCCGTGTGTGAGCACCCTGCGATGACACATGTAAGTATTTTATTTCTTTTTGGATATGCATCCATAGCTAGCAAGCTCTTGAACCTTCTTTAACTTGTAATTTTCTTTTGACTTGACTCATCCGAGAAATGTGTCGAATGTTCTTGTTTTATCTTGGCTTGGCTGATTAGCAAGCGTGGGTTAACTGATTGAACTGATTGGTTTGGCATGGTTTGGCTATGTTGCAAACATGTTGCAAACATGTTGTAATTTGGTGGTATGTGTTTCATAATGGATTTTGTATTTGGTTGGATTGTGACGTTTTCGAAAGAGTTATGTATGCGTCAGATGATTTCCGTATCAATGAATTCGTTTTTGACGAACTAGGTTTGTATGTATGTAATATTGCGATAAGGTGATTTGGTACGACTAGTATTGATTGCTTCGTCTTTTATATTTTGAACGTTTTTCTATGAGGTGATGTGCGACGCGTGTGATTTATTTTGTGAGTAGTTGATTTTATGAGATGATGAACCAAGTGAAAGGACGATTCGAACGTTGAAGGACGTGCTCCGAACATGTGTGATTGATTTTGATAGTTGTTGAGACCGATACTTGCCGTGGTAGTATCTTTGTACCACGACTTTTACCTTGATTAGCTTTGAAGCTGCAACATTTGAAGAATTATGTTGACGAAAAGGTAGATCACCAGTTGAGTGGAATGAAGTAGGAAAAAGTCAGTTGAATGGACTTGAATTGATTCGAGAGGCTACGGAAGAGATGGTGTAGATTAAGAATTATCTGCTAACCGCGAGAAGCTGTGGAAAGAGATGTGTTGATACCCGTGGGAAGAATTTTGGGAAATTGAAGTGGAGATCATGGATCAAGATGGCAAGAGACTGAAGCAAGGTATAATACCCATGGTGAAAATGTGATAGAACCCGAAACGTGAACCGGAGCTCGGAACAGAACATGAAGACCTCTTTAGGAAGAAGTACCTTTATCTTCCTAGTAGTACAAAATGCGAGTATAAGAACCGGAGAGCGCCGGGACGTCGCTCCATTAAGGGGGGAAGGATGTAACACCAGTGAAAGTGCCGTATGATGCTAAGTTATTGTCTCAAGAGCTGTTCAGTATGAGCATCTCTCTTAAGTTGTGGCTCACTTGTGGATGTGATATCCCGAGCCCAACATTATTTATTTAATCCTATTTTACGTATATTTTTGAAATTTTTAAGAAATTTCGTTTGCTATATATTTGACGGTTTAAGTTGAAACCGACGTTTGCGGTCGTAATTTAACGATTGACGATTTAAGAAGAACCGATAACGACTACGATACCGATGGATGCCCAAATTTCTATAATTATTGACGATTTATCGATAATGTAATTTTTCGAGAATTTTACTTACGATTCGTGTTAAGTTGAGTCGGGTGAGTTTTATAGCCTTCCGAGTACATTTAAAGTATCCCAAAAATATTTTGGAGTGTTCGGGATGATTTCCGACTCCCGTAAAATTTTCAAAATTGACTAGTGAGTCGAAACCGCAAAGTTTTGAGGGCGTTTTTAACTTAAGGCCAAAAGAAATCAAAAATTGCCAAATTGGTCCCTCCCAATACACCAAAAAGCCATAAACACAAACACATAGAGCATATCACCAAAAACAAATCAAACACTCTCCTCTCCTTGCCCTCTAGCCGACGGCTAAACCCAAACCCACCACAAATCCACCATTTTTCTTGGGTTTTCATAAAAACTAACTTAAGACCACCTCTTATAATCCCTTGGTGAGTGTTAATCCGTGGTTTGATCACACATGCACTAACAAAAATTTTCCAAAAATTTTCATGATGATCCAAATTCGTTTTTGAGGCTAAATGTTGTAATGCATGTTAAATTTATGAGTAATGGAAGCATAAACACCAAGAAAACCCACCAAAATCAATTTGGTTGTGGTGATTGGGTCACCCAAACCCCACGGCACAAGGGGTGTTTGGGGAGCCATGGTGGTTGTTGGATTTTGAGCTTATCCTAGTGTTTGGTTATGTGTTTAAGGATGTTTTACATAGGTTTAATGGGTTGCATGTTTATTTTTAGATGATTAGGATTTTGAGTTTGGTTGATCAATAGGGGTAGGACTGAATTTTTGTGTTTGGATATGTTTAGGGAGGCTTAGGATGATGCCTAGTGGTGGTTAGAAGGTTTGAAATCGAGTCTAAGCATGTTTTTGGTATGGTCATATTTAGGCAGAAACTTTATGGTCATTTCATAAAATTATTTTTCCTACAGGTCTTGAAAACTAAATGTAGTTGTAGAGGGTCTTCTTATCTTTAATTTGGTATAAGGTAGAGCCCGTGACTCAAAACGAGCTAAAAGTTATGAGGTTTTAAAGATCGAGTACCGGGAGACGAGAACTTTCATAATCCGAATTTATGTATAGTTTTAGTCAAATCCCGAGGACCACAAGTATGAATTGGTAAATGGTCAAGGGTCAAATTTTGGTCACAAACCTGTGTAATTGAGTCTATAAGTTGACTTAGGAGTCAAAGAAGTCAAAGGTGCATTTCATATAGGTCAAAGAGGTCAAAGTTGGTCGAAGTACAATTTCAGCCCGGAAAATGTAGTTTTTGGAAAAGCGTCGAGTAACGGGTCGTAGAAGTAAAAACTTTTATTGGGATTAAAAATGTGTTATCTACAGGTCTTATAGGATTTTTGAGAATTTTGTCAAATTTTATAAGAATGGTTAAGTAGAGTAAAACAGTCCGTACTTTTGGTAAGTATCGGTGAAACCGTAAAATGGATAGTAACTATAATAACATTGATAAATGGTATAAGTCTAGTAACAACTACTTGTTTGACTTTGGCGTGAGTTTTCATAAGCATTGAGTGTGTTTGCATATGCGTGTGTTTAGTACAATAATGTACGCGGAGTATTGATTTGGTTTTCGTACTTTGACTTTTAGGTCAAGTGTTTGATTTTCCCGGGCATCCACGTCGTCGGTGACATTTCTCGTTACGTCTTCGCTAGAACCACTACTACTACGCAAGGTGAGTCTATAGCCTCGCTCTTTACTTTGTTCAAATGATTTTTAACCCGCGAGGGGGATACATGCTATTTAAATGAAAATGAACATAAGGCTTGATTGATTGTTGGACCCGAATGTTGCCTCGAAATTGTGTTGAGTACCTAGTTGCAAAAGTCCCTAAATTCATGAACTATTAACTATTGTCCTGCCCTCGAGTAGGGGGAAATAGCCGCTTATACAATTTGTAGTACTACGGGGCTAACGACCCAATGCTAGCCGAGAAGCTGTACGTTGAGTAAGTTCTGCGGTAGATTATCTTGTATGAGAGATAAGGTATAATTGCAACTGATGCCTTTAGAAGGGGCACTGGTTTCATCTGAATCACGCCGGTAATTATTACGCGGGTGATTGAGTTAACGGATTAGTGTCATGAGCTTAAACACAATTGTCATATCCTTGAGTAATAGATTGTGAGTACGACAATGCTATTGAATGATCATGATTGGTTTTTTTTTAATACTTATGTTCAACTTATGATTTGATAAACCTATAGATTCGCTCAACCTTTGTGTTGACGATTTTAAGCATGTGTTTCAGGTAACCAAGATTGATAGCAGTGGAGCATGCGAGGATGGAAGTTGTGGTGGCTTGGCGGTCTACTTTGTTTTCCTCCCTTTTCGCACTTAAAATTTTTATACTATGTCATGTGAATGAAAATGTATTTTTGGGTTGAGATTCAGTGGGGACCTAAACGCAAACTCTGTATTGTATTCTTTTGGGGTTTGGAAAACAGTAGACATGTACATTTTAACTATGTTTAAATTATGTCAAGACTTTTACGTCTTTTGAGTCGTTTGATATATCTTGTGTGCAATGAATACTGTGTAGCACCCAATGTTGTAGTTCCGCTGCGCATAGCATTTGTGGGGGTGTTACAGTCGGGCTTTCCTTTTGGGCTTTGGTTACTTATGAATGAACCTTACTTTAAAGTTATGCCCGTAATACACGACTAACATACTACCTATTACAACGTTCTAAAATACGATACATAATAAATATATGACCGAGCATTCTTGTTTGACTCAATATTTTGAGTTTTCTAGTAAAAAGTCAAAGTCAAACCCTAATAAGCTCCAGATCAAATCAAAGGGTCAAATAAGGAAGATCTATCACAAAAAATAAGTTGTTGCTAGTTTGGATAAGCCAAAAAGGCTTATGAATAAGCTGTTTGATGTTTTACACTACCAGGGGCTACTTTTGGGGGTTGAGCAGTGGGAAAAGTTTCCACTGCTTGACCAAATTGACTTTTTGTCTTATGTGACTTTTTTGTGGATTCAAGTTAAACAAAGGCACCCAAATGATTAGTTAATCATAAGGAGTCAATATAAGCAACAGAAACACAATTCCAATAAGCCAATTTGTTGGGTCCACTAGATGTGGATCTTGCAGCCTGTCAGGAACGGTGAATGACTTCTGTAATCACAAGTCTATTCACAGAGAGACTCTATACACCATATAAGTGCAGAATACAAATACTATAAAGAAGAACATAATAACTATAATGACTTGATCCTTTACTAAGGATTTCTAATATTAATGATAACTAGAATTACGTTTGATGAAGGTGTATATAACCCTTCTGCCTAAGGTTCCTTTTATACTACAAGGAAACCCTAATACATCATTAAACAAAATGTGTAAAACTGATATGCATATACTTTCCTAACATATCTCAAGCATATCCTAACAGAATAATAACTAAATAATAAAGTTTCACTTTAACTAAGACCAGGAGCACGACTTGCTCCTACTACTATGACCAGGAGGAACTACATACCTCCTAGTCTACCTATTACAAATAACTATTCCAATGGTCCTAACAATCCTCCCCTAAACTTAAATTTGACCTGTTGAGTTCAAGTTTCCTGGTAAAACGTGCAATAAAGCTCGAGGATTGAAACAGCAAAAGAAACAGCAACATCAGCAAGATAAGAAACATAAGAACCGCTACAACATGGAACACTAGAAGCTTCTCCAAAACTGGAAACAAATCAGCATCGTGTTGAATCTTGACAGTAACATGAGCAGATTTGATGAGCCTTTACCAAGTAGCTGCTCGCTCTTGGGCTAGCCAGTTTTTATGATGGAATAAGCATCACCCTGGGAGACTAGAACCCAGCCCAACTCTTAGAACGTGAATCAATGGTGAGTGGGGGTACCCTGATGATTTTAGGCAAACCATCACAGCCGTCAACGGATTTGATATGTCTTTACCAGAAGCCGTACACTTCTGGACTCGCCAACTCTTAGCAATGAAGCATCGGTGAGTTGAAAACCCTATAGCTTTAAGCAAGCTATTATAGCTATCAACGGATTTGATAAAATCTTTACCAAGAGTCGTACCCCCTTGGATTAGCCACTTTTCAGTCTAGGACCATGGCAAGTGAAAACCATCCAGTTTTGGGTAACCTGGCAACCATCAACGGATTTGAGAATCACACCAGGAGCCGTACCCTCAAGGTGAATCAACTCTTTCTTGTCTGTGAGACATGGTGAGTTGAGGACCATTTGTTGTGTGGACCAAGTCCAACACCAGATGAAACAGCAAACCAGCACAAGTGTGAATAAGCAACAGGAACCCAATGTGTTGAAACAGTATAAGCAGATGGTATATTATTCACAAGTGTAAAATCCATGATTTGTTTAGAGTATAAGCAGATATTATATAAAAAGTATAGTTTTTTTTTGTTTTTTTTAACAATCACAAATGTAAGTCACCAATCACTGTACATATTGGTGAAAAGAATTGTAGGATGAACAGATGAACATAAAACACAAAACATAAAAAACTTACAAACCAACCCATCACATACCAGACGCAGTCACCTTCTCAGCTTGCCACCGAGCTTGTATCCCTTCTACCAGTGTAGTCGTCATAGAAGTCTCATTCCCGGAAGGGGCATTGGAAATCTGCAAGTGACAAGCAAGCATGGCCTCCATCGAAGCAATAGTCAACGGATAGTCCAGACCCGTAAGCATGAACACCATTGCACCAGACTCCAAATCTAAAACATGCACACCACAGCCAGCATATAACTTCCATCTCGTGATAACCTAGGTTGGCTGGTCCTTCCAGACTCCAGAAAGTGGAGCATGAGGAGGGGAATCAAGCATCATCTTCAAATCAGCCCACATTGTCAGACCAATCTAGGAGGGGACTTCACTAGGATGAGTAGGCATACCAGCATCCACAAACCCATACAAAGACATAAGATCCCTACGATCAATCCAAGGCAACACACCTTGCAAACTCGAAGCATGACGAACATAACCATCACTGATGGTGATCTTATGGGTGAAAGTACCAGGAATAGTGGTGGATGGCTTAACTGTCCAAGATGTAATAAACCCCGTACCCATTGGCAATTCTGAGTCACTGTCGGAAGCTGCATCAATAAGATTTTCGGGAGCACGCTTCTCATAATGAACAGACTTGCCACGTCTAGCACGTCTAGTCAACTGCTTGCGGATGGAAGGACGAGGAGTGGGAGTACCAGACAAGGGTTCAACCTTTACCGTTGCAGCAGGAATAGGATCAGCAGAAGTAGAATCAATACCTTGTCCATCCAAAGGATCAACAATAGATGCACCAGGAGAAGGAGTAGGGTGGGAGCCAGTCACGGGTGGTGAGGGTTGTGCCATAGCAGGAGTAGCAGTGGTGGTGGTAGTGGTAGCATAGGTGGTGGTGGTGGTAGTAGCGTAGGTGGTGGTGGGGGGACCCGAAGATGAAACAGGAGGAGCAACCAACGGTGTAGAGGTGGTACCAGTAGTAGAGACATGAATAACCGATGGAATACCAGTAGAACCAAGAGGAACATCAGATGAAGAACCAGGAGCAACAGCAGGTTGAGAAGTAGGAACCACTCGTGGAGGAGGACGATAGATGAAACGCTCCAGAACTGGTGTGCTTTGACGCTTGATCATTCGTTCATATAGAGCCTTAAGCTCATCAAAATACAATGCCCGAACTCGTTCCCATGTCCAACCAACAGTAAAATGAGCAGCCAACTGATATTTGACATACCTCTGCATTAACTTTTTCTCCTCGGTTCTCGTCAAATGCCTGTTCTTACGCTTCTCACGCAGTTGAGCAGCAAGCGCTAATTGTTGCTTACGCATTAACACCATAGCTCGAGGAATACAATTCTGCTCATTCACATCAGAACCCAAGAGATCAATAAACTGCGAATAATCCGAGGTAAGAATAGTGAGCACCTGCATCCAATCGCTATCATCCCAATGCATAGCATCATGCTGCAACTGTTCACGTCTCTGCTTCTGAAGAGCTTCCTCCTCGGCCCAAGCAGCTTGGTCAATTTCCGCTTGCATTCTTTGCACAGCCTCCTCACCCAACCTATCCTCCTCAAGCTGTCTGCGAGTACGCTTGCGAGGGGGTGAGGGAGCAGCAGTCATAATGGGCTTTCCCCTTTGGATCATGTGACGATCCAGCAGTAGTACCAGCAACATCTTCCTTTGGTGGAGCAGCAGTAGGAGGGATGCTTGATGAAGTAGGAGGAATCGGCAGATCTTCATATGACTTATCAGCAAACGCAGCCTTCGCCAACAAATTTAAGCCATCCTCCACAAGATCTTCAACCTCCTCGTCAGAATCAGACTGAACCACATGCTTCTTCCTTCGCCTCTGCTGTGTCTCCAAAGCTTTAATCCGGTCAGCCATGGGAAGAACAAATTCCCTGGTAAGCTTACGATGTTGATTCAAATCCGCCTCCAAAGAAAGAATCCTTGCATGGTACCTATGCATGAGATCAAGCAAAGAAGTAAGTGTAATAGGCTCCTCTGCTTTCCCACCAAGAGTACTTTGATCTAGGAAGGCTTCATTGGAACCAGAAGCAATAAAGGGGTCATCATGATGAGCACGAGAACTAGAGGGCTTATCAGAAGAGTGAAGGACAGGACTAGGAGGAGGGGTATCCACAAATGGAGATGTATGTGGCATTGAAGAGGGGGCAGCCTTGGAAGTGGATGGCCTTTCAACCACCACTTCCTCAACCGGCTCTTCCACAACCACATTAGGTGCACCACCAGCAGGATGCTCCTCCTCCATTGGGTCATCACCTAATGGAGGTTCCTCCTCGGCTTGGACAGCCGGAGGAACAACATCAGGAGGACCTTGGGCAAGGCCCAACATTGCATCAGTAAGGCGCCTCCAATCCCCTCGAAACCCATGAGCCATATTGTAGTAAACTTTAGCAGTAAGCTTGGGGGTCTCATACTCATCCCTATCACGAGGTAAACACACAAGTATCTGCTATAAAAACCTAGGATACATTAAAAATTTCTTCCTAGAACCGGTAATAGACAGATTGCTAACCATCCCATCAAACAAATAGCGAGAGAAATTAAACACCTTACCCTGTGCAATGCAGATCAGACCAGTAGCCAAAGGAGTGGGAAAAGCATCCCAACTCCCAGACTTGGGGCTTAAACAATGAATCAAAAAGTGCACTAGAAGCTTCCACTGGGGGGGAAAACCTATTATTTTGGAAGTTAAACTTCCCCCCATGGTTATATCCAATAGCAACCATCCCCTCCAAAACCTCAGCATTAGGGATGGAAACAACACCACCTTCATCTTGAAGATGAAGGGAACTCCTAATAGACGCTTCAGTAACCACATAAGAACGTCCATCAATGGTAGCATGGAGTTCACATGGACGACCAACCATAGCCACAAGTGTAGCAGAATCCCAAAATTGGCGAATCACACTATCATAAACAATGGGGCACGGTAAAAGCGTAACTGAGGTTAGAAGCCTCAATAAACTCCAAAATGTCTGTGAATTCATCACGTTTAGGACCATCTCCTAGATAAGTGACCTTGTTGTGAGCGGGTTGGTAGACCAAAGCAGCCATTGATGTTGATTAGAAGTGATGGAAGTTGATTTGTTAGGGTGTGATGAATGAGTCAAGGGGGTTAATTGACCATAAATAATGGTCTAGTAACTGTTCATTGATCCCTAATAATGTGGGTGCCCTTTCAAATTAGGCAGTTAATGAAAAGTAACCACTTGCCCCTTATAACATTATTTGCAAATCCCAGTTTACAAAAGTTAAATAAGATGATATATACCAGAATTAGCTTGCTTTGACTAAAAGTCAAAACGCATAAGGGTCAACACTAGAAGCACAATGTGGTCAACAGAAGTCAACGAAGTGAACAGTGACCCAAACCAAGACTAGAAGCCAACCAGCACTTGTCAAAGAAGGATTTTTATCCACTAGAAGCCACCATAAATTACTAGAAGCCAACCATTAATGAAGACAACCATTAGAAGTGAGCAAAATCCTCCACTAGAAGTAACACACACCACAAGAACCCATGCAATCTGTTGTTAAAATCTACCAATATCTTAATCTGTGCAAGTAAATATGTACACTAAACCTCCCCTTAGGCTTAGCCTCCCCTCAATCCAAGATCTCAGGGATTGACCATGCCAATGTTAACCACCAAGTGGTTGAACCAAGGACCATCAAAGGCTTAAGTCAACAGATCAGCAACATTATCATCCGTGTGGACTTTAAGAACCTGTATCAACTTCTTCTCATTGGCACCCCGTATAAAATGGTGCTGAATTTCAATATGTTTTGTACGTTGATGAAAAACAGGATTCTTCACAATGCCGATAGTGCTTTGGTTGTCAATGAAAATTTTGGTGTTCATAAAATTGAACCCATAATCCAGCATCTGATTTTGGATCCACAAAACTTGTCCACAACAACTAGCAGCAGCTACGTATTCAGCTTCTGTTGAAGAAGTAGCGACTATCGTCGGTTTCTTGCATTGCCATGAAATAAGTCTTCGACCCAAAAACTGAAAACCACCAGTAGTAGATTTTCTGTCATTATTAGCACCTGCATAGTCACTATCACTATATGCTTCAAGAACAAAAGGTGATTCTCTAGGATACCACAAGCCTAGCTTGGGTTGAGCCTTGATGTACTTGAAAATCTTCTTGACTGCATTCAAGTTAGAAACCGTTGGAGCAACCTGATGTCTAGAACAAGCACTTACTGCAAACATAACATCCGGACGTGATGCAGTCAAATATATGAGTGAGCCAATCATGGACCTGTACATATGAAAATTTACCGGTGGATCTGGCTCATTCTTGAGTTTGACTTTAGTAACTTCATAAGGTGTTGCTGCTGGTCTAAGATGATCCATATCAAACTTCTGAAGGATCTCACGAACATACTTTTCTTGACTTATGAAGATTCCATCCGACTATTGCTTGACTTGAAGACCAAGGAAAAATGTAAGCTCTCCCATAGAACTCATTTGAAATTCTCCCTTCATCAGTTGTTCAAACTCATCACACCATTCCTTTTTAGTAGAACCAAAAATAATATCGTCCACATACACCTGAACAAGGATAATGTCCTTGGTATTCCTATTAAGAAATAATGTTTTGTCAATTGTGCCTCTTCTATTGCCATGTTTCAACAAGAAAGTTGAGAGACGCTCATACCAAGCTCTAGGAGCCTGATGAAGTCCATAAAGAGCTTTGACCACCTTGTAAACTTTCTTGGGATGAAGTGGATCAACAAAGCCCATTAGGTTGAGTGACATAAACTTCCTCATCAATCTTGCCATAGAGAAATGCACTCTTGACATCCATCTGAAAAACTGTAAAGCCCACATAAGAAGCAAAAGCCAAAAACAAACGAATGGCCTCAATCCTAGCAACAGGAGCAAAAACTTCAGTGTAGTCAATGCCTTCAAGTTGTGTATGACCCTGTGCAACCAACCTCGCCTTATTTCTCAACACAATACCCCATGCATCTTTCTTGTTTTTAAGAATCCATTTGGTACCAATTGTTGTCTTTCCATCTGGCAAGTCAACTAGGATCCAAACATTCTGAAACAAGAATTGCTGCATTTCCTCCTGCATAGCCTCCACCCAACTTTGATCCTCAAGAGCATGAGAGACTGATCTAGGTTCCACCTATGAAAGAAAACAAGCAAACAAACAATGTTGAAAGTCCGTATGATTATTACGCTTTTGATCCTCAATATAGCTCACAAGAGCATGATGATCAGACGTGGCCTTCTTATGCATTCTGCGAGTCTTGACAGTAGAACCAGGATCTCCAGTGATTTGAGTTGTAGGATGATCTTTGTGTGACTGCAACACTGGATTGGAAGCTACTTCCACTTTTGGTGCCAAGTTATTAAGATCCCCAACAAAGTCATCATCATAAGAAGCAGAGTTGAAAATGCCATCTATTGGTTGCTTATGAATATCATCCAGCTTGGTAGAAGAATCTTTTGATAGTTCCCCAGGTCAGAAGGACTTGAGAATCTAGTATGGGAAGTGGAATCACTAGCCAGACTACCAACAAGTGTTGAACTAGCACTAGGAGTAACAATTGGAGTAGTAGGAGCAGCTTTGTCAGCAGTCGTATTCATGGGAAACTCAAAGCCACCCTGAGCAGCTGCTGTAGTAGCTTCTTTTTGTTGTTTGAGTAATATGTCAAGAGCTACTTGTGAATCCAATACATCCAATGGAGTTGCATCACTAGGAGGAGTAGGAGAGACTGTGGTGGAATAGGATGGAACAACAAAAATATCATCCTCGTCATCTGAGTCGGAAAGACTAGAATGAGCACCTGTACTAGAAGTTGCAAACATTTGTGGACCTGCATCATGGTTAGTTTTGAAACGAAAATATCCTAATGAATCACTAAGATAATCAAGATCAAAATACCATTCAGGACCCTAGCCATGGATGTTTGACTTCTCCTCAAAATACTTGAGATTTATAGTTTCAATTACTCGCTTGGCTTGGAGATTATAGACACGATAAGCCCGAGAGTGAGCTAAATATCCCACAATGTATCCTTCATCTGCCTTGCCATCAAATTTCCCAAAATAGTCACTAGTATTCAGAATGGTGACAGGACACCCAAATGGCTTCAAATGAGCAATATTTGGTACTTTGGCTGTTAGTAGCTCATAGGGAGTCTTCTTGTGAGGATTTGTAATAGAAACTCTATTCAAAACATAACTTGCAGTATTAACAGCTTCTGTCCAGAACATGGTTGGAATCTTGGAATCGGCAAGCATTGTTCTTGTAGCTTCTATTAGAGTCCTATTCATTCTTTCTGCCACGCCATTCTGTTGAGGCGTTCTTGCTGCACTATAATCTCTTTTGATGCCTTTAGAATTACAAAGTGCTATGAGGTCTGCATTTTTGAATTCGGTTCCATTATCATATCGAATACCTTTAACCTTCTTGGACAACTGATTCTCTATAAATGTAATAAAATCTTTGAGAATTAAGTAGGTCTCAATCTTGGCAGCCATGAAGAAAACCCACGTAAACCTCCTATATCCATCAGTTACCACCAAACATAATTGTTTGTGGTCAATGCTCCTAATGGAGGTAGGACCAAATAAATCCATGCGTAGTAGCTGCAATGGTTCAGTTATAAGACTGAGAGCAGTAATGGCCTTGAAGGATGCTTTATGTTGTTTGCCTCTGCTACATGCAAGACAATTGATATCATTTCTGAATGACTTGGGAGGTAAACCAGAGACCAGGTTCATATTTGCTAGTTTATGAATGGTCTTGAAGTTCACATGTCCCATCCTTCTGTGCCATTGAGTGGCTTCATCTTGTGAGGCTTTAGCAACCAAACATGCTAGTTGACCAGTAGGGTTGACTTCATTCAGCTTGATACTATAGAGGTTGTGTCTTCTAGGGATTCTGAGTAGAACCTGTGAGTCATCCGGAAGTTTAAAGTCTTTGGATAACACTAGTGCATCAGTATCCGTAAAGAGGACAAACTGCTTCTTGTCACAAATATGAGAGACAGATATCAAGTTGAAGTGTTGAAGTGCTTCCACATAGTAGACCTGCTCAAAATTAAGATTAGGCGTCTGAATCGTTCCTTTGCCAGTGATCCTGCCTTCACCTCCACTAAAATAGATCTTTCCACCTTGAAATGGTACAAAGTTAGATAAAAGACTTTTATTTCCTGTCATGCTCCTAGAGCATCCACTGTCAACAATTCCTAAAGTAGGATCTTGATATGGAGTAACCTACAACAACAAGATAAAAAAGATGCAAAAGTTAGTGTCTTAAGGGGACCCAAACCTTTTCAGGTTTGAGCCTGCCTTGTGGATCTTTAGAGGATAGCCAAGAAGATTGATGAGATCCACCGTTGATCTTTGGTCACCTATTCATCAGATTGGTGTTATTGTTTGACCAAGAACAACCTGCTGAGGGCTTAACAGCAGTACCCAGATTTCCTGATCCAAAATACATGTGGTCAAAATTATATGCATAATTTGGATTAAAATTCTGAAAATAGTTATTGGTTGGTCCATTTGATGTTAATCCAATGTTTCTCCAGTTATCAGAAGCTAATGGAGAGGTCCTTCTAGAAGAAGAAAATGATTGAGCACTTGGGTTTAGTCTTCTAGAAGAATATGGAACAACTCCTGGTGGACTAGGAGCAGGAAATGCTTGATGGACAGAAGAATGCTTGTCATAAAAATCACAATCTTTAATCAAATGAAATTCACTCCCACAAACAAAACATGTTTTAAACAACCTTTTATTAGAATGATATTGTTTCATACTGCGAACTTTATTACACACAATTCTAGGAGAAACATTCTTCATAGGACTCAATAAACCGGGACTAGACACTGTTGAAGTAAAATCAACTCTCTTTTCACACTTCCTAACACTAGTAGCAGCATGATCATTCGACTTGGAACTTGTAGGTCTCGACACTTCACTTGAACCACTTGATGTAGAGTCACTGGCTTTGTCACTGAAAGTACACGAGAAAAAGTCATTAGAATTAGTAGAACTTTTTGGGGACTCATGCATCTGTGATCCATCCAAGTCATTATGCCTAGAAGTGGGCATGAAGGTTCCTGTAAGAGGTGGAGGGACAGCGTGCATTTTTGCTGCTGGTTTAAACCTATTGTAGCTAGGTGCTCCCTCTTCCTCTTTGTCGGGATCAAGGACACTTGAAAAAGATAAATCAAACACATCTCTTGAATCAATATATTTATCAAATCCTAACCCTCTTTTAGTCCTACTAGAGATGCTGCTATCAATTAATTTTGAAAGATTCTTAGGTGCCTTTTGCCATTTTTCAAATCTCAGAAGTGTAGCATCCAATTTTTATTTCATCTCTTGTTTTTCTTTGATACTGTCATCTTTTACCTTTTCGGTGTATTTAAGCATATTTGTTGTGTTTTCTAAATCAATGTTCAGTATCCTAATTTTATCCTCATACTCACGTTGAGTATCTTGAAGCCACCTCTTTTGTTGTTCCAATGTTTTTAAAGAAGCCTTATAGGCATGAACCTCTAAAAAATACTTATCATTCTGATCATTTAAGTCATTATATTGGGACAACAATTCTGAATATTTATCATGACAACCAAGAGGACAATGTTGTACCTGAGGTGAAATGCCCATAAGAGCAAACTCTTCTGCTTCCTCTGCATCAGATAGATTCCCAGCAATCATTGCAAACACCTCAGTAGAGGGCTCAGCTGTTTCCAGTGTAGCAGTCTGATGATAATTCCAGTTGACCATAGAGTCAACAAACACCGATGCCTTCCTGTCATCCTTCACCTCCTGAATTTTAAAAGCTGAATATCTGCTCTTCTCCTGGTCATTCTTGTTAGGGCATTCCCTTGCAAAGTGACCTTGCTGCTAGCAGTTATAGCGTCAAACCTTGCTTCTGTCAAACCTTGCTGGCTCTCTTGGGTTGTAATTAAATTTTCGACCGTCTTTCTTCTCAAACTTGTGAACCCTAAGAGTGAGCATGGCCATCTGCCATTTGAGATCCATTTCATCAAGTTCAAGTTTATCAACCTGTTTGAAGTCATCAAAAGCAAGTTGCTATTGAGCATCAACGTCAGCAACAAAATAGTGAAGAACAGCATCTACCATGCTACCAGACTTGGCTGTTGGTTCAGGAGTAGAAGTATGCTGAAAAGTATGTTGAGAAGACACAGTATTGCTTGGGCTACTAGCATAAGACATGGGATTGGATCCCATAAAAGTCACAAAGGCAGAGTTAGCAGGTGTGGGAAAAGAATCACTTGAATATCCCCTCACATGAGGCTCAAAAGTTTTGAGCTTATGAAATAAATCATCAAAATTAAGATAGTCAAGCCCACCTTTTACTTTGAGAGAGATTACCACCTGATTCCATGAGTAGGGTAAGGCTCTAAGAAATCTTGCATTGATATCACCATCGTCAGGTTTCGACCAAAGTTGATTCAACTGGCTCAATAACTTTTGGAACCTGTCATACCCTTGATGGATACCTTCAGTTTCTGAGATCTTGAATTCTCTGAATTCATCTCTCAGCATGGATCTTCGCATTTTCTTTGACTCCTCATTCCCACAAAACCTTGCTTTTATTCCATTCCAGATCTCTCTAGCATCATCCAAATGATAGAAGTCACCCATGTGATCATCAGGAAGGGACTGAAGCAAAATAGTTTTTGCTTTGATGTCCTTCTGAAGAGCTGTGATTTCTTCATGAGTTTTAGGGTCAAGAAGAGTAATATTACCATTCTTGTCTCTTCCAGTCAACTTCCTGCTGTTCCCATTCAGAATGATCTTCCAAAGGTCTTGATCAGTGTTGGTGATCCACCATTCCATCTTCATTGCCCAGCTATCATACTCGTCCTTTTTCAGAAGAGGAAACTTACCATTTGTGTTGGAAACCGTAGCAACGATTTGCTGAGGTTGCTGAGTTCTAGGAGTACTATCTTCTCCTGTTTGAGTAGAACTTGAGGAAGACATGATTAAACAAAAATTTTAGTAATGAGAAAAATTGATTCTTCTTGTACAGAGACTCTCCCAGGCTCTGATACCACTTGTTGGGTCCACTAGATGTGGATCTTGCAGCATGTCAGGAACGGTGAACGACTTCTGTAATCACAAGTCTATTCATAGAGAGACTCTATACACCATATAAGTGCAGAATACAAATACTATAAAGAAGAACAGAATAACTATAATGACTTGATCCTTTTCTAAGGATTTCTAGTATTAATGATAACTAGAATTAAGTTTGATGAAGGTGTGTATAACCCTTCTGCCTAAGGTTCCTTTTATACTACAAGGAAACCCTAATACATCATTAAACAAAACGTGTAAAACTGATATGCATATCCTTTCCTAACATATCTCATGCATATCCTAACAGAATAATAACTAAATAATAAAGTTTGACTTTAACTAAGACCAGGAGCACGACTTGCTCCTACTACTACTATGACCAGGAGGAACTACATACCTCCTAGTCTACCTATTACAAATAACTATTCCAATGGTCCTAACACAATTAATACAGTTTAATCAAAACATCACCAGATAAGCATCAGACATGAACAATAAGCAGTTTTGATTCAATAAGCACTTTTAGCAAAAATCAGCCAGCCAAACTTCATCAAATGCATACACAAGCTATAAATAATTCAAATGAACAAATTTAATCAGGTATCATGCACTGATTCAAAGTCTAGATCAAGATTCAAGCTTATGAATGTTACTGATGAACACTAAACAAGCAGTTTTGACACTTAGCTGATATACTTGACCACAAGGCCAGATTCAAACACTCAAATCTTCTAAACAGGTTATATAAACTTTGATTTAAAACTTTTCAGGCCTAAACATGCATACACTCTAGGTGTTTCCAAAATCTTAGGTCAAAACCAGCAAAATCAAGTGAGATATAGCACAATCTTTAATTTGATGTTTTAAGTCTGAAAACTTGCAGATATTAGCATACAACCAAGTGTTTAGCAGGTACAAACAACAAACAACACCATCCAATAACACAATAACAAGTTATGCACTTAAACAGGTTAACCCAAAAACCCCTTATCTTTTACAAATCAAGATTTAAACAAGTATAAGTGTGATTCAATGTTACCAAAGCCCAATCAAACAAAATAACAGATATATTATGCAGCATCAAGCAAGATTAAGCCACAAAAACAACAAGAACACAAGCAGAACACAAAACCATAAAAATCAAGTATTTTTCAGATTTTTGGGTTTAAGAACTCAAACCTCATGAATGTACATCCACACTCACAAATTTTTGAGCTGATGTGCCTAGCAAAACAAGGCACAAGCTTCCACAAACAAGCTGCTAAGATTGAACAAGGTTATAGCACAAATATTATCATAACAGAAAAAGGAAAAATGGAAAATAAAATCTGATTAATGCAACCTTGTTCCCACACTTGATTATCCCCAAGTTATAAGCCTCACAACACCTTGATAACTCTTTATCAGGGTACTATGATCCACTTATAGCCCAAGAATTCCAAGGTTTAAACCAAGTCTTAGCAAAATATCAGATTTTGAACTCTTTTACAATTTCTTACACAAAGTTTGAAAACACGTTTTAAGATTCAAGATTAGCAAACATATAACAATAACAAGCAAATAAAAAGACTGGCACTTGGGTTTTCTCCAAACATTCAAACACAATTCATTAAACATGAAGTAGGATTTATAGAATATTGAACAAAGGAAAAACCAAGAGTAAACTGCTATGAAGCATGTCATATGCCTTATATAGGCTACAAATGATCTATGAAAGTTGAAAATACATAAACCCTAGTGTGTAAAGTTCCAAATGCGCCCTTGTCGATTTTGAAAATTCATGAACATGTGAACTTGTTTTGGCAGTTTGTTGAGGTGTTTAAGGTAGAAATGTGATCAATGGCGTATATGAAAGCTTAGGATTGTAGCTGAATGTGGATGGTTGGATGGCTGTCACCATTTGGCAGTTTCTTCTACCTTTGTAGCAGGGGAATCATGTGTGGGACATTGGGGTGATGTGGCATGGGTTTTTAAAGTTGGGATGTGATTAAGATGACCTTATTCACATTGGAGGACTAAGATTGACAAGTCTTGATTGTTGAGGGACCATTCTTGCCAATTCTTCAAAGTAGAGGGCCCTTTTTGTAAACTTGACAAACTTTAAGGACCAAACTTGTAATTATGAATAAACAAGGGTTTAAAGTGTCAATTCTTCAATATTGGAGGACCCTTCTTGTATAATCTTCATTTCTTCAAGGGGTATTCTTGGAAAATCAACACTAGGGCTTGGTTCATTGTGCGCCTTCATTTCCCGTGTTTGTTTTTGCTTGTTTCTTGTGATCTTTTGTCATTTTCTCAATATCCGTACCTAAAATACACAAGTAACAAACTCAAGCATATATTTGGCATTTTTGATGATATTTAATGCATTTAAAGCCCGTTTTGGACGATGAGAGTATGTATAAAAGCAGTCTCATCAATTACACCAAATTTTTTTTAAGTACTATTGTTATTTTTCTTATTTCGATTTCTCTTGTTTTTATTCTGAATATATTTTATTTTAAAAAAATGAAAAATACAAAAAAGATTTTCTGTTTACTATAGATATTATGTATATGGACCTCAATACACAATATTCCATATGTATTGCTTCCAACACCCTGTATTTGGAGGCGTTCCGGTTCCATATACGTGTATCGATCTAAAAAAATAAAAGGCAAAAATAGATAAATACATTTGATAAGCAAGAATTCGAAAAAATATGAACTATACGGTGAATAGATAGGCGACCTACTATAAAAGGCCGTCTAAGGTAAGCTAGGTACTTAAGTGCTTCGCGCCACCTCATTCCCCTCGTTCACTTGTGAGTATTTGAGAAGGAAGGCTAATCGAGGGTTTTGCCACACAAGTAGTATTACGTATATAGTTTCTTGTAGCTTTTTCATATTGAACCTTGAGGGGGATAATCTCTTCCCATTCAAAGTCAACCGAGGTCTCCTACCTCATTCCTCGTGTTTAGTTGTATCCGCACTCGCGCGCTTGCACACATACCGAGTGGTGTAACAAATACTTCTAATTTTTCCAAAAAGAAGAAGAAAAAAAAGACCGTCAATCAAGCCAATCTCGAGAATCGATCTTTAGACAATACGATGGCCACGGATAATCGTCCGATTATTAAGATCTTGCAATCCCACATGGAGGGAAATGATGACGCGATTGTGGTGCCCGAGATTGGAGCAAATAATTTTGAAATTAAAACGGGTTTTATTAAAATGGTTTTTGCTACACCATTTTTGGGTCGTTCCCAAGATGACCCTCGCGATCATATTAGGAGATTCATACATCTGACCAATACGGTGAAATAAAATGAGGTGAATCAAGAGGCTATACGTTTGTTGCTCTTTCCTTTTTCCCTCGAGGGACAAGCCCAGATTTGGCTTGATAAGGAACCACCCCAAAGTATTCTTACATAGGCGGATTTAGAAACAAAGTTCATTAACAACTTTTGCCCATCATCTCGTACTACTACTTTAAGGAATGACATAATTACTTTTGAGCAAAAATGTGGGGAAACTTTTAGTGAGTCTTAGGATCGATTTAAGGAACTTTTAAGAAGGTGTCCTCAACACGGTTTTACAAAAGTTCATCAAATTAATACTTTTTTCAATGGATTAACTTTGAATGACCAAGACTCACCAAATAGTGCTTCGGGGGGAAATATTTTGGTTAAATCAATGAACGATGCTTGGAATATAATTGAAAACAAGGCCAATGTTCAAACTAAAAGTGTAAGAGCTACTATGTCTAGTGCTAGTGATAATGAGGTTAGTAATCAAATTAAAGCGCTTACTTCAATTTTGACAAAACTTGCTTTAAAAGTCAATACCCCTCCCACTGGGCACGTTCATGCCATGAGTGAGTCTTGTGAGACTTGTGGTGGAACACATCCGTACTTAAATTGTGATAAGGTTTATGATCAATCTCAACAATAAGTGTACGCTTACAACACTAATGAGAGGGTTCATTTTAAACCTAATGTGGATGCTAATAATTTGTCATACAAGTCTACTAACTATTTGGCTCCCCCCGGTTTCTCACCTCACCAAAGACCACCCCCACCCGCCCAAAACACCCAATACCCACCAATGAACCAACGTCCACAAAGGGGTAATTTTCAAGAGATTCTAATATGAGGGATTTTAATTCAAATCAATGGAATTTTCAAGGGCAAAACCAAGGTTTTAATAATCAAGGCTTTCAAAATGCTAATAAATTTCAAAACTAAGGTTTTCAAAATCAAGAGTTTAATTATCAAGGAAATCAAGGGTTTAACAATCAAGGGTTTAATATTCCTAATCCTCAAATGGACTTGGTTCTTTAAAAACTTAATGAGCAAGACCGTAAGCTTAAAAAAATGCAAGAATCGACGGATAGGAAATTCATACAAATGTTGCAAACCCTTCGACCCCAAGGTGATCTCCCTTCTAATACCGAGACCAGCCCTCGAGCAAATGTGAGGGCTATTACTATTCGAAGTGGAGCCACTTTAGTGGGACCTTCCATCTCTTCGCCCATAAAGGAGAGACAAGGCCCGGAGGTAACAATGAGTAATCCTACTCCCCCTTCAGTGATTCCTCCCACTACCACTCCTACTACTAGTTCTCCATTACCTCATGAACCTAACCTTAATGTTCAATAAGCGAGTCCATCTCCTTCTCAACCTTCCCCTCCAAAGCCCTATATCCCTTATCCCTTTAGGTTGAACAAGGCTAAGTTGCTTACCAAGGATGACGTTCATGTTTCCAACTTTGTGAAAATGATTTCCCAAGTGAATGTTAACATTAGCCTTATTGAAGCACTTGCTCAAATGCCCAAATTTGTGAAAATGTTCAAAATTTTGCTCAATAAGAAAGAAAAAAATGGTACAGCTCGTTAAGACTCGTTTAAATGAGAATTGTTCCCCGATTCTGCTTAATGAGCTTCCTGAATAGATCGAAGATCCCGGACGATTTGTGTTACCTTGCTCGTTTCCTCAAATTGTTGATTGTATGGCTTTAGCGGATCTCATTGCTAGCATCAATCTTATGCCACTCTCGGTATGGAAACAATTATCATTACCCGACCTTGTACCGACTCGCATGACTCTCGAGTTAGCTAATAGAACTCTCGCATACCCCGTTAGTATTGCCGAGGATGTTTTTGTTCGAGTTGGTATATTTACTTTTCCCGTAGATTGTCGTAGTCGACTATGAGATGGATCCTCGTATTCCGTTAATACTTGGTAGACCATTCTTAAGATCCGGAAATGCATTAGTTGATGTAGCCGAATCGGAGTTAATTCTTAGGGTTAGGGATGAACAACAAGTTTTTAAAATGGGAAAAAACAATACTAAATCAAATGGAAAAGAGTCGGTCAATATGATTGACGTTCTTAATTATGATAATGGAGAGATTTTTATTAATCCTTTTGGAATTAAAAAGTCTAATCAAAATGATTTTGTGATAACTTCATCCCTTCCCTTAGAGCCTCAAATTTTAGAAACTCCTATTTACGATACTTATAGTGATGACAATTCTTTAAGTGATCACACTATCTTCGGTTTAGACGACACACATTTTCACCCACCCACTTTTGATTCACCAATCTTTGATGATTGCGACGATGACACTTCTTTAAGTGATCTCATTATTTTTGATGACCTACCTCATGACCTTAATACACCTCATATCTCTATGAGGGATTCTTCCTTTATGGAGACTCATTTTGACTTCTATACCCTAATTTTAGAAGTCTTGACTTTTGAGGAGGATCCTCCACTCTTAGAGATCATTCCAACATTAGAGGATATTTCATTTGAGGAGGATTTGGATATCTTTCTAAATACCTATTTTCCTCACGAGGATGAGTTTTCCAGTGACTCCGATGATACTTATGTTTTGACATCGAGTTTGGAAGAGGACGACTCTCTCACTTTAGATCAAAATGACATTTTGAGCTTTAATGTCCACACCTCTTGCTATTTTCCCCTTAAAGAATAGGTGTTAGATCCGGGAATAGATACATTAGTGCTATCATTGCCATATTTCACCACCTTCCCTTTTAAGATAATTTTGACTAAGGATACCCCATTATTCTTATACTTGTGTAATTTTACCACCATGGGGTTTATTTCCTTTCGTGATGGAAATTATGTGTTTGACCCGGGTGGAATTTATTAGGGTATTCCTTAAATGACTATGTTTCACCCTTTATCATGGAGAGATTTTCATCCCTTATAAATCTCGGCTTATCCATGATTTCACTCATTTCTACCTTTTCACCTTTTCCATAATAAGTGTAGGGAGAGCCATGTAGGTTGTTTGTGATGTGTTGTTTTGTAGGGATATGTGCTATCAACTTCCATTTTTGGTGCCTCATGAAGAACCGTGATCCCATGTTCCAGTGTACCCGGTTCTATCTTAAACTATTGTGATTCATACTTGTATATAAATAAGTTGAATAAATGTAATCACTTTAGTTGTCTCTTCCTTAGCTCGATTTAAACAACGTGCACAATGTCCTAAGTGTAGGGGAGTTTACTTCAATATGCTTAAACATTCAGCACATTTTTTATATTAAGTGTAAGGGAGACTTCTATCGAAGTATAAGTGGTCTTTTCCATTAAAATAGCCTCATAATAACCGAAAAATAAATATTTTTCGCCGTTTTTCAAAATTTTTGATCTATTTTGGCCTAGTAGTAGTTTTCATTTATTGTCTTTTAACTTCTTTCATTTTGTCATCACCATCATATGTATATATTCTATTTCATGAATAAAGTGAAAAAGGAAATAATAAATAAATAAAATGGTTTTTACAAGTTTAGACGTCTTTGATATATTAGGCCCATCGTGAATATTTTGAATCAACCCTAGTTTACTTATTTGAGTTTATTCTATCTAGTATCCTTAACCATATGGACCTTAATTGGTTTATTAGTCTAACCATCCATGAGTGTCATTATTTGTGATTTTAAATTGTAGAGAACGAGAGTTTATAGAGTCAATTATAAGTTTTGTATTCTTTCATGAACTTATGTTAGTTAATTAATTTTTTTTCTCCCAATACTTGTTAATAAATATATGCAATAAATAAGGTCGTACGATTTGAAAAATTACATAGGTTCTAGCCTAAAATCGTTTAAAACTTTCTCGGGATTAATTAGAGTTCATAGACAAGGCATAACTTATTGAAGCGGGACACGAAGATTGGTGTATCCAAAAAGGCCATTACAAGGCATGATGATATCTGAGTCCAAAAAGGCCCTCACAAGGCATGAGGATTCACCTTTTTTCTAAATAACCAAAGATGATGTGAAGATCAATAATCCAAATCAATATGTAGGATCAAGACACACGACGAGAAGCAATTACTCCCATAAAGATCATGGAGAAGTCTATCCAAAAAGACCCTAAAAAGGTATGAGGATAAATAGATCCAAGTCCGAAAAGGAGGCAGATCGTTGTATATCAAAAACAATGATAAATGAAGAAGTCGTGGTCAAAGTTTGAAGCATTTCTCACTCCAAATGAAGATGTATACAAAAATGAAGAGAAGACCATAATTTCAAGATCGTCTCTCAAGATTTGAAGTTTGAAGTACATGCCAAATATCGGTCTGAGAAAGGTCTCAAATCGTGAAACAAATTATGCTAAGATATGAACTTTATGAGATTTCGAGAAGCCGTTTTAAAAGATTTTGTCCTTTAGCTAACTATGGATTAAATCGTCCTACTTTATTTTCGGCCTTAATAAATTATCGAAATAAGTAAAAAATGCATCCTCGTGATCATTCAAGACAAAATTAAAATATAAGAGATATACCGTAGGAATGAGGGGGTATAAGTGAATAATTAAACCACATGAATAAGTGTTACCTTTACTAACTTTAATTACAATGATCTAGTTTTACGCTTGATATGGGGAACGTGAAACTTGAGGGTGATAAATATTCATGACACCAATAGCCCTAATTTAAGTCTTAGTTTCTTTACGAGTTTCTTCCATCAAACAATTTCAAAGTTAATAAATAAAATGGAAATTGTTATATCTTTTGCTTCTTTGAATAAAGTTTTTATCTTTTCATCGTTCTTTAGTTTCTTTTTATTATAGTAGTAATAGCGTATCGTAATAAAGGCCGAGATGGGTTAATTATAATGAAAAATGTAAACTTTTACCTTAATTTAATGCATTTAATGGGAACATTGCAATAGTCAAGTGTATGGGATTTAATAAGTGTGCAAACACTTATTCTTTTACCACTTAAAACAATGAAAAACGAGACCAAAACGTGTAATTAATATCGTAAATATCGGAATTATGCGTGGTTTGTGTTTTTGTTGTGAAATAGGTACAAAATATCAAAAGGAAAGAAAACATGGGATTTCACGATCATTTATTGAAGAAAAGGACAAAGGACAAGGTCAATAAATGATTAGCACAATTTAAGGGGGAGCTATATTGTTAAAAAGTGCTAGTCATTCACATACAACAATGAGGTGAAGGTTTTTGCTGCTGCTTATTGGTATTACTACAACTAGTGTGAGTATCTATTGCTCAAAATCATTTTTTATTAGGATCGCCTGCCTATGTGCTTCATGGAGGGTATTTTGAAAATTGGAATGCTTGTGTTAGAAATATGGTATTGATTAGTAGTAATTAAAAATCAAGGTTGTTCACTTACAAGACCCCTATTTAATCATGTCAAAAAGGGGAAGTTTTCTACATAGAATGTTCAGCCTGTTGATCTTTGATGTTGTATGCTTAAGGGAAAGTGTTTTGACATCATCAACTAGGGGAAGATTGTTGGGCTAAAAGTTGATAAGTCAAACACTATGGAAACAAGAATGACCAAATAGGACATTATCACTACTAGAATTCCAACTGCTGGAGATCCCCCTGCTGGAGTTCCCCCTGCTGAAGTACTTTCCCCTGCTAGAGTAAGTTTCCCCTGCTGGAGTACTTGCCCCTGCTAGAGTACTTCCCACTACTAGTGATAAGTATGAAGATTTGGTCAACAAATGATAAGGATGAATATGTCAGTTTTGATTTAGTCATCAATACTTTATTTAGTTTCCATGTATCCCTGGGTTCCTTAAGTTATAAAAGGAACACCAGACCGTTGGTTTATTAACATCTTTCATATAAAAATGTAACCTACAGTGTCTATGATCTCTAGGTGTGGGATTCAATGTACAGACACCTAGAGTAGTTTGTGTTAATCAATAATACAAACTCTTTGGGAATCTTTCATCTTGTTAAACATCTTATTCATGTTTATTGTACAATTCCGATGTGTTCATCACATGTACAATTAGAATCCTAGATAAAACGGTTTTTACTATTTGAGTCTAAAGATCATGGATTCAACAAGGAATGCCCAGCTCAACTGGCATTCCTTTGTCCTTTAAAACCTAAGTGAACCAACCTGGGTTTGAATCCTGGGCGTAGCATTTGGTGGTGTATATTAACCCACTGCCACGTGGTAACACGAACCGATCCAGACCCGACCCGACCCGACCCGATCCAGGCCCGAATCAAACCTGATCCATACCCGAATCAAACCCGACCCGTTGACCGACTGACGTCAGCAGCCACGTGACGACGGCTGGCCAATGCCAGCGCACCAAGTGGCATAGGCAGAATTTATTGTATGCAAGTACTAGGTTGTAGAGTAGCGGCGGCGGTTGACCAATGAGGGACGACACGTGGCAGTCCGAGGTTGTAGAGGCGGTATTGGCACGTCAGTCTGATGTGTCAGTCCGAGGTGGCAGGGAATGTCAGATGTGGCAGACACGTGTGGCGACTGACCAATCCTATGTTGACACGTGGCGGCGGTGCCGTCAAATCAGTACGAGGTGGCAGGCTGAGTCAGTACAAAGTGGCAGATTATTAGAGCTGGCAGGACGGCTAGCCAATCAAATGGCGCCACGTGGCTCTAGCGATGAAAACAAGAAAGGCTGGGCGTGTGGCAGGCATTATTGGGCTCGCGATCCTAGCATGTATACAACTAACACCCACTTTCGGAGAAAACAATGCAAATAAAATATGGGAAATTAAAAAATACCCTCAATTGTGGCAGCTTATTAATAGACCTTCTCTTTTCATTGAATGGGGTTAGATAGTTTATTTTCACATAGTAGTTTTGTAGTTTAATTTTCATAGTTTGTATTTTTATTTTTCCTCTCAAGCTTTGTACTAGCTTATTATTAAGCACTCTTTTCACTAATAAAAGTCAAGTTTTAGCTTATTGTTATTCTCTTTAGCTTAATCTCATTCTACCTTTCTTAATCTTTTTTTAATAATCTAGCTTATTATTTTGGGATTAGAGTTTTTCATAACTTTTTCCAAATAAGTTACGATTTATATATAAGTTTGGAATAAGTTACCTTATTTCGAGCTTGTTTTGGGCTTATTTTCCTAGATCTAGCTTATTGTGGGTGAATTTATTTAATTAGCTATTAAGCTTTTTAAATCAAATAAGTTCTAAACTTAGGCTTACAACTTATTAATAAGCTAGCTTTTAATTAGTACTTTCATAATTTAGTTTACATCTTTAATTAATTACAAGTACTTAATTAATTAATTTAAATTTATTTTTATCATTAGATTTACTTTTTAATATTGTAGATCTATTAGTTTGTAGCTTAAAAATTAAAGTATTTTCATAAAACCTAAAAAAATTAGTTTAGATTTACTAGGTATTTGATAAAAAAAAGTGTAGATCTATTAATTGTTAGTTTAGAAACTAATATATTTTTATAAAACTTGAAAATATTCTATATCTGTTAGTTTTGTTTGAATCTCTTTATTAAATATTAATAGTTGCGTATTTTTCTAACCTCTTGTGTTATTGTGATCTTGGCGAATCGATTCATCACGTTTGGTAAAGAGCCTATGGCCACGGATAATCGACCGATGATTGAGATCTTGCAATCCCACATTGAGGGAAATGATGACGCGATTGTGGTTCCCGATATTAGAGCAAATAATTTCGAAATTAAAACGGGTTTTAAGCAAATGGTTTTCGCTACACCATTTTTGGGTCGTTCCTAAGATGACCCTCACGATCATATTAAGAGATTCATACATTTGACCAATACGGTGAAATACAATGGGATGAATCAAGAGGCTATAAGCTTGTTGCTCTTTCCTTCTTCCCTCGAGGGACAAGCCCGGATTTGGCTTGATAAGGAACCACCCCAAAGTATTCTAACATAGGCGGATTTAGAAACAAAGTTCATTAACTACTTTTTCCCAGTATCTCGTACCACTACTTTAAGGAATGACATAATTACTTTTGAGCAAAAATGTGGGGAAACTTTTAGTGAGTCTTGGGATCGATTTAAGGAACTTTTAAGAAGGTGTACTCAACACGGTTTTTCAAAAGTTCATCAAATTAATACTTTTTTCAATGGATTAACTTTGAATGACCAAGACTCACTAAATAGTGCTTCGGGGGGAAATATTTTGGTTAAATCAATGAACGATGGTTGGAATATAATTGAAAACAAGGCCAAAGTTCAAACTAAAAGTGTATGAGCTACTATGGCTAGTTAATACAAGGTTTTCACATCGTATGAAAAGTTCGTTGTTCTGATCTTTTCGAATTGATTACTAGTAGAAAGTGCGACTCAGTCGTTCTTGGTGGAAAATAAAAAGGTTTGATTATCTATTTTAATCTAATAGTGAAAATGTCGTTGAGTAAATATGTAAAAATGAAAGCATGAAAATTTAAACTAAAAATAAAGACTTCAAATAATTAAAAAGTAAATGATTAAAACTTATAAAAATGTAAACTTTTAAAATTGAACTAAAACAAGACAACTTAAAATAATTCTAAGTAAAAAGGCGGGAAAAATAAAGTTTAAAAACAAGAAATAACAAAACCTTATCCGGAATTCTTCTTCTGATGACTATCCGGAATACTTACTAATTCCTTGTCCGGAATACACTAATGAGAAGCTTATCCAGAATAAATAAATCCCACTATCCGGAATCTTGCACTTACCACTATCCGGAATCTGAGGTTGAACTCTTATCCGGAAAACCTTGTTGAGAGCCTTATCCGGAATCCAAAAGAACTGCTTATCCGGAATAAATTGTAAAGAGGCTTATCCGGAATAAATTTTAAAGAGGCTTATCCGGAATAATTACTTTGAAGCCTTATCCGGAATCCACAACTTATCCTTATCCAGAATCTTTGTTTCTGTAGCTTATCCGGAATGGAAATAAAGGGACTTATCCGGAATCGGTTGGAGGTATTATCCGGAATGAGACCTTGGGAGGTTATCCGGAATCGGTTGAAGTTCTTATCCGGAAATCTTGATGATGCTTATCCAGAATAAAATTCTAACAGTTATCCAGAAAAATTACTTAAAAGGCTTATCCGCAAAAAAGTGACTTCGAAGGCTTATCCGCAATGTGACTTTCAGGTGCATATCCGGAAAAAGTACTCCTACTGCTTATCTAGAAAAAATGAAAGATACGCTATCCGGAATGATTTTCTACTTAGGCTTATCCATAATCCACTGTATGACCTCTTATCCGGAACTATGATGAAGGAGCTTATCAGGAATAATGAGGTTTGAAGACTATACGGAATATGAAGACATGCAGCTTATCCGGAATATGAGGGTTTTAATGAAACCCGGAATACACCAATATTAAGGAAATAAGCAAATCTAAAATAAGAACTTAAAAAAACTTAAACCAAAAAGATTCTTAAGAAAAACTAATAAGCCACAATTTAAAAACTATTAAAACACTAAATAATCTAAATATTGAAAATCAACTTTTTATCAAAATATTAAACTTATCAAAATCAACTTATTTTTAAGAACTATTAAGCATTAATATTAAGAAAATAAGCACTCTAATATAGAAACTTTTAAAATCACCAATTCAATAAACACAACCAAATAAGCTACACAATCAAATCATCAACAAAATTAAAATAAACTACATGATTATCAAGATTAAAAAGATTAAGAAAGGTAGAATGAGAATTAAGGAAATAAGCTTAATTTTATTAAAGATTAATATCAAAAGATTACAAGATTAAAGTAAAGATTTAATAAGCTTGAGAGAAAAAACTAGAGAGAAAATGAAAACACCCTTAATAAAAACTAACTAACACCCTCCTAATGACATATTAGGAGGGTATTTATAGGAGGTGGGGAGGTTTAGTGTTTATGCTTCCTTCTTTCTTTCTTCTCCTCTCGACTCGATTTAATTTCTTTGTCTTTCTCAACGTCGTCTCGGGATTTGTCGACATAAATTGAACTTGTCTTATAGTCTTTTTCTATAATTAGACTTGAGTTCTTCGACTTCATTAAACTTCCATCTTTAGACTTTTTCTTCAATAAATCTTCAGAATAGGCCTTGGACTTCTGTTCTTTTTGCATTCTCAATCTTTTGACTTCGTCTTTTGTCTTTTTCTTCGATAAAATCCCATGATAGCCCATGTTTTCTTCCTTTTGCATATTTTTATCCTGAAACACAATAAAAACACAAACCATGCATAATTTTGACTTTTACGACATAAAATACACGTTTTGGTCATGTTATTATTGGAAATAAGTGGTAAAAGGATAAGTGTTTTCACACTTATTAAATCCCCTACACTTGACCATTGCAATGCCCTCATGCAATGCATTAATTTCAAAGAACATATTACATTTCTCATCATAAATAACCCTTGGCCTTTATTAAATACTAAACACTAAGGAGACTAAAAGAACAAAACAAGTAAAGAAATCAAAGACTTACATTGGGGTTTTAGGTTGTCATGAATGTTCATCGTTATCAAGTTTCATGTTCCCCATACCAAGCTTAAAAACGAGATCATTGTTATTATAAGTTAGCAAACTAACACAAACTCATGTGGCCCAGTTATTTACTTCGACTCCCTTATTCCTAGGTGTATCTCTTATATTTTATTATTGTCTTGAATGATCACGAGGATGCATTGTTTGACTTATTTCGATAGTTATTTAAGCTGAAAATAAAGTGGGACAATTTAATCAATAGTTAGCTAAAGGACAAAATCTTTTAAAACTACTTCTCGGGACCTCATAAAGTTCATATCTTGGCATAACTCGCTTCACGATTTGAGACCTTTCTCAGACCGATATTTGGCAGCGACTTCATACTTCAAATCTTTGAGAGACGTTCTTGAAATTATGGTCTTCTCTTCATAATAGGAATTTCTTCACTTGAAGTTTTGAGAGATTCTTTATCTTTGGACCACGACTTCTTCATTTTTATCCAATCTTTATTATGGACTTTGATATACAATGATCCGCCTCCTTTTAGGACTTGGATCTATTTATCCTCATACCTTGTTAGGGCCTTTTTGGATAGACTTCTCCATGATCTTTAGGGGAGTTTTTGCTTTTCGTCGTGTGTCTCGATCCTTCATATTGATTTTTGATAAATGATTCTTCACATCACTTTTGGATCTTTAGCAACAAAATGTAGCCCTCATGTCTTGTTAGGACCTTTTCGGACTCGCCAATCTTCGCATCCCGCTTCAATAAGTTATGCCTTGGCTATGAACTCTAATTAATACCGAGTAACTTTTAAACGGTCTTGTGCTAGAAGCTAAGTAACTTTTCAAATCGTACAACCTTATTTATTGTAGATATATTTATTAACAAGCGATGGAAGAATAGGCTTATAATCAACTAACATAAATTCACGAAAGAATACCAAACTTATAATTGGCTCTATCTCTCGTTTACCACAATTTAAAATCTCAAGGAATGAGACTCGTGGATGCTTAGCCAATTAAATCAAGGTTTTGGGTTTTCGAGTCATCTATAGGATCTTGCAAACTCTTAGACTTTTTTAAGTTTAGAAATCTCATTTTAAAGTTCCCTTGATAAACGACTCTCTAGGATCAATTATAGGAACTTGCGAAAAGTTCTTGTTCTTAACTCGTGAGAGTTAAGACTTTCGCGTTTTAGAGTTCCCTATATAAAAGCCTTGCAAAACTTGACTCAAACATGTTATGGATACTAGCTAGAGTAAACTTAGATAAGTAAACCCGGGTTGAGTCAAATATTCACGACTTTGAAAAATTTAAAACCAATTTATTGAAAATTTAGTCTAGCAAAGAAAGTAAATAACGATAGCAAAGGAAAATTACAAGGCCAAAATAGATTAAAAATTTAGAAAAATGTCGAAAAATCAAATTTTCCGGTTAAAATGAGGGCAAATTCATGGAAAAGCCCACTTACTTCGATCGAAGTCCCCCCTACACTTGAGATAAACATTGTCCTCACAAGCTTCATCAAGCGTCTTTGAAATGTTCTTCACAAGCCTCATCAAGAACGTCAATGAATATAACGCTCTCGTTTTTAGAGGGTTGCTTAGAAAGTGTACCCATGTTGAAGAAGATTTTATCGTCACCAACTCTCATGATTAATTCGCCTGCGGCTACATCAATGAGAGTGCGACCAGTCCTCAAGAATGGACGTACAATGATTAATGAAACACTGGGATCCATCTCGTAGTCAACGACAACAAAATCCGTCGGAAAGGTGAATTTGTCGACACCGATGAAGACGTCTTTGGCTATCCCCACCAGATAAGCAATCGTACGGTTAGCTAATTCTAAAGTCATTCGTGTGGGGACTAGCTCGGGTAGAGACAATTGTTTCTAAACGCTTAAAGGCATTAAGTTTATACTAGCACCTAGATCGGCTAGGGCCATACAATTCTCTACCCCGGGGAAGTTGCAAGGAATGAGAAAACGACCCGGATCACCAAGTTTGGTGGGTAGTTTCCTTAAGAGCACGGTAGAGAAATTCTCATTAAGTTGGGTCTGAGCGATGTCAAGAAGTTTCTCCTTATCACTGAGAAGATCTTTAAACATTTTAGCATATTTGGTCATGTGAGCGAGAGCTTCAACAAAGGAGATATTGAAATTCAGTTGTTTAAACATTTTGAGAAAGTTAGAAACCTGAATGTCATCCTTGTTCTTCAATTTCTCTTTCCTAAACCTTGAGGGATAAGGTATATTGGGTTGAGATGAAGGCTTTGAAATGGAATTCTCACTCACATCCTTGGGTGGTGGAGGGGTGGAAGTAGAAGGCGGTGGAATTAGAGATGTAGAAGTTGGAGGAATTGGAGAAGTAGAAGTTGGAGAAGTAGAAGTTGGAGGAATTGGAGAAGGGGACTCGTTTTCCTTTGTCACAATCACCAGTGTAGGTATAGGAAGCTCGGGTTCCTTTAAACCTTTTCCACTGCGAGTGGTGATTGCTTTCATCTCCCCTCTTGGATTAGCAACGGTGTTACTCGGAAGAGAACCCGAACCAGAGGCTTGATTACTGATAACTCGATTTTACTCAGGTTAAAAAGATTCTTTGTCGTGTGTCTCTTCGAATTGATCAACTTGTGTTTAATGTGTGACTCTATTGTTCTTTGGTGAAACAAAGATGTGTCGTTGTAGTTTTTAAATTAAAAGGTGCAAAACAATTAAAGTAAAGGTGCGTTGGAAGTAAAGTGCGTGAAAATAAATCTAAGTCTAGTTTAAAAAGAAAGGCGCGATATTTAAAAACGTGACAAAAAGTAATTTAATTAAATGACTAAAAATAAAAGCGTGACGGAAATTAAAGTTAGACAAGTATAAAAATGATAACGTAAAAATTAAACAAGATAAAAATATGAAAAATCACTCCAAATCGGAATATATTCCGATCTCACCTGGATCGGAATATCTAACCAAACCTGTCGGAGTGTCAAGGTAGACCAATCGGAATATGGATAGGACCTTGGTCGGAATGCTGTTCAGAACACCAATCGGAATATCTGTCACCTTACATACGATCGGAATACCCAAACACGCACCTCGATCGGAATGTGTATAATCAAACTAGATCGGAATAAGGACTAAAATACCAATCGGAATATTGTCACCTTATCCAATCGGAATGTAGAACTTACCTTCGATCGGAATGATCAAAACCCTACTGATCGGAATACCAAGAAGTCCACCAATCGGAATGTAGATAAATCCTCCCCAATCGGAATACAGATAGGAATGTCAAAACCCTTTTCTGATCATGCCAATCGGAAAGATAAACCCTTTTCCGATTGACCCCAATCGGAATACGGCAAAAGGAAATGGAAATAAGCTAGAAAAATAAGCTATGAATCTAATAAGCACTAGACGAAAAACTTAGTTAAAACCGTGTAAAATTAAGCTACGAAACTGAAAGTTAACAACTTTTAAAACACGAAAAAGATAAACTTTAAGAAAAACAACTTTTTATATAAAAATAACTTTTATAAAAACTATATAAACTTGAAAATAAATCAAATAAGCTATGAAAATAAGAGATTTAAAACAATCAAAAGCATAAAAATGAAATCTTTAAACAACTTAACAAGATAAAAACGTGTAAATCAAAGATTAAAGAAAGGTAGAAGAAGATTAACAAGATAAAGTAAAGGTGCAAGTAATTAAAAGAGACACTTACTTGAAATTAAAAGGTAATTAAGGTGCATAACATGTATTTAAATGTGCAAGTAATTAAAGGTGCATAAAATAAAGGTGGAAGAACTAGTTTGTCAATCTAGCCAACAACAGTAAATGAATGAAAATAAAGGGTATATATAGGTGATTAGGGAGTGGTTAGAGGAAGCTTCCTCCTCTCCTTCCTTTCTTCTTTAATTGCGCTATTAAGTCCATCCTTCTTAATCTTTTTGTTAATGTTGGAGTTTGATGACTTTTGGCTCGGGATTTCTTTGGACTCGTCTTTTAATTCTTCGATAAATAAGACTCGAGTTCCTCGGCTTTTGATAAACTTCCGTCTTTTGACTTTTTCTTCGATAAATCTTCAGAATTGGTCTTGGACTTCCGTTCTTTTTGCACTCTTGACTTCTTGACTTCGTCATTCGTCTTTTTCTTCAATAAAAGTCCGTAAATGCTCGTGAATTCCCGTGTTTTCTCCACTTTTCACCTTTTCGTCCTAAATCACAACAAAAACACAAACCACGCATAATTCCGACATAAAAGACATAAAATACACGTTTTGGTCCGGTTATTATTGTAATTAAGTGGTAGAAAAGATGTGTGTTTTCACACATATCAAATCCCCTACACTTGACCATTGCAATGTCCTCATGCAATGCATTTGTTACAAAGCACGTTTACATTTTTCATCATAATTAATCCATGTTGGCCTTTATTAAAGAGATAGAAAATTACAAAAATTCAAAGCAAAGAAATTAAAAAGCATACCTTGGGTTTTGGAAATGTCATGAATAATCATCATCCTCAACTTTTCACTTTCTCTAAACCAAGCTTAAAAACGAGATCATTGTTATTATAAGTTAGTAAACTAACACGAACTCATGTGGGCTAATTATTCACTTAGACTCCCTTATTCCTAGGGGTATCTCTTATATTTTATTATTGTCTTGAATGATCACAAGGATGCATTGTTTGACTTATTTAGATAGTTATTTAGTTTGAAAATAAAGTGAACGATTTAATCAATAGTTAGCTAGAGGACCAAATCTTTTAAACTGCTTCTCGGGACCTCATAAAGTTCATATGTTGGCATAACTCGCTTCGCGATTTGAGACCTTTCTCGGACCGATATTTGGCAGCGACTTCATACTTCAAATCTTGAGAGACGTTCATGAAATAATGGTCTTCTCTTCATAATTGGAATTTCTTCACTTGAAATTTTTGAGAGATTCATACTTGGACCACGACTTCTTCATTTTTCTCCAATCTTTATTTTGGATTTTGATATACAACGACCCGCCTCCTTTTATGACTTGGATCTATTTATCCTCATACCTTGTTAGGGTCTTTTCGGATACACTTCTCCATGACTTTTGGGGAGTATTTGCTTTTCGTCGTGTGTCTCGATCCTTCATATTGAATTTCGATAAATGATTCTTCACATCACTTTGGATCTTTAGCAACAAAACATAGCCCTCATGCCTTGTTAGGGCCTTTTCGGACTCGCCAATCTTCGCGTCCCGCTTCAATAAGTTATGCCTTGGCTATGAACTCTAATCCATACCGAGCAACTTTTAAACGATCTGGGGCTAGAAACTAAGTAACTTTTCAAATCGTACAACCTTATTTATTAGCAGATAAATTATTAAGCAAGCGATGGTAGAATAGGCTCATAATTAACTCACATAAATTCACGAAACAATATCGGACTTATTATTGACTCTATCATCTCTCGTTCTCCATAGTTTAAAATCTCAAGTAATGAGACTCGTGGACGCTTAGCCTATTAAATCAAAGTTTTGGGTTTTCGAGTCGCCTATAGGATCTTGCAAATTCTTAGACTTTTTCAAGTTTAGAACTCGCGTTTTAAAGTTCCCTTGATAAACGACTCTCTAGGATCAATTATAGGAACTTGCGAAAAGTTCTTGTTCTTAACCCGTGAGAGTTAAGACTTTCGTGTTTTATAGCTCCCTATATAAAAGCCTAGCAAAACTTGACTTAAACACGTTAAGGATACTAGCTAGAGTAAACTCGGATTGAGTCAAAAGATTCACAACGTTTGAATATTAAAACCACTTATTAAACATTTATTCTAGCAAAGAAAGAAAATAACTATACAAAGGGTAAAACTAATAGGCCAAAATAGATCAAAAACTTTGAAAAATGTCGAAAAATTGATTTTCAGGTTAAAATGAGGACAAATACAAGGAAAAGATCACTTAACTTCGATAGAAGTCCCCCCTACACTTAAGATAAACATTGTCCTCAATGTTTAAGCATGTGGGAGTAAACTCCCCTACACTTAGGACATTGTGCACGTTGTTTAAATCTCGCTAAGGAAAAGACCACTAAAGAGATTCCTATATTAATATTGAGAAAATATATAAAATAGTCAATTGAAAAGAGTTTAGGATAGAACCGGGAAGAAGTAGAACACGGAATCACGGGTTGTCAAGAATCATCAAGAGTGGATCATTGAAGCTCGAATCCCTGATTAGTAGAAGAGAGGAGAGAGCAAACCAAAGGGTCCCCCCTACACTTATGTTAAAGAAAGCAAAAAGATAGATGCATGGGTTGCCTCCCAAGAAGCGCTTGATTTTTGTTAACCGAGTCATTAGCCTGACTCGACCTTGATCATTAACGGAAGAAGCATAAGACATATCCACCAGGATCAAAGACATAGTTTTCATCGAGCAAATAGCATAGGCTTAAGGCGAACAAGGCAAGCCAAAGAAGAGTAGGCAAGGTTCCCTTAAGCAGCAATGGAGCACGGTGGAAGCAAGGTTGAAGTGGTGCAAGCAGATTTCCATAAGTTCCAAAGATATTACCTTTTATTTCATCAGGTGGATACTGAGATGGCTACAGAATTTCAATACCAGGGTCGAACACCTTTTCCTTTAGGGGAAAATAGCACTCAGGCTCAGCCGAGTGTGAAGAAGATCCGCAAAGAAGCACAACCTCGTCCTCAGAAGGGGGACAAAGAGGTATCAAATCATATGTGCAACGGATATTGGTGTCAACCGGTTTCTTCTCATTTGACAGAATGCTCTTCAAATCCAAAGTAGGATCAAGACGATAATCTTCAAAGTCATAAGGGGGAGCATCACTCTCATGAGGGAAGTAAGTGTTGAGAAATTCAGAGAAATCTTCCTCAAATGAATAATCATCCAAAGTAGGATCGAGTGATGGCGGAGGATCTTCATCATGTGAAGAATCGCTCGAGAGAGTATCAGCCTCATCAAAATCATCGAAAGTAGGCAGCTCAGGAGACTCAGAAATATAATCAAAATCATCCGAATCTGAGCTAGAATCATCATCATCATAAGCATCGAAGATCGGTGGAGAATCATAAATGGGAGAAGGTTCCAAAGTAGGGATAGAATCATCCACATCATCATGAAAAAGTGGATTATCGATGCAAGAGTCGAATAGAGGATTGTCGTAGACGGTAAAGTCATCTAGCACATTAATCATATTCACTGATTCTCGGCCTCCAAAAGTTGTACTAGTAAGCTTCCCCATTTTGAAAACTTGTGCATCATCCCCGACTCTTAAGATTAACTCACCTTCGGCAACATCCACTAAAGCTCATCCGGTTCTCAAGAATGGTCGACCAAGTATTAAAGGAATACGAGGGTCCATTTCATAATCAACTACGACAAAATCGACCGGAAAATTAAATGCGCCAACTTTAATGAACACGTCTTCGGCTATACCAACGGGGTAAGCGAGAGTGCGATTTGCAAGTTCAAGAGTCATCTTCGTTGGAGTGAGGTCGGGTAATGATAGTGTTTTCCAAACACTCAATGGCATCAAATTAATACTAGCCCCGAGATCAGCGAGGGCAGTAAATTCTTCAGTTTTGTTGAACACGCAAGGCAACACGAAACGACCGGGATCTCCAAGCTTTTCCGGAAGTTCTTTAAGAATAACTGCAGAGTAGTTTTCGTTTACTCGAGTGTTGGCGAGTTCAATCAGCTTCTCCTTCTTGTTAAGCAATTCCCTAAACGCTTTAACAAATTTGGGCATGTGGACGAGTGCTTCAAGAAAGCTAATGTTGAAGTTCATTTGAGAAATCATCTTCACATAGCGTGACACTTCGGAGTCCTCCTTGGTTAGCATTTTGGACTTGCCTAAACGAGAGGGATAAGGGATATTGGGTTTGGGTGGTGAAGGTGCGGGTGTAGGTAAAGGTTGAGATGTTGCAGGACCATTCGTGGGAACTTCATCACATCGAGGCGGAGACGGTAATGGTGCACTAATACTAGGTGTAGGAGGAGTAGGGATAAATGGTGGTGGAGGAGGTGTAGATGATGAGGGTGGGATTGGTGGTCCTACAATGGTGACTCCACTACGAGTAGTAATATCACTCACATTGGCTCGCGGATTAGTGACGGTGTTTGAAGGTAGAGAACTTGAAGAAGAAGGTTGAGCGGCTGGCAAGAAACTAGCAAGCATATTCTTCAAATCATTGGTTTGACTGCTGAAGGAGGATTGAATGTTATCTCGAAGCTCGGGTCTTATCTCATTTCCTTGCTTTGTGATATCTCCTTTTAGATTGATAATTTGGCTCTGCAAGTTCTTGATTTTGCTCACCTTGGGTTCTCATGATGGCCTCAACATCGGGATTAATGGGTGGGGTTTGTTGGGTGGGTGGGTGATAAGGATTAGAAGCTCTTGGTGGGATTTGGTTGCTTCTATTGTAGTTGTTGGCAGGGTTTTGGTTTTGAGGAGAAAAACCGGGTGAAAGGTAGTTGTTGGATCGGTAACTCAGCAGATTTCTATCCCCTTGAGGTCGAGCTTGGTAATTTTCCGGTGAATAATTACCATAAGCTGCATACACATTTCTCGGATTTCCTTGTGTCGAAGGACAATCGGTGTATGAGTGAGGACCGCCGCATGTTTCACAAGGAGCAGCAACAGCTTTAACTTGTTGTTGTTGTTGGTTTGAAGCTAAGAGTTGCATACTTCTGCTCATTTCAGTCAGTACACGGGTGAGTTCGGTCATATCAGGGTTTGCTGAGGTGGAGGAAACATTGACTCTCGGGTTGTTCCTAGAAGAAGCAGAGGAATCCCAGTTTTTGTGGTGAGTAGTCATGTTCTCAATTAGCTCTCTACACTCCTCGGGTCTCCTTTTCATGAATGTGCCACCGGCGGCTGCATTAATCGTATCACGATCTCGAAAAGTCAAACCGTTGTAGAAAGTATCAATTAAGGTCACAGGGAGCATGTTGTGGTTTGGACATCTATCGATCAAGACATTATATCTCTCCCAAGCATCAAAAAGAGATTCATCGGGATCTTGCATGAAACCGCTGATCTGATTGCGAAGGCTCGTGACCATGGATGGTGGAAAGTAGCGCGACAAAAAGCGTTGAGTCATATCATCCCAAGTGTGAATAGAATTCTTCGGGAGACGATCAAACCATTTCTCGGCATGATGTAATAAAGTGTGTGGGAAGAGTTGTAGGCGAAGTTCATCCATTGTGGCACCGGCCAACTTCATGCTTTGGGTGATTGTAATGAACTTGTCGAGGTGTTTGTTGGCATCATCATCAAGCAATCCATGGAATGGGTTTGTTTGCACTTGCTGAATCATGTGGTGCTTCAACGAAAACTCAGGGGCGTTGATTTGCATCGGCGCAATCGGTCCTCCTCGTCCAAACATTGTTGGTTGACAAAGTTCCTCCATGGTCCGAAGATCGGGCTGTGGAAGAGCATTGTTGTTATTATTATTATTATTGAGGTGCGGTGGAATGTTGTTGTTGTTAACACCTGCCATATCTAAATCTTCTTGAGGCTCGGGCTCTTGATAATTGGAAGATCTAGTACGCATACACCTGAAAATGCAAAAGAAAACAAAACCAAACACAAAGACAATATATATACATAATAAAAATAAAATCTTTTTGGATTTTTGAAATTTTTAATTTTTATGGTTTTTTTATCAATTTTTAATTTTTTATGATTTTTTTAATTTTTTAGGCAAGAAAAATAACGCTCACAAGAGAACGGATCCCAAAAAGCAACGTGTCTCTCACAGAAAACCGTCAATCTTAACGAAAAGAGCCGGCAGCGGCGCCATTTGATACTTCGCTTTTACCTAGTAAGAAAATTATCGTTCTAGTGTTCTAATCGAATTGATCTAGGTTTTCTATGTGTGACTTAGTTTTATTTTGGTGAAAAAGAATATTTTTGGTTGGTTTTGAATTTAAATGTGCAAAACTTAAAAGTAAATTGTCGTTAAAGTAAAGTGGCAAGTAATTTTAATCTAAGTCTAATTTAAAATTAAATGTGCGATATTTAAACACGTGACAAAAAGTAATTTAATTAAATCACTAAAAATAAAAGGGTGACGGAAATTAAAGTTAGACAAGTATAAAAATGATAACGTAAAAATTAAACAAGATAAAAATATGAAAAATCACTCCAAATCGGAATATATTCGAATCTCACCTTGATCGGAATATCTAACCAAACCTGTCGGAATGTCAAGGTAGACCAATCAGAATATGGATAGGACCTTGGTCGGAATGCTGTTCAGAACACCAATCGGAATATCTGTCACCTTACATACGATCGGAATACCCAAACACGCACCTCGATCGGAATGTGTATAATCAAACTAGATCGGAATAAGGACTAAAATACCAATCGGAATATTGTCACCTTATCCAATCGGAATGTAGAACTTACCTTTGATCGTAATGATCAAAACCCTACTGATCGGAATACCAAGAAGTCCACCAATCGGAATGTAGATAAATCCTCCCCAATCGGAATACAGATAGGAATGTCAAAACCCTTTTTTGATCATGCCAATCGGAAAGATAAACCCTTTTCCGATTGACCCCAATCGGAATACGGCAAAAGGAAATGGAAATAAGCTAGAAAAATAAGCTATTAATCTAATAAGCACTAGACGAAAAACTTAGTTAAAACCGTGTAAAATTAAGCTACGAAACTGAAAGTTAACAACTTTTAAAACACGAAAAAGATAAACTTTAAGAAAAACAACTTTTTATATAAAAATAACTTTTACAAAAACTATATAAACTTGAAAATAAATCAAATAAGCTATGAAAATAAGAGATTTAAAACAATCAAAAGCATAAAAAAGAAATCTTTAAACAACTTAACAAGATAAAAACGTGTAAATCAAAGATTAAAGAAAGGTAGAAGAAGATTAACAAGATAAAGTAAAGGTGCAAGTAATTAAAAGAGACACTTACTTGAAATTAAAAGGTAATTAAGGTGCTTAACATGTATTTAAATGTGCAAGTAATTAAAGGTGCATAAAATAAAGGTGGAAGAACTAGTTTGTCAATCTAGCCAACAACAGTAAATGAATGAGAATGAAGGGTATATATAGGTGATTAGGGAGTGGTTAGAGGAAGCTTCCTCCTCTCCTTCCTTTCTTCTTTAATTGCGCTATTAAGTCCTTCCTTCTTAATCTTTTTGTTAATGTTGGAGTTTGATGACTTTTGGCTCGGGATTTCTCGGACTCGTCTTTTAATTCTTCGATAAATAAGACTCGAGTTCCTCGGCTTTTGATAAACTTCCGTCTTTTGACTTTTTCTTCGATAAATCTTCAGAATTGGTCTTGGACTTCCGTTCTTTTTGCACTCTTGACTTCTTGACTTCGTCATTCGTCTTTTTCTTCAATAAAAGTCCGTAAATGCTCGTGAATTCCCGTGTTTTCTCCACTTTTCACCTTTTCGTCCTAAATCACAACAAAAACACAAACCACGCATAATTCCGACATAAAAGACATAAAATACACGTTTTGGTCCGGTTATTATTGTAATTAAGTGGTAGAAAAGATGTGTGTTTTCACACATATCAATTACTTTGGAAGAAACTAGCCATCATATCCCTTAAGTCATTCGTTTGACTGGCCAAAGAGTTTCGCATATCGGCTCGAAGATCATTCCCTTGTTACACCATATCTCCTTTCAAGCTAGCCATTTGCCGCTGAAGATTCTGCACTATTGCGTCATTAGTCCTCATGTAAGTTTCAACCTCATGATTAAATGCGGTAGGTTGGTTGGGAGGAAGAGGCGGGTTGTTGGTGAATTTGATTGTTTCCTTGAGGTGGATATTGGTTTCTTTGGGTTTGATATTGATTTGGAGCTCGTGGTTGGTTTTGATTGTTGCGATTTAGGTTGTTTGGGTTTTGAGGTGGAAAACCGGGTGGCGAAAGAAAGTTGTTTGAGCGATAGCTGAGCAAATTGCAGTCACCTTGAGGACGTGCTTGATAGCCTCCCGTAGAAAAGTTACTGTTGGCGGCATACACATTTTCTGGATGGTCATGAGTCAAAGGACAATCGGTGTATGAATGAGATCCCCCGCATATTTTACATGGCTGACTCATAGCATTAACTTGTGCATTGATAGCTTGGTGTTGTTAGCGGTTTGGAGAGCAAGTGTTTCAACAAGCGAAGTAAGCTTATCAATTCTCTTGTCGCTCTCATTAGTTCTAGCACTAGCCACATTAGTCCGAACACTCTTGGTTTGCACTCTAGACTTATTCTCAATAATATCCCAAGCGGAATTAGAGGACTTAACCAAAATATTACCCCCCGAGGCACTATTTAGTGAATCTTGGTCATTCATGCTTAAACCATTGTAAAAAGTATTTTTTTGATGTACTTTTGTGAAACCATGTTGTGGGCACTTTCTTAAAAGTTCCTTCAAACGGTCCCAATATTCACTAAATGTCTCACCGTACTTTTGTTCAAAGGTAATGATTTCATTCCACAAAGCGGTAGTACGTGAGGGTGGGAAAAAGTAGTTGATGAATTTGGCCTCTAAATCCATCCATGTAAGAATACTTTCTGGCGGTTCCTTATCAAGCCAATTCCGGCTTGTCCCTCTAAGGAGAAAGGAAAAAGTTGTAAGCGAATTACCTCTTGTGAAACCCCATTATACTTGACCGTATTAGTTAGTTGAAGGAACCTTTTTATATGGTCATGAGGATCATCAAACGAACGCCCCAAGAAAGGTTGAGCGGAGACCATTTGAATGAAGCCGGATTTGAGTTCAAAGTTGTTGGCTCCAATCTCGGGTATGACAATAGCATTGTTGTTGCCCTCTACGTGCGATTGCAAAAGCTCGATCATTGGTTGATTGTCCATGGTGACAATAGGTAGAGTTATGACTTCTGCTTGAATTGCTTTCTTCTTACGAGCACGAGTACGCATACACACCTACAAAAGGAAGAGAAAAATAGACAAGAAATATTTTTGGTTTTTTATGTTTTTCTATTTTTTTTTTGGATTTTTTAAAATCTTTAATTTTTAAGGATTTTTGAAAATTTTTAAGCAAGAAAAATAACGTTCAAAAGTGAACGTATCCCAAAATCCAACGCGTCTCTCACATAAAACCGTTAATCTTAAGGAAAAGAGCCGGCAACGACGCCATTTAATACATGGTTTTCACCTCGTATGAAAAGTTCGTTGTTCCGATCTTTTCGAATTGATTACTAGTAGAAAGTGCGACTCAGTCGTTCTTGGTGGAAAATAAAAAGGTTTGATTATCTACTTTAATCTAAAAGTGAAAATGTCGTTGAGTAAATAAGTAAAAATGAAATCTTGAAAATTTAAGCTAAAAATAAAGACTTCAAATAATTAAAAAGTAAATGATTAAAACTTAATGTAAACTTAAAAAATTGAACTAAAACAAGACAAGTTAAAATAATTCTAAGTAAAAAGGCGGGGAAAATAAAGTTTAAAAACAGGAAATAACAAAACCTTATCCGGAATTCTTCTTCTAATGACTATCCGGAATACTTACTAATTACTTATCCGGAATACACTAATGAGAAGCTTATCCGGAATAAATAAATCCCACTATCCGTAATCTTACACTTACCACCATCCGGAATCTGAGGTTGAACTCTTATCCGGAATACCTTGTTGAGAGCCTTATCCGAAATCCAAAAGAACTGCTTATCCAGAATAAATTGTAAAGAGGCTTATCCGGAATAAATTGTAAAGAGGCTTATCCGGAATAACTACTTTGAAGCCTTATCCGGAATCCACAACTTATCCTTATCCGGAATCTTTGTTTCTGCAGCTTATCCGGAATGGAAATAAAGGGACTTATCCGGAATCAGTTGGAGGTATTATCCGGAATGAGACCTTGGGAGGTTATCCGGGATCGGTTGAATTTCTTATCCGGAATTCTTGATGATGCTTATCCGGAATAAAATTTTAACAGTTATCCGGAATAATTACTTAAAAGGCTTATCCGCAAAAAGTGACTTTGAAGGCTTATCCGCAATGTGACTTTCAGGTGCTTATCCGGAAAAAGTACTCCTACTGCTTATCCAGAAAAATTGAAAGATACGCTATCCGGAATGTTTTTCTACTTAGGCTTATCTGCAATCCACTGTTTGACCTCTTATTCAGAACTCTGATGAAAGAGCTTATCCGGAATAATGGGGTTTGAAGTCTATACGGAATATAAAGATATGCAGCTTATCTGAAATATGAGGGTTTTAATGAAACTCGGAATACACCAATATTAAGCAAATAAGCAAATCTAAAATAAGCACTTGACAAAACTTAAACCAAAAACATTCTTAAGAAAAACTAATAAGCCACAATTTAAAAACTATTAAAACACTAAATAATCTAAATATTGAAAATCAACTTTATATCAAAATATTAAACTTATCAAAATCAACTTATTTTTAAGAACTATTAAGCATTAAGATTAAGAAAATAAGCACTCTAATATAGAAAATTTTAAAATCACCAATTCAATAAGCACAACCAAATAAGCTACACAATCAAATCATCAACAAAATTAAAATAAACTACATGATTATCAAGATTAAAAGGATTAAGAAAGGTAGAATGAGAATTAAGGAAATAAGCTTGATTTGATTAAAGATTAATATCAAAAGATTACAAGATTAAAGTAAAGATTTAATAAGCTTGAGAGAAAAAACTAGAGAGAAAATGAAAACACCCTTAATAAAAACTAAAATTAACTACAAACTAACTAACACCCTCCTAATGACATATTAGGAGGGTATTTATAGGAGGTGGGGAGGTTTAGTGTTTATGCTTCCTTCTTTCTTACTTCTCGCCTCGACTCGATTTAATTTCTTTGTCTTTCTCGACGTCGTCTCGGGATATGTCGACATAAATTGAACTTGTCTTATAGTCTTTTTCTATAATTAGACTTGAGTTCTTCGACTTCATTAAACTTCCGTATTTAGACTTTTTCTTCGATAACTCTTCAGAATAGGCCTTGGACTTCCGTTCTTTTTGCATTCTCGATCTTCTGACTTCGTCTTTTGTCTTTTTCTTCGATAAAAGCCCGTGATAGCCCATGTTTTCTTCCTTTTGCATATTTTTATTCTGAAACACAATAAAAACACAAACCATGCATAATTCCGACTTTTACGACATAAAATACACGTTTTGGTCTTGTTATTATTGGAAATAAGAGGTAAAAGGATAAGTGTTTTCACACTTATTACTAGTTCTAGTGATAATGAGGTTAATAATCAAATTAAAGTGCTTACTTCAATTGTGACAAAACTTGCTTTAAAAGTCAATACCCTCCCACGAGGCACGTTCATGCCATGAGTGAGTCTTGTGAGACTTGTGGTGGACCACATCCGTACATAAAATGTGATAAGGTTTATGATCAATCTCAACAACAAGTGTACGCTTACTACACTAATGAGAGGGTTCATTTTAAACCTAATGTGGATGCTAATAATTTGTCATACAAGTCTACTAACTATTTGGCTCCCCCGGTTTTGCACCTCACCAAAGACCACGCCCACCCGCCCAAAACACCCAATACCCACCAATGAACCAAGGTCCACAAAGGGGTAATTTTCAAGAGAATTCTAATAGGTTTTAATTCAAATCAAGGGAATTTTCAAGGGCAAAACCAAGGTTTTAATAATCAAGACTTTCAAAATGCTAATCAATTTCAAAACCAAGGTTTTCAAAATCAAGAGTTTAATTATCAAGGAAATCAAGGGTTTAAAAATCAAGGGTTTAATATTCCTAATCCTCAAATGGACTTGGTTCTTCAATAACTTAATGAGCAAGACCGTAAGTTAAAAAAAATGAAAGATTCAACGGATAGGAAATTCATACAAACGTTGCAAAGCCTTCAACCCCAAGGTGCTCTCCCTTCTAATACCGAGACCAACCCTCGAGCTAATGTGAGTGCTATTACTACTCGAAGTGGAGCCACTTTAGTGGGACTTTCCATCTCTTCGTCCATAAAGGAGAGACAAGGCCCAGAGGTAACAATGAGTAATCCTACTCCCCCTTTAGTGATTCCTCCCACTACCACTCCTACTACTAGTTCTCCATTACCTCATGAACCTAACCCTAAGGTTGTTCAATAAGCGAGTCCTTCTCCTTCTCAACCTTCCCCTCCTAAGCCCTATATCCCTTATCCCTCTAGGTTGAACAAGGCTAAGTTGCTTACCAAGGATGACGTTCATGTTTCCAACTTTTTGAAAATGATTTCCCAAGTGAATGTTAACATTAGCCTTATTGAAGCACTTGCTCGAATGCCCAAATTTGTGAAAATGTTCAAAAAATAGCTCAATAAGAAAGAAAAATGGTAGATCTTGTTAACACTCATTTAAATGAGAATTGTTCCCCGATTCTTCTTAATGAGCTTCCTGAAAAGATCGAAGATCCCGGACGATTTGTGTTACCTTGCTCGTTTCCTCAAATTGATGATTGTATGGCTTTAGCGGATCTTAGTGCTAGCATCAATCTTATGCCACTCTCGGTATGGAAACAATTATCATTACCCGACCTTGTACCAACTCGCATGACTCTCGAGTTAGCTAATAGAACTCTCGCATACCCCGTTAGTATTGTCGAGGATGTTTTTGTTCGAGTTGGTATATTCACTTTTCTCGTGGATTGTCGTGGTCGACTATAAGATGGATCCTCGTATTCCGTTAATACTTGGTAGACCATTCTTAAGATCCGGAAAAGCATTAGTTGATGTAGCCGAAGGGGAGTTAATTCTTAGTGTTAGGGATGAACAACAAGTTTTTAAAATGGGAAAAAACACAACTAAATTAAATGGAAAAGAATCGGTCAATATGATTGTTGTTCTTAATTATGATAATGAAGATATTTTTATTAATCCTTTTGGAATTAAAAAGTCTAACCAAAATGATTTTGTGATAACTTCATCCATTCCCTTAGAGCCTCAAATTTTTGAAACTCCTATATACGATACTTATAGTGATGACACTTCTTTAAGTGATCACACTATGTTCGGTTTAGACGACCCACCTTTTGACCCACCCACTTTTGATCCACCAATCTTTGATGATTACGATGATGACACTTCTTTAAGTGATCTCATTATTTTTGATGACCCACCTCATGACCTTATTGTACCTCATATTTCTATGAGGGATTCTTCCATTATGGAGACTCATTTTGACTTCTATACCCTAATTTTAGAAGTCATGACTTTTGAGGAGGATCCTACAACTCTTAGAGATCATTCCAACTTTAGGGGATATTCCATTTGAGGAGGATTTAGATATCTTTCTAAATACCTATTTTCCTCACGAGGATGAGTTTTCCAGTGACTCCGATGATACTTATATTGACATCGAGTTTGGAAGAGGACGACTCTCCCACTTTGGATCCAAATGACATTTTGAGCTTTAATGTCTACACCTCTTGCTATTTTCCCCTTAAAGAAAATGTGTTTGATCCGGGAATAGAGACATTAGTGCTATCATTGCCATATTTCACCACCTTCCCTTTTAAGAGAATTTTGACTAAAGATACCCTATTTTTCTTGTACTTGTATGATTTTACCACCATGGGGTTTATTTCCTTTCGTGTTGGAAATTATGTGTTTGACCCGGGTGGAATTTATTAGGGTATTCCTTAAATGACTATGTTTCACCCTTTATCATGGAGAGATTCTCATCCCTTGGAAATCTCGACTTTTCCATGATTTCACTCATTTCAACCTTTTCACCTTTTCTATAATAAGTGTAGGGGGAGCCATGTAGGTTGTTTGTGATGTGTTGTTTTGTAGGGATGTGTGCTATCAAGTTCCATTTTTGGTGCCTTTTGAAGATCCGTGATCCCATGTTCCCGTGTACCCGGTTCTATCCTAAATATTGTGATTCATACTTGTATATATATAAGTTGAATAAATTTAATCACTTTAGTTGTCTCTTCCTTAGCTCGATTTAAACAACTTGCACAATGTCCTAAGTGTAGGGGAGTTTACTTCCATATGCTTAAACATTGAGGAAATATTTTATATTAAGTGTAAGGGAGACTTCTATCGAAGTATAAGTGGGTTTTTCCATTAAAATAGCCTCATAATAACGGGAAAATTAATATTTTTCGACGTTTTTCAAAAATTTTGATCTATTTTGGCCTAGTAGTAGTTTTCATTTATTGTCTTTTAACTTCTTTCCTTTTGTTATCACCATCATATGTATATATTCTATTTCATGAATAAAGTCAAAAAGGAAATAATAAATAAATAAAATGGTTTTTACAAGTTTAGACGTCTTTGATATATTAGGCCCATCGTGAATATTTTGACTCAACCCTAGTTTACTTATTTGAGTTTACTTTAGCTAGTATCCTTAACCATATGGACCTTAATTGGTTTATTAGGCTAAGCATTCACGAGTCTCATTCTTTGGGATTTTAAATTGTGGAGAACGAGAAATTATAGAGTCAATTATAAGTTTTGTATTCTTTCATGAATTATGTTAGTTAATTAATGTTTTTTCTCCCAACACTTGTCAATAAACAAATGCAATAAATAAGGTCGTATGATTTGAAAAATTACTTAGCTTCTAGACCAAAATCGTTTAAAAGTTGCTCGGGGATTAATTAGAGTTCATAGCCAAGGCATAACTTATTGAAGCGGGACGCGAATATTGGTGTATCCAAAAAGGCCCTTACAAGGCATGATGATATCCGAGTCCAAAAAGGCCCTCACAAGGCATTAGGATTCACATTTTTTCTAAATATCCAAAGATGATGTGAAGATCAATAATCCAAATCAATATGTAGGATCAAGACACACGGTGAGAAGCAATTACTCGCATAAAGATCATGGAGAAGTCTATCCAAAAAGACCCTAACAAGGTATGAGGATAAATAGATCCAAGTCTGAAAAGGAGGCATATCGTTGTATATCAAAGACAAGGATAAATGAAGAAGTCGTGGTCAAAGTTTGAAGCATTCTCCAAATGAAGATGTATACCAAAATGAAGAGAAGACCATAATTTCAATATCGTCTCTCAAGATTTGAAGTTTGAGGTACATGCCAAATGTAGGTCCGAGAAAGGTCTCAAATCGTGAAACAAATTATGCTAAGATATGATTTATGAGATTTCGAGAAGCCGTTTTAAAAGATTTTTGTCCTTTAGCTAACTATGGATTAAATCGTCCTACTTTATTTTCGGCCTTAATAAATTATCGAAATAAGTCAAAAATGCATCCTCGTGATCATTCAAGAAAAAATTAAAATACAAGAGATACACCGTAGGAATGAGGGGTTTTAAGTGAATAACTAAACCACATGAGTAAGTGTTACCTTTACTAACTTGTAACTACAATGATCTCGTTTTTACGCTTGGTATGGGGAACGTGAAACATGAGGGTGATAAATATTCATGACATCAAAAGCCCTAATTTAAGTCTTAGTTTCTTTATGAGTTTCTTCCATCAAACAATTTCAAAGTTAATAAATAAAATGGAAATTGTTATATCTTTTTCTTACTTGAATAAAGTTTTTATATTTTCACCGTTCTTTAGTTTCTTTTTATTATATCAATAATAGTGTATCGTAATAAAGGCCGAGATGGGTTAATTATGATGAAAAATATAAACTATTACCTTAATTTAATGCATTGAATGGGAACATTGCAATAGTCATGTGTAGGGGATTTAATAAGTGTGCAAACACTTATTCTTTTACCACTTAAAACAATGAAAAACAAGACCAAAACTTGTAATTAATATCGTAAATGTCGGAATTATGCGTGGTTTGTGTTTTTGTTGTGAAATAGGTACAAAATATCAAAAGGAAAGAAAACACGAGATTTTACGGTCATTTATTGAAGAAAAGGACAAAGGACAAGGTAAATAAATATAAAAAACGAGAACGAGAATGGAAAGAGCACAAAATTACGAAGCCAACGGTCCCGACCTCGCATCGCAACTCCTCACGGTTTGTTCTCTTTGAATTTTTCAAGTTTAATTAGTTTTTAAATTAAATAAATATTTTTTAGTAAATTAATAATATAAATAAAATTTTAAATTTTTGAAAATTAATAAAAATAAAAATAAAAATAAAATAAAGTTTTTATAAAAATAAAAATAATTTTTGTATTATTATTAATATTAATAATAATAATATTATTATTATTATTATTAATAAATTTACTATTTCAAATTAAATGGGGGGGGGGGGGGCTTAAAGGAATGCCCAGCTCAGCTGGCATTCCTTTGTCCCTTAAAACCTAAGCAAAACAACCTGGGTTCGAATCCTAGGCGTGGCATTTGGTGGTGTATATTAAGCCACTGTCACGTGGCAACACGAACCGATCCAGACCCGACCTGACCCGATCCAGACCCGAATCAGACCCGATCCAAACCCGAATCAGACCCGACCCGTTGACCGACTGACGTCATCATGACGTCAGCAGCCACGTGGCGGCGGCTGGCCAATTCCAGCACGCCACGTGGCTCTGACAGAATTTATTGTGTGCAGGTACTAGGTTGTAGAGTGGCGGCGGCGGCTGACCAATGAGGGACGACACGTGGCAGTCCGAGGTTATAGAGGCGGTATTGACACGACAGTCTGACGTGTCAGTCCGAGGTGGCAGGGAATGTCAGATGTGGCAGACACGTGTAGCGGCTGGCCAATCCTATGTTGACACGTGGCGGTGGCGTCGTCAAATCAGTACGACGTGGCAGGCTAAGTCAGTACGAAGTGGCAGATTTTCAGAGCTGGTAGGACGACTAGCGAATCAAATGGCGCCACGTGGCTCTGGCGATGAAAACAAGAAAGGCTGTGCGTGTGCCAGGCATTAATGGGCACACGATCCTAGCATATATATAACTAGCACCCACTTTCGGAGAAAACAATGCAAATAGAATATAGGAAATTACAAAAATACCCTTAATTGTGGCAGCTTATTAATAGACCTTCCCTTTTCATTGAATGGGGTTAGATAGTTTATTTTCACATAGTAGTTTTGTAGTTTAATTTTCATAGTTTGTATTTTTATTTTTCCTCTCAAGCTTTGTACTAGCTTATTATTAAGCACTCTTTTGACTAATAAAAGTCAAGTTTTAGCTTATTGTTATTCTCTTTAGCTTAATCTCTCTACCTTTCGTAATCTTTTCTTAATAATCTAACTTATTATTTTGGGATTAGTTTTCATAACTTTTTCCAAATAAGTTAAGATTTATATATAAGTTTGGAATATGTTATCTTATTTCAAGCTTGTTGTGGGCTTATTTTCCTTGATCTAGCTTATTGTGGGTGAATTTATTTAATTAGCTTTTAAGCTATTTAAATCACATAAGTTCTAAGCTTAGGCTTACAACTTATTAATAAGCTAGCTTTTAATTAGGACTTTTATAATATTTAGTTTACATCTTTAATTAATTGCAATTATTTAATTAATTTAGTTAAATTTATTTTTATCATTAGACTTACTTTTTAATATTGTAGATCTATTAGTTTGTAGCTTAAAAATTAAAGTATTTTCATAAAACCTAAAACAATTAGTTTAGATCTACTAGGTATTTGATAAAAAAAGTGTAGATCTATTAATTTTTAGTTTAAAAATTAATATATTTTTATAAAACTTAAAAAATATTCTAGATCGATTAGTTTTGTTTGAATCTCTTTATTAAATATTCATAGTTGCGTATTATTCTAACCTCTTGTGTTATTGTGATTTTGGCGAATCGATTCATCACGTTTGGTAAAGAGCTTATAGTTTAATAAATTTGGTTCGAGTTTGATTTGGTTGGTCTTGTACTTAACGGGCCATATTTTGTTGCTTTTGGGAGGTCGTGTACTTTATGAGCCATATTTTGTTGCTTATGATTGATTGTGTTTAGAGCGTTATTTTCGGACCACGGGTACCAAAGTTCTCTCTTTTTTAAATTTCTAGCTTAATCGTTTTAGTTTAATTAATTAGATTAATATAGTTTAAATTGTTTTTTAAATATCTTTTTTATAAAAATCGGTTTAATTAATTTTAAATATTATTATTGTTTTAAAAATAGATTTAATGGTTTAAAACTAGTTTTCATTTAGATAAGCTTATTATTAGTATAAAGTTTACACTTTTTTGTGATTATTAAGCTTATTAGTATATAAAGCTTAAAGCTTTATCATCTAAAAGATTAATAAGCCAAAAAGTTTAAAGCTTTACGCTTTATTATTAATTTTATCTTTATTTTCATTTTCTTGTCATTTTTACTTCTTATTAAGTGCTTGCATTTAGATTAATTTTGCATTTAGATTAATTAATATTTTTAATTATAATATAGGTTTGTTGCATCTTAGATTTAATTAGTTTAATCTGTAGTGTAATTGTCTTGCATTTTAGAAATATTTTATGTGAACTATTTGCGCTTTTATTTTTATATATTCCTTAGCCTTAAATACTATTCCATTTTAAGTTTAAATTAGACATAGATTCAAAACAAGTACAATTAACCAAAAACAATTAATCTCTACAATAAAATTAGATTTCAATTCGAGACGATTTGAGGAACGAAAAATACATTAAATAACTTGCTAAAAACGGTTATTAAACGCCTATGGGTCGGTTCACCAAAACAAAATGACACGACGAGGATGAACGCCTATGGGTCGGTTCATCAAAACAAAATGATTCGATTAAAAGCACATGCGACTAAATATGGCCAGTCATGTACCAACCATTACTTAGTTAAAATTCTTACGACAATGATACATGAAACAAAATTGTGAGTTTTATGAAGACCATGATGATTACCCACTAATCACATGTCATATTCTTAGAGCCTACAGGTCAAAACCTTGGCTCTGATACCATAATTGTAACACCCCATTTTGATAAATGGAATATCACAGGATAATTATGGCGTGTCATCAAAGCATGCAAGGTAAATGTCCAAAAATATTAAATGACCATAAAAGGAAATACCAGAAACAAACATTGGTAGTCCAACATAAGATCACACACATGAATATAAGTACTGAAATGGAAAAGGACTAAACAATGTCCAAAGAAATGGAGTAATGTAATGTATGGAAAATGCATAAAGTAATGAAGGCTAGATAGCTTCCATCCTTATGCACATACTCTTAAATCCTACGAGCGTCCCTGAGTACCTTCCGTTTAGGAACATGAAAGGAAAACGGCTGAGCTAAACGCCTAGTGAACAGATATACAAGTATAGCATGAAATGACATAGGCATAAAAGACTAATAGCAGTGGAAATATATAAGTCCTAGATAACCTAAAACATGTTTATAAAACTGGTTTTATAGTTTGAAAACACTTATGTTTTTATATGAAAACTGTATTAGCCCATATAGGTCATGAGGTTCCACCGTGCATGGATACTTGGAGGGGAGACCTCATCATGAAATTAGAGGGGATGCCTCTAATTAATTAGTCTGGGTAGGAGGGATCAACTCCTTGTGAAGGATGCAAGGCACACACCACATTCACCATGGAAATCGTGTAAATCATGTAACTAGGATGCACCCATACACCCCACATGATAATACAAATATATCGCCAAAACTGAAAAGGGACGCCACGAGCAATCACTCTGTCGTGAGGAAGTCATAACACTAGTGCCTCTATTGTTATGGTTATGGTACCTCAATAACTAGGTGACATGGCATGCATGTATATGGCTTAGGCATAACAAACTAACATAAGCAGATCAAAACATATAAAAAAAATACTTGGGGAAAACAGTTGGCTGCAAACAGGGAATCCTAATAAGGAAAGAGAATGTCCATACTGAAGGACGGAATATCTGTACCTTGTATCCAATGAATGAGGAAATATGAAAGGATGAAAAGTCCTACTCCGACCTCACTATTGCTTCATAAATAAGGGACATGTATGAGCTGTCTGATATCTGAGTATGTTACTGGTTCTTGTATGTTCTTAACACGTTTTATATGTTCTTGTCTTATTTTACTACTTAAATGATATACTGTATTATTCAGGTATTTCATGTCTTATGAACATGTATTATATTGTATTCTTGTATTATTATACTTGTAGTGTAATAATAAGTAATTTTCTAAATATATCAGGTTTCCAAAATAGAAAGTTTCCAAAAAAAGATAGTTTCCAAAATTATAAAGTTTCCAAAAATAGATCAGTTTATAAAAATATAAAGTTTCTAAAAATAGTAAGTTTCCTGAAATAGAAAGTTTTCATAAATAGAAAAAAGCTGGATTAATAAGCTAAAGGTATACGCTAGTGTTTATTAATCATATACTATAAGTCATGATGATTATTAGTAAAGTTTATTAAATTTAAATACTTAGGTTAAAATGATTATTAATTAAAAATAATAGTCCATGGTTTATTAATTAATAAAGTGTCATGGTTTAATAATAAACTTTACCTTATGTGTTTTTAATTAAATTAAGTCATGTAAAATACTTAGGTTATAATCATGTATTATTAATTTAAGGGCAAATTGCATAAAAGTGTACCCAACTTATACTTAATTTCAATTTAATGTACAAAACTTTTTTTTTCTCAATTTAATGTATCAAACTTTTTTTAATTAGAATGTAAGATCACAAACAAGTTTCCAAGTCATTTAGTAGGTTATCAATTTTCCAATGACATTTTTGAATACCCGCCACTACCATCTTCATTTACCACCATAACCACTAATCACCGTCACCTTCATGTATTACCACAATCCACCAAAATCACCCACCACTACCATGTTTCACCGTAACAAAACAAAAACAAATGAAATAAAATTCAAAAAAGAAACAGAGAAAGCTTTTATGTTCATGTAATTCGCTCCAATTTATAGTGAAACCAGTTACGAAAAATGATATGACAATAACTTAATATTAGCTAACATTATGAGTATCTATAAAAATGAAAAATGAATTAAGGCTATTCTTGACAAATGGACAAAAACGAAAAAGAAAAACACAAACGAGGAATTAATTAACTTACTTTTTCCGAAAGAATAATCTCCTTTTCTCCAAACTGCAACAATTAAATATTAAAAATGCTTAAATTCTGGTTTAATGATCTTCACTTTAACATTTATTTAAGCGTAATGTGTTGGATTGTAAAAACCGCATGCTTTTACCATGAATAGTTTCCTTAAGATCGTACGTACTAGATTAACACTTTACTATTATAGTATGATTACGTTCACGTGTTAGAATTTTACGTATTACGTACGTGTTAGAACACGATAAGTATTTATTACGTACGAACACACAATAATTATTTAACAATAATTAATCACGAGCATGTGATCATGAAATCATGAACGTAATTAAATCACGAACTAATATTAATTACGTATATATATTTATTACGAGCACGAATAAATATATTAAGTCACGGTTAATATTTAACGAGAACACATAAAACACGAACACAAATAAACACGAACGAACACTTAAATATCGAAACACGGAAAACGGTACGGGTACCCCATGTGGGGCCCCCTTAACCGCGGCTACACCAGAAGATGGGCCAAGCCCATCTAGATTTTTAACTAACAAGGGGTTAATGTGAAATCTTGTTTTCATTTTTCACTTTACAGTAAAAACATTAAAAACCCTAAAAAGATTTTTGGCTTCTTCCTTCTTGTCCTCTTTGGCCGCCGCATACAACACAAGAAAAGGGGGTGGTCGTTTGATTTTGATCTTGAATCTTGTACGTGTGTTCGTGTGTGTTCATCCTCGTTAGATCTACGCATTCGGTATACCTTTTTAATCCTTTTTCTTTTAGATTTGATTTAATAAAATTAAATAAGAACATGATGTTTTTAAAAACCTCATTAAAAACATAAATCAAACATGTAATTGGTTATGGGGTAAATCAAAACGGATGTTTTTAGGGGTGTTTGTTTGGCCGACGCCTAAAACGAACCCCAAGGGGTCTCGGTTTGGCTTATAGACCACCACCGAGACCATATGGTCCCGGTAGGGTAGTGTGGGTCCCACGGCAGCAGCAACAAGGGGGAAACCCCGAGGTGGTTCGGGGTATTGAGTTGATTTCGAGGATGGTTCATGGTTACTAGTCACGATCCGGTTCATAGTTTATGTTAATGTGATGTTTTTAATAATCATATGTTATAAATTAAATTAATAAAATATGACATGATTAATTTAATAAAACATGACCTAGGATATAATTTAATTATTAGATCATGGAATTATTAACCTAAGTATTTATATCTTTCTAGACTTATAATTAATTCATTATTTAAAAACCATGGTTATAATTAATTAATTAACATGACTTAGGTTATATTATTAATAAATAATAGTACATGTTTTAACCTAAGTATTTAACTTTATTTAATAAAAACATGATATATTTAATTAAATACTTTTAACCTATAGTTTATTTAAATTACATGTAATAATTAATAAACTATACATTATATCATTATGACTTAGAATAATAATCAGAAAACACTTAAGCTTATATACTTAGCTTATTTAACCAGCTTATATCTAATTATGGAAACTTTCTATTTTTAGAAACTTATTAATTCAGGCAGCTAATCTATTTATGGAAACTTTCTATTTTTAGAAACTTATTTAATTAAGGCTGCTAATCTATTTAGGGAAACTTTCTATTTTTAGAAACTTATCTATTTTAAGTAGTAATTCTATTTTTGGAAACTTTCTATTTTTGTAAACTTTCTATTTTTGGAAACTTTCTATTTTTGGTAACTTTCTATTTTTGGAAACTTTCTATTTTAGGAAACCTGCTATTTTTAGAAAGTTACTTATTATTACACAGTAAGTATAATAATACATGAAATACAAGTAATACTTAATCAGAATAGACAGAATATAAGATAAACACAGTTTAAGGCTTAAAACAGTAAAACGTGACATGAACGTATAAAATAAGCTAAGACATGTAATAAGTGTGAAAACACTTATCCTTTTACCACTTATTTCCAATAATAACAAGACCAAAACGTGTAGTTTATGTCGTAAAAGTCAGAATTATGCGTGGTTTGTGTTTTTATTGTGTTTTAGGAGCAAATGATGAAAAAGGAAGAAAACACGGGCTTTCACGGGCTTTTATCGAAGAAAACGAGAAAAGACGAAGTCAAAAGATCAAGAGTGCAAAAAGAACGGAAGTCCAAGGCCTATTCTGAAGATTTTTCGAAGAAAAAGTCTACATATACATCGACAAATCCCGAGACGACTTCCCGAGACGACTTCGTGAAAGACAAAGGATTTAAATCGAGTCGAGAAGATAGAAAGAAGAGGCAACACATTCACACCTTCCCATTTTCCCTATAAATACCCTCCTAATACACATTTGGAGGGTTGGTTAGTTTTTAGTAGTTAGTTTCATTTTCATTTTTCCTTTCTAGTTTTTAGAGAGAGAAAGTTCAAAACTTTCTCTCACTAAGTTTTCATCTTTTTTTTCTTTTAATCTTTCAAGATTAAGCCTTTTGTATTTGGATTCCATTAATCATGTTCAAGTTAAGCTTTTTGTTCATTAATCTCTTTCTACCTTTCTTGATTTAAGTTTACTTTTGGTGCGAAATATATTTGATCCGTGTTGATCTTGATGTTTTTGTGCTTAAAAAGTTAATCTTTTTATTCCTACATAAGCTTTCAAACGGATAAGCTTTAAGATCTTTGTGCTTATTGGCTTATTTGTGTGTTTAGCTTATTTACTTTTTGAAAGTTTTCTTAAAAAGTTTCTTCTTTTATGGTTTGATTTAAAAGATTGCTTATTTTAAGTTGGAAAAGTTGTTATTTGTGCTTATTTAGTCCTTTTCATTATAGATTCGTTCAAGTTTTGGTGTTAGCTTATCATCCTAGCTTATCACTTAGCTTATTTTTCGAATCAAAAGTTAATCGGAAAAGGTTTAAACCCTTTCCGATTGAAGCATTCCGATTAGCCCTATTGTATTCCGATCTCTATGATCGGATTAGGTAGTTAGTATTCCGATTTTCATCTTGGTATTCTGATCATTGGATAGGAATAGGGTTTTAGTAAATTCCGATTGTGGTGGTTTGAGTGACATTCCGATTGGATTTATTTGTTAATTATTCCGATTGCTATCTCTCTACACATTCCGACGAGGGTGTTGTTATTGATATTCCGATTGGAGCTATTTGGCCTTATTCTGACAGTATATTCCGATCAGCCATATTTTCCAACATTCCGATTGCACTTTCCGACCAGAATTCCGATTAGATTCCGATTTGGCATTCTGATGGTTTAATTTCTTGTTTTTACAAAGTTTTCAAGTTTTAGGTTTATTAAGTGTTCAAGTATTTTTCTAATCTTGTCTTTAAGTTTTCAAGCATTTATTTTTAACTCGTTATTTTAGTTTAATCTTTAAAGCTCTTATTTTACTCAACGACATTTACATATTTGCTATTAGTTTAAAATAGATAATCAACCAAACCATTTATCTTCCACCAAGAACAATTGAGTCACACTTTCAACCAATAGTCACTTCGAAAAGATTCGGACGATAATATTTTATACTTGGTGTAAAAGCTTTGTATTAAAATGGCGCCGCTGCCGGCTCTTTTCGTTAAGATAAAAGGTTTTAGGTGAGAGACGCGTTGGATTTTGGGATCCGTTCATCTTTGAACGTTATTTTCCTTGCTTTAAAATTTCAAAAATCCTAAAAAATATAAAATTTTCAAAAATACAAAAAAAAATAAAAATAAAAAAAATAAAAAACCAAAAATATTTCTTGCTTTGTTAGTTCTTTTGCAGGTGTATGCGCACTCGATCAATGTCTTATCAAGAGCCCGAGACTCTCGATAACTTAGACATGGCCGGTGTACACAACAACAATAATAATCCACCTCAAAACAACATGAATAATAACAACAATGAACCTCTACCGGACAATCGCCCTATGATCGAACTTTTGCAAGCACATGTAGAGGGCAACCACGATGGTATTGTCATACCCGCGATTGGAGCCAACAATTTTGAGCTCAAATCCGGCTTTATTCAGATGGTCTCTGCTCAACCATTCTTGGGACGTACCATTGATGATCCTCATGACCACATCAAAAGGTTCCTTCAACTCACGAATACGGTCAAATTCAATGGGGTTTCACAAGAGGTAATTCGCTTGCAACTTTTTCCTTTCTCCTTAGAGGGACAAGCCCGGCATTGGCTTGATAAGGAACCGCCACAAAGTATTCTTACGTGGACGGACTTAGAGACCAAATTCATAAACTACTTTTTCCCACCCTCTCGTACTACCGCTTTGCGGAATGAAATCATTACTTTTGAACAAAAGTACGATGAGACTTTTAGTAAATCTTGGGACCGGTTTAAAGAACTTTTAAGAAAGTGCCCACAACATGGTTTTACCAAAGTGCACCAAATTAATACTTTTTACAATGGTTTAAGCATGAATGACCAAGATTCACTAAATAGTGCTTCGAGGGGTAATCTTTTGGTTAAGTCTTCTAATGCCGCTTGGGATATTATTGCGAACAAGTCTAGAGTGCAAACCAAGAGTGTTTGGACCAATGTGGCTAGTGCTAGCACTAATGAGAGCGACAAGAGACTTGATAAGCTTACGTCGTTTGTTGAATCACTTGCTCTCCAAGCCGCTAACAATACTAAAGCTATCACTGCCCAAGCCAATGCTATGACTCAATCTTGTGATATATGCGGGGGATCTCACTCATAGACCGATTGTCCTTCGACTCACGACAATTCGGAAAATGTTTATGCCGCCAACGGTACCTATGCTACAGGAAGCTATCAAGCACGTCCTCAAGGTGACCGCAACTTGCTCAGCTATCGCTCAAACAACTTTCTTTCACCTCCCGGTTTTCCCCCACAAAACCCGAACAACCTCAATCGCAACAATCAAAACCAACCACGTGCCCCAACTCCATATCAAAACCAAAGAAACCAATATCCACCTAAAAGAAACAACCAAGTTTACCAACAACCTACTTATCAACCACCCGCCTATCATGCTCCTCTTCCCAACCAACCCACAGCCTTACACCAAGATGTTGAAACCTACATGAGGTATAACGATGTCATCGTGCAAAATCTTCAACGGGAAATGGCCAACATGAAAGCAGATATGGTGAAGCAAGGGAATGATCTTTGAGCTGATATGCGAAACACTTTGGCAAGTCAAACGAATGACTTGAGGAATATGATGGCTAGTTTCTTCCCTAATAATCAAGCCTCTGGATCGGGTTATCTTCCGAGTAACACCGTTGCTAATCCAAGAGGGGAGATGAAAGCAATCACCACTCGTAGTGGAAAAGGTTTAAAGGAACCCGAGCTTCCTACACCTACACTGGTGATTGTGACAAAGGAAAACGAGTCACCTTCTCTAAATCCTCCATCTTCTATTCCTCCAACTTCTACTTCTCCAATTCCACCACCTTCTACTTCTACCCCTCCACCACCCAAGGATGTGAGTGCGAATTCTATCCCAAAGCCTTTATCTCAACCCAATATACCTTATCCTTCGAGGTTGAGGAAAGAGAAATTGAAGAACAAGGATGATATTCAGGTTTCGAACTTTCTTAAAATGTTCAAAGAACTGAATTTCAATATCTCCTTTGCTGAGGCTCTCACTCACATGCCCAAATACGCTAAAATGTTTAAAGATCTTCTCAGTGATAAGGATAAGCTTCTTGACATTGCTCAGACCCAACTTAATGAGAACTGCTCTGCAATGCTCTTAAGGAAATTGCCCACCAAACTTGGTGATCCGGGTCGTTTCTTGATTCCTTGCAACTTCCCGGGAGTAGAGAATTGCATGGACCTAGCCGATCTAGGTGTCAGTATTAACTTAATGCCATTAAGTGTTTGGAAGAAATTATCTCTCCCCGAGCTAGTCCCCACACGAATGACTTTGGAATTAGCTAACCGTACGGTTGCTTATCCAGTGGGGATAGCCGAAGACGTCTTCGTCGGTGTTTGACAAATTCACCTTTCCGGCGGATTTTGTTGTCGTTGACTACGAGATGGACCCCCGTGTTCCATTAATCGTTGGACGTCCATTCCTGAGGACCGGTCGCACTCTCATTGATGTAGCCGCTGGAGAATTAATCATGAGAGTTGGTGACGATAAAATCGTCTTCAACATGGGTAAACTTTCTAAGCAGCCTTCAGAAAACGAGAGTGTTAATTTCATTGATGTTCTTGATGAGGCTTGTGAAGAACATTTCAAAGACGCTTGTAAAAGTGGTTCTTCTTCTCTACCCATTGTTGAGACCGTTGCCTAAATTGCTCCGACATTGACTCCTTTTGGAGAAAGTGACTTGGATGATTTTGAAGCTAGCTTGGGTCCTCTCAATCTTAAGTATCATGATTCTCCCACCGATTGGGATGAAGACATTCGTACCATTGAGAAACTTCTCAATGAGGACCATATTTCTCCACAGTCTCCTAAGGCTATCTCTATCGATGAACCGAATTTGACTACGCCTTCCATCGAAAATCCTTCGGATTTAGAGCTTAAGGACCTACCGTCTCATCTCGAGTACGTTTTCCTTGAAGACAACAACAAGTTACCGGTCATCATCGCTAAATACCTGAAAGAAGAAGAGAAATCCTGACTTATCGCCGTGCTGAAGAATCACAAGAAAGCTATTGCATGGAAAATCTCCGATATTCTTGGAATTGATCCTCACTTTTGCACACATAAAATTCTCATGGATGACGACTTTAAACCCACTATTCAAAGCCAAATAAGGGTGAATCCTAAGATCCATGACGTAATTAAAAAAGAGGTTATCAAACTTCTTGATGCGGGAATGATCTATCCTATCTCGGATTCACCATGGGTTAGTCCCATCCATTGTGTGCCTAAAAAAGGCGGAATCACCGTTGTTCCCAATGAAAACAACGAGTTGATTCCTACTCGTCTCGTTACATGGTGGAGAGTTTGTGTAGACTATCGCAAACTCAATGATGCTACGCGAAAGGATCATTTCCCCTTCTTTTCATGGACCAAATGCTTGAACGTCTAGCGGGTAATGACTATTACTTCTTTTTAGACGGTTTCTTCGGGTATTTTCAAATTCCCATCGATCCCAAAGACCAAGAGAAAACCACATTCACTTGTCCTTATGGAACATTTGCCTACAAAACAATGCCTTTCGGCTTATGCAATGCTCCTGGGACGTTCCAAAGGTGAATGATGGCTATCTTCCATGACATGGTTGAAGAAACTATGGAAGTCTTCATGGATGATTTCTCGGTTTATGGTGATTCTTTCTCTTCTTGCCTTGTCAATTTAGAACGCATGCTTAAGCGGTGCGAAGACACTCGCCTTGTTCTAAATTGGGAAAAATGCCATTTCATGGTAAAAGAGGGCATCGTGCTAAGACTCCAAATCTCCAAAGCCGGTCTTGAAGTGGACCGTGCTAAAGTCGATGTTATTGCTAAATTGCCTCCACCTTCAACCGTGAAGGGTGTGAGAAGTTTCCTCGGTCATACGGGCTTCTATCGTCGATTCATCCAAGATTTTTCTAAAATCGCTCGCCCGATGACCCACCTCTTGAAAAAAGATACTCCTTTCATCTTTTCCAAAGAGTGTCTTGAATCCTTCAATCTTCTTAAGGATAAGCTAACTAAGGCACCGGTATTGGTTACCCCTAATTGGGAGCTACCTTTTGAGTTGATGTGTGATGCTAGCGACTTTGCTATTGGAGCGGTTTTGGGCCAAAGAGTGAACAAACACTTCCAACCAATCCATTACGCTAGCAAGACAATGACGGGGGGCTCAATTGCATTATACCACTACCAAAAAAGAGCTTTGAGCTGTAGTGTATGCTTTTGAAAAGTTCCGCCCCTATCTTGTCCTTTCTACCACCATCGTGTATACCGATCATTCCGCGTTAAAGTACTTGATGACTAAGAAAGAATCTAAGCCAAGACTTCTTTGTTGGGTTTTGCTCCTTCAAGAATTCAACATTGAAATTCGTGACAAAAAGGGAGCTGAAAACCTAGTCGCGGATCATCTCAACAGACTTGATGATCCTTATCAAGGGAATCATCCGAACAAAGAAATCAATGACTCTTTTCCCCTTGAGGCCTTAATGTCTATCAATCCAAATCTCGATGACACCCCGTGGTTTGCGGACATTGCAAACTACTTAGCGGGTGGAATTCTCAAGGAAGGGTTCACGTCCTAACAAAATAAAAAGTTCTTTAAAGATATTGAACATTATTTCTTGGACGACCCTTACCTTTTCAAACAATGTGCTGATCTGATTATTCGTCGATGTGTTGATGGGCCGGCAGCGGTACAAATCCTTGATGCTTGCCATAAAGGACCCACTGGTGGTCACTTTGGTCCCAATTACACCGCGAAGAAAGTATTCGACTCTGTATTCTATTGGCCCACCATTTATCATGACGCTCACGACATGGTTAAACATTGTGATGCTTGCCAAATACAAGGCACGATCACACATAAAGATGAGATGCCTCAAAATTTCATACAAGAATGTGAAATCTTTGATGTATGGGGCATCGACTTTATGGGGCCATTTCCATCATCTAAAGGGAACAAGTACATCCTCATAGCCGTTGACTACGTTTCCAAATGGGTTGAAGCTAAGGCTCTCCCAACGAACGATGCGAGGGTGGTTGTGAACTTTTTGAAGCAACAGTTTGCTCGATTCGGTGTTCCTCGTGCTATAATCAGTGACCGCGGGACTCATTTTTGCAATGATCAGTTTGCAAGAGTCATGGCTAAGTATGGTGTTAATCATCGTCTTTCCACCGCCTATCATCCCCAAACCAATCGTCAAGCCGAGATTTCCAACCGTGGATTGAAGCGAATTCTGGAACGTACTGTGGGAGAGCATCGTGCCGCGTGGGCCGATAAGTTAGATGATGCTTTGTGGGCTTTCTGTACTGCTTATAAGACCCCGATTGGTTGTACACCTTATCGTCTTGTGTACGGGAAAGAATGCCAACTCCCTATCGAGCTGGAACATAAGGCGTACTAGGCTTGAAGTGGGCTAACTTCGACATCAACAAAGCCGGTGATCTCTGCAAGATTCAACTCAACGAGCTAAATGAACTGAGGAATGAAGCTTACGAGAACTCACTGATCTACAAAGAGAAGACCAAGATCATCCATGATGCAAGGATTAAGAACAGAGAGTTCCACGTTGGTGATCAAGTCTTACTTTTTAACTCTCGGTTGAAGATCTTCTCGGGCAAGTTGAAGAGCCGCTGGTCTGGTCCATTCACCGTCGCCAAAGTCTTTCCATATGCGACCATTGAGCTTTCTCAGCCAAATGGGCCCAATTTCAAGGTGAATGGCCAGCGTTTGAAGCTGTACTTTGGTGAGGACATCTCTCATGAGATGATTCCATCCCTCACCACATTTCCCATGAACTAATTTTGGTTCGAGTCAGGCTCGTGACTCGGTAAACAAAAACAAGCGCTTCTCGGGAGGCAACCCATGATCTATCCTTTATCGTTTTCATAATAAGTGTAGGGGGGAGCCCGGTATGTGTTTGTTGTCTTGTTTCTTATTCTCTTTAGGGATTCAAGCTTCAAAGAGCACCTCGATGACTTTTGACGAACCGTGATCCCGTGTTCCCATCTTCCCGGTTCTATCCTAAACTGTCGTGATTCAATATTTCATATCTTATATGTTCACATTGAAATCACTTTAGTTGTCCTTTCCTTAGCAAGATTTAAACAAAGTGCACAATGTCCTAAGTGTAGGGGAGTTTACTCCCACATGCTTAAACATTGAGGACAATGTTTATATCAAGTGTAGGGGGGACTTCTATCGAAGTTAGTGGTCTTTTCCATGAATGTGCCCTCATTTTAACCGGAAAATTTGATTTTTTGACATTTTTCAAAAATTTTAATCTATTTTGGCCTAGTTGTATAGTTGTATTTTCCTTTGTTATGATTATTTTCTTTCCTTGCTAGAATAAATTTTTAATAAAGTGGTTTTAAATTTTTCAAAGTCATGAACATTTTTACTCCACCCGAGTTTACTTATCTAAGTTCACGCTAGCTAGTATCCTTAACGTGTTTAAGTCAAGTTTTGCTAGGCTTTTATACAGGGAGCTTTAATACGCGAAAGTCTTAACTCTTACGGGTTAAGAACAAGAACTTTTCGCAAGTTCCTATAATTGATCCTAGAGAGTTGTTTATCAAAGGAACTTTAAAATGCGATTTCTAAACTTGAAAAATTCTAAGAATTTGCAAGATCCTATAGATGACTCGAAAACCCAAAACTTTGATTTAATAGGCTAAGCATCCACGAGTCTCATTCCTTGAGATTTTAAACTGTGGAGGACGAGAGATGATAGAGTCAATTATAAGTTTGGTATTCTTTCGTGAATTTATGTGAGTTAATTATGAGCCTATTCTCCCATCGCTTGTTAATAAATTTATCTGCAATAAATAAGGTTGTACGATTTGAAAAGTTACTTAGCTTCTAGCCCAAGATCGTTTAAAAGTTGCTCGGTATTAATTAGAGTTCATAGCCAAGGCATAACTTATTGAAGCGGGATGCGAAGATTGGCGAGTCCGAAAAGGCCCTAACAAGGCATGAGGGCTACAGTTTGTTACTAAAGATCCAAAAGTGATGTGAAAGATCATTTATCGATAATCAATATGAAGGATCGAGACACACGAAGAAAAGCAAATACTCCCCAAAAGATCATGGAGAAGTCTATCCAAAAAGGCCCTAACAAGGTATGAGGATAAATAGATCCAAGTCCTAAAAGGAGGCGGATCGTTGTATATCAAAGTCCAAAATAAAGATTGGAGAAAAATGAAGAAGTCGTGGTCCAAAGATGAAGAATCTCTCAAAACCTCAAGTGAAGAAATTCCTATTATGAAGAGAAGACCATAATTTCAAGAACGTCTCTCAAAGATTTGAAGTATGAAGTCGCTGCCAAATATCGATCCGAGAAAGGTCTCAAATCGTGAAGCGAGTTATGCCAAGATATGAACTTTATGAGGTCCCGAGAAGCAGTTTTAAAAGATTTTGTCCTTTAGCTAACTATTGATTAAATCGTTCACTTTATTTTTGTCCTAAATAACTATCGAAATAAGTCAAACAATGCATCCTCGTGATCATTCAAGACAAAAATAAAATATAAGAGATACACCTGGGAATAAGGGAGTCTAAGTGAATAATTGGCCCACATGAATTCGTGTTAGTTTGCTAACTTATAATAACAATGATCTCGTTTTTAAACTTGGTATGGGGAACGTGAAACTTGAGGATGATAAACGTTTATGGCAGCCAAAACCCAATGTAAGTCTTTGATTTCTTTACTTGTTTTTATCTTTTTACTTTCCATAAATGTTTAGTGTTCAATAAAGGCCAAGGTGGGTTATTTATGATGGAAAATGTAAACCGTGCTTTAAAATTAATGCATTGCATGAGGGCATTGCAATGGTCAAGTGTAGGGGATTTAATAAGTGTGAAAACACTTATCCTTTTACCACTTATTTCCAATAATAACAAGACCGAAACGTGTATTTCATGTCGTAAAAGTCGGAATTATGCGTGGTTTGTGTTTTTATTGTGTTTTAGGACCAAATGATGAAAAAGGAAGAAAACACGGGCTTTCACGGGCTTTTATCGAAGAAAACGAGAAAAGACGAAGTCAAAAGATCAAGAGTGCAAAAAGAACGGAAGTCCAAGGCCTATTCTGAAGGTTTATCGAAGAAAAAGTCTAAAGACGGAAGTTTAATGAAGTCGAAGAACTCAAGTCTAATTGAAGAAGAAAATTACAAGACAAGTTCAATATACATCGACAAATCCCGAGACGACGTCGTGAAAGACAAAGGATTAAAATCGAGTCGAGAAGATAGAAAGAAGAGGCAACACATTCACACCTTCCCATTTTCCCTATAAATACCCTCCTAATACACATTAGGAGGGTTGGTTAGTTTTTAGTAGTTAGTTTCATTTTCATTTTTCCTTTCTAGTTTTTAGAGAGATAAAGTTCCAAACTTTCTCTCACTAAGTTTTCATCTGTTCTTTCTTTTAATCTTTTAAGATTAAGCCTTTTGTATTTGGATTCCACTAATCAAGTTCAAGTTAAGCTTTTTGTTCATTAATCTCTTTCTACCTTTCTTGATTTAAGTTTACTTTTGGTACGAAATATATTTGATCTGTGTTGATCTTGATGTTTTTGTGCTTAAAAAGTTAATCTTTTTATTCCTACATAAGCTTTCAAACGGATAAGCTTTAAGATCTTTGTGCTTATTGGCTTATTTGTGTGTTTAGCTTATTTACTTTTTGAAAGTTTTCTTAAAAAGTTTCTTCTTTTATGGTTTGATTTAAAAGATTGCTTATTTTAAGTTGGAAAAGTTGTTATTTGTGCTTATTTAGTCCTTTTCATTATAGATTCGTTTAAGTTTTCGTGTTAGCTTATCATCCTAGCTTATCACTTAGCTTATTTTTCGAATCAAAAGTTAATCGGAAAAGGTTTAAACCCTTTTCCGATTGAAGCATTCCGATTAGCCCTATTGTATTCCGATCCCTATGATCGGATTAGGTAGTTAGTATTCCGATTTTCATCTTGGTATTACGATCATTGGTTCGGAATAGGGTTTTAGTACATTCCGATTGTGGTGGTTTGAGTGACATTCTGATTGGATTTATTTGTTAATTATTCCGATTGCTATCTCTCTACACATTCCGACGAGGGTGTTGTTCTTGATATTCCGATTGGAGCGATTTGGCCTTATTCCGACAGTATATTCCGATCACCCATATTTTCCAACATTCCGATTGCACTTTCCGACCAGAATTCCGATCAGATTCCGATTTGGCATTCCGATGGTTTAATTTCTTGTTTTTACAAAGTTTTCAAGTTTTAGGTTTATTATGTGTTCAATTATTTTTCTAATCGTGTCTTTAAGTTTTCAAGCATTTATTTTTAACTCGTTATTTTAGGTTAATTTTTAAAGCTCTTATTTTACTCAACGACATTTACATATTTGCTATTAGTTTAAAATAGATAATCAACCAAACCATTTATCTTCCACCAAGAACAATTGAGTCACACTTTCTACCAATAATCAATTCGAAAAGATTCGGACGATAAGATTTTATACTTAGCCTAAAAGCTTTGTATTAACATGATATAAAACCCGTTACGTATTTAGTAATCAGATACTTATTCACGTATGTATTTATGTAGCATTAGTGATACCGAAGTAGGATTCTCCTCAGTTCGTATTCTTCGTTCACTGGACATAAGGTACGGATTCCCGTCCTTTTAGTATAGACATTCTTTTCTTATTAGGATTCTCCGTATGCAGCCAAATGTTTTCCCGTAGTATAAGTTTATATGTTTTATTTGCTTATGTTTAATTTAGAATACCTATAGCCATATACATGCATGACCAGTTTCACCTAGTTATGGAGGTACCATAACCATAACATTAGAGGCACTGATGTTATGACTTCACCACGGCGGAGTGATTTCTCGTGGCGTCCCTTCAGCTTTTGGCCATATTATTATATTTATCATGTGGGGCGTATAGGTGCATCCTAGTTACATGTTTTTCAGCAGATTACTTAGTGTGAATGTGGTGTGTGCCTTGCATCCTTCACGAGGAGCTGATCCCTCCTACCCAAACCAGTATATTAAATTAGAGGCAGCCCCTCTAATTTGCATGATGAGGTCACCCCTCCAAGTATTCATGCACAGTGGATTTTCATGACCTATATTGGCTAATGGTAGAATATGCTAAACTGTTTTTATAAGATAAACATAAGGCTTTTCAAACTATAAAACCAGTTTTACCAAGACTTAACCAAGTTATTCGGGACTTAGTTTCTTCCGATGTTATATGTTATATGCTTATCCTATTCATGCTTTATTGTACATCCGTGCACTGAGCGTATTGCTCAGCCGTTTTCCTTTTCTATGTTCCCAAAACAGCAGGTACTCAGGGACGCTCGTAGACTTTAAGCGTACATGGATATGGACTGGAAGCTTTCTATCCTTTCTTTACTTTATGCATTATCTTTACATTGATACTCTTGCTATGGACATTGTTTAGTCCTTTCCTTTACAGTACTTATGTTTGTGTGTGATGAGCTTTACTTTTGGACTACCGATGTTTGATTCCGGTATTTTCCTTTTATGTTCATGTAATGTTTAGACATTTTTCCTTGTATGCTTTGATGACACGCCATAATTACGCGTGACATTCCATTATCAAAATGGGATGTTACAATTATGGTATCAGAGCCAAGGCTTCGACCTGTAGGCTCTCAAAATATGACCTGTGATTAGTGGGTAGTACTATGGTCTTCCTAGAACTGACAGTCGTTTTCATGAATTCATCATTTTTATGCATACACATATATGTCATTGTCGCAGGTTTATGACTAAGTAATGGTTGGTACAGGACTGGCCCTATTTAGTCACATGTGTTTTATCGAAACTTTTAAATTTGGGACCGACCCATAGGCGTCCCCTCGCCATGTCTTTTATTTTGGGTGAATTGACCATAGGCGTTCACTCTCGAGCATACAAAAGTTTTCATAAAACTGCATCATGCATTCATACACAAAATTTTCTTGCATAAAATTCTTCTCTTTAATTTTGGGTATAAATTTTTTTCATGTATATATATTTTATGTTTTGATCTGTTTAATCATATGTTTTATGTTATATTGTCAGATGGTTCTCACACGCGAACTGGAACAACTCAATGATGCAATCCGAGCTGCAATGCAAGCTTTGTTTCCTCAACTGAGGAACAACATCAGGGCTGAGGTTCAAGCTGCCAATAATCAACAGCATAACTAGGCACCTCCTCATCCTCCTCTAGTGACATTAGCAGTATGGCTGGAGAGATTCAACAAGCTCCGTCCTCGAGCTTTTGAGAAAACAGATAGCCACAGTGATGCTGAAAGCTGGTTGGCTCACATCAAGAAGATTTTCAATGCTATGGGCTGTGACCCCGAGTACAAGGCGAGGTTGGCATGCTATCAGTTCGAAGGCGATGTGCTAAATTGGTGGTTAGCGTTGATGCAGTCTAAGAGAGGTGACGAGTGGGTTGCTGGTTTGACTTTGGCTCAGTTCAAGGACAGGGTGATGGAGTAGTTCTTTCCCAAGGCTGAGCAAGACAAGCTCAAGAGGGAGTACCATGGGATCCGACAGAGAGCTGGGGAGAATAGCAACGAGTTTATGCAGCGCTTTTTTCGCTTAGCTGGTTTCCTTGGTCCAGCAGCAGGTACTCCTGAAGAGCAGGCACACCACTTTAGGTGGGCTCTTCGTACATCGGTCGCATACAATCTGGTGTGTGCTACGTTCAACACTGTAGCACAAGTGGCCGATGGAGCACGTAAACTGGAAATGCTGCAGGAGAGAGATGAGTTCGGGGAAGCTGAGAGACCCGACAAGAGGTAAACATTCGTATTCAAGCGGTGATCAATTCGTATTCTTTCCATATATGTCAATTATTCATCTCTTTAAAATGTATCTTCCAGGCAGAAAACTGGGGACCGGTCTCAGCCGGCTACTCAGCAGCAGCCTCATCAGCCCAAGGGAAACGGTCAGACTAACGACTGTTCTTCTACGGATAGGCGTGGCGGTAATAATAATTACCGTAACAACGCTGGACACTCCAACGGTAGTAGGGCCTAATACTTACGCATTTTCTTATGATTTCATGTTATAACTCATATTCTGACACTTTAGCAAAACTTCTACCAGGAACCATGGAAACGGTAGGGACCAGAACCAGAGAGGTTCACAGCCTAGCCGTCCAGCTATCACTGGTATTCAATCTTACGATTATCCGCATTGTCCTTTGTACCCTATTATCATGTCTTATGTAAAATGTTTCATCAGGTTCTCAGCCAGCCAGAGCACCTGCTGGAGGATATACCCATCCTCTTTGTTTTACTTGCCACCGTAGGCACCCAGGGCCATGTCGTCGTAACACTAACGCATGCTTCAAGTGTGGTCTTCCTGGCCATATCATAAAGAATTTCCGTAAGGGCGAGAAGGAGGGCACATCGAGACATGTTGATTCCAAGCCGCCTCCTACCACCGGGCGTGTCTACACGACATCTCGAGACCAGGCCAACAAGTCTATAGGTACCATCACTGGAATCTTGTATATGTATGGTCAAGCTGTGTGTGTTATTTTCGATACGAGTGCTACTCACTCGGTCATTTCTACTGCTTATGCTAAGAACATTAGGATGCTCCCCATGCCACTAGAGAATAGGCTTACTATCTCCACGCCTTTGAGGGACTCTGTATTAATCACCCATGTATACAAGAGTCTTCCCCTAGAATTTGACGATAAGGTTCGACCTGTTGACGCACTTCCGCTGGACATGAATGACTTCGACATGATTTTGGGCATGGATTGGCTATCCAAGCATCATGCTACCATAGATTGCCATTCATATCGATTTATCTTCGGTGATGTTAAAGCACCAGAGTACATTCATAACGAGTTCGTACCCGGACGGTCTGTACAAATCATATCTACCCTGCAAGCGCGTGCACTACTGTCACATGGCTGCGAGGGTTATCTAGCTACGGTTCACGACATGGATGCTGAATCTCCATCAATTCAGGATCAACCAATAGTGTCAGAATTCCAAGATGTATTCCCAGAAGATCTTCCGGGCATAGCCCCTACACGAGAAGTGGATTTCAATATCGAGCTTATTCCAGGAGCTGAACCAATCTCCAAGGTTCCTTATCGCATGGCTCCCATAGAGCTGAAGGAGCTGAAGGATCAACTACAAGAACTTCTAGAACGAGGTTTCATTCGACCGAGCGCATCTCCATGGGGCGCACCGGTCTTATTTGTTAAGAAGAAGGACGGCAGTATGCGTCTTTGCATAGACTATCGCGAGCTCAACAAGATTACTATCCGGAATAGGTATTCACTGCCTCATATAGACGATCTGTTTGACCAACTCCAAGGGGCCAATCACTTCTCCAAGATTGATCTTAGGTCAGGCTACCATCAGCTACGGGTTAAGGAGCAGGACATCGCCAAGACTGCTTTTCGTACCCGCTATGGACAATACGAGTTTGTAGTTATGCCATTTGTCCTGACAAATGCTCCAGCAGTGTTCATGGACTTGATGAACAGAATCTTCCATGAATTTCTGGACAAGTTCGTCATTGTCTTCATCGATGACATCCTGATTTTCTCAAAGTCCAAGGAGGAACACGAAGACCATCTTCGTACAGTACTACAGATTCTTCGCCAGAAGCAGCTGTATGCAAAATTCTACAAGTGTGAGTTCTGGTTAGACAAGGTGGCATTCTTAGGTCACATTGTATCAGCAGAAGGAATCACTATGGATCCAGCGAAGGTTGAGGCCATTACTAAGTGGCCGAGGCCGACATCAGCGACGGAAGTCCGCAGTTTCTTAGTCTTAGCTGGCTAATACCGTAGGTTCATGGAGAACTTTTCCCACTTAGCACTACCATTGACCAAGCTGATGCGGAAAGGGGAGAAATTCGTCTAGACTAAAGAACGAGAGAAGAGCTTTGAAGACCTGAAGCAGAAGCTAGTATCTGCACCTATTCTTACTCTCCCATCTGGTACGGGTGGATTTCAAATCTACAGTGATGCATCGGGGAAGGGACTTGGTTGTGTTCTCATGCAACATGGGAAAGTGATCGCGTACGCTTCATGGCAGCCTAAGCCTTATGAAGAAAATTACCCCACGCATGAATTGGAACTTGCCGCAGTTGTGTTTGCATTGAAGATATGGAGGCACTACTTATATGGAGAATCATGTGAAATTTTCACGGACCACAAGAGCTTGAAGTATATCTTCACTCAACATGAATTGAACATGAGGCAAAGAAGATGGTTAGAGATGTTGAAGGATTATGACATTAATCTACAGTATCATCCCGGAAAGGCAATTGTAGTAGCAGATCCTCTTAGCAGGAAGTCCGGAATGATCAACGGCATTAAGATTGAGGAGGAAATCATAAGAGACTTGGAGCGACTAGACATCAAGATCATGGTACGTGGACAACACGGTTACTGGGATAATCTTAGAGTAGAACCCGAGTTACTCTTTAAGATCAAGGAAGCTCAGAAAGATGATGGAGAAATCTGGGCGATAGTACAGAATTTGGAGAAACAGACGGAATTCAGAGTAGATGCAGATGGTATCGTATGGCAGGGCACGAGACTTTGTGTTCCTGATAACCAAGAACTTCAGGAAGCCTTGTTAGCTGAATTCTCTATACATCCTGGTTCGAATAAGATGTATCATGACATCAAGCAATACTTTTGGTGGAGTGGTATGAAACAGGATGTTTCCACTTACGTCTCCAAATGTCTTACCTGCCAGCATGTTAAGATCGAGCATCAACGATCTGGCGGTCTCCTTCAACCGTTAGATATTCCAGAGTGGAAGTGGGACAAAATCACCATGGATTTTGTTACTGGTCTTCCGCCTACCAAGAGGAAGCACGATGCAATTTGGGTTATCGTAGATCGACTTACCAAATCAGCTCATTTCTTACCGATCCGCAAGGAAGATCCGGTAAGTAAACTCGCCGAAACGTATAGAAGAGAGATCATGAGACTCCACGGTGCTCCATCCAGCATCGTCTCAGACAGAGATCCTCGTTTCACTTCACGATTTTGGAAGAGTCTGTAGAAAGCTTGGGTACACAACTTAAGCTTAGCACGGCTTTTCATCCTCAAACGGATGGACAGTCGGAGCAAACGATTCAGACATTGGAAGACATGTTGACGTCATGTGCGTTGGAATGGAAAGGTGATTGGGACGATTATATCTGTTTGGTGGAGTTTGCATACTACAACAGTTGGCACGCAAGTATCAAGTGTGCTCCTTTCGAGATGTTGTATGGCAGAAAGTGTCGCGCCCCAATCTGCTGGGATCAGGTTGGCGAGTGAACACTTGAAGGACCAGAAATCATAGAGATGAGCAATGAAAAGATCGCAGTAGCTAAGTATAAACTTTAGGAAGCACGGTCACGTCAGAAGAGTTACGCCGATAAGCATCGTAGGGACATACATTTTAACGTAGGAGATCACGTCTTCCTTAAGGTTTCGCCGGCACGTGGTGTTAGACGCTTCGGGATTAAAGGGAAGCTCAGTCCTCGTTTCATCGGACCATTTGATATCATTGAACGAGTCGGTGAAGTATCTTACCGGTTAGCGTTACCTCCGTAGCTTTCACATGTACACAATGTGTTTCATGTGTCCTTACTGAGAGGGTACACAATGTGTTTCACGAGTCGGTGAAGTATCCTACTTCGGTATCACTAATGCTACATAAATACATACGTGAATAAGTATCTGATTACTAAATACGTAACTGGTTTTATATCATATCTTAGCTTATTTTATACGTTCATGTCACGTTTTACTGTTTTAAGCCTTAAACTGTGTTTATCTTATATTCTATCTATTCTGATTAAGTATTACTTGTATTTCATGTATTATTATACTTACTGTGTAATAATAAGTAACTGTCTAAAAATAGTAGGTTTCCTAAAATAGAAAGTTTCCAAAAATAGAAAGTTACCAAAAATAGAAAGTTTCCAAAAATAGAAAGTTTCCAAAAATAGAATTACTGCTTAAAATAGATAAGTTTCTAAAAATACAAATTTTCCATTAATAGATTAGCTGCCTTAATTAAATAAGTTTTTAAAAATAGAAAGTTTCTATAAATAGATTAGCTTCCTGAATTAATAAGTTTCTAAAAATAGAAAGTTTCCATAATTAGATATAAGCTGGTTAAATAAGCTAAGTATATAAGCTTAAGTGTTTTCTGATTATTATTCTAAGTCATAATAATATAATGTATAGTTTATTAATTATTACATGTAATTTAAATAAACTATAGGTTAAAAGTATTTAATTAAATATATCATGTTTTTAATTAAATAAAGTTAAATACTTAGGTTAAAACATGTATTATTATTTATTAATAATATAACCTAAGTTATGTTAATTAATTAATTATAACCATGGTTTTTAAATAATTAATTAATTATAAGTCTAGAATGATATAAATACTTAGGTTAATAATTCCATGATCTAATAATTAAATTATAAACTAAGTCATGTTTTATTGAATTAATCATGTCATATTTTATTAATTTAATTTATAACATATGATTATTAAAAACATCACATTTAAAGAAACCATGAACCGGATCGTGACTAGTAACCATGAACCAGACTCGAAATCAACTCAATACCCCGAACCACCTTGGGGTTTCCCCCTTGTTGCTGCTGCTGTGGGACCCACACCACCCAACCGGGACCATATGGTCTCGGTGGTAGTCTATAAGCCAAACCGAGACCCCCTTGGGGTTGGTTTAGGCGTCGGCCAAACAAACACCCCTAAAAACATCCGTTTTGATTTACCCCATAACCAATTACATGTTTGATTTATGTTTTTAATTAGGTTTTTAAAAACATCATGTTCTTATTTAATTTTATTAAATCAAATCAAAAAGAAAAAGGATTAAAAAGGTATACCAAATGCGTGGATCTAACGAGGATGAACACACACGAACACACGTACAAGATTCAAGATAAAAATCAAACGAACACCGCCTTTTCTTGTGTTGTATGCGGCGGCCAAAGAGGACAAGAAGGAAAAAGCCAAAAATCTTTTTAGGGTTTTTAATTTTTTTACTGTAAAGTGAAAAATGAAAACAAGATTTCACATTAACCCTTGTTAGTTAAAAATTTAGATGGGCTTGGCCCATCTTTTCGTGTAGCCACGGTTAAGGGGGCCCCACATAGGGTACCCGTACAGTTTTCCGTGTCTCGATATTTAAGTGTTCGTTCATGTTTATTTGTGTTCGTGTTTTATGTGTTCTCGTTAAATATTACCCGTGACTTAATATATTTATTCGTGCTCGTAATAAATAAATATATATATATATATATATATATATATATATATATATATATATATATATATATATATATATATATATATATATATATATATATATATATATATATATATATATATATATATATATATATATATATATATATATATATTTATTACGAGCACGAATAAATATATTAAGTCACGGGTAATATTTAACGAGAACACATAAAACACGAACACAAATAAACATGAACGAACACTTAAATATCGAGACACGGAAAACTGTACGGGTACCCCATGTGGGGCCCCCTTAACCGTGGCTACACGAAAAGATGGGCCAAGCCCATCTAAATTTTTAACTAACAAGGGTTAATGTGAAATCTTGTTTTCATTTTTCACTTTACAGTAAAAAAATTAAAAAGGCTTTTTCCTTCTTGTCCTCTTTGGCCGCCGCATACAACACAAGAAAAGGCGGTGTTCGTTTGATTTTTATCTTGAATCTTGTACGTGTGTTCGTGTGTGTTCATCCTCGTTAGATCCACGCATTTGGTATACCTTTTTAATCCTTTTTCTTTTTGATTTGATTTAATAAAATTAAATAAGAACATGATGTTTTTAAAAACCTAATTAAAAACATAAATCAAACATGTAATTGGTTATGGGGTAAATCAAAACGGATGTTTTTAGGGGTGTTTGTTTGGCCGACGCCTAAACCAACCCCAAGGGGGTCTCAGTTTGGCTTATAGACTACCACCGAGACCATATGGTCCCGGTTGGGTGGTGTGGGTCCCACAGCAGCAGCAACAAGGGGGAAACCCCGAGGTGGTTCGGGGTATTGAGTTGATTTCGAGTCCGGTTCATGGTTACTAGTCACGATCCGGTTCATGGTTTCTTTAAATGTGATGTTTTTAATAATCATATGTTATAAATTAAATTAATAAAATATGACATGATTAATTCAATAAAACATGACTTAGGTTATAATTTAATTATTAGATCATGGAATTATTAACCTAAGTATTTATATCATTCTAGACTTATAATTAATTAATTATATAAAAACCATGGTTATAATTAATTAATTAACATAACTTAGGTTATATTATTAATAAATAATAATACATGTTTTAACCTAAGTATTTAACTTTATTTAATTAAAAACATGATATATTTAATTAAATACTTTTAACCTATAGTTTATTTAAATTACATGTAATAATTAATAAACTATACATTATATTATTATGACTTAGAATAATAATCAGAAAACACTTAAGCTTATATACTTAGCTTATGTAACCAGCTTATATCTAATTATGGAAACTTTCTATTTTTAGAAACTTATTAATTCAGGAAGCTAATCTATTTCTGGAAACTTTCTATTTTTAAAAACTTATTTAATTAAGGCAGCTAATCTATTTATTTTTAGAAACTTATCTATTTTAAGCAGTAATTCTATTTTTGGAAACTTTCTATTTTTGGTAACTTTCTATTTTTGGAAACTTTCTATTTTAGGAAACCTGCTATTTTTAGAAAGTTACTTATTATTACACAGTAAGTATAATAATACATGAAATACAAGTAATACTTAATCAGAATAGACAGAATATAAGATAAACACAATTTAAGGCTTAAAACAGTAAAACGTGACATGAACGTATAAAATAAGCTAAGATATGATATAAAACCAGTTACGTATTTAGTAATCAGATACTTATTCACGTATGTATTTATGTAGCATTAGTGATACCGAAGTAGGATTCTCCTTAGTTCGTCTTCTTCGTTCACTGGACATAAGGTACGGATTCTCGTCCATTTAGTATGGACATTCTTTCCTTATTAGGATTCCCCGTATGCAGCCAAATGTTTTCCCGTAGTATAAGTTTATATGTTTGATTTGCTTATGTTTAATTTAGAATAACTATAGCCATATACATGCATGACCAGTTTCACCTAGTTATGGAGGTACCATAACATAACATTAGAGGCACTGATGTTATGACTTCACCACGGCGGAGTGATTGCTCGTGGAGTCCCTTCAGCTTTTGGCCATATTATTATATTTATCATGTGGGGCGTATGGGTGCATCCTAGTTACATGTTTTTCAGCATATTACTCAGTGTGAATGTGGTGTGTGCCTTGTATCCTTCACAAGGAGCTAATCCCTCCTACCCAAACAAGTATATTAAATAGAGGCAACCCCTCTAATTTGCATGATGAGGTCACCCCTCAAAGTATTCATGCACGGTGGATTTTCATGACCAATATTGGCTAATGGTAGAATATGCTAAACAGTTTTTATAAGATAAACATATGGCTTTTCAAACTATAAAACCAGTTTTACCAAGACTTAACCAGGTTATTCGGGACTTAGTTTCTTCCGCTGGTATATGTTATATGCTTATCCTATTCATGCTTTATTGTACATCCGTGCACTGAGCGTATTGCTCAGCCGTTTTCCTTTTCTATGTTTCCAAAACGGCAGGTACTCAGGGACACTCGTAGACTTTAAGCGTACATGCATATGGACTGGAAGCTCTCTAGCCTTTCTTTACTTTATGCATTATCTTTACATTGATACTCTTGCTATGGACATTGTTTAGTCCTTTCCTTTACAGTACTTATGTTTGTGTGTGATGAGCTTTACTTTTGGACTACTGATGTTTGATTCCGGTATTTCCCTTTTATGGTCATCTAATGTTTAGACATTTTTCCTTGTATGCTTTGATGACACGCCATAATTACGCGTGACATTCCATAATCAAAATGGGGTGTTACATGGATTGTGTTAATAAATAAAGGTGGGGTGGTGGATTATGTTCGTTGTGTTGATAAATGAAAATGGTCGTGACGGGTATCAGAAAAGATGGTCAAAAAGCACGTAACTTACTAAATGACTTGGAAACCTGCTAGTGGTCTTACATTGCAATCAAATAAAGTTTGATACATTTAATTGAGAAAAAAAAGTTTAGTACATTAAATTCAAATTAAGTACAAGTTGGGTACACTTTTATGCAATTTACCCTTTATTTAATAATAAACCTAAGTCTTGATTTAATTTAATAAAGCCCAAATCAAATACTTAGTTAATACATGTTTTATTTCATTAAATAAAAATAACCTAAGTTAAAATGTTGATTTAATTATACATGTATTTAAGTAAATTAAATTAACTACATGAGCATATTAGTTTTAAAAAATTCCCAAACCCAAACCCGTGACCGTAAACCAATCGGGTACCACAGTCCGAAGGCTGTGTCCCCGTTGCCGAGCCCCCGCCCGAGCCACAACCTCACAGAGATCCTAGGCTCTCGGTTCGAGTCGCTGCCCGAAAAACAACACACCCCGCGCAAGGCAGGGTTTTCTTTTGTGTCCAAAACACCACCGAGCCCCGAATGGGGGGTCTCGATTTCCCCTTGCTGTCCAGAACAACCACACTGAGCCCCTTGGGGTCTCGGTTGGTGAACTAAGCCAACAACGAGACCATGGCTGGTCTTGGTTGTGTGTCGAACCAAAACCAAACCCAAACAAAACCCATTCTTGTTTTATTTATTTTCACTAACATGTTTTAATTATGTTTTTATACATCAAACACACATGAACATAATTAAATAAAAAAAATAAAAAGATGAAGGTTTATGTTTTTACCGAATGCGTGAATGGAAAAGTAATAGAACACGAACATGTATACTTATGAACTCAAGATTAAAATGAAAAGAATCGTCCCTGTGGTTGTTGTGGTTGCCGCAGCTAGAGGACAAAAGGGGCTAGGGTTTTTATTTTTTTCTTAAAAATTCTGTTATGATAAAATCCCCTGAAGATACTTATTTACTAGTTAATTTTCAAAGTGGGCTGGGCCACTTTCCCTCCCTTGTTGTCGCGGACCACCAAGCCCAAAAAGGCAAACCCGGCCTTTTTTATGATTAATATTACTCGTGTTCATTAGTGTTTTACATGTATGTGTTAGTTCGTGTTTTAATATTCGTGTTCTAATTATTATATGTAATAATTATCGAGTTTATAAATGTTTTACGTAGTTTAAATGATCGTGTTCAAATGTTCGTGATTATAATTATTATACATAATATTGGTCGTGTGTTTTTATATATAGGTAATTTAACGTAATTAATATTTGTGACACGTGTACATAACATAAATTGAATGTTTAAATTAGTTCTCATGTTTACGTGGTGTACTATTCATGGTATTTATATGCGGGTTTTACAATTATCATCTACGTATCCATACTATGCTAAAAACAAATTGCACATACCACTTAGTAAGCACAAAGTACAAGTCAACAATGCACAATTATGTAATAAATGCTAAAAATGTAAAGTCCAAAAAGTTAAAGTGCTAACAATGTAAATTTGTAAACTAAAAGGACGGAAAATGTAAATTGTGTAAACTAAATGCCAAATGTAACAAATATAACAACCAAACAACTAACTATAACAAACATAACAAATTCCAAGGACTATTCTGCAAACCCTAATTAGTTATAACTAATTTCTAACAAAATAGCAAGCTTAACAAAACCATGGACTATATTGCAATTTTAAAAACTTGTTAAGTAAAAAACGGGCTAAACCTTTAATAAGATATATCTAGAGTTATAGCTTATCATTTTAGCTGAAACCAGGTTCAAATGATTTAGAATTCAAAATAAGCTAGACAATATTAAGGAAATAAGCTAGGCTGGTCTAAATCTGAAATAAGTTATTTTCAATAAGCCAAGTTTAAGAGATAAGCACTTCTCGATAAGCACTTGAGCTCTAATAAATGTGAAAACACTTATCCTTTTACCACTTATTTCCAATAATAACATGACCAAAACGTGTAATTTATGTCATAAAAGTCGGAATTATGCGTGGTTTGTGTTTTTATTGTGTTTTAGGACCAAAAGATGCAAAAGGAAGAAAACACGGGCTTTCACGGGCTTTTATCGAAGAAAACGGGAAAAGACGAAGTCAAAAGATAAAAAGAATGCATAAAGAACGGAAGTCCAAGGCCTATTCTGAAGATTTATCTAAGAAAAAGTCTAAAGACGGAAGTTTAATGAAGTCGAAGAACTCAAGTCTAAATTAAAGAAGAAAATTATCAAGACAAGTTCAAATGCCGAGACGACGTCGAGAAAAGACAAAGAATTAAATCGAGTCGAGAAGACGTGAAGAAAGAAAGAAAGAAGAGGCAACACATGCACTCCTTCCATTTTTCCTATAAATACTCTCCTAATACACATTAGGAGGGTGGTTAGTTTTTAGTTTTTACTTTTCATTTTTATTACTTTTCTTTCTAGTTTTAGAGAGAGAAAGTTCTCCACTTTCTCTCACTAAGTTTTCATCTTTCATTCTTTTAATCTTTCAAGATTAAACATTTATGTATTGTTTATTTCATTAATCAAGTTCTAGTTAAGCTTTTAATCTTTCATCTCATTCTACCTTTCTTTGATTTTTAGATTAATTTTGGTGCGAACTACTTATGATCCGTGTTGTTCATCAATGTTTTCGTGCTTAAAAAGTTAATCTTTTTGTTCCTACATTAGCTTTCATTCGATTGAGCTTTAAGTTCCTTGTGCTTATTGGATTATTCGTTTATTTTAGCTTATTTACTTTTAAAAAGTTTTCTTAAAAAGTTAATCTTTTTATGGTTTGATTCAAGAGATTGATTATTTTGAGTTTGGATAAGTTGTTGATTGTGATTATTTAGTATATTTCACTTTTGATTCGTGCTAGTCTTGGTGTTATCTTATTCATGATAACTTATTCCTTGGCTTATATTTCGAATCCCATATAAATCGGAAAGGGTCTAAACCCCTTTCCGATAGCAGCATTCCGACCAAACACCCACACCCTCTTTCCGATCACCAAATCAGAAAAGGGTTTGTGTTTTCCGATTTGACACCCCATTATTCCGATCGTCTGATCGGATTAGGGTTTTGCCCATTCCGATTTGAGCATCATTATTCTGATAGCCCCAAGTTGTCTTATTACGATTATGGATTTCATCATTCCGACGGCAAGTTTTGACACATTCAGATTTGATTCATTTTCTAGTATTCCGATTGACTTGATTTATTGATATTCCGACTAGGGTTCTTTTTATGCCATTCCGATTGGGACTGTTTTCAAACATTCCGATTAGCTTGTTTCTTAGATATTCCGACGAGGGCTATTGCATATTCCGATCAGTGTTTTCTGACTACACATTCCGATTAATGCATTTTTGATACTCCGATTTGGCTGTAATTGTTTGTTTTCCAATTGTTTAAATTCTTGTTTTTGCAAAGTTTTCAAGTGTTGAATTTATTAAGTTTCAAGCATTTATTTTTAACTCATTATTTTAGTGTAATTTTTAAAACTTTAATTTTACTCAACGACATTTACATTCATTTGCTATTAGTTTAAAATAGATAATCAACCAAACCATTTTCATTTCCATCAAGAACAATTGAGTCGCACTTTGAACCAATAGTCAATTCGAAGAGATTCGGACGATAAGATTTTATACTTGGGGTAAAAGCCTTGTATTAAATGGCACCGCTGCCGGCTCTTTTCGTTAAGATTAAAGGTTTTTAGTGAGAGACGCATTGGATTTTGGGATCCGTTCTTCTTTGAACGTTATTTTCCTTGCTTTAAATTTTCAAAAATCCTAAAAAACAATAAAATCTTCAAAAATACAAAAAAATTAAAAAACCATAAAAACCAAAAAATATTTCCTTTCTATTTTTCTAATCCTTTTGTAGGTGTGCATGCGTACTCGTGCTCGTAAGAAGAGAGTAGCTCAAGCCGAAGTCATTACTCAACCAATTGTCACCATGGACAATCAACCAATGATCGAGCTTTTGCAATCGCACGTAGAAGGCAACACCGATGCAATTGTCATTCCTGAGATTGGAGCCAACAACTTTGAACTCAAATCTGGCTTTATACAAATGGTCTCTGCTCAACCCTTCTTGGGACGCTCACTTGATGATCCTCATGACCACATTAAAAGGTTTTTTCAGCTTACCAATACGGTTAAGTACAATGGGGTATCACAAGAAGTGATTCGCTCGCAACTTTTTCCTTTCTCCTTAGAGGGACAAGCCCGTAATTGGCTTAATAAGGAACCGCCACAAAGTATTCTTACGTGGACGGATTTAGAGACCAAGTTTATCAACTACTTTTTCCCACCCTCACGTACTACTGCTTTACGGAATGAAATTATTACCTTTGAACAAAAGTACGGTGAGTCTTTTAGTGAATCTTGGGACCGTTTGAAGGAACTTTTAAGAAAGTGTCCACAACATGGTTTAACAAAAGTACATCAAATAAATACTTTTTACAATGGTTTAAGCATGAACGACCAAGATTCACTAAATAGTGCTTCGGGGGGTAATATTTTGGTTAAGTCTTCTAATGCTGCTTGGGATATTATTGAGAACAAATCTAGAGTACAAAACAAGAGTGTTAGAACTAATGTAGCAAGTGCTAGTACTAGTGATGCCGACAAAAGAATAGATAAGCTTACTTCGCTTGTGGAATCACTTGCTTTACAAACTGCCAACAATGCCAAACAATTCAATGCCCAAGCTAATGTTTTGAGCCATTCATGTGATATATGCGGGGGATCTTACTCATACACCGATTGTCCTTCGACTCACGACAATCCGAAAAATGTGTATGCCGCCAACGGTACCTATGCTACAAGAGGCTATCAAGCACATCCTCAAGGTGACCGCAACTTTCTCAGCTATCGCTCAAACAACTTTCTTTCACCTCCCGGTTTTCCCCCACAAAACCCAAACAATCTCAATCAAAACAATCAAAACCAACCACGTGCTCCAACTCCAAATCAATATCATAACCAAAGAAACCCATATCCACCTCAAAGAAACAACCAAGTTTACCAACAACCTGCTTATCAACCACCCGCCTACCATGCTCCTCCTCTCAACCAACCAACAGCCTTACACCAAGATGTCGAAACCTAAATGAGGACTAATGATGTAATCGTGCAAAACCTTCAGCGGGAAATGGCCAACATGAAAGCAGATATGGTTAAGCAAGGAAACGATCTTCGAGCTGATTTGCGAAACACTTTGGCAAGCCAAACGAATGACTTGAGGAATATGATGGCTAGTTTCTTCCCAAGTAATCAAGCCTCCGGATTGGGTTCTCTTCCGAGTAACGCCGTTGCTAATCCAAGAGGGGAGATGAAAGCAATCACCACTCACAGTGGAAAAGGTTTTAAGGAACCCGAGCTTCCTACACCTACACCGGTGATTGTGACAACGGAAAACAAGTCTCCTTCTCCGAATCCTCCATATTCGATTCCTCCAACTTCTACTTCTCCTATTCCACCACCTTCTACTTATACCCCTCCTCCACCGAAGGATGTGAGTGCGAATTCTATCCCAAAGCCTTCATCTCAACCCAATATACCTTATCCTTCGAGGTTGAGGAAAGAGAAATTTAAGAACAAGGATGATATTCAGGTTTCGAACTTTCTTAAAATGTTCAAACAACTGAATTTTAATATCTCCTTTGCTGAGGCTCTCGCTCACATGCCCAAATACGCTAAAATGTTTAAAGATCTTCTCAGTGATAAGGAGAAACTTCTCGATATTGCTCAGACCCAACTTAATGAGAACTGCTCTGCAGTGCGCTTAAGGAAATTTCCCACCAAACTTGGTGATCCGGGTCGTTTCTTGATTCCTTGCAACTTCCCGGGAGTAGAGAATTGCATGGCCCTAGCCGATCTAGGTGCCAGTATTAACTTAATGCCATTAAGTGTTTGGAAGCAATTATCTCTCCCCGAGCTAGTCCCCACACGAATGACTTTGGAATTAGCTAACCGTACGGTTTCTTATCCAGTGGGGATAGCCGAAGACGTCTTCGTTGGTGTCGAAAAGTTCACCTTCCCGGCGGATTTTGTTGTCGTTGACTACGAGATGGATCCCCGTGTTCCATTAATCGTTGGACATCCATTCCTGAGGACCGGTCGCACTCTCATTGATGTAGCCGCTGGCGAATTGATCATGAGAGTTGGTGACGATAAAAGCGTCTTCAACATGGGTAAACTTTCTAAGCAACCTTCGGAAAACGAGAGTGTAAATTTCATTGATGTTCTTGATGAGGCTTGTGAAGAACATTTCAAAGACGCTTGTAAAAGTGGTTCTTCTTCTCTACCCAATGTTGAGACCGTTGCCTCTATTGCTCCGTCATTGACTCCTTTTGGAGAAAGTGACTTGGATGATTTTGAAGCTAGCTTGGGTCCTCTCGATCTTAAGTATGATGGTTCTCCCACCGATTGGGATGAAGACATTCGTACCATTGAGAAACTTCTCAATTAGGACCAAACTTCTCCACCATCGCCTAAGGATATCTCTACCGATGATCCGAAGTTTACTAGGCCGTCCATCGAGAATCCTCCAGATTTAGAGCTTAAGGATCTTCCGTCTCATCTTGAGTATGTTTTCCTTGAAGACAACAAGACGTTACCGGTCATCATTGCTAAGGACTTGAAAGAAGAAGAAAAATCCCGACTTATCGCCGTGCTGAAGAATCACAAGAAAGCGATTGCTTGGAAGATCTCCGATATTCGTGGAATTGATCCTCACTTCTGCACACACAAAATTCTCATGGAGGACGACTTCAATCCCACTATTCAAAGACAACGAAGGGTGAATCCTAAGATCCATGACGTAATTAAAAAAGAGGTTATCAAACTTCTTGATGCGGGAATGATCTATCCTATCTCGGATTCACCGTGGGTTAGTCCCGTCCATTGTGTGCCTAAGAAGGGCGGAATCATCGTTGTTCCCAATGAAAACAACGAGTTCATTCCTACTCATCTCGTTACAAGGTGGAGAGTTTGTATAGACTACCTCAAACTCAATGATGCTACGAGAAAGGATCATTTTCCCCTTCCTTTCATATACCAAATGCTTGAACGTCTAGCGGGTAATGACTATTACTGCTTTTTAGACGGTTTCTCTGGGTATTTTCAAATTCCCATCGATCCCAATGACCAAGAGAAAACCACATTCACTTGTCCCTATGGAACATTTGCTTACAAACGCATGCCTTTCGGCTTGTGCAACGCTCCTGGGACATTCCAAAGGTGTATGATGGCTATCTTCCATGACATGGTTGAAGAAACTATGGAAGTCTTCATGGATGATTTCTCGGTTTATGGTGATTCCTTCTCTTCTTGCCTTTCCAATTTAGAACGTATGCTTAAGCGGTGTGAAGACACTCGCCTTGTTCTAAATTGGGAAAAATGCCATTCCATGGTAAAAGAGGGAATCGTGCTAGGACACAAAATCTCCAAAGCCGGTCTTGAAGTGGACTGTGCTAAAGTCGATGTTATTGCTAAATTGCCTCCACCTTCAACCGTGAATGGTGTGAGAAGTTTTCTCGGTCATGCGGGCTTCTATCGTCGTTTCATTCAGGATTTTTCTAAAATCACTCGCCCGATGACCCACCTCTTGGAAAAAGATACTCTTTCATCTTTTCCAAAGAGTGTCTTGAAGACTTCAATCTTCTCAAGGATAAGCTAACTAAGGCACCGGTCTTGGTTACCCCTAATTGGGAGCTGCCTTATGAGTTGATGTGTGATGCTAGCGACTTTGCTATTGGAGCGGTTTTGGGCCAAAGAGTGAACAAACACTTCCAACCAATCCATTATGCTAGCAAGACAATGACGGGGGCTCAATTGCATTATACCACTACCGAAAAAGAGCTTTTAGCTGTAGTGTATGCTTTTGAAAAATTCCGCCCCTATCTTGTCCTTTCTACCACCATCGTGTATACCGATCATTCCGCGCTGAAGTACTTGATGACTAAGCAAGATTCTAAGCCAAGACTTCTTCGTTGGGTTTTGCTCCTTCAAGAATTCAACATTGAAATTCGTGACAAAAAGGGAGCTGAAAACCTAGCCGCGGATCATCTCAGTAGACTTGAGGATCCTTATCAAGGGGATCAACCGAACAAAGATATCAATGACTCTTTTCCCCTTAAGGCCTTATTGTCTAACAATTCTAATCTCGATGACACCCCGTGGTTTGCGGACATTGCAAACTACTTAGCGGGTTGGATTCTCTAGGAAGGGCTCACGTCCCAACAAAAGAAAAAGTTCTTTAAGGATATTGAACATTATTTCTGGGACGATCCTTACCTTTTCAAACAATGTGCGGATCTGATTATTCGTCGATGTGTTGATGGGCCAGTAGCGGTTCAAATCCTTGACGCTTGCCATAAAGGACCCACCGGTGGTCAATTTGGTCCTAATTACACCGCGAAGAAAGTATTCGACTCTGGATTCTATTGGCCCACCAGTTATCATGACGCTCACGATATGGTTAAACATTGTGATGCTTGCCAAAGACAAGGCAATATCACACATAAAGATGAGATGCCTCAAAATTTCATACAAGAATGTGAAATCTTTGATGTATGGGGCATCGACTTTATGGGCCATTTCCATCATCTAAAGGGAACAAGTACATCCTCGTAGCCGTTGACTACGTTTCTAAATGGGTTGAAGCCCAGGCTCTCCCTACGAACGATGCGAGGGTGGTTGTGAACTTTTTGAAGCAGCTCTTTTCTCGATTCGGCGTTCCTCGTGCTATTATCAGTGATCGCGGGACTCATTTTTGCAATGATCAATTTGCAAGAGTCATGGCTAAGTATGGTGTTAATCATCGTCTTTCCACCGCCTATCATCCCCAAACCAATGGGCAAGCCGAGATTTCCAACCGTGGATTGAAGCGAATTTTGGAGCATACTGTGGGAAGCATCGCGCCGCGTGGGCCGATAAGTTAGATGATGCTTTGTGGGCTTCCGTACTGCTTAAAAGACCCCGATTGGTTGTACACCTTATCGTCTTGTGTACGGGAAAGCATGCCACCTCCTCATCGAGCTGGAACAAAAGGCGTATTGGGCCTTGAAGTGGGCTAACTTCGACATCAACAAAGCCGGTGATCATCGCAAGATTCAACTCAACGAGATAAATGAACTGAGGAATGAAGCTTATGAGAACTCGTTGATCTACAAGGAGAAGACCAAGATCATCCACGATGCTAGAATTAAGAACCGAGAGTTCCACATTGGTGATCAAGTCTTACTTTTTAACTCTCGGTTGAAGATCTTCTCGGGCAAGTTGAAGAGCCGCTGGTCTGGTCCATTCACCGTCGCCAAAGTCTTTCCATATGGGACCATTGAGCTTTCTCAGCCAAATGAGCCCAATTTCAAGGTGAATGGCCAGCGTTTGAAGTTGTACTTTGGTGAGGACATCTCTCATGAGATGATTCCATCCCTCACCACGTTTCCCATGAACTAAATTGGGTCGAGTCAGGCTCGTGACTCGGTGAACAAAAACAAGCGCTTCTCGGGAGGCAACCCGTGATCTATCCTTTAATGCTTTCATAATAAGTGTAGGGGAGCCCCGTATGTGTTTGTTGTCTTGTTTCTTATCTTGTGCAGGGATTCAAGCTTCAAAAAGCATCTTGATGACTTTTGACGAACCGTGATACCGTGTTCCCATCTTCCCGGTTCTATCCTAAACTCTTGTGATTCAATATTTCAAATCTTATATGTTCACATTGAATTCACTTTAGTTGTCCTTTCATTAGCAAGATTTAAACAAAGTGCACAATGTCCTAAGTGTAGGGGAGTATACTCCCACATGCTTAAACATTGAGGACAATGTTTATATCAAGTGTAGGGGGACTTCTATCGAAGTAAGTGGTATTTTCCATGAATTTGCCCTCATTTTAACCGGAAAATTTGATTTTTCGACATTTTTCAAAAATTTTAATCTATTTTGGCCTAGTTGTATAGTTGTATTTTCTTTCCTTGCTAGAATAAATTTTCAATAAAGTGGTTTTTAAATTTTTCTTAGTCATGAACATTTTGACTCAACCCGAGTTTACTTATCTAAGTTTATTCTAGCTAGTATTCTTAACGTGTTTAAGTCAAGTTTTGCTAGGCTTTTATATAGGGAGCTATAAAACGCGAAAGTCTTAACTCTCACGGGTTAAGAACAAGAACTTTTCGCAAGTTCCTATAATTGATCCTTGAGAGTCGTTTATCAAGGGAACTTTAAAATGCGATTTCTAAACTTGAAAAAGTCTAAGAATTTGCAAGATCCTATTGATGACTCGAAAACCCAAAACTTTGATTTAATAGGTTAAGCATCCACGAGTCTCATTCCTTGAGATTTTAAACTGTGGAGGACGAGAGATGATAGAGTCAATTATAAGTTTGGTATTCTTTCGTGAATTTATGTGAGTTAATTATAAGCCTATTCTCCCTTCGCTTGTTAATAAATTTATCTGCAATAAATAAGGTTGTACGATTTAAAAGGTTACTTAGCTTCTAGCCCAAGATCGTTTAAAAATTGCTCGGTACGGATTAGAGTTGCCAAGGCATAACTTATTGAAGCGGGATGCGAAGATTGGCGAGTCCGAAAAGGCCCTAACAAGGCATGAGGGCTACATTTTGTTGTTAAAGATCCAAAAGTGATGTGAAGAATCATTTATAAAAATCAATATGAAGGATCGAGACACACGACGAAAATAAAATACTCCCCTAATGATCATGGAGAAGTCTATCCAAAAAGGCCCTAACAAGGTATGAGGATAAATAGATCCAAGTCCTAAAAGGAGGCAGATCGTTGTATATCAAAGTCCAAAATAAAGATTGGAGAAAAATGAAGAAGTCGTGGTCCAAAGATGAAGAATCTCTCAAAACTTCAAGTGAAGAAATTCCTATTATGAAGAGAAGACCATAATTTTAAGAACGTCTCTCAAAGATTTGAAGTATGAAGTCGCTGCCAAATATCAGTCCGAGAAAGGTCTCAAATCGTGAAGCAAGTTATGCCAAGATTTGAACTTTATGAGGTCCCGGGAAGCAGTTTTAAAAGATTTTGTCCTTTAGCTAACTATTGATTAAATCGTTCACTTTATTTTCGGACTAAATAACTATCGAAATAAGTCAAACAATGCATCCTCGTGATCATTCAAGACAAAAATAAAATATAAGAGATACACCTAGGAATAAGGGAGTCTAAGTGAATAATTGGCCCACATGAGGTCGTGTTAGTTTACTAACTTATAATAACAATTATCTCGTTTTTAAGCTTGGTATGGGGAACGTGAAACTTGAGGATGATAATTGTTCATGGCTGCCAAAACCCAATGTAAGTCTTTAATTTCTTTACTTGTTTCCATCTTTTTATGTTTAGTATTTAATAAAGGCCAAGGTGGGTTATTTATGACGGAGAATGTAAACCATGCCTTAAAAATTAATGCATTGCCTGAGGGCATTGCAATGGTCAAGTGTATTTGATTTAATAAATGTGAAAACACTTATCTTTTTACCACTTATTTCCAATAATAACAAGACCAAAACGTCTAATTTATGTCATAACAGTCAGAATTATGCGTGGTTTGTGTTTTTATTGTGTTTTAGGACCAAAAGATGGAAAAGGAAGAAAACACGGGCTTTCACGGGCTTTTATCGAAGAAAACGGGAAAAGACGAAGTCAAAAGATCAAGAATGCATAAAGAACGGAAGTCCAAGGCCTATTCTGAATATTTATCAAAGAAAAAGTCTAAAGACGGAAGTTTAATGAAGTCGAAGAACTCAAGTCTAAATTAAAGAAGAAAATTATCAAGACAAGTTCAAATCCCGAGACGACGTCGAGAAAAGACAAAGAATTAAATCGAGTCGAGAAGACGTGAAGAAAGAAAGAAAGAAGAGGCAACACATGCACTCCTTCCATTTTCCTATAAATACCCTCCTAATACACATTAGGAGGGTGGTTAGTTTTTAGTTTTTAGTTTTCATTTTTTTACTTTTCTTTCTAGTTTTAGAGAGAGAAAGTTCTCCACTTTCTCTCACTAAGTTTTCAACTTTCTTTCTTTTAATCTTTCAAGATTAAACATTTATGTATTGTTGATTTCATTAATCAAGTTCTAGTTAAGCTTTTAATCTTTCATCTCATTCTACCTTTCTTTGATTTTTAGATTAATTTCTGTGCGAACTACTTATGATCCGTGTTGTTCATCAATGTTTTCGTGATTAAAAATTTAATCTTTTTGTTCCTACATTAGCTTTCATTCGATTGAGCTTTAAGTTCCTTGTGCTTATTGGCTTATTCGTTTATTTTAGCTTATTTACTTTTAAAAAGTTTTCTTAAAAAGTTAATCTTTTTATGGTTTGATTCAAGAGATTGATTATTTTGAGTTTGGATAAGTTGTTGATTGTGCTTATTTAGTATATTTCACTTTTGATTCGTGCTATTCTTGGTGTTAGCTTATTCATAATAGCTTATTCCTTGGCTTATATTTCGAATCCCATATAAATTAGAAAGGGTCTAAACCCCTTTCCGATCGCAACATTCCGACCAAACACCCACACACTCTTTCCGATCACCAAATCGGAAAAGGGTTTGTGTTTTCCGATTTGACACCCCATTATTCCGATCGTCTGATCGGATTAGGGTTTTGCCCATTCCGATTTGAGTATCATTATTCCGGTAGCCCCAAGTTGTCTTATTCCGATTATGGATTTCATCATTCCGACGGCAAGTTTTGACACATTCAGATTTGATTCATTTTCTAGTATTCCGATTGACTTGATTTATTGATATTCCGACTAGGGTTCTTTTTATGCCATTCCGATTGGGACTGTTTTCAAACATTCCGATTAGCCTGTTTCTTAGATATTCCGACGAGGGCTATTGCATATTTCGATCAGTGTTTTCCGACTACACATTCCGATTAATGCATTTTTGATACTCCGATTTGGCTGTAATTGTTTGTTTTCCAATTGTTTAAATTCTTGTTTTTGCAAAGTTTTCAAGTGTTAAATTTATTAAGTTTCAAGCACTTATTTTTAACTCATTATTTTAGTGTAATCTTTAAAACGTTAATTTTACTCAACGACATTTACATTCATTTTCTATTAGTTTAAAATAGATAATCAACCAAACAATTTTCATTTCCACCAAGAACAATTGAGTCGCACTTTGAACCAATAGTCAATTCGAAGAGATTCGGACGATAAGATTTTATACTTGGGGTAAAAGCCTTGTATTAAATGGCGCCACTGCCGGCTCTTTTCGTTAAGATTAAAGGTTTTTAGTGAGAGACGCATTGGATTTTGGGATCCGTTCTTCTTTGAACGTTATTCTCCTTGCTTTAAATTTTCAAAAATCCTAAAAAACTATAAAATCTTCAAAAATACAAAAAATTAAACAAGTGCCTTAAACCAGTTTTTGAGTGTATAAAAAAAAGTATTACTCCAGACCACTTGCTGAATCAAAAGATATCAGATAAACCAAACACCACATAAGGACTGAAATAGAATTTTAAGCAATGTAAAACAGATTAAGCTAACTGAACAAGATTAAAACTACTCAAACAGATCAAATAGGTCTAAAGGAACAAGTAACTTGCATTTCAAGTAAATTTATACCAAGAAATAGAAATGAGCCTGTTTAAGCTTTTCTAAAGGAAAAGTAAAACATAATTATGCACTTTTTAGCCTTGAAGCGTCCTTTGATGGAGAAGCAAGTGTTGAACTTTCTTATGAACCTATCAACACCTAATCAACTATCATCAATCAACAAATCAACATCAAACACCATGAATCATCACCATTCAATCTGCTACTGTCTGAACTTGAACTATGGCTAGAACTGGTTATGTAAGCTATAAACTACAACGTCTGAACAATATAGCTTCTCCAAACATTAACACAAGTGTGTTATTCAATTATGAATAACAGAATCCAAGCAATGAGGATATGAAAAGTAGGAATAGTAGAGTAGAATAAGAATAAAGTGAAATGTGAAATGTGATTGTTCATTAATGGAGGAAAGTTTGTAATTCTGTTACAACTAACTATAACAGACTTTAGAGTGGTTGTCAATCACTCTAAAGCTGCTAGGTATGAAAAGGAAGTAAATTGGGAGAATTCTACTAAGTATGTGTTTTTCACACACTTGCTACATGTTTATAAATGAGCTAACAACTAGTATTTATAGACAAAAGTAAAGCTGAGGTGAGGTGTGATGACATGTCTCCTTCAAATGCATTCCTCCACGTGTCAAATTCTGGTAAAGTGTTCTTGATGAAATTGGGGGAATTTGATTCACTTGATGTCAGGTTAATTAAGTTGTTAGGTTGTGCTCGTCACTCCTTCACGATCACTTTTCATGTAGAAAACTTTTCTTGATATAGCCTCTAGCTTGATTCACGTTTTAGGCTAGAGTTGAACACGTGGCGTGATAGTATTAGATGTTACAAGAGCACACGGATCATTATCCGAAACTTGATTTATGATTGGTTAATGTTTGTGAGTGGGAGTACTGTGGAGATATTTATCTCTCCTCATTAATTGAGCACTAGTTGGCAATCCGAATGCATGTTTTCTTGGCTTCTCATTGGCTAGGAATATATCACACGGATCAAGTTTCCCTTTTGGCAGATTTAACTCCCCAGCTTTGGCAGATATTGTTTTAGCATGGAAACTTTATAAACTTGATATCTTCAGCCCGTTGACTTGGAGTTTGAACAACTTTGACCCTTTGAATTTGGTTTACTTGCATCATAAGCTCTTTGAATTTTTTGAATTGTCACTTTAAGTCCTTCATCTTTGGCAGATTGTCAAGTAAGGTCCTTGAACTTTAGAGACTTGTCAAAATAGGTCCTTCTTATGTCTTTTTCTTCATAATTATGCCTTGAAATCCGTGTTTGCACCAAATCGTATCATTTTACCTACAAAATCACAAACAACAAAGAATACCACATAATTATTCTTTTTCACATTAAACTTGGTATTTTTCTTTGTGTTTTAGGGTTTGATTTGTTATAATTGATATGAGATTTCGCTCATATCAAATCCCCTACACTTGATCATTCCCATGGCCTCATGCAATGCAATATTTTAAAGCTCTAAACTACATTTTTCACATAATTAATCCACCTTGGCCAAGATCAAATGCTTCTACACTATGCTACACTATATGATGCATGATCTTGATTTTTTACAATGCAATGCAAGTAAAACTATTCTATTTATATATTTTTTATTTTCTTGAAATAGTTTGATTGAAATAACTCATAAAGAAATCGATGACTTTGATTGGGGCTTTGGTACCATGAATACTTATAATTCTCAAGTTTCACTTTCCCCATACCAAGCTAAAAAACGAGATCATTGTTATTCATAAGTGAAAGTGCATCGACTTATTCATACAAATTAATTGTGTTACCATTATACCCCCACTTATTTTTCCTCTATCTAGTTTTAATTGATCAAATTGCTTTTGAGCAAATTTGTCTTTATTTGGCGTGAAATATAAGAAATATCAAATCTAAAAATAAGGAAGCATGATTTTAATCCTAACTAACCATCTTATCCATTACTTAAAAAACCGCCCACAATTAATATAAGTCCGACCGAAAAATAACTCATTCGCGTTATGTGTAAGAACCTTATGGCATGCATTAATAAGTAGCTATTAACTCGCTAAGAAAAGAAAAATAAAACTCACGCAATAATTTATATCCGCCGACTTTTTGAGACCTTGGATCTTCAATCCCGCAACCCGTCAACGTAATATTGGATTGGAGCAACTATTAAATCCCCGCAACCCTTGTGAGAATAATATTGGAATTTAATATCTACTATATTAAACACCACACTGCCCCTCTTGGGAGTCTTGTATAATTATTTTTATATTTTTCTTTTCTAGCCCCTCATTTTTTTATAAGCCGCTCTTATTTTTCTTGATTCCTCACAATGAATAGAAAAATAATTAAAAGCAAAAACACCCGCTAAGTATTAAGCATGACATAAGTCTAGTACACATAAAATGTTCTAACTTAGAATCTTAGGACGTACTTATACCAACTACGAATGATTAGTCAAAAATGCGAAAGAGACTAAACCGTTCTTGATTGTTTATTAACAATATATACATGCGTTGACAAGAAAGTAAAGGTAACGAAAGGGGATATAATAGACACAAGTAATTAATATGAGGTTTATCTAGCCCTTTACACTTACTTCAAACTCTATCATCTCTCGTTCTCCACAATTTAAAATCTCAAGTAATGAGACTCGTGGATGCTTAGCCTAATAAACCAATAGAGGTTTACAGGGTTAAGGATACCAGCTAGAGTAAGCTTGGATAAGCAAACTCGGGTTGAGTCAAAATATTCATGGCGGGCCTAATATGTCAAAGACGTCTAAATTTATATCGTTTATTATATATTTTTTTTTCATTAGTTTGTGATGAAAAATTAAAGAAGAAATATATATACAATGCAAATGTACTATGAAAATGAAAAAAATGATTTATACAAAAATTATAAATGCATATTTTTGTGGCCAAAGTAGATCAAAAATTTGAAAAATGTTTGAAAAATTAATTTTCCCAATTATCATGAAGGAAATGCAATGGTCTAGGTAAGGTCACTTCGATAGAAGACCCCCTACACTTAAGATAAACATTGTCCTCAATGTTTAAGAGTATTGGAGTAAACTCCCCTACATTTAAGACATTGCGTACTATGTTTAACTCGAGCTACGAAAAGGACTACTCAAGTGAATTCATTTTAGACATTATTAAGATTCAATTTTAAATCACAAAAGTATCAAAGTGAACCCGATATGAGGGCCTCCTCCATAAGCTCCAAGCATGAAATGAGAGAGAGAGCAACCATACAAACACCAAAAAGACAAAAGATAGGCACCCCCTACACTTCATCTCGACTATATTACCCGTTTATTAATCCTCACCTACCACACTCTATTATAGATGATCTAACCTAGTTATTCAAGCTTGATTTAAGGAGTCTCTAGCTCGACTCTTCCCACAATGAATTAATTCATGGGGAAAATGGGGGTCTCTTGGACCATTTCAACGGAAATGTCCTCCCCAAAATAATGCTTCACACGATGACCATTCACTTTAAAATTTGGGCCATTTGGTTGAGACAACTCAATAATCCCATATGGAAACACTTGAGCTATAGTGAATGGACCGGTCCATCGTGACTTAAGCTTGCCCGCAAAAAGTTTCAACCCTAAGTTATAGAGGAAAATCGACTCTCCAAATTTGAACTCAAGGTTCTTAATCTTGGCATCATGGAATTGCTTAGTCTTTTCCTTTAGCAATGAATTCTTATAAGCATCGGTTCTAAGCTCATTCATCTCATTGAATTGGTCTTTCCTATGTGAACCGGCTTGGTTAAGATCAAAGTTAGCCCATTAAAATGCCCATGAGGCCTTGTGTTCCAACTCAAGAGGTAGGTGGCATGCTTTTCCATATACAAGACGATAAGGTGCAACCTATAGGTGTCTTAAATGCGGTTCGAAAAGCCCACAATGCATCATCAAGTTTATCCGACCAAGAAGCTCGATGCTCTGCCATCGTACGTTCCAAAATTCTTTTCAAACAACGATTTGTGACCTCGGTTTGTATAACATCCAGTAGTTTTGACTAATATAATATCCATGTTCATTAATAAAGATTTGATTTTACTCAGAAATTTTTGCATTTTTACTATAGTATATGACTGACTTATGGATCTCACTATCACAGTTGCCACATCAACATATGCCTATAGGTTGTAAACACTATGTATATATCAAGTCTGTGTTTTAAAAGTAATCATATGTATAAACAATGGATAAGAACAACACAAATACAACAAGGATACCCTAAATTCCCATAGAAATCCTAGAAATCCCTTATAAACTGATATTTCAAGAAATATAACTACAAAATGACTAGCTACTATTATTAAAAACTTTACACTAATTCTAATCTACCATATAAAGAAAACGTAAATAATCATAAAACACTAATATTCACTAATCACAAGCTAATTATAAGAAAATGACCTAAAACCAAGATTAACATATAAAATCCAATCTATAATGAATTAGACTCTTATCTTTTGCAACAAATTATAAAACTCAACTAAGTATCATAATATAATCATACATTTATCTTAAACTATGTTACAAATTATTAATGCATAAAGTACAAGTTTTTAAAGCATAGAACCTTAAGCTTACTTAAATAACCCTAGAATATGATCAACCCATATAAACCCTTAAACTAAGAATGTAGAACCCATAGAAGTCATAAACATACTATATAAGACTTATAATAAGTGTACATTAAGATATAAACCCTAATTACCCAAAATAGAAAGTCATTAGGCTTAATGATATAGAAATCCTTATATTAAGAAATCTACATGGAGTCATACCTAGTTCTTTAAGTACAAGTCTACAAATACTCATAGGACTTCATTAAGATTGTAAGATTATATTAAGACAATTTATAAGTACCCTAATGCACAAGGTACAAGATTTCAATGCATGACTTGTAAATTAGGTCGAAATAGGTATTTTCACTCTTTAGACATGTTTACCTAAACTAAACCCTTAAACCAAGTGTAAGAACTCTTTGGACACTTAAGACACAATTTCTGGGACCTAAATTAAGTTTACATCAGTAGCTAAGAGGAGGATAATCACATTTACTAAGATTAAACCCTAGATCATTAGAAAACCCTAATCTACAAAAGTATACTTCCCATTTTCATATTAAACATTTGTTAAACTTTAAACTAAGGACCCAATCTCTTAAATAGAATTTATAAACCCTAACTAAGCCTTAATCATTCACTAATCACTTTCATAACTCCCTAATCACCAAAAATACAAACCATAAGTTACAAGCCCTAGAAAGTGAATCTAGTTTTAAATTTTGCATCCAAAACATATTTTTAAACCTTTTGTGACACCCTAGGCAAATCCCACATCGGCTGTGGCCAGGAGAGATCCATGGTTCATAAGATAACAACCGCCTTCTCATGACACAACGCGTTTTGTGGTCTACTGCAAGTGGGGTTCTTAGGAACTGACAGTTAAACGTGCTTATGTCAGAGTAGTACTAGGTTGGGTGACCAGCTGGGAAGTACTTACAAGAGGGCCACAAAGCAAAGCCGTGAGCCTATGGGCAAAGCGGACAATATTGTATTCTGAGTAGGTGGGATGTTACAAGTGGTATCAGAGCCACTCTTGAGCTATTTGAGATGGTGGGGCAAACCTCATCGAGGACGATGAGTCCCGAAGGGGGGGGGGTGATTGTGACACCCTAGGAAAATCCCACGTCGGCTGTGGCCACGAGAGATACATGGTTCATAAGATAACAACCGCCTTCTCATGACACAACGCGTTTTGTGGTCTACTGTAAGTGGGGTTCTTAGGAACTGGTAGTTAAGCGTGCTCATGTCAGAGTAGTACTAGGTTGGGTGACTAGTTGAGAAGTACTTACAAGAGGGCCACAAAGCAAAGCCGTAAGCCTACGGGCAAAGCGGACAATATTGTAGTCTGAGTAGGCGGGATGTTACAAGTGCAGTAGACCACAAAACGTGTTGTGTCATGAGAAGGCGGTTGTTATCTTATGAACCATCGATCTCTCCTGGCCACAGTCGATGTGGGATTCGCCTATGGTGTCACACCTTTTCCCTCTATTCCAAATTCAAAAACCTAAGATTTATAACTTGTAAGATATATTAGAAGTGGTGACAAGTAGGTGCATCACCTACTAGGGTGCTACACATCACCATTCTTATCATATGTATGCCGTGACCTATTTTGAACCACAAAGAAGGATTAGATCAAGCCTAGGGTATAAGAACTTGTGTAGACCTTTGTTAGCCTCAAAATGTTGAGTCAAACAAGAATGTTCGGTCATACGTTTTTATTGTAATATTTATTAGAACGTTGTAATAGTTAGTTAAATTAGTCGTGACATTACGGGCTTGATGGTTAGCTTAAAAGGCCTCTTTCAAGGTACTAAGCATTTATTCAAGCCCGGCCCAAAACAATATAGTCCAATAGAAAGCCCGCATGTGGGTGGAATATATAAGCACCCTCCTAGCATGTTAGGAGAGTGGCAAGTTCTCATTTATTAATCTAATATTCACCTAGTTTCTCCATCATCTCTCTACTTTCTCTCACTACTTTATCTCTCTAGAAATTTATCTCTTTTTTTATCTATTTTCTATCTTTAATCATCAAATAACATGGGACAACATTTGGTATCAATCGCCACGGGGTAGATTAGTAATTGGTTGTTGGTTTTAGTGATTGGTTTGGTTGATTTATTTTAAAAATCATCTCGAATTATTTTTTTTAGTGTTTCCGGGTTTTAAATGTTGCTATAAATCACTTACATAGATTTGGTAAGGATTTGGTTAAGTTTTTGTGGTTAAAATCGCATGTTTTTGGGGTGTTTGGGTTGTTTTGGGGTTAGGTTTGAAAAACAGTAGGTACGTTGGCAAACAGATTATTCCGAAAAGCAGGTTTCGGAAAAGGGTTTTGGTATTCCGAAATACTTATTTTCGGAAAAGGGTTTTAGATATTCCGAAGATAGCAGTTTATCCAAATCAACTTTATCTGAAGATAGAAGTTTATCCGAAAAATTCGTTTATCCGAAAAACAGTTTTTCCGAAAACAACTGATTATTCCAAAGAATCCAATTTATCCGAAAATAGAGCATTATTCCGAAAATCACATTTTATCCGAAGAATACCATTTTTCCGAAATCACAAACTTTATCCGAACCAACAAACTTTATCCGAAGATCTCCACTTATCCGAAAGTTGCACTTTATCCGAAAATTACAAAGATTCCGAAAAAGGGCACTTTATCCGAACCTTAACGTTTATCCGAAAAACATCTTATTTATCCGAAAAAGGTATTTATTCCGAAGATCATTTTTATCCGAAAACCAACATCATTCCGAAAAAGGGCTTTTATCCGAAAATTGTCAGTTTATCCAAAAAAGTCACTTATTCCGAAAAACACCAATATTCCGAAAATAGAAGTTTTTACAAAAGTGAAAATTTTCGTGTGATTTTTCGCCTTAGAATTTTTGGTTTCTTGTGAAGACAATTTTTAGGGCATTTTTACATTTTTCATCGACAACAACAATCACAACACATCTATTTAAGATCCGTTTTCACTTCAACTAGTTCAAGTTTCTCGAAATGGATTCTACTCAAGAGTATCGTGTGACAAACAACAACATCATGGTGGCGGGTAACAAAGAGAGACCACCAATGCTTGTGACTGGTCGATATGCACAATGGCAATCACGATTTCTTCGATATCTTGACACTAAACCCAATGGTGATGTTCTTCGATGTTGCATCAAAGAAGGACCCTATACTCTCACTACAATAACCATTCCTGCAATTCCAGCAACCGACTCGACGGCCGGTTCTGATGAGCAAACAATTGAGGAAACATATGAGAACACTTATAAAGAGAAACGTGCTTGGATTGATGTAGAGAAAGAAGCAATCTATTTGATTCTCAATGGGATTGGGGATGATATTTACTCAACGGTTGATGCGTGCTCTACTGCAAAAGAAATGTGGTGTGCTATTGAACGCTTGCAACAAGGAGAATCACTTAACAAACAAGATGTCAAAACTAACTTGTTCTGGAACTTTGGTAAGTTTACTTTATTGGATGGGGAATCAATTGATTCATATTACTCAAGGTTCTACAAGGTGATGAATGACATGACAAGAAACAATTTGCAAGTCTCCACCATGCAAGTCAATGCGCAATTTCTACAGCAATTTCTACCAGAGTGGACACGGTTTGTAACTTTGGTTAAACAACAGAGTAAGTTAGACGAGGTCAACTATCACATGTACCACTCAACACGTCCAAGATCATCGCTCTCGTGCTACAAAGTCATACTCCAATACATCCTCCTCACCAAGGTACTCCACTACATCCTGTTGACTAAGATAATCCACTTCATCTAAGTATTCAGCTACCACAAGATCACGAGACAAAGAACCAAGAGCACCATCACCATCACCTGAGCCATCATCTGAAGAGGATAGTGATGAAGAACTAGATTAGAAGGATAGGTAGATGAAACAACAAATTGCTTTCATTATGAAGACCTACAAGAAAATCTTAAAACCCACCAACAACAATCTTTGAACATCATCAAATACAAGGAACCAATATGTTGAGAGTCCTCGAAGGTATGACACACGTCAACATGATGAAAGTCCTCCTAGGTATGATCGACGTAATCCAACACATGTTGAGGGTTCTGCACGGTATGATCGACAAACTACTAGGTATGATACTCAAAGGATTGCTACTGCTGCTGGGAATAAGGAAACTGTTGGTACTCAAGTGGTTCAGCAAAGTGGGATTCGGTGCTTTAATTGACAAGGCTATGGGCATATGGCAAAAGAATGTAGGAAGCCGAAACGGGTTAGGGACTCTGGCTATCATAAGGAAAAGATGCTGTTATGCAAGAAGATAAAAGTTGTGGTTAAATTGTCGGCTGAGGAAGGAGCAATGCTTGATGATACTGATGATGAAGCCTCCGACCAGGAACTTGACGCACATTACTTGTACATGGAAAAGGTTGAAGAAGTTCTCAATGTCACTGAAGATGACAATGGTCCTATGTTTGACACTGATCCAATCGATAAGGTACACACTGAAGAGGAATATAATGTGTTTGGTAATATTCTTGATCATTGTGAGCTACCCAAAGCCATTACTAACACATGTATGATGGAAACGGTTGATAGCAATACCACACCTGCTTCATCGGACATGTGCAATAATGAGTCTGAGGATGATCAACATGAAAATGAGTATGATAATGATGAGGAGCGTATTGCGCTTGCTCACTTTATTGCTTCTTAACAAAAAGATGTCAAAGAAACTAGAAAAAGTTGAAAGCCATTAAAGAAGGCAAACTCTACGCTCACTCAAAATTTTGAAGAAAGAAAAGTTGCAGTCATAAAATCTAGTGAGCGTCTTGCAAGCTGCAGAGCTGAGCTTATTCAAAAGGACAAAGAGCTTGCAAGGTACAAAGGGGCTGTTATTACTACTTTAAAGGATGTTTATGAAACTAAATACAACGAAACTCTTAAGCTTTTAGAATAAGAGAAACATAATTATAACACTTCTTTATGTACGGAACGACACAAAAACTATCTTGCTACCACTAAAGTGAATGAGTTAACTCAAAAGATTGGTTTTCTTCAAGAGGATAAAACTAAACTAGTCACTGCGAAGACGGAAGAGGTTGCTAACTTGCAAAAATCTTTCAAAATTAAACAAGCAAAAGACATCGACAAAGTCATGGAACTGGAAGTTCAAATTGATTTTTATAAGAATATTATTTATAAAACAAATCAATCTATTCAAACCATGCGCATGTTGGCACCTCGTTCGATTTTCAAGGGTAAAGCTAGTTTTGCTGGTCGTAAGTACCTCGAGCAAGCTCATTCTGAGAACCCACGACTCTATCTTGAGGAGTCCCAATGGACCGACCTTGATTGTCTTCTTGTTAGGCCTATTAGTGACGAGTCACTATGTTTTGAAGAAGAGAGTAGATCACCAGTAAATACAGACTTTGTGAAACCATATAATTATGCTTATGAAAATAGTCTTTATGAAATTTTCAAACCACAAAAACAGCAGTCTCGTGAGCAAATATATTATGAATGTGAACAAATAAGAATTAAATGGAGACAAATTTTTGCCACTAAGAAAAATAATGTTTCAAAATATATCGGGTACTTGCCGCATCAAGCTTCTTTAAGCTAGAGTAAGCAAGCACTTAGTATTCTCAAGAAAAACATTGAAAATTTCAAAAAGGTTGTTGATGATGACTGGAAAAAACGTGAACTTTTGAAAGGTGATAAAAAATTCCTCATGATATAACTGTTCTTGTGAAAACTATTTTGATTCCTCTAGCGGAAAGAACAAAGAAACATGCTTTGAAATTTGAAAATTTAATAGAGCAAGAAATGTTTGACGATTTGAAATATGTGGAATCTCTTGAAAAAGAAATTGATGATCATCAACCTGAAAGAGACATTTTTCTATAGCCTATGATCTACTCTTTCAAGAATGCCTCTCAAAGATATTATGTGTGTTTATGTTACATCTTGTGTTGATATTGATGAATATTCTGATGTTGCATGCAAATGTCTTGATCAAGTTAAAGAGTGTGAACGTCTTGAAACTGAGCTTTCGAATAAAGGTGACCAAAAAGAGTTTTCGTTACTTCAACATAGATATGATTATCATCAAAAACATTGTCATTCACTTGAACTTGCTTTGCAAAAGAAAGTTGGCAGTTTTTCAAATGATACACCTTTGGAAGTAAAACTATCCGAGTCTTGTCGATTACTAAACGAAAAAAGTCTTGATATTTCGGATTTGAAAGCTCAGTTACAAGAAAAAGACATAGCAATAGCAGAGTTGCAGAAACTCGTTGCTAAGATGGGTGGGAAAGTTGTGGAACCTAATGTTAAGAAACCTGTTGTTAGACAACCCAATGCCTCTAAAGTGAATAGATCCTCTATCTTGGGAAAACCATCCGCTTTCTCAAATTCTTCGTTTGCAAAACCTGTGTTTGCCCTCAAGATGGATGGAAAGGAAAGGTTACCACATAATCAACCCATAAGGAATACTATAACACCAAGCGTTAAACACAATAATGTGATTAAACCAGGGATGCATAGAATGACCACTAAACCCACAAACAAAGTTAGTCAATCACTTTAGACTTCTAGAAACACTAATACTCGTGTGTCTTCTACTACAAGAGTAGTCTCAACTGCTAGTGTTAGCCGGCCTCAACTTAAGCGCACTAAAGTGAATGATAAGGTATGGAAACACAAGAGTCAAGTGAAGAAGAAGGAAGTAGAAGAACACCCTCGGAATCTTAATTTTTTTAAGAATAAAAAGCATGTAATCGCGTGTAATGATGATTTGAATGATTTGAATGCTATGAATGTGAAATTTGTTTGTGTCCAATGTGGAAAATGTGCTAATGCCAATCATTCTATGTGTGCTATGAAGAATGTCAAAGGCATAGATACTAGAACTAAGAAGCAAGTTGTGATGCCTGTTAGTGCTAGTAAACCCAAACGCAAAGGGAACTATTCTGGTGCAACCCCCACTAAGCAAAGTATTGCATCAGACTCCACCACTAAGAACCCTAGAACCAGAATTAGGGAATTATATGAGTCTGCTAGAAAGTCTTGGAAATGGTGGTTTGCTAATTAATGTCCTCCCGGACATAAATGGATGCCTAAAGTTAGGACATAAAATGTGACAACGAGTGTTAGTATTCCTTCAAATTTTGCTAAGGAAACTAATGAATCTGAAATCACAACTTATGTGGTATCCAATTTAGCAAAGGCTCCATCGTGTTCTAACTCTTCTGCAGGTGATACAAATAATTCTCTTCATACTGGACTCCGGATGCACGAAGCACATGACGGGGAATCTCAATCTTCTAATTAACTTCGTGGAGAAGTTCCTGGGTACGGTCCGATTCGGAAACGATCAATTTGCACCGATCCTAGGATATGTAGATTTGGTTCAGTGGAATATAACGATCAAAAGGGTATACTACGTCGAAGGGCTCAATCACAATCTTTTCTCGGTTGGTCAGTTCTGTGATGCAGATTTGGAAGTTGCTTTCAGAAAGAAGACATGTTTTGTTCGTGATTATGATGGAAATGATTTACTCACCGGTTCACGGGGTACTGATGTTTACACAATTTCACTTCAAGACACAACTTCTTCAACTCCAATTTGCTTTATGGCTAAAGCTTTAACGACTCAGGCATGGTTATGGCTTCAACGTTTATCTCATCTCAATTTTGATACCATCAACTTGCTTTGCAAGAATGATATTGTGAGAGGCCTTCCAAGTTTGAAATTCATCAAAGATCATCTTTGTTCCTCTTGTGAGCTTTTTAAAGCTAAACGAAGTAGCTTCAAGACAAAGACTACACCAAGCTCCAAAGGACGGTTAGATCTTCTCCATATGGACTTGTGTGGCCCTATGCGTGTTCAAAGTATGAATGGGAAGAAATATATTCTGGTAATTGTCGATGACTACTCAAGGTACACATGGACTCACTTCTTGAGGTCCAAGGATGAAACACCCAAAGTTGTCATCAACTTCCTTAAACTGATACAACGTGGTCTTCAAGCTCAAGTAGAAGTGATTCGTACTGACAGAGGCACATAACTTTTGAATTTAACACTGAGAAACTATTTTGAAGCCGAAGGAATTGAACATGAAACATCTATTGCTCGAACACCCGAACAAAACGGCGTTTTTGAAAGAAGAAATCGTACTTTAGTTGAGGCTGCTCGAACACTATTATCTGCTTCAAAACTTCCACGATACTTTTGGGACGAAGCCGTGTCAACCGCATGCTACACACAAAACCGATCCTTAATTATTCCAAGACACGAAAAGACACCATATCACATAATTCATGATCGAAAACCTTCACTCAAACACCTTTACGTTTTTGGATGTACTTGTTACATTATACGAGATGGTGAAAAATTGGATAAGATGAAAGAGAAAGGTGATGCATGTATTCTAGTGGGATATGCAACTCAGTCTAAGGGATATAGAGTTTACAACAAGAGAACAAAATTGATAGTTGATGTTGAGTGAAATACGTCTTTTAGGAAAAAGAGCGTAAGGAAAACGAAAGCACTTATGACCCTTTGTGTGGGATCGTTCTCGAGGAGACAAGTGCGTTGTGTTAAGAATTGATTAATGGTTTGTGATTATATTAATGAGAAAGAAGAAAGAAAAAGACGAATCACGCTAAAAATTACCCTACGACGTAAAAAACGTAAAATCGTAAAATTCGACAAAACGAAAAAGTGCTCTAAAAATTATCAAATTTTAAACCTAACTAAATAAAAATATGAGGATTACAAATTTGAAAACAAAAAAGTCTAAAACCTAATTAATAATTTTATATTATTTTTAAAGTTAATGAAAAACCTTAAAATTAAATAAAATTAAAAATTAAATAAAATGAAAATTTAATTGATTGTAAACCTCAAGTTAACTAAATAAAACCTAAAAACTATTTTTGAAAATTTTTAAAACTAAATATACTATTTTTAAACTAATTTATAAGATACGGATAATAAAATAATTGTAAAAATGATTGGAAAACGTGAAAAATATTTTCTTGAACCAAAAAAATCCTAAATTCTATCAGTAACAAAAGAAAAATAGAAATAAATCTAAAACCTAACTAAATAAGCTGAAAAAAAAGCTTAATTATAAGCTGATCGGTTTAAAAAGCCAAGAAAATTTAGTCCTTAAATAATTAACAAATGCACCTTGGTCAGTAAAAGACCCAAGGGCAGAGTTGGTTAACGCGTTGTGTTGTTGAGCGAGTGGTCGTGGGTTCGAGGCTGGCGTAACCTAATTTTTTTAAACACTTTTTTTTATTTCTTTTTCCACTTATGTTAACAGTATTTTGCCACCTCCCAAACACAACATAATGCGAAATACACTCAACTTAAAGCTCAAATTAGATTCTCAAACCCCCAGATTTCATAGCTCACTATTTCCATTTTGAATCTTAGTTCTTGCTCACAGTTACAAACTCCAAGTCCAAAATACAAATACAAACACGGTCTTACTGAATCATGCCGCAAGTGTAGTCAGATTACGTAGAAACCTACAAGTACTCTACACCTTACTCCTTGTTTTCGTTATGGTTTGCTGTTAATATATTATAGAACAAGGGGGCACCCTCACTTGTGTTTTGCAAGTGGAGTCAAACTGACTATACAGACACGCAGCAAGCACCAAATTTAGACCACGTGAACACAAACCGTAATACACAATAAGAAAAAGTAAGAAGATAGGTTTCACTTACAATATTGCAGACGTATCAGATAATCATACTCAGAACAAAACTCAGTGGTTGCTAGTCTTACAGGATCGTAGTGGGCTTATTTTAGCAAATCTAACTATCCAAAACTGAACTTACGTGAATGGTTCCTAACACTCTAGCTGATACATTTTCCTGTCTAGTGGTTTAAGCAAGGATTCCGCCTGAAAAGGGCACTCACGGATGTCTAAATTGGAACACCAAATGAAGCCTACCCGAACATCCTAATTGAGAACCCACACCTCATAAAAAAATGAGAATCATACAGCAAAGAGAAGTTACAAACATTTATTCCCATAAATCTTTGACTGACAGAAAAACATACAACGCTTTTTTTCGGAATAAATCTTAAAACCTCCTTCTACTTTCCTATTAAACTAGATGCACACGCAACCTTTATCTCACTCAGAGCTCATAACAGACCTAAACATTATACTTAGGCAGATGATTATCAAAGAAAATAATTTTAAAACTTTAGAAATCAACAATGTGATTACTGATATACTAATAAGATCATTCAGAAACAATGATTTCACAATGATTCACCACAAACAAAGATCACAACTCGTTCATCACATATAACACATCAATAACAAATTCAAATATCATAAAACCAAAAAAAGACTAAGCAGGCAGCGAACGCTCATAAACATTAAACCATAAGCAGATAAAAAAGAAAAAATCAAAAAAAGGAAAGAAAACGTACGGCAAGAACGTACATCCACGCTATCGACTTTTGAGCTTATGTGACGGCGAATTAGTCACAAGCTTCCATTTTCCTGCCAAGGTTAGCAAATGACAACCAAACAGTAATAATTATATACCCAACTGATATATGTATTTTCTTTACTCTCTCCCCCTTTTTTTACTTCACATGAAACTTAAAAACTTTGGTATAAAAACTTTTTCTCGCAGATTACTATCAACCAAACCTTAGAACTATCACTTTTTTTGCTTGAATCCTTCTAAAACCCATCGCTCGAAATGCATAACCAAGCAAGCAACTCACCCACTTTATTTGTACCCATGCCTGGACATCCACGCATCCTTGACATTACTCAATATCAGTGATGTATGGTCCTGTTCAGACTTGAGTGACGAATACGTGAGAGTTTTTTTTTATTGTTGGGTATGCAGAATAAAAAAACAGATTTTTGCTTCTTCAAAATCTTTTCTCAAACACTCAAAAAAACTTAAAACTATCTTGCTTCTACACTTAAACAAAACCTTTTCAAACCCCTAGGAAACCTTTCACAAATTCACATCAACAGGAAAACCTCACACTAGAAATAAGAACAGCACTTAAAGCATAACATTAATTAAAAATGGAACTCGGATAATTTTAAAAAAACTTCTAACTTTTATATCATAAAAGAGAATGACAAAAATCCGAGACAAAAAAAAGGGAAACCACAGGTCGGTCCTCAATTTATACTTGAGCTCAGATTGTTCTAGAATGAAAAGAAAATGCAAACCCTAAGCTAGTGAGTTTCCAAGATTACCCCTTTGAAGATTCAGATATAACTCAAATATGCTGGTCTTGATTCCTTAGTTTGAATAGTCTTGAAACCATGTGATCTTCGTCTGGAGTTTTGTGATGGAAAGGCTATGATGAAATGATCCCCGACGTTGAATCATTCTTTGGGACAAAGCAACGATTCTGGTTTGTTGATTTTCGGCAATGTCTTGTCTTGTTCTTCACATTGAGACAAACCGTGAGCTGGGGGTGGGGTACAAGATGTGCTGAGATGTGTTCTGGGCGCGTCGGGTTTGTTTATGATAATAATCAAGCAAAACACCCAAGTCAATTTCCCTTAATCACTTGGAATTAGGTTGCTGGATTTTTAGGGTTTATCAAAGGGCGAGGGAAAGTTTGATGCAGTTTTGGGGATGTTTAAGATGTTTAACCGTGAGTTTATATCTAACTTTGGTTTTAAAATAAAAACGGGTTAATAATGGTTTGGGCTAAAAAATGGGTATAAGGGTGGACTGAGGTAGGTTTGGGTCGGGTAGGATGGGTTTGGATAATGGTAATTGGGTTATGGGGTTAAGTAACTTTGGGTATTTGACATATTCACCCCTCCTCTTAACGATAGCTTCAAAAAAGCATGGCACCACTAGTCCTTTTGGTTTTCACAGTTAGTCCTTTTCAATCTAACCTATAGTCCTTTTATAACTTTGGAGGACTTGTTTTGTTCTTCTTCAAATTCCAAGGGCTGGATTTGTAAAGTCTTCAAACTTTAGCGACCCCTTTAGTATTTGAGATAATTGAGGGGTATTAAGTGTCAATCTTCAATAGTTGAGGGACCAAACATGTACAATCTTCAAACTTGAGGGGCATTTTTGCAAAATCAAAACTCGGGCCCGGTTCAATGTGCGGCTTCGTTTCCCGTGTTCGTTTTTTATTGATTCTTGTGATCTTTTTTTGTCTTTTTCTCAATATCCGTACCTAAAATACACAAGTAACAAACACAGGCATATATTTGGCATTTTTGATGATATTTTATGCAATTAAAGCCCGTTTTGGACGATGAGACTATGTATAATTGCAGTCTCATCACTCCCCCATACTAAACCATTGCCGCGTCCCCACGCAATGCTAGAATAAAGTATCGTAGCACCTCCAAAATTCATCTTTATTCACTTTATTGAACGATAAACTAGCTATACTACTACTATTACTACCACTTGTGTTTTAGACATAATGTATGATTTTCATCACAAATGGGACGTTTAGGTTTATAGAATAAGAACACGTGAATGTTTCGTTAGAAATAGTTTCATCGTCCTCAATTTTCACACCATTTCCATGCTAAGCGTGCAATGAGATCATTGTCATTATAAGTTAGTAATGCTAACACTACTCATATGCCCTAATCACGTACTTATTCTCCCATTTTCCTAAGTTGTGTCTCTTATATTTTATTTTTGTCTTGAATGTTTCACGAGGATACATTTTTTACTTATGCGATGATAGAGATTTACGTCTAAAAATAGAGTCCTAACGGTGTAACCAAGACCATCGAATTAATAAACCCTCCTAAAAGACAACGATGTCAAAAAATTAAGTCAACAAGAAGGATCGATAAACACGGTTTTATAACGGTTTTGAACATGAGACTTATTAACAAGACTTTTATACGCCCCCTAACGGAAGGGCCTTATTATCATTGGTTTACCTCCATCTTTTATTCAACTTCGCCATGAAGCTTTTATTATGACTTCGGTCTTGCCTTGCCTTTTATTATCCGCCATCATCAGTGGTTTTATTATGGCCAAAGACGTATATCCTCACGCTAAAGCGAATTTTGGATCTTTAAAGCTTCAAAGATTAAGGCTTGATTCACATTCAATTTTGCATAGATTTTTCGGCCTTGTGAGATTCAAATTGTTTGCTTGATTTAGGTGAGAACTTGAAATCTTATTATTGGGTGAAGCTTTCGATTATTCGGGTTGCCAGTACTTCAAAACCGTGACGCTGGCGATACCTTAATGTCTTCCCAATTTAATTACATGGAAGCTACTAGAAAATACTAGAAACCAACAATCAAGACTAAACCGCTAAGTCAATATTTATTAAGCAAAAAATATTTACAAGCGAAGGGAGAATAACCAAATAACGAGAACACATGAGTTTTTGAAAGAAGAGCGACTTATACGTTTAGCATAGTAACTTATAATTAACTCTATCATTTCTCGTCCTCATTTAAGAGACTTAGCCTAATATAAATTAAGGAATCGAATCTAAGTGCTCAACACGCACGGTCGAGTAAAAAATTACTCTTATTCTCGCCATCGGAAAATCTACATTCGTGTCTTCAAACACTTATAAAACATGAGAAAATTTTTAAAATTTGGCCATTTTTATCCTTATTTTGCAACAAAAATATAAACTTTGGAAAGCGTGAAGGTTTGGCAAGGCAAGTATCTATTCACCCCCATACTAAAGTTAAACATTGTCCTCAATGTTTCGAGTCTAGGGGTACAAACACCCCCATACTAGAGACGTAGTCGAATGCTTAATCTAGCATGGAAAGGGTGGAACCATTAAATTAATAGCCGTTTATGAAGTATGCTAAAAACTGAAATTAAGATTTTGCTAGTTGAAAAAGTTCGTTTTCTCGGTGTGTAATCGAATTAATTACCAGTTTAAAGTGTGACTCAGTCGTTTTTGGTTAACAAAAAGAAATTTGATTATCTATAACTAATTAAAAAGTAAATGCGGAAAGTATTTAAAAGAAAATTAAAGACAGGTAAAAATAATAAAAGTAAAACAAGGTGAAAAATTAATCTAGAAAATTACTAGAAAAACACTTAAATAAAATGCAATCTTAAAATAAAACTAAAATAAAAACAATTTAAAATAAAGTTTAAGAAAATGGCGGGAAATATAAAATTTTGTCCAAGATCAGAATCCTAGATCGGAATCCCAGATCCGAATCCCAAATCCGAATCCCAGATCCGAATCCCAGATCCGAATCCCAGATTCGAATCCCAGATCCGAATACCAGATCCGAATCCCAGATCCGAATACCAGATCCGAATTCCAGATCCGAATCCTAGATACGAATCCCAGATCCGAATCCCATATCGGATTCCTAGATCCGAATCCCAGATCCGAATCCCAGATCCGAATCCCAGATCCGAATCCCAGATCCGAATCCCAAATCCGAATCCCAGATCCGAATCCCAGATCCGAATCCCAGATCCGAATCCAAGATCCGAATCCCAGATCCGAATCCCAGATCCAAATCCCAGATCCGAATAAGGGGGAGTATCACAATACCGATCGCAATGTAGAAACCCTTGTGGTTTTTGCGATCGTAACAAGCTGTCGGAATCCAAATCCCATTCCGATGGAATGTAATACAAATAAGCAAAACCAATAAGCTAATACTAATAAGCAATAACCGAAACTTGATTAAAAAGATAATGAGACGAGACAAAAAGCAACAAATTTAAAGACTTTATCAAAACACAAAATAAGCAAACAAAATAAGCAAACTTTAAAAAGATAAAACTTTTTAGAAAACTTTAAAATCAAATAAGCTAAATACAAAATAAGCCAATAAGATTGTCAAACTTATAGCTTAATTCGTATACAAGCCTAGATGAAAATAAAAAGATGAACTTTTTAATCAAATAAACAATAAGATTAAGCAAAATCAATGCTTAATCTGAACCACAATCAAATCAAAGACAAGAAAAGTAGGATGCGAATGATAAAGAAAATCTTGATTAAATGAAAATAAAGATTAAACAAAAAAATTAAAAACACTTACTTGAATTAAAGGAATTAAAGTGCAAGACAATTAATTAAAATGACATGAAAAATAAAGTTGCAAGAAAATGAAAATGGTGGAAGAGCTAATTTGTCAAGTTAGCCAACAACTATGAAATGAAAACATAACAAACTATTTATAGGGGAGATTAGGGAGGAGCTTAGGAAGCTTCCTCCCTCTTTCTTCTTTTCCTTAATTGCATGCTTTAGCCCTTAAGCCTTTTACTCTTCTTAAATCTTGGACTTAATTGCTTTGTCTCGGGATTTCTTTGAACTTGTCTTTTAATTCTTCAATAAATACGACTTGAGTTCTTCGGCTTTTGGTAAACTTCCGTCTTTTGACTTTTTCTTCGATAAATCTTTAGAATTGGTCTTGGACTTCCGTTCTTTTTCCACTCTTGATCTTTCGACTTCATCTTTCGTCTTTTTCCTCGATAAAAGCCCGTGAATGCCGTGTTATCTCCACTTTTCACCTTTTCGTCCTAAATCACAACAAAAACACAAACCACACATAATTCCGACGTAAATGACATAAAATACACGTTTTGGCTCGGTTATTATTGTAATTAAGTGGTAAAAAGGATGGGTGTTTACACACCTATCAAATCCCCTACACTTAACCATTGCCATGCCCTCATGCAATGCTTAGTGATAAAGCAATTTTACACTTTTCTCATAATCAATCAACCTTGGCCTTATTAAAATTCTACTAAACAAAAATTTAAATACTAAGAGAAATTAAAACTTTAAAGGAAACAAAAGGAATAGAAAACCATTTTCACTTGAAAATAACTACATGGAAATAACTTGCAAAGAGATCTAAGACATACATTAGGGCTTCGGTGCTGCGAAGATTTATCACCCTCAAGTTTCACGTTCCCCAAACTAAGCTTAAAAACGAGATCATTGTTATTATAAGTTAGCAAAAAAAACACTTACACACATGGCTTAATTATATGCTTAAACTCCCTTATTCCTAATTGTATCTCTTATATTTTATTTTTGTCTTAGAATGATCATGAAGATGCATTTTTGGACTTATTTCGATAGTTTATTTAGGCAGAAAGCAAAGTAGGATTGTAACACCCCCAAATTTATACAACTTAGTACAGCGGAAGACTAGTTGGTGTTACGGGATAGCACATTACTCACATCATAGACAACGCATAAAAATCGCGTCGTTTAATAATACATCATTTACATTCATAAATATCAAAGTTACATCGGTCCTAAGTCATTATATTTCATACAAAGTTTTACAAAGTATTTGAATGGAAAATATTGTTTAAGTGCGGGCCATGAATTCTTGTCGTCTTCCCGAGAATTACCTTCAAGTACCTGAGATAAAACATGTTAAAAGAAAAGGTCAGTGATAACGCCGAGTGAATTCATAGAGTTTAATAAAATCCATCAATATAATATCAGTATAAAATTATTACTGAAATTCATTTTATACAAAACCTTTGTAATAGGCCATAAATAGCCAAAGTCATTTGATACAAATCTTCATCAAAATCATAATATAGGCGTTTGCCTTAAAAAATCATTATACGAATCATTGTCGTTAAAAACACCATACAATACGTTTTGCAACGTTGTATAGATTAAATAAAACCGTTATATGATTATGGTTATAAAAGCCTTAAAAATCATTATACGAGCCAATGTCGTAAAAACGTCATACAATACGTCTTACGACGTTGTATGAAAATAAAAACCGTTATATGAATATGGTTATGAAAACCAAAACACATACATAATATCAATAGTATGACCCTGTATTGCTAGTCAGGCAATACATCGTAATTCGAAGCGTCTAATAGTATTTCGTTAGTTTTGGATTATTATAAGCCGCATGACATTGTTACCTTACTAAACCAACAACGGGTAGCTAACCCGATACCAATTTTGCCCATCTAAAGTAGCGTGTCGTCACAAAGGTCACGCTATGGAAATCTTCTCATACATAAATTCGCTTACCAATCAATGTGGCACGACGGGGATCAACCGTCAAGGCGCGAACTGGGGTGATCGTCCCCAAATAGTACTATTAAATGCATAAGCGTCTACCAAATCCCGGTAGTTCATAATTCCTGCTAATGGGACTTTTAGTGACATAACCTAACTTTAATAATCCATTTTATTTCATCTATCGGGTCCTTTAATCATTTATCGGGTCATACAATCGGGTCATTCAATCATTCGGGTCCAAATCAATAAACAAACAATTGGGACAAATGGTGTCCTATTTTAAAAAAAACTAACATGTTATCTCCCTCGCGGGTTTATAAAACATTTATAAAAACATTTAAAAGAGTGCGAGGCTATGAACTCACGTTGATGTGGGAAGGCGGTTTATCGGCGATTCGGATGTACGGTACGTGCTTCAATCACGGAAACCTAGACAAATAATAATCGGTCTTAGACGTTTGTCCAATGACTATATATATATATATATGATGATCAAGTGGGTTTACATATCCTTATTTACTCATTTTTGTGTTATGTGTCGATAACTTTTATACTAGTTTTCTTGTTTTACCTATTTACGTGTTTTAGGTCCAATAAGCCTATTATAAGTTCTTAACTTGTATTAATCCTTGTTATACTTACATTATCAGTATATACACTTTACAAGTTGGGCCTAAATGGGTTAAGCCCAATAAGTTCTTTTTATGAGTGTTCATCTTGTTTAGTCCAATTATTAGCCCAAGTATTAGTCCAAGTATTAGTCCAATATGTTTACTTAGCTCGTTAATGCCCGTATGCCCTATAGTTCGGGTTTTATCGGTTTTTACTTGTTATACATGTTTATATATCAGTATATAAGTTTTATAAAGTTTACATTAGACGGGTCCAACCATCTAAGTTTTATTTAACAAAAACGTTAATTTTACGGTATTAGCCGAAAAAGTCGTAAAAATCATGTTTATAGTTTTTATAACTTGTAAAACATAACAAGATACCATTTTTATAAAATGTCTAATTATTTATCATTGTGCATATTTATATAAATAAAATACAAGAGTTAGTGGGTTTTAACTTTACATTTTATACAATAATATTTTGAGTGCTTATATAATAGTATTATACTTTATTTTCCAAAATCTGATTTTTATTTTCATCTTCAACAAAACTGCCATATCTTGAGTTCTATATGGAGATAGATGCTCAAATTATTATCACATAAACTAAATGATATGTGCTACATTTAACTCTTTTATAGCTACTGTTGAATCATCTTCTAAGTATTTTCTAAAAATCGTCCAAAACAGTGAACTCAGATTTGAACCTTAAACTTGTTTTGATCATATCTCACTCATTACAATGATTCCATTGTATGGGCAACTCTCACATGTGTACAAGACTCATAGCTTACTGTATATCAATTCTACTTCATCATTTTATCAGTTCATAACATGTTTCTTTACTGTTTTATACAGCCATGTAAATTAATCAAGATTTTAACCTTGTTTCTTATAGTTTTTCACCTTTTTAATCATATTTATCAACACCAAATCCCCACATAACATTTTTATCATCATATAATCATCATATACATATACAATAGGAAATAAAATACATTTGTTCTTTACAAAATAACAAGAGAAAAATGGAGAGGATGATCTTCTTTACCAACCAAGTGTTTTTCTTGTTTTAGGAAGACAAGAACTTGATGAACACAACAAGTATCTCCAAGACCATCAAATATCAAGAACATAGGTTGGAAAATCAGCCCTAGGACACAAGAAAATCACCTCCAAAGATGTTAATATGGCCACCAAATGAGCAAGGCTTCAAGAGAACTCCTTAATAGAGCTAGTAAACATGTGTTTCATGGCTAGAAGAGATCAAATGGGGTGTTTGTTGGTTTATTTTGGACGGCAAAAGGGGAGAGTGTTGAGAGGATTTTGAGAGGACTTTGCATGTAAGGAAATGGTATAATGAAGTGTTGCTAGTTTTGAGTAAGTGGTAAAAGGAAAGTAGCTTAAAATGTAAGCTAGGCTTACACTTGGTGTAAGTTAAGCTAACTTGATGCCACCTTCATGGTGTGGTGTCAAGTTGCCGTCCAACTTAAGCTAGTGGGGTGGGACAATGTGTTTTGTCCCATCTCACTAGTTTACGGGTATTTCTCGATTCTAGTTTTCTCGATTTGCGTGCCCTCGGGTTGTTTTACAAAAAAAGTTTTTATAAATTATGAATCAACGTCACAAAACGAATCCAATAAAAATTGTCTCATCAAAAACGGAGTTCGAAAACGTAAATACGTAATCCTAAGGTTTCCGGTTTAGTCGTAAAGGACGTTAAATTAAAATCGTAAGTCCTAATCTTTTCTCGTAAATTTGTGAGTTTATGATCCAACACAAATTTAAAACTCCAAAATAATATTCATGGACAAATTTATTTTCTGAAATGTCGGACTGTCACTAAAAACGGTGTATGTAAACGTAAGCACGTAACGTTGAATCCTCCGGTTTAGACGTAGTCGATGCTACTTTAAGACGTAAATCCGAATTTCTTCCCAAAAATAAGTGAGTTCATATTGTAACATTAAAATAATGTTTTTAAATAATATTCGAGAATAAAATATCAACCATAAATTGACGGATTGTCACAGCATTTACCCCTAAACAGGATCTTTGTCCTCAAAGATCATCTTACCTTAATACTCGCTTCTTATAGAGTTAAAGCCATGTGGGTATTTCCTCCACATTCGGTCTTTTCTCACAAGTGCAATTCATTACAATATGCGAGTTTCATCAAATATAATTACGGGAATAAGATCAGGCTAAATGTTGACTTACTTTCTCTATCCATGATGTTCACGGGTTTCTGATGAATGCAACTTTTCGCCGATCTAAGCTCTACTAAGAATAATCAGATTCTTACTTGATAGATATTCCATCAAGTTCGATATACGAAACATAATTCACGCATCTCTTGAAGTCCTTGGGTAGATCCAGCTTATATGCCTTTCAAACCAAATCTTTTACATCATCTCAATGGTCCCAAACAACGGGGACTTATATCCCATGATTTGTCAGATCATGAATTCATTTTTCCAAGGTTAAAAATTGTGGCATAACTTCGCTACCCATTTGGCACTTCAAGATCTACATTCCACATTCACTTAACCTCTTGCCCACTACCGGCTGTCAATAATCAGATCCTAATTTCAACAATCATTTCAGGTCTCGGGGGTCGGGTATTTTGCAAGGTTAGGTTTACCATCATAGGAAACCTTAAACCTAAGAGACATGTCCAACTCACAATGGGTGTATGTCGGGTGTCTTCATCTCAACTCTTGCTTACAGATGCTCTAATATTTAGATCCTAACAAGATTCGATCTTAATCCTAACACGATGGTTATCACGGATAATCTCTCTAAAGGAAAACGATTATACGGTCTATTACCAAAGGTCAATCATTCAAACATAAAACAGCACTTATAGTATTTTGTATCGTTACTTTACCTCGTCCCTTCGATTGGGGTGGTACATAGTACTCTCATCAAGGTTCGTTCTTAATGACTTCTGAGCAAATCTCTAGAAATTCGATGCGAAGTGAGGATCTTGATATATAGATGATTGATACAGGCACACTATGTTTACATAACTCTTTTGCATTTATCATTAACGGGAATGATATTAGCAGATTTGGTCAGTCTGTCGACGATGACCCAAATCGACTCAATATTCAGATGATGACCTTTGCAATAGCTAGACGTTTAATAATGTATGAGGCGATGTCTGCCTTCATAATTGCCATTAGTACAGCTTCTTCAGACAAAGATACTTTTAGTCATAAATGACATAAATAGAATACTTATACTTACAAATTCCAACATAACTATATCTTACAATCTCCATATTTAGGCAATCACAAGTGGCCTTTAAACATTTAACGCTATCGGCTTCTCAATTCTAATGGTTCACATTAGACGCGAACCCCTTTTATTATCTATATTATCCTTTTTACAAACACCATTTATTTTTATATTTGTTCGGCAATTTTATTTTGCACAGTCGTTATTAAGAAATACATTCTAATTGATTCTTTATACTTTCTATATAATACATCGGTATCTATATTCACTTCTCATGATGATATAATTATCATGTCCACAATTCACTCAGATATTCTTTCTATATTATGCGTCAGTAATTACGTTCACTTTCCTGATGAAATAAATATCATAACCGTATTTATTCAAAAGTCTTTCTTCATGTCTTCTATCTTTTAGTTTCGTCTTTACTATCATTTTTATCCGTTTTACTCAATCTATCGTCTAAAGCGTCGATAATTATCATAATTCATTAAATAATTATTTTTATTTTTTTTGAAGCGTAAAAGTTTTAAATTTCTTAGTTCGACCAATTATATAAAATGTTCAAAATAAATTTGAATTTAATTAACACGATTTTTGTTGATTTATCGAAAATAATTAATAAGATTCGTAAATGTTCGAAAAACCTTTGTTTATACTTTGGTCAAAGTTTTCTGAGTTTGAAAAGTAAAAATTATCGTTTCAAATTTCAAGTTATGGTTTAAATGGTTTCCTCAATTCCTTTTAGGTTATCTTGAGGTATACACAAACATTTACCCCTAAACAGAAGTTTAGTTAAATGGTTTGTGTATAAGGGAATAATCCCTTAAAAATCCTTTGTTAAAATATTTGTCAAAATATATTTGCACTTTCTTTTTAGTATAACTCAAAGTCTTAAATGACTTCTAAATTTTGAAGAGTCAATTTATATTCCATTATCTATTAATCACATAGTCAAATAATGTAAAGGTTTAAGTTTTTAATCACATATCAATTATTCAAGGTTCATGTTTTTATTGTTCAGCCAATTCAGGGTAATCTATTAATAATTATTAACTCATTCTTATTCTTATATACAAACATATAGTCCTTAATGATCACGAGCATGAATTTATCAAATTACAACCTACACACGTGATTCACCAAATTTATGAATGCTACATGTGTATTAGTCAATCCAAACGACATCACGTGAAACTCATAATGTTCATTACAAGTACCTGATGTAGTGATTGGAATAAATAATCTTCTTCACGGACGCGAAGTTGATAATAACCATGCTGAGGATCAAAAACCTTGTAAATGATCGAACAAATCTTCCATTTCGAGTTATGGATATCGTTTTCGATTGTCAATTTACTCAGTTCACAGTAATCTATAAATATAAGGAATGATAACACCATAGCTCTTCAGGATGACAAGCTTGGTATAATAAAATCTTTCTCCGACAACTCTCTCAGTTGTACGGTAATTCCTTAAATTCAGATGGTGCTGACGTACAGTGCACAAGCCACAAGTGCAGCACCGAGAATATAATCAATACCAAATTCAACTTGCCTTAATAGCAAAAGTCTAGGTAATTCATTAACAAATACTTACTAAAGTTCCAAGTAACAGAATTATCTTTTTAATAAATTCATTTTAGGTTCTTCTAGATTACAATATCTATAACTAGTTCATAACCATTCATGGTATAATTTTTAAGTCTAAATGCAGGATATGGCCATCCATCAAGAATTATTTAGATCACTTTTGATAATCAAAATCTTATCATTTAGGGGAATTCTACTCGAGTTCCCATCAATTAAGACAATGTCGTCATGTGATAATTAATCAATCCATTCCACTGGCACTATCAACTTTCCAGTTTTATTGCCGTTGATAAGATGTGAACTTCTCCAAAGACTAATAATAACTCATAATCCTTCACAAGTTCAAGGATATCAGGAGACATAACTATCTTAAAAGAGTAAGGTCAACGCTTAATCTACACGAGAGAATTTCAAATCAGGTACAGACGAAAACATTTAACGAATATGAATATATCCCATGTTTTCATAATTTGAGTACGCATTCGAAAGCTCCTCGGATCGTTACCCAGGTCATTCAAATGAAATCAAATCAAAAGAAATGATAGGAATGTCGATACATCCAGTCGGGTATCAACACTCGGTAATCATATGCTTTTCCTAAGAATCTCACTGCGGGAGAATCGGACAAGAAAGAATTGTCAGTTGTCAAATAAGACAATTTCCACAGATGAATAAATTCGAATCAAAAGAATAGATGCTACAGGCACATATGTAGATGTCTCTAACATTATGTCCCTATTTTGTACTTCTTGCAGATCTCATAAAATTTTAGTCTTTCACAATCTTCAAAGAAAATGTAGTGTTTATTAATCAGTTTTATGGTGACTACTAGTCAGCCTTGCATGGTCCATTCCAAATTGTATGTAGGCGCGCAACTATATACAATTTCAAGATCAACGATGCAATACTCAGTTCATCAAAATGTTATCATCATGTTTATAATAAAAACATTTTCATGTTTAATTCTTAAATAAGAATCAAAAATAAATTTACAAAGATTTTTCTTTGTTATGGAAATAATTAAGTTTCCAAAGCGTTTCATAAACAACTTCATTTTGATATCAATCACTTATAAATCTCACTTTGAATAATCCTTATAGTGATGAAAATTCAATTTTTCTCAAGGCATACTATTTTATCTTATAAAAAGAATGAGTGATCTGCAAAAGAGTGATGAAGAGTTGTTCACCAAGAACTTAACTACAATATGATAGGAAATGAGCTTTAGCCAAATAATCATGAGGTTTATGACCTCGATGGCACTCACGAAGAATAATTCACAACGTAACTCAATTCAAGATGAGTACTTGTTCAACGGTTGCATCACTAATGCGAACATTAGGATGAAGCAAGAAAAGATAGATATCGTCGATACATGTAGAATTTAGCAATCAAAGGTAGTCTTTTCATTAATCACAAACAAGTCAAATTGTACCGTAACACTTTATGTGTCACTATGTCATACAATTCTCAGAACTCATCCTACCAACTGATATCTCAGTTAAGTTAGGGATTATTTTTAAAAGATACCTCAATGAATACTAATCTACAAGAGTCATTAGGTGTTCCATATGTCCCGGAAGATCCATTGGTCCCAATTCAGAAGAGGATTTCTTCAATTTATTTCTTGGACACTGGGCATCCTCATTAGTAGACAATGGCCTAGGAACAATACTTATCACAAACTAACAATCAATTAAAACCTTATAATTCAATCACAAAACTTAACGACTTCCTCTTAACAATCTCATATTCCATACGGGTTAAATTTTACTTTATTCAAGTTTTTAACCAATTTTATACTCAATTCGACATCCTGCCTCATTATCCAATACTTTCAATATTATTTATAAACCTTAATAGGGCAATAAAAGCTCGATATGAACAACACTTAATTCCAATCCTATAGCTCTTACAACAACAATTATCAAATGAGTCACTGGTATGAAATAACTCATACATTCAATCAGACTTCTCGGAAAGGTACTAGTGCATGAGGCTTTTGGGTAATGGTTCCAATGACAGCCTCAAGTGCAACATTCACCCTTTCGATTTCAAGTTTCAGAATTGGGTGACAACGAATCAGATGACATCTTTCTAGGTGGTAATGTTTTGTCAAACTCCACTCTATAAGGAAAGATCGTCATGACATCGATATCAAATTTAATCTCGCCAGTTCTTTTTCAATATCGCAATCAACTAATATCTACATTTCTACGAATATCAACCATTTTTTGGGATCATAAATATCCACAACTTGGTTTAGATCTAGGATAGCTAGAATTCCTACGAGAATAGCTTCGATTGATTTACTAGGGAAGTTAGGGTTACTTGTGACAATCTACGTCGTATAAATACCTCGTATAAAAATCAAAATAATCATCAAACAATCATGTAATAAAATTACATCATATATATATAATCCAAAGTATATATATATATTAAATTAACACTTCTCAGTCTTGGCCTTGTCGGTAACTCGGGAATTCTTCGGCACCGTTATAGTCAAAAGATTTTTAGACATTTTTAGAAAATGTTTTTAGTTAAAAGATTTTGAAATGTTTTATTCAAAACCCTTTGTTTTATAAAACTTTCGTTCTCTATAACGAGAGCTCTGGTACCAAACTGTAACACCCCCAAATTTATACAACTTAGTACAGCGGAAGACTAGTTGGTGTTACGGGATAGCACATTACTCACATCATAGACAACGCATAAAAATCGCGTCGTTTAATAATAAATCATTTCCATTCATAAATATCAAAGTTACATCGGTCCCAAGTCATTATATTTCATACAAAGTTTTACAAAGTATTTGAATGGAAAATATTGTTTAAGTGCGGGCCATGAATTCTTGTCGTCTTCCCGAGAATTACCTTCAAGTACCTGAGATAAAACATGTTAAAAGAAAAGGTCAGCGATAACGCCGAGTGAATTCATAGAGTTTAATAAAATCCATCAATATAATATCAGTATAAAATTATTACTGAAATTCATTTTATACAAAACCTTTGTAATAGGCCATAAATAGCCAAAGTCATTTGATACAAATCTTCATCAAAATCATAATATAGGCGTTTGCCTTAAAAATCATTATACGAATCATTGTCGTTAAAAAAACCATACAATACGTTTTGCAACGTTGTATAGATTAAATAAAACCGTTATATGATTATGGTTATAAAAGCCTTAAAAATCATTATACGAGCCAAGGTCGTAAAAACGTCATAAAATACGTCTTACGACGTTGTATGAAAATAAAAACCGTTATATGAATATGGTTATGAAAACCAAAACAAAAACATAATATCAATAGTATGACCCTGTATTGCTAGTCAGGCAATACATCGTAATTCGAAGCGTCTAATAGTATTTTGTTAGTTTTGGATTATTATAAGCCGCATGACATTGTTACCTTACTAAACCAACAACGGGTAGCTAACCCGATACCAATGTTTCCCATCTAAAGTAGCGTGTCGTCACAAAGGTCACGCTATGGAAATCTTCTCATACATAAATTTGCTTACCAATCAATGTGGCACGACGGGGATCAACCGTCAAGGCGCGAACTGGGGTGATCGTCCCCAAATAGTACTATTAAATGCATAAGCGTCTACCAAATCCCGGTAGTTCACAATTCATGCTAATGAGACTTTTAGTGACATAACCTAACTTTAATAATCCATTTTATTTCATCTATCGGGTCCTTTAATCATTTATCGGGTCATACAATCGGGTCATTCAATCATTCGGGTCCAAATCAATAAACAAACAATTGGGACAAATGGTGTCCTATTTTAATAAAAACTAACATGTTATCTCCATCGCGGGTTTATAAAACATTTATAAAAACATTTAAAAGAGTGCGAGGTTATGAACTCACGTTGATGTGGGAAGGCGGTTTATCGGTGATTCGGATGTACGGTACGTGCTTCAATCACGGAAACCTAGACAAATAATAATCGGTCTTAAACGTTTGTCCAATGACTTTATAAAAATAACAATTATGTATACATATGATGATTATATATATATGATGATCAAGTGGGTTTACATATCCTTATTTACTCATTTTTGTGTTATGTGTCGGTAACTTTTATACTAGTTTTCTTGTTTTACCTATTTACGTGTTTTAGGTCCAATAAGCCTATTATAAGTTCTTAACTTGTATTAATCCTTGTTATACTTACATTATCAGTATCTACACTTTACAAGTTGGGCCTAAATGGGTTAAGCTCAATAAGTTCTTTTTATGAGTGTTCATCTTGTTTAGTCCAATTATTAGCCCAAGTATTAGTCCAAGTATTAGTCCAATATGTTTACTTAGCTCGTTAATGCCCGTATGCCCTATAGTTTGGGTTTTATCGGTTTTTACTTGTTATACATGTTTATATATCAGTATATAAGTGTTATAAAGTTTACATTACACGGGTCCAACCATCTAAGTTTTATTTAACAAAAACGTTAATTTTACGGTATTAGCCGAAAAAGTCGTAAAAATCATGTTTATAGTTTTTATAACTTGTAAAACATAACAAGTTACCATTTCTATAAAATGTCTAATTATTTATCATTGTGCATATTTATATAAATAAAATCCAAGAGTTAGTGGGTTTTAACTTTACATTTTATACAATAAAATTTTGAGTGCTTATATAATAGTATTATACTTTATTTTCCAAAATCTGATTTTTATTTTCATCTTCACCAAAACTGCCATATCTTGAGCTCTATATGGAGATAGAAGCTCAACTTTTTATCACATAAACTACATGATATGTGCTACATTTAACTCTTCTATAGCTACTGTTTAATCTTCTTCTAAGTATTTTCTAAAAATCGTCCAAAACAGTGAACTCAGATTTGAACCTTAAACTTGTTTTGATCATATCTCACTCATTACAATGATTCCATTGCATGGCCAACTCTCACATGTGTACAAGACTCATAGCTTACTGTATATCAATTATACTTCATCATTTTATCAGTTAATAACATGTTTCTTTACTGTTTTATACAGCCATGTAAATTAATCAAGATTTTAACCTTGTTTCTTATAGTTTTTCACCTTTTTAATTATATTTATCAACGCCAAATCCCCACATAACATTTTTATCATCATATAATCATCATATACATATACAATAGGAAATAAAATACATTTGTTCTTTACAAAATAACAAGAAAAAAATGGAGAGGATGATCTTCTTTACCAACCAAGTGTTTTTCTTGTTTTAGGAAGACAAGAACTTGATGAACACAACAAGTATCTCCAAGACCATCAAATATCAAGAAAATAAGTTGGAAAATCAGCCCTAGGACACAAGCAAATCACCTCCAAAGATGTTAATATGGCCACCAAATGAGCAAGGCTTCAGGAGAACTCCTTAATAGAGCTAGTAAACATGTGTTTCATGGCTAGAAGAGATCAAATGGGGTGTTTGTTGGTTTATTTTGGACGGCAAAAGGGGAGAGTGTTGAGAGGATTTTGAGAGGATTTTGCATGTAAGGAAATGGTATAATGAAGTGTTGCTAGTTTTGAGTAAGTGGTAAAAGGAAAGTAGCTTAAAATGTAAGCTAGGCTTACACTTGGTGTAAGTTAAGCTAACTTGATGCCACCTTCATGGTGTGGTGTCAAGTTGCCGTCCAACTTAAGCTAGTGGGGTGGGACAATGTGTTTTGTCCCATCTCACTAGTTTACGGGTATTTCTCGATTCTAGTTTTCTCAATTTGCGTGCCCTCGGGTCGTTTTACGAAAAACGTTTTTATAAATTATGAATCAACGTCACAAAACGAATCCAATAAAAATTGTCTCATCAAAAACGGAGTTCGAAAACGTAAATACGTAATCCTAAGGTTTCCGGTTTAGTCGTAAAGGACGTTAAATTAAAATCGTAAGTCCTAATCTTTTCTCGTAAATTTGTGAGTTTATGATCCAACACAAATTTAAAACTCCAAAATAATATTCATGGACAAATTTATTTTCTGAAATGTCGGACTGTCACTAAAGACGGTGTATGTAAACGTAAGCACGTAACGTTGAATCCTCCGGTTTAGACGTAGTCGATGCTACTTTAAGACGTAAATCCAAATTTCTTCCCAAAAATAAGTGAGTTCATATTGTAACACTAAAATAATGTTTTTAAATAATATTCGAGAATAAAATATGAACCATAAATTGACGGATTGTCACAAGGACGATTTGATTAATAGTTAGCTAAAGGACAAAATCTCTTAAAACTGCTTCTCGGGATATCAAAAAGTTCATATCTTGGCATAACTCGTTTCACGATTTGAGACCTTTCTCGGGCCGATATTTGGCATGTACTTCATACTTCATATCTTCGAGAGACGTTCTTGAGATAATGGTCTTCTCTTCGTTAATAGAGTTTCTTCACCTGGAGACTTTTGAGGGGTACTCCAACTTTGTTGACCACGACTTCATGATTATTTCTCCAATCGCTAATTGGGATTTTGAGATACAACGATCCGCCTCCTTTTCGGACTTGGATCTATTTGTCCTCATACCTTGATAGGGTCTTTTCGGATAGACTTCTCCATGATCTTTATGGGAGTTGATTGCTTTTCGTCGTGAGTCTTGATCCTTCATATTGATTTTGGGAATAATGCTTTTCACATCACCTTGGATCTTTAGCAATAAGATTGAATCCTCATGCCTTGTTAGGGCCTTTTCGGACTCGCCAATCTTCGTGCCCCGCTTCATAAGTTATGCCGTGGCTATGAACTCTTATCATTACCGAGCAACTTTTAAATGATATTGGGCTAGAAGCTAAGTAACTTTTCAAATCGTACGACCTTACTTATTGCAGATAAGTTATTAGCAAGTGATGGGAGAATAGGCAAATAATTACACCAAGTGAGCTTGTGCAAGAATACCGACTTATAATTTACTATATCATTTCTCGTTCTCCACAATTTAAAATCTCAAGTAATGAGACTCGTGGATGCTTAGCCTAATAAACCAATTAAGGTCTACATGGTTAAGGATACTAGCTAGAATAAACTTGGATAAGTCTATTCGGGTTGAGTCAAAATAATCGCAACGGGACTAATATGTCAAAGATTTCAAAACTAGCTACACCACTTTATTAATATTTTTGATTTTATTGCGGGATATATACATATGAAAGCAACGATAAAAAATTTAAAATTACGACTAAATGGCCAAAGTTAATAAAAAATTTGAAAAATGCTGAAAAAGATGATTTTCTGGTTAAATGAAGGCATTTTAATGGAAAAGTCCACTTAAAACTTCGATAGAAGTCCCCCCTACACTTAATATAAACATTGTCCTCAATGTTTAAGCATGTGGGAGTAAACTCACCTACACTTAGGACATTGTGCACGTTGTTTAAATCTTGCTAAGGAAGAGACAACTAACGAGATTCCTATTTTAATATTGAGAAATATAAAATCGTGAATAGAAAAGAGTTTAGGATAGAACCGAGAAGAAGGGAACACGGAATCACGGTTCGTCAAAAGTCATCAAGAGTGTATCTTTGAAGCTCGAATCCCTGCATATGAAAAGAAAGAGAACAAGGAACACCACGGGGCTCCCCCTACACTTATGGTGAAAACAGATAAAGATAGATAATCGGGTTGCCTCCCGAAGAGCGCTTGTTTTTGTTAACTGAGTCACAAGCCTGACTCGTCCCCGAATTAAATGGTCCATGGGGAAGCCTCGAATGTAATACCGGGATCAAAGACCTTGTCCTCGTTCCCGGTTGACATCAACAAAGGAGAGGCGGGGGGATAAGTCTTGAATGGGAGAAAGGTCTGTTCAACATACGAGAAGTATGTGAAATCAAGATCCACGGGAGATGGGGTGGGTAATGTAAGCACATTGTCATCCCCCAAAGACAATGGATGCTGAGCACTCGGCAAAGCCGTGATGGTATCAATTATAGAATTGTCATTGTCACCTCCCGGGTCAAAGCACTCATCCTCAGTTCCCGGTATGAAACGAGGAGAGTAAAAGCGATACATTACCCGCTTGGGTGTGCACGCGGTAGGATGAGGTGGCAATATAATATGAGAAGTATGAGAACAATTACCCTCCACCTGCGTCTCTTTTTCAGTAGAGTCAAGTCTTTCCACCTCTGCGATAGAAGGAGTTATGGCTAACAAAGTATGCTCACTAATAGCAAGAGAATCAGGGCTATTAATGTCCTCAATCCCTTTGTCAAAGAGCGGATTCACCTCACTAGATATGTAGGCTTCATCAAAATCAAATAAAGGGTTCGAATAAATCTTGAAAGTTTCATGCAGAACGTCTTCATCGGATAGTGACTCGTCATCACTAGAAGTAAAATCATCATCTTGATCAAAAAGAGGATTAGAGAAAGCCAAAGAATCATCTCCCAAAGTGTTGGTGGAAGGAACATCATCATTAAGAGCGACCTCATCCGTAAGCTCCTCAAAAGTTAGCACATCACAAACCTCATCAAAGAATTTATCAAGACCGAAATCACTAATTTCACTCGAAGTATCACAATCCCTAGAGGCGTTGAGGAAATTAAGAGAGGGAAGTACAATTGCGCTAGGACATTGAGCAACTAGATCATTCCAAGAAATAGTATTCTCATTGTCATCATCATCATAATGGTATTGACGCACAAGAGGAGGGGTATAATCACTAACTTCCTTAAGCAGAACAATGGCTTCTTGAAGTTACAAAACAATGGAGTGTCTTTCTTCATTCAAAGTAGTGAGTTGTTGAATTCTCTGAGAGGATTGATGATTGAGGTTGGGGTGTGGGGGCTCATAGTTATGAAAACCAGCATTATTGAACGGATGTGGCTCAAAGTAAGTCATCGGTTGAGAAGAATTAGAACACAGATTTGGTTCATAATAATCCATCGGTGAAGAAAAATGAGGACACGGATTTGGTTCTTAAAAATTCATTGGCTGACAATAAGAAGTATCGTGAGGGCCCCCACAGTTGTTGCAAAACGGGTATTGAGAAAAATCGGGTGCGTCTTGTGGATAGCTATTATCATTGTCATAATTGTACCCCGGTTCTTGCCCGTGACCATACGGGTATCGAACCGGGCACGAAACATGCCAATGAGAATCGCTTCCACAATAGATGCACGGGGGAACAGGAGGTGGATTTAAAAAGGACGAATTAGTCGAGTTGCACAAGGGACAAAATCCTAGTTGTGAATCGATTGAAATAGGAGGAAGATCTCTTCCGCCTCGCTCGCATGAACACCATTTACATGAGTCGTTCCCAGATAATTGTTTCCCACACCCGACACAATGGACATAAGAATCCATAAAGAAAAATAGATAAGCAAGAAGAATATTTTGTTGCAAAACTTTGAAAAAGAAATGCTTTTTATGATTTTTCAAATGTTTTTGGATTTTTGAAAATTTTAGACATGAAAAATAACGTTCACGAGTGAAAGGATCCCAAAAGCCAACGCGTCTCTCACAAAAAACCGTTAATCCTCACGAAAGAACCGGCAGCGGCGCCATTTGAAATTAAGATTTTGCTAGTTGAAAAAGTTCGTTTTCTCGGTGTCTAACCGAATTGATTACCAGTTTAACGTGTGACTCAGTCGTTTTTTGTTAACAAAAAGAAATTTGATTGTCTATAACTAATTAAAAAGTAAATGCGGAAAGTATTTAAAAGAAAATTAAAGACAGGTACAAATAATAAAAGTAAAACAAGGTGAAAAATTAAGCTAGAAAATTACTAGAAAAACACTTAAATAAATGCAATCTTAAAATAAAACTAAAATAAAATCAATTTAAAATAAAGTTTAAGAAAATGGCGGGAAATATAAAATTTTTTCCCAGATCCGAATCCCAGATCGGAATACCAGATGAGAATCCCAGATCCGAATCCCAGATCCGAATCCCAGATCCGAATCCCAGATCCGAATCTCAGATCCGAATAAGGGGGAGTATCACAATACCGATCGCAATGTAGAAACCCTTGTGGTTTTTGCGATCGTAACAAGCTGTCGGAATCCAAATCCCATTCCAATGGAATGTAATACAAATAAGCAAAACCAATAAGCTAATACTAATAAGCAATAACCGAAACTTGATTAAAAAGATAATGAGACGAGACAAAAAGCAACAAATTTAAAGACTTTATCAAAACACAAAATAAGCAAACAAAATAAGCAAACTTTAAAAAGATAAAACTTTTTAGAAAACTTTAAAATCAAATAAGCTAAATACAAAATAAGCCAATAAGATTGTCAAACTTATAGCTTAATTCGTATACAAGCCTAGATGAAAATAAAAAGATGAACTTTTTAATCAAATAAACAATAAGATTAAGAAAAAACAATGCTTAATCCGAACCACAATCAAACAAAAGACAAGAAAAGTAGGATGAGAATGATAAAGAAAATCTTGATTAAAGGAAAATAAAGATTAAACAACAAAATTAAAAACAGTTACTTGAATTAAAGGAATTAAAGTGCAAGACAATTAATTAAAATGACATGAAAAATAAGTTGGAAGAAAATGAAAATGATGGAAGACCTAATTTGTCAAGTTAGCCAACAACTATGAAATGAAAACATAACAAACTATTTATAGGGGAGATTAGGGAGGAGCTTAGGAAGCTTCCTCCCTCTTTATTCTTTTCCTTAATTGCATGCTTTAGTCCTTAAGCCTTTTAATCTTCTTAAATCTTTGACTTAATTGCTTTGTCTCGGGATTTCTTTGAACTTGTCTTTTAATTCTTCAATAAATACGACTTGAGTTCTTCGGCTTTTGGTAAACTTCCGTCTTTTGACTTTTTCTTCGATAAATCTTCAGAATTGGTCTTGGACTTTCGTTCTTTTTCCACTCTTGATCTTTCGACTTCATCTTTCGTCTTTTTCCTCGATAAAAGCCCGTGAATGCCGTGTTTTCTCCACTTTTCACCTTTTCGTCCTAAATCACAACAAAAACACAAACCACGCATAATTCCGACTTAAATGACATAAAATACACGTTTTGGCTCGGTTATTATTGTAATTAAGTGGTAAAAAGGATGGGTGTTTACACACCTATCAAAAACCTAAGGTTAGACCGATAAAGGATACATCATGTGGATATTTAGAAAGTCTTCCAAAGCAAACGATCAAGGATCACGTAAAAACGAACACGAGAGGCTTAAATCGTGAAGATGATGATGACCTAATGTAACACTCTCAATTTTCGTATCGGTACAGCGGAAGGATCTTTTAGAGTGTTACGGGATAGCACAATAACTCCAATCATAGACAACACATAAAAATGGTTGTACAAGGTTTAACATACATTCATTCGATAAAAAGTTTTAAAGTGTACAACAGGTCCCAAATTATACAGGTCATTAAGTTTACAAAACATAGATCGAATGAACATTTTTAATATCATGTGGGCCTTCAGAGTCGATCTCCATCCGGATTACCTTCAAGCACCTGAGATAAAAACATGCAAAAATCATATCAGCGAATGCCGAGTGAATTCATAGAGTTTAATAAAAACCGATATATAAAACAATCGTTAAAATTAGAACACAAGTATAATATCGGAAGTAAGTCCACGTATTGCTAGTCAGGCAATATATAAATCAAGCATACATCTGAAACCGTCCATGAGACCGTAGCCTCAATATTACCATAATAGGTAATATTATCATCGTTATTAGCGTCGTTGTCGTTTTGAATATATAGGTTTTATAGGATTATTATTAGCCGCATGACATTGTTACCTTACTATGAAAACAGCGGGCCGCGAACCCGACAAACAATTTGCCCATCTAAGTTAGCGTGTCGTCACAAAAATCACGCTATGGAATCTTCTCATACATAAATTCGCTTACCAATCAATGTGGTACGACGGGGATCAACCGTCAAGGCGCGAACTGGGGTGATCGTCCCCAAATAGTACTATCAAATGCATAAGTGTCTACCAAATCCTGGTAGTTCACAATTCATGCTAATGGGACTTTAAGTGACATAACCTAACTACTAATAATCCTTTTAGTCTCGTTTATAGGGTCATAGCATCATTCGGGTCCATATCATTAAGCATACCATCGGGACTACTTGTGTTCTATTTTTATCAAAATCTAGCATGTTATCTCCCTCGCGGGTTTACAAATCATTTTATATAACATGTAAAAGAGTGCGAGGCTATGAACTCACGTTGATAATGAAAGGCGGATTATCGGCTACGGGCGTGCTTCGGTCACGGAAACCTATATAAATAATAATCGGTCTTAGACTTTGTCCAATGACTTTTATCAAAATAACAATATACATATGATGATTTTGTACATATGATGATGATCAAGTGGGTTTATATATCCTTGTTTACTCATTTTAGTGTTTACGTTTTGGTAACTTTTTACTAGTTTACTAGTTTTATCTATTTACACGTTTTAAGTCCAGTAAGCTTAGTATAAGTTCTTTAACTTGTTTTAATCCATTTTATACCTATATTATCAGTATCTATACTTTCCATGTTGGGCCCAAATGGGTTAAGCCCAATAAGTTCTTTTTACAAGTGTTTATCTTATTTAGTCCAATTACTAGTCCAATATGTTTAGTTAGCTCGTTAATGTCCGTATGTCCTATAGTTCGGGTTTTATTGGTTTTTACTTGTATTAGTTACTTATATATCAGTATATGACTTTTAAAAACTTTACATTAGACGGGTTTGATCGTCTAAGTTTTAATTGGCGAAAAACGTTAATTTTACGGTAATAGCCGAAAAAGTCGTAAAAATCAAGTTTATAGTTTTTATTACTTATAAGTATTATTCCACTACCATTTTTATAAGTTATTCATTTATTTAACCTTTTACATATTTATATAAATAATTTCTATAAGTTAGTGGGTTTTTATTTTACATTTTATACAATAAAATTTGAGTGCTTATATAATAATAATAAACATTAATTCTCAAAATCTGATTTTTATTTTCATCTTCACCATTTTTATCATATCTAGAGTTATATAATGAATTAGAAGCTCATTTTTGGGTGGAATGATCTTCATATTATGTGCTACATTTAACTTAGTTATAGATACTGCTCATTTTAAGTTTATCTATGCTTAACAGTCCCTACAAAACAGCTTATTCAGATTAGCACACTTAATTTGTTTTGATCATATCTCACTTATTATATTGATTATATTGCATGGCCAACTCTCACATGTGTATAACATCTTGTACTTACTGTAAATGGATTATACCATGCAAGTTTATCAGTTCAAGTTTTAGTTACATACTGTTTTTATACAGCCAACTAAATAAGCATGATTTTAGCCTTATTTCTTATAGTTATTAACCTTTTTAAGCATATCTATCAACACTTGATCCCCACATAACATTTTTATCATCATATATACATCATATACATATACAATAAGAAAGAAAATACATTTTTTCTTTACAAAAATAACAAGAGAAAAATGGAGAGGATGATCTTCTTTACCAACCAAGTGTATTTCTTGTTTTTGGAAGACAAGAACTTGATGAACACCAAAAGTAACTCCAAGATCATCAAACACCAAGAACAATAGTTGATAAATCAGCCCTAGGAAACAAGCAAATCACCTCCTATGTTGTTAATATGGCCACCAAATGATCAAGGCTTCAAGATAACTCCATGATAGATCTAGATAACATGTATTTTATGGCTAGAAAAGATCAAAAGGGGTGTTTTGTGCTTTGAAGTGGACGGCAAGGGTTGGAGGTTTAGAGAGAGTTTGAGGTTGTTTGCATGTATGGAAATGGTATGTGTGAGTTAGTTGATGGTTTTAGCTAGGAAGTGGAAAGATGTAAGCTTAAAGTGTAAGCTTAGTTACACTTGTAACTATTTAGCTAACATGATGCCACATCCTTAGATGTGGTGTCATGTGTGCCGTCCCATGCTTGCTAGTGGGGTGGGATAATGTATTTTGTCCCACCTCACTAATTTACGGGTATCCCTTGATTCTAGTTTTCTCGATTTGCGTGCCCTCGGGTCGTTTCACGAAAAACGTTTTTATAAATTATGAATCAACGTCACAAAACGAATACAATAAAAATTGTCTCATCAAAAACGGAGTTCAAAAACGTGAATACGTAATCCTAAGGTTTCCGGTTTAATCGCAAAGGACGCCAAATTATGCACGTAAGCCCAAATTTAAATCCGTAAATTGTGAGTTCGTCAACCAACACAAAAATAAGTTTCAAAATATTATACGAGAAAATAATTCACTACCAGAAAATGTTAGATTGTCACAGCTTTTCCTCCTAAAAGGGATCAACGTCCTCGTGATCCATTTCATTTGGATGTCCGTTTCTTATTGAAATCGAAGAGGTGCGGATATTTCTTCCACATTTCATCCTCTCGTTACCAAGTATACTCTGGTCCATGCTTTGAATTCCAGCGGATTTTGAAAATAGGTATCCGACTTTGTTTCAGTTGCTTTACCTCACGATCCATAACCTCTACGGGCTCTTCGATAAAATGCAACTTCCCATCTATTCGAACCTTACCTAACGGAATTTTCTCATCACTCACTGCTAGACATTTCTTCAGATTAGATACATGGAATGTGTTGTGAACACCATGAAGTTCTGGGGGTAACTCTAGTTTGTAAGCCACCGGACCTACTCTTGATAAAATCTTAAAGGGTCCAATATAACGGGGATTCAATTTCCCTCGCTTTCCAAATCTTATAACGCCTTTCCATGGCGATACTTTCAACATTACTCGGTCACCCACTTTAAACTCCATTGGCTTCCGCCGCACATCCGCGTAACTTTTCTGTCTACTACGGGCAATCAACAACCTATTCTTAATCTGAACTATCATCTCCGTAGTCTCCCGGATCAATTTCGGTCCCGTGAGCTGGGTATCCCCAACTTCACTCCAACATACAGGAGATCTACACTTCCTACCATACAAAGCTTCAAACGGTGCAGCCTTAATACTAGAATGGTAACTATTGTTATACGAAAACTCTGCTAACGGCAAATGTTTATCCCAATTCTTACCAAAATCTAACACACAAGCTCTCAACATATCTTCTAGTGTTTGTATCGTCCTTTCACTTTGCCCATCAGTCTGGGGGTGATAAGAAGTGCTCATGTCGAGATTCGTTCCTAAATATCTTTGGAGAGATTTCCAAAAATTCGATGCGAATCTAGGATCTCGATCTGAAATGATCGATACAGGCACTCCATGCTTGCATACAACATTCTCAAGGTATATACGAATCAGCTTCTCCAGTGAGAACTAATCTTTAACCGGAATGAAGTGTGCTGATTTGGTCAGTCTGTCGACAATAACCCAAATCGAGTTGTTTCCAGATGATGTTCTAGGAAGCTTGGTGATAAAGTCCATCGTACTTCGCTCCCACTTCCATTCATGAATCTTTGGCTGTTGAAGTAGTCCTGATGGCTTTTGATGTTCAGCTTTGACTCTAGCACAAGTCAAGCATTGAAGAACATACATAGCTATGTCAGCTTTCATATTCGGCCACCAGTACAACTTCTTCAAATCATGGTACATCTTATCAGATCCCGGATGAATGGAATACTTAGATTTATGGGATTCTAACATAATCAAGTCTCTTAAGCCTCCAAACTTAGGTATCCACATACGACCTCTTAAGCATTTCACTCCATCAGCTCTAATCTCTAAAGGATCTCCTTCTCCTCGGAACCCTTCATTAACAAAATTTTCCTTCTTACAAGCTTCTATTTGCGCATTTCTAATTTGCTCAGGCAAATTATTGTGCACGGTCAAGACTAGAGAACGCACCCTGATAGGCTCTCTATCTTTCCTACTTAACGCACCGGCAACAACATTGGCTTTTCCTGGGTGATATTTTATATCACAATCATAATCACTTAACAACTCTATCCATCTTCGTTGCCTCGTGTTCAATTCCTTCTGGTCGAGAATATACTATAGGCTTTTGTGATTGGTGAATACCGTACACTTGGTGCCATACAGATAATGTCTCCACAACCTAGGAGCAAAGACTACAACTCCTAATTCAAGATCATGAGTAGTATAATTCTCCTCAGTCTTCCTTAATTGCCTAGAAGCATAAGCTATCACTTTCTCTCTCTGCATCAAAACAGCTCCATAGCCTCTAAGAGATGCATCACAATACACTACAAAATCCTTACTCCTGTCGGGTAATGATAAGATTGGCGCACTACATAATTTTTGCTTCAATGTCTGAAATGCTCCATCTTCATCACTTCCCCAAACGAAAGGTTTATTCTTCTGGGTAAGCTTAGTCAAGGGTTTAGCTATCAAAGAAAACTCTTTAATGAATCGCCTATAATAGCCAGCCAATCCTAAGAACTGTCGCACTTCCGTTGGTGTTGTCGGTGCAGACCAATTCTTAATAGCTTCAACCTTTGCGAGATCAACATGAATTCCATCCTTGTTAATCACATGACCAAGAAATTGCACAGAATCTAACCAGAAATCACATTTCAAAAACTTAGCATACAACTTTTAATCCTTCAACATATTCAAAACAATCTTTAAATGTTCTCTATGTTCATCTTCATTCTTAGAATAGATTAGAATATCGTCGATAAACACAATCACAAATTTATCCAAGTAGGGCTTGCACACTCGATTCATTAAATCCATGAAAACCGCAGGTGCGTTAGTTAACCCAAATGGCATTACTTGAAATTCATAGTGTCCATAACGAGTTCTAAATGCAGTTATAGGAATATCTGCTTCACGGACGCGAAGTTGGTGATATCCTGACCATAAATCTATCTTATAATACACACTAGATCCTTGTAGTTGATCAAACAAATCATCAATCCTAGGTAAAGGATATCGATTTTTAATTGTCAACTTATTCAGTTCCCTATAATCAATGCACATACGAAAAGATCCATCCTTCTTCTTAACGAACAAGACTGGAGCTCCCCAAGGCGACGAACTCGGTCGAATAAAACCTTTATCAGACAACTCCTTAAGTTTCTCAGATAACTCCTTTAATTCAGAAGGGGCTAATCGGTAAGGCGCACGTGCCACCAGTGTAGCACCAGGAATTAAATCGATTCGAAACTCTACTTGCCTTATCGGTGGAAGTCCGGGTAAATCTTTAGGAAATACCTAAATAAATTCACAAATAATAGGTACATCTTCCAATCGTTTCTCGCTAGACTCATTCCCGGTCACTTGAGCTAAGAATAACTCACAACCGTTCCTGATGTACTTTTGGACTTTAATACATGAAATGATTTTCAAACGGGATTCACCTCGATTACCATCAATTACTAACGTCCTATTCCTAAGAGGAATCTTAACCTTCTTCTCTCCACATAAAATAGTAGCATTATTCAACGACAACCAATCCATACCAATAATAATATCAAAACTACCTAATTCTATCAACATCAAATCAATCGGAAAGGAATGGTTTAAGAGATTTAGAGAGCATCCTTCTAATAGCTTATTAGTTTTCACTAATTTGCCATCAGCCAATTCCACCTCGTAACTGGTATTTATCTCAACAGGTTCAATGTAAATAAGGGGACTAATTTTAGTGGATACAAAGCTCCTATCAGCACCCGAATCAAATAAAGCAACAGCATAATGATTGTTGAGTAAAAACGTACCGATAACGACATTCGGATCCTCCTTCTTCACCTCAATTGTTCCAAGTTGATAGATACCACCTTGGGGGTTTCTTCCAGGTACAATCGCTTTCAACTTGGGGCATTCCGATTTCCTATGACCTTCTTCATTACAGTTGAAGCAAATGGTTCCCTTCTTACACCTTTCAACCTTGTGTCCAACCTTTCCGCAATTTCGGCACTTCCAGCAGTCGCCAGCATGTCTCTTGTTGCCACACTTAGGACATCTATCATCGTTGCGCGGTGTGTTGTAGGTAAGAGCATTTGCATTCCCCTTTCTCTGGTTCTGACGACGATTGAAATTCTTCCTATTATCACCTCTTTCTACACGATCACCGTCTCCCTTTCTTTTCTCACCAACACGGGCTTCATCTTCCCTATCCTGAATTATCTGTCCAATGAGTTGGTAAGACATTCGAGCAGCATCATCAATGGTCAGTGGTTTAGATGATGTCACGTCCCCCCGGATATTCCTGGTCAACCCTTTAATATATTGCTCAATTCGGAGCTCTTCGGGTTCAACCAATCGAGGACATAGCAAGGCCAACTCATGGAATCGGTTTGTGTAACTATCAATGTCCACACCTTTCATTCTCAGATGAATCAACTCTTGTTCTAACCTAATAATCACACTACGAGGACAAAACTCCAAAGTCATCCACTTCTTAATTTCAGCCCAAGGAGTAGCATTAGCAGCATCAAGACCCATGAAAGCAATTCTCCTGTTCCACCAAGTCAACGCACGACCTTTAAGAGTAGCCATAGCAAAAGTCACCTTATCTTCCTCCTTACACTTACTAATCCGAAACACCGACTCAATCTTCTCAATCCACTGGCTTAGTCCTACAGCACCTTTAGTTCCATTAAAAGGTAGAGGTTCACACTTCATGAACGTCACATAAGTACATCCTCCAACTTCAGGTGCATTAGTTCCAAGTCCTCCTACATTTCCTCCAGCATTAGCATTTACATTATTAGCATTCACATTCACATTAGTACCGCCAATTCCACTAACGCCAGCTCCACTACCACCAGCTCCACTACCGCCAGCTCTACTACCGCCAGCTCCACTACCGCCAGCTCCACTACCGCCAGCTTCATTTCTAGCATTTGCCATAAATTCAGTCATAGATGCGGTAACTTGCTCCGTAATAATCCTACGTACATCATCCTCAGTCACAGCCTTCTTGGGCGACATAGTTCTATAATTTCACAATTTCAAAGTATTAAGCATTCACCCAACAAGGATTCATATAATATGGATTGAATTCATAATCAAGATACAAATAAGGCACAATATGGAATTCAAGACAAGATACATATTTCATTCGATTTGAAACAAAAGTATTGTCTTAGTTACATCCCATATCAAAGTTCTAGCACTATATACACTCAAAATTCGTGCCAAGTCTACTACTAACAAGTCGGTTCAGTCAAAGCTACAAAAGTACAAAAGATACAAAGGTCACTACTAAACACAGACTGGTATACTGAGAACCGCCAGATGGTCCATCATCCATCGTCTTTTGTATCTTTGTCGGACGATCACTAGACACATCTTCAGCTGGGCGCTTACGGATCACTCCTCTTTCAACCATGTCAGCATAAAATCTACTATTTCATCCCACATATATATTCAACTCCTTTCCAGCTTTATCACGCATCGCACGAGCTACATTCAACTGAATCTCCATAGAATTCACCTTTTTCTTCATTTCAGCAAACTCACCACTTTCTAACACTGATAACCTCCTAAAAGCCTCATTCAAACCACGCTCTTCATTAGTCAAATCCAAACTAAGCAATTCCCGCTCTTTCTCGCCAACCTTAGTCTTTGACTCCAAATAAGCAACATGAGTCTGACCAACACCTAACCAAATCTCTGTCATACTACTCTTAACACGGGAAGCATCTAGATCACGTCTCAAGGCCCATGGTGCAATACCATCAATATGACTAGCCTCTCGAGTACTATACGACTCTCCTATCACACGTCTATGAGTAGTAATACCATCAGTACCGTCAGGTGCATTATCATCCTCATCCTCCTCTGATTCAGAATCAGATTCAGACGATTCAGACATTTCATCCCTAGGTAGCTCAACCTCAGAATCAGACAAATAAACTGGTGGGGGTAAAGGCTCGCCCTCTGGAACATCATAAGGGTAAATAAGCTCGGCTTCCTCATCGTCTATACCTACATCCTCCTCGACATCCTCGTCGTCAATCTCATCATCTAAATTATCTAACCCAATCTCCTCATCATTCTCAATATCCACATTATCAATCTCATTCTCTACCAAGTCAACCTGAGGGGCAATCTGATATCCTAGTCCTAACTCGGGCTCGGGATCCTCAAATGGTTCCTCCTCATCATCCATATCATAATCTACTAAGTCTAAATAAGGATCATCATCTACATTAGGTTCGGGAATAGCATGGTTTTCTACAGGAATATTAGGGTCAGCCATGACAATCTGCATTTATATATTTATCTCGTATTAGGATAACATACTAGTTAAACAATTACATACTGAAATCACGATATATACATATATATAAATTATATTATATATATCAAAATATATATCTTCTCAATAGGGCTTGTTGGTAACGTCGGAGATCTCTGGCACCGTTATAGTCAAAAGAGTTTTCAAATATTTTCTTAAATGTTCATAGTTAAAAGATTTTGAAAAGTTTTGTTCAAAACCTTAGTTTTTAAAATCTTTTGTTCTCTATAACGAGAGCTCTGGTACCAAACTGTAACACTCTCAATTTTCGTATCGGTACAGCGGAAGGGTCTTTTAGAGTGTTACGGGATAGCACAATAACTCCAATCATAGACAACACATAAAAATGGTTGTACAAGGTTTAACATACATTCATTCGATAAAAAGTTTTAAAGTGTACAACAGGTCCCAAATTATACAGGTCATTAAGTTTACAAAACATAGATCGAATGAACATTTTTAATATCATGTGGGCCGTCAGAGTCGATCTCCATCCGGATTACCTTCAAGCACCTGAGATAAAAACATGCAAAAATCATATCAGCGAATGCCGAGTGAATTCATAGAGTTTAATAAAAACCGTTATATAAAACAATCGTTAAAATCAGAACACAAGTATAATATCGGAAGTAAGTCCACGTATTGCTAGTCAGGCAATATATAAATCAAGCATACATCTGAAACCGTCCATGAGACCGTAGCCTCAATATTACCATAATAGGTAATATTATCATCGTTATTAGCGTCGTTGTCGTTTTGAATATATAGGTTTTATAGGATTATTATTAGCCGCATGACATTGTTACCTTACTATGAAAACAGCGGGCCGCGAACCCGACAAACAATTTACCCATCTAAGTTAGCGTGTCGTCACAAAAATCACGCTATGGAATCTTCTCATACATAAATTCGCTTACCAATCAATGTGGTACGACGGGGATCAACCGTCAAGGCGCGAACTGGGGTGATCGTCCCCAAATAGTACTATCAAATGCATAAGCGTCTACCAAATCCCGGTAGTTCACAGTTCATGCTAATGGGACTTTAAGTGACATAACCTAACTACTAATAATCATTTTAGTCTCGTTTATAGGGTCATAGCATCATTCGGGTCCATATCATTAAGCATACCATCGGGACTACTTGTGTTTTATTTTTATCAAAATCTAGCATGTTATCTCCCTCGCGGGTTTACAAATCATTTTATAAAACATTTAAAAGAGTGTGAGGCTATGAACTCACGTTGATAATGAAAGGCAGATTATCGGCTACGGGCGTGCTTCGGTCACGGAAACCTATATAAATAATAATCGGTCTTAGACTTTGTCCAATGACTTTTATCAAAATAACAATATACATATGATGATTTTGTACATATGATGATGATCAAGTGGGTTTATATATCCTTGTTTACTCATTTTAGTGTTTACGTTTTGGTAACTTTTTACTAGTTTACTAGTTTTATCTATTTACACGTTTTAAGTCAAATAAGCTTAGTATAAGTTCTTTAACTTGTTTTAACCCATTTTATACCTATATTATCAGTATCTATACTTTCCATGTTGGGCCCAAATGGGTTAAGCCCAATAAGTTCTTTTTACAAGTGTTTATCTTATTTTGTCCAATTACTAGTCCAATATGTTTAGTTAGCTCGTTAATGTCCGTATGTCCTATAGTTCGGGTTTTATTGGTTTTTACTTGTATTAGTTACTTATATATCAGTATATGACTTTTAAAAACTTTACATTAGACGGGTTTGATCGTCTAAGTTTTAATTGGCGAAAAACGTTAATTTTACGGTAATAGCCGAAAAAGTCGTAAAAATCAAGTTTATAGTTTTATTACTTATAAGTATTATTCCACTACCATTTTTATAAGTTATTCATTTATTTAACCTTTTACATATTTATATAAATAAATTCTATAAGTTAGTGGGTTTTTATTTTACATTTTATACAATAAAATTTGAGTGCTTATATAATAATAATAAACATTAATTCTCAAAATCTGATTTTTATTTTTATCTTCACCATTTTTATCATATCTAGAGTTATATAATGAATTAGAAGCTCATTTTCTGGGTGGAATGATCTTCATATTATGTGCTACATTTAACTTAGTTATAGCTACTGCTCATTTTAAGTTTATCTATGCTTAACAGTCCCTACAAAACAGCTTATTCAGATTAGCACACTTAATTTGTTTTGATCATATCTCACTTATTATATTGATTCCATTGCATGGCCAACTCTCACATGTGTATAACATCTTGTACTTACTGTAAATAGATTATACCATGCAACTTTATCAGTTCAAGTTTTAGTTACATACTGTTTTTATACAGCCAACTAAATAAGCATGATTTTAGCCTTATTTCTTATAGTTATTAACCTTTTTAAGCATATATATCAACACTTGATCCCCACATAACATTTTTATCATCATATATACATCATATACATATACAATAAGAAAGAAAATACATTTGTTCTTTACAAAAATAACAAGAGAAAAATGGAGAGGATGATCTTCTTTACCAACCAAGTGTATTTCTTGTTTTTGGAAGACAAGAACTTGATGAACACCAAAAGTAACTCCAAGATCATCAAACACCAAGAACAATAGTTGATAAATCAGCCCTAGGACACAAGCAAATCACCTCCTATGTTGTTAATATGGCCACCAAATGATCAAGGCTTCAAGATAACTCCATGATAGAGCTAGATAACATGTATTTTATGGCTAGAAAAGATCAAAAGGGGTGTTTTGTGCTTTGAAGTGGACGGCAAGGGTTGGAGGTTTAGAGAGAGTTTGAGGTTGTTTGCATGTATGGAAATGGTATGTGTGAGTTAGTTGATGGTTTTAGCTAGGAAGTGGAAAGATGTAAGCTTAAAGTGTAAGCTTAGTTACACTTGTAACTATTTAGCTAACATGATGCCACATCCTTAGATGTGGTGTCATGTGTGCCGTCCCATGCTTGCTAGTGGGGTGGGATAATGTATTTTGTCCCACCTCACTAATTTACGGGTATCCCTCGATTCTAGTTTTCTCGTTTTGCGTGCCCTCGGGTCGTTTCACGAAAAACGTTTTTATAAATTATGAATCAACGTCACAAAACGAATCCAATAAAAATTGTCTCATCAAAAACGGAGTTCAAAAACGTGAATACGTAATCCTAAGGTTTCCGGTTTAATCGTAAAGGACGCCAAATTATGCACGTAAGCCCAAATTTAAATTCGTAAATTGTGAGTTCGTCAACCAACACAAAAATAAGTTTTAAAATATTATATGAGAAAATAATTCACTACCAGAAAATGTTAGATTGTCACACCTAATAGCCACAAGTCACAAACAACCACGGAACAAAGGTTGGAAGGGCACAAATCCCCTCACGTTACTACATTAGAAAGCGATAATATGTACATAGGATAAGCATGGGACTCCCCCACGAGGCACCTCATTTTTTATTACCGAGTCTTGAGCTTGAACCGATCCCGTCAATACTAATTATCATAGGGTAAGGTGATTTGGTCGAGGTAGTTCAAGGATGGAACTTTCTCGCCAAAGTAGTGCTTCTACGTCCATTCACCTTGAAATTGGGGCCATCATTTTGAGCTAGCTCGATGGTCCCATATGGAAAAACTTGAGTCACGGTGAATGGACCGAACCAACGGGATTTCAATTTACTGGAAAAGATTTCAAACGAGAATTAAAAAGCAAAACTTGATCCCCAATGTTAAAAACCCGGTTTTTAATTTTTGAATCATGCAACTTTTTAGTCTTTTTCTAATAAATTAATTAATTTTCATAAGCAATATCCCTTAATTCATCGAAATCATTTAATTGCATTTTCCGGTGTTTTCCCGCGGTCTCCATATCATCATTACAATACTTTAGGGCCCAATAAGCCTTGTGTTCTAATTCAACTGGTAAGTGACAATTCTTTCCATACATAAGCTTATAGGGAGTGCACCCGATGGATGTCTTATGAGCGGTCCTAAAGGCCCATAAAGCATCGTCCAACTTATCCGACCAAGATTGTCGGTTCTCCCCAATAGATCTCTCCAAGATCCTTTTCAAAGCTCGGTTTGAAACCTCGACTTGCCCACTCGTTTATGGGTGATAAGCCGTAGAAAGACGGTGTGTAACCCCATATTTCCTTAGGAACCTTTCGAATTGTTCGTTACAAAAATGGGTTCCACGATCGCTTATGATCACACGAGGGGTTCCAAACCGAGAAAACAATTGCTTCAAAAACTTGACTACCACACGAGCATCATTGGTGGGCAAAGCCTTAGCTTCCACCCACTTAGATAGGTAGTCAACGGCGACAAGGATGTACTTATTACCACCAGATGATGGGAACGACCCCATAAAGTCAATGCCACAAACGTCAAAGATCTCACACACTTGGCTGATATTTTGTGGCATTTCATCTTTTTGTGAGGCTTTCCCTTGTCGTTTGCATGAGTCGCACGACTTCACAAGCTCATGTGTATCTCGGTAAATGATGAGACTGCTTTTATACATGGTCTCATCGTCCAAATCGGGCTTAAAATGCATAAAATATCATTGGAAATACCAAATATATGCTCGTGTTTGTTACTTGTGTATTTTTAGGTACGGATATTGAGGAAATGGCAAAAGATCACAAGAATCATTCAAAAACGAACACGGGAAACGAAGCCGAACAATGAACCGGGCCCAAGTTTTAAATTTCCAAAAATACCCTTGAAGAATTGAAGATTGGCAACTTTAGTCCCTCAACTTTTTAAGATTTACACTTTATACCCCTCAAATATTCAAAGTTATGAATAGGGTCCCTAAAGTTTGAAGACTATACAAGATCAGCCCTTGGAAAATGAAGAAAATGCATTAAAGGTCCTTGATAAAAGTTTTGGAAGTATTTGTGCCAAATTTGACAACTTGCCAAAAGTTGTTAAAGGGAAATTAGGCGTTGATGGTTATTATTTACAAAGTGAACAAAAGAGAGAAGATTGGGGGTCAAAACTGCCAAACAGCCAAACATATCCACCCAAAAGCTGACACGTCACCACAACCCACCCAAATACCCAAACCCTTACCCGACCTGCCCACCCACAAACCCAAAACCCAGGATTATTTAATTAACCCTGGTCAACACCAGTCAAACCCCCATTTTCTCACCTTAACACAAAATTTAAAAACCTTTACCCCCCTTTTAGATTAAACCCACCCTTGCTATTAAACTTAATCACATAAACCCTAATCCCTTAACTCCCTCAAATCAAGGGGTTTTTACCCAATTCCCTCCAGATCCTTGATTCCCCACTTTCTCACCCCAACCCACATCACAAAACGCCACAAGACACACCCATGTGTCTTGTGGAACCCTCCCCTGCACCCGTCCCTTTCCCTCAAAACCCTACACCCGACCAAACCAACGTCCCATGTTACCCCTTGGCCCCCAAGTTCAAAATGAACAACTCAAGATCATTTCAACAGCTGGCTACAATCACATGATCACATGAGGCCAAACAAGACCAATTTTCAGTCAAAGTCTCAAGGGCAACTTAGGCATTTTAGTAGCTAGGGTTTTAGAATTCCAGATTGTTCTATAGACTAGTATATAAGGAGTCGACTTGTGACCCTTATCTTTGTTCCCGTTTTTAAGCTTTCACCATTGTAATTCCTTTTTAATATTATAAAAGTTTGGTATTTGTGTTTGAAACAAGTGTAATTCCTTTTTATAAGTGTTAAAAGTTGTGTGTGTGTGTTTGAAAGCTAAGAACTGAGTTCCATTTTAATTGATAAACACTTTGTGTTTTTGGAGGTTTTAAAATAGGTTTTGAATTTCAGAAAATTTGAATCAAAGAAAGTGAAAGTGGACTTTGATTTTTGATTTTCTGATATTGAAATTGATCTTAAAACGTGTTTAAGTTATTTGGTGACTTGCTTTCAAGGTTAAGAAAAAAGTATAAAAAAAATCAGAAAGTGTTATATTTGGCTTGTGTTTGTTCTTGATTTGCAGGATTGTTGGAGATTGTTGCTGTCCAAGGCCCAGCTCAGGCCCCAGCCTGAAGGAGAAGGCTAAGCAGCCTTTGTTGGATCTGGATGTAGGTCCAACAAGGTAAAATACCTTGTTCCCTTTGTTTGATATTTCTAGTTAATGATTATGAGATTTATGTGAATTGCATGCTAGATGTTCAAGTGTTGTTTGAGTAACTGATATTGCTTTCTTGTTGGGATATATGCATGTTAGAAGCCTCCTAGATCTGCTTTGTGTAGTTTAACAAATATTTGGTTTGAAAATTTTTGATTTCAGTTTATTAAGGGGTGTTTGGGTTTGCACTTTATTTGAGTTTCCTTGATTCATTTTTGTGCTTAAACCTGTTATACATCACTTATTAGGGTAGTATAGTTGTATGCTAGCATAGGATTTCAGTTTGAACAAGTTTTGAACATCATTGCAAGATAAAATTGGTCATATAGCTTAGAAATCAGAAAACTGCCTTGTCTGTATGATTTTTGAGTGATTTTGCCATCAAATTTTGTAAATCTGCTAGGTTATAGGCTTAGGAAGGGTTTGCATTTGCTTGTTAGTCATCTAGTTGGATTGTATGAAAGATTTGGGAGCTTAAAATTCACTTTTTGTGCATCTAAGTCAACAAAATTGCCCCCTAGAACTGCATAAGTCATATCAGTTACTTATTTTGAACTTTTGTGCTTGATTCTGCTTAGAACTTGCTTGATTTGTGTTTGTGTTTGACTCCTTATACTCCAAAGAGTATAAGGGTACCCCCTTGTCCAACAATTCACCACCAAGAAGCATTAAACAAGTCCTCTTGTTTCTGTTTTCATCTGTGAAGAATACAAGTTATTGGTGTTTATAAAATTCATAACTGAGCACGTTTATGTTCAATCTTAGCTTAATCTTAACTATATTGGAATTGTGATTGTGTTTTTGTGCTTAAAAGAGTAACTGGATTGTGTTTTAAAAGCTAAAAAAGAAAAAAAAATAAATACCAAAAAGGACGTGGCCAGGACTCGAACCTGCGCCACTCCTCTCACAACACAACACACTCACCACTGCGCCGTAGGGTCTTTGACTGCTAGGGTTGCTTTTGAATTGTACTTAAGCACGTTTGGTTTTGGCTTTTCATAAATAAGCCGCAGCTACTTTGGGCTTTTTCAGCTTATTTAATAAGCTTATTTGGGTTAGCTTATTTTTCCTAGGTTAGTAGTATAGCTTAGGACTTTTCTGGCTAAAAATTCGATTTTTCCTTTTCTTTATTTATTTTTTATCATTATTTATTTACCCGTTTCTATTTTAGTAATTTAAAAATAGTAAAAAGCATTTTAAAAATCCAGAAAAATAGTTTTTAGGTTTTGATTTATGTTTTTGAGGTTTACAATCAATAAAGTTTTCAAAAAGTCTAATTTTTAATTTTATAGGATTTTACGTTTTTTTTAACAACTTTAAAAATTAATATAAAATTAATAAAAAGGTTTTAGGAACTTTTAATTTCATTTTTGACTTAGTTACATTATTTAGGATTTTTTGTAATCTTTTAGAATTTATTTAAAAACTTTTTATTTTTTAGAATATTTTAATATTATTTTATTCCCAAAAATAGAAAGTTTGTTTTTTCTACTTTTTTCATTTTTCCTAGATTATAAACATTAAATTAGGAACTTTGTAACTTTCCAAATATTTTTAGGACTTTTCATTTAATTTTTAGAATTAATTTAAGTTTTAATAGATTTTAATAGTTTTTAAGTGTTAAAAAATAGTTTAATTTGGCTTTCAAATTTTTAAAAATATTTTTTTAGCTTAATTAGGTCATTTTTGAGGTTTACAAACTATAAGATCTTGTTTAGGGCTTTTTAATAATTAATTGTGATTTTTAGGGCTTTAATTAGCATTAAAAAGTCATTATTTAATTAATTAAAAGGTTTTAGCAAGTTTGGATTTTTTGTAAACTCTTAGAATTTTATTGTGGATTTTTATTAATTTTTAGGAATTTTTAGGTTAAAATTTTAATTTTTGTAGTTTTACGGTTTTACGTTTACGCCTTTTTCGACTTAGTTTAATCCGTTTTCGTAATCGTCTTTTTCTTTCCTTTCTATTCTCTTTTCTTCTTGTTAATCACAAACATCATTAATCAATTCAATTCACAACACACATGCCTCCTCGAGAACGAACTCACTTCATTTGGGTCATACACACACGGTTTTCCTAAATCGTCGTGCTCACTTGCCCTATTTACGCTCTTTTTCCTAAAAGACGTATTTCTACGACTATCATTTTGGCGCCGCTGCCGGGGAGGCGTGTTGTGTTTTGATTGAACCATTGTTGTTTTTTTCTTTATATTAGCCATAATAGTATTTGTATTAGTAGCACTCTACTAATACGTATTATCGTTTTTCGGTTTTTGTGGTAATATTATTAATATATTATATACGTAGAACAATAAAAATACAAGTACTCCAAATACGTGAGAAATCACAACCTTGACTTGGGAGGTCATTACCCAATCATTGTATTCGAATCTCAAACCAAAGAAAAAAGGCAAAAATAGATAAATACTTTCGTGAAGCTTAATCTTGATAATACAAACTATAAGGTGGGTATAAGGCGGTTGTATTTCACGATCTAAAGGAAAAAGGCTCTTAAGTGCTTCTCGCCGCCTCGTTTCCTCCGCTTGCTTGTGCGTATTTGATTTTGAGAGTGAATCGAGGGTTTTGCCGCCCAAAGTATTATTACATATCATATATATTTTCTTGGTTTCTATTGATTAAACCCTCTTGAACGATTTGGTGTTCCACCATCGTTCTAAAGTCATCGAAGGCGTTCACTCCACGTGATCGTTTTCATTCCTTGAGGCTTCTTTAATCAAGAGATTTGATTAAGGAGGAGATTTGTAGATTTTTGTCTACTTAATACATTCACCAATTTCCAAAAAAGTTAATACCATCAAAAACCACCAAAAAAAATTGAAAAATACAAAATACCAAAAAGAATCTTCTTTGCTCGTCTCCACGTTGTACGTGACGTTTATGCTCACTCGTAATCAAGCAAAACGTGCACGTAGACGAAAGAACAAAACTCCCACTCCAACTCATTCTAGTGAGGAGTCTCCTATTGACGAACCCATTGTACGAGAAGCACCTACCATGGCAAATCGAACTATGATGGAGTTACTTCAAGCACCCACCGAGGGTTATGGAGAAGCTATTGTGATTCCCGCAATCCTTGCGGAGAATTTTGAGGTGAAAACGGGTTTAATGTCGATGATCCAAAACAACAAATTCCGTGGTGATGAGAAGGACAATCCTCACAACCATATCCGCCAATTTAATCGTCTTACCGCCACGTGCAAATTTAAGGATGTCTCGAATGACTCGATTAAGATGATGCTTTTTCCGTATTCCTTGGCGGGGCCCGCTAAAATTTGGTTAGAGAAAGAGCCACCCAATTCTATATTGACGTGGAAGGATCTCGTTTCGAAATTTGTGAACCAATTTTTTCCGCCCTCTAAGACTACGCATTTGAAAAATGAGATTTCTAAATTTTCACAAGAATCAAATGAAAGTTTTTCTACGGCTTGGAATAGGTTTAAGGAGATGTTACATGAATGTCCTCATCACGGTTTTTCCGATTTGCACCAAATAGACACGTTTTACAATGGACTTAACGATCATGAAAGAGATTATTTGAATGCCGCCGCGGGTGGTAATTTTTTGTGTAAAACGGTTGAAGAAGCTTTGGTCATAATTGAGAATAGGTCTAAGGTTTATAGCCCTCGTAACACACCGAGTGTTGCCAAAATGGGCTCATCATCGTCTCGTAGTATCAATTCCTTACAAGATGAAGCAAATGAGGAGAATCGATTTTTTGATTGATTTGCTACCCTTATGTCCCATTGGAAAGCTCAAGAAGCTTCGAATTCCGCTTCGGTTAAAGCGGTTTCTAAGAGTTGTTTGTCGTGTGGTGGAGCTCATGATCTTTCCGAGTGCATTACCGCGAATGGTAACACTTCGAGTGCTTATGTAGCCACGGGAACTTATAACCAAATAGGTCAAGGTTCCCGCCAAAATCAAGCTCCACCCAATCAAAATGCTAATAACTATCGAAACAACAACCAAGGTGGAAATTACCAAGGAAATCAAAGGAATTATAACAAGGGTAATTACCAAAGTGGAAATGGGAAAATTTCAAACCAAAACCAAAACCATGATTTTCAAAACAATGCCCAAGGTTTTCAAAACGATCACACCAAAAATCTTCAAAGAGAATTTTTGAATTATGCTAAGGCTAATGATGCTAAGTTTGACAATATGCAACGTGAAATGGTTAGCTTAAGATCCGAGTTGAAAAACGAGCTTAAAAACGAACTTGCTAATGAACTTAAAACTCATGCTAACAAAATGGAAGGAAATGTCACACGTCTCCAACAAAATCAACAAAAAATGGAGCAAGGTCAACATGAGATTAAGCAAGAGTTGTTAAAAGCGGATGCTAGGCAATCTAAGTTTGAGGACCGTATGGCTAAAATGTTTGAAGCTATCATGTGTAATCCCTCTTCTTCGGGTGGTCTTCCTAGTGATACCATCGTGAACCCGAAAGGAGAATTGAAGGTTATTACTACTCGTAGTGGTAAAACTTTCAAAGAACGCATTTCTCGTCCAAGTACTTCTATGGAGAAGGAAAAAGAGAAAGAACCCGAGGTTGTGGTTGAAAAGGAGAAAATTACAAGCCCACGAAGTACCGCTCAAACCACACCTACGGTTGAACCTATACCAATCATGGAACCCGAGATTCCAAGGCTGATGCCTATGCCTACTTTGCCCCAACCCACACCACCTTTACCCTACCCTTCAAGACGAGACAAGGAAAAGGCACAAGAACGAAATAATTATCAATTTGAACTCTTTATGAAAATGTTTCGTGACTTGCATTTCAATATAAGTTTTGCCGACGCCTTAGTCATGATGCCTCGATTTGCCGAGAACTTCAAAAGTATGTTGAATAACAAAGAGAAATTGCAAAAATTGTCTAGTTTTTCTTCGGTTTTTCTAAGCCGCATACCTCAAAAAGTCGGTGATCCTGGAAAGTTTTTAATCCCATGTGCTATACAAGACATGGAAGAATGCTACGCCTTGGCCGATCTTGGTGCTAGTATTAATTTGATGCCTCTTGAGATTTTAAAATCGCTCAATCTTCCAAATCTCACTCCTTCAAGAATGTCAATCGAGATGGCCGATCATTCTACGATTCTAGCTTGTGGAGTTGCCGAGGACGTCTTTGTGAAAGTTGAAAAGTTCTACTATCCCGTAGACTTTATTGTTGTTGACATTCCCATCGATCCTAAAGTTCCGTTAATTTTAGGTCGATCTTTTTTGGATACCTCGAGAGCACTTATCGATGTGCATGCAAGAAAAATCACTCTTCGTTTCAATGAGGAAGAACTCGTCATTAATGCAACCCAAAACTCCACTCTTTCTCATGTGTATTCTATCACATCTTTGTATAATGTCAATCCCATCAAAAGCATTTGCAAAAAGATTTCCAATAGAGTTTTAGGAGTTGTTGATAAAAATGAAGTTCCGTCCCCTCCGCCGGTGGAGGTTAAGAGTGTTAAGCCTACGATTCCAATCTCGAGTGATTCTTCGGATGATGAATACGTTGATCCCGATGGGGAGGTTTTCTTGGTTGACAAAAGATTTGAAAACTTGCCACCACCTAAACCAAAAAGATTTCAAAATGTGAGAATTTTTAGTGTGACTAACATTGCTTTAGATACACCAAATATTTTTGACATAATCAAATCGGGTTTTCACAAAGAGAGTGTAAAAGATGAAAAAGGAAAAGATTTTGAATTAAATTTGAAATATTTTTCTACAATTCTAACTCCCTCATCACCGCGTTTATTGAGTACTACAAGCTCGTCTTCTCCTTTTGACGATGCTTTGTGTGGACTTAGTATGGGGGAATCCCCTTATGTTCCCTCCCCTTTCTCCACCGAGGACGAGATATTTGATCCTGGAATTGCTTATAAAGGGAAATCTCGGTCTTCCACCGATGCAATAAATGGAAAGTCTTTTCATTTGATTGGTGTGTGATAGGTGTGAAAACACCCATCCTTTTTACCACTTAATTACAATAATAACCGAGCTAAAACGTGTATTTTATGTCATTTATGTCGGAATTATGCGTGGTTTATGTTTTTGTTGTGATTTAGGACGAAAAGGTGAAAAGTGGAGAAAACACGGCATTCATGGGCTTTTATCGAAGAAAAAGACGAAAGATGAAGTCGAAAGATCAAGAGTGGAAAAAGAACGGAAGTCCAAGACCAATTCTGAAGATTTATCGAAGAAAAAAGTCAAAAGACGGAAGTTCACCAAAAGCCGAGGAACTCAAGTCTAATTTATTGAAGAATTACAAGACGAGTTCAAAGAAATCCCGAGCCAAAGTCATTAAAGTCCAAGATTTAAGAAGATTAAAGAAAGCAAGGACCTAATGACGCAATTAAGGAAAAGATGAAAGAGGGAGGAAGCTTCCTAAGCTCCTCCCTAATCCCCCTATATAAGATTAGGTAGTTTCATTTTTTAAAGTGTTGGTGGCTTGACAACCACTCTTCCACCATTTTCATTTCCTTGCTTTTACTTTCTTGCACTTTAATCTTTATGTAATGCACCTTTAAATTCCTTTTAATTCCAAGTAAGTTTACATTTAATTGTTGTTAATCTTTACTTTATTGTTAATCTCCTTCTACCTTTCTTGTTTGATTTGTTCTTCATATTCAGTGTTTATGTTCTTGAGTTATATGGTTTTGATCAAGTGGGTTTTGATTGATTTGTCTTTGTTTGTTAGTTTTGTTGATTTTTTTTGATTGATTATTGTTAGTTGATACTTTGTGGTTGTTTTGGTTTAATCTTTTGGTTTATCTTGGTTAGATTCTGTCAAATTCGTGTTCTATTTCATCATACTGTTCTTACGTTCATGTTACTTTATCTTGCCCAGAATGTTCCGAATAGGCGGTTTTCTTTGTTCCTTATTCGGAATATATCAAGATATTTCGCATAATCATTTTTTTCCGCATAACCATCTTTTTCCGCATAACCATCTTTTTCCGCATAACCATCTTTATTCCGCATAACCATCTTTTTCCGCATAACCATCTTTTTCCGCATAACCATCTTTATTCCGCATAATCATCTTTTTCCGCATAATCATCTTTTTCCGCATAACCGTCTTTTTCCGCATAACCATCTTTTTCCGCATAACCATCTTTTTCCGCATAACCATCTTTATTACGCATAATCATCTTTTTTCCGCATAACCATCTTTATTCCGCATAATCATCTTTTTTCCGCATAACCATCTTTTTCCGCATAACCATCTTTTTCCGCATAACCATCTTTTTCCGCATAACCATCTTTTTCCGCATAACCATCTTTATTCCGCATAATCATTTTTTTTCCGCATAACCATCTTTTTCCGCATAACCATCTTTTTCCGCATAACCATCTTTTTTCCGCATAACCATCTTTTTCCGAATAGCATAAATATTCCGCATATCCTTTTATTCCGAGTAGGGATTTTATTCCGCATAGCATTTATTCCGAATAGAGTTTTTCAGTTTTTAGTTTTAAGTTTTATTTTTCCCGCCTTTCTCTTTACTTGCACTTTTATTTGCTTTCATTTTAGTTCAAGTTTTAGTTTAAGTTATTTACCCTTATTGCTTTTAATTTCTCGTCATTTACTTTTCGCCAAGTTTTTTATCTTTCATTGTTTCTTTTTAACCGTCTTTACTTTATTTTTATTCGTTTCAAATCTTTACTTTTCATTAGTTTTAAACAACGACCATTCCTTTTTATTCCACCAAGAACAACTAATCTCGCACAATTAACAGGAAATCAATTCGAAGAGATTCCGAGAAACGAACTTTCAACTAGTAAAATCTCTTTATCAGTGTGAGTTTACCTCGAGTAGCTCATGTTTTTAGAGACTTACCCATTGTCCCACCCTTCTATTTATTCTCTCCTATTTTCTTGAAACTCTTTGAGTTTTTGTTGACCATTGATGAAGTGGCGTTGATTAGTTTTTCCAAAGAAAACGAGAACGCCATCTTCGATCCCGGTATTTTGCACCATCAAAGGACTTAGTCCTTTATACCGGTTGTTTTTTGGCCTTGTTTATCATGTAAGCCCCACCAAAAATTGACCACACCATGATTATCCCTAAATGATCACATTTATGGGGATTCGAGTCGAGCTTTTGACTCGGTTATCAAAAACAAGGTGCCTCGTGGGGGAGACCCATGCTTATCCATGTACATATTATTGCTTTCTAATGTAGTTTAATGTGAGGGGATTTGTGCCCTTCCAACCTTTGTTCCGTGGTTGTTTGTGCATTGTGGTTTTTAGATCATGATCTTCACGATTGGAGCCTCTCGTGTTCGTTTTATGGGAGCACTCGATCGTTTGCTTTGGAGGCCTTTCTCAATATCCAAATGATATATCCTTTTATGTTCTAACCTTAGGTTTTTAGCACACTTCATAAACGGCTATTACTTATTGGTTACACCCTTTCCATGCTAGATTAGGCATTCGACTACGTCTCTAGTATGGGGGTGTTTGCACCCCTAGACTCGAAACATTGAGGACAATGTTTAACTTTAGTATGGGGGGTGAATAGATACTTGCCTTGCCAAACCTTCACGCTTTCAAAAGTTTATCTTTTTGTTTATTGTTTTCTTGCAAAATAAGGCTAAAAATGGCCAAATTTTAAAAATTTTCTCATGTTTTATAAGAGTTTAAAGACACGAATGTAGATTTTCCGATGGCGAGAATAAGAGTAATTTTTGACTCGACCGTGCGTGTTGAGCACTTAGCTTTGATTCCTTAACTACACATTAGGCTAAGTCTCTTAAATGAGGACGAGAAATGATAGAGTTAATTATAAGTTACTATGCTAAACGTAGAGTACTCGTATTCTTTCAAAAACTCATGTGTTCTCGTTTTTTGCTTATTCTCCCTTCGCTTGTAAATATTTTTTGCTTAATAAATATTGACTTAGCGGTTTAGTTAGGATTGTTTGGTTTCTAGTCTTTTCTAGTAGCTTCCGTGTAATTAAATTGGGAAGACATTAAGGTATCGCCAGCGTCATGGTTTTGAAGTATTGGCACCCTAATAATCGAAAGCTTCACCCAATAATAAGATTTCAAGTGCTCACCTAAATCTAGCAAACAATTTGAAGCCCCACAAGGCCTAAAATCTATGCAAAATTGAAAGTGAATCAAGCCTTAATCTTCAAAGCTTTAAAGATCCAAAATTCGCTTTAGCGTGAGGATATACGTCTTTGGCTAATAAAACCACCGATGAGGCGGATAATAAAAGGCAAGGCAAGACCGAAGTCATAATAAAAGCTTCAAGGCGAAGTTCAATAAATGATGGAGGTAAACCAAAGATAATAAGGCCCTTCCGTTAGGGGGCGTATAAAAGTCTTGGTAATAAGTCTCATGTTCAAAACCGTTATAAAACCGTGTTTATCGATTCTTCTTGTCAACTTAATTTTTTAACATCGTTGTCTATTAGGAGGGGTTATTGATTTGATGGTCTTAGTTACACCGTTAGGACTCTATTTTTAGACCTAAATCTCTATTATCGCATAAGTCAACGATGTATCCTCGTGATCATTAAGACAAAATAAATATAAGAGATACAACTTAGGAATAATGGGAGAATAAGTACGTGATTAGGGCATATGAGTAGTGTTAGCATTACTAACTTATAATGACAATGATCTGGTTGCACGCTTGGCATGGAATTAGGGTGAAAATCGAGGACGATGAAATTATTTCTAACGAATCACTCACGTGTTCTTATTCTATGAACCTAAACGTCCCATTTTGCGATGAAAATCATACATTATGTCTATAACACAAGTGGTAGTAATTGTAGTAGTGTAGCTAGTTTATCATTCCAATAAAGTGAATAAAAATGAATTTTGGAGGTGCTATGATACTTTATTCTAGCATTGCGTGAGGGCACGTCAATGGTTTAGTATGGGGGAGTGATGAGACTGCTTTTATACATGGTCTCATCATCCAAATCGGGCTTAAAATGCATAAAATATCATTGAAAATACCAAATATATGCTCGTGTTTGTTACTTGTGTATTTTTAGGTACGGATATTGAGGAAATGGCAAAAGATCACAAGAATCATTCAAAAACGAACACGGGAAACGAAGTCGCATAATGAACCGGGCCCAAGTTTTAAATTTCCAAAAATACCCTTGAAGAATTGAAGATTGGCAACTTTAGTCCCTCAACTTTTGAAGATTTACACTTTATACCCCTCAAATATTCAAAATTATGAATAGGGTCCCTAAATTTTGAAGACTATACATGATCAGCCCTTGGAAAATGAAGAAAATGCATTAAAGGTCCTTGATAAAAGTTTTGGAAGTATTTGTGCCAAATTTGACAACTTGCCAAAAGTTTTTAAAGGGAAATTAGGCGTTGATGGTTATTATTTACAAAGTGAACAAAAGAGAGAAGATTGGGGGTCAAAACTGCCAAACAGCCAAACATATCCATCCACCCAAAAGCTGACACGTCACCACAACCCACCCAAATACCCAAACCCTTACCCGACCTGCCCACCCACAAACCCAAAACACAGGATTATTTAATTAACCCTGGTCAACACCAGTCAAATCCCCATTTTCCCACCTTAACACAAAATTTAAAAACCTTTACCCCCCCTTTTAGATTAAACCCACCCCTGCTATTAAACTTAATCCCATAAACCCTAATCCCTTAACTCCCTCAAATCAAGGGGTTTTTACCTAATTCCCTCCAGATCCTTGATTCCCCACTTTCTCACCCCAACCCACATCACAAAACGCCACAAGACACACCCATGTGTCTTGTGGGACCCTCCCCTGCACCCGTCCCTTTCCCTCAAAACCCTACACCCGACCAAACCAACGTCCCATGTTACCCCTTGGCCCCCAAGTTCAAAATGAACGACTCAAGATCATTTCAACAGCTGGCTACAATCACATGATCACATGAGGCCAAACAAGACCAATTTTCAGTCAAAGTCTCAAGGGAAACTTAGGCATTTTAGTAGCTAGGGTTTTAGAATTCCAGATTGTTCTATAGACTAGTATATAAGGAGTCGACTTGTGACCCTTATCTTTGTTCCAGTTTTTAAGCTTTCACCATTGTAATTCCTTTTTAATATTATAAAAGTTTGGTATTTATGTTTGAAACAAGTGTAATTCCTTTTTATAAGTGTTAAAAGTTGTGTGTGTGTGTTTGAAAGCTAAGAACTGAGTTCCATTTTAATTGATAAACACTGTGTTTTTGGAGGTTTTAAAATAGGTTTTGAATTTCAGAAAATTTGAATCAAAGAAAGTGAAAGTGGACTTTGATTTTTGATTTTCTGATATTGAAATTGATCTTAAAACGTGTTTAAGTTATTTGGTTACTTGGTTTCAAGGTTAAGAAAAAAGTTTTAAAAAAATAGAAAGTGTTATATTTGGCTTGTGTTTGTTCTTGATTTACAGGATTGTTGGAGATTGTTGTTGTCCAAGGCCCAGCTCAGGCCCCAGCCTGAAGGAGAAGGCTAAGCAGCCTTTGTTGGACCTGGATGTAGGTCCAACAAGGTAAAATACCTTGTTCCCTTTGTTTGATATTTCTAGTTAATGATTATGAGATTTATGTGAATTCCATGCTAGTTGTTCAAGTGTTGTTTGAGTAACTGATATTGCTTTCTTGTTGGGATATATGCATGTTAGAAGCCTCCTAGATCAGCTTTGTGTAGTTTAATAAAGATTTGGTTTGAAAATTTTTTATTTCAGTTTATTAAGGGGTGTTTGGGTTTGCACTTTATTTGAGTTTCCTTGATTCATTTTTGTGCTTAAACCTGTTATACATCACTTATTAGGGTAGTATAGTTGTATGCTAGCATAGGATTTCAGTTTGAACAAGTTTTGAACATCATTGCAAGATAAAATTGGTCATATAGCTTAGAAATCAGAAAACTGCCTTGTCTGTATGATTTTTGAGTGATTTTGCCATCAAAATTTGTAAATCTGCTAGGTTATAGGCTTAGGAAGGGTTTGCATTTGCTTGTTAGTCATCTAGTTGGATTGTATGAAAGATTTGGGAGCTTAAAATTCACTTTTTGTGCATCTAAGTCAACAAAATTGCCCCCTAGAACTGCATAAGTCATATCAGTGACTTATTTTGAACTTTTGTGCTTGATTCTGCTTAGAACTTGCTTGATTTATGTTTGTGATTGACTCCTTATACTCCAAAGAGTATAAGGGTGCCCCCTTGTCCAACAATTCACCACCAAGAAGCATTAAACAAGTCCTCTTGTTTCTGTTTTCATCTGTGAAGAATACAAGTTCTTGGTGTTTATAAAATTCATAACTGAGCACGTTTCTGTTCAATCTTAGCTTAATCTTAACTATATTGGAATTGTGTTTGTGTTTTTGTGCTTAAAAGAGTAACTAGATTGTGTTTTTAAAAGCTAAAAAAGAAAAAAAAATAAATACCAAAAAGGACGTGGCCAGGACTCGAACCTGCGCCACTCCTCTCACAACACAACACACTCACCACTGCGCCCTAGGGTCATTGACTGCTGGGGTTGCTTTTGAATTGTACTTAAGCACGTTTGGTTTTGGCTTTTCATAAATAAGCCGTAGCTACTTTGGGCTTTTTTAGCTTATTTAATAAGCTTATTTGGGTTAGCTTATTTTTCCTAGGTTAGTAGTATAGATTAGGACTTTTCTGGCTAAAAATTCGATTTTTCCTTTTCTTTATTTATTTTTTATCATTATTTATTTACCCGTTTCTATTTTAGTAATTTAAAAATAGTAAAAAGCATTTTAAAAATCCAGAAAAATAGTTTTTAGGTTTTGATTTATGTTTTTGAGGTTTACATTCAATAAAGTTTTCAAAAAGTCTAATTTTTAATTTTATAGGATTTTAGGTTTTTTCTTAACAACTTTAAAATTTAATATAAAATTAATAAAAAGGTTTTAGGAACTTTTAATTTCATTTTTGACTTAGTTACATTATTTAGGATTTTTGGTAATTTTTTAGAATTTATTTAAAAACTTTTTATTTTTTAGAATATTTTAATATTATTTTATTCCCAAAAATAGAAAGTTTGTTTTTTATACTTTTTTCATTTTTCCTAGATTATAGACATTAAATTAGGAACTTTGTAACTTTCCAAATCTTTTTAGGACTTTTCATTTAATTTTTAGAATTAATTTAATTTGAATAGATTTTAATAGTTTTTAAGTGTTAAAAAATAGTTTAATTTGGCTTTAAAATTTTTAAAAATAGTTTTTAGCTTAATTAGGTCATTTTTGAGGTTTACAAACTATAAGATCTTGTTTAGGGCTTTTTAATATATAATTGTGATTTTTAGGGCTTTAATTAGCATTAAAAAGTCATTATTTAATTAATTAAAAGGTTTTAGCATGTTTGGATTTTTTGTAAACTCTTAGAATTTTATTGTGGATTTTTAGTAATTTTTAGGAATTTTTAGGTTAAAATTTTAATTTTTGTAGTTTTACGGTTTTACGTTTACGCCTTTTTCGACTTAGTTTAATCCGTTTTCGTAATCGTCTTTTTCTTTCCTTTCTCATTTCTATTTTCTTTTCTTCATAATAAAATCATCATTCAATTCACAACACACTAGCCTCCTCGAGAGAACGATCCCCATTTGGGTCATAAGTGTTTACGTTTTCCTAAACGTACACTTAATACTTACCGCTTTTGCCTTCCTTTTCCTAAAGGGGTAAAAATACAATTATCAGTAAATAGTAGGCCAAAAGAAACCGGAATAAAAAACCTTCTTAGCCGTGAGATTGGCACCGTGGTGACCACCCGTGGGTCCCTCGTGACAAGCTCTAAGGATGTTAGAAGCTTCGGTGCCAAATACACAACGTCGGATGATTTGATCCGAACAAGTTCGAAACAAGTAAGGGTCGTTCCAAAATAAGATCTTGACGTCACGGAAAAATTTTCGTTTTTCTTGAGTCGTCATACCCTTGATGATGAAGTTGCCCGCATGGTAATTTACGATGTCCGCAAACCATGGGGTAGAAGAATCAAGCTTAGAATTCACTACACCAAGTGTCTCGAGCGGAAATGTTTCGGTGATTTCCTTGGGCTCGTAAACACTTTGGTGAGGATCTTCCAAACGAGAAAGATGATGGGACGCTAGATTCTCGGCTCCTTTTTTGTCAACGATTTTGTGATCAAATTCTTGAAGGAGGAAAATCCAACGAAGTAATCTTGGCTTAGCATCTTGTTTAGCCATAAGATACTTGATAGCCGAATGATCCGTATACACTATGCATTTATTTAAGACGAGATACGGTCGGAATTTCTCAAATGCATACACCACGGCAAGGAATTCCTTCTCCGTTGTAGTGTATTTTAGTTGAGCCTCGGTCATTGTCTTGCTAGCATAGTGAATAGGCAAGAAGTGTTTTTCATGACGTTGCCCCAATACGGCCCCTATAGCGTAGTCACTAGCATCACACATGAGCTGAAAGGGGAGGTTCTAATTGGGAGCAACAATAATGGGAGCTTCGGTAAGTTTCCTCTTAAGGATTTCAAAGGCTCGTACACAATCTTCGTCAAAGATAAAACGTGCATCTTTTTCAAGGAGATGTGTAATAGGTCGAGAAATCTTTGAAAAATCCTTGATGAATCGACGATAAAAGCCCGCGTGGCCTAGGAAACTCCTAACTCCCTTAAACGGTTTTGGGATGAGGTAATTTGGCGATGAAGTCTACCTTAGCTTGATATACCTCAATCCCTGCTTTCGAAACCTTGTGCCCTAAGACGATTCAACTTTTAACCATAAAATGACATTTTTCCCAATTAAGCACAAGGTTGGTTTCCTCACAACGCTTCAACATTCTCTCGAGATTCGACAAACACGAAGTGAACGAACTACCAAACACGGAAAAGTCATCCATGAAGACTTCCATCGTCTTCTCGATCATATCATGAAAAATAGCCATCATGCACCTTTGAAAGGTTCCCGGTGCATTGCAAAGTCCGAATGGCATTCTACGATAGGCAAACGTTCCATATGGACACGTAAACGTAGTTTTTTCTTGATCACGAGGGTCGATGGGGATTTGGAAGTAACCGGAAAAACCATCTAAAAAGCATAGAAATCGTTTCCCGCAAGACGCTCCAACATTTGGTCCATGAAGGGCAAGGGAAAATTGTCTTTTCGAGTGGCGTCATTCAACTTACGATAGTCAATGCACACTCTCCATCCGGTCACGAGTCGAGTTTGAATTAACTCGTTGGCATCGTTTGGAACAACGGTCATTCCTCTCTTTTTAGGGACACAATGGATAGGACTCACCCAAGGGCTATCGGATATAGGGTAAGTCATTCCCGCGTAAAGGAGTTTTAGGACTTCCTTTTTGATGAAGTCGTGAATTTTGGGGTTCACCCTCCGTTGACATTGGATTGCGGGTTTGTAATCTTCCTCCATTAAGATTTTGTGGGTACAAAATTTGGGATCAATTCCCTTAATGTCGGATAACTTCCACGCAATTGCCCCTTTGTGATCCTTTAGAACATCGACAAGTGCGGTTTTTTCATCATCCGAAAGATCTTTCGCAATAATAACCTGCAACTTGTCGTCCTCCTCCAAAAATAAATATTCGAGATGAGGAGGTAAATCTTTCACCTCGAGGATAGGTGGTTCCTCAATTGAAGATTCGTGCTCGGTACTCATAACCTCCTCGGGTGGAGGAAATGGGAAATCGTTAAGAAAATCCTTGATAATCGAGAAGTCCTCATCATTGTCGAGGTCTTCGTCACAAGTACGTAGAACATCGAATTCTTCCAACGTAAAACCACCACCTTCAAATGGAGTGAAGGTTGGTGTCGAGTTATCAAGAATGGGATCTAACATAGTGGGATTGTCACTATTTTCATCATCACCAAAACCTAGAACTTCTTGTGAAAATTTCTCGCAAACAACGTCGATCATATCAACGAGGTTTATGGTAGCAACAGAATAAACCTGAGAAAGTTGAGAATTTTGAGTTGCGTTTATAACAATTTCCTCTTCGTTGAAACGTAAGGTGATCTTTCTAGCATGCACATCAATTAAAGCCACAGACGTATCTAAAAACGAACGACCTTAAATGAGAGGAACTTGAGGATCCGTGGGAATATCGACAACGATAAAGTCTACAGGATAATCGAACTTTCCCACTTTCACAAAAACGTCTTCCGCCAATCAACATGCGGGAATCGTGGAATGATCGGCCTACTCAATAGACATTAGTGAAGGAGTAAGATTAGGAAGATTGAGCGACTTGAAGATTGCAAGTGGCATCAAGTTAATACTATCACCAAGATCGGCCAAGGCATATCATTCTTCCATATCTTGAATTGCACAAGGAATCAAGAATTTACCGAGATCACCGACTTTTTGAGGTATGCGGTTAAGATAACCGATGAACAACTAGACAATTGTTGCAATTTCTCCTTGTTGTTCAACATACTCTTGAAGTTAGCGGCGAATCGAGGCATCATGACCAAAGCGTCGGTAAAACTCACATTAAAGTGCAAATCACGAAACATTTTCATAAAAAGTTCAAATTGATAATTGTCGCGCTCTTGACGTTTCTCCTTTCTAAGTCTCGATGGGTAAGGTATGGCTGGTGTGGATTGGGACATAGGCATAGCCTTTGGAATCTTGGGTTCCAATGTTGGTAATGGGTCAACCGTAGGTGTGGCATGAGCGGTACTTCGTGGGCTTGAGATATGTTCCTTTTCGACCACAACCTCGGGTTCTTCCTCAATTCCCTCCACCGTTGGAGTAATTGTTTGAGGATTCGGTTCCTTAAGTGTCTTACCACTTCGTGTGGTAATCACTTTCATCTCTCCCTTCGGGTTTGATATGGTGTTACTAGGTAGACTACCCGAAGTAGAGACTTTGTTCCCCATGACCGCTTCTAAAATAGCATTTAGCTTAACGTCTTGACTAGCGGCTTTTTGGTCTATCCTTTGTTCAAGCCTAGAATGACTTTGCTCAATTTTATTGTTTTGACCTCTAATTTAATTAGCAAAATCTTTTTTCAACTCATTTTTCATGTTGGTATTTTCCTTAGCTAAATTAGCTAACTCCTTTGCGTTTTAGCCGTTTCCCTAGCTTGAATAGCCAATTTCTCTTGAATGTTTTACAAAATCTTATCATTTGCCGTAGCGTAATTCAAAAAGTCATTTGGAAGCTCTTTAGTGTAAGCATTTTGAAGACCTTGACTTGGGTTTTGAAAATTACGGTTTTGGTTTTGATTTTGCAATTGACTACTACCCCATTGATTCCCATAGTTGTTATTACCCTTTTAATTGTTTCTTTGATTGTTTTGGTAACCAACTTGATTGTTTCGATAATTGTTAGCATTTTGATTTGGTGGAAAACTCGGTGGAGTCAATTGATTAGTGCGGGTAACTTGAACGTGTTGGTTATAAGTTCCTGCGGCCGCGTAGGCACTCGAAGTGTTACCACCGTTGGTAATGCACTCGGAGTAATCGTGAGCTCCACCACAATACATACAAGAAACCTCAACCTCTTTAACCGTAGCGGGAGTGGGTTGTTCACCAACTTTAAACTCAATTAACAATCCTTTAAGCTTATCAAAAATCTTGTTTTCCAAATTTGCCTCAATTTGGCAAGCATCGATGGTATGTTACAATGAAGGCGAAGGCGAAGACGAAGTCTTATGAACACTCGATGTGCTACGAGGACTATGAACCTTAGACCTATTCTCAATGATTAATAATGCTTCCTCGACCGTTTTACACAAAAAATTACCACCTGCGGCGGCATTAAAATAATCACGCTCATGATCGTTCAATCCATTATAAAACGTGTCAATTTGATGCAAGTCGGAAAAACCATGATGAGGACATTCGTGCAACATTTCCTTAAACCTATTCCAAGCCGTTGAAAAACTCTCATTATACTCTTGTGAAAACTTTGAAATCTTGTTTTTCAAATGCGTAGTCTTAGAGGGCGAAAAAAATTGGTTCACAACTTTGGAACGAGATCCTTCCACGTTAATATAGAATTGGGTGGTTCTTTCTCTAACAAAATTTTAGCGGGCCCCGCTAAGGAATAAGGAAAAAGCATCATCTTAATCGAGTCGTTAGAGACGTCCTTAAACATGCAAGTGGTGGTAAGACGATTGAATTGGCGAATGTGGTTATTAGATTTGTCCTTTTCGTCACCACGAAACTTGTTTTTTGAATCATGGACAAAAAAACCGTCTTAACCTCAAAATTATCTGCAAGGATAGCGTGAATCACAATCGCTTCTCCATAACCCTCGGTGGGTGCTTGAAGCAAATCCATCATAGTACGATTAGCCATGGGTGCTTCTTGTTCTACGATGGGTTCGACAATGGGAGATTCTTCACTAGAAGGTGTTTGGCTTCCTTCCTTTTGATGACGTTTACGTGCACGTTTTGCTTTGGAGCGAGTTTGCATAAACGTAACGTACAACGTGGGGGTGAGCAAAGAAGATTCTTTTTCGTGTTTTTACTTTTTCAATTTTTTTGTGGTTATTGATTGTTTTTACTTTTTTTTGGATTTTGTGATTGTATTAGGTAGACAAAAATCTACAAATCTCCTCCTTAATCAAATCTCTTGATTAAAGAAGCCTCGAGGAATGAAAACGATCACGTGAAGTGAACGCCTTATGACTTTAGAACGTTGGTGGAACACCAAAACGTTCTAGAGGGTTTAATCAAATGAAACCAAGAAAATATATATGATACTAAATAATACTTTGGTTGGCAAACCCTCGATTAGCACTTTTTATCTATAGACGCACAAGCAAGCGGGGAAACGAGGCTGCACGAAGCACTTAAGAGCCTTTTTCCTTAGGGTATATTTCATAATACCCGCCTTATACCCACCTTATAGTTTGTGTTTTTCAAAATTAAGCTCCACGAAAGTATTTATCTATTTTGCCTTTTCGTTCTTGTTTGAGATTGGAATACAATGATCGACTGATGAAATCCCGAGTCAAGGTTGTGTTTTCACACTTTTGGAGTACTTGTGAATTTATTGTTCTACGTATACAATATAGTAATAGTATTCACACAAAAAACAAAACCGATGATACGTATTAGTAGAGTGATACTAATACAATTAGCTATTATGGCTATATAAAAACAATAATTTCCAAATCAAAACACAACACGCCTCCCCGGCAGCGGCGCCAAAAGGATATTGAGTGAAATACGTCTTTTAGGAAAAAGAGCGTAAATGTGATAAGTATTAAGTGTTTGTTTAGGAAAACGAAAGCACTTATGACCCTTTCTGTGGGATCGTTCTCATGGAGGCAAGTGCGTTGTGTTTTGATTAATAGTTTGTGATTATATTGATGAGAAAGAAGAAAGAAAAAGACGAATCACGATAAAAATTACCCTACGACGTAAAAAACGTAAAATCGCAAAATTCGACAAAACGAAAAAGTGCTCTAAAAATTACCAAATTTTAAACCTAACTAAATAAAAATATGAGGATTACAAATTTGAAAACCAAAAAGTCTAAAACCTATTTAATATTTTTATATTAATTTTTAAAGTTAATGAAAAAACCTTAAAATTAAATAAACTTAAAAATGAAATAAAATGAAAATTTAATTGATTATAAACCTCAATTTAACTAAATAAAACCTAAAAACTATTTTTGAAATTTTTTAAAAATAAATATACTATTTTTAAACTAATTTATAATATACGGATAATAAAATAATTGTAAAAAATGATTGGAAAACGTGAAAAATAATTTTCTTGAACTAAAAAAATCCTAAATTCTATCAGTAACAAAAGAAAAATAGAAATAAGTCTAAAACCTAACTAAATAAGCTGAAAACAACTTAATTATAAGCTGATCGATTTAAAAAGCCAAGAAAATTTAATCCTTAAATAATTAACAAATGCACCTTGGTCAGTAAAAGACCCAAGGGCAGAGTTGGTTAACGCGTTGTGTTGTTGAGCGAGTGGTCGTAGGTTCGAGGCTGGCGTAACCCAAATTTTTTTAAACACTTTTTTTAATTTCTTTTTCCACTTATGTTAACAGTGTTTTGCCACCTCCCAAACACAACATTATGCGAATTACAGTCAACTTACAGCTCAAATTAGATTCTCAAACCCCAGATTTCACAGCTCACTCTTTCCTTTTTGAATCTTAGTTCTTGCTCACAGTTACAAACTCCAAGTCCAAAATACAAATACAAACACGATCTTACTGAATCAAGCCGCAAGTGTAGTCAGATTACGCAGAAACCTACAAGTATTCTACACCTTACTCCTTGTTTTCGTTATGGTTTGCTGTTAAACTGACTATACAGACACGCAGCAAGCACCAAACTTAGACCACGTGAACACAAACCGTAATACACAATAAGAAAAAGTAAGCAGATAGGTTTCACTTACAATATTGCAGACGTATTAGATAATCATACTTAGAACAAAACTCAAGGGTTGCTAGTCTTACGGGATCGTAGTGGGCTTATTTTAGCAAATCTGACTATCCAAAACTGAACTTAAGTGAATGGTTCCTAACACTCTAGCTGATACATTTTCCTGTCTAGTGGTTTAAGCAAGGATTCCGCCTGAAAAGGGCACTCACGGATGTCTAAATTGGAACACCAAATGCAGCCTACCCGAACATCCTAACTGATAACCAACACCTCATAAAAAAATGAGAATCACACAACAAAGAGAAGTCACAAACATTTATTCCCATAAATCTTTGACTGACAGAAAAACATACAACGCTTTTTTTTCGGAATAAATCTTAAAACCTCCTTCTACTTTCCTATTAAACTAGATGCACACGCAACCTTTATCTCACTCGGAGCTCATAACAGACCTAAACCTTATACTTAGGCAAATGATTTTCAAAGAAAATAATTTTAAAACTTTAAAAATCAACAATGTGATTGCTGATATACTAATAAGACCACTCAGAAACAATGATTTCACAATGATTCACCACAAACAAAGATCACAACTCGTTCATCAAATAGAACACATCAATAACAGATTCAAATATCATAAAACCAAAAAAAACTAAGTAGGCAGCGAACGCTCCTAAACATTAAACCATAAGCAGATAAAAAAGAAAACAAAAAAAGGAAAGAAAACGTACGACAAGAACGTACATCTACGCTCTCGACTTTTTAGCTTATGTGACGGCGAATTAGTCATAAGCTTCCTTTTTCCTTCCAAGGTAAGCAAATGACAACCAAACAGTAATAATTATATACCCAACTGATATATGTATTTTCTTTACTCTCTCCCCCTTTTTTTACTTCACATGAAACTTATAAACTTTGGTATAAAAACTTTTCTCGTAGATTACTATCAACCAAACCTTAGAGCTATCACTTTTTTTTTGCTTGAATCCTTCTAAAACCCAACGCTTGAAATGCATAACCAAGCAAGCAACTCACCCACTTTATTTGTACCCACGCCTGGACATCCACGCATCCTTGACAGTACTCAATATTAGTGATGTATGGTCCTGTTCAGACTTGAGTGACGAATACGTGAGAGTTTTTTTTTATTGTTGGGTATGAAGAAAAAAAAACAGATTTTTGCTTCTTCAAAATCTTTTCTCAAACACTCCAAAACCTTAAAACTATCTTGCTGCTACACTTAAACAAAACCTTTTCAAACCCCTAGGAAACCTTTCACAAATTCACATCAACAGGAAAACCTCACACTAGAAGTAAAAACAACACTTAAAGCATAACATTAATTAAAAATGGAACTCAGATAATTTTAAAAAAACTTCAAACTTTTATATCATAAAAGAGAATTACAAAAATCCGAGACATAAAAAAGGGAAACCACAGGTCGGTCCTTAATTTATACTTGAGCTCGGATTGTTCTAGAATGAAAAGAAAATGCAAACCGTAAGCTAGTGAGTTTCCAAGATTACCCCTTTGAAGATTCGGATATATCTCGAATATGCTGGTCTTGATTCCTTAGTTTGAATAGTCTTGAAACCATGTGATCTTCGTTTGGAGTTTTGTGATGGAAAGGCTGTGATGAAATGATCCCCGACGTTGAATCATTGTTTGGGACAAAGCAACGATTCTGGTTCATTGATTTTCTGCAAAGTCTTGTCTTGTTCTTCACATTAAGACAAACCGTGAGCTAGGGGTGGGGTCCAAGATGTGCTGAGATGTGTTCTGGGCGCGTGGGGTTGGTTTATGATGATAATCAAGCAAAACACCCAAGTCAATATCCCTTAATCACTTGGAATTAGATTGCTGGATTTTTAGGGTTATCAAAGGGCGAGGGAAAGTTTGATGCAGTTTTGGGGATGTTTAAGATGTTTAACCGTGAGTTTATATCTAACTTTGGTTTTAAAATAAAAACGGGTTAATAATGGTTTGGGCTAAAAAAATGGGTATAAGGGTGGACTGAGGTAGGTTTGGGTCGGGTAGGATGGGGTTGGATAATGTTAATTGGGTTATGGGGTTAAGTAACTTCGGGTATTTGACATATTCACCCCTCCTCTTAACGACAGCTTCAAAACATCATGGCACCACTAGTCCTTTTGGTTTACACAGTTAGTCCTTTTCTAATCTCACCTATAGTCCTTTTATAACTTTGGAGGACTTGTTTTGTTCTTCTTCAAATTCCAAGGGCTGGATTTGTAAAGTCTTCAAACTTTAGGGACCCCTTTAGTATTTGAGATGATTGAGGGGTATTAAGTGTCAATCTTTAATAACTAGATTTTACTTAGTTATGAAAGTTCGTTTTCTCTTCGAATTGATTATTAGTAGAAAGTGCGACTCAATGGTTCTTGGTGGAAAATTAAATGTGATTTGTTTGATTATCTAAAAGCAACTAATTAAAATTGTCGTTGAGTAAATTGGAAGCTTTAAAAATTAAACTAAAAATAAAAGTGTGCAATCTTGAGGTAGTAAAATCGTACACGTTTTAGGAAAAACGCGTATGAGTGGCAAGTATTAAGTCTTACGCTTTAGGAAAAACGTAAAACCGAATAAATGCGGGTTCGTTCTCGAAGGAGGTGTGTATTATGTGTGCCAATTATGTAAAATAACAATGTTTGGATTAGTGACGTTTTTGGTTTAGAAAGAGAGAAAAATTAAAGACGAGCTACGACTACGATTAAACTACGACGTTGACGTAAAACGCGAACGTAAATACGTAAAACATGACGAAATTAAAAATTAAAACCTAAAAACTAATTAAATGATTAAACTAAGTCTTAAATAATATAAATAAGAATAAAAATCCAACAAATATATTTTAAAACCTTTTATTAATTAAATATTCAATTTTTAATGCTAATTAAAGCCCAAAAATTAAATATAATTAACAAAATGCCCAAAATATTAATTTATTGAACTAATAACTAACTTATATTATTTAAAGACTAAAAACTATTTTTTCTAAATTTTAAAAACTATTTTTCTATTTTTAAAACACTAAAAACTATTTTTAAATTAAAATAATCATAAAAAATAATAAAATAATGCCAAAATTAATTTAACAATTTTAAAAATCCTAAATTACCCTAATGAACAGTAGAAAATTGAAAAAGTTTGAAAAATGTAAAATTTTTCACTAAAAGACAAAACAGTTTATTAATTAAACCCTAATTAACTTAATTTAATTATAAAAAATAATTAAAAAATGAACAGTAACTAATTTTTAAACTAAAAATCTTAAATTAATTTTCTAAGTCTAGGAAAAATTTTAAAACTGAAAAATATAAACTTTTTACACTAAATTCCAAAAACAGCCTATTTAAAATTAAATAAAAATGCAATTAAATAAGAAAAATAGAAAATGAACAGTAACAACCAAATAAACTAAACTGAAAAATCAGAAAATTAAAAAGAAAAATATTGCAAAAAGAATGAAAGTCTAATTCTTAAAAAAGTTCACTAAAGACAAATTAACAAGAATCTGATAGTGACACTTTTATGTTTCTGTCTTTTTGTGCAAGCAGTGGCAACAAATACAAAGACAGTGGGAAAGGAGTTCCCACTGTTAATGTTAAAAAACAGGTCTGTGGACAGATTACTTGATTACTTGAGCTATGATTCGTTTTATTGGACAAGATTGGCACCCCTACACTCAGTGGAGTGTAGGGAGTCAAGTTATACTAAAAAAACACACAAACACAGTTCAAGAATCACACAAAAATCACCAATAACAGTTACTGATATGGTGCATAGGCCTGAGGGTGTTTGTTTGCTGATGCAAGTGGTATTTGGGTAAGTTTTGGATAACCAGAACTTACTCAAATCTCATTCAACACACAAAAACCCTAGTCCTATCCCTAGATACCTCTTTTATCTATTAATCTACAACAAATCAAATCCCAAAACACATAAAAACAAGGCAGATTTGCACTTTTCTGATTTTGAGCTATGAGAGCAAATAATAAACAAGCAATATGATTAATCTCCTACCAAACTTAATACTAACAGTTGATATAGTCCTAATACTACCAAATGAGTGTATCTAGATCATTTTTAGGCTAATTTTCAGGCAAACACTTACACTAAATAGCAGATCCAAACACCCCCTTAATTTCTGAAACCTAAAAATAACAAAGTAAATGCTCACATATCCTAATCAAACTGATATATGTTACTCATAACATGCATAAGAGACATGATTAGACCAATAACAACAGATAAATCAACATTCAACAAATCATACACAAATTCCACACAAATCTTATAAACTAGCAAAAAATGAACAAGGGGGTTCAAGCCTTACCAGCTGATGCCTTCCCTTCTGATTTTTTGAGCTTATGATAGCTTATGAGGGTGTGTAGAGAAGCTTTGTTGGGGTTCAACAACAGAACCAAAGCTATACTAATGTCTTCAAGAAAAATGGAAATGAAATAGGCTAGACTTGTTTATACCCTGCACAAACACAGCCAACCAAGAACAAATGCAAGTTTAATAAGATCCCAATAAGCTGTTTGTCAAGCAGCTTATGGGTGGCTTATTGAACAGTAAGATTAGCTTAATGAAAAATAAACCAAAATTTTATAAAAATCTTTAAAACTGAAATCCTTAAAACCCTCAACACAAACCTTGCTTAAAAACCTTTTTAATGTTAAAAGCAACTACACTAAAACGGATTAAGACCCAAATCCAGCTTCCACTTTCACTTCCACTGGATATGGGTTTTAAAACAGATTTTTCAAAAGTAAACTTGTAAACTGAAAACCTTTTAAACTACACTTGCAATCAATCTCAAATTTGTTTACACTAAGAAGGCAGTAAAATTGGAACTCAGTATTGCATAACTAAAACTTTCATTTTCATTAATGATTTTAAGAAAATACAAAAACTGGAACAAGAGCCCACTCACATGTTGAGGGGTCTCTTTATACTAGTTGTAAGAACATACTAGAAACTAGAAAAACTAAAAACCCTAGAATACGAATTTCCAATCATGCCCTTGGAATCTTTGACTGAAAATGAGTCAATATGTGCCCATGTGATTGACAGCTTATGAATTGGTGATCTTGAACGTTAAATGGATCCTTTGGGACCAAGGATTTGATGTGGGACGTTAATGTTCTGCTAAGATACCTTTGTTGCCATTTTTGAAGGTGACAGGGTTGTCTCGTGTGGGGTCCAGGGGTCACGAGATGGAGAGTTTGTTGGTGGGATGGGTTTAGAACATGATGAATCACCAATCTGCATTTTAGGGGATAAAACCCCTTTGTTTTTCACCCTAATCAGATTAGGGTTTATGGGGTAAACTGGGTTTAAGGAAGGAAGTTTGATTTGTTTTATAGGGTAATGAAGTTTAAATGTTTGTTTCCCCCACTTAATTAAATAAATTAAACTGATATTAAAATCAGTTAATAAATAAAAGAAGTGGAAGGTTGAGGTGGACGAGGGTTGCTTGGTGATTGGTGGAGGGGTTTAAGGAAGGTGACGTGGAGGTAGGTGAGTGGTGGGGCTAAGTTTCATGTCTGGGCTATTTTAGTCCCCCAATTTCCCAAAAGTTTCTAAACAACTTTCCAACAACTTTTACTCCCAATCCTTTGTAAAGTACTTTGAGCCAATTACAACTTCAGTCCTTCCAAGTTTAAGATGATGTAACCAAGGGTTAATTTTGTAATCTTTGGGATCTTCAAGGGCCATAATGGCATTTTCTTGAAACTTAAGGACCAATCTTGTAATAAAAGAGATTTACAAGGGTCAAAAGTGACAAGTCTTCAAAAGTTGAGGGACCATTCTTGCCAAATCTTCAAACTTCAAGGACTTGATAGGAAAATCATGATTCGGGTCCGGTTCTTTGTGCGGCTTCGTTTCCCGTATTCGTTTTTTTTGCTTGATTCCTTGGATCTTTTGGTGATTTCACGATATCCATACCTAAAATACACAATGAACAAACATAGGCACATATATGGGTATTTTGACGATTTTTTAAGCGTTTTAAGCCCAATTTGGACGATGAGACTATGTATAAATACAGTCTCATCACTCCCCCATACTAAACCATTGCCGTGTCCCCACGCAATGCTAGAATTAAGTATCGTAGCACTTCCAAAATTCATTTTATGATGACATTTATTCAAGACATAAATTTAAATAAACTACTACACGCGTTTTAGACATAATGTATTGTTTTCATCACGAGAATGTGACTTTTGGGATCATAGAACAAGAACATGTGAATGCTTCGTTAGAAATAATTTCGTCGTCCTCGATTTTCACCCAATTCCATACTAAGCGTGTAACGAGATCATTGTTATTATAAGTTAGCAACACGAACACATCTCATGAGTGTTAATTACGAACCTAAACTCCCTTATTCCTACTTGGTATCTCTTATATTTTATTTTTGTCTTAATGATCACGAGGATACATCATCGACTTATGCGTGAATAGAGATTAAGTCTAAAAATAGAAACTTAACGGTGTAACCAAAATCATCAAATCAATAATTCACCCCAGTAGACAACGATGTCAAAAAATTAAGTCAACAATAAGGATCGATAAACACGATTTTATAACGGTTTTGAACATGAGACTTATTACCAAGACTTTTATATGCCCCCTAACGGAAGGGCCTTATTATCTTTGGTTTACCTCCATCTTTTATTCAACTTCGCCATGAAGCTTTTATTATGACTTCGGTCTTTCCTTGCCTTTTATTATCCGTCTCATCGGTGGTTTTATTAGCCAAAGACGTATATCCTCACGCTAAAGCGAATTTTGGATCTTTAAAGCTTCGAAGATTAAGGCTTGATTCACTTTCAATTTGGGCATAGATTTTTCGGCCTTGTGAGCTTCAAATTTTTGCTTAATTTAGGTGAGCACTTGAAATCTTATTATTAGGTGAAGCTTTTGATTATTCGGGTGCCAATACTTCAAAACCGTGACGCTGGCGATACCTTAATGTTTTCCCAATTTAATTACATGGAAGCTACCAAAACAAATTAGAAACCCAACAATAGTGACTAAACCGCCAAATCAATATTTATTAACAATTATTTATGCAAAAGCGTTGGGAGAATAAGCTAATAATTACTACACATAAGATCGTGACGATTACGAGACTTATAAATAACTCTATCATTTCTCGTCCTCATTTAAGAGACTTAGCCTAAAAAAGTTAAGGAATCGAGCTAAGTGCTCAACACGCACGGTCGAGTCAAAAATTACTCTCGTTCTCACCATCGGAAAACCTACATTCGTGTCTTAAACACTTATGAAAAACTAGAAAAAATTTAAAATTTGGCCATTTTTAGCCTTATTTGCAACAAAACGATAACAAAAAGATGAATATTGGATAGCGTGGTGACGTAAGCAAGGTGAAGTATCTACTCACCAAATGGTAGGTGTAGTAAATACGTGTTTAGGAAAACAACGTATAAATGCGGCAAGTATTAATCGACACAATTTAGGAAAACCGTGAAGACGAATAAATTCCAAGTTCGTTCTCGAAGGAGGTGTGTATTATGTGTGCCAAAATATAAAATAACAATGTTTGGATTAGTGACGTTTTTGTTTGAGAAAGAGAAAAATAAAAGACGAGTTACGACTACGTTTAAACTACGACGAATTAACGTAAAACGCGAACGTAAATACGTAAAACGTGACGAAATTAAAATTTAAAACTAAAAATTAATTAAAATATTAAATTAAGTCTTAATAATATAAATAAGAATAAAAATCCAACAAATATATTTTAAAACCTTTTATTAATTAAATATTCAATTTTTAATGCTAATTAAAGCCCAAAAATTAAATATAATTAACAAAATGCCCAAAATATTAATTTATTGAACTAATAACTAACTTATATTATTTAATGACTAAAAAGTATTTTTCTTAAATTTTAAAAACTATTTTTCTATTTTTTAAATCACTAAAAACTATTTTTAAATTAAAATAATCCTAGAAAATAATAAAATAATGACAAAATTAATTTAACAATTTTAAAAATCCTAAATAACCCTAATGAACAGTAGAAAATTGAAAAAGTTTGAAAAATGTAAAAATTTGCACTAAAAGACAAAACTACTTATTAATTAAACCCTAATTATACTAAATTAATTATAAAAAATAATTAAAAAGATGAACAGTAACTAATTTTTAAACTAAAAATCTTAAATTAATTTTCTAAGTCTAGGAAAAATTCTAAATCTGAAAAATATAAGTTTTTACCACTAAAAGACAAAAAACAGATTAATTAAAAAGTAATTAAATTAGCTAAATAAACTAAAAATTATCTAATGAACAGTAACTGGAAAATAAATAATACTGAAAAATCAGAAATTAAAAATGAAAAATATTGCAAAAAGAATGAAACCCTAATTCCTAAAAATGACCACTAAAGACAAAAAAAGCAAACTGTGATAGTGACACTTTTTGATGTTTCTTTCTTTTAGTAGAACAGTGGGAACAAATACAAAGGCAGTGGGAAAGGAGTTCCCACTGCTAATGTTAAAAAACAGGTCTGTGGACAGATTACTTGATTACTTGAGCTATGATTCGTTTTATTGGACAAGATTGGCACCCCTACACTCAGTGGAGTGTAGGGAGTCAAGTTATACTAAAAAAACACACAAACACAGTTCAAGAATCACACAAAAATCACCAATAACAGTTACTGATATGGTGCATAGGCCTGAGGGTGTTTGTTTGCTGATGCAAGTGGTATTTGGGTAAGTTTTGGATAACCAGAACTTACTCAAATCTCATTCAACACACAAAAACCCTAGTCCTATCCCTAGATACCTCTTTTATCTATTAATCTACAACAAATCAAATCCCAAAACACATAAAAACAAGGCAGATTTGCACTTTTCTGATTTTGAGCTATGAGAGCAAATAATAAACAAGCAATATGATTAATCTCCTACCAAACTTAATACTAACAGTTGATATAGTCCTAATACTACCAAATGAGTGTATCTAGATCATTTTTAGGCTAATTTTCAGGCAAACACTTACACTAAATAGCAGATCCAAACACCCCCTTAATTTCTGAAACCTAAAAATAACAAAGTAAATGCTCACAGATCCTAATCAAACTGATATATGTTACTCATAACATGCATAAGAGACATGATTAGACCAATAACAACAGATAAATCAACATTCAAAAAATCATACACAAATTCCACACAAATCTTATAAACTAGCAAAAAATGAACAAGGGGGTTCAAGCCTGATGAGACTGTATTTATACATAGTCTCATCGTCCAAAATGGGCTTAAAACGCTTAAAATATCGTCAAAATACCCATATATGTGCCTATGTTTGTTCATTGTGTATTTTAGGTATGGATATCGTGAATTCACCAAAAGATCAAAGGAATCAAGCAAAAACGAATACGGGAAACGAAGCCGCACAAAGAACCGGACCCGAATCATGATTTTCCTATCAAGTCCTTGAAGTTTGAAGATTTGGCAAGAATGGTCCCTCAACTTTTGAAGACTTGTCACTTTTGACCCTTGTAAATCTCTATTATTACAAGATTGGTCCTTAAGTTTCAAGAAAATACCATTTATGCCCTTGAAGAATGCATTAAATGCATAAAATACCCTTGTGAATGTGTTTTATAAACTTTTGTGCCAGAATTGACAAGTTAGTTAAAGTTTTTACAAAGGATAGAAAGTTTTAGCTGTTTTTAATGCTAAGTGAACATATAAAGGGAATTGGAGGACCTTTCTTGGCAGACAACACAACCCTCCTTCACCAACCAGAACCCTCCACGTCACAATTGACTTTTGACCCACCAATCAACACCTTCCTTCACGCCACATCACCCTTCCACTTTACTTATTAAACTAATCTGGTTTAACTCTAACACTTTTGGAGGTAAACGATTTTTTTTTAAATCCTTTTATCCCTAAACCTAATCAAACAGCCACTATTCCCCCTCCCTAATCACAAGAACCCTAGACCCTAATTACCACTAATCAAGGGGTTTTTCTCCCAAAGTTTCCAGAAACATGATTAACCCACCTACAAACCAAACCCACATCCCACTCACCAATCCCGTGACCTCCTTGTGGGTCCCCCAAGGTCCCCTGCTTCACTATTTTTGGCAAAGAGAGCATCTTACAGCAATCAAACGGCTCCAATACACTCCTTGGTCACCAAGGAGTAAATGAACGAACCAAGATCAATTCAAGGCTAGCTGGCATCACATGGGGCATTTGACCAAGGTTCTTGAAGAATTCAAACAAAGGGCAGAGTTGGAAATTCGACAGCTAGGGTTTCCCATTTGTATTTTTTATTTAGAATTCTAGAATCATCTTAGGATTAGTATAAAAAGAGCCTTCAACATGTGAATGGCCTTTTGTTCCAGATTTTGTACATGTTTAAATTTATTAATGAAAATGAACTCTTTGAATATTGTGCAAAACTGAGTTCCATCATTCTGTTTTCAGTAGTTTAATCTCTTACATTTGTTTGCAAAAGTAATTTAGGTTTGAGAAAAGGGAAAAATATGTTTCAAAGTTTCTGAAAATCGTTTTTTTTAGTTTAAGTGTTGTTGTTTAAAAAGTTTTCAGAATCCTGATGGTTAAGAGGGGATGAAGTGAAAGTGGATTCTCCTCATAATAATCAGGTTGGTGAAAAGGTTTGTAAAAGGTTTCAAGGGATTGGTTTCAACAAAGTGTTCAAAGATTTTTTTTTTCATAAAATCTGATTTCATTTTTTTTTATATATCTCACATCTTACTGTAGCAAGAGCTACAAGCCAACAGCTTGTAGCCTTTGCTACTTGTAGTCTACTTCTTTGTTTGGTGGTCTTATGCAGGTGACTTAAGAACAAGGACCCCCATTTCATTTCTTTTAGAAGATATTTTCACCCCCTTGGTTCTGTTGTAGAACCACAACAAGGGGCTTCTCTACAAAACAGTCTTGCCCATAAGCCATAAGCTAGCTTTTAAGATAAAGGAAGATGGCATCAGCCCATCCTTCTGATTTGGATGTGAATCAGAAAGGTAACTTGGCTTGAACCCTTGTTTTTAACTTTTTAAGTGTATGCATATGTTCTTGGTGTGAAACTGTTTGCAAGTGAGTTGTGTTGATTGTTTTATGTTAAGTGATGTTTTATATGCATGATAGAACAGCATTTAATTAGTTTAGTTATGATTTAAGGTGCTTTGGTTTGTTAAAGTTCAATTTTAGTTATTAAGGGGGTGTTTGGGAATAGGTTTTAAGGCAAGAGATTGATAAGATTTTGGTTTGAATTCTGCCTAAACACACTTCATTAGTTGGTTTCAAGTATAACCAGTCATTGGTTTAAGTCTTATAGGTGTTAAAAAAAAGGTTTGCACGTAAAAAGTTTGTTAATATAGCTTAATCAGAAAGTAGCATCATTTCTACTTGTTTAGTTTAGAATTTGCCCATCAATCTTTGCAAGCTGTTAGAATATAGGTTCATATAGAGTTAGGATTTGATTGTGTATCATTTGTTTGACTTGTATGCAAGATATAGGCTGTTGAAAATCGTTTTTGAGCACATTAGATCAGAATCTGCCTCCCATAGCCTTTTTCTGTATAACAGCAACTTAACTTGCCCATTTTTGTGAGATTATTATATTGTGCCTGCTTGTTTTTCTGTTCATATTGACTCCCCACACTTCCATGAGTGTGGGGGTGCCCTTGTTTCCAAAAGATACCAAGAATTGAAAAAGTTACACGCTTAATTCTCCTCAGACCCGTTTTTTTAAACTGTCAGTGGGAACTCCTTTCCCACTGATAAGGTTGTTGTAGCCACTGCTACACTAAAAGACAGAAACTTAGAAAAAGGTCACTATCAGTTTTTACTTTTTTGTCTTTTGTGGGTTTAATTAGGACTTAGGACTTGATTCAAATTTTGTTATTTTTCTTATTTTATTCTTTATTTTTTAGTTTAATTAGTTTTTATGTTACTGTTCATTTTCTATTTTTTAGATTAAATAGCATTTTTAATTACTTTTAATTAATCTGTTTTTGGCATTTAGTGTAGAAAATTAATATTTTTCATTTTTAATATTTTTCTTAGGTTTAGAAAATATTTTAAGATTTTTAGTTTTAAAATTAGTTACTGTTCACTTTTTAATTATTTTTTATAATTAATTTAAGTTAATTAGGGTTTAATTAATAAATAGTTTTGTCTTTTAGTGCAAATTTTTACCTTTTTCAAACTTTTTCAATTTTCTACTGTTCACTAGGTTAATTTAGGATTTTTAAAATTGTTAGATTAATTTTGTCATTATTTTATTATTTTTTATGATTATTTTAATTTAAAAATAGTTTTTAGTGATTAAAAAATAGAAAAATAGTTTTAAAAATTTAAGAAAAATACTTTTTAGTCATTAAATAATATAAGTTAGTTATTAGTTCAATAAATTAATATTTTCGGCATTTTGTTAATTATATTTAATTTTTGTGCTTTAATTAGCATTAAAAATTGAATATTAAATTAATAAAAGGTTTTAAAACATATTTATTGAATTTTTATTCTTATTTATATTATTTAAGACTTAGTTTAATCATTTAATTAGTTTTTAGGTTTTAATTTTAATTTCGTCACGTTTTACGTATTTACGTTCGCGTTTTACGTCAACGTCGTAGTTTTAATCGTAGTCGTAGCTCGTCTTTTATTTTTCTCTCTTTACACCAAAAACGTCACTAATCCAAACATTGTTATTTTATATAATTGGCACACATAATACACACCTCCTTCGAGAACGAACCCGCATTTATTCGACTTGTCGGTTTTCCTAAATCGTCGAGTTTAATACTTGCCGCATTTATACGTTGTTTTCCTAAACGCGTATTTTCTACATCAATTTTTGGCGCCGCTGCCGGGGAGGTGTTTGTGTGCCATTATTATTAGTATCGTGTTTGTGTGAGTAGTGCGTTTTTGCTTTTCATTTTTTTTGGAAAGCGTGAATATCGTACATACTCATTTTTGTTATTTTTTATCTATTATAGTATAATATCCAAATAAATCGTGTTTAGTTTTCCTAAACTAAACACAAATCAATCTTTTACTATATTGTAGATATATTGGTTTTCGTTTTTATTGTGAATATATTATTAATATATTGTACTACGTAAGAACAAATAAATATACAAGTACTCCAAAAGCGTGAAAACGCAACCTTGATTCGGGATTTCATCACTCGATCATTGTATTCGAATCCAAAGCAAAAGTTTAAAGGCAAAATAGATAAATACTTTCGTGAGGCTTAATTTCGATTAACACAAACTATAAGGTGGGTATAAGGCGGTTGTATTTCACGACCTAAAGGAAAAAGGCTCTTAAGTGCTTAGCGCCGCCTCGTTTCCTCCGCTTGCTTGTGCGTGTTTTGAGAAAGAGGGCTAATCGAGGGTTTGCCGCCCAAGTATTATCTACGTATATTATATTTGCTTGTGTTTTCAAGATTAAACCCTCTTGAACGTTTTGGTGTTCCACCAACGTTCTAAAGTCATCGAGAACGTTCACTCCACGTGATCGTTTTCATTCTTTGAGGCTCCTTTAATCGAGAAAGTCGATTCGAGGGGAGATTTGTAGATTTGTGTCTACGTAATACATTCAAAAATCCAAAAAAAATTAAAAAACCAATCAAAAACCAAAAAAATTGAAAAAATCGAAAAGCCGCAAAAAGAATCTTCTTTGCTACCACCCATTCTACGCTTAGTGCATGCGCACTCGATCGAAGGATTATTCCAATTCTAGTGAAGCTTCGAATCGACGTAATCGTAATCGAAGGAATCGACGACGTAGACGAGAATTAGAAACCGACGTTCCTAATATCGTTGTTGAAGAAACCGTAGAGGAGATGGCCGACAATCGTTCTATGATGGAATTGCTCCAAGCGCCCACCGAGGGTTATGGAGACGCGATCGTAATTCCCGCCATCGAGGCGGAGAATTTTTAGATCAAGAGCGGAATGCTTTCGTTGATCCAAGCTACGAAGTTTCGAGGTCGTGAAGCCGATAATCCTCACGACCATATTCGGAATTTTGATCGTCTTTTGGCCACGAGCAAGTTTAAGAACGTCGACACCGATGTCGTCAAACTTATGCTTTTTCCGTACTCGCTCGATGGTGCCGCCAAGGATTGGTACGAGAAAGAGCCACCTAATTCCATTACTACGTGGAAGGATCTCGTTTCCAAGTTCGTTAATTATTTCTTCCCACCGTCTAAGACAACGTTTTTCAAAAACGAGATTACGAAATTTGAGCAAAAACCGAATGAATCTTTTAGAGACGCGTGGGATCGTTTTAAGGAATTGCTTAGGCAATGTCCTCACCATGGTTTTTCCGAGTTGCACCAAATTGATACGTTTTACAACGGTCTTAATTTTCACGAACAAGACTCGTTGAATTCCGCCGCCGGTGGCAACTTTTTGTGTAAGACTCCGAGAGAAGCTTTGATAATTATCGAGAACCGATCCAAGTTTTACCAACTCCGCAATGCACCGAGTGTTGCCAATGTCGCCAATGTTAGTAGTTCTAATCGCGACATTGAGAGAGTTGATGCAAAAGTCGACAAGCTTACGAATGTGTTCACGTCTTATCTCATTGAGATGCAAAAGAAAGACGCTCCCGCTACGGTGAAAGCGGTTGAGGTTTCGTGTACGTTTTGTGGTGGACCTCATAATTATTACGAGTGTGCGGCTACGGATGGCCAAACGTCGAATGTGAGTGCGTTAAACAACAATTTTCAAAATCAAAATAACTCCGGTCCATCACAACAAGGAAATTATAACCAAGGCAACAATTTTCAAAACCGAAACAATTTTCAAGGAAATAATCAACAAGGAAATTTTTCGAATCAAAATCAAGGAGGTTATTATCAAGGTCGTAATATAACTTGGCAAAATAGAGATAACAATCAAGGAAATAATTTTTCAAGTGGGAATCAAAACAATTTTCAAAGAAACAATCAAAACCAAGGGAACTTTAATTCTAATCAAAATAGTTCGTCAAACGATTTTCAAACTTACATGAAAACGAATGAGGCTAATATGAGACGATTAGAGGGAGAAATTGGTACTTTGAAAAACGACTTTACAAATACTTTGAAATTGCAAAACACGAAGATTGAGCAAGGGCAAATTGATATAAAAAAGATGTTTTCGGCTATAATGAACAAAGCCTCGGGTTCGTCATCGAGTTCGTTACCTAGTGACACCGTTGCTAATCCGAAAGAACAATGCAAAGCCGCCTCATCTTGTGAGAAAGGTCGTGTGATTACCCCTAACCTTGAAGGATTCCGTGTTGTTTATCCCTCTCAACCCTCGACTTCTAAGACGTCTTCTTGTTCTAAAGTCGATGGGGTGAACGTGGCGACCAAGGAAAAGAGTGCACATCCTCGTGTACCTCAAATTCCATCCACGGTTCAAAAAGAGAGCTTTGTCGACCTTACCAAAGTAACCCTTGAAGAAACTTGTGCATCGATCCTTCTTAAAAAACCTAAAAGGCGTATGCCGAGAAAGGAAAAGGATCCGGGCCAATTTCTACTACCTTGTGATTTTTCCGAGATTGAGGGATGTTTAGCCCTTGCCGATTTAGGTGCTAGCATCAATCTTATGCCTCATTCTCTTTGGAAATTGATGAGATTGCCTTCGCTTACCCCCACGAACATGACAATCGAGCTTGCAAATTGTACTCCACTAATACCAATTGGAATAGCCGAGGATGTCTATGTTAGGATTGGAAAGTTTGTTTTTCCCGCAGATTTCGTTATATCCGATTACGAGTGTGACCCTAAATGTCCCATTATTTTAGGCCGACCATTCTTATCGACGGCTCGAACCGTAATCGACGTTCACGAGGGGAGACTTACTATGAGATATGGGGATGAGAAAATAGACTTTTTCGCTAGAAAATCCCAAGGATTTTATGAGAATGAAAAAACCGAGGTTTCAAAACCTAATGATTCAAATTCTAATGATTTCAAAATGTTTACTTTAGCGGAAAGAATGAAGCTTGATGCATGTTTTGAAAGAATTAAGAAAAACGGTTTTAAAGATGATGATTTTAATGATAAAGAATACGTGTACCTAATTCAAAAGGGTATGTGTAAATTTATGGATGAAAACTCACTTTGGGATGTTTTTAGCGAAACAAGTGAAACACCAATTCCGAAGGGTGACGTTAATGCCATCACGACAATGACCAACATGGATTCGTCTTCACCACCTTCGAAGGACCACGTCTTTGAGGCTTCAACTTCTAACTCCATCGAAGTGCCTCCTTTGCCTAGCCCAACACCCGTTGAGGCTAAAGGGTTTATCGACATCGATCCTCTCGTTTTAGAAAAGTCACCTAAGCATAGCCCTAGTGCTTGTATGTAACACCCCCACAATTGTTATGCGCAGCGGAACTACAACAATGGGTGCTACACAGTATTCATTGCACACAAGATATATCAAACGACGCTAAAAAGACGTCGACTTAAAACTTGAAATTTAAAAATTTTTAGATAATACATGTCCACAGTTTTTCCAACCCCAAATAGTGCACAGAGTTTAGCGTTTTCGGTCCCCATGAATCTCAACCCCAAAAACTTCAGTTTACATCCACATAACATTAAACATAAAAATTGTTTAAGTAGAAAAGGAGGGAAAAACAAGCGGACACCAAGCCGTACACACAACACCCATCCCATGCATGCTCCATCCTAGTTCTCAGCGGTTACCTGAAACACATGCCAAAAATTTGGTCAACGAAAACGTTGAGTGGAATTCATAGGTTTTTCAATCCATTTGAACGTATATATAATAAAAACCATTCGTGATCATTTATAGTCTTGTCGATCAAACAAACTATAATCAGGATACTGACAATTGTGTTTAAGCTCATGACACTAATCCGTTAACTCAATCACCCGCGTAAATATACCGGCATGATTCAGATGAAACCAGTGCCCCTTCTAAAGGCATCAGTTGCAATTATACCTTATTTCTCATACAAAATAATCTACCGCAGAACTTACTATAAGTACAGCTTCTCGGCTAGCATTGGGTCGTTAACCCCGTAGTACTACAAATTGCATAAGCGGCTATTTCCCCCTACTCGAGGGCAAGACAATAGTTAATAGTTCATGAATTTAGGGACTTTTGCAACTTTGGTACTCAACACAATTTCTAAGGCAACTTTCGGGTCTAACAATCATTCATGATATACGTTCCTTTTAAAAACTAGCATGCATTTCCCTCGCGGGTAAAACAATTTGAAATAATATAAGCGAGGCTATAAATTCACACCTTAGATATTAAGTAATCGGTAGTTCGAGGGATGATCACTGACGATGTTACGGATGCCCGGGTAAATCAACACCTATCACAAATAACGCGTAATGAGTAATCTCATTTAAATACTTACGGTACTGTATAAAATACATATATACAAGTCACTTAAGACAAATATAACTCACGCCAAAAACAAAAAAAACAACAAGTATCACTTATTCTATACCATTCATTCTCATTAGTTACGCTATCCATTTTTACTCATTCTCGCCGGTACTCGACTAAAGTACGGGCTGTTTTACCTTATTAAACCATGCTTATAAAATTTGACAAAATTTCCAAAAATCCTATATGACCTGTAGATAACATGTTTTTAAGCCCAATAAAAGTTTTTACTTTTACGACCCGTTACGCAACTCATTTCCACGACTACATTTTACGGGCTGAAATTGCGCTTCGACCAATTTTGACCTCTTTGACCTATATGAAAAATACCTTTGACTTCTTTGACTCATAAGTCAACATATAGACCCATTTGTACAGGTTAGGGACCAAATTTTGACCCTTGACCATTTACCAATTTATACTTGTGACCCTCGGGATTTGACTAAAACTTTGCACAAATTCGGATTGTGAAAGTCCTCGTCTCCCGGTACCCGATCTTTAAAATGTCATAACTTTTAGCTCGTTTTGAGTCACGGGCTCTACCTTATACCAAATTAAAGCTAGAAAAACCCTCTATCACTACATTTAGTTTTCAAGACCTGGAACAAAAATCCTTTTTATAAAATAGACCAAATGTTTCTGCCTAAAAATGACTATACCAAAAACATGCTTAGACTCGATTCCAAGACTTCTAACCAACACTAAACATCATCCTAAGCCTTCCCAAACATATCCTAACATCAAACTTCAATCCTACCCCTATTGATCAACCAATCTCAATATCAAGAATCAAAGAAAATGAACATGCAAGTAATAAGACCTATATGAATCATCCTAAAACAACAAACCAAACACAAATATAACATGCAAAATCAACAACCACCATGGCTCCCCAAACACCCCCTTTGCCGTGGGGTTTGGGTGACCCAATCACCACAACCAAATTAATTTTGGTGGGTTTTCATGGTGTTTATACTTCCATAACACTAAATATCAACATGCATTAGCTCTTTTAGCCACAAAAACGAATTTGGATCATATGGAAAAATCTTGAAAAATTTTTATCAATGCATGTTGGATTTGAGCACATGAATATGTGGGGAATGACTAAACTAAGTGTGGTCTAACCTTAGATTTTTGAAAAATCAAGTGGAAGAAGATTTTTGGTGAATTTTTGGGTGGGTTTGGGGTGTCCGTCGGATAGAGAGAGAAGAGAGGGAGTGGGTTTGATTTTTTTTTTGTAAATGTTGTGTGTGTTTGTGTTTATGACAAGTTTGGGCCTTTTTGGTGGGTTAGGAGGGGCTTAAATGCAATATTTGGCTTCTTTTGTCCTTAAATGAAAAACATCCTCAAAACTTTGCGGGTTTGACTCATTTGTCAATTTTGAAAATTTTACGGGAGTCGGAAATCTTCCCGAACGCTCCAAAATATTTTTGGGATACTTTAAATGTACTTGGAAGGCTATAAAACTCACCCGACTCAACTTAACACGAACCGTAAATAAAATTCTCGAAAAATTACATTATCGATAAATCGTCAAAAATTATATAAAATTGGGCATCCCTCGGGATCGTAATCGTCATCGTCCTTCTTAAAACGTCAATCGTAAAAATTATAACCTCGAACATCGGCTCTAACCAAAATACTTATAAATATAGAAATTAAAACTTATTAAAAAAAATTTCAAAAATTAGCGTAATTTAGGGTATCGTTAATGACCTCGATTCTAGGGTGTCACATCCACCCCTCCTTAAAGAGAGCGACGTCCCGGCGCTCGCCTCTTCTTGTACTCACATTTCGTCTACTGGAACAGATGAGGATACCTTTCCTTGAAAAAGTCCTCACGTTCCCAGGTGTATTCCGGTCCACGCTTAGAATTCCATCGGACCTTCACAATAGGAATCCTACTATGCTTCAACCGCTTGACCTCCCGGTCCATAATTTCCACAGGTTCTTCCACAAAGTGCATTTTGTCGTCTAGTCGAATCTCGTCCAAAGGAATCACCAATTCCTTGTCCGCCAAACTCTTCTTCAGGTTCGATACGTGAAACGTGTCATGAATAGCACTAAGCTCGGTCGACAATTCTAGCTTGTACGCTACTGGTCCAATTCGTTCAACGATCTTAAACGGTCCAATATACCTCGGACTCAACTTTCCTTTCTTTCCAAAACGAATTACACCCTTCCACGGCGATACCTTGAGCATAACCATATCTCCAACTTCAAACTCCAACGGTTTCCTTCGGTTATCGGCATAACTCTTCTGTCGGCTTCTCGCAGCAAGTAGTCGGTTCTTGATCTGCACGATCTTCTCTGTCGTTTCTAAAACCATTTCGGGTCCAGTCAATTGACTTTCCCCTACTTCACTCCAACACACGGGCGATCTACACTTCCTTCCATACAATGCTTCGAACGGTGCCGCTTTGATACTCGCATGATAACTATTATTGTACGAAAATTCCACCAGAGGCAAGTGGCGTTCCCAACTTCCTCCAAAATCAATCACGCACGCTCGGAGCATGTCCTCCATCGTTTGAATCGTTCGTTCACTCTGGCCGTCAGTTTCCGGGTGATAAGCCGTGCTTAAACTCAGTTCAGTGCCCATCGCACGTTGAAGCGATCTCCAAAATTCCAACGTAAATCTACTGTCGCGATCCGAAATGATCGATAACGGCACTCCATGCCTACAAACGATCTCCTTCACGTACACGCTGGCGAGTCTTTCCATGCTGTCCGTCTTCTTCATAGGTAAGAAATGAGCAGATTTCGTCAACCTGTCCACAATTACCCATATCATATCGCATCCACTAGGAGTCCTAGGTAAACCCGTCACCAAATCCATTGCGATTTTCTCCCATTTCCATTCTGGGATTTCCGGTTGTACCAACAATCCAGATGGTTTCTTATGTTCTGCCTGAACCTTCGCGCAAGTCAAACACTTACTGACGTAACGAGCAATATCTGCCTTCATATTCGGCCACCAATAGACTTTCTTCAGATCGTGGTACATCTTATCCGATCCAGGATGTATCGAATACTTCGACTTATGCGACTCATTCATAACCAATTCTCGAACTCCAGGCTTTCCTTCCTCAGATGAACACAGTGGTAACCAAATCCGATTCTCAAAATATCTTAGTCCGTCAGACCTAATCACGAAAATAGGTTTCAACATTCGTCCCAAGTTCTCGGCCTCAACATTCCCTTTCATTAATCCTCTCTCCTGAGCCTTCAGTATGGTTTCGGTTAAGTCAACGCTCTCACTCATCACTAAAGCTCTAACCCTCAAAGGTTTCTCCCGTTCCTTCCTACTCAATGCATCCGCTACAACATTCGCCTTCCCAGGGTGGTAGCGAATTTCGCAGTCATAATCACTCAATAGTTCAACCCATCGTCTTTGTCGCATATTCAACTCCTTTTGATCTAAAATGTGCTGCAAACTCTTGTGATCAGTGAATACAACACACTTTGTCCCATACAGATAGTGTCTCCACAATGTCAACGCAAAAACTACCGCTCCTAATTCCAAATCGTGCGTCGTGTAGTTCTCCTCATTCTTCCTTAATTGCCTCGACGCGTAAGCTATCACCTTCTCACGTTGCATTAATACCGCTCCATAACCCTTACGAGACGCATCACAATACACCACGAAGTCTTCGGTTCCTTCAGGCAATGATAAAATCGGCGCGGAACATAACTTATCCTTGAGCGTTTCGAAAGCAAGCTCTTCCTCAATTCCCCATTCATACACCCTATTCTTCTCGGTAAGCCGCGTCAATGGTTTCGCAATCAACGAAAATCCTTCAATAAACCTTCTATAATACCCAGCTAAACCCAAAAATTGTCGAACTTCAGTCGGCGTCGTCGGTGCTGACCATTCCCTGATTGCTACAATCTTAGCAGGATCTACACGAACTCCCTCCTTATCAATCACATGACCTAGAAACTGCACTGATTCCAACCAAAACTCACACTTAGAGAATTTTGCATACAGCTTCTCCTTCCTTAACAACTCCAAAATCTTTCTTAGGTGCTTCTCGTGCTCCTCCTTATTCTTAGAGTAAATAAGTATATCATCGATGAAAACAATAACAAACTTATCTAGATACGGCTTGCACGCGCGATTCATAAGATCCATGAATACAGCAGGCGCGTTCGTCAACCCAAACGGCATCACTCGAAATTCAAAGTGTCCATACCGCGTACGAAAGGCGGTTACAGGAATATCCTCCTCTCTTACACGCAGTTGATGATACCCTGATCTTAAATCGATCTTAGAGTATACACTGGAACCTTGCAATTGATCGAACAAATCATCAATCCTCGGTAATGGGTACCGATTCTTAACCGTCAGCTTATTGAGTTCTCTATAGTCGATACACATCCTAAACGAACCATCCTTCTTCTTTACGAACAACACTGGCGCTCCCCAAGGTGATGAGCTCGGCCTAATAAATCCTTTGTCCATCAATTCCTTCAATTGATCCGATAACTCCTTTAACTCAGATGGTGCTAAGCGATAAGGTGCACGTGCAACTGGCGTAACTCCTGGCACTAAATCAATTCGAAACTCGACCTCACGGTTAGGCGGTAAACCTGGCAACTCGTCTGGAAAAACGTCCGGATACTCGCAAATAACTGGTACCTCTTCGATCCTCGCCTCTACATCACCATCGCTCGAAACTTGTGCCAAAAACACATCGCATCCGCTCTCTACGTACTTCATCATCTTCAAACACGAAATCACCTTCAAACGAGAAGTGCATTCGTCTCCCTTTACCGTCAAAACCCTATTCCTCAGCGGAATCTGCACCAATCTCTCACCACAGACGATCGTAGCACCGTGCGCCATTAGCCAATCCATTCCCACAATCACGTCAAATGATCCTAGCTCTATAGGCATCAAGTCGATTTTAAAAGCGTAGTTTCCTAACTTCAAGGTACACCCTTTCAGTATAGAATTCGTACTAACAATTTTTCCATCGGCTAATTCAACATTATAACTAGTCGTTAACAACACCGGTTCCCTATCGATATGACGACTAAATCTAACGTCTACAAAACTCTTGTCGGAGCCAGAATCAAATAAAATACTAGCATAACAAGCGTCTAGCAAAAACGTACCGGTAACCACATTTGGACCTTGTGGTTTATCAGCAGTTCCCACTTGATACACAGCTGCCGCATTATTTCCTCCCCGTCTGTTCCCTGCCTTCGGGCAATTCGCTTGCACATGCCCTCTTTCTCCACAACCATAACATCCTCTCATCCTGATAGCATTAGCCCCAGTGGCTACTCCTCCCGTTCGACAACTAGCAGTCCTATGACCTGCCTTTCCACACTTGCCGCATGCCGGCGGGCAATTTCCAACATGATACAAATTGCACTTTCCACAATGGGGGTTCACTTTCACACCTCTAGGGTTCGTCACTGCCCTCATCCCTTCGTTCCTTCTCTGATTAAACTGCTGATTACGGTTCGGCCCATGGTTGTTTCGGTTTCCTCCTCGGTTCTGGCCTTGGGATTGATTGCTTTGTGCTGCCTCCCATTTCCTTTTGTTGCCCTCAGCAATGTAGTTCTGCTTGTCCTGAAGCTTAACGTCCATCAAAGCGTGAGCCATTTGAACCGCTTCATCAAACGTTCCAGGTTTCGACGAAGTTGTTTCACCTTTGATGTTGCTAGATAAACCCTTAATATACTGCTTCATTTTCTTGGCATCATTGGCAAATATGTCCGGACACAAAAGACTTAACTCATTGAATCTCCTGGTGTAAGCAGCTATATCGTTGTTCTTTAAGGTCAAATGTCTCAATTCGTCCTCCAATTGCCCCAATTCCTCCTCTGGGCAAAACTTCTTTGTCAACAAAGCTTTGGTCGCATTCCACGTCCTTGCATTCGCTACAGCCAATCCCACCGTAGCTACCTGGGTATTCCACCAGCTTAACGCATCATCCAGAAACGTAGCTGCTGCAAACTTCACTTTATCTGCTTCTGCACAACCACTGATTTCAAACGTACTCTCAACTTTTTCCAACCATCGCCTAAGTTCTAGGGCTCCACCCGTTCCACGGAACTGCGTGGGACCGCACTTCATAAAGCTAGAATAGGTACACACTCTCGGGGCTGGTTGTCTCCCCGCGTTCCTTCCTGGATCCTGATTTCTCCCAGCTCGGTCCGCTTGCAACGCATTAGCTATTGCTTCCTGAATCATGTTGTTAACACGATCGGCAGTCAACTTTGGAGGCATTGTTTTATCGAATATCTCTTTCTGCAAGACAAAGAAAAATAGAAAAACAATGTAAGTATTCATATCAAGTTTCCCAGACATAAAATACATACAACGACACATCACTACGGAGTTACTAATATTCATCAATTCACACCACAAAAGATCAAATTTAAGACATATCACAGATCATGAAAGGTAACATAGATTGTATTGATAGTTAACCAAAATCGTGACAAGTAATGCCACTACAATCGTTCACCACAAAACATCAAGTACTTGAGTTTCTCGTCATAATACCATCATACAAAGGTCTAAAATAGTTCTATTACAATGATCAAAGAAAAATACAAAACAAGTAACTAGGCATGTGGTGATCCACACGGCCTCTTGGATGGCGGCTCGTCGTCGTCTTCCTCGGTTTCCTCATCACTTACGTCCTCATCCACATCATCCACTTTCCTTTTTCCTTTCTCATCCGGCCCACATTCTGTTTCCTTTTTCGTCCCTGATGTGGATCCACACTCAATCGCTACCTGACTTCCCACCGAAATACAAGCACCTCTAGTAGGCGGCTGAATCATGAAGTCATTCGCCTCCATCTCCAAATCGTCCACGAATCTCCAATCCGGGGGCAATGAATCCCTCACACGATGCTCCCAACTCTGCATCCTCGACAACCTCATCTGATCCTCCCTCACACGGTCAAGACTAGCATTTAAATTCGCAACCATTGATTTTAAACTGTTGATGGCACTTGTGTTCATCATCCCATCATACGCAATTCTTGAAGTCCTTTCCAACAGTCTTTGATGTTCCCTTTCAGTCTTATCAAACTTCTTAATCACCCTAGTCTCAACTACAAACCGCTCATACATCAACCTTTCCATCCTCCCTAAACGACCTGCGGGATCCCAGTAGTGACTCGGTCTCGGAAAATAGACCCTTGCAATATTCTCATGAATCGATGGCGTCTTGGATGACTCTCCACTGCTCCCATTACTATTGTCCATCGGGCGATCAAAGGGTTGCTGCTCATAACGACCGGTCGGTGGTACCTCATAACCCTTCGGCGAATTCGGGGATTGAAACAAATCGGGTTCGGTCTGGCCCACGGCATCCTCGGGAATGCCATCATCCAATAGCTCCTCGGGCTCTTCTTCGGAATCCTCATTGTCGTCACTACTCATGCTGAAATTATCCACCTCACTTTCGCCATTGTCGTTTTCCGGCCCTATTTCGTCTTCTGGAGCGATCCATCCATTATTATTGTCCGGCGGGTTCGGAGGAAACGGTCCCCCTTCGTGACCTACGACGTAATCGTTTCCGTTATCGTTGGGCGGTACCTCGGCCATTCCTGCAATAACAGCGAATTTCGGAGGGTACATAAGTAATTATACAATAATTATAAATATATGCTTGCAAATGCAATGCAAAGGTGGTACATATGCCCGAAATGTAATAATATGATGCTCATGCATGATTAATATGAAAATTACGATGTCGGATATTTCACGTAAAATTTCAACGTCTACATATAGTAATTCCATACTTATATAATAATTACTCACATATATACTTTACTCAAAAGTATACGTCAAATGCCATAAATACAACAATAAATCTTACCGGAGCCATGCAGGATAGTTGTGTGTGCTTGGACCCTTTTTCTTACGACACCAAAAGTTATAGTTTAGGATTTTCAAAAACGACCTAGTTCTCTATAACTCGTGGCTCTGATTACCAATCTGTAACACCCCCACAATTGTTATGCGCAGCGGAACTACAACAATGGGTGCTACACAGTATTCATTGCACACAAGATATATCAAACGACGCTAAAAAGACGTCGACTTAAAACTTGAAATTTAAAAATTTTTAGATAATACATGTCCACAGTTTTTCCAACCCCAAATAGTGCACAGAGTTTAGCGTTTTCGGTCCCCATGAATCTCAACCCCAAAAACTTCAGTTTACATCCACATAACATTAAACATAAAAATTGTTTAAGTAGAAAAGGAGGGAAAAACAAGCGGACACCAAGCCGTACACACAACACCCATCCCATGCATGCTCCATCCTAGTTCTCAGCGGTTACCTGAAACACATGCCAAAAATTTGGTCAACGAAAACGTTGAGTGGAATTCATAGGTTTTTCAATCCATTTGAACGTATATATAATAAAAACCATTCGTGATCATTTATAGTCTTGTCGATCAAACAAACTATAATCAGGATACTGACAATTGTGTTTAAGCTCATGACACTAATCCGTTAACTCAATCACCCGCGTAAATATACCGGCATGATTCAGATGAAACCAGTGCCCCTTCTAAAGGCATCAGTTGCAATTATACCTTATTTCTCATACAAAATAATCTACCGCAGAACTTACTATAAGTACAGCTTCTCGGCTAGCATTGGGTCGTTAACCCCGTAGTACTACAAATTGCATAAGCGGCTATTTCCCCCTACTCGAGGGCAAGACAATAGTTAATAGTTCATGAATTTAGGGACTTTTGCAACTTTGGTACTCAACACAATTTCTAAGGCAACTTTCGGGTCTAACAATCATTCATGATATACGTTCCTTTTAAAAACTAGCATGCATTTCCCTCGCGGGTAAAACAATTTGAAATAATATAAGCGAGGCTATAAATTCACACCTTAGATATTAAGTAATCGGTAGTTCGAGGGATGATCACTGACGATGTTACGGATGCCCGGGTAAATCAACACCTATCACAAATAACGCGTAATGAGTAATCTCATTTAAATACTTACGGTACTGTATAAAATACATATATACAAGTCACTTAAGACAAATATAACTCACGCCAAAAACAAAAAAAACAACAAGTATCACTTATTCTATACCATTCATTCTCATAAGTTACGCTATCCATTTTTACTCATTCTCGCCGGTACTCGACTAAAGTACGGGCTGTTTTACCTTATTAAACCATGCTTATAAAATTTGACAAAATTTCCAAAAATCCTATATGACCTGTAGATAACATGTTTTTAAGCCCAATAAAAGTTTTTACTTTTACGACCCGTTACGCAACTCATTTCCACGACTACATTTTACGGGCTGAAATTGCGCTTCAACCAATTTTGACCTCTTTGACCTATATGAAAAATACCTTTGACTTCTTTGACTCATAAGTCAACATATAGACCCATTTGTACAGGTTAGGGACCAAATTTTGACCCTTGACCATTTACCAATTTATACTTGTGACCCTCGGGATTTGACTAAAACTTTGCACAAATTCGGATTGTGAAAGTCCTCGTCTCCCGGTACCCGATCTTTAAAATGTCATAACTTTTAGCTCGTTTTGAGTCACGGGCTCTACCTTATACCAAATTAAAGCTAGAAAAACCCTCTATCACTACATTTAGTTTTCAAGACCTGGAACAAAAATCCTTTTTATAAAATAGACCAAATGTTTCTGCCTAAAAATGACTATACCAAAAACATGCTTAGACTCGATTCCAAGACTTCTAACCAACACTAAACATCATCCTAAGCCTTCCCAAACATATCCTAACATCAAACTTCAATCCTACCCCTATTGATCAACCAATCTCAATATCAAGAATCAAAGAAAATGAACATGCAAGTAATAAGACCTATATGAATCATCCTAAAACAACAAACCAAACACAAATATAACATGCAAAATCAACAACCACCATGGCTCCCCAAACACCCCCTTTGCCGTGGGGTTTGGGTGACCCAATCACCACAACCAAATTAATTTTGGTGGGTTTTCATGGTGTTTATACTTCCATAACACTAAATATCAACATGCATTAGCTCTTTTAGCCACAAAAACGAATTTGGATCATATGGAAAAATCTTGAAAAATTTTTATCAATGCATGTTGGATTTGAGCACATGAATATGTGGGGAATGACCAAACTAAGTGTGGTCTAACCTTAGATTTTTGAAAAATCAAGTGGAAGAAGATTTTTGGTGAATTTTTGGGTGGGTTTGGGGTGTCCGTCGGATAGAGAGAGAAGAGAGGGAGTGGGTTTGATTTTTTTTTGTAAATGTTGTGTGTGTTTGTGTTTATGACAAGTTTGGGCCTTTTTGGTGGGTTAGGAGGGGCTTAAATGCAATATTTGGCTTCTTTTGTCTTTAATGAAAAACATCCTCAAAACTTTGCAGGTTTGACTCATTTGTCAATTTTGAAAATTTTACGGGAGTCGGAAATCTTCCCGAACGCTCCAAAATATTTTTGGGATACTTTAAATGTACTTGGAAGGCTATAAAACTCACCCGACTCAACTTAACACGAACCGTAAATAAAATTCTCGAAAAATTACATTATCGATAAATCGTCAAAAATTATATAAAATTGGGCATCCCTCGGGATCGTAATCGTCATCGTCCTTCTTAAAACGTCAATCGTAAAAATTATAACCTCGAACATCGGCTCTAACCAAAATACTTATAAATATAGAAATTAAAACTTATTAAAAAAAATTTCAAAAATTAGCGTAATTTAGGGTATCGTTAATGACCTCGATTCTAGGGTGTCACATTGTAAGTCCATGGTTGTGAGTGCTCACATCGACTCTTTCTTTGACGATGACGATGGCGATTTTGCCGAGCTTGATCACGTACTTCGAAATCCACATGCTATTTTTGATTCTCCTAAGAAGAAACATGTGAAGTACGATGATTATGAGTTTGATCCCGAGATTGAGGAAATCATTGAACGAGAGCTAGCTCTTATGCCTTCACTTCCACCTACGAGTGAGGTCGACCTTTCCAAGATCGAGGATGAACTTAATGAGTTGGAACGTCTTATTTTCGATGACGAACCAACTCATGTGACCACAAATCCCATTCTCGAGGAGTTACCTTATCAACACTCCTCATTTGAGAATGACGTTTACCACATTCGTGAGGATCTAACTTATCAACAATCCCCACAAAAGAATGATGGTTTCGTGCTTGATCGTGATCTTTTCGAGAGAGTTTCTAAGATACTCAAGGAGGGGAATGACAAACCGTGGTTTGACAAGCCTATCTTTGATGAAGAAATCGATGAGATCGACGTTCATGAGGATGACGAGTATGTAGACCCCGAGGGGGCGGTGTTCTTTATTGATAAACGTTTTGAGAACTTATATAATCCGCCACCCCCTCCCGCCAATGACTTAAATGTGAGGATTTTTAGCGCGACTAATTTTGAATTTGACACGCCAAATATTTTCGACATTATTCAATCGGGTTTTCATAAAGAGTTTTTGAACGATGAAAAAGGAAAAGATTTTAAAAATGTTTTAAATGATTTTTCTACATTACTAACTCCGTCATCACATCGTGTTATGAGTGCTACCACCTCGTCTACTCCTTTTGACGATGGTTGGTGTGGATCTAGTGTGGGGGAAGCCCCAAATGTTCCCTCGCATTTCTCCACCGAGGATGAGATTTACGATCCCGGAATTGCTTGTAAAGGGAAATCTCGGTCTTCCACCGATGCAATAAATGGAAATCATATCTATTTGCTTGGTGTGAGTCTACCTCGAGTAGCTCATAAGTTTGCCTTACCCATTGCCCCACCTTTCTACTTCTTATCTCTTTTCTTCTACCCCATTGGGGCTTGTGTTGGAGTAGCGTTGTTTCGTCTTTCTTCCGAAAACGAAGACGCTATCTTTGACCCCGGTATACGTTTATCGGGTTTTTAAAGTACTCCATGTACTTTTGGGCCTTGTTTATCATGTAAGCCCCACCAAAAATGACCATACCAAGATTATCCCTAAATGATCACATTTATAGGGATCCGAGTCGAGCTTTTGACTCGGTTAACAAAAACAAGGTGCCTCGTGGGGGATTCTCATGCTTATCCTTGTAAATATTATTGCTTTCTTAGTTTAATGTAACAAGGGGACTTGTGCTCTTCCTACCTTTGTTTCGTGGTTGTTTGTGATTGTGATCTATTAGGTTCATCGTCATCATTGAAGCCTCTCGTGTTCGTTTTACGTAGCACTCGAGCTTCGATCGTTGCCTTTGGAGATTCCGATATCCGATGATATCCTTTTATGTTCTAACGTTTATCTTATTAGCATAATTCATAAACGGCTTTTAGGTTATTCGTTTTACCCTTTCCATGCTCGAGATTAAGCATTCGACTTTGTCTCTAGTATGGGGGTGTTTACACCCCTAGACTCGAAACATTGAGGACAATGTTTAGTTTTAGTATGGGGGGGGTGAGTAGATACTTCACCTTGCTTACGTCAACACGCAATCCAATATTCATCTTTTTGTTATCGTTTTATGCAAAATAAGGCTAAAAATGGCCAAATTTTAAAATTTTTTCTAGTTTTTCATAAGTGTTTAAGACACGAATGTAGGTTTTCCGATGGTGAGAACGAGAGTAATTTTTGACTCGACCGAGCGTGTTGAGCACTTAGCTCGATTCCTTAACTTTTTTAGGCTAAGTCTCTTAAATGAGGACGAGAAATGATAGAGTTATTTATAAGTCTCGTAATCGTCACGATCTTATGTGTAGTAATTATTAGCTTATTCTCCCAACGCTTTTGCATAAATAATTGTTAATAAATATTGATTTAGCGGTTTAGTCACTATTGTTGGGTTTCTAATTTGTTTTGGTAGCTTCCATGTAATTAAATTGGGAAAACATTAAGGTATCGCCAGCGTCACGGTTTTGAAGTATTGGCACCCGAATAATCGAAAGCTTCACCTAATAATAAGATTTCAAGTGCTCACCTAAATTAAGCAAAAATTTGAAGCTCACAAGGCCGAAAAATCTATGCCCAAATTGAAAGTGAATCAAGCCTTAATCTTCGAAGCTTTAAAGATCCAAAATTCGCTTTAGCGTGAGGATATACGTCTTTGGCTAATAAAACCACCGATGAGGCGGATAATAAAAGGCAAGGCAAGACCGAAGTCATAATAAAAGCTTCATGGCGAAGTTGAATAAAAGATGGAGGTAAACCAAAGATAATAAGGCCCTTCCGTTAGGGGGCGTATAAAAGTCTTGGTAATAAGTCTCATGTTCAAAACCGTTATAAAACCGTGTTTATCGATCCTTCTTGTTGACTTAATTTTTTGACATCGTTGTCTATTGGGGTGAATTATTGATTTAATGATTTTGACTACACCGTTAAGTTTCTATTTTTAGACTTAATCTCTATTCACGCATAAGTCGATGATGTATCCTCGTGATCATTAAGACAAAAATAAAATATAAGAGATACCAAGTAGGAATAAGGGAGTTTAGGTTCGTAATTAACACTCATGAGAAGTGATCGTGTTGCTAACTTATAATAACAATGATCTCGCCACACGCTTAGCATGGAATTGGGTGAAAATCGAGGACGACGAAATTATTTCTAACGAAGCATTCACGTGTTCTTGTTCTATGATCCCAAAAGTCACGTTCTCGTGATGAAAACGATACATTATGTCTAAAACACGTGTAGTAGTTTATTTAATTTTATGTCTTCAATAAATGTCATCATAAAATGAATTTTGGAAGTGCTATGATACTTAATTCTAGCATTGCGTGGGGACACGACAATGGTTTAGTATGGGGGAGTGATGAGACTGTATTTATACATAGTCTCATCGTCCAAAATGGGCTTAAAACGCTTAAAATATCGTCAAAATACCCATATATGTGCCTATGTTTGTTCATTGTGTATTTTAGGTATGGATATCGTGAATTCACCAAAAGATCAAAGGAATCAAGAAAAAACGAACACGGGAAACGAAGCCGCACAAAGAACCGGACCCGAATCATGATTTTCCTATCAAGTCCTTGAAGTTTGAAGATTTGGCAAGAATGGTCCCTCAACTTTTGAAGACTTGTCACTTTTGACCCTTGTAAATCTCTATTATTACAAGATTGGTCCTTAAGTTTCAAGAAAATACCATTTATGCCCTTGAAGAATGCATTAAATGCATAAAATACCCTTGTGAATGTGTTTTATAAACTTTTGTGCCAGAATTGACAAGTTGGTTAAAGTTTTTACAAAGGATAGAAAGTTTTAGCTGTTTTTAATGCTAAGTGAACATATAAAGGGAATTGGAGGACCTTTCTTGGCAGACAACACAACCCTCCTTCACCAACCAGAACCCTCCACGTCACAATTGACTTTTGACCCACCAATCAACACCTTCCTTCACGCCACATCACCCTTCCAGTTTACTTATTAAACTAATCTGGTTTAACTCTAACACTTTTGGAGGTAAACGATTTTTTTTAAAATCCTTTTATCCCTAAACCTAATCAAACAGCCACTATTCCCCCTCCCTAATCACAAGAACCCTAGACCCTAATTACCACTAATCAAGGGGTTTTTCTGCCAAAGTTTCCAGAAACATGATTAACCCACCTACAAACCAAACCCACATCCCACTCACCAATCCCGTGACCTCCTTGTGGGTCCCCCAAGGTCCCCTGCTTCACTATTTTTGGCAAAGAGAGCATCTTACAGCAATCAAACGGCTCCAATACACTCCTTGGTCACCAAGGAGTAAATGAACGAACCAAGATCAATTCAAGGCTAGCTGGCATCACATGGGGCATTTGACCAAGGTTCTTGAAGAATTCAAACAAAGGGCAGAGTTGGAAATTCGACAGCTAGGGTTTCCCATTTGTATTTTTTATTCAGAATTCTAGAATCATCTTAGGATTAGTATAAAAAGAGCCTTCAACATGTGAATGGCCTTTTGTTCCAGATTTTGTACATGTTTAAATTTATTAATGAAAATGAACTCTTTGAATATTGTGCAAAACTGAGTTCCATCATTCTGTTTTCAGTAGTTTAATCTCTTACATTTGTTTGCAAAAGTAATTTAGGTTTGAGAAAAGGGAAAAATATGTTTCAAAGTTTCTGAAAATCGTTTTTTTTAGTTTAAGTGTTGTTGTTTAAAAAGTTTTCAGAATCCTGATGGTTAAGAGGGGATGAAGTGAAAGTGGATTCTCCTCATAATAATCAGGTTGGTGAAAAGGTTTGTAAAAGGTTTCAAGGGATTGGTTTCAACAAAGTGTTCAAAGATTTTTTTTTCATAAAATCTGATTTCATTTTTTTTTATATATATCTCACATCTTACTGTAGCAAAAGCTACAAGCCAACAGCTTGTAGCCTTTGCTACTTGTAGTCTACTTCTTTGTTTGGTGGTCTTGTGCAGGTGACTTAAGAACAAGGACCCCCATTTCATTTCTTTTAGAAGATATTTTCACCCCCTTGGTTCTGTTGTAGAACCACAACAAGGGGCTTCTCTACAAAACAGTCTTGCCCATAAGCCATAAGCTAGCTTTTAAGCTAAAGGAAGATGGCATCAGCCCATCCTTCTGATTTGGATGTGAATCAGAAAGGTAACTTGGCTTGAACCCTTGTTTTTAACTTTTTAAGTGTATGCATATGTTCTTGGTGTGAAACTCTTTGCAAGTGAGTTGTGTTGATTGTTTTATGTTAAGTGATGTTTTATATGCATGATAGAACAGCATTTAATTAGTTTAGTTATGATTTAAGGTGCTTTGGTTTGTTAAAGTTCAATTTTAGTTATTAAGGGGGTGTTTGGGAATAGGTTTTAAGGCAAGAGATTGATAAGATTTTGGTTTGAATTCTGCCTAAACACACTTCATTAGTTGGTTTCAAGTATAACCAGTCATTGGTTTAAGTCTTATAGGTGTTAAAAAAAAGGTTTGCACGTAAAAAGTTTGTTAATATAGCTTAATCAGAAAGTAGCATCATTTCTGCTTGTTTAGTTTAGAATTTGCCCATCAATCTTTGCAAGCTGTTAGAATATAGGTTCATATAGAGTTAGGATTTGATTGTGTATCATTTGTTTGACTTGTATGCAAGATATAGGCTGTTGAAAATCGTTTTTGAGCACATTAGATCAGAATCTGCCTCCCACAGCCTTTTTCTGTATAACAGCAACTTAACTTGCCCATTTTTGTGTGATTATTATATTGTGCCTGCTTGTTTTTCTGTTCATATTGACTCCCCACACTTCCATGAGTGTGGGGGTGCCCTTGTTTCCAAAAGATACCAAGAATTGAACAAGTTACAAGCTTAATTCTCCTCAGACCCGTTTTTTTAAACTGTCAGTGGGAACTCCTTTCCCACTGATAAGGTTGTTGTAGCCACTGCTACACTAAAAGACAGAAACTTAGAAAAAGGTCACTATCAGTTTTTACTTTTTTGTCTTTTGTGGGTTTAATTAGGACTTAGGACTTGATTCAAATTTTGTTATTTTTCTTATTTTATTCTTTATTTTTTAGTTTAATTAGTTTTTATGTTACTGTTCATTTTCTATTTTTTAGATTAAATAGCATTTTTAATTACTTTTAATTAATCTGTTTTTGGCATTTAGTGTAGAAAATTAATATTTTTCATTTTTAATATTTTTCTTAGGTTTAGAAAATATTTTAAGATTTTTAGTTTTAAAATTAGTTACTGTTCACTTTTTAATTATTTTTTATAATTAATTTAAGTTAATTAGGGTTTAATTAATAAATAGTTTTGTCTTTTAGTGCAAATTTTTACCTTTTTCAAACTTTTTCAATTTTCTACTGTTCACTAGGGTAATTTAGGATTTTTAAAATTGTTAGATTAATTTTGTCATTATTTTATTATTTTTTATGATTATTTTAATTTAAAAATAGTTTTTAGTGATTAAAAAATAGAAAAATAGTTTTAAAAATTTAAGAAAAATACTTTTTAGTCATTAAATAATATAAGTTAGTTATTAGTTCAATAAATTAATATTTTGGGCATTTTGTTAATTATATTTAATTTTTGGGCTTTAATTAGCATTAAAAATTGAATATTAAATTAATAAAAGGTTTTAAAACATATTTGTTGAATTTTTATTCTTATTTATATTATTTAAGACTTAGTTTAATCATTTAATTAGTTTTTAGGTTTTAATTTTAATTTCGTCACGTTTTACGTATTTACGTTCGCGTTTTACGTCAACGTCGTAGTTTTAATCGTAGTCGTAGCTCGTCTTTTATTTTTCTCTCTTTACACCAAAAACGTCACTAATCCAAACATTGTTATTTTATATAATTGGCACACATAATACACACCTCCTTCGAGAACGAACCCGCATTTATTCGACTTGTCGGTTTTCCTAAATCGTCGAGTTTAATACTTGCCGCATTTATACGTTGTTTTCCTAAACGCGTATTTTCTACATCAAAGCCTTACCAGCTGATGCCTTCCCTTCTGATTTTTTGAGCTTATGATAGCTTATGAGGGTGTGTAGAGAAGCTTTGTTGGGGTTCAACAACAGAACCAAAGCTATACTAATGTCTTCAAGAAAAATGGAAATGAAATAGGCTAGACTTGTTTATACCCTGCACAAACACAGCCAACCAAGAACAAATGCAAGTTTAATAAGCTCCCAATAAGCTGTTTGTCAAGCAGCTTATGGGTGGCTTATTGAACAGTAAGATTAGCTTAATGAAAAATAAACCAAAATTTTATAAAAATCTTTAAAACTGAAATCCTTAAAACCCTCAACACAAACCTTGCTTAAAAACCTTTTTAATGTTAAAAGCAACTACACTAAAACGGATTAAGACCCAAATCCAGCTTCCACTTTCACTTCCACTGGATATGGGTTTTAAAACAGATTTTTCAAAAGTAAACTTGTAAACTGAAAACCTTTTAAACTACACTTGCAATCAATCTCAAATTTGTTTACACTAAGAAGGCAGTAAAATTGGAACTCAGTATTGCATAACTAAAACTTTCATTTTCATTAATGATTTTAAGAAAATACAAAAACTGGAACAAGAGCCCACTCACATGTTGAGGGGTCTCTTTATACTAGTTGTAAGAACATACTAGAAACTAGAAAAACTGAAAACCCTAGAATACGAATTTCCAATCATGCCCTTGGAATCTTTGACTGAAAATGAGTCAATATGTGCCCATGTGATTGACAGCTTATGAATTGGTGATCTTGAACGTTAAATGGATCCTTTGGGACCAAGGATTTGATGTGGGACGTTGATGTTCTGCTAAGATACCTTTGTTGCCATTTTTGAAGGTGACAGGGTTGTCTCGTGTGGGGTCCAGGGGTCACGAGATGGAGAGTTTGTTGGTGGGATGGGTTTAGAACATGATGAATCACCAATCTGCATTTTAGGGGATAAAACCCCTTTGTTTTTCACCCTAATCAGATTAGGGTTTATGGGGTAAACTGGGTTTAAGGAAGGAAGTTTGATTTGTTTTATGGGGTAATGAAGTTTAAATGTTTGTTTCCCCCACTTAATTAAATAAATTAAACTGATATTAAAATCAGTTAATAAATAAAAGAAGTGGAAGGTTGAGGTGGACGAGGGTTGCTTGGTGATTGGTGGAGGGGTTTAAGGAAGGTGACGTGGAGGTAGGTGAGTGGTGGGGCTAAGTTTCATGTCTGGGCTATTTTAGTCCCCCAATTTCCCAAAAGTTTCTAAACAACTTTCCAACAACTTTTACTCCCAATCCTTTGTAAAGTACTTTGAGCCAATTACAACTTCAGTCCTTCCAAGTTTAAGATGATGTAACCAAGGGTTAATTTTGTAATCTTTGGGATCTTCAAGGGCCATAATGGCATTTTCTTGAAACTTAAGGACCAATCTTGTAATAAAAGAGATTTACAAGGGTCAAAAGTGACAAGTCTTCAAAAGTTGAGGGACCATTCTTGCCAAATCTTCAAACTTCAAGGACTTGATAGGAAAATCATGATTCGGGTCCGGTTCTTTGTGCGGCTTCGTTTCCCGTGTTCGTTTTTTTTGCTTGATTCCTTGGATATTTTGGTGATTTCACGATATCCATACCTAAAATACACAATGAACAAACATAGGCACATATATGGGTATTTTGACGATTTTTTAAGCGTTTTAAGCCCAATTTGGACGATGAGACTATGTATAAATACAGTCTCATCAAATCTTTTAAAATTAAAACGTAAATGACTAAAAACTTGAAAACTTGTTTAAAATAAACTAAAGATGGCGGGGGAAATTAAATTTGAAATCTAAGAAAAACAAAACAAAATCCTGATTCCGATCGCAATGCGATCGCACTCAAATAGTGATCCAGATCGCACTCAATGCGATCGCAACTTGGGAAACAGATCGTACTCACTAGTGTGATGGGTAGGAGTGATCGTACTCACCAGTCGCAACCACGATCGCAATGAGTGATCGTGGTCCCTGATCGTAACACAAAGATCACAGTCAATTCGATTGTAACAAGAAAACGTGCCACGATCGCACCCACAGATCGCAATGAGTGATCGTGGCGTGTGATCGTACCAGGGAAGAATAAACAGATCGCAATCAATGCGATCGAACTCAAGTGACCGTACCAAGCAAAACCTTCTAAGATGGAAATGGCGTCCAAAAAGTAAATAAGCTTAAGCGAATAAGCAGTAACCAATAAGCACTTATCAACTTACCCGAAACTAATTAAGAAAAAATTCGAAAACTTTTTGAATCGAAATAAGTAAACTTCAATAACACAAACTTTTAAACAATAAACTTTTTTAAGAAAGTCTAAGATTAAACAAGCTAAACTTACGAATAAGCTAATAAGCATAAAGAAGATTATTTCTTATTCCGTATGAAAGCTTATAAGCACAAAAAAATGAACTTTTTTAAACACTAAAACATCAGATTCAAAAACGAATGAAGAACTATTCGAATCAAATATGAAGTTTCGGATCACGGATTAATGAAACCAAGAAATAAAGAAAAAGATGAATGAACAAAAGATTAACTTTCAACTTGATTGATGAAATCCAAATACAAGAAAGATTAAAAGCTTAACTTGAAAGATAAAAATGGAGAAAAGATAAAACTTAGTGAGAGAAAGTTGGAACTTTCTCTCTCTAAAAACTAGAAAGAAAAATGAAAATGAAACTAGCTAACCCTCCTCCTAATGTGATTAGGAGGGTATTTATAGGGAAAATGGGGAGTGCATGTGTTGCCTCCTGTTTCTTTCTTCTCGACTCGATTTAATTCTTTGTCTTTCTCGACGTCGTCTCGGGATTTGAACTCGTCTTATAATTTTTCTTCTTTAGTTAGACTTGAGTTCTTCGACTTCATTAAACTTCCGTCCTTAGAATTTTTCTTTGATAAATCTTCAAAATAGCCTTAGACTTCCGTTCTTTTTGCATTCTTGATCTTTTGACTTCGTCTTTTCTCGTTTTCTTCGATAAAAGCCCGTGAAAGCCCGTGTTTTCTTCCTTTTTCATCTTTTGGTCCTAAAACTCAATAAAAACACAAACCACGCATAATTCTGACTTTTACGACATAAATTACACGTTTTGGTCTTGTTATTATTGGAAATAAATGGTAAAAGGATAAGTGTTTTCACAGTTATTAAATCCCCTACACTTGACCATTGCAATGCCCTCATGCAATGCATTAATTTTAAAGCACGGTTTACATTTTCCATCATAAATAACCCACCTTGGCCTTTATTAAATGCTAAACATTAAGGAAAATAATAAATAAATAAAAAAGTAGAAACAAGTAATGAAATCAAAGACTTACATTGGGGTTTTAGCTGCCATGAACGTTTATTATCCTCAAGTTTCCCGTTCCCCATACCAAGCTCAAAAACGAGATCATTGTTATTATAAGTTAGCAAACTAACACGAATTCATGTGGGCCAATTATTTACTTAGACTCCCTTATTCCTAGGTGTATCTCTTATATTTTAATTTTGTCTTGAATGATCGAGGATGCATTGTTTGACTTATTTCGATAGTTATTTAGGCTGGAAATAAAGTGGCACGATTTAATCAATAGTTAGCTAAAGGACAAAATCTTTTAAAACTTCTTCTCGGGACCTCATAAAGTTCATATCTTGGCATAACTCGCTTCACGATTTGAGACCTTTCTCGGACCGATATTTGGCATCGACTTCATACTTCAAATCTTTGAGAGACGTTCTTGAAATTATGGTCTTCTCTTCATAATAGGAATTTCTTCACTTGAAGTTTTGAGAGATTCTTCATCTTTGGACCACGACTTCTTCATTTTTCTCCAATCTTTATTTTGGACTTTGATATACAACGATCTGCCTCCTTTTAGGACTTGGATCTATTTATCCTCATACCTTGTTAGGGCCTTTTTGGATAGACTTCTCCATGTTCTTATGGGGAGTATTTGCTTTTCGTCGTGTGTCTCGATCCTTCATATTGAATTTTGATAAATGATTCTTCACATCACTTTTGGATCTTTAGCAACAAAATGTAGCCCTCATGCCTTGTTAGGGCCTTTTCGGACTCGCCAATCTTCGCATCCCGCTTCAATAAGTTATGCCTTGGCTATGAACTCTAACTAATACCGAGCAACTTTTAAACGATCTTGTGCTAGAAGCTAAGTAACTTTTCAAATCGTACAACCTTATTTATTGCAGATAAATTTATTAACAAGCGATGGGAGAATAGGCTTATAATCAACTCACATAAATTCACGAAAGAATACCAAACTTATAATTGACTCTATCATCTCTCGTTCTCCACAATTTAAAATCTCAAGGAATGAGACTCGTGGATGCTTAGCCAATTAAATCAAAGTTTTGGGTTTTCGAGTCATCTATAGGATCTTGCAAACTCTTAGACTTTTTCAAGTTTAGAATTCGCATTTTAAAGTTTCCTTGATAAACGACTCTCTAGGGTCAATTTTAGAAACTTGCGAAAAGTTCTTGTTCTTAACCCGTGAGAGTTAAGACTTTCGTGTTTTAAAGTTCCCTATATAAAAGCCTAGCAAAACTTGACTTAAACACGTTAAGGATACTAGCTAGAGTAAACTTAGATAAGTAAACTCGGGTTGAGTCAAAGGAAAGTAAATAACGAAAGTAAATAATGATAACAAAGGAAAATACTACTAGGCCAAAATAGATTAAAAATTTTGAAAAATGTCAAAAAATCAAGTTTCCGGTTAAAATGAGGGCAAATTCATGGAAAAGACCACTTACTTCATTAGAAGTCCCCCTACACTTGATATAAACATTGTCCTCAATGTTTAAGCATGTGGGAGTAAACTCCCATATACTTAGGACATTGTGCACTTTGTTTAAATCTTTCTAAGGAAAGGAAAACTATAGTGATTTCAATGTGAACATATAAGATATGAAATATTGAATCACGAGAGTTTAGGATAGAACCGGGAAGACGGGTACACGGGATCACGGTTCGTCAAAAGTCATCGAGAATGGATCTTTGAAGCTTTAATCCCTGCACAACACAAGAAACAAGACAACAAACACATACAGGGCTCCCCCTACACTAATTATAAAAACGGTAAAGGATAGAACACGGGTTGCCTCCCGAGAAGCGCTTGTTTTTGTTAACCGAGTCACGAGCCTGACTCGACCCAAAACTAGCTCATGGGAAACGTAGTGAGGGATGGAATAATCTCATGAGAGATGTCCTCAACAAAGTACAACTTCACGCGCTGGCCATTCACCTTAAAACTTGGCCCATTCGGCTGAGAAAGGTAAATGGTGCCATATGGGAAGACATTGGCGACGGTGAATGGACCAGACCAACGGCTCTTCAACTTGCCCGAGAAGATCTTCAACCGAGAGTTAAAGAGTAAGACTTGATAACCAACGTGGAACTCTCGGTTCTTAATCCTAGCATCATGGATGATCTTGGTCTTCTCCTTGTAGATCAATGAGTTCTCGTAAGCTTCATTCCTCAGTTCATTTAGCTCGTTGAGTTGAATCTTCCGAAGATCACCGACTTTGTTGATGTCGAAGTTAGCCCACTTCAAGGCCCAGTATGCCTTATGTTCCAACTCGATAGGGAGGTGGCATGCTTTCCCGTACACAAGACGATAAGGTGTACAACTAATTGGAGTCTTATATGCGGTACGGAAAGCCCACAAAGCATCATCTAATTTATCAGCCCACGCGGCACGATGCTCTCTCACAGTACGTTCCAGAATTCGCTTCAATCCACGGTTGGAAATCTCGGCTTGACCATTGGTTTAGGGATGATAGGCGGTGGAAAGATGATGATTAACACCATACTTAGCCATGACTCTTGCGAATTGATCATTGTAAAAATGAGTCCCGCGGTCACTGATTATAGCACGAGGAACACCATAAAGTCGATACCCCATACATCAAAGATTTCACATTCTTGTATGAAATTTTGAGGCATCTCATCTTTATGTGTGATCTTGCCTTGTCTTTGGCAAGCATCACAATGTTTAACCATTTCGTGAGCGTCACGATAAATGGTGGGCTGTTAGAAATACGTTTTTACGTATATTAGAAGTATCGGTCACTCCACAATAATATTCATGTTGTAATAGCTCGTAGTTAGATAATAGTTGTTAGTTACTTATTAACTTAAGTAAGAACCGGTCCATGGGCTTGTCATGGACCGGCCCAAGCCCATGTTTAGCTTGGTACTATAAATACCCCTTTCCACTAAGGAAAGGGGTTGGTTGTTGTCATTTCATGTTTTCCATATTAATAAAATACACATAGTTTCTCTCACTTTCTCTCTCTAACTTTCTCTCTCTAGAAATCAACAAACCCCTTCATAGATTCATTGATTATCAATATTCTACATTTGGTATCAAGAGCTATGGGGTGATTTAAGGTGGTGATTTGTGTGGTTTTTTAGTTTTTGATTGTATTAGTGTTCTTTAAGAAAAATCATCTTGATTCTTGGTGTTTTTGGTGTTTTTGTGATTGGGATTAGTGGATAAGTATTAGTTGTTACTTATTTTAGTCGAAAGCACAAAACTTTTTGGGTTATTTGGTCAAAATCTGGGCTTAATCTTAATTTTTACTGTTCGACTGTTCATCGGAGGAAGTTTCTGTTTATTCAGCAAAACTTCCGGATCAAGGAGTTCCGGATCAAGAAGTTCCGGATCAAGCAGTTCCGGATCAAGGAGTTCCGGATCAAGGAGTTCCGAGTCAAGAAGTTCCGAATCAAGAAACTTCTGAACCAAGAAGTTCCGAGTCAAGAAACTTCCGAATCAAGGAGTTCCGAGTCAAGAAGTTCCGAATCAAGAAACTTCCGAACCAAGAAGTTTCGAGTCAAGAAACTTCCGAACCAAGAACTTCCGAGTCAAGAAGTTCCGGATCAAGAAACTTCCGAACCAAGAACTTCCGAGTCAAGAAGTTCCGGATCAAGCCAAACTTCCGAACCAAGAACTTCCGAACCAAGAAGTTCCGGATCAATCCAAAAGTTCCGAATCAAGGTAATCTTCCGAATCAACAAAAAGTTCCGAATCAAACTTCCGAATCAACAAAAAGTTCCGAATCAAGGGTTATTTTGCTTGTTTTTTCGACGATTTTTTAGAGGATTTAATCTTGGTCTCTTACAACAAAAACACAACACAATTCACAAGCTTTACTTCACTGCTCGATCAACCGATAATCTCTGTTTCTTTGAAGAAAACAAAATGAATCCAAATTCAGTAATGCCTCAGATGACATCTCTTACGGATATATCAATCATAACGGGAACTGATAGCCGTCCACCGATGCTTATTAAAGAGGTGTTTGAGGCATGGCAAGGTCGAATGATGCAATATCTAAAGGGGAAACCGACATACGGAAGGCTTATGGTCAAATCGATTTTGAATGGTCCACTCGACTATGGTACCATTACGGTTGACAACGTGACTAGACCACGAGAATTTGAAGAACTCACTCCAGCTCAACAACTTGTTGCAGATGCAGATGAAAAAGCTCTTCAAACAATTCTCCAAGCTCTTCCCCATGACATCTATAGGATGGTGAGTCAGTATACGGTGGCAAAGGATCTATGGGAACGTCTTAAGGTGTTGCTACAAGGCACGTCTCTCACCAAACAAGAAAGGGAGTGTCAGCTGTATGATTTGTTTGATAGATTCACCTACAACCCAGGGGAAACGCTTCACGATTATTACTTCAGATTCACCACACTCATGAATGATCTGAATGTATACAATCTTGTGATTGCACCATTCCAGGTTAACACCAAATTCTTGAATACTCTACCTCAAGCTGAATGGGGTGAGTACATTACCGATGTCAAGTTAACCAGGGATCTGCATAAGTGCAATTTGGATCAAATATATGCCTTCCTTCAGCAGCATGAGAAGCATGTGATTATGCACCGTTCTCCTCGTGGTATGCACCCAGATTCCTTAGCTTTGATGGCGAATCAACCAAGCTTGTCTCACAACAACACACCCTATATCTTGGGACACCAAGCTTATCATCAATCACCTTACATGACTCCAGCCTTTCCCCAATACTCGATTCTACCACAACCACCCACCTCACATCAGCAACAATATCGGTTCAACGCACCTTCACCACAGTATGCTTCACAACTTCATCCAGCAAATGTTGCACCTTATGCTCAGCCATCATATTCTTCTTATCAAGAGAATGCAGCATATCCATCAAGCTACCCTGATCAAATGAGTATTCCTTATACTGATTATGCAGCTCATCCAGATCAAGCACTGTATTGTGATGATGAAGAAGTCCCCGTTCCTGTTTTCCAACAAGGAGCTGACCCAGTTGAAGTGCTAACTACTATGTCTGCTTATCTCACACGAACTTTAAGCAAACGAGGATACAGAGGATCAGCTCCTACCAACAATCAGTTGAGGAATTCATCCAATTCTCGCCAACAAGCTACAATTGAGAATGGCAGGGTAATGGTTCAGCCAATTCAACCATATCAGGGGAGACCTTCCACTTCAACCAATGCTCGCACGATCAATCCTGCTCCTGCTCCAATGGTCAACAATCCTCCACGGGCTAACACAGGTAAGTTGAAAATGATCACATGCTACAACTGCAAGGAAGAGGGTCATATGTCAAGGGATTGTAAGAAACCCAAGAGGAGAAGGGATGGACAGTGGTTTGCAGAAAAGATCTATCTGGTAAATGCTCAGGCGCAAGGAAGGGAACTTGATGAAGAGGAGCTTGCATTTCTTGCTGACCCAGGGATTGCTGAACAAGACGTTGTCACTACGCAGAATGCAACTTACCAAGCCGATGATCTTGATGCGTATGACTCCGACTGTGATGACTTTCAAACTGCAAAGGCTGCTCTCATGGCAACTATCTCCAGCTTAGGGCCAGATAAGAGATCTGAGGTACTTATTAATAACACCGATAATGCCACTGATGTTAGTATTCAACCACATCAAGTTGTGCAAGAGAGTGCTGACTCGAATGAATCTTCGGTGGTGAGTCCTTCAAACGAGGAGACAAACAATGATAGCAATATCAATGTGAGTTCCCAGACTTTGAGTGAATCACAACCGGGACCCAGTTCGCATACGCCTACTCCTGCTCAACAAGATTTGGTCATGGTTCCTGCTACATTACTTAGCCAAATGAATGCTGCACTCTTAGAAACCTTAGCTAAGAATAAGAATTTGTCTGATGAGCTTGCCTTAAGCAATGAGAAAGTACAAACCTTGGAATTAGTGCCTTCGTCTAGTGTTCTCACAAATCTCGAATATGATCATTTTAGAAACAAACAAATGGGTCACTTGCAAGAGATCGAAAACTTAAGAGCAAATCTGTCTAATGAACTTAAAGAAAAGGAGTTAGTGGTCACTAATTTTCAAAAACTTCAAACTGATTTTGAATTACTCGAATCTAAGAAGACTGAAATGGAGATTAATGCTACTAATAAGATTAGAAGTCTAGACTACTTGCTGTTAAGACAATACGCTGCTTCACAACTAGTTCACTTATTTGATGCTTCGTTTAGAGAGTTTAACTTATCTCGTCTAAAAGGCCTTCCCCCTAATCCACGATACGCAAAAAAAGCTTTAAGACATAGTCCTAGACTTTATAATGCAACTCAATTAGGATTGGCTTTAGACCCGATTGTTTTTCCCAATGATCGAACAAGTAAGGTTCTAGTTGATGAGGATCGGTCATACAATTCAGCAAAATATCCCGATTGTGATTATTTTAAAATGAATAAGGAGCTTGCTAAAACTGATTTTAGAGTTCGCTTCCATATGGATAAAGATCTCATTACAGCACCAACCTACATGATAGAGGAAGAAAGCCCTAGTACATTTCCTACACTTGTCAACATGGAAGATCCTAAGGAAATTCCAAAGAATCTTCCACCTGTTAGCACTGTATGGTTAAACTTGCAAGAGATTAACCGATACTTTACTAACTTTGACAAGGTCATTTTGGAATGTACGACTTCAAATGGCTTAAACGCCGGAGAATGGGCTTTCGAACACATGAACGAGGTGTTTAAAACTGAGATCAATCCGTTTGTCGAAAGTCTAAAAAGAAGTTTTGCATCTCTTAAGGAAAATCTTCAGTTTGAAATTGGTGAAGTTCAAAAAGTGTTTTATGAAATGGACACCGCTTACGAACTGCAACTAATTGAAAAAGAAAAGATTTTAACCGAATATGACCGATTCTTGTCCGAAGTAATCTCGTGTGATGTGCTCACTACTGTAAATGTTAATTATTCAAATGAGCTTACATCTGCTATGATTAATTGCAATGCTGTGAATATTTGTGAGGATATTTGTGATGATGTTTGTGATCTTTCTGTAAATGTTGCTGAAACTGTAAATGAGGTAGATAATCATTCTTGTCACGAATCTAACGCTGAGTTTTTAAAGCTACAAGATTCTTACAATTTACTTTCAAAACGCTTTAATCAACTAGAACAACATTGTATATCTTTAGAATTTACCCGATGTTTCATTTTTCCATGTGTTTGGTGCTCTGTGTTATCCAAACATCAATAGTGAGAACTTGGGTAAGCTTCAACCAAAAGCCGATATAGGTATTTTCATTGGTTACTCACCGTCCAAAAGAGCATACCGAATCTATAACCGTCGTCTTGGCAAGATTGTAGAAACTATGGACGCAGATTTCGACGAGCTGACAGCGATGGCTTCTGAGCAACACAGCTCTGAACCCGCGCTTCATGAGATGGGAACCGGTGCTATAAGTTCCGGATTAGTTCCCAACAATCCTACTTCTACATCATTTTTACCACCATCAAGGCCCGAGTGGGATAAACTGTTTCAACCGTTGTTTGATGAATTCTTCGATCCCCCGACTGATGAAGTTCCAGCACCTGTAGTAATTGCTCCAATCCCTGAAGTGATTGCTCAAGTTAATGAACCTTTATCTAATGCATCTACAATTCACAATGAACCGGATGCACCTTCACCAAGTGATTCTCAAACTACACCTGAATCATCACCCCTACTTGTGCCTAATGATGTAGAAGAGGACTCTACTGATCACGACTTGGAATATGCTCACTTGCAAGAGCTTCCTTTCTTTGGTGTAGCGATCCCTGAAAACCCTTCAGCCGCGTCTACCTCAGAAGAAGCTCCTTCTATTGTTCACTCCAGACCACCTAGGATTGAAAACCATAGCACTAAATGGACAAAAGATCACCTAATTAGGAATGTTATTGGAGATCTAGATCGACCAGTCTCTACACGCCATCAATTACAAGAGAGTGCACTATATTGTTACTTTGATGCATTTCTCTCTGAAGTTGAACCCAAAAATTGGCAGCAGGCTATGACCCAATCATCTTGGATTGAGGCTATGCAGGAGGAACTAAACGAATTCAAACGACTTGAAGTATGGGAATTGGTTCCTCGCCCTGACAAGGTTAACATCCTTACTTTGTTATGGGTTTATAAGGTTAAACTTGATGAGATGGGTGCGGTATTGAAGAATAAAGCAAGATTGGTCGCTAGAGGATATAAACAAGCCTTGGGTATAGACTTTGAGGCATCTTTTGCTCCTGTGGCTAGATTGGAGGCGATTAGACTATTCCTTGCGTTTGCTGCTCATATGAACATGATCGTCTATCAAATGGATGTGAAGACGGCATTTTTGAACGGTGAACTAAGGGAAGAAGTTTATGTTAGTCAACCGGATGGGTTCGTCAGCACGGAGTCTCCTAATCACGTGTACAAGCTTAAGAAGGCTCTCTATGGGTTGAAACAAGCTCCACGCGCGTGGTATGATCTCCTGTCAACATATCTCATGTCGGAAGGCTTCTCCAAAGGCAAAGTGGACCCCACTCTATTCACTCTCAAGGACGGCAACGACATGCTTCTGGTACAAATTTATGTTGATGATATAATATTTGCTGCCACTAACATAGAATTGTCTAAACAATTTGAGAAGATAATGTCCACACGCTTTCAGATGTCGATGATGGGAAAAATTTCATTTTTCTTAGGATTACAGATTTCTCAGAATCCCACAGGCATCTTTATTAATCAATCCAAATATGCTCTAGAATCTCTTAAGAAATATAACTTTGAGAATTGTGACCCCGTAGACACTCCAATGGTGGAGAAATCCAAGTTAGATGAAGATAGGGATGGGATTATTGTCGATCCAAAACTTTACCGTGGGATGATCGGCACCCTTCTATATCTGACTGCTAGCAGGCCGGATTTGCAATTTGCTGTATGCATGTGTGCCCGGTATCAGGCTCGGCCTACCGAAAAGCACTTACATGTTGTGAAAAGGATCTTTCGGTATCTAAAAGGAACACTTCATCGTGGTCTATGGTATCCGAAAGATTCGTCGATTGCTTTAATATCATACGCAGATGCCGATCATGCTGGATGTCAAGACACGAGGCGTAGCACTTCTGGATCTGTGCAACTCCTTGGAGATAGATTGATCAGTTGGTCTTCAAAAAGGCAGAAAAGCGCTGCAATATCAAGCACGGAGGCTGAATACATCGCCATGTCCGGTTGTTGTGCTCAAGTCCTTTGGATGAGATCACAATTAACTGACTACGGTCTTGGATTTAACAAAATCCCGATGTATTGTGACAACAAGAGCGCCATTGCCCTTTGCTGCAACTATGTTCAACACTCCCGGGCCAAGCACATAGACATTCGCTACCATTTCATTAAGGAGCAGGTGGAGAACGGAGTGATCGAGCTGTATTTTGTCACTACTGAGTACCAGCTGGCGGATATGTTCACCAAAGCCTTAGATCGAGGACGAATCGAGTTTTTGATCGACAAGCTTGGCATGAAATCATTCACTCCAGCGACTCTCAAAGAGTTGGCAGAAGAATCAGCTGAATAGTCGTGGTAAACTATTCAGAGTATCCTTTGGTTGTGATCATGTATATTATCGTAAATATATAAACCACAAAAGAAAATACAAAAATATAAAACCAACAAAAACCATAAAAAATATAAAACCAACAAAAACCATAAAAAATATAAAACCTAGAAAAACCATAAAAATTATAAAATCAAGAAAAACCAAAAAGATTTTTCGTTTTAAAACGGGCATGTCTTTTAGTACGGTAATATTTACGGCCTTAGAAATGTCGATCAATATTGACACGGTGCCATAAATAGAGTCCGTATAAAAGTTGTACATTTTTAAAACATGCCCATTATGGCTTGTAGTTATTTCAGACTGCAACCCGGTTTTCATATTAAAGTCACGTATTTCCTTGGAAAACGTTGGCTCAGAACGGGAATTAATTTTCTCGGGCGTGATTTACAAGCCAAATCATGCAAAGGGATCAAGTTTACTTTATAACTTGGTCTAACACGAATTTGTGTACGTCTCAGTGCATTAATTTGTTTAAATAAGAGAAATCTTATTGACACCACGAATCAAACTTTTTCAAGAGATAAGTTGGAAATGCTTTCATCAATATTTGACTCTTTTAACAATGACTACAGCTCTTTAAATAGAAAACGGGTCATCGTTTAAGGGGGAGAAAATATTAAAATCATCTTCGTCATTAAAATTGTTCTTCAAAAGTGATTGTGAAAATTAAGGGCTACATGGTAATTAAGTGGTTTTGCTTTAGAATATGACTTGTGTTCGTTCTAAGTGATAGGCGTTGCTTTTAGATTTTGGAGATATGCTAAATAGGATGCGTTTGCTAAGATTGTGTGTAAGTTAAACAAGGATTAAGTGAATTAAAAAAGTTAGAAACAAAAAGGATAGGGAGTGAAATTGGAGGGACTAAAGGTAGTATTTAATGAAACTAGGCAAAAATTGACCTAAGTCAAAAAACAAAACCCCCGCCCCTCTCTATTCATGTTCACTGTATCACACACACTTTGCCGCCATTGTTGAACCTCACACACACGATCTAAAAAATCATTCGCTTACTTATCCTTCTTGTTCATTCGTCTAATTAAGGTATAAACATCAACATTTACACTTCTAATTCATTCCATTCATCATATAATTCTGATCAATTAATCAATCTAATCCAATTAGGGTTTATGATTAAATTAGGGTTAATTAACTAGGGATTTGTGGTGGGTTTGGTACGGATTTGTATGATATCATGTTTAAATGCCTTAGTTTTCCTTAGAAACTCACAAACGCGCTAGAATAAACATCTGAGATTCGTTTGTAAATGTTCCGGATGAACATGGATTAAAACTTCCGAATGAAGGACTTCCGAATGAAGGAAGTTCCGAATGAAGGACTTCCGAATGAAGGAAGTTCCGAATGAAGAACTTCCGAACGAAGAAAGTTCCGAATGAAGAACTTCCGAATGAAGGAAGTTCCGAATGAAGAACTTCCGGATGAAGGAAGTTCCGAATGAAGAACTTCCGGATGAAGGAAGTTCCGAATGAAGAACTTCCGGATGAAGGAAGTTCCGAATGAAGAACTTCCGGATGAAGGAAGTTCCGAATGAAGAACTTCCGGATGAAGGAAGTTCCGAATGAAGAACTTCCGGATGAAGGAAGTTCCGAATGAAGAACTTCCGGATGAAGAAGTTCCGAATGAGGAGAAGTTCCGAATGAGGAAATGTTCCGGATGAAGATGTTCCGAATGAGGAAAAGTTCCGGATGAGTTGTTTGATTATTCTTGTTTGCATGCTATATATGTACTTGTTGTTTTATGAAATGTGTTATGCTTAGAAGTAAGAATGATATATATCTATATGCTTTTGTGCATCAACCTTTCATGTCTTATCTTAAGCAGATACAATGACTAATCCAACGGTACAAGCAATCCAAGAATATAGAGAAGCCGATATTGCTAAAGCACGAACCCTTAAGTTTATACCCAACAACTACCGGCTGAAGCAAGTCTCTAAATCCACTCACCATGGTTTTAAGGTCGCCATAGCCATTCTTGATAACTCTCATTTCAAGAACGCCCTTAGGAGTACAGCCTCGGTGCCTTATGAGTATATGTTTGAATTTTGGGCTACCAAGGAAATCACTTCGAACAAGATCACCTTCACCATCGACAACAAGCAGCAGACGCTCACAGTTTCAGACTTCCGTAAGATTCTTAGTATACGGGATACACCCAAGGGCATGTCATTCTCGAGGGATCCCACTAAAGATGAACTCGTGGAGTTATTTGACGCACTTGGATGTCCGGAAATACGAGTTGCATCTGAGTTTACAACTGCTAAGGTGGGACAACCTTGGAGAGCATTGATGGGTATTCTCAGTAAATGTCTTACGCCAAAAACGAGTGGTCATGATGCACTGCGCAGTCCTATAATAAACCTCTTCTATGGCATGTACAAAGCTGCAAATTCAGATTATGCTTTGTTGATATGGGAAGAATTCACCTTTCAACTCTTCTACAACAAGAAGCTGAAGACAAACTTCTTTCCTTATCCTCGGTTTATTAAGCTTATCATAAATTATTTTATGAAGCTTGATGCTACTATTGATAGGCGTGCAGGAGGTCGCTATCACACTGAAGAAGCTGATGATACTGTAGATCTGAGGCATGAAGGACCGTCTATTGGTGTGATTCCGGGTCCTATTCCTGATTACCTTCTGTCTGACAAAATCAAAGGTTCTGCTGATTACAAGCTACTGCAGATAGAGATCAAGAGGCTGAAAGAAAACCTTCAGACTGGAGAAGACTCGTCCACAACGGTTAAGTGTAAAGGTAAACGCAAACAACCAGCAGCGTTACCTGAACCCGAACCCAAAAAGAAGAAGACAGAGGGTAAGAAGGGAAAGGGTAAGGATTTGATGCGTCTACGTGACGAAGAAGATATTGTTGATCCTACTCTTGATAAAACCGAGCAACAAATGATGAAGATTGCTATTAAAAGGAGTAGGAAAGATACTGGAGGTAGTGGTTCAGGGGCAAGGGTAGAAATTGAGGATGAGTACGTGGAACCAGATGATGTTGATGAGTTTGGGTCACCTGAACACTATTCCACTTCGAAGGAGCCATCAATCCCTATTTCAGCAAGTGTGGAAAAGGAACCTGTTGCTCCTACGATCATGGTGACAACTCAACCCTTCACAACTCAACCTCCACCCATACAACCCTTAACAACCAGACCGGCCTCAACACCATTTCTTCAACCACCGATAATTCCCATCCTTAGCACCGCCATAACAACCGAGCCTATTCAGTCAACCCAGAGCAGCTCTGCAACATCTGCAATGGCTGCATTAGTGATGGCCGAAATGTTTGACACTCACAAACGCGAAATGGATGAACTTCGCCAAGAGTTGCAAAGACGAGCTCAAAGGGAAGAAGCATCTCAGAAAGCCCAAGAGGAGATGATTGCTAGGTTCGCTTCAGATATGGAGTTGACTCGAAAAGCACATGCGGAAGAACTTGCTCGAGTTAAGCAGGCTGAGGCTGATAAGCATGCTGCACGCATTACCAGACTTCAAGCGATGAGGGATAAATATAAGGAACAAAAAGAAGCACTTGAAGCATCTGTGAAAGAAAGAGTGCAAGAATCCGTTGAATCCTTAATGCCTAAGCTTCGTGACGAGTTGAAGACACTTGCTGCTGACAACTTGATGGTCAAATCATCCAATCCTTCAGAAGCCGCCTACAAGATTGCTTATGACCTGACGGATTTTGAATTGAAGAAGATCCTTAAGGCTCGTATGGTGGAACTTGGGTCGTTTGACAAGTCGAGGATTCAACGGGCTCTATATAAATCCCTGAATGATGCTATCATGGAGGATGATAGATTATTCAAAACGTTTGGAAGTGTGGTACCATATCACATCTTACCTGAGGAAGAAAGGGAAGAGAGTGAAGAAGAGGGTACGGGGGAAGAAGAGGAAGAAGAAGAAGAAGAAGGAGAAAAGGATAAAGACGATGACGAGGGTGGTGATGATGATGAGGATGATGAGGATGATGACGAGGATGAGGATGATGATGATGGCGATGATGGTGGTGATGAGAATCAGGAGAGTGCTAGAGGTAGTAACGGGGATGACAATCAGGATGATGATGGGGGTGAACAGCCGAAAGAGGGAGACAAGGTTACCAGCTCCAAGAAAACTGCTGCTAAGACTGGAACCAAGTCCACAAAAGATGCAGCACAGAAGGACAAATCGACATCCTCGGAATCAAGACGAACTAAGTGGCGCCACGATGTGAATGCCACTACAGCGTCTTCGGCTCCCGGTATCTCTATCGCAGTATCTTTACCTATTACCACTAACCCCATTAGTTCTGTTGTTGTTGCACCTGTGATCGCAGAATCAATGACGGAACCCGAAACTGCACAACACTCTCCAGTTCACGACACTACTGAAATGCCTGAAACTGAACCAACAGATGTTCGCACTTCAACTCCTCAACAACAAGCTCAACAATCTACGGTTCCTGAACCAAGCATACGAGTTTGGGAAGATACGCTGGAGATAGACGAAACTGCACCACCACAGGCTTGGATCACGGCAGCAGCACAATATGATCCGATCACAGATGCTGACAAAGATGTGCTGTATCTCCGTATCCGAAGTCCGATTGACTTATGTGCATTTCTTGCTCATGAGTATAAGACTTCGGTTACTCCATCCTTGGTGAAGAAAGCGCTGCACGATAAGAGACTTCGCACCAAAACCCGATTACCCCGAATGGAGTTCGAGTATTATGCCGATGAGATCCTAAAGGCTTTGAAAACCGTTCAACGGCCAGGACTTCATGAATCAGAAAGAGCTCCACCTCCAATGGATCCTGCTCAAGATAATCAGATTACTCTTGACTTCTTCGTCACCAATGATCTTGAGTATCTTATGAAGGGGTCATCAAAGTATGCAACCTCCCTGACCTTGCTAAAAGCTGCCAACTGGGGGACAATACCCTATATCGAGGAAAAGGTAAATCGACTCTGGGTTCCTAAGATAAATCGAAATTATGATATGTATGCTGTCATAGGTGCATCTCATTGGGACGAAAGAATCCGAAGGGCGTACAGGGGTTGCTGCTTGGTCAATTCTGGAAGCATCGTTAGATCAGATATCCGCATCTCCAGCATTTTAGGGTTGAAAACTGAAGCCAAGAACGGCTACTATCATGTGACGGAGATTCGCTTGAAAAGGGAGGATGACAGGGAATACAAAATCCAGCAAGGAGATTTTTCCATCATTCGCCTTGAGGATATCGAAGATATGCTGCTTCTGATGACCAGAGATCAACTTACACACATTCCTCGTGAAGACCTGATTGCTTTGAATACAGCACTTCGCATGTTCACACGAAGCGTTGTCATCAAGTCACGAGTTGAAGACCTTCAGTTGGGAGTCGAAAGCTATCAGAGGAAGCTCAATTTAACCCGTCCTGTGAATCAAGTGCTACCTCAACATGTAGAAAGATGTCCATATACCGGCATTTCTGTCCCGAATTACGGCATTTTCTACTTGAACAGTCGAGGTTTGATGAAGTTTATGAGGGTGGGGGAGCTCCACAAGTATAGTGATGGAACTCTTTTACAAGTCAGAGATAAGTTGGAGCATCTGAACTCGGGTGGGACTTTGCCAGAGATGACGGAGGATTGGCATCCGGGTTACCGGCAGATGGCGAAGTACGTGATCAAGAAGATCGATCAAAAGCTCCGTGAACGTAGATTGATGAGGAGCTTGGAAAGATTCATGGGTGGAAGACCGTATTTAGTGCACCACAAGCTACTGCAACGATCCATCTAATGGGTCGTACATTTCAGGTCACTTTATATTGGTTTTCAATTGTGAATATGTATATTTGTGAATAATGTGCTTGTATGGCTTGTTGTAGTGTTAAGGTATGATAATTTTTCAAGAATTTCTCACGAGATTCTAAATCTTTCAAAATATGTCATACCAAAGCACTACAACTATCCCTTATTAACTTAAGGGGGAGCAATAACTTGTTCTATGGCCAAACATTGATTTCATTTTTACCCAAAGACCGGTTAATCCATTCAATATCCCAAATATTAATGGTTAACATTTTGGATAAGGGGAGAAAATGGGATTAAGGAGACGTAAGTGATACTTGGCTAAAAGATGAAAAAGACTTAATGATAATCCAACTTAATATGTGTTAAGCACGTGTTAAGGGGGAGCGTTTTTTATGATCAAAACACCTAAGGTACAAAACTTTTGATTTTAATATCACAAGTACCTTAGGTGATTTTCAATGATTTTTCATGGTGGCAATTCCTTCCCAAAACACGCTTAATTCACGACGGATGTGGTGACAAAAGGGTGGTAGGAATAGGTTTAGTCCAATGATTCATCAGAGCCGATGGAATCTTCCCAAGGACAATTCCCTAGTTAGAATTAGAAGTCCTAGGAAAGATGGAGAAAGAATGTGAACGTAGCTGAATGCCGACCAAGTACTTAAGCTAGCACTGGAACAATCACAACAAGGTGCTAGTGATGACGTATTGGTAAGCATTGAAGGTGTTGAAGAATGAAAAAGAAATGTAAAGATAAAGGGTGTAAAGAAAGAAGCCCTCCTTACAACTTTAGGCAGAAACCGGGTCAATACATATGCTATTGAGGTCATTTTTGTTAATGATTCTCGGTATTGAAGAAAGACATCATGGACCCAGTGATGCAATGCACAACCCTTCCCCAGCTAACTCAAATATCTCTCAAAAGGTATTTGTTTTAATCACACGGAGATCAACACGCTATCTATTGGTTTATTCACTTCGAATAAACTGGTATTGAAAAGGTGGCACTCCTCTCCAGCCATCGCTCACCAAATCAAAACGCACAATCGAGTCTAGAGCCAAGAGATCATCAAAAGTCTCAATAGGACACTTTCCATTTATTCCTTGCTTTCTCACACACTGTGAAAAGTAAGAGATTTTCATGAGTCCTACGCAGTATTCCTGTAATATTGCCAGAACATCCGAGTAATACGCAAGTATTACAATGAAGATGGAAATCCTGCTTGAGCCAACATCAAACAAGCTCATGGTAGGTTACACGTGCGGTTCTTTTAGAACCAATCTTGTGAAAAACTGGAAGGTAACAGTGGTTTAATTCTTAATTGAACTTAAACTCGTTCCAGGCCTCTTCGCATTATCATATGATCTTGCCAGAACACTCAGAGTGACTCTTTATTGACCACAGTGACGAGTGGAAATCCTTCTAGTGTCAACATCAAACAGCACTTGGTAGGTAACGTGCAAGATTCTTTATGAATTGAGCTCGTGACAACTGGAAAGCAACGATGGTGAAAATCTTAATTGAAATTCACTTGTTCCAGGTTTCATGAATTGACGGCTTTTAATCACAAGGATAATTTATCCAAGTGATTCACTCTTTATGTTCGCAGTCAGCTTTGGACGGTCGAATAAAGAGAACGGGTTTACCCGCGAAATCCTGTCAGGAAGTTACTTAATTGAAACTATCCGTCACGGGTACGATATCTAATATCGTCCAACGGTCTTCACCGACCGGAGGTAAAATGCTACCGAATTAGAATAAAATGTTCAAAGCCATTTTATTCGTGTCGTTGCTGTGTACCTGCTAAAGACGGTGGCGTTGCTGAGTACCTGTTGAAGACGGTGGCGTTACTGTGTACCAGTGAAGACGGTGGTGTTGCGGTGTACCTGTAAAAGTCGTTCCCACATGCTTATGTCTTTTGCAACAAAGTTCAGCAAAAATTCAAGAAAGTACAAGATGAAGTCTTCCGCTGTACCAAACTCTGAAGCTTTCGAGAATTCAACAAAAAGACGTAAGTGTGTGGAACATGAAGTCACGAGGAGGCAAAGTTCACAAGAAAGGCAAAGATCGCACGTGAAAGGCCAAAGAACAATGCTCTCAAGTCAAAGCCAAAAAGATCAAATCAACATATTCACAACAAAAGAAAGAAAAGAAGAAAAGACTACGAGCTAAAGAACGAAGACTTAGTATAGTATGCTAGGTTTAGAACTTTGTAAACGTGGAGTGACCTCCCTTAGGGGGAGATTGTTAGAAATACGTTTTTACGTATATTAGAAGTATCGGTCACTCCACAATAATATTCATGTTGTAATAGCTCGTAGTTAGATAATAGTTGTTAGTTACTTATTAACTTAAGTAAGAATCGGTCCATGGGCTTGTCATGGACCGGCCCAAGCCCATGTTTAGCTTGGTACTATAAATACCCCTTTCCACTAAGGAAAGGGGTTGGTTGTTGTCATTTCATGTTTTCCATATTAATAAAATACACATAGTTTCTCTCACTTTCTCTCTCTAACTTTCTCTCTCTAGAAATCAACAAACCCCTTCATAGATTCATTGATTATCAATATTCTACATGGGCCAATAGAATCCAGAGTCGAATACTTTCTTCGCGGTGTAATTAGGACCAAAGTGACCACCGGTGGGTCCTTTATGGCAAGCGTCAAGGATTTGTACTGCTGCCGGTCCATCAACACATCGACGAATGACAAGATCCGTACATTGTTTGAAAAGGTAAGGGTCTTCCCAGAAATACTGTTCAATATCTTTAAAGAACTTTTTCTTTTGTTGGGACGTTAACCCTTCCTTGAGAATTCCACCCGCAAGTAGTTTGCAATGTCCGCAACCCACGGGGTGTCATCAAGATTGGGATTGATAGACATTAAGGCTTCAAGGGGAAAAGAGTCATTGATCTCTTGATTCGGATGATCCCCTTGATAAGGATCCTCAAGTCTACTTAGATGATCTGCTGCTAGGTTTTCGGCTCCCTTCTTGTAACGAATTTCATTGTTGAATTCTTGAAGGAGAAAAAACCAACGAAGAAGTCTTGGTTTAGAATCTTGCTTAGTCAACAAGTACTTCAACGCGGAGTGGTCGGTATACACGATGGTGGTGGAAAGGACAAGATAGGGGCGGAACTTTTCAAAAGCATACACTACAGCTAAAAGCTCTTTTTCGGTAGTGGTATAATGCAATTGAGCCCCCGTCATTGTCCCCGTCATTGTCTTTCTAGCATAGTGGATTGGTTGGAAGTGTTTGTTCACTCTTTGGCCCAAAAATGCTCCAATATCAAAGTCGCTAGCATCACACATTAATTCAAAAGGTAGCTCCCAATTAGGGGTAACCAAGACCGGTGCCTTAGTTAGCTTATCCTTAAGAAGATTGAAGGATTCAAGACACTCTTTGGAAAAGATTAAAGGAGTGTCTTTTTCCAAGAGGTGGGTCATCGGGCGAGCGAATTTAGAAAAATCTTGAATGAATCGACGATAGAAGCCCGCATAACAAAGGAAAAATATCACACCCTTCACGGTTGAAGGTGGAGGTAATTTGGCTATGACATCCGCTTTAGCACGGTCTACTTCAAGACCGGCTTTGGAGATTTTATGTCCAAGCACCATGCCTTCTTTTACCATGAAATGGCCTTTTTCCTAATTTAGAACAAGACGAGTGTCTTCACACCGTTTAAGCATGCATTCCAAATTGGCAACGCAAGAAGAGAAAGAATCACCATAAACTGAGAAATCATCCATGAAGACTTCCATAGTTTCTTCAACCATGTCATGGATGATAGCCATCATACACCTTTGGAAAGTCCCATGATCATTCCATAAGCCGAAAGGCATTCTTTTATAAGCAAATGTTCCGTAAGGACAATTGAATGTGGTTTTCTCTTGGTCTTTGGGATCGATGTTAATTTGAAAATATCCGGAGAAACCGTCTAAAAAGAAGTAATAGTCATTACCCGCTAGACGTTCAAGCATTTGGTTCATGAAAGGAAGGGGAAAATGATCCTTTCTCGTAGCATCATTGAGTTTGTGATAGTCTATACAAACTCTCCACCCTGTAACGAGACGAGTAGGAATCAACTCGTTGTTTTCGTTGGGAACAACGGTGATTCCGCCTTTCTTAGGCACACAATGGACGGGACTAACACATGGTGAATCCGGAATAGGGTAGATCATTCCCGCATCAAGAAGTTTGATAACCTCTTTTTTGATAACGTCATGGATCTTAGGATTCACCCTTCTTTGGCTTTGAATAGTGGGTTTAAAGTCGTCCTCCATGAGAATTTTATGTGTGCAAAAGTGAGGATCAATTCCACGAATATCGGAAATCTTCCAAGCAATCGGTTTCTTATGATTTTTCAGCACGGTGATAAGTTGGGATTTTTCTTCTTCTTTCAAGTCCTTTGCGATGATGACCGGTGATTTCTTGTTGTCGTCAAGGAACACGTACTCGAGATGAGATGGCAGATCCTTAAGCTCTAAATCCGGAGGATTTTCGATGGGCGGCGTTTTCAAATTCGGATCATCGGTAGAGATATCCTTAGGAGATGGTGGAGAAATATGGTCCTCATTGAGAAGTTTCTCAATGGTACGAATGTCTTCATCCCAATTGGTGGGAGAATCGTCATATTTTAAGTCCACATCTCCCAAATTAGCTTCAAATTCTTTCAAGAGAATATCACTTTCTCCAAATGGAGTTAGTGAAGGAGCAATGGAGGAAACGTTCTCAACAGTGGGTAGAGAAGAAGAACCACTTTTACAAGCTTCTTTGAAGTGTTCTTCACAAGCCTCATCAAGAACGTCAATGAAATTAACGCTCTCTTTTTCAGAAGGCTGCTTAGAAAGTTTACCCATGTTGAAGACGATTTTATCGTCACCAACTCTCATGATTAATTCGCCCGCGGCTACATCAATGAGAGTGCGACGGATCCTCAATAATGGACGTCCAACGATTAATTGAACACGGGGGTCCATCTCGTAGTCAACGACAACAAAATCCGCCGGAAAGGTGAATTTGTCGACGCCAACGAAGACATCTTCGGCTACCCCCACCGGATAAGCAACCGTACGGTTAGCTACTTCCAAAGTCATTCGCGTGGGGACTAGCTCGGGTAGAGACAGTTGTTTCCAAACGCTTAAAGGCATTATGTTTATACTAGCACCTAGATCGGCTAGGGCCATACAATTCTCTACCTCAGGGAAGTTGCAAGGAATAAAGAAACGAACCGGATCACCAAGTTTGGTTGGTAATTTCCTTAAGATCTTTAAACATTTTGGCGTACTTTGGCATGTGAGCGAGAGCCTCAGCAAAGGAGATATTGAAATTCAGTTGTTTAAACATTTTCAGAAAGTTAGAAACCTGAATATCATCCTTGTTCTTCAATTTCTCTTTCCTCAACCTTGAGGGATAAGGTATATTGAGTTGAGATGAAGGCTTTGGTATGGAATTCTCGCTCACATCCTTGGGTGGTGGAGGGGTAGAAGTAGAAGTGGGAGGTGTTGGAGAAATAGAAGGTGGAGGAACTGGAGAAGGAGACTCGTTTTCCATTGTCACAATCACCAGTGTAGGTGTAGGAAGCTCGGGTTCCTTTAAACCTTTTCCACTGCGAGTGGTGATTGCTTTCATCTCCCCTCTGGGATTAGCAACGGTGTTGCTTGGAAGAGAACCCGAACTAAAGGCTTGATTACTTGGGAAGAAACTAGCCATCATGTTTCTTAAGTCATTCGTTTGACTTGACAAAGTGTTTCGCATATCAGCTCGAAGATCATTCCATTGTTTTACCATGTCTGCTTTCATGTTGGCCATTTCTCGCTGAAGATTTTGCACTATCGCATCATTGGTCCTCATGTAAGTTTCAACCTCGTGATTAAATGCGGCGGGTTGGGTTGGAGGAAGAGTATTGTAGGCAGGTGGTTGATAACAGGTTGTTGGTAAACATGGTTGTTTCTTTGAGGTGGATATGGGATTCTTTGGTTTTGAAACTGATTTGTAGCACGAGGTTGGTTTTGATTGTTGCGATTGAGGTTGTTTGGGTTTTGTGGGGGAAAACCGGGTGGTGAAAGATAGTTGTTTGAGCGATAGCTGAGCAAATTGCGGTCACCTTGGGGACGTGCTTGATAGCCTCCTGTTGCAAAGTTACCGTTGGTGGCATACACATTTTCTGGATTGTCTTGAGTCGAAGGACAATCGGTGTATGAGTGAGATCCCCCGCATATTTCACAATATTAAGTCAAAGCATTAACTTGGGCATTGATAGCTTTGGTGTTGTTAGAGGTTTGGAAAGCAAGTGATTCAACAAGCGTAGTGAGCTTATCAATTCTCTTGTCGCTCTCATTAGTGCTAGCACTAGCCACATTAGTCCGAACACTCTTGGTTTGCACTCTAGACTTATTCTCAATTATATCCCAAGCGGCATTAGAAGACTTAACCAAAATATTACCCCCCGAAGCACTATTTAGTGAATCTTGGTCATTCATGCTTAAACCATTGTAAAAAGTATTATTTTGATGTACTTTTGTTAAACCATGTTGTGTGTTGGGTCAAAAAGTTGATGTGGCAGAAACTCAAAAACGAAGAAAACATGAAGGTATTTGTCTAGGCGTTGACATGTACAAATTAGGCATTGATGGAATCAAGCATTGTCAAGAGCAATTCAAGCATTGTAACATGCAATTCAAGCATTGACAAAACGTAGACAAAGAAGCTTATGGAAGCTTCTATTTAGATAAACATGCAAAATATATTCTGCATAAGTTTATTTAAATAGAATATTTACTTGTTTATTCATCATTATCTCTTGTAAACCCTAATCCTTACATTATAAAAGGAACCAAGGGTCTTAGGTTTTATTCATATAATTCATTCACAATGTAAACCTAAAGTGTGTGTCGACTAGACGTGGGATTCAATGTATACACGTCTAGTGATTGTTTGTTATTAATATAATGAACAATCCAATTGTGTTTTAATTCATGTTATTCGTGCCTAAACACCTTGTTAATGGTTGTTGTTCTAATTCCGCTTTGATTATGTTAATCATATGAACAATGATCATTCCTAGTAGCTTCAAAGATCCGGAAATCAAGGTTTCCACAATTGGTATCAGAGCCTCGTGGCTCGTGATGCTAGGACCAACAAGGTGTTCGTATATCGTGAAGAAGAAGAAAAATTCGTAGAGTTTTTCTGGACGTTTTTGTGTGCGCAGCAGTATTCAGAAGGTCATAACTTTTGATTGAACCTTTGGATCGTCACGAAATTTTATATGTGTGTTCTTCATACATAGATCTAAACATCCACCGGAGGGATTGTCGAGTTTTATCCCCAGGCAAAGGTTATTAGGCGTCAAAGTTGGCTGATGAGTGATTTTTAGATTTTCTTGTTTACATAAAATCATGTTTTAGGGTTTTTCTACAAACCCAAGATCAATTCAAGAAGACACAAGAGATGATTTGCAGCTGAGATTAGGAATGTTTAGCAGCAAGAAAAGGGATTTACAAAACCCTAAATCGATTTTCAATGCCTAAAATTATTTTTAGGGTTTCAAGAACCCTAGATCTGGTAACAAGTATTAGGATCTGTTATAATCGATTGGTGTTTGGTATGTTTGGGTTATAGTGTTTTAGTAACCTAAGTGAAAAGTGCAGCAGATCGAAGCGAAGGTGGTTTACACGCAAAGGATATCAAAGGCATGAGCTTTCGTTTCTTATTGGTGGAAGATACTTGTGTTCACACGAGGAGAACGTTCTGATTGGATAATTTATGGCCATACGTATGTCTGCATTAAGTGATTCGTTATTGTGTTACTGATTCTCTACTTGCTTGTCCAAGGTTATTCACGTAGGGCTAAAATCATTCAATTCTGATTGGTGGAAATTGATGTGTTCACACGATCAGTGTGATGAATTATGTCTTCACGTGATTATTATAATTCGCTTGGGAGATTATGTCAGTAACGTAATATATGTTCTAACGTTGTCACGAATTGTTTAGTCGCTGACAAGATCTTTGGGACAAGATGCAATAACGATTTTACTGGTCTATGATAAAATAGGATATTCACTTACCTATTTTGTGGGAAAGAAATCACGTGATAATAGGAATGACAGCTTTTGGACGTGATTTATTGCCCTAGATGACGTCAGCAGGAAGAGGCGCTGACAAGGGTTGAATTGACGCTGACAGGAAGGATTTTGACGCTTACAGAATAAGTCAACGCTGATAGCATTGACAGTGTCGTCCGATATATGAACTTCAACGGTGATAGGTATTGTCTGATATCGGACAATACATCTGCAAAAGATATTGGACAGAAGAGGATATTGGACAACACAAGGTTTGCTGCTGTTTGAGAAAATTGGTACGTTTTAAGCACACAAAAAGGAGGATTATACACACGAAGGTACATGGAATCTCCGTTTTTATTCAGAATATCATGGTGATATTTATAGCTCGGATATTTTTAAACGGAATTAATGGTTTTAATGCGAGTTGACAACAATTCGTGAGGAAATTTATTGGATTTGATTATGTAATCGAGGTAGCCTTGTACAAGAGTTATCCATCCAACAACTTTTACATATGATATGAAGAATAAGTTTCATCATGAAGAGGTGTTAGCTTAAGGGGAAGAATTCTTATGGTAAGTTTGATGATTGAAGAAGATTTTCGCGAGTTTGTGTTCTATCATATCTTAAAGTTGTGCACTCTCAGCCATAGACTTTAAAGGTAACTTGTTCGTGCTTTACATGGTTGGTGACGAAGACTTGTCATAACACTTGAAAGAGTTACATTATCGTGCTCAGTGTCTCACATAGGATGAGAATTTTGACAAGGGATCGAGGTCTACTTATATTTAGTCATTGGTATAAGTTTTTCATCACATGGATAGTACAAGACATGGAACACAAGGTTGGGTTATTCTACTTCTACATCAAAAATATTATATTAATTGTTCTTCAAGATCGTTACAAAGAGCTACATTTGGAGAATCTTCAAAGATTGCATACATTTTTTACTACCTTGTTGATGTGACAAAAAGGGGAAGAAATACTTGCTACACTTGAGGGGAAGCAATCTGAAGATCATGTACAACTTACAAGAGATACACATAGAGTTTTTCCACCATCAACTAGGGGAAGATTGTTGGGTCAAAAAGTTGATGTGGCAGAAACTCAAAAACGAAGAAAACATGAAGGTATTTGTCTAGGCGTTGACAAGAGCATTCCAGGCGTTGACATGTACAATTTAGGCGTTGATGGAATCAAGCATTGTCAAGAGCAATTCAAGCATTGTCACATGCAATTCAAGCATTGACAAAACATAGACAAAGAAGCTTATGGAAGCTTCTATTTAGATAAACATGCAAAAGATATTCTGCATAAGTTTATTTAAATAGAAGATTTACTTGTTTATTCATCATTATCTCTTGTAATCCCTAATCCTTACATTATAAAAGGAAGCAAGGGTCTTAGGTTTTATTCATATCATTCATTCACAATGTAAACCTAAAGTGTGTGTCGACTAGACGTGGGATTCAATGTATACACGTCTAGTGATTGTTTGTTATTAATATAATGAACAATCCAATTGTGTTTTAATTCATGTTATTCGTGCCTAAACACCTTGTTAATGGTTGTTGTTCTAATTCCGCTTTGATTATGTTAATCATATGAACAATGATCATTCCTAGTAGCTTCAAAGATCCGGAAACCAAGGTTTCCACAATTGGTATCAGAGCCTCGTGGCTCGTGATGCTAGGACCAACAAGGTGTTCGTATATCGTGAAGAAGAAGAAAAATTCGTATAGAGTTTTTCTGGACGTTTTTGTGTGCGCAGCAGTATTCAGAAGGTCATAACTTTTGATTGAACCGTTGGATCGTCACGAAATTTTATATGTGTGTTCTTCATACATAGATCTAAAAATACACCGGAGGGATTGTCGAGTTTTATTCCCAGGCAAAAGTTATTAGGCGTCAAAGTTGGCTGATGAGTGATTTTTAGATTTTCTTGTTTACATAAAATCATGTTTTAGGGTTTTTCTACAAACCCTAGATCAATTCAAAAAGACACAAGAGATGATTTTAAGCTGAGATTAGGAATGTTTAGCAGCAAGAAAAGGGATTTACAAAACCCTAAATCGATTTTCAATGCCTAAAATTATTTTTAGGGTTTCAAGAACCCTAGATCTGGTAACAAGTATTAGGATCTGTTATAATCGATTGCTGTTTGGTATGTTTGGGTTATAGTGTTTTAGTAACCTAAGTGAAAAGTGCAGCAGATCGAAGCGAAGGTGGTTTACACGCAAAGGATATCAAAGGCTTGAGCTTTCGTTTCTTATTGGTGGAAGATACTTGTGTTCACACGAGGAGAACGTTCTGATTGGATAATTTATGGCCATACGTATGTCTGCATGAAGTGATTCGTTATTGTGTTACTGATTCTCTACATGCTTGTCCAAGGTTATTCACGTAGGGCTAAAATCATTCAATTCTGATTGGTGGAAATTGATGTGTTCACACGATCAGTATGATGAATTATGTCTTCACGTGATTATTATAATTCGCTTGGGAGATTATGTCAGTAACGTAATATATGTTCTAACGTTGTCACGAATTGTTTAGTCGCTGACAAGATCTTTGGGACAAGACGCAATAACGATTTTACTAGTCTATGATAAAATAGGATATTCACTTACCTATTTTGTGGGAAAGAAATCACGTGATAATAGGAATGACAGCTTTTGGACGTGATTTATTGCCCTAGATGACGTCAGCAGGAAGAGGCGCTGACAAGGGTTGAATTGACGCTGACAGGAAGGATTTTGACGCTGACAGAATAAGTCAACGCTGATAGCATTGACAGTGTCGTCCGATATATGAACTTCAACGCTGATAGGTATTGTCTGATATCGGACAATACATCTGCCAAAGATATTGGACAGAAGAGGATATTGGACAACACAAGGTTTGCTGCTGTTTGAGAAAATTGGTACGTTTTAAGCACACAAAAAGGAGGATTATACACACGAAGGTACATGGAATCTCCGTTTTTATTCAGAATATCATGGTGATATTCATAGCTCGGATATTTTTAAACGGATTTAATGGTTTTAATGCGAGTTGACAACAATTCGTGAGGAAATTTATTGGATTTGATTATGTAATCGAGGTAGCCTTGTACAAGAGTTATCCATCCAACAACTTTTACATATGATATGAAGAATAAGTTTCATCATGAAGAGGTGTTAGCTTAAGGGGAAGAATTCTTATGGTAAGTTTGATGATTGAAGAAGATTTTCACGAGTTTGTGTTCTATCATATCTTAAAGTTGTGCACTCTCAGCCATAGACTTTAAAGGTAACTTGTTCGTGCTTTACATGGTTGGTGACGAAGACTTGTCATAACACTTGAAAGAGTTACATTATCATGCTCAGTGTCTCACATAGGATGAGAATATTGACAAGGGATCGAGGTATACTTATATTTAGTCATTGGTATAAGTTTTTCATCACATGGATAGTACAAGACATGGAACACAAGGTTGGGTTATTCTACTTCTACATCAAAAATATTATATTAATTGTTCTTCAAGATCGTTACAAAGAGCTACATTTGGAGAATCTTCAAAGATTGCATACATTGTTTACTTCCTTGTTGATGTGACAAAAAGGGGAAGAAATACTTGCTACACTTGAGGGGAAGCAATCTGAAGATCATGTACAACTTACAAGAGATACACATAGAGTTTTTCCAGCATCAACTAGGGGAAGATTGTTGGGTCAAAAAGTTGATGTGGCAGAAACTCAAAAACGAAGAAAACATGAAGGTATTTGTCTAGGCGTTGACAAGAGCATTCCAGGCGTTGACATGTACAATTTAGGCGTTGATGGAATCAAGCATTGTCAAGAGCAATTCAAGCATTGTCACATGCAATTCAAGCATTGACAAAACGTAGACAAAGAAGCTTATGGAAGCTTCTATTTAGATAAACATGCAAAAGATATTCTGCATAAGTTTATTTAAATAGAAGATTTACTTGTTTATTCATCATTATCTCTTGTAAACCCTAATCCTTACATTATAAAAGGAACCAAGGGTCTTAGGATTTATTCATATAATTCATTCATAATGTAAACCTAAAGTGTGTGTCGACTAGACGTGGGATTCAATGTATACACGTCTAGTGATTGTTTGTTATTAATATAATGAACAATCCAATTGTGTTTTAATTCATGTTATTCGTGCCTAAACACCTTGTTAATGGTTGTTGTTCTAATTCCGCTATGATTATGTTAATCATATGAACAATGATCATTCCTAGTAGCTTCAAAGATCCGGAAACCAAGGTTTCCACAATTGGTATCAGAGCCTCGTGGCTCGTGATGCTAGGACCAACAAGGTGTTCGTATATCGTGAAGAAGAAGAAAAATTCGTATAGAGTTTTTCTGGACGTTTTTGTGTGCGCAGCAGTATTCAGAAGGTCATAACTTTTGATTGAACCGTTGGATCGTCACGAAATTTTATATGTGTGTTCTTCATACATAGATCTAAAAATACACCGGAGGGATTGTCGAGTTTTATTCCCAGGCAAAAGTTATTAGGCGTCAAAGTTGGCTGATGAGTGATTTTTAGATTTTCTTGTTTACATAAAATCATGTTTTAGGGTTTTTCTACAAACCCTAGATCAATTCAAAAAGACACAAGAGATGATTTTAAGCTGAGATTAGGAATGTTTAGCAGCAAGAAAAGGGATTTACAAAACCCTAAATCGATTTTCAATGCCTAAAATTATTTTTAGGGTTTCAAGAACCCTAGATCTGGTAACAAGTATTAGGATCTGTTATAATCGATTGCTGTTTGGTATGTTTGGGTTATAGTGTTTTAGTAACCTAAGTGAAAAGTGCAGCAGATCGAAGCGAAGGTGGTTTACACGCAAAGGATATCAAAGGCTTGAGCTTTCGTTTCTTATTGGTGGAAGATACTTGTGTTCACACGAGGAGAACGTTCTGATTGGATAATTTATGGCCATACGTATGTCTACATGAAGTGATTCGTTATTGTGTTACTGATTCTCTACATGCTTGTCCAAGGTTATTCACGTAGGGCTAAAATCATTCAATTCTGATTGGTGGAAATTGATGTGTTCACACGATCAGTATGATGAATTATGTCTTCACGTGATTATTATAATTCGCTTGGGAGATTATGTCAGTAACGTAATATATGTTCTAACGTTGTCACGAATTGTTTAGTCGCTGACAAGATCTTTGGGACAAGACGCAATAACGATTTTACTAGTCTATGATAAAATAGGATATTCACTTACCTATTTTGTGGGAAAGAAATCACGTGATAATAGGAATGACAGCTTTTGGACGTGATTTATTGCCCTAGATGACGTCAGCAGGAAGAGGCGCTGACAAGGGTTGAATTGACGCTGACAGGAAGGATTTTGACGCTGACAGAATAAGTCAACGCTGATAGCATTGACTGTGTCGTCCGATATATGAACTTCAACGCTGATAGGTATTGTCTGATATCGGACAATACATCTGCCAAAGATATTGGACAGAAGAGGATATTGGACAACACAAGGTTTGCTGCTGTTTGAGAAAATTGGTACGTTTTAAGCACACAAAAAGGAGGATTATACACACGAAGGTACATGGAATCTCCGTTTTTATTCAGAATATCATGGTGATATTCATAGCTCGGATATTTTTAAACGGAATTAATGGTTTTAATGCGAGTTGACAACAATTCGTGAGGAAATTTATTGGATTTGATTATGTAATCGAGGTAGCCTTGTACAAGAGTTATCCATCCAACAACTTTTACATATGATATGAAGAATAAGTTTCATCATGAAGAGGTGTTAGCTTAAGGGGAAGAATTCTTATGGTAAGTTTGATGATTGAAGAAGATTTTCGCGAGTTTGTGTTCTATCATATCTTAAAGTTGTGCACTCTCAGCCATAGACTTTAAAGGTAACTTGTTCGTGCTTTACATGGTTGGTGACGAAGACTTGTCATAACACTTGAAAGAGTTACATTATCGTGCTCAGTGTCTCACATAGGATGAGAATATTGACAAGGGATCGGGGTATACTTATATTTAGTCATTGGTATAAGTTTTTCATCACATGGATAGTACAAGACATGGAACACAAGGTTGGGTTATTCTACTTCTACATCAAAAATATTATATTAATTGTTCTTCAAGATCGTTACAAAGAGCTACATTTGGAGAATCTTCAAAGATTGCATACATTGTTTACTTCCTTGTTGATGTGACAAAAAGGGGAAGAAATACTTGCTACACTTGAGGGGAAGCAATCTGAAGATCATGTACAACTTACAAGAGATACACATAGAGTTTTTCCAGCATCAACTAGGGGAAGATTGTTGGGTCAAAAAGTTGATGTGGCAGAAACTCAAAAACGAAGAAAACATGAAGGTATTTGTCTAGGCGTTGACAAGAGCATTCCAGGCGTTGACATGTACAATTTAGGCGTTGATGGAATCAAGCATTGTCAAGAGCAATTCAAGCATTTTCACATGCAATTCAAGCATTGACAAAACGTAGACAAAGAAGCTTATGGAAGCTTCTATTTAGATAAACATGCAAAAGATATTCTGCATAAGTTTATTTAAATAGAAGATTTACTTGTTTATTCATCATTATCTCTTGTAAACCCTAATCCTTACATTATAAAAGGAACCAAGGGTCTTAGGTTTTATTCATATAATTCATTCACAATGTAAACCTAAAGTGTGTGTCGACTAGACGTGGGATTCAATGTATACACGTCTAGTAATTATTTGTTATTAATATAATGAACAATCCAATTGTGTTTTAATTCATGTTATTCGTGCCTAAACACCTTGTTAATGGTTGTTGTTCTAATTCCGCTTTGATTATGTTAATCATATGAACAATGATCATTCCTAGTAGCTTCAAAGATCCGGAAACCAAGGTTTCCACAATTGGTATCAGAGCCTCGTGGCTCGTGATTCTAGGACCAACAAGGTGTTCGTATATCGTGAAGAAGAAGAAAAATTCGTATAGAGTTTTTCTGGACGTTTTTGTGTGCGCAGCAGTATTCAGAAGGTCATAACTTTTGATTGAACCGTTGGATCGTAACGAAATTTTATATGTGTGTTCTTCATACATAGATCTAAACATTCACCGGAGGGATTGTCGAGTTTTATCCCCAGGCAAAAGTTATTAGGCGTCAAAGTTGGCTGATGAGTGATTTTTAGATTTTCTTGTTTACATAAAATCATGTTTTAGGGTTTTTCTACAAACCCTAGATCAATTCAAAAAGACACAAGAGATGATTTTGAGCTGAGATTAGGAATGTTTAGCAGCAAGAAAAGGGATTTACAAAACCCTAAATCGATTTTCAATGCCTAAAATTATTTTTAGGGGTTCAAGAACCCTAGATCTGGTAACAAGTATTAGGATCTGTTATAATCGATTGCTGTTTGGTATGTTTGGGTTATAGTGTTTTAGTAACCTAAGTGAAAAGTGCAGCAGATCGAAGCGAAGGTGGTTTACACGCAAAGGATATCAAAGGCATGAGCTTTCGTTTCTTATTGGTGGAAGATACTTGTGTTCACACGAGGAGAACGTTCTGATTGGATAATTTATGGCCATACGTATGTCTGCATGAAGTGATTCGTTATTGTGTTACTGATTCTCTACATGCTTGTCCAAGGTTATTCACGTAGGGCTAAAATCATTCAATTCTGATTGGTGGAAATTGATGTGTTCACACGATCAGTATGATGAATTATGTCTTCACGTGATTATTATATTTCGCTTGGGAGATTATGTCAGTAACGTAATATATGTTCTAACGTTGTCACGAATTGTTTAGTCACTGACAAGATCTTTGGGACAACACGCAATAACGATTTTACTGGTCTATGATAAAATAGGATATTCACTTACCTATTTTGTGGGAATGAAATCACGTGATAATAGGAATGACAGCTTTTGGACGTGATTTATTGCCCTAGATGACGTCAGCAGGAAGAGGCGCTGACAAGGGTTGAATTGACGCTGACAGGAAGGATTTTGACGCTGACAGAATAAGTCAACGCTGATAGCATTGACAGTATCGTCCGATATATGAACTTCAACGCTGATAGGTATTGTCTGATATCGGACAATACATCTGCCAAAGATATTGGACAGAAGAGGATATTGGACAACACAAGGTTTGCTGCTGTTTGAGAAAATTGGTACGTTTTAAGCACACAAAAAGGAGGATTATACACACGAAGGTACATGGAATCTCCGTTTTTATTCAGAATATCATGGTGATATTTATGGCTCGGATATTTTTAAACGGAATTAATGGTTTTAATGCGAGTTGACAACAATTCGTGAGAAAATTTATTGGATTTGATTATGTAATCGAGGTAGCCTTGTACAAGAGTTATCCATCCAACAACTTTTACATATGATATAAAAGAATAAGTTTCATCATGAAGAGGTGTTAGCTTAAGGGGAAGAATTCTTATGGTAAGTTTGATGATTGAAGAAGATTTTCGCGAGTTTGTGTTCTATCATATATTAAAGTTGTGCACTCTCAGCCATAGACTTTAAAGTTAACTTGTTCGTGCTTTACATGGTTGGTGACGAAGACTTGTCATAACACTTGAAGGAGTTACATTATCGTGCTCAGTGTCTCACATAGGATGAGAATATTGACAAGGGATCGAGGTCTACTTATATTTAGTCATTGGTATAAGTTTTTCATCACATGGATAGTACAAGACATGGAACACAAGGTTGGGTTATTCTACTTCTACATCAAAAATATTATATTAATTGTTCTTCAAGATCGTTACAAAGAGCTACATTTGGAGAATCTTCAAAGATTGCATACATTGTTTACTTCCTTGTTGATGTGACAAAAAGGGGAAGAAATACATGCTACACTTGAGGGGAAGCAATCTGAAGATCATGTACAACTTACAAGAGATACACATAGAGTTTTGCCACCATCAACTAGGGGAAGATTGTTGGGTCAAAAAGTTGATGTGGCAGAAACTCAAAAACGAAGAAAACATGAAGGTATTTGTCTAGGCGTTGACAAGAGCATTCCAGGCGTTGACATGTACAATTTAGGCGTTGATGGAATCAAGCATTGTCAAGAGCAATTCAAGCATTGTCACATGCAATTCAAGCATTGACAAAACATAGACAAAGAAGCTTATGGAAGCTTCTATTTAGATAAACATGCAAAAGATATTCTGCATAAGTTTATTTAAATAGAAGATTTACTTGTTTATTAATCATTATCTCTTGTAAACCTTAATCCTTACATTATAAAAGGAACCAAGGGTCTTAGGTTTTATTCATATAATTCATTCACAATGTACACCTAAAGTGTGTGTCGACTAGACGTGGGATTCAATGTATACACGTCTAGTGATTGTTTGTTATTAATATAATGAACAATCCAATTGTGTTTTAATTCATGTTATTCGTGCCTAAACACCTTGTTAATGGTTGTTGTTCTAATTCCGCTTTGATTATGTTAATCATATGAACAATGATCATTCCTAGTAGCTTCAAAGATCCGGAAACCAAGGTTTCCACATTGTGGACACTTTCTTAAAAGTTCCTTAAAACGGTCCCAAGATTCACTAAATGTCTCACCGTACTTTTGTTCAAATGTGATGATTTCATTCCGCAAAGCAGTAGTACGTGAGGGTGGGAAAAAGTAGTTGATTTATTTGGTCTCTAAATTCGTCCACGTAAGAATACTTTGTGGCGGTTCCTTATCAAGCCAATGCCGGGTTTGTCCCTCTAAGGAGAAAGGAAAAAGTTGCAAGCGAATCACTTATTGTGATACCCAATTCTACTTAACCGTATTGGTGAGTTGAAGAAACCTTTTTATGTGGTCATGAGGATCATCAATTGAACGCCCCAAGAAAGGTTGAGTAGAGACCATTTGAATAAAGCCGGATTTAAACTCAAAGTTGTTGGCTCCAATCTCGGGTATGACAATAGCATCAGTGTTGCCTTCTACGTGCGATTGCAAAAGCTCGATCATTGGTTGATTGTCCATGGTGACAATAGGTGGAGTAATGACTTCGGCTTGAGCTACTTTCTTCTTACGAGCACGAGTACGCGTACACACCTACAAAAGGAAAAACAAAATAGACAAGAAATATTTTTGGTTTTTTATGTTTTTCAATTTTTTTTGTATTTTTGAAGGATTTTTAGTTTTTATGGCTTTTTGAAAATTTTAAAGCAAGGAAAATAATGTTCAAAGTTGAACGGATCCCAAAATCCAACGCGTCTCTCACTTAATACCGTTAATCTTAACAAAAAGAGCCGGCAGCGGCGCCATTTAATAACTAGATTTTACTTAGTTATGAAAGTTCGTTGTTCCGATCTCTTCGAATTGATTATTGGTAGAAAGTGCGACTCAATTGTTCTTGGTGGAAAATTAAATGTGATTTGTTTGATTATCTAAAACCAAGTAATTAAAATTGTCGTTGAGTAAAATGGAAGCTTTAAAAATAAAACTAAAAATAAAAGTGTGCAATCTTTTAAAATTAAAACGTAAATGATTAAAAACTTGAAAACTTGTTTAAAATAAACTAAGTAAAAATGGCGGGGGAAATTAAATTTGAAATCTAAGAAAAACAAAACAAAAGCCTGAGTCCGATCGCAATGCGATCGCACTCAAATAGTGATCCAGATCGCACTCAATGCGATCGCAACTTGGGAAACAGATCGTACTCACTAGTGCGATGGGTAGGGGTGATCGTACTCACCAGTCGCAACCACGATCGCAATGAGTGATCGTGGTCTTTGATCGTGGTCCCTGATCGTAACACAAAGATCGCAGTCAATGCGATTGTAACAAGAAAACGTGCCACGATCGCACCCACAGATCGCAATGAGTGACCGTGGCGTGTGATCGTACCAAGGAAGAATAAACAGATCGCAATCTATGCGATCGAAGTCAAGTGATCGTACCAAGCAAAACCTTCTAAGATGGAAATGGCGTCCAAAAAGTAAATAAGCTTAAACGAATAAGCAGTAACCAATAAGCACTTATCAACCTGCCCGAAACTAATTAAGCACAAATTAGAAAACTTTTTGAATCAAAAACAAGTAAACTTCAATAACACGAACTTTAAAACAATAAACTTTTTTAAGAAAGTCTAAGATTAAACAAGCTAAACTTACGAATAAGCTAATAAGCACAAAGAAGATTATTGCTTATTCCGTATGAAAGCTTATAAGCACAAAAAAATGAACTTTTTTAAACACTAAAACATCAAATTCAAAAACGAATGAAGAACTATTCGAATCAAATATGAAGTTTCGGATCAAGGATTAAATGAAACCAAGAAATAAAGAAAAAGATGAATGAACAAAAGCTTAACATTCGTCTTGATTGATGAAATCCAAATAAAAGAAAGATTAAAAGCTTAACTTGAAAGATAAAAATGGAGAAAAGATAAAAATTAATGAGAGAAAGTTGGAACTTTCTCTCTCTAAAAACTAGAAAGAAAAATGAAAATGAAACTAGCTAACCCTCCTCCTAATGTGATTAGGAGGGTATTTATAGGGAAAATGGGGAGTGCATGTGTTGCCTCCTCTTTCTTTCTTCTCGGCTCGATTTAATTCTTTGTCTTTCTCGACGTCGTCTCGGGATTTGAACTCGTCTTATAATTTTTCTTCTTTAATTAGACTTGAGTTCTTCGACTTCATTAAACTTCCGTCTTTAGACTTTTTCTTCGATAAATCTTCAGAATAGCCTTGGACTTCCGTTCCTTTTGCATTCTTGATCTTTTGACTTCGTCTTTTCTCGTTTTCTTCGATAAAAGCCCGTGAAAGCCCGTGTTTTCTTCCTTTTTCATCTTTTGGTCCTAAAACTCAATAAAAACACAAACCACGCATAATTCTGACTTTTACGACATAAATTACACGTTTTGGTCTTGTTATTATTGGAAATAAATGGTAAAAGGATAAGTGTTTTCACACTTATTAATCTTCAATAGTTGAGGGACCAAACTTGTACAATCTTCAAACTTGAGGGGCATTTTTGCAAAATTAAAACTCGGGCCCGGTTCAATGTGCGGCTTCTTTTCCCGTGTTCGTTTTTGATTGATTCTTGTGATCTTTTTTTTGTATTTTTCTCAATATCCGTACCTAAAATACACAAGTAACAAACACAGACATATATTTGGCATTTTTGATGATATTTTATGCAATTAAAGCCCGTTTTAGACGATGAGACTATGTATAATTGTAGTCTCATCAATAGTCGAGACTATTCATACCAGATTCGATGAATTACAAGAAATGGCACTTGAACAAAACAGTTTAAGTCCCGATCCACAACGACAAACGACTTCCGTTCACAACCGCACGGAACTCGGAACTCAAGACCACAGCAATGAACCGTCAAGTTCAAAGCTGGTTCAAGGAAATGTTCCAAGAGCAGATATGACAGTCAACACGACAATTGAAGAGTTGGAAATGTTATATGGACCAATGTATGATGAATATTTCACGGGGGAGAAACATGTTGTATCGAAGTCTTCCGCTGTCACTCATGATAAGAATGGTGATACCGATCATCGTCAACAAAAGGATACAACTTTATCTACTTCAACACGGGTTGCTGCAGATTTACCTCCTCAGAATATCACATTAATAACCGCTCCTACAACATCAACAACTACTGTCATTGCTTCAGAGAACACAAATCAAGCAGACAATGCATTATCTGACGAAGACGAATTTATCAACCCATTCGGTACACCAATACACAAAAATGGAGAGTCTTCTACTCGCCATGTTGATCCGTTAAATATGCACACGTTCTACCAACGACATCCATCAACACATCATTGGACCCGAGATCATCCTTTCGTTCAAGTAACTGGAAACCCTTCACAGCCCGTTCGTACAAGACGACAGCTTAAAGCCGATGGCGATGTTTTTATGTTCGCACTCGCCGTGAGTACAACTGAACCGTAAAACATCAAAGAAGCCATGGCTGATCATGCTTGGATTGAATCGATGCAAGATGAACTTCTTCAATTTGAAAGACTTAAAGTCTGGGAACTTGTTGACAGACCATACGATGTGATTCCATTAAATCTTCGTTGGGTCTGGAAAAACAAGATGGATGAAGAAAACACAATCATCAAGAACAAAGCTAGGCTAGTGGCTAAGGGGTATGGCCAGAATAAGTGATTCATTGTCTATCAAATGGACGTAAAGAAGGCCTTTCTTAACGGTCCTTTGAAGGAAGAAATCTATGTCACGCAGCCGGAAGGATTCGGCAATCCTCATTATCCTGACAAGGTATATCGTCTCCACAAAGCACTTTATGGACTCAAGCAAGCTCCAAGGGCGTGGTACGACGAGCTCTCGAAATTTATGGTCTCTAAAGGTTTTTCAAAAGGTTTCATTGATTTAACTTTGTTCACTTATAAATATAGGGATGACATTTTGCTTGTGCAAATTTATGTTTGGTGATATAACTTTTTCTCGGCACAATAATTTCTAGGTCGAGACACTTTGTCACGACCCGATTATGACCAAAGTATAACTTAATACACAAATTTTATAAGGCCCAAATTGATGCTACTAATTTTAACTTTTAACATGTTATTACAAAACAATGTTTATGCAAAAAACGCTATACCTATTAATATAAGCCCATGAGTGATAATAATATAAGCCCACAAGAGATAAAATGTCAAATAACATTATATAAACACACTTCGTAGGACCAGGTAGGAGAACCGGATATAAATTGAGTATATAAACACAAACCCTAGATATTAGGTAGTATTAACCCTAATCCAACACACACACAAAATAACTCCGCCCCACAATATCTTTTTCAAACTTCTGAAAAACAATACAGCCACCAAAACTCATCGTGATACAAATTCAACCCATCTCATCATACTCAAACTCAAAAGCAGATCCATACATAAGAAAATTAATCACACATCCATCTTAAATGATCTCAAAGTCTATGAACTCAAGTTTTTGCTTTAGAAAAACGTTTTCGCCAAAAAGAAATAGAGTTTTTCATAAAGCGTTGAACACAATTTTTTCAAGAATTTCTCAGTGATTATTCAAAATCTATCAAAAATTATGTGTTCAACAACTCCTATCCTCAAAAAGCGAAATGTGGATCATATCCTCACAATGACAATTCAATTGGATCAATTTTTGAGGGGGAGCTTTCTAAAATCATGCTAAAGTTTGATACATTTTCTCCCGCAGATTTTCAAGACTATTTTTCAAAATATATTTTAATCAAATTTAGTATCTCTAATATCAAACAATTTTATATATTAGAGATAGGGGAGAAAATGTGATCTAAAGACTCAAGCACTCATGGTTACGATCAAATACCCACAACATCTTTAATTCACGACGTTATTGGTGATAAAAGGGTGGTTAGGTTTAAGTCCTATGATCCAACCAGAACCGGAGGGATCTTCCTAGGGACAATCCAATAGATTATTAGAAGTCCTTAGGAAAGATGGATTAGAATGTGAACGAAGTTGAATGCCGATTAAGTACTGATGCTAGCACTGGAACAATCACAACAAGGTGCTAGTAATGATGTCTTGGTAAGCATTAAAGGGGTTGAAGAATGAAAAAGAAAGGTAAGGATAAAGGGTGTAAAGAAAAAAGACCTCCATACAACTTAGGCAGAAACCGGGTCAACACATCATGAAGACAACACATCATGGACCCAGTGATGTAATGCACAACCCCTCCCCAACTGACTCAGGCTTCTCTCATAAGAAGTTTGTTTTATTGTCACGGAGATCAACACGACTTCTATTGACTTTTTCACTCCGAGATAGTTAATATTGAATAGGTGGCATCTGCTCCAGCCTCCGACCACTAAAAGTGCACAAATCGAGTCTAGAGCCAAGAGATCAGTCAAATCTCGTTAGGACACACGGAATGACGATAAAGAGAGTCGTACGCTATATCCTTAAGATATTGCTAGAACACTCAGAGTGATACTACTTAGTATTCGCAATGATGAGTTGAAATCCTTCTAGTGTTAACATCAAACAACATTGCGGTAGGTCATGTGTAAGATTCTTTATGAATTGAACATATATAAAAATGAAAAGCAACAGTGTTTCATTTCTTTATCGATTCAAACTCGTTTCAGGTTTCTACGCAATATCTTTATGGTCTTGCCAGAACATTCAGAGTGATATTTGTTAATACTCATAGTGACGAATGGAAATCCTTCTAGCGTCATCATTAAACAGCGCTACGGTAGGTAACTTGCGAGATTCTAATGAATCAAGCTTGTGTCAACTAGAAAGCAACAATGGTAAGATTCTTAATGAATCAAACTTGTTACAGGAATTTGAATTGACGACTTTAATCAAACGGATGTCAATCCAATTGATTCACTCTTTATGTTCGCATTCTTGCTTTGAGACGGTCGAGTAAAGAGAACGGCTAGTATCGCCGCGAAAGCCTGTCAAGGAGGTTCTTAATTGAATTTACCTAATCACAGGTACGATATTTAATATCGTGTAACGGTCTTCACTGACCGGAGGTAAAACGCCACCGATTTAGGACGAATGTCAAAGCCATTCAGTCCGTGTCTAAGTTTTGTCTCGAGAAGGTGGCGTTATAGTGTACTCAGCAAAGTCAAGATTCAAAACCACATACTTATACCTAAAGGACATATTCAACAATCAAGAGAGCTAAAGACTTCCGCAACTCTGATGATCAAAATCTTCCTTATCAATTAATGTAGAGGAATGACCTCTCTTCAAGGGAGATTTTTAGCAAGCTTTCAAGATTTTGCAAAGTATGAGCATGTGGATAAAGACACAAGATCACAAAATGGTAAAGACAAGTCAAGAATGATTGAAGATCTCAAGATAAAAAGACAATGACAAAAGCTCAAAGATCATAGCATGAGGGAACAAAACTACTATTACACGTTCAAGACTCATTTATGGCGAAATTCGTAATCTCCATTGATCTCCAAATATCGAAGAGGAATGACCTCACATTGGGGAGATTGTTAGCCTTAGAATGTTGAGTCAAACAAGAATGTTTGGTCATAGGTTTTTATTGTAATATTTATTAGAACGTTGTAATAGTTATTTAAATTAGTCGTGACATTACGGGCTTGATGGTTAGCTTAAAAGGCCTCTTTCAAGGTACTAAACATTTATTCAAGCCCAGCCCAAAACAATATAGTCCAATAGAAAGCCCGTATGTGGGTGGACTATATAAGCACCCTCCTAGCATGTTAGGAGGGTGGCAAGTTCTCATTTCTTAATCTAATATCCACCTAGTTTCTCTATCATCTCTCTACTTTCTCTCACTACTTTCTCGCTCTAGAAATTCATCTCTTTTTCATCTATTTTCTATCTGTAATCATCACATAACATGGGACAACATCCTTCACTATCTATCCTTAGTCATATACCTAGCTAAGTTACATGTTTAGATGCTTAACTTGGAGCCTAAGTTGCTGAACTAGTATAAATAGGGGCAAATGGACATATGAAGAACTTGTACCCCGTTTTCTTATAATCTACTACCCATTCTCCATTTCCACCTCAATATACGTCTTAGGACATCCCACAAGACCAGAAACCAGGTCAAGAAGGTTGCCATTGAAGCTTTTGAAGTTTTGGTAACAAGTTGTGTTCATAAGAAGCCATAAGGAGCCATTTTGGAGCTACCTAGGTAAAATCTATGTAAACCAATTCTTTGATCATGTAATAATATTTATTTAGAATTTTTAAAACCCCAAAAGTATGTTAGAAGGATAAACTAAAAGAAACTAAGTCATTTCATCAATTTAAATGAAAGTTATAAGTTAAAGATGTCTTAAAATCCTAATTTTGTATTTTACATGAAATAATGGGCAAAAACCTTTTCAAAAGCAATAAACATGGAAAAATGCTGTTATTATGATTATAAATGTATCCATAAACTTTGTATTCAAATCCTAGATCATTTGGATCATTTTTGAGCTTGTCGTGTGATTTTTACAAGTCCGGGGACTAAAACTGTCAATTCTGAAACTATTTATCATTTTGGGCCAAAAGCATCATTTTATGAAATTAAAAGATATAAGAATAATTTTTTGAAAGTTTGAGACCTTAAGGTTAAATATTGAAGGTTGAAATTGCAATTTATAAAACTATATACTTTAAGGGTAAAAAGTGTAAATATACCAAACTATAACTACAAAGGATATTTTTGCCAATATTGAAACTCAAAATGTAATAAAATATATTGTGTCATGTTAGTAGGGAAGTTTGTACAAAGATGTTCCATCTCAATATTACATTCTGACTGAGTAGTTGGATTTACGATTTAAAGTGCCCTCGCTCCTCAAAAGTTTATAGAATGGCTTCTGAGTATAATGGCCCGAACAATGATACTATTACTCCAAATTAATTAAATCAAAGAATTTGTACAAAATATATTGAACTCAGAGGCTAACACTTGATATATAAACTTATTGTGTGTATAATCAAAAGACCCTATTGGCTTCTGAGAAGGTTGTGGTTGGATAATCAAAAGACCCTATTGGCTAAGGTGAGTTTATAGCCTCACTTTTAAAAGCTTATCAATGTTGAGTATAATGCAAGTTCGTTTTTTCTCGACGCAAGAAAAATTGAAAGGCCCACTAATATCAAGTTGAAATTGTTTTTGGTTGTTAAAAAGTTATTTGGATTCTAGGTCTAATTCAAACAAACACGTAAAAAGAGAAAATATTATAGCTCTATTTAACCGTAAAACAAAGTGCAATTACCACTAAATATTCACAAAGTACAAGTATTCAGTGCATAAAATGTAAAAGTACTTGAAATGTAAAGGAAATGAAAATATAGGAACTAGATATGTAAATTCAGAAAGTAAAAGGACCAAATGTGAAAATTGTAACAAATTACTCCAACAACCTAACAACTACCAAAACTAACTAACCAATTTTGCAACAAACAGAAATTCAGGGACTAACACTTGCAAAACCTAAAAACTTGGAAGTTTAGCAATAGATTAACAAAACTAGAAAAGCTGGGGACTAAAGTGCAAATAACTAGAACTTAAAATCAAAAACGGGTACAAGAGTAACTATAAGCTCGTTTGAGCTTATTTTCAAACCAAAAACGTTCTAGTTTTTTCTAAAATGCTTTAAACTAAAATTTAGCTAGGCTTGTAAAAGGATTTTGAATAAAAGCTGTTAAATCTCTGGATAGCTTATTTCAATAACCTCACAATAAGCTCAAAACGAATCTAGACATCCAGTAGCTGATTTTCTTGTCAAAACTGATTAATCAAGTCATAAGAAGCATGGAATGTCTTTTGGTTTTGAAAATCATCAACAGAATAAGCTGGAATCCTCAATAAGCCAAAAATGCTTATTTTGACCAAAGTTGAAGAAAAATCTCAAAAAGCTCAAATTAACAGGATTCACTTGAGACATGTTTGCAAAGTGATTGGTGAAATAAAATTCAAGGTTTTGTGAAGTAGATTATGATCTATGGCAAAACAGTAGGCTTGTTATCACAGAAACTAACAAATGGTTAAGTACTTATTAATAAGCTGAAAACACACTCAAAAGCTAATACTATAGAACTTCCTTATGAAAACTAAAAGTTTGTATGTTAAGCTACAATTGAAAGCAAGTTTCAGAAAAATTCATCCACTTACAAACAAATGAGAGATGATCAAGGTAGACATGTTTTGACTGCAACCATTTTTCAAGACTTGACCCAAACTTTTTAATGTTCAATTGCCTTTTTGACCTTTGCTTTGACTACAAAAGTCAACCAAAAACTTTACACTCACTTATTGAGTATAAGTGAATTCAAAAGAACAAGTTTAACAAGCTGAATCACCACAATGATCTTAAACCAAACACAAGTTTAGAAGTTGATTAAGAACTTTTGTGAAGGATTTTTAAGCATTTGTTATTGACAGCTAGTATGACTTATCAAAACTAGTAAGGTGAATGAAATGAACTGGCTTAGAGTAAAAAACAAGCTAGTTTACTTGGAAGACCACAAAATGAGTAATTGATGAAATTTGACTGATGAAAACTAATTTTAACCAAGTGAAACTGAACTAAAAGCTGTCCAACTACTAAAAAGCAATCAGGTTACCAAGATTACACTACAAGTAAGCTAATCACAATCTCAGTTCATCAGTTAAAAGCTATACTAGGAATTGAGCATGCATAGACTGTTTAGTGGAATTTAAAAAAGAGAATGAGTTCCTTTTAGCTATGTGCCTCCTTTGATGGATTAGTAAGCGCTGAGCTTACTAGAATTTACAAAAACACCATGAATCATCCACCAATAACCATCATCTTTGGAAAATGTCAAGAAAGGTCCTTTGTTTACTCCAAATTTGTATCTTTGTTACCTACACAAGCACACACAACAAAACATACCCATAATACTGCTTTTATGTATAAAAATTAGGTATTTGCTTTGTGTTTTAGTGTGATTTGTGATATTAGTGATATGAGATTACACTCATATCAAATCCTCTACACTTGATCATTGCCATGACCTCATGCAATGCCACATTTTAAAGCATCAATTTACACTTTTCTCATGATTAATCCACCTTGGCCAATATGAAATACTTCTATAATACTCTACACCATATGATGCATGATTTTAATTTTATATAATGCAATACAAAGGAAAACAATTCTATCTATATATTTTGGATTATCTTGAAATGGTTTTGATGGAAATAACTCATAAAGAAACCAAGGACATAGATTAGGACTTTTGGTACCATGAACACTTATCACCCTCAAGTTTCACTTTCCCCATATCAAGCTTAAAAACAAGATCATTATTATTCACAAGTGAAAGTGCGTCAACTTATTCATATAGATGAATTATGTTACTCTCATACTCCCACTTATTATGCCTCTATGACCGGTTACTATTTGAGCAAATTGCTTGAGAGCAAATTTGTCATTATTTAAAGTGTGAAATATAAGAAATGTAAAATCTGAAAATAAGGAAGCACGGTTTTAATCCTAAGTAACCATCTTATCTATTACTCGAAAAACCACCCACAATTGACATAGGTCTGACTCAAGAATAATAATTCACTGGATCTTCAATCCTGCAACCCGTCAAGGTAATATTGGATTGGAGCAACTATAAAATCCCCGCAACCCTTGTGAGAGTAATATTGGAATTCAATAGCTACTATAATTAACACTTGACTGCCCCTCTTGGGAGTCTTGTATAATTATTTTTTTTCTTTTCTTTTTTCTTTTTCTCTTTTTTTCTCTAGCCACTCATTTTTTCATAAGTCACTCTTATTTTTCTTTATTCCTCACAAAGAAAGTTCAAAAGAATAAAAGGAAAAACACCCGATAAGTATTAAGCATGACATAAGTCTAGTACACATAAAACTTTCTAACTTAGAATCTTAAGACGTACTTATACCAACCACGAATGATTAGTCAAAAATGCATAAGAGACTACAAACTAATTAAAACCGTTCTTGATTATTTATTATCATATATACATGCGTTGACAAGAAAGTAAAGGTTACGAAAGGGGATATAAAAGCCACAATTAATGAATATGAGGTTTATCTAGCCCTTTACAGTTATATCAAACTGTATTATCTTTTGTTCTCCACAATTTAAAATCTCAAATAATGAGACGAGTGGATGCTTAGCCTAATAAACCAATAAAGGTATACATGGTTAAGGATAATAGCTAGAGAATGCTTGGATAAGCAAACTCGGGTTGAGTCAAAGTAACCATGGCGGGCCTAATATTTCATAGATATCTAAATTTGTTAAACCATATCCTTTATTATATTTTTTTAATTTTTTTATATATATTTTTGATAAAAAATAAAAGAAGAAATATATACAATGCAAATGTGTTATGCAACTAAAAAAATGATTAATGTAAAAATTATGAATGCATATTTTGGTGGCCAAAGTAGATCAAAAATTTGAAAAATGTTTGAAAAATTAATTTTCCAATTATCATGAAGGTCAATGACAAATTTCTAGGTAAGGTCACTTCGATAGAAGACCCCCTACAATTAAGATAAACATTGTCCTCAATGTTTAAGAGTATTGGAGTGAACTCCCCTACACTTAGGACATTGACAACTTTGCTTAACCGAAGCTAAGGAAAGATCAACTATAGTGAATTCATTTTTAAGCATAATGTGGTTATGAAAAATCACAATAGTAACAAATGAACCGGATACAAGAGCCTCCTCCATAAGCTCCAATGCATGTGATAAGAGAGAGAAACCCTACAAACAACATGAAGACAAAAGGAATGTCTCCCCCTACACTTATCCATAACTCTATACCCTTATTTCTATCCTACCACACTCTAAGTCTAAAAACTCTAAGCCTAGTTATTCAAGATTGATTTATAGAGTCTCTAACTCGACTCTTCCCACAATTAATTAATTCATAGGGAAAATGGGGATCTCTTGGACCATTTCCACGGAAATTTCCTCCCCAAAGTAATGCTTAACACGGTGACCATTCACTTTGAAATTTGGGCCATTTCGTTGTGACAACTCAATAGTCCCATATGGAAATACTTGAGCAATAGTGAATGGACCAGACCATCTTGACATAAGCTTACCCACAAAGAGTTTCAACCTTAAGTTAAAGAGGAGAACCGACTCACCAACTTTAAACTCACAGTTCTTAATCTTATCATCATGCAATTGCTTAGTCTTTTCCTTGTAAAGCAACGAGTTCTCATAAGCATTGGCTCTCAATTCATCCATTTCATTGAGTTGGTCCTTTTTATGTGAACCGGCTTGGTTTAAATCAAAGTTTGCCCATTTGAGAGCCCATGAAGCCTTATGCTCTAACACAAATGGGAGGTGGCATGCTTTTCCATAGATAAGCCTATATGGAGTACAACCAATTGGTGTCTTAAAAGCCGTCCTAAAAGCCCACAAAGCATCATCAAGCTTATCTGACCAAGAAGCTCGATGCTCTCCCACCGTTCTCTCTAAAATACTCTTTAAACCATGATTTGTGACCTCGGTTTGCCCATTGGTTTGAGGGTGATACGCGGTAGAAAGTATATGGTTAACATCATACTTTTTCATGACTCTTGTAAATGGATCATTACAAAAATGAGTCCCACGATCACTTTTGATAGCCCGAGGTACACCAAATCTAGCAAATAACTGCTTTAAGAATTTCACTACAACTCTAGCATCATTGGTAGGCAAGGATTTGCCTCAACCTACTTTGAAACATAGTCCACGACTACGAGTATGTACTTATTTCCTTTTGATGATGGAAAAGGTCCCATGAAATCTATACCCCATACATCAAAAATCTCACACTCTTGTATAAACTTTTGTGGCATCTTATCTAGTTGATTAATCTTTCCTTGTCTTTGACAAACATCACAAAATTTCACCATCTCTTAGGCATCTTTGTATATGGAAGGCCAATAGAAACCCAAATTAAAGACTTTCTTGGCGGTGTGGTTGGGCCCAAAATGGCCTCCCGTAGGTCCCTTATGCCAAGCTTCTAAGATTTTGAATGCTTCGGGCCCATCTACACACCGTCTAATGATTTGGTCCGCATATTTCCTAAAGAGGTAAAGTCATCCCAAAAGTAGTATTTTTCTTCCTTAAGAAAATTTTTCTTTTGTTGTGAAGTGAGACCCTCTATTAGCACATCCCCCACAAGATAGTTTGCAATATCCGCAAACAAAGGGGTGGTATCCTATTGTGAAGCAATAGACATGAGCTCCTCTAATGGAAAGGATTCATTAATTTCTTTATGAGGCAATTCACCTTGAAAAGGATGCTCAAGTCTACTCAAATGATCCGTCACTAAATTCTCGGCTCCTTTCTTATCACGTATCTCAATAGAAAACTCTTGTATCAACATAACCCATCTCAAAATCCTAGGCTTAGCATCTTGCTTTGTCATGAGGTACTTGAGAGCGGAATGATCCGTATACACTATGGTCTTCGAAAGCACAAGATAGGGTCTAAATTTCTCAAAGGCATAGACTATAGCAAGCAACTCTTTTTCTATGGTGGTATAATGAAGTTGAGCACGTGTCATTGTTTTACTAACATAGTGTATAGGTTGAAAATTCTTATTCACTCTTTGTCCTAACACGACCCCCACGGCATAATCACTAGCGTCACACATGAGCTCAAATGGAAAATCCCAATTTGGAGAAACCAAAACGAGAGCCTTAGTCAACTTTTCCTTAAGTATCTAAAGAGTCTAAACACTCTTGGGTGAAGAAGAAAGGAGCCTATTTTTCCAAGAGGTGGGTCATCGGTCTTGCAATCTTAGAAAAATCATGTATAAAATGTCTATAGAATCCTGCATGGTCCAAAAACTCCTAACTCCTTTCACTGTGGAAGGTGGGGGAAGTTTGGCAATGACATAAATTTTAGCACGATCCACTTCTAAACCCTTATTGGATATCTTAGGTCCCAAAAATATTCCCTCTCTGACCATGAAATGGCACTTCTCCCAATTAAGAACAAGACGTGTTTCTTCACACCTCTTAAGCATACGTTCTAAATGGGAGAGACCAGAAGTGAATGAATCTCCAAAAATCGAGAAATCATCCATGAAAACTTCAATAGTGTGCTCAATCATGTCATGAAAGATTGCCATCATACACCTTTGGAATATCCCCAGTGCATTGCACAATTCAAAAGGAATTCTCTTGTAAGAAAATGTACCATAGGGTCAAGTGAATGTGGTCTTTTCTTGATCCTTTGGATCAATGGGTATTTGGAAATAACCCAAAAATCCGTCAAGAAAACAATAGTACTCATTTCCCGCTAAGCGTTCAAGCCTTTGATCCATAAAATACAATGGGAAATGATTTTTCCTAGTAGCATCATTGAGCTTCCTATAATCAATACAAAATCTCCAACCCGTGACAAGTCTAGTAGGAATAAGCTCATTGTTCTCATTAGGCACTACGGTGATTCCACCCTTCTTAGGAACATAATGTACCGGGCTAACCCATGGAGAGTCGGAAATGGGATAAATCATACCCGCATCAAGTATTTTGATAACTTCCTTTTTGATGACCTCATGGATTTAGGGTTAACCCTTCTTTGTCTTTGAATGGCAGGTTTGTAATCATCATCCATAAGGATTTTGTGTGTACAGAAATTTGGATCAATTCCCCTTATGTCGGATATTTTCCATGCTATGGCTTGCTTATGTTTCTTAAGCACCTCTATGATTTTTTCCTTCTCATCATCTTTCTAGTCTTTTGCTATGATCACGGGTAATTGGTCTTTTCCCTCTAAGAAAGCATATTCAAGGTGTGATGGAAGATCCTTAAGTTCAAGGGAAGGTGGACTCTCAATGGAAGGTTTCACTATAGATGCATCATTAATGGCAACTTCTTGTGGAATAGGTGAAGGAATGGAATCCTCATTGAGCAACTTTTGGATAGTGAGAATGTATTCTTCCCAATTGATGGGAGAATCATCATTACCAAGGAACTTGGACTCAAATTCCTCCAAGAGGAAATCACTCTCTCCAAATGGTGTTAAGGAGGGAGCAATTGAGGAAACGGTCTCTACATGAGGCATGTTCTCACTGTCATTCTTACAAGCTTTATGAAAATGCTCATCACACACCTCATCAAGATCATCCACTATGTTAACTGTTTCACAATTTTGAGTTGTCTTAGCAACTTTCCCTAGCTTAAACAAAACTTTCTCATCCTCCACTTTCATAATTAGTTCTCCTTCCGCCACGTCTATAAGAGTATGACCCGTCCTCGAAAATGGTCTTCCAACAATAAGAGGAACTCTCGGGTCCATATCATAATCAACCACTACAAAATCCGCTTGAAAGGTAAACTTATCAACCCTTACAAACACATCCTCCGCAATGCCTACCGGATAAGCTATGGTACGGTCGGCTAACTCAAGGGTCATCCTAGTAGGAGTGAGCTCGGGAAGAGATAGTTTTTGCCAAACCGATAAAGGCATGAGATTAATGCTTGCCCTAAGATCAGCTAGTGCCATGCAATTTTCCACCCCGGGAAAACTACAAGGGATCAAAAACCGCCCCGGATGTCCATGTTTTGTAGGTAAGGTTCTGAGCAACACGGAAGGGCAATTCTCATTCAGTGATGTGTTAGGCAAATCCACCAACTTTTCCTTAATTGAGAGTATATCTTTGAATATTTTAGCAAATTTTGTCAAATATGCAAGAGCTTCCTCAAAGGATATGTTAATGTTTAGTTGCTTGAACAACCTCAAAACGTTTGACACTTGAATATCATCCTTGTTTTTAAGTTTCTCATATCTCAATTTTGATGGGTAAGGAAGGCTTGGTTTTGGAGTAGGTTGAGTACTTGTTGTTGTGGAAGGGTTCTCTTTGTTGGTTTCTTCATTGGTAGGTGTGGAAGGTAATGGAGTAGTGGGTATAGGATGAGAAGGTGTAGGTGTTGAAGTTGTAGAGCTTGAAGGTGCTGAATTTGATGTTGAAGGCTTATCATAAGGTGGAATCATAGGAGGCTTAACCAAAGTAGGTGTATGAAATGAAGAATAATTATTTGTCTTTCCACTTCTTGTTATGATAGCATTGACATTAGCCCTTGGATTTGTTTGTGTGTTTGAGGGTAGAGCCTCTTGTGGTCTTTGATTAATCATCATCATAATCCTCTTGGTAGTCTCCTCATTCAAGGCTCTCATTTGATCTTGTGTTCTCTTTTCACTTTCACGAACTCTTCTTTCGTTTTCTTGGTTCATCTTTTGAAGTAGCTCAAAGGTATCATTTTGCCCATATCCTTGATTGTAACCTTGATGGTATCCTTTATTTTGAAAGGGTGGAGGTGGTTGGTTAAATCCTTGATTGTTTGTATGAAAGTTATTTCCTTGATTTTGAAAGTTGTTGGGTGCTCTATAGTTGTTTCCTTGGTAGTTTGGCCTAGGCCGTTGAATTCTTTGAAGCAATTGAGGAGGATTGGTTTGATTTTGGGTGGGTAGATGGGGTAGAAAGCCAGGTGGAGCAAGGTAGTTATTTGACTTGTAAGAGAGATTGTTTGGGTTGATGTTAGGTTTGAAGTGCTCTCTATGTTCATCTTGATAAGCATAACATTCACCTTGGTAATTTTGAACCTTATCACATTGTAGGTAAGAAAGAGGACCTCCACAAGTCTCACATGATATAGCAATGACATTCACATCATTGGAAGAGTTGTTCAATGAAAGGTTCTTAAGAGCTTGGGCTATCTCTTGATTTGTCTTATTTTGCTTTTCAATTTGTTGAAGAATCTCAATATGACTCTTGAGGAATATATTATCAATGGATGTTTGAGAACTATCTTGCACAACATGAACCCTTTCATCAATTTAGTTATTTGTTTGCACCATGGATTTAGTCTTAATAATGTCCCATGCCTCTTGTATGGATTAGGCAACAATGTTCCCATCCGCGAAGGAGTTAAGGGAATCTTCATAATGTGGTCTTAATCCATTGTAGAATGTATTGATTTGGTGAAATTCATTGAATCCATGATTGGGGCATTTTCTTAATAACTCCTTGTACTCTTCCCAAGCATCACTAAAGGTTTGGTTAGGTTTTTGTTGAAATCCAATAATTAGGTTTCTCAAAGCCGTGGTCTTAGATGGACAAAAGAACCTATTCAAAAACTTATTGGTAAAGTCATCCCAAGTGGTAATGCTCTTAGGTGGAAGTCTATCTAGCCAATACCTAGCACTTCCCTCTAGGGAGAATTGGATCAATATCAACTTAATGGCATCATGGGGAACTCCATTGTACTTAATGGTATTGCAAATGGATAGAAACTTCTTGATATGATCATGTGGATCATCATTAGGTCTCCCAAAAAATGGTGCGTTAGAAACCAAGGTAATCATGGATATCTTAAGCTCAAAGGTGTTTGCGGGTATCTCGGGTATAACAATAGCATCGGCGTATCCTTGCACATTTGATTGGAGGTGCTCCGTCTAAGGTCTAGTGTCAACGACGTCCATGGCTTCTTGTGTGGTAATCAAAGCACGATTCTCTGGATCAGCTTGATGGACGGGGTTGTTCTTACTCTCTCTGTTTTTCTTCCTTTTGGGAGGAAGGGGTTGTACACCAAAAGGTATTTGTGCACGCCCTCGGGTGAGCATGCAACTCAAATCAAGGAGTGAGAGAGAAGCTCTCGTTCGACTTTGGAAAAGAAGGGATTATCTTTTCCGAGGTTCAATAAGTAATATCCACAAGAAAGTATAGTATATGTAAGTAATACTTGGGTGGCAAGACCCCCAATCAAGCTTTCCTTCTTAGAATACTCACTAGTGAATGGGGGTTAGGTGGCGTGAAGCACTTAAGTACCTATTAAACCTTAGACGGCATTTTATAGCACGTCGCCTTTCTGCTTACTTTGTAGTTTGTATTCTTCGAATTCTTACCTATTGGAAGTATTTATCTATTCTTGCCTTAATTAAATTTGATCGATACACGGGTCAAGGACCGGAACGCTCCCGAACACGGTGTATTACAAAAGCAATACTTATGGAAGTATGTGTATTGAGTGTTCGTATACGTATACGTATCTACATATAATAATATATCAAAAATATTTTTGTATTTATTGGGTTTTTTTAAGAAAAATACTATATGTACGTAAAAACAATGAAAACAGATATAATACATATTTTTGGGTGTAATCTTTTAGGAAAAAGATTACTTTTTGGATTTTTTATTTTTTTAGTTCAATTCTCTAGGAAAAGAATTGATTTTTTTATTTCTTAGTTTTTATATTTTTATATTTTTTATTATTTTCTTTTGGATTTATGATACGTAAAAAGAACGTCCACTCGGGGAACAGATCCCAAAATCCAATCGAAACGTCAATCAATAGTCTCTCGTAATGTCATGAACCGGCAGCGGCGCCATTTAATATTGAGTATAATGCAAGTTCGTTTTTTCTCGACTCAAGACAAATTGAAAGGCCCACTAATATCAAGTTGAAATGGTTTTTGGTTGTTAAAAAGTTATTTGGATTCTAGGTCTAATTCAAACAAACATGTAAAAAGAGAAAATATTATATCTCTATTTAACCGTAAAACAAATTGCAATTACCACAAAATATTCACAAAGTACAAGTATTCAATGCATAAAATGTAAAAGTACTTGAAATGTAAATAAAATGAAAATATAGGGAATAGAAATGTAAATTCAGAAAGTAAAAGGACCAAATATGAAAATATTAACAAATTACTCCAACAAAGTAACAACTACCAAAACTAACTAACCAATTTTGTAACAAACAGAAACTCAGGGACTAACACTTGCAAAACCTAAAAACTTGGAAGTTTAGAAACATATTAAAAAACTAGAAAAGTTGGGGACTAAAGTGCAAATAACTAGAACTTAAAATCAAAAACGGGTATAAGAGTAACTATAAGCTCGTTTGAGCTTATTTTCAAACCAAAAAGGTTCTAGTTTTTTCTAAAATGCTTTAAACTGAAATTTAGCTAGGCTTGTAAAAGGATTCTGATTAAAAGCTGTTTAATCTTTGGATAGATTTTTTCAATAAGCTCACAATAAGCTCAAAACGAATCTAGACATCCATTAGCTGATTTTCTTGTCAAAACTGATTAATCAAGTCATAAGAAGCATGGAATGTCTTTTGGTTTTGAAAATCATCAACATAATAAGTTGGAATCCTCAATAAGCCAAAAATGCTTATTTTGACCAAAGTTGACCAAAAATCTCAAAAAGCTAAAATTAACAGGATTCACTCAAGACATGTTTGCAAAGTGATTGGTGAAAGAAAATTCAAGATTTTGTGAAGTAGATTATGAGCTATGGCAAAGCAATAGGCTTGTTATCACATAAACTAGCAAATGGTTAAGTGCTTATTAATAAGCTGAAAACACACTCAAAAGCTAATAATCTAGAATTTCCTTATGAAAACTAAAAGTTTGTATGTTAAGCTACAATTGAAAGAAATTTTCAGAAAAATTCTTCCAATAACATACAAATGAGAGATGATCAAAGTAGACATGTTTTGACTACAACCCTTTTTCAAGACTTGACCCAAACTTTTTAATGTTCAATTGCCTTTTTGACCTTTGCTTTGACTACAAAACTCAACCAAAAGCTTTACACTCACTTATTGAGTATAAGTGAATTCAAAAGAACAAGTTTAACAAGCTGAATCGCCACAATGATCTTAAACCAAACACAAGTTTAGAAGCTGATTAAGAACTTTTGTTAAGGATTTTTAAGCATTTGTTATTTACAGCTAGTATGACTTATCAAAACTAGTAAGGTGAATGAAATGAACTGGTTTAGAGTCATAAACAAGCTAGTTTACTTGGAAGACCACAAAATGAGTAATTGATGAAATTTGACTGATGAAAACTAATTTTAACCAAGAGAAACTGAACTATAAGCTGTCCAACTACTAGAAAGCAATTAGGTTACCAAGATTACACTACAAGTAAGCTAATCACAATCCCAGTTCATCAGTTAAAAGCTATACTAGGAATTGAGCATGCATAGACTGTTTAGTGGAATTTAAACAAGAGAATGAGTTCTTTTTAGCTATGTGCCTCCTTTGATGGAGTAGTAAGCGCTGAGCTTACTAGAATCTACAAAAATACCATGAATCATCCACCAATAACCATCATCTTATCACCAACTGCTACCAATGATCTCCCATGCTACAATCTTCAAATCATCTATGGAATGAACTAAAAAACAAGTCTGAACCAGCTACAATCGCCAAAGTATCATCAAATCACTCCATTGATCATGGTTGATCAATAGAACAATAGTAACGAATGTGTATGATTATGCATGTTTAAGAAGAAGATTTGAGTAAAAGCGAAAGTGGAATTTCATTAATGATGGGAAAGTTTATTACAAGACTATTACAACTAAATAACTACAATTTAAGTGATTGTCAGTCCCTTAATTGGAGTTTTAACTGAATGCTAAGTGATTTGAGAGAAGATTCTACAAGTGTGTGAAAAAAACATACATCAAATGAAAGCCTAGCTGTGTATATATAGAGGTTGGGATATGATCTGGTGGAGTTTGGTGACGTGTTGCGACCAATAGCATCCTTCCACGTGGCTTGATCTTGTCAATTGTTCATATCCATTGAAGAGCTCAAATTAGGGGTTTTTTTTGAGTTAGTTTCAAGGTAATTGGCTGTTGGGGTTGTGATCCTCTCTTGAAATAGAGTAGTTTTCACATTGATAACTTCTCTTGATATGCATTGTAGCTCGATCTCGAATCTGGGATTGTGTTAGTTTGAATGTGACAAGTGGCAAGTTATCATTGGTGGAAGAAAGAAGTTGCGGATCATTATCTCAATTCTGATTTATGATTGGTTGGAACAAGTGAGTGGGGTGGACTGTTTGGATTGGTTTATTAATTGCAATACGGCTGAGTGGGTGACGTGTCCCATGAGTTTGTAATCCTTGTCCAAGTAATACTCTCCTCTCATTGGCTGAAATATCTTTCACTCGGATCAAACCAAACTTTGCCCATTTTTGTCAATTTAAGCCCCTCAACTTTAGAAGATTATTCACTTGAGCTCCAAACTTCATTTCTTTGGAAATTTTAATACTTCAAACTTCAAACTTGTTCATAAATCATCCCTTGACTTGTTGACTTGAATGTTGACCAGATTTGACTTTCTTCTTGACTTTTGAATAATTACACTTTAGTCCCTCATCTTTGGAAAATGTCAAGAAAGGTTCTTTGTCTTTGCAAGGCTTGTCACTTTTGATCCTTCTTTTGTCTTTTTTTCAACTTTAAGGCTTGATTTCACTTGTTTACTCCAAATTTGTATCTTTCTTACCTACACAAGCACAAACAACAAAACATACCCATAATACTGCTTTCATGTATAAAAATTAGGTATTTGCTTTGTGTTTTAGGGTGATTTGAAAACCCGTGAGGGGGATATATGCAAAACTGGAATACAAGTGTTTTTGTATGCTGTCTATATGATTATTGATACTATGTTTACTTATTGTCATTAAAAGTCCCTTTTTAATCGTGAACCGCTAATCATTTAATGAGCCCTAATATCGTGAATAGTACTATTGGACACTGACATCTCCTATTTGGGCAAGTCGCACTTGCTAGTAGCTAATGGTCCATTCCTAGGCTAAACATATATACTTTATTTTTCTAAAATTCAGGATAGTCTGGCAATCTTCCTGCTTAAGGGCAACTTGTTGGATTTTTCTGATAATGTCTAATCGCGGGGTCATGAGCTAGTGCAATAAAAATCGATGAATTTGAAAACTGGGTGTATAACCCTGTAGCCCTAGAGTCATACTTGTATTCAAATGATATTTAAAACCTATAAATTCACTCAACATTCGTGTTGACTTTAAGCATATATCTCAGGTGAATGAATACTGGCGTGCTGTGAAGGGTGGTGTCTTGAATAAGTTTTCATTCTATTAATAAAACTAGATCTTTGGGAAACCTGTGTTTGTACAGCGTATGTACAATTGTTTATTAACTCTGATTTAAATAAATGAATGATAACATTTGTTTTATAAAAGTGTCTTTTCGGCATTTTCTATTATTTTGAGTTTGGTACTATGAAGTAATACCTCAGATGAGCTTCCGTTGCTATATGCTAAAAATGGGGGTGTCATAGATTGGCATCAGAGCTTGCAGTTATAGAGAATAAGGTTTTTCCTAAACTATAACTGAGATTTTAAAAATTCAAGACTATCAGCCATCAATAGTGCCAGTGTAAGATTTTTATCCCTTTAGTAGCATATCTTATGTTATTATGTTATAAAAACTACAAGGATGTCTACTTCCTCCTATATTATCATTTCCGACGATGATGAAAGAAAAATCCCGATGTTCACTCCATCTCAAGCAGATGTGCGTGTTCCGAATATGTCTTTTTACGATACTCCTGAAGTACAAGAATATTTCTCACATCAAACTGAAGTGACGAATAGTACACCTTCACATACATCTCATTTTCTGTTACCTGAGGATCTTTATTCGTCTCCAAATCAAAGTCGCGAAGAGCCTTATGAAACTAAAGAGGTCTCTAGAGCATGGATTGTGGAAAAGCACGACCGGTGATTCTCTGCAATTGCAAGTCATCTCGATGAAATATCCTTAGAAGCTTTCAGAAGAGCGGAAAGTAATATCAGAAATTTAATAAGAGGAAGAAAAGAAATTGAAGAGCATTTAACGTAGTTGGAATATAAAATGGACGTTACTCGACGCCATAATATTAAACTCGGTAGAAGAATGCATCATTACGAAATAACAATGGCAAGACTTGATAATGAGAATCCTGAACTGAAAGAAGGACTTATGAGAACTGGGCTTTATTTAGAAACACTCGTCGAAGATCTTAAAACTACTCAACAATCTGACTCCGGATATATTTTGGACAGAATTGAGGAGATCAAAATGAGAAATTAAGCTTCGGAATCTAGTTTCAGTTTGTAAAATATGTACAGTTTCCTTTATATAACAGCGATGCTTATCGTGTAAATATGAACGATTAGTTATTAATAAATTAGAAAGTGTGATTTTGTTCTTAAAAACTCTTGTCATTTTGTCTTTGTTTTATCATAATTCTTATTATAAATCCTCATATATGAATTTGTTAATAAATTCGTCATTCATATTATGAATCCTCATATATGAAATTGTCAAAAGAATAAGAAATTAACAAATACCATATAATATATTAATTTTATTCCATACTCCATGTATGAAAATTCAAATAATATCAATCTTATCAAGTGTTATTATGTGGTAGGATAAGAGCATCAACATCTGCGACCGTAAATATGACACCTGAAGAAATAAAGCACTTGGTTACTGAGAGTGTGACTACAGCTTTGCAACCACAAGCCACCAATGTCGCTAGTGCAAGGAATGAAAATGCTGCTAGAAGAGAAGTTCCTGTGGAAAAAAGATGTACTTACAAATATTTCATGAACTGTCAGCCTTTTAACTATAAGGATCTAAAGGAGTTGTTGGACTTATCCCCTAGTTTGAGAGAACTGAATCAGTATTTGTTCGTAGTGACTGTTCTGAAGATTGTAAAGTGAAGTTTGCTAGGGGTACGTTAGTAGAAGAAGCTTTGTCTTGGTGGAATGCTTATGCACAACCCATTGGGATAGATCAAGCTTATCGTACTCTATGGAATGAATTCAAAAATCTGCTAATTAAGAAGTATTGTCCTCGCAATGAGATTAGGAAAATGGAGGAGGAATTTAATAAATTAGCAGTAAAGGAAAATAATCTTAAAGCTTATATCCGAAGATTTCCGGAATTAGCATTATTATGTCCTAATATGGTGCCTAATATGGTGCCTAATACTGAAAAGTTGATTGAAGCTTTTATTGGAGGATTTCCTAGAAGCATTGGAGGGAATCTTACCGCCTCTAAACCCCAAACTTTAGAGGAAGTTATCACTATTATTCAAAGGTTAATGGATCAAGTGATAAGGTATAATCATGCACCAATGGAAGTGAATAACAAGAGGAAGTTTGATGATAGGATGAATTTTCCTATTAATCGTAATTTATAGAAGAATATTTTTCGTAATTATAATCAAGGCAATAATCGTCAATAGCAAAACAAAAGAAATAATGTTTCGAAAGTTTATGCTGTAACTACGAACAATGGATATAATGGAAGACAACCCTTTTGTGAGAAATGTTCTCTACATCACACAAGGTTTTGCACTATCAAGTGTCAGAATTGTGGAAAAACAGGCATCAAACAAGATTCTACAGAAGTAAAGGACCAGCTACTTGGAGTAATCAAACTCCGGTAACTAAGGTTTCCATAAATGTGGAGAAAAAGGGCATCTGGTAAATGAGTGCCGTAAAGAGAGAAACAACAGAGGAAAAGCTTATTTGCTGAACAATACTCATCAAGATTAGAATACGGTTACGGGTATGTTTCATCTAAATCAACATCCGGTTAAAGTAATATTTGACTCAGGAGCTGATAGAAGTTTCATATATGTTATAATTGCTGCTAAGTTAGATATACCGATTATTTCCATTAATACTATGTATGATGTAGAATGGCTGATGGAAAAATAATTAGCACTAATACCGTTATTCGATGATGTATCACTACTTTATTACGTCAACCCTTTGAAATAGACCTTATGCCAATTAAGCTCGGTAGAATTGACGTAGCCATAGGGATGGATTGGTTATCTAAATACCAATGCAAAAATCTTATGTGACGAGAAGGCCGTTCATATTCTTATTAACGGTGAAGTTTTGGTTGTCCATGGTGAGCGAAGAAAGACTCGACTAAATCTCATCTCATGCTTAAAGATAAATAAGTATGTATACTGAGGTAGTCAAGTTTTCATTGTTCAAGTGACGGAGAAACTGCAAGAAGTGAAGCGACTAGAAGATATTCCGATAGTTTGAGATTTTCTCGAAGTATTTCCCGAGGAATTACCAGGTTTGCCACTTGAACGTCCAGTTGAATTCCAGATAGATTTGATACCAGGAGCAACACCAGTTGCTAAAGTGTCTTATCCATTAGCACCTTCGGAAATGCAAGAATTGTTAAGTCAAATCCAAGAACTAACTGATCCATGATTTATTAGACCAAGTATATCGCCATGGGGAGCTCTAGTCTTATTTGGGAAAAAGAAAGATGGGTATTTTAGGATGTGTATCGATTATCGTGAGTTAACCGAACTTACTATAAATAATCGTTACCCATTACCCAAAATCAACGATTTATTTGATCAACTTCAAGGATCAAGCATATATTTGAAAATTGATTTACGGTTAGGTTATCATCAATTAAGAGTTAAGGAAGACGCTATTCCCAAAACTGCTTTTAGGACACGATACGGACATTATGAATTTCAAGTTATGCCTTTTGGTTTAACCAATGCACCAACTGTTTTCATGGACCTCATGAACAGAGTGTGTAATCCTTACTTGGATAAATTTGTAATCGTGTTTATCGATGATATTCTTATTTACTTTCGTAATTGAGAAGAACATTCCAAGCATATTGGTATATTTCTCGAGTTACTTAAGAAGGAGGATTTATATGCTAAGTGTCATAAGTGCGAATTTTGGATCAGTGTTGTTCAATTCCTAGGACATGTCATTGATAGCCAAGGTATTTGTGTGGATCCTACAAAGATTGAGGCGGTGAAAAATTAAAGTAAGCCTAGTACGCCTACAGAAGTTAGACAATTTTTAGGACTTGTTGGGTATTATCGAAGATTTATCGAAGGTTTTTCAAATATTGCTAAAGCTTTGGCAGAATTGACTCAGAAGAATAAACTGTTTGTCTAGGGAGATAGTCAAGAGATAGCTTTTTAATTATTGAAGCATAAGTTGTGTAAAGCACCTATCCTAGCATTACCAGAAGGTAATGATGACTTTATCGTTTACTATGATGCATCTATTCAAGGAGTGGGAGTAGTGCTTATGCAAAGGAATAAAGTTATTGCTTATGCATCAAGGCGGCTTAAACAGAACGAGAAGAATTATACTACTCATGATCTAGAATTAGGAGCGGTAATATTTGCTTTTAAGATCTATAGACATTACCTCTATGGTACCAAGTGTGTAGTATTTACCGATCACAAGAGTCTTCAATATATTCTTCATCAGAGAGAATTGAATATGCGACAGAGACTTTGGTTAGAATTACTTGCTGATTACGATTGTGAAATTCGTTATCAGCCAAGTAAAGCAAATGTAGTAGCTGGTGCTTTAAGTCGAAAAGAACGTGTTAAGACGTTACGAGTTAAATCATTAATGATAACTCTTTTACCGAAGTTACCTACCCAAATTCTCGAAGCGCAAGAAGAAGCACTTAAAGTAGAGAATGTTGGAGCTGAGAAATTAAGACGAATGGATAGTGAATTTGAAGTTCATCAAGATGGAATTCGTTGTATTAAAAATCATAGTTGGTTACTGATAGGTGTGTAAACACCCATCCTTTTTACCACTTAATTACAATAATTACCGATCCAAAACGTGTATTTTATGTCTTTTATGTCGTAATTATGCGTGGTTTGTGTTTTTGTTGTGATTTAGGACGAAAAGGTGAAAAGTGGCGAAAACACGGCATTCACGGGCTTTTATCGAAGAAAAAGACGAAAGACGAAGTCAAGAAGTCAAGAGTGCAAAAAGAACGGAATTCCAAGACCAATTCTGAAGATTTATCGAAGAAAAAGTCAAAATACGGAAGTTTATCAAAAGCCGAAAAACTCAAGTCTAATTTATTGAAGAATTAAAAGACAAGTTTAAAGAAATCGCGAGCCAAAAGTCATTAAAGTCCAAGATTAAAGAAGATTAGAAGGTTTAAGGACTAATGGTGCAATTAACAAAAGATTAAGAAGAGAAGGACTAAGCATGCAATTAAGGAGAAAGGAAAGAGGTGAGGAAGCTTCCTAAGCACTCCCTAATCCTCCCCTATATATAGATTAGACTAGATTAGCATTTTTCTTTGTTGGCTGATAGTGACAATTAGTTCTTCCATTTTACTTACCTTGTCATTTACTTTTCATGTCCATTTAAATACCTTGTCTTGCACCTTAATTACCTTTAATTTCAAGTAAGTTTCCATTTACTTTTCTTGTCAATCTTTACTTTATCTTGTTAATCTCTTATCTGCCTTTCTTTATTTGATCTTAATCTTTATGTTGATTTGTTCATGTTCATGTTCTTGATTTTTACTGATTTATTTAAGTGGGTTTTGATTATTTTGATTAGTTTTGTTAGTTTGATTGTTTTGGATTGATTGTTTATGATTAATAGTTGTTTAGTGATTAGTTTGATTTAATCTTGTGGTTGATTTTGCTTAATTTTTATTAGATCCGTGTCTTTTTCTTGTTCCTTGTTCTTCGCTTGTGTTGTTACTGTATTCCCAGGTTCTGATCTTCCCAGATATTCCGAACGAAGGATTTCAAAGGGTGTTCATCCAGAATATTGGATATTCCGGATCAGTTGAGTTTATTCGGAATAATATTTATTCCGCATCAAGGTGTTTTATTCGGAATATTAAAACATTCCGAATCAAGGTGCTTTATTCGGAATAATATTCCGGATCAACCAAAAGTTCCAGATCAACCTTTTATTCCGGATCAGCAGGATATTCCGGATCAACCTAACATTCTGAATCAAATAATATTCCAGATCAAGCAAGTTCATCCGGAATAATTTATTATTCCAGATCAAGGAGTTTATTCGGAATATTTTGACATTCCGAATCAAGGGTTCTATTCAGAATACTATTCCGGATCAAGAATTATTCCGGATCAAGCGCAATATTCCCCATCAAGGTTTTATTCCGAATAGAGAAGTTATTCCGGATAGGTGACATATTCCGAGTAAGCAATTTATTCCGGATCAAAGACTTTGGTTGATATTCCGAGTAAAGAAAAACATTCCGAACGAAGGTGACATTCCGGATGAATGTTTATTAATACAAGAAATTTTAACACCTCAAAGTATCAAAGTTCGTTATAGTTCCGAATCTTTTCGAATTGAAAACCGGTCTTAAGTGCGACTCAATCGTCTTTTGGTGAATCAAGAGAATGGTTGGTTTGTTTGTTTTAATCTAATAACAAGTAATTAAAGTGTCGTTAAGTAAATGGAAGTTAAAATATTAATATTGAATTGACGAGTAAAATATTGCATATAAACGTAAAGGTGACAATGGGAAAAGTACTAACTCACTAAATAAAACTAACACTTTGAAAGTTTTCAGAAAAATAAAAGGTACTATAAGAAAGTGTTATCGAAGGAAACCAAAAACAAGCCAAAAAGGAGCCCGATCGGAATGTATTCCGATCGGATGGTCGGAATGGTGGGGAGAAGTGACACAATCGGAAAAGAGGGACAAGGGGTGAATCGGAAAGTGGGATTAGGACCCCAATCGGAATGTGCAAACTTACCCAAATCGGAATATAAGAAATATTAGCAATCGGAATATCCAAAGTCACACGAATCGGAATGATGCTTGAAGTCTCAATCGGAATAGGTTAAATACTACCAATCGGAAAACACAACAAACGATACCGTCGGAATGTTTGCAAATCAATCCAATCGGAATGCAGGGCAAACGACCAATCGGAAAGGGTAAACCCTAATCCGATTGGGTAAATCGGAATGAGGGAAAGGGGCCAATCGGAATAGGAAGTAACAAACTTTCCTAAAATCAAGGAAACTGGTTAGATGGTGTACCGGTAGGAAAACCAATCGGAAAAGGGAGTAACAAACCCTCCTTTCCGAAATCTATGGAAAAGGAATAAGCTAGGAAATAAGCTAACTTTTACAAGCCAATTCCAAAACTTATAAATCCAAAATACTTAACCGAATCAAATAAGCACTTTATTCAACTTATCTAACTCGAAATTAAGTAATTTTTTAGATCAAACCATAAAAACATCAACTTTTTAATAAACTTTTTAATAAGAAAAATAAGATAATCATAAAAATAAGCCAATAAGCACAAAAGTCTTAAAGCTTAATCAAATGAAAACTTATAAAATGATCAAAAGATTAACTTTTTAGCATGAAATCAATTAGAACAACACGGATCACATGATAATCACACCACAATCAACCTTAAATCAAAGAAAAGTAGAATGAGATTAAGAAATAAAAGCTTAAAATGAACTTGATTAATAAAAATAAGCAATACAAAAGTGTTTAATCTTGAAATATAAAAAGAAAAAGATGAACTAGTGAGAGAAAGTTTAAGACTTTCTCTCTCTAAAAACTAAAAGTGAAAAAATTAACTAAAAAACTCTAACCACCCTCCTAATGACTATTAGGAGGGTATTTATAGGGAAGGTGGAAGGAGTGCATGTGTTGCATCTTCTTTCTTGCTTTCTTCACGTTTTCTCGACTCGATTTTAATTCTTCGTCTTTGTCGTCTCGGGATTTGAACTTGTCTTTTAATTTTCTTCTTCTATTAGACTTAAGTTCTTCGACTTCGTTAAACTTCCGTCTTTTGACTGTTTCTTCGATAAATCTTCAGAATAGGTCTTGGACTTCCGTTCTTTTTGCACTCTTGATCTTTTGACTTCGTCTTTTTCCCGTTTTCTTCAGTAAAAGCCCGTGAAAGCCCGTGTTTTCTTCCTTTTTCATATTTAGGTCCTAAAACACAATAAAAACACAAACCACGCATAATTCCGCCTTTTACGACATAAATCACATGTTTTGGTCTTGTTATTATTGGGAATAAGTGGTAAAAGGATAAGTGTTTTCACACTTATTAAATCCCCTACACTTGACCATTGCAATGCCCTCATGCAATGCATTAATTTTTAAAGCACGGTTTACATTCTCCATCATAAATAACCCACCTTGGCCTTTATTAAATACTAAACATAAAAGATAGAAATAAGTAAAGAAATTAAAAACTTACATTGGGTTTTGGCGGCCATGAACATTTATCATCCTCAAGTTTCACGTTCCCCATACCAAGCTTAGAAACGAGATCATTGTTATTATAAGTTAGCAAACTATCACGAACTCATGTGGGCCAATAATTCACTTAGACTCCCTTATTCCTAGGTGTATCTCTTATATTTTATTTTTGTCTTGAATGATCACGAGGATGCATTGTTTGACTTATTTCGATAGTTATTTAGTCCGAAAATAAGGTGAACGATTTAATCAATAGTTAGCTAAAGGACCAAATCTTTTAAAACTGCTTCTCGGGATATCAGAAAGTTCATATCTTGGCATAACTTGGTTCGCGATTTGAGACCTTTCTCGGGCCGATATTTGGCAGCGAATTCATACTTCGAATCTTTGAGAGACGTTCTTGAAATTATGGTCTTCTCTTCATATTAGGAATTTCTTCACTTGAGGTTTTTGAGAGATTCTTCATCTTTGGACCACGACTTCTTCATTTTTCTCCAATCTTTATTTTGGACTTTGATTTACAACGATCCGCCTCCTTTTAGGACTTGGATCTATTTATCCTCATACCTTGTTAGGGTCTTTTCGGATAGACTTCTCCATGACTTTTGGGGAGTTCTTGCTTTTCGTCGTGTGTCTTGATCCTTCATATTGATTTTCGATAAATGATTTTTCACATCACTTTTGGATCTTTAGCAACAAAATGTAGCCCTCATGCCTTGTTAGGGCCTTTTCGGACTCGCCAATCTTCGCGCCCCGCTTCATAAGTTATGCCTTGGCTATGAACTCTCGTCATTACCGAGCAACTTTTAAACGATCTGGGGCTAGAAGCTAAGTAACCTTTTAAATCGTACAACCTTATTTATTAGCAGATAAATTTATTAACAAGCGGAGGGAGAATAGGCTCATAATTAACTCACATAAATCCACAAAAGAATACCGAACTTATAATTGACTCTATCATCTCTCGTTCTCCACAGTTTAAAATCTCAAAGAATGAGACTCGTGGATGCTTAGCCTATTAAATCAAAGTTTTGGGTTTTCGAGTCGCCTATAGGATCTTGCAAATTCTTAGACTTTTTCAAGTTTAGAAATTGCATTTTAAAGTTCCCTTGATAAACGACTCTCTAGGATCAATTATAGGAACTTGCGAAAAGTTCTTGTTCTTAACCCGTGAGGGTTAAGACTTTCGCGTTTTATAGCTCCCTATATAAAAGCCTAGCAAAACTTGACTTAAACACGTTAAGGATACTAGCTAGAGTAAACTTAGGCAAGTAAACTCGGGTTGAGTCAAAATGTTCATGACTAAGAAAAATCTAAAACCACTTTATTAAAAATTTATTCTAGCAAAGGAAACATAACAAAGGCAAATACAACTATACAACTAGGCCAAAATAGATTAAAAATTTTGAAAAATGTCGAAAAATCAAATTTTCCGGTTAAAATGAGGGCAAATTCATGGAAAAGACCACTTACTTCGATAGAAGTCCCCCCTACACTTGAGATAAACATTGTCCTCAATGTTTAAGCATGTGGGAGTAAACTCCCCTACACTTAGGACATTGTGCACTTTGTTTAAATCTTGCTAAGGAAAGGACAACTAAAGTGAATTCAATGTGAACATATAGAATATGAAATATTGAATCACAAGAGTTTAGGATAGAACCGGGAAGATGGAAACACGGTATCACGGTTCGTCAAAAGTCATCAAGATGCTCTCTGAAACTTAAATCCCTACACAGCACAAGAAACAAGACAACAAACATATGCGGGGCTCCCCCTACACTTATTATGAAAGCAGTAAAGGATAGAACACGGGTTGCCTCCCGAGAAGCGCTTGTTTTTGTTCACCGAGTCATGAGCCTGACTCGACCCAATTTTAGTTCATGGGGAACGTGGTGAGGAATGGAATCATCTCTTGAGAGATGTCCTCACCAAAGTACAGCTTCAGACGCTGGCCATTCACCTTGAAATTGGGCCCATTCGGCTGGGAAAGCTCAATGGTCCCATACGGAAAGATTTTGGCGACGGTGAATGGACCAGTCTAGCGGCTCTTCAACTTGCCAGAGAAGATCTTCAACCGAGAGTTAAAGAGTAGAACTTGATCTCCAACGTGGAACTCTCGGTTCTTGATTTTAGCATCGTGGATCCTCTTCGTCTTCTCCTTGTAGATCAGCGAGTTCTCATAAGCTTCATTCCTCAGTTCATTTAGCTCGTTGAGTTGAATCTTTCGATGATCACCGGCTTTAATGATGTCGAAGTTCGCCCATTTCAAGGCCCAGTGCGCCTTATGTTCTAGCTCGATGGGTAGGTGGCAGGCTTTCCCGTACACAAGACGATAAGGTGTACAACCGATCGGGGTCTTGTAAGCAGTACGAAAAGCCCACAGAGCATCATCTAACTTATCGGCCCACGTGGCGCGATGCTCTCCCACAGTACGCTCCAAAATTCTCTTCAAGCCACGATTGGAAATTTCGGCTTGCCCATTGGTTTGGGGATGATAGGCGGTGGAAAGACGGTGAGTGACACCATACTTTGCCATGACTCTTGCAAATTGATCGTTGCAAAAATGAGTCCCGCGGTCACTGATGATAGCACGAGGAACGCCAAATCGAGCGAAAAGCTGCTTCAAAAAGTTCACAACCACCCTCGCATCGTTCGTAGGAAGAGCCTTAGCTTCAACCCATTTAGAGACGTAGTCGACGGCGACGAGGATGTACTTGTTCCCTTTAGATGATGGAAATGGCCCCATAAAGTCGATGCCCCATACATCAAAGATTTCACATTCCTGTATGAAATTTTGAGGCATCTCATCCTTATGTGTGATCTTGCCTTGACGTTGGCAAGCATCACAATGCTTAACCATTTCGTGCGTGTCACGATAAATGGTGGGCCAGTAGAATCCGGAATCAAACACTTTCTTAGCGGTGTAGTTGGGACCAAAGTGACCACCGGTGGGTCCTTTGTGGCAAGCTTGGAGGATGTCAAAAGCTGCCGGTCCGTCAACACATCGACGAATAATCAGATCAGCACACTGTTTGAATAGATAAGGGTCATCCCAAAAGTAAGTCTTAACATCGTTCAAGAACTTCTTCTTTTGTTGGGATGTTAACCCTTGGATGAGAATACCACCCGCTAAGTGGTTTGCAATGTCTGCAAACCACGGGGTGCCATCGAGATTGAGATTTATAGACATTAGAGTCTCCAGGGGGAAAGAGTCATTGATCTCTTTGTTCGGATGATCCCCCTGATATGGATCCTCAAGTCGACTCAGATGATCCGCGGCCAGGTTTTCGGCTCCCTTCTTATCACGAATTTCAATGTTGAATTCTTGAAGGAGCAAAACCCAGCGAAGAAGTCTTGGCTTAGAATCGTTCTTTGTCATCAAGTACTTCAACGCGGAATGGTCCGTGTATACGATGGTGGTGGATAAAACAAGATAGGGGCGAAATTTCTCAAAAGCATAGACAACAGCTAAAAGCTCTTTTTCGGTTGTCGTATAATGCAATTGAGCCCCCGTCATTGTTTTGCTAGCGTAGTGGATTGGTTGGAAATGTTTATTCACACGTTGGCCCAAAACCGCACCAATAGCAAAGTCGCTAGCATCACACATCAATTCAAAAGGGAGCTCCCAATTTGGGGTAACCAAGACCGGTGCCTTAGTTAGCTTATCTTTAAGAAGATTGAAGGCTTCGAGACACTCTTTAGAAAAGATAAAAGGAGTATCTTTTTCCAAGAGGTGGGTCATCGGGCGAGCGATTTTAGAGAAATCCTGAATGAATCTACGATAGAAGCCCGCATGACCCAAAAAGCTTCTCACACCCTTCACAGTTGAAGGTGGAGGTAATTTGGCTATGACATCAACTTTAGCACCGTCAACTTCAAGACCGGCTTTAGAGATTTTGTGTCCTAGCACAATGCCTTCTTTTACCATAAAATGGCATTTTTCCCAATTCAGAACAAGGCGAGTGTCTTCGTACCGCTTAAGCATACGTTCCAAATTGGCAAGGCAAGCAGAGAAGGAATCCCCGAAGACCGAGAAATCATCCATGAAGACTTCCATGGTTTGCTCAACCATGTCATGGAAGATCGCCAACATGCACCTTTGGAAAGTCCCGGGGGCATTGCATAAGCCAAAAGGCATTCGTTTATAAGCAAATGTGCCGTAGGGACAAGTGAATGTTGTCTTCTCTTGATCTTGGGGATCGATGGGTATTTGAAAATAACCCGAGAAACCATCCAAAAAGCAGTAATATTCATTACCAGCTAGACGTTCAAGCATTTGGTCCATAAAAGGTAGAGGGAAATGATCCTTTCTCGTGGCATCATTGAGTTTGCGGTAGTCTATACAAACTCTCCACCCAGTAACGAGACGGGTGGGAATCAACTCGTTGTTTGCATTGGGCACAACGGTGATACCACCTTTCTTAGGCACACTATGGACTGGACTAACCCACGGTGAATCCGAAATAGGGTAAATCATACCCGCATCAAGAAGTTTGATAACCTCTTTTTTGATGACTTCATGGATTTTAGGATTCACCCTTCTTTGATTTTGAATTGTGGGCTTAAAGTCGTCCTCCATGAGAATTTTATGTGTGCAGAAGTGAGGATCAATTCCGCGGATGTCGGAGATTTTCCAAGCGATAGCGCGTTTATGCTTCTTCAACACAGCGACAAGTCGGGCTTTTTCGTCTTCTTTCAGATCCTTTGCGATGATGACCGGTAGCTTCTCGTCGTCTTCCAGGAAAACGTACTCGAGATGAGGAGGTAGGTCCTTAAGCTCAAGAGTAGGAGGATCCTTAATCGATGGTGAAACTAACGATGGATCATCATTAGTCACCTCTTTAGGATCAGGAGGAGAGAATGGGTCCTCATTGAGAAGTCTCTCAATAGTATTAATGTCTTCATCCCAATTTTTGGACAAATTATCATACTTAATATCGAGAGGACCCAAACTAGCTTCGAAGTCATCCAAATCACTTTCTCCAAAAGGAGTCAATGCTGGGGCAATTGAGGCAACGGTCTCAACATTGGGTAGAGAAGAAAGAGTACTTTTGCAAGCATCATGAAAATGTTCTTCACAAGCCTCATCGAGAACATCAATAGCATTAACACTCTCATATGAATAAGGTTGCTTAGAAATCTTACCCATGTTGAAGACTATTTTATCGTCACCAACTCTCATGATTATTTCGCCTGCGGCTACATCAATAAGAGTGCGACCGGTCCTCAGAAATGGACGTCCAACGATTAATGGAACACGGGGATCCATTTCGTAATCAACGACGACAAAATCCGCCGGAAAGGTGAATTTGTCAACGCCAACAAAGACATCTTCAGCTATCCCCACTGGATAAGCAACCGTACGGTTGGCTAATTCCAAAGTCATTTTGGTGGGGACTAGCTCGGGGAGAGATAATTGCTTCCAAACACTTAAAGGCATTAAGTTAATACTGGCACCTAAATCGGCTAGGGCCATGCAATTCTCTACTCCCGGGAAGTTGCAAGGAATCAAGAAGCGACCCGGATCACCAAGTTTGGTGGGCAATTGCCTTAAGAGTACTGCGGAACAATTCTCATTAAGGTGGGTCTGAGCAATGTCCAGAAGCTTTTCCTTATCACTTAAAAGATCTTTAAACATCTTAGCGTATTTGGGCATGTGAGCGAGAGCCTCGGCAAAGGAGATGTTAAAATTCAATTGTTTGAACATTTTAAGGAAGTTCGAAACCTGAATATCATCCTTGCTCTTTTGCTTCTCTTTCCTCAACCTTGAGGGATAAGGTATATTGGATGAAGAAGAAGGCTTTAATGGAGTAGGATCACTCACAACCACGGGTGGTGGGGAAATGGGGATAGAAGGTGAAGGAGGTGAAGAAAGTTGCTCTTTTTCCTTGTTCACAATCACCGGTGGAGGTGTAGGAAGCTCGGGTTCCATATAACCTTTTCCACTACGAGTGGTGATTGCTTTCATCTCCCCTCTTGGATTCGCAACGGTATTACTCGGAAGAGTACCCGAAGAAGAGGGTTGATTACCTTGGATGAGCGAACTAATCATATCACGAAGGTGAAGAGCTTGATTGTTAAAAGAGTTTTGCATGTTTGCATTCATTGTATCATTGTGTTTGGCCATATCATTCCTTAGCTCGGCTCGAATATCGTTCCCTTGCTTTGCCATTTCTCCCTTCAAGTTGCGGACTTGACTCTGAAGATTCGTCACTAGCTCTCGATTAGTCTTCATGAATGTCTCGACTTCTGGATTCACTGCCATCGGTTGATTGAGAGGTGGAGCCTGGTAAGCTTGAGAGTTTCCTTGAGTTGGGTATGGGTTTCTTTGGGATTGATACTGATTGTTTGCACGAGGTTGGGATTGATTGTAGCTTTGTTGTTGGTTTTGGTTTGCAGGAGGAAATCCGGGAGGAGCAAGATAATTGTTGGATCGATAACTTAGCAAGTTACGGTCTCCTTGAGGGCGAGCTTGATAGCCTCCCGTGGGATAAGTACCATATGCTGCGTTAACGTCTTCAGAATAATTTCTTTGGGTAGAAGGACAATCATTATAAGAGTGAGGGCCACCACATGTGTCACAAGAAATAGCAACGGCTTTAGCTTGTTGAAAGTGGTTTGTGGCCATGGCCATGAAATTCTTGTTCATTTCAGCGAGTTGTCGAGAAATTTCAGACATTTCAGGATTGGAGGTAGTAGAAGAAACATTGACTCTCGAGTTAGATCTTGAGGATGCGGATGAATCCCAATTCTTGTGGTGAGTAGTCATGTTTTCAATCAACTCTCGACACTCCTCCGGTCTCCTTTTCATAAAAGTACCACCGGCGGCGGCATTGATCGTGTCACGATCACGAAAAGTGAGACCATTGTAGAAGGTGTCAATGAGAGTGACGGGGAGCATATTGTGATTAGGACAGCGGTCGATCAAATCATTGTAGCGTTCCCAAGCATCGAAAAGCGATTCATCATTCTCTTGTATAAATCCACTGATTTGGTTACGAAGGCTAGTGACCATGGATGGGGGAAAGTAGCGCGATAAAAAGCGTTGAGTCATGTCGTTCCATGTATGAATAGAATTCTTAGGAAGACGGTCAAACCATTTTTCGGCATGGTGAGAAAGCGAGTGTGGAAAAAGTTGAAGGCGAAGGTCATCCATAGAAACACCGGGGCATTTCATGCTTTGGGTAATTGTAATGAATTTGTCTAGGTGTTTGTTGGCATCATCATCCGGAATTCCACGAAACGGGTTCGTTTGCACTTGTTGTATCATGTGATGCTTCAACGAAAACTCCTGGGCCGTGACGTGCATTGGCGCAATCGGGCCTCCGCGTCCGTTCATGGTGGGTTGGCACAATTCCTCCATGGTTCGTAAATCAGGTAGAAGGACATTGTTGTTGTTGTTATTGTTGTGGTTGTTATTCAAATTATTTTGAGGTGGGTGATTATTGTTGTTATTAACACCAGCCATTTCTAAATCTTCAAGATTCTCGGGCGCAGAATAGTTTGTAGATCTAGTACGCATGCACCTGCAGAAGAAAAATATACACAAGGAATATCTATAAAATCTTTTTGGTTTTTATAGGTTTTTTATTGTTTTTGTATTTTTGAAGAGTTTTATAATTTTTATGGATTTTTGAAAATTTTTTATAGCTAATGAAAATAACCTTCAAAGAACGGATCCCAAAATTCAATGCGTCTCTCACTAGAAACCGTTTATCTTAACGAAAAGAGCCGGCAGCGGCGCCATTTAATACAAGAAATTTTAACACCTCAAAGTATCAAAGTTCGTTATAGTTCCGAATCTTTTCGAATTGAAAACCGGTCTTAAGTGCGACTCAATCGTCTTTTGGTGAATCAAGAGAATGGTTGGTTTGTTTGTTTTAATCTAATAACAAGTAATTAAAGTGTCGTTAAGTAAATGGAAGTTAAAATATTAATATTGAATTGACGAGTAAAATATTGCATATAAACGTAAAGGTGACAATGGGAAAAGTACTAACTCACTAAATAAAACTAACACTTTGAAAGTTTTCAGAAAAATAAAAGGTACTATAAGAAAGTGTTATCGAAGGAAACCAAAAACAAGCCAAAAAGGAGCCCGATCGGAATGTATTCCGATCGGATGGTCGGAATGGTGGGGAGAAGTGACACAATCGGAAAAGAGGGACAAGGGGTGAATCGGAAAGTGGGATTAGGACCCCAATCGGAATGTGCAAACTTACCCAAATCGGAATATAAGAAATATTAGCAATCGGAATATCCAAAGTCACACGAATCGGAATGATGCTTGAAGTCTCAATCGGAATAGGTTAAATACTACCAATCGGAAAACACAACAAACGATACCGTCGGAATGTTTGCAAATCAATCCAATCGGAATGCAGGGCAAACGACCAATCGGAAAGGGTAAACCCTAATCCGATTGGGTAAATCGGAATGAGGGAAAGGGGCCAATCGGAATAGGAAGTAACAAACTTTCCTAAAATCAAGGAAACTGGTTAGATGGTGTACCGGTAGGAAAACCAATCGGAAAAGGGAGTAACAAACCCTCCTTTCCGAAATCTATGGAAAAGGAATAAGCTAGGAAATAAGATAACTTTTACAAGCCAATTCCAAAACTTATAAATCCAAAATACTTAACCGAATCAAATAAGCACTTTATTCAACTTATCTAACTCGAAATTAAGTAAATTTTTAGATCAAACCATTAAAACATCAACTTTTTAATAAACTTTTTAATAAGAAAAATAAGATAATCATAAAAATAAGCCAATAAGCACAAAAGTCTTAAAGCTTAATCAAATGAAAACTTATAAAATGATCAAAAGATTAACTTTTTAGCATGAAATCAATTAGAACAACACGGATCACATGATAATCACACCACAATCAACCTTAAATCAAAGAAAAGTAGAATGAGATTAAGAAATAAAAGCTTAAAATGAACTTGATTAATAAAAATAAGCAATACAAAAGTGTTTAATCTTGAAATATAAAAAGAAAAAGATGAACTAGTGAGAGAAAGTTTAAGACTTTCTCTCTCTAAAAACTAAAAGTGAAAAAATTAACTAAAAAACTCTAACCACCCTCCTAATGACTATTAGGAGGGTATTTATAGGGAAGGTGGAAGGAGTGCATGTGTTGCATCTTCTTTCTTGCTTTCTTCACGTTTTCTCGACTCGATTTTAATTCTTCGTCTTTGTCGTCTCGGGATTTGAACTTGTCTTTTAATTTTCTTCTTCTATTAGACTTAAGTTCTTCGACTTCGTTAAACTTCCGCCTTTTGACTGTTTCTTCGATAAATCTTCAGAATAGGTCTTGGACTTCCGTTCTTTTTGCACTCTTGATCTTTTGACTTCGTCTTTTTCCCGTTTTCTTCAGTAAAAGCCCGTGAAAGCCCGTGTTTTCTTCCTTTTCCATATTTAGGTCCTAAAACACAATAAAAACACAAACCACGCATAATTCCGCCTTTTACGACATAAATCACATGTTTTGGTCTTGTTATTATTGGGAATAAGTGGTAAAAGGATAAGTGTTTTCACACTTATTATTTATTCCGAATAAGGGTATTATTCCGGATGAGCTGATTTTCAGGTTCTTTTAATTTCAGTTTTTAATTTTCTGCTTTTTAATTTCAAGCTTTATTTTTCCCGCCTTTTTACTTAGTCGCACTTTAAGTTTATTTGCCTTAGATTTATTTTAGCCTTGCCTTAGTTTTAAGTTTTAGTTGCATTTTAAGTTTTCCTTAGATAGTTTTAAGTTTGCGTTATTTGCTTTTAGTGCCTTTTAATTTTCACCACGCTTTTAAATACTTGCCCTTTACTTTAAGTTAGACTTAGATTTACATTACTGCACTTTTACTTTAAAGTTTTGCACTTTTATTTTATAAACAATCAAAAATATTTGTTTCACCAAAAACAATAGAGTCATACTTTGAACTGGAAATTAATTCGTTAAGATACCGAGAACAAGAACTTTAATTTTTATACGGGCAAAAGCCGTACATTAAAATGGCACCGCTGTCGGCTCTTTTCGTAAAGATTAACGGTTTTCTGTGAGAGACGCGTTGCTTTTTGGGATCCGTTCACTTGTGAGCGTTATTTTTCTTGCATAAAAATTTAAAAAAAAAACCATAAAAATTAAAAATTGATAAAAATCCATAAAAATTAAAAATTTCAAAAATCCAAAAAGATTTTATTTTTATTGTGTATATATATTGTCTTTGTGTTTCGTATTGTTTTCTTTTGCCTTTGTAGGTGTATGCGTACTAGATCTTTTAATTATCAAGAGCCCGAGACTCAAGAAGATTTAAGTATGGCAGGTGTTAACAACAACAATAATCCACCGCACCTTAATAATAACAACAATGTTCTTCCACAGCCCGAATGGAGGAGCTTTGTCAACCTACCATGTTTGGACGAGGAGGACCGATTGCGCCGATGCAAATCACGGCTTCGGAGTTTTCGATGAAGCACCATATGATTCAGCAAGTGCAAACTAATCCATTCGTCGGAATCCCTGATGATGATGCCAACAAACATCTCGACAAGTTCATTACAATCACCCAAAGCATGAAGTTGCCGGGTGCCACAATGGATGTTCTTCGCCTTCAACTCTTTCCACATACTTTATCACACCATGCCGAGAAATGGTTTGATCGTCTCCCAAAGAATTCAATTCATACTTGGGATGACATGACTCAACGCTTTTTGTCGCGCTACTTTCCACCATCCATGGTCACGAGCCTTAACAATCAAATCAGTGGTTTCATCGTAGGACCACCTATCCCGCCCCCATCATCTACACCTCCTCCACCACCATTCATCCCTACTCCTCCTACACCTAGTATTAGTACACCATTACCGTCTCCGCCTCGTCATGACGATGTTTCCAAGAAGAACCCTTCAACATCTCAACCTTTTCCTACACCTATACCTTCACCACCCAAACCTAATATCCCTTATCCTTCTCGCTTAGGCAAGACCAACGAGCTAACCAAGAATGACTGTCAAGTGTCAAGCTATGTGAAGATGCTCTCTCAAATGAAAATCAACATTAACCTTGTTGAAGCACTTGTCCACATGCCGAAATTTGTCAAAGCATTCAAGGAATTGCTTAACAAGAAGGAGAAGTTGATTGAGCTCGCCAACACACGCTTAAATGAAAACTGCTCTGCAGTTATTCTTAAAGAACTTCCGGAAAAGCTTGGAGATCCCGGTCGTTTTGTGTTGCCTTGCATTTTTAACAAAACCGAAGAATTTACTGCCCTAGCTGATCTCGGGGCAAGTATTAATCTTATGCCTTTGAGTGTTTGGAAAACACTATCATTACCCGACCTTACTCCAACAAAGATGACTCTTGAACTTGCAAATCGCACTCTCTCTTACCCCGTTGGTATTGCCGAAGACATGTTTATTAAAGTTGGCACATTTACTTTCTCGGTCGACTTTGTGGTTGTTGATTATGAAATGGACCCTCGTATTCCTTTAATACTTGGTCGGCCATTCTTGAGAACCAGACGAGCTCTAGTTGATGTTGCCGAAGGTGAGTTAATCTTAAGAGTCGGGAATGATGCGCAAGTTTTCAAAACGGGGAAGCTTACAAACAAATCCTATGGACGAGAATCTGCGAATATGATTATTGTGCCCGATGATGTTGTCATCTACAACAATCCTCTATTCGAGTCTTGCATTGATAATCCACTGTTTCAAGATGATGTGGATGATTCTCTCTCCAATTTGGAACCTTCTCCCATTTACGATTCTCCACCGATCTTTGATGCTTATGATGATGATTCTAGCTCAGATTCGGATGAGTTTAATGATTGTACTTCCGAGTATCCCGAGATGCCCACTTACGATGATTTTGATGAGGCCGATACTCTTTCGAGCAATTTTTCACATGATGAAGATCCTCCACCATCACTCGATCCTACTTTGGACGACTACTCATTTGAGGAAGACTTCTCTACATTCCTCAATACTTACTTCCCTCATGAGAGTGATGCTCCTCCTTTGGACTTTGAAGATTATCGTCTTGATCCTACTTTGGATTTGAAGAAAATACTTTCAAAGGAGAAGAAACCGGTCGACACCACCATCCGCAGCATGTATGAGTTAACACCTCTTTGTCCACCTTCTGAGGACGAGGTTGTGCATCTTCTTCGCGGATCTTCTTCCCATTCTGCTGAGCCTGAGTGCTATTTTCCCCTAAAGGAAAAGGTGTTCGACCCCGGTATCGATATTCTACAGCCATCTCAGTATCCACCTGATGAAATAAAATGAAATATCTTTGGAACTTATGGAAATCTGCTTGCACCACTTCACCCTTGCTTCCACCATGCTCCATCTTTGCATAAGGGAACCTTGCCTACTCTTCTTTGGCTTGCCTTGTTCGCCTTAAGCTTGTGCTATTTGATGGACGAAAACTATGTCTTTGATCCTGGTGGATATGTTTCATGCTTCTTCCTATGGTAATCAAGGTCGAGTCAGGCTCACGACTTGGTAATAAAAAATCAAGCGCTTCTTGGGAGGCAACCCATGCATCTATCTTTTAGCTTTCTTTATCCTAAGTGTAGGGGAGACCCTTGTTTGCTATTTCCTCTCTTCTATTAATCAGGGATTCGAGCTTCAAAGATCCACTCTTGATGATTCTTGACGACCCGTGATTCCGTGTTCCCATTTTCCCGGTTCTATCCTAAACTGTTTTCGATTCACTATTTTATATTTTCTCAGTATTAAAATAGGAATCTCTTTAGTTGTCCTTTCCTTAGCGAGATTTAAACAACGTGCACAATGTCCTAAGTGTAGGGGAGTTTACTCCCGCATGCTTAATGATGGTTGTAAAATCACACTCTTTTAGGAAAAAGAGCGTAAAATATAGGGTAAGCAAGCACGACGATTTAGGAAAACCGTGTGTAAATGACCCAAATGAAGTGAGTTCGTTCTCGAGGAGGCTAGTGCGTTGTGTAATGAGTTGATTAATGATTTGTGATTATATTGTGAGAAAGAAAATAGAAAAGGGGTGAGAAGAGAATGACGGTTACGAAGACAGATCGAGCTAAGACGAAAAGATCGTTCACGTAAAACCGTAAAAAGCTACAAGTTAAAAATTTTAAACCTAAAAATTAATTAAAAGCTAAACTAAGTCTAAAATAATATAAATAAGAATAAAAATCCAACAAAAATATTTTAAAACCTTTTATTAATTAAATATTCAATTTTAAATGCTAATTAAAGCCCTAAAATTAAATATAATTAACAAAATGTCCAAAACATTATTTTATTGAACAAATAACTTACTTATATTATCTAAAGACTAAAAAGTATTTTTCCTAGTTTTTAAAAACTATTTTTCTATTTTTAAAACACTAAAAACTATTTTTAAACCAAAATAATCATAAAAAATAATAAATTAATGCTAAAAATGATTTGACAATTTTGAAAATCCTAAATTACTCTAATGAACAGTAGAAAAATGAAAAAGTTTGAAAAATATAAAATTTTTCACTAAAGGACAAAAACAGTTTGAATTAAAACCCTAATTAAACTAAATTAATACTAAAAAATAAATAAAAAGTGAACAGTGAAAACTTTTTGAACTAAAAATCTTAAATTATTTTTCTTAATCTATGAAAAATGTTAAAACTGAAAAATAACACTTTTTTACACTAAATGCCAAAAACAGAATAATAAAAAGTATTAAAAATAGCTAATTAACCTAAAAAATAGCAAATGAACAGTAAATTAAAAACTAATTAAACTAAAAAATCAGAAATTAAATAAGAAAAATAATGCAATTGGTTTCAAGTCCTAACTCTAAAATTAGTACACTAAAGACAAAAATTCTAGGTTTCTGATAGTGACATGTGACTGAATTTGTTCAGTAGTGTAGCAGTGGTAACAATAACACTAGCAGGGGGAATTCAGTTCCCACTGCTAGTTATAAATTTTGGTATGGTGACTGTTTAAGCTTAGGAAAGCTTATGAGAGCTTTTCTTTGGACAATGGGGGCACTCCCACAACTAGTTGGGTTGTGGGAAGTCAATCAAACAAGAAAATCAGCAAGTCACTTCACAAATTTAACCACAAAATGCCCTAAAAGTTACTGATTAAGCTTACAAGTTTCTGATGAACAGTTGACTGGTTCAATTGGCACAAAAACGATTTTCACTTGCTCAAATCTTGCACATAAGTTAACCAATTCACATAAAATAGATACACAATCCTAAAACAACCTATATTCTAGCAATGATCAAGATTTATAGGTCAAATAAACACAAAATCTGGCAAAACAAAGACCTACTGATTTTTGACCACTTGGTTGCAATTTTAATACACAAATCCTATTAGAATCCTACCAAACTGAAATCCCTATACTGATATCACCTAGCAACACCCTATTGAGTGATTAAAACAGGATCTTAAACAAGATTTATGCTATTTAACCAAGTTTAAACCCTAATCCAAACACTCCTTTAATTTTCTGAATATGATTTTTACACACCAAATTCCTTCACAAATCAACCAAATTGATTTAGACAGCTTATATCATGCACATAAACCTCTAAACAGTAGAATCAAACCAACTAACCAACACTTAAACAACTTGCACAAAAAAAATCCACAAAATCACATATAACTGGAAATCAGAAATATTGAAGATTGAAAACAAGGAAAAAGGGATTTACCTTGTGGGACCCACATCCAGGTCCCACAATGGCTGCATAGCCATCTCCTACAAGCCCGGGCTTGTGCTGATATCTTTGGGATGCTGGTATGCAAAGTGCTTGGTACAAAAAAATGAAAAGAAATGGATGATAATGGGAGCTTGTCTCCTTCTTGTTTCCTGCACACCACAACAAACCAGCAACAAATATCCAAGTATCAAAATGCCATAAGCTTGTAGCTTATGGCTTTTGATACAGTAACTTAGTCAGAAAAATGGAAAAACAGATTTTTTTTCTCAAAAATCTTTCACAACCCTTTGAAACCAATAACCCAATGAATACGTTTTAAAACAAGTATAAAATCAGAAATCCAATGATCCAAGTCCACTTTCACTTCTTTGGAACCTTGAATTTTTGAAAATTATCAAACCTTTTTGAAACCCTTTTTTGAAAATTCTAAACACAAAGTGTTTACCAAATGAAAAATGGAACTCAGATTTTGCCTTTCAAACACTCACCAACTTTTAAACAATAAAAAGGAATTACTTTTCAAACAAATACCAACTTTTATAACTTTAAAAAGGAATTACAAATATTTTAAAGCAAAATCTGGAACAAGGAAAAATGAGACACATACGTCTCATTTATACAAGCTAGAAGAATAATCTAGAATCTAAAACCCTAATACATGAAATTCCTGAAATGTCCTTGGTCAAACGAATTTCAAACAGGTCTTGTGCCATCTTGTGATTTTGCAGCAAACATGTGATAGCCAGCTGTTGATATTCAATCCTGATCGTTTATTAGTCCTTGGGGACAAAGAATCTTGATATGGAACATTGATGCTGTCTCCTTTGGGGTTTTGTGTGAAAGAGACGTGGCAGGGGAGGGTCCCACAAGACACATGGGTGTGCCTTGGTCACGGTTTTTGTGTGGGTTGTGGTGACAAAGGAGTTAATTAATGATCTGGAAAAAATAAACAAAAACCCCTTTGTTTTTAGTTGGATTGAAGCTGGGGATTAACTAGGGTTTATGGGGTGTTTAAGGGTGGTTTAATCCGTTTTGGGGATTAAGGGATTTAAAAAATGTGTTTTGGTGGGAAGTGAGTATCTGATTTAATTAATCAGATATTAAATAGTGGGTGGAGGTTGACGTGGAGAGGGGGATGAGGTGTAGAGTTGTGAGTGGTGGTATGGAGTTTGGTTGTCTGGCAGATATGGTCCCCAAAGTTTCTTGCTTTGTCCACTTTGTAAAAACAGCTAACAACTTCTACTTCCCTTGTAACAACTTTGTGATACTTGTCAAATTTGGCACAAGTAAGTTCATAACTTTAAACAAGGACTTAAAATGCATAATTTGCATTCTTCAAGGGCTTTTCTTGACATGTCTTCAAAATCCAAGGATGTATCTTGTATAAATGAACTCTCCAAGGGCCTTTCTTGCCAAATCTTCAAGAATGAGGGACCAATGTTGTCAATCTTCAATTCTTCAAGGACCATTTTGGAAATTTAGGATTCGGGTCCGGTTCATTGTGCGGCTTCATTTCTCGTGTTCGTTTTTAATTGATTCTTGTGATCTTTTTGTCATTTCCTCAATATCCGTACCTAAAATACAAAAGCAACAAACACGAGCATATATTTGGCAGTTTTAATGATATTTAATGCATTATAAGGCCGATTTGGACGATGAAACTATGTATAAAAGCAGTCTCATCACTCCCCCATACTAAACCATCGCCGTGCCCTCACGCAATGCTAGAATAAAGTATCATAGCATCTCCAAACTTCATTTTTATTCACTTTATTGAATGATAAACTAGCTACACTACTACTATTAATACTACTTGTGTTTTAGACATAATGTATGATTTTCATCGCAAAATGGGACGTTTAGGTTCATAGAATAAGAACACGTGAATGCTTTGTTAGAAATAATTTCATCGTCCTTGATTTTCACCCTAATTCCATGCCAAGCGTGCAACGAGATCATTGTCATTATAAGTTAGTAGTGCTAACACTACTCATATGTCCTAATCACGTACTTATCCTCCCATTATTCCTAAGTTGTATCTCTTATATTTTATTTTGTCTTGAATGTTTCACGAGGATACATTGTTTGACTTATGCGATAGTAGAGATTTAGGTCTAAAAATAGAGTCCTAACGGTGTAACTAAGACCATCAAATCAATAACCCCTCCTAATAGACAACGATGTCAAAAAATTAATTTTACAAGAAGAATCGATAAACACGGTTTTATAACGGTTTTGAACATGAGACTTATTACCAAGACTTTTATACGCCCCTAACGGAAGGGCCTTATTATCATAGGTTTACCTCCATCTTTTATTCAACTTTGCCATGAAGCTTTTATTATGACTTCGGTCTTGCCTTGCCTTTTATTATCCGCCTCATTGGTGGTTTTATTAGCCAAAGACGTATATCCTCACGCTAAGGCGAATTTTGGATCTTTAAAGCTTCGAAGATTAAGGCTTGATTCACTTTCAATTTTGCATAGATTTTTCGGCCTTGTGGGGCTTCAAATTGTTTGCTAGATTTAGGTGAGCACTTGAAATCTTATTATTGGGTGAAGCTTTCGATTATTAGGGTGCCAATACTTCAAAACCGTGCCGCTGGCGATACCTTAATGTCTTCCCAATTTAACTACACGGAAGCTACTAGAAAAGACTAGAAACCCAACAATCCTAACTAAACCGCTAAGTCAATATTTATTAAGCAAAAAATATTTACATGCGAAGGGAGAATAAGCAAACAACGAGAACACATGTGTTTTTGAAAGAATACGAGTACTCTACGTTTAGCATAGTAACTTATAATTAACTCTATCATTTCTCGTCCTCATTCAAGAGACTTAGCCTAATGTGTAGTTAAGGAACCAAAGATAAGTGCTCAACACACACGGTCGAGTCAAAAATTACTCTTATTCTCGCCATCGGAAAACCTACATTCGTGTCTTCAAACACTTATAAATCATGAGAAAAATTTTAAAATTTGGCCATTTTATTTTGCAACAAAACGATGAACAAAAACATAAACTTTGGAAAGCGTGAAGGTTTGGCAAGGCAAGTATCTGTTCACCCCCCATACTAAAGTTAAACATTGTCCTCAATGTTTCGAGTCTAGGGGTGCAAACACCCTCATACTAGAGACGTAGTCGAATGCCTAATCTAGCATGGAAAGGGTGTAACCAATAAATTAATAGCCGTTTATGAAGTGTGCAAAAAACCTAAGGTTAGAACATCAAAGGATATATCATTTGGATATTGAGAAAGTCTTCAAAGCAAACGATCGATTGCTCCCATAAAACGAACACGAGAGGCTCCAATCGTGAAGATCATGATCTAAAAACCATAATTCACAAACAACCATGGAACAAAGGTTGGAAGGGCACAAATCCCCTCACATTAAACTAATTAGAAAGCAATAATATGTACATGGATAAGCATGGGTCTCCCCCACGAGGCACCTTGTTTTTGATAACCGAGTCAAAAGCTCGACTCGAATCCCCATAAATGTGATCATTTAGGGATTATCTTGGTGTGGTCAATTTTTAGTGGGCTTACATGATAAACAAGGCCCAAAAACAACCGGTATTAAGGACTAAGTCCTTTGATGGTGCAAAATACCGGGATCGAAGATGGCGTTCTCATTTTCATTGGAAAAACAAATCAACGCCACTTCATCGTGTGTCAACACAAACCCAAAGGGTTTAAAGAAAATATATGAGAAGAAATAGAAGGGTGGGACAATGGGTAAGTCATAAAAATCATGAGCTACTCGAGGTAGACTCGCACCAATCAAATAGAAAGATTTTCCATTTATTGCATCGGTGGAAGACCGAGATTTCCCTTTATAAGCAATTACGGGATCAAATATCTCATCCTCGGTGGAGAAAGGGGAGGGAACATAAGGGGATTCCCCCACACTAAGTCCACACAAAGCATCGTCAAAAGGAAAAGACGAGCTTGTAGCACTCAAAACACGTGGTGATGACGGAGTTAGAGTTGTAGAAAAATCTTTTAAATTCAATTTAAAATCTTTTCCTTTTTCATCTTTTAAACTCTCCTATGAAAACCTGACTTAATTATGTCAAAAATATTTGGTGTTTCTAAAGCAATGTTAGTCACACTAAAAATTCTCACATTTGAAAACCGTTTTGGTAAAGGTGGTGGTAAGTTCTCAAAACGTTTGTCAACAAAGAAAACTTCCCCATCGGGATCAACATATTCATCATCCGAAGAATCATTCACAATTGGAAGCGTAGGCTTAACACTCTTAACCTCCACCGGCGGAGGGGACGGAAAATCGTTTTTATCATCAACTCCTAAAATTCTTTTTGAAATCTTTTTACAAATGTTTTTTATGGGACTAACATTGTTCAAAGACGTGATAGAATACACATGAGAAAGTGTGGAGTTTTGAGTTGCATTTATGACGAGTTCTTCCTCATTGAAACGAAGAGTGATTTTCCTAGCATGCACATCGATAAGTGCTCTCGAGGTATCCAAAAATGATCGACCTAAAATTACAGGAACTTTAGGATCGATGGGAATGTCAACAACAATAAAGTCTACGGGATAGTAGAACTTTCCAACTTTCACGAAGACGTCCTCGGCTACTTCACAAGCTAGAATCATAGAATGATCGGCCATCTCGATTGACATTCTTGAAGGAGTGAGATTGGGAAGATTGAGCGATTTAAAAATCTCAAGAGGCATCAAATTAATACTAGCACCAAGATCGGCCAAGGCGTAGCATTCTTCCATATCTTGTATAGCACATGGGATTAAAAACTTGCAGGGATCACCGACTTTTTGAGGTATGCGGCTAAGAAAAACCGAAGAACAACTAGACGATTTTTGCAATTTCTCTTTGTTATTCAACATACTTTTGAAGTTCGTGGCAAATCGAGGCATCATGACCAAGGCGTCGGCAAAACTTATATTAAATTGCAAGTCACAAAACATTTTCATAAAAAGTTCAAATTGATAATTATTTCGTTCTTGTGCCTTTTCCTTGTCTCGTCTTGAATGGTAAGGTAAGGGTGGTGTGGGTTGGGGCATAGGAATAGGCATCGGCCTTGGAATCTCGGGTTCCACTATTTGTGTTGGTTCAACCGTAGGTGTGGTTTGAGCGGTACTTCGTGGGCTTGGAATTTGCTCCTTTTCGACCACCACCTCGGGTTCTTTCTCTTTTTCCTTCTCCATAGAAGTACTTGGACGAGAAATGGGTTCTTTGAAAGTTTTACCACTACGAGTAGTAATAACCTTCAATTCTCCTTTCGGGTTCACGATGGTATCACTAGGAAGACCACCCGAAGAAGAAGGTTTACACATGATAGCTTCAAACATTTTTCCCATTCGGTCTTCAAACTTAGATTGCCTAGCATCCACTTTTAACAACTCTTGCTTAATCTCATGTTGACCTTGCTCCATTTTTTGTTGATTTTGTTGGAGTCGTTGGACATTTCCTTCCATTTTATTAGCATGAGTCTTAAGTTCATTAGCAAGTTCGTTTTTAAGCTCGTTTTTCAACTCGGATCTTAACCTAACCATTTCACGTTGCATATTATCAAACTTAGCATCGTTTGCTTTTGCATAATTCAAAAATTCTCCTTGAAGATTTTTGGTGTGATCATTTTGAAAACCTTGAGTGGTAGTTTGAAAATCACGGTTTTTGTTTTGGTTTGAAATTTGCCCATTTCCACTTAGATAATTACCCTTGTTGTAATTACGTTGATTGCCTTGATAATTACCACCTTGATTGTTGTTTCGATAGTTATTAGCATTTTGATTTGGTGGAGCTTGATTTTGGCGGGAACCTTGACAGTTTTGGTTATAAGTTCTCGTGGCTACATAAGCACTCGAAGTGTTACCATCCGCGGTAATGCACTCGAAAAGATCATGAGCTCCACCACAAGACAAACAACTCTTAGAAACCGCTTTAACCGAAGCGGAATTTGAAGCTTCTTGAGCTTTCCAATGGGACATAAGGTTAGCAAATCTAACAAAAAACCAATTTTCTTCATTTGCTTCATCATGTAAAGCATTAATGCTACGAGACGATGATGACGAACCCATTTTGGCAACACTCGGTGTGTTACGAGGGCTATAAACCTTAGACCTATTCTCAATTATTACCAAAGCTTCCTCGACCGTTTTACACAAAAAATTACCACCCGCGGCGGCATTTAAATAATCTCTTTCATGATCATTAAGTCCATTGTAAAACGTGTCAATTTGGTGCAAGTCGGAAAAACCGTGATGAGGACATTCATGTAACATCTCCTTAAACCTATTCCAAGCCGTTGAAAAACTTTCATTACACTCTTGTGAAAATTTTGAAATCTCGTTTTTCAAGTGCGTAGTCTTAGAGGGCGGAAAAAATTGGTTCACAAATTTTGAAACGAGATCCTTCCACGTCAATATAGAATTGGGTGGCTCTTTCTCTAACCAAATTTTAGCGGGCCCCGCTAAGGAATATGGAAAAAGCATCATCTTAATCGAGTCATTCGAGACATCCTTAAATTTGCAAGTAGCGGTAAGACGATTGAATTGGCGGATATGGTTGTGTGGATTGTCCTTCTCATCACCACGGAATTTGTTGTTTTGGATCATCGACAACAAACCTGTTTTCACCTCAAAATTCTCCGCAAGGATAGCGGGAATCACAATAGCCTCTCCATAACCCTCGGTGGGTGCTTGAAGTAACTCCATCATAGTTCGATTCGCCATGGTTGGTTCTTCTCGTACAATGGGTTCGTCAATATGAGACTCCTCACTAGAATGATTGGGAGTGGAAGTTTTGTTCTTTCGTTTACGTGCACGTTTTGATTGACTACGAGTTAGCATAAACGTCACGTACAACGAGGAGACGAGCAAAGAAGATTCTTTTTGGTGTTTTGTATTTTTCAATTTTTTTGATTTTTGATTGTTTTTACTTTTCTTTGGATTTTGGAATTGTATTAAGTAGACACAAATCTACAAATCTCCTCCTTAATCAAATCTCTTGATTAAAAAAGCCTCAAGGAATGAAAAAGATCACGTGAAGTGAAGGCCTTCGATGACTTTAGAACGTTGGTGGAACACCAAAACGTTCAAGAGGGTTTAATCAATAGAAACCAAGAAAATATATATGATACGTAATAATACTTTGGGCGGCAAAACCCTCGATTAGCTTTCAAAATCAAATACTCACAAGCAAGCGGAGGAAACGAGGCGGCGCGAAGCACTTAAGAGCCTTTTTTCTTTAGGTCGTGAAATACAACCGCCTTATACCCACCTTATAGTTTGTATTTTCAAAATCGAGCTTCTCGAAAGTATTTATCTATTTTTGCCTTTTTTCTTTGGTTTGAGATTCGAATACAATGATTGGGTAATGACCTCCCAAGTCAAGGTAGTGATTTCTCACGTATTTGGAGTACTTGTGTATTTATTGTTCTACGTATACAATATAGTAATAGTATTCACAAAAAACGAAAAACCGATAATACGTATTAGTAGAGTGCTACTAATACAAATACTTATTATGGCTATATAAAAACAACAATTGTTCAAATAAAAAACACAACACGCCTCCCCGGCAGCGGTGCCAAAATGATGGTTGTAAAATCACACTCTTTTAGGAAAAAGAGCGTAAAATATAGGGTAAGCAAGCACGACGATTTAGGAAAACCGTGTGTAAGTGATGCAAATGAAGTGAGTTCGTTCTCGAGGAGGCTAGTGCGTTGTGTAATGAGTTGATTAATGATTTGTGATTATATTGTGAAAAAGAAAATAGAAAATGGGTGAGAAGAGAATGATGGTTACGAAGAAAGATCGAGCTAAGACGAAAAGATCGTTCACGTAAAACCGTAAAAAGCTACAAGTTAAAAATTTTAAACCTAAAAATTAATTAAAAGCTAAACTAAGTCTAAAATAATATAAATAAGAATAAAAATCCAACAAAAATATTTTAAAACCTTTTATTAATTAAATATTCAATTTTAAATGCTAATTAAAGCCCTAAAATTAAATATAATTAACAAAATGTCCAAAACATTATTTTATTGAACAAATAACTTACTTATATTATCTAAAGACTAAAAAGTATTTTTCCTAATTTTTAAAAACTATTTTTCTATTTTTAAAACACTAAAAACTATTTTTAAACCAAAAAAATCATAAAAAATAATAAAATAATGCTAAAAATGATTTGACAATTTTGAAAATCCTAAATTACTCTAATGAACAGTAGAAAATGAAAAAGTTTGAAAAATATAAAATTTTTCACTAAAGGACAAAAACAGTTTGAATTAAAACCCTAATTAAACTAAATTAATACTAAAAAATAAATAAAATGTGAACAGTGAAAACTTTTTGAACTAAAAATCTTAAATTATTTTTCTTAATCTATGAAAAATGTTAAAACTGAAAAATAACACATTTTTACTCTAAATGCCAAAAACATAATAATTAAAAGTATTAAAAATAGCTAATTAACCTAAAAAATAGCAAATGAACAGTAAATTAAAAACTAATTAAACTGAAAAATCAGAAATTAAATAAGAAAAATAATGCAATTGGTTTCAAGTCCTAACTCTAAAATTAGTGCACTAAAGACAAAAATTCTAGGTTTCTGATAGTGACATGTGACTGGATTTGTTCAGTAGTGTAGCAGTGGTAACAATAACACTAGCAGGGGGAATTCAATTCCCACTGCTAGTTATAAATTTTGGTCTGGTGACTGTTTAAGCTTAGGAAAGCTTATGAGAGCTTTTCTTTAGACAATGGGGGCACTCCCACAACCAGTTGGGTTGTGGGAAGTCAATCAAACAAGAAAATCAGCAAGTCACTTCACAAGTTTAACCAGAAAATGCCCTAAAAGTTACTGATTAAGCTTACAAGTTTCTGATGAACAGTTGACTGGTTCAATTGGCACAAAAACGATTTTCACTTGCTCAAATCTTGCACATAAGTTAACCAATTCACATAAAATAGATACACAATCCTAAAACAACCTATATTCTAGCAATGATCAAGATTTATAGGTCAAATAAACAAAAAAACTGGCAACACAAAGACCTACTGATTTTTGACCACTTGGTTGCAATTTTAATACACAAATCCTATTAGAATCCTACCAAACTGAAATCCCTATACTGATATCACCTAGCAACACCCTATTGAGTGATTAAAACAGGATCTTAAACAAGATTTATGCTATTTAACCAAGTTTAAACCCTAATCCAAACACTCCTTTAATTTTCTTAATATGATTTTTACTCACCAAATTCCTTCACAAATCAACCAAATTGATTTAGACAGCTTATATCATGCACATAAACCTCTAAACAGTAGAATCAAACCAACTAACCAACACTTAAACAACTTGCACAAAAAAAATCCACCAAATCACATATAACTGGAAATCATAAATATTGAAGATTGAAAACAAGGAAAAAGGGATTTACCTTGTGGGACCCACATCCAGGTCCCACAATGGCTGCATAGCCATCTCCTACAAGCCCGGGCTTGTGCTGATCTCTTTGGTATGCTGGTATGCAAAGTGCTTGGTACAGAAAAATGAAAATAAATGGATGATAATGGGAGCTTGTCTCCTTCTTGTTTCCTGCACACCACAACAAACCAGCAACAAATATCCAAGTATCAAAATGCCATAAGCTTGTAGCTTATGGCTTTTGATACAGTAACTTAGTCAGAAAAATGGAAAAACAAATTTTTTTCTCAAAAATCTTTCACAACCCTTTGAAACCAATAACCCAATGAATACGTTTTAAAACAAGTATAAAATGAGAAATCCAATGATCCAAGTCCACTTTCACTTCTTTGGAACCTTGAATTTTTTAAAATTATCGAACCTTTTTGAAACCCTTTTTTGAAAATTCTAAACACAAAGTGTTTACCAAATGAAAAATGGAACTCAGATTTTGCCTTTCAAACACTCACCAACTTTTAAACAATAAAGAGGAATTACTTTTCAAACAAATACCAACTTTTATAACTTTAAAAAGGAATTACAAATATTTTAAAGCAAAATCTGGAACAAGGAAAAATGAGACACATACGTCTCATTTATACAAGCTAGAAGAATAATCTAGAATCTAAAACCCTAATACATGAAATTCCTTAAATGTCCTTGGTCAAACGAATTTCAAACTGGTCTTGTGCCATCTTGTGATTTTGCAGCAAACATGTGATAGCCAGCTGTTGATATTCAATCCTGATCGTTTATTAGTCCTTGGGGACAAAGAATCTTGATATAGAACGTTGATGCTGTCTCCTTTGGGGTTTTGTGTGAAAGAGAAGGGACAGGGGAGGGTCCCACAAGACACATGGGTGTGCCTTGGTCACGGTTTTTGTGTGGGTTGGTGTGACAAAGGAGTTAATTAATGATCTGGAAAAAATAAACAAAAACCCCTTTGTTTTTAGTTGGATTGAAGCTGGGGATTAACTAGGGTTTATGGGGTTTTTAAGGGTCGTTTAATCTGTTTTGGGGATTAAGGGATTTAAAAAATGTGTTTTGGTGGGAAGTGAGTATCTAATTTAATTAATCAGAAATTAAATAGTGGGTGGAGGTTAACGTGGAGAGGGGGATGAGGTGTAGAGTTGTGAGTGGTGGTATGGAGTTTGGTTGTCTGGCAGATATGGTCCCCAAAGTTTCTTGCTTTGTCCGCTTTGTAAAAACAGCTAACAACTTCTACTTCCCTTGTAACAACTTTGTGATACTTGTCAAATAAGGCACAAGTAAGTTCATAACATTATACAAGGACTTAAAATGCATAATTTGCATTCTTCAAGGGCTTTTCTTGACATGTCTTCAAAATCCAAGGATGTATCTTGTATAAATGAATTCTCCAAGGGCCTTTCTTGCCAAATCTTCAAAAATGAGGGACCAATGTTGTCAATCTTCAATTCTTCAAGGACCATTTTGGAAATTCAGGATTCGGGTCCGGTTCATTGTGCGTCTTCGTTTCCCGTGTTCGTTTTTAATTGATTCTTGTGATCTTTTTGTCATTTCCTCAATATCCGTACCTAAAATAAACAAGCAACAAACACGAGCATATATTTGGCACTTTTAATGATATTTAATGCATTTTAAGCCCGTTTTGGACGATGAGACTATGTATAAAAGCAGTCTCATCACTTAAACATTGAGGACAATGTTTATATTAAGTGTAGGGGGACTTCTATCGAAGTTAAGTGGTCTTTTCCTTGTATTTTTCCTCATTTTAACCGGAAAATCAAATTTTCGACATTTTTCAAAATTTATGATCTATTTTGGCCCATTAGTTTTTCCCTTTGTATAGTTATTTTCTTGCCTTATTAGAATAAATCTTTAATAAAGTGTTTTAAATTTTCAAACGTTGTGAATCTTTTGACTCAACCCGAGTTTACTTATCTAAGTTACTCTAGCTAGTATCCTTAACATGTTGAAGTCAAGTTTTGCTAGGCTTTTATTTAGGGAGCTATAAAACGTGAAAGTCTTAACTATCACGGGTTAAGAACAAGAACTTTTCTCAAGTTCCTATAATTGATCCTAGAGAGTCGTTTATCAAGGGAACTTTAAAATGCGAATTCTAAACATGAAAAAGTCTAAGAGTTTGCAAGATCCTATAGGTGACTCGAAAACCCAAAACTTTGATTTAATAGGCTAAGCTTCCACGAGTCTCATTCCTTGATATTTTAAACTGTGGAGAACGAGAGATGATAGAGCCAATTATAAGTTTGGTATTCTTTCATGAATTTTTGTGAGTTAATTATAAGCCTATTCTCCCATCGCTTTCTAATAAATTTATCTGCAATAAATAAGGTTGTACGATTTGAAAAGTTACTTAGCTTCTAGCCCAAGATCGTTTAAAAGTTGCTCGGTGTGGATTAGAGTTCATAGCCAAGGCATAACTTATTGAAGTGGGATGCGAAGATTGGCGAGTCCAAAAAGGTCCTAACAAGGCATGAGGGCTATATTTTGTTGCTAAAGATCCAAGTGATGTGAAGAATCATTTATCGAAAATCAATATGAAGGATCGAGACACACGACGAAAAGCAAAAACTCCCCAAAAGTCATGGAGAAGTCTATCCGAAAAGACCCTAGCAAGGTATGAGGATAAATGAAGCCAAGTCCAAAAAGGAGGCGGATCGTTGTATATCAAAGTCTAAAATAAAGATTGGAGAAAAATGAAGAAGTCGTGGTCCAAGTATGAATCTCTCAAAACTTCAAGTGAAGAAATTCTTATATGAAGAGAAGGCCATTATTTCATGAACGTCTCTCATGGTTTGAAGTATGAAGTCGCTGCCAAAGATCGGTCCGAGAAAGGTCTCAAATCGCGAAAGCGAGTTATGCCAAGATATGAACTTTATGAGGTCCCGAGAAGCAGTTTTAAAAGATTTTGTCCTTTAGCTAACTATTGATTAAATCTTGCACTTTATTTTCAGCCTAATAAACTATCGAAATAAGTCAAACAATGTATCCTCGTGATCATTCAAGACAATAATAAAATATAAGAGATACCCCTAGGAATAAGGGAGTCTAAGTGAATAATTGGCCCACATGAGTTCGTGTTAGTTTGCTAACTTATAATAACAATGATCTCGTTTTTAAGCTTGGTTTGGAGAAAGTGAAAAATTGAGGATGATGATTATTCATGACATTTCTAAAACCCAAGGTATGTTTTTTATTTCTTTACTTTTAATGTTTATAATTTTCTGTCTCTTTAATAAAGGCCAACGTGGATTGATTATGATGAAAAATGTAATCTTGCTTTGTAACTAATGCATTGCATGAGGACATTGCAATGGTCAAGTGTAGGGGATTTGATAGGTGTGTAAACACCCATCCCAAAACGTGTATTTTATGTCTTTTATGTCGGAATTATGCGTGGTTTGTGTTTTTGTTGTGATTTAGGACGAAAAGATGAAAAGTGGCAAAAACACGGCATTCACGGGCTTTTATCGAAGAAAAAGACGAAAGACGAAGTCAAGAAGTCAAGAGTGCAAAAAGAACGGAAGTCCAAGACCAATTCTGAAGATTTATCGAAGAAAAAGTCAAAAGACGGAAGTTTATCAAAAGCCGAAAAACTCAAGTCTAATTTATTGAAGAATTAAAAGGCTTAAGGACTAATGGTGCAATTAACAAAAGATTAAGAAGAGAAGGACTAAGCATGCAATTAAGGAGAAAGGAAATAGGGGAGGAAGCTTCCTAAGCACTCCCTAATCCTCCCCTATATATAGGTTACACTAGATTAGCATTTTTCTTTGTTGGCTAATAGTGATAATTAGTTCTTCCATTTTACTTACCTTGTCATTTACTTTTCATGTCCATTTAAATACCTTGTCTTGCACCTTAATTACCTTTAATTTCAAGTAATTTTCCATTTACTTTTCTTATCAATCTTTACTTTATCTTGTTAATCTCTTATCTACCTTTCTTTATTTGATCTTAATCTTTATGTTGATTTGTTTATGTTCATGTTCTTGATTTTTATTGATTTATTTAAGTGGGTTTTGATTATTTTGATTAGTTTTGTTAGTTTGATTATTTTGGATTAATTGTTTATGATTAATAGTTGTTTAGTGATTAGTTTGATTTAATCTTGTGGTTGATTTTGCTTAATTTTTATTAGATCCGTGTATTTTTCTTGTTCCTTGTTCTTCGCTTGTGTTGTTACTGTATTCCCAGGTTCTAATCTTCCCAGATATTCCGAACGAAGGATTTCAAAGGGTGTTCATTCGGAATATTGGATATTCCGGATCAGTTGAGTTTATTCGGAATAATATTATTCCGCATCAAGGTGTTTTATTCGGAATATTAAAACATTCCGAATCAAGGTGCTTTATTCGGAATAATATTCCGGATCAACCAAAAGTTCCGGATCAACCTTTTATTCCGAATCAGCAGGATATTCCGGATCAACCTAACATTCCGAATCAAATAATATTCCGGATCAAGCAAGTTCATCCGGAATAATTTATTATTCCGGATCAAGGAGTTTATTAGGAATATTTTGACATTCCGAATCAAGGGTTCTATTCGGAATATTATTCCGGATCAAGAATTATTTTGGATCAAGGGCAATATTCCGCATCAAGGTTTTATTCCGAATAGAGAAGTTATTCCGGATAGGTGACATATTCCGAGTCAGCAATTTAATCCGGATCAAAGACTTTGGTTGATATTCCGAGTAAAGAAAAACATTCCGAACGAAGGTGACATTCCGGATGAATGTTTATTCCGAATAAGGGTATTATTCCGGATGAGCTGATTTTTAGGTTCTTTTAATTTCAGTTTTTAAGTTTCTGTTTTTTAATTTCAAGCTTTATTTTTCCCGCCTTTTTACTTAGTCGCACTTTAAGTTTATTTGCCTTAGATTTATTTTAGCCTTGCCTTAGTTTTAAGTTTTAGTTGCGTCTTAAGTTTGCCTTAGATAGTTTTAAGTTTGCGTTATTTGCTTTTAGTGCCTTTTAATTTTAGCCACGCTTTTAAATACTTGCCCTTTACTTTAAATTAGACTTAGATTTACATTACTGCACTTTTACTTTAAAGCTTTGCACTTTTATTTTAAAAACAATCAAAAATATTTGTTTCACCAAAAACAATAGAGTCATACTTTGAACTGGAAATCAATTCGTTAAGATACCGAGAACAAGAACTTTAATTTTTACACGGGCAAAAGCCGTACATTAATTACCTGCCTAGGTAATTTACGAGATTTGATTCTGAACGAGTCTCATAAATCAAAGTATTCTATACATCCTGGTTCCAACAAGATGTATTAAGATCTGAAGAAACTCTTTTGGTGGTCTAACATGAAGGCAATCATAGCAGAATGCGTTGGTAAGTGTTTAACATGTGCAAGATTTAAAGCAGAGTATTAGAAACCATCCGGTCTATTGATGCAACCAGAGATTCCAATATGGAAGTTAGAAAGGATTACGATGGATATTGTGACTAAATTACCTAAGACATCAAATGGACATGACACCATCTGGGTTATTGTTGACCGTCTTACAAAATCGGCATGATTTACTCCTATTAAAGAGACTGATAGTATGGAAACTCTTTAGAGATTGCACATTAAGTAAATAATCTCACAACATGGAGGCCTGTATCTATTATCTCAGATCGTGATAGTCGATCTACATCTGTATTTTGGAAATCAATGCAAAGTGCCTTAGGTACTCAATTGGATACGAGTACGGCATATCATCCACAAACAGATGGACAAAGTGAAAGAACAATCCAAACTCTCGAGGATATTCTTAGAGCTTGTGAGATAGATTTTGGAAAAGGATGGGAGAAACATCTACCTTTAGTAGAATTCTCTTATAACAATATTTATCATGCTATTATTAAAGCATCCCCTTTCAAAATACTTTATGGAAGAAAGTGTCGATCGCCTATTTGCTAGGCTGAAGTTGGAGATATTCAACTGACAGGACCATAAATAATACATGAAACTACTAAAATGATTGTTCAAATTCGACAGCGATTACAAGTGATTGGTGTATTTTGCATACACCTAATAGCATGTTAATTTAGCATAATTATATGTTTATTTTTCGTTATACATGTACTTTTAATGTGTTTTGTGATTATGTAGGTTACGAGCGAAATGGAATAAAATGGCCGCTTAATTATTTTTTTTGGAGAAAAGACATTGTGAGCGCCGATAAATGAAGAAGAAATAACGAAGAAAAAGATTTGAGTGCGTTGCAATATTTTCGGTCATATTTTATTCGTACGAGCTTCGTTTGAGCAATTTCTAACGTGCGACTATTTTAGTTGGGCCAAATTTATATCCCAAAAAAAATAAAATAAAAAAAAAAACGATTTTGGCCTGAAGTTCATGGGCTTTGTGGTATCGTCGGCAAGAAAGAAAAGAGGTTCAACCTTGAGGATATATAAACAATCGTAAAAAGAAAAAAAAAGGACGTCCTTTGTGGGAATCTAATTCACAGCCGCATACGATACAAAGCAAAAAAAGAAATCATTCTTCCTTGTGGAGATAGCCACCATCTTTTATCCATTTGTTTTGTGTGTGAAGAATTCACACGAGGGGACAAGAAAAAAAAGATAGGCACAAGTTGAGTGTGTTGTCCAATGATCAAGGGATAAAAGGAAATCAGATTTTTTGTGGAGAATATTGAGCTAAAAGTTGTATAAAAACAGGATACTTGTTTGTGATGAACAGTAGAATGCGGGTCGAGTGCACTGCGATGTCCGGCTAATTTTGTTGTAATTCCTTCCGACAACTTTATTTATGGTTTGATCATTACTTTTTAATTATCATATTTTTATTACATTGATTTATAATTTATTTATACATTATTTTGATTGACTTGATATTATGTTTAATTATTTGTGCAAGACAACTTATTGTTAGTTAACGATTCATACTTATTCTATTTAGTTAAAGAAAAAGATGGTCGCATAATCAACATAAGTTGTACCTAAATAAATTATTAAAACATAATTATTGGTTGGATTAATATAAGATATCGCGAGTCATTGATAAACATAATAAGTGCCAAAAGTAATTCTTTATATTAATTCGAAATAATCTTTGTAAACGAACTGAAAATTTCGATAATCCATAAGTTTAATCAACCATAAATATTAGGAGCTGGAAGGGATTGCATGTTTCTTTTAATTGTTTACATCCTTTTTAAATTTTTCTAGCTTTATTATTAGTTTAATAAAGTGTTTTAATTTTTAATCAGCATTTTTATTATTAAGAGTATTTTAGTCGTTAGATTTCAAAACCAAAACTTTTATTGATCAGTGATCACCCTAAAACTTAAACTAAAACCACATATTCCTCGTGGATTCGATACTTGCTTACCCTATCTAGTATAAGGTAATTAGGTTATTTTTTACCGGCACTTCGACGCTGATAAAAAATTTGGCGCCGCTGCCGGGGAATAGTGATCTTTTCGTTTAAGTTTTTGTTAATTTTTGTTAAAAATAAATAAAAAATACAAAAAGATTTTATTTTTCATGTTTTGTTTGTTTGTTTTGTTTCTTGTGAGCGTGCAGGTAGTGTATGCGCACACGTAGATCGGGGCGTACATCACCGTTAGCTTACGATCCCGAGGTTGAGAAAAGTGCAAGGTTGAGAAGGAAAGCATTTCGACAGTTTTCTACTAATCTTGATTTTTCAGGTTTAGCAGAGCTTTTCGCTGAAATGCCAGGTGATGACGATGTTGGCGGAGATGCTAGCGGAGATAGTAGCGGAGAAGAATCCCCACCAAGGGGTGTTGATTCTTATTATAGGCCGGGGATTTTCTAGGATCCCTCGCCTATCTTCTATCTGAATCCGGCTAAAGGGGTTACAAGTAACTTCAAGATCCAGTCGTACCTCATAGCAATCTTGTTAGTGTTTAGAGGTCGTGAGGAGCCATACACACATCTGCGAGAGTTCTTCTCAATTGCTGACACACATCAGGTTAATAACATTACCAAGGATGAGGTAAGACTTCGCCTTGAGCCAGGTAGTATTAACTCATGGTCTAAAATGCAAGCTTCTTTTCTTGAGGAATTTTATTCTATAAGTAAAACTGTTGCCATTAGAAATAAGATTAAATCCTTTCGTCAAATCCCAGGCGAGTAGTTTCATGAAGCATTTAGTAGACTTAAGGAGTTATTAAGAACAAGCCCTCATCATGATGTTCCAAAATGGGAGCTTGTCAAAGTCTTCTATGATGGGTTGGATTATAACAACCAACAAGTTGTGATGGCCACTAGTGAGGGTCAGTTTTTCTCGCGACCTATGGAGGAAGAATGGGTGTTTTTTGAAAAACTAAGCAAAGGTTCCAAGACCCAAGCTTCGGTAGATCGAAACAACCACCCATCTTCCGCCAATTCTGTCTCTAACCAACGTGGCACAAATTCTGAAATTAGCGAGTTAAGTAAGAAAGTTGATCTTTTGTTGAAAAATTTAGGAAAAGGTGTTCCAAATGTGTCTAATGTGTCGCATAGTGGGTGTTCTATGTGGTGATCCGAGTCACTCAGTCGATAATTGTCAAAGTTACGGGGCACCACCAAATGAGAAGGTGAATGGAGTCTATGGAGGTCGTCCATGAAATGACCCATTCTCCGAAAGTTACAATCCTGGATGGCGCAATCACCCCAATTTCTGTTGGAAAGATGAAGACAATCGCCCTAATAATACCCAACAACAACACTATGGTTATAAAACAAGGTATGAGGGTGGCGATTCATCTAACTTCCAAAAAAATTCTTACAATCATAGGCCACAACAGCAATATCCAAACCAAGGACAAGGGAAAGATGATAACCGTCTCTTGAACCTTGACCAAAAGTTTGATAGGCTTATGGATTCATTGTCTACCAACAATCAAGAGATCAATAGGAAATTCGAGGTCACCAATCAAAGACACGAGACCACTACCAAATCTGTTGCAGCTCTTGAGAGACAAGTTGGTCAATTGGCGGATCAATTGAACAAAAGAGATGAGGGAAAGCTACCAAGCTACCCACCATGAATCCCGCACAAAAGAAAAATGGAAATGAGCACGTGAATATGGTGACATCTCTTCGAAACGGTAAAATCTACAAAAATGACAAGGGAATTCCAAATTCTCCTGATGTCGAGGATTTCGTTACTGATGACGAAATTATTGTTGAAGGTAAAAGTTATGATAATGTTAAGTCCGGTTATGAGTTGGTTAATGATTTGTTGTGACAATCCGTCAATTTATGATTGATATTTTATTCTAAAGTATTATTTAAAAACATTATTTTAATGTTATATTATGAACTCACTCATTTCTGGGAAGAAATTTGGATTTACGTCTTGAAGTAGCATCGACTATGTCTAAACCGGAGGATTCTACGTTACGTGCTTACGTTTACATACACCGTTTTGGTGACAGTCCGACATTTCAGAAAATAAATTTATCCGTGAATATTATTTTGAGATTTTAAATTTGTGTTGGTTCATAAACTCACAAATTTACGAGAAGAGATTAGGACTTACGATTATAATTTAACGTCCTTTACGACTAAACTGAAAACCTTAGGATTACGTATTTACGTTTTTGAACTCCGTTTTTTGTGAGACAATTTTTATTTGATTTGTTTTGTGCCGTTGATTCATAATTTATAAAAACATTTTTTGTATAACGACCCGAGGGCACGCAAATCGAGAAAACTAGAATCGAGGAATACCCGTAAATTAGCGGGATGGGACAAAACAAGTTTATCCCACCCCACTAACATGGGACGGCCAAAACTATGACACAACACCATGAGGTGTCAAGTTTGTATCTAGAAAGCTAACACATGTTAGCATAAGCTTAACATGGAAGCTAACTTGACACAAAACCAACCAAACCATTTCATTCATACCATTTGCACTTCCAACACATGCAAACCACTCTCTCATCCTTCCTCTCTCTCTATATTTCGTCCCATATCACCCTAAAACACCCATTTTGATCAAATTCAACCACAAAATCTCATGTTATTTCTACATATGATGATGTCCTTTTGAAGATATGAAGATTGGAGGTGATCTTAACTTATGAAAAGGAGTTTTCATTAGGTTAAAGGGATGATTTCATGGAGGTGTTCATCCATCCCAAGGACCCAAGAAGTTGCCTTTCTAAAGTTGAAGATTTGATAACAAGAACCAAGTCTTGTTCATCAAAAACCTCATCTTTTCATCACTAATGGTGGTATAGAGATTGTTATTCCTATCCTTTTGTTATTTTGATTATGTAATCTTGTAATTTCTTTATTTATGTATATGTATATGATGATGAATGATGATTAAAAATATTATGTGGGGATATAGTGTTGATAGATTTGATAAACATGGTTAAAAAGATGGAAAACCATAAGTAAAAAGGTTAAATTCTTGCTTATAAAGTTGGCTGTATAAAAACAGTAACTAACCAAATGATAAACTGATAAAATGGCATGGTGGAATCAATTTACAGTAATTATTAGATGTCATACACATGTGAGAGTTGGCCATGCAATAGAATCATCAAAATGAGTGAGATATGATCAAAACGAAATTAGTATACCAATCTGAATAGTCTGTTTTGTAGGGACTGTTAAGGACACTTAGACATGGATTGAGCAGTAGCTATAACTAACTTATTTGTAGCACATAATATGAAGTTTATGTCATCCAAAATGAGCTTCTATCTCCTTATAGAACTCAAGATATGATAAAAATGGTAAAAGTGAAACTAAAAATCAGATTTTGTGAAATTAAAGTTTAATAGTATTATATAAACACTCAAAATAATATAGTATAAAATGTGAAATTAAAACCCACTAACTTATATATTTCATTTATATAAATATATATAAGGATAAATAAATGGACATTATATAAATGGTAGTTTGGTAAGTTTTTTATGTTATAAAAACTATAAACATGATTTTTACGTCTTTTCGGCTAGTACCGTAAAATTAATGTTTTTCGTCAATTAAAACTTAGACGATTGGACCGTCTAATGTAAACTTTTTAAAAGTCATATACTGATATATAAGTACTTAATACAAGTAAAAACCTATAAAACCCGAACTAAATAACATATGGACATTAACGGGCTAAGTTAGCATTATTGGACTAATAATCCAACTAAATGGACTAAACACTTATAAATTTACTTATTGGGCTTAACCCACTTGGGCCAAACATGTAAAGTATAATACTGATAATAAAAGTATAAAATGTTCTAATTTAAGGTAATGGACTCATAATATGCTTATTGGACCTAAAACATGTAAATAGGTAAAACTAGTAAATTAGTATAAAAGTTACCAACACATAACACTAAAATGAGTAAATGAGAATGTATAAACCCACTTGATCATCATAATATATATACATAATTGTTATTTTGATAAAGTCATTGGACAAGAGTCTAAGACAAGTATTATTTTTCTAGGTTTCCGTGATTGAAGCACGTACCGTACATCCAAATTGTCGATAACCCGCTTTCACAATCAATGTGAGTTCATAGCCTCACACTCTTTTAACTTTTTTTATTAAATGTTTTGTTAACCCGCGAGGGAGATAACATCTTAGTTTTGATAAAATAGGACACCATTTGTCCTGATTATTTTTTTATTGATTTGGACCCGAATGATTGTATGACCCGATGAATGAATATATGACCCGATAAATGAAATGAAATGGATTATTAAAGTTAGGTTATGTCACTAAAAGTCCCATTAGCATGAATTGTGAACTACCGGGATTTGGTAGATGCTTATGCATATAATAGTACTATTTGGGGACGATCACCCCAATTCGCGCCTTGACGGTTGATCCCCGTCGTGCCACATTGATTTGTAAGCGAATTTATGTATGAGAAGATTTCCATAGCGTGATTTTTGTGACGACACGCTAACTTAGATAGGCAAATTGAGTTTCGGGCTAGCTACCCGTTGTTTGTTGTAGTAAGGTAACAATGTCATGCGGCTTATAATAATCCAATAACGAAAATACTGCTTTATGCATTGAATTACAGGGTCTTATTATTGATATTATGTTCGTGTTTTGGTTTTACATAACCATATTCATATAACGGTTTTTATTTAACTTTATACAACGTTATAAAACGTATTGTATGATATTTTTACGACATTGGTTCGTATAATGGTTTTGAAGGCGAAAGCCTATATTATGATTTTGACAAGGATTTGTATAAAATGTTTAGCCTATTTTACGGTCTACAACAAAGATTTGTACAAAATGATTTTCGGTAATAATTTTATATCGATGATATATTAATGGTTTTATTAAACTCTATGAATTCACTCGGCGTTATCGCTGATCTTTTCTTTTAACATGTTTTATCTCAGGTACTTGAAGGTCATTCTCGGGAAGACAATAAAGAAATCATGGCCCACACTTAAATAATAATTTCCATTCAAATACTTTGTAAAACCTGTATGAAATACAATTACTTGGGACCTATGTAAATTTGATATATTTGAATAGAAATTATTTATTATTAAACGACGTGATTTTTAAGCGTTGTCTATGAGTGAGTAATGTGCTATCCCGTAACACCAACGAGTCTTCCGCTGTATTGAATTGTATAAATTTGGGGGTGTTATAGTTTGGTACCAGAGCTCTCGTTATAGAGAACGAAAGATTTTTAAAACCAAGGTTTTGAATAAAACATTTCAAAATCTTTTAACTATAAACATTTTTCTAAAAATGTCTAAAAATCTTTTGACTATAACGGTGTCGAAGAATTCCCGAGTTACCGACAAGGCCAGACTGAGAAGTGTTATTTTAATATATATATATAACTTGGATTATATATATATATATGATGTAATTTGATTACATCATTGTTTTATGATTGTTTTAATACGTATACGAGGTATTTATACGACGTAGATTGTCACAAAGAACCCTAACTCCCCTATCATATCAATCTAAGCTATTCCTGTAGGAAATCTAGCTATTCTAGATCTAAACCAAGTTGTGGATATTTATGATCCAACAAAATGGTTGATATTCGTAGAAATGTTGTAACACCCCATCTTGATAATGGAAATGTCACATGTAATTATGGCGTGTCATCAAAGCATACAAGGAAAAATGTCTAAACATTACATGACCATAAAAGGAAAATACTGGAATCAAACATCGGTAGTCCAAAAGTAAAGCTCATCACACACAAACATAAGTATAGTAAAGGAAAGGACTAAGCAATGTCCATAGCAATGTATCAAAAGAAAGGAAATGCATAAAGTAAAGAAAGGCTAGAAAGCTTCCAGTCCATATGCACGTACGCTTAAAGTCTACGAGCATCCCTGAGTACCTGCCGTTTTAGGAACATAGAAAAGGAAAACGGCTGAGCAATACGCTCAGTGCACGGATGTACAATAAAGCATGAATAGGATAAGCATATAACATATAACAGCGGAAGAAACTAAGTCCCGAGTAACCTGGTTAAGTCTTGATAAAACTGGTTTTATAGTTTGAAAAGCCTTATGTTTATCTTGTAAAAACTGTTTATCATATTTTACCATTAGCCAATATAGGTCATGAAAATCCACCGTGCATGAATACTTGGAGGGGTGACCTCATCATGCAAATTAGAGGGGCTGCCTCTAATTTAATATACTGGTTTTGGGTAGGAGGGATCAGCTCCTTGTGAAGGATGCAAGGCACACACCACATTCACCATGAAATCCTGACTGAAAACATGTAACTAGGATGCACCCATACGCCCCACATGATAAATATAATATAAATAGCCAAAACTGAAGGGACGCCACAAGCAATCACTCTGCCATGGTGAAGTCATAACATCAGTGCCTCTAATGTTATGGTTATGGTACCTCCATAACTAGGTGAAACTGGTCATGCATGTATATGGCTATAGGTATTCTAAATTAAACATAAGCAATTCAAACACATAACTTATACTACGGGAAAACATTTGGCTGCATACGGGGAAATCCTAATAGGGAAAGAATGTCCATACTGAAAGGACGGGAATCCGTACCTTATGTCCAGTGAACGAAGAAGACGAACTGAGAGGAATCCTACTTCCGTATCACTAATGCTACATAAATACATACATGAATAAGTATGTGCTTACTAAATATGTAACTGGTTTTATGTCATGTCTTAGCTTATTTTATATGTTCTTATCATGTTTTACTGTTTTAAGCCTTAAACATGTGTTTATCTTATATTCTGATTACTCTGATTAAGTGTTTCTGATATTTCATATATTATTATACTTACTGTGTAATAATAAGTAACTTTCCAAAAATAGAAGGTTTTCTAAAAAAAAAGTTTCCAAAAAGAGAAAGTCTCCAAAAATAGAAAGTTACCAAAAATAGAAAGTTTCCAAAAATAGAAAGTTTCCAAAATAGAAAGTTTCCAAAAATAGAAAGTTTCCAAAAATAGAAAGTTTCCAAAAATAGGAAGTTTCCAAAAATAGAATTACTACTTAAAAAAATAAGTTTCTAAAAATAGAAAGTTTCCATAAATAGATTAGTTGCCTTATTTAATTAAGTTTCTAAAAATAGAAAGTTTCCATAATTAGAAATAAGCTGGTTAAATAAGCTAAGTATATAAGCCTAAGTGTTTTCATGATTATTTCTAAGTCATATGATATAATGAATAATTTATTAATTATTTCATGTAATTAAAATAAACTATAGGTTAAAATATTTAATTAAAATATATCATGTTTTTAATTAAATAAAGTTAAATACTTAGGTTAAAACATGTATTATTATTTATTAATAATATAACCTAAGTCATGTAAATTAATTAATTATAACCATGGTTTTTAAATAATTAATTAATTATAAGTCTAAAAATATAAAATACTTAGGTTAATAATTTCATGATTTTAATAATTAATATAACCCAAGTCATGTTATTAAATTAATCATGTCATGTTTATTAATTTAATTTTAACATAAGATTATAAAAAAAAATAATCTTAACATACACCGTGAACCGGATCTTGACTAAGAACCATGAACCGGACATGAAATCGACACCAAACCCCGAACCACATCGTTGTTCCCCTTCTCTTGTTGCTTCCGTGGGACCCACACCAACCAACCGGGACCATATGGTCTCGGTGGTGGTCGAATAGCCAAACCGAGACCCCCTCGGGTTCGGTTTAGGCGCCGGCCAAAAACAAACACCCCTAAAACACCATTTTTGATTTATTACAAAATCAATTTCATGTTAGATCTATGATTTGATTAGGTTTTTAAAAAAACACATCATGTTCTTAATTATTTAAAAGATCAAATCAAAAGAAAAGGGTTAAAAGAATTACCGAATGCGTGGATATAAACAAGGATGAACAAACACGAACACTAGCACCAAAACCAAGATCAAAGATCAAATAAACACCCCTTTGGTGTGTTTATGGGTGGCGGCCAAAAGAAAGAAAAAAAGGAGGAGGAAGAACTTTTTTTTAGGTTTTGTAAAAATATTCTGTAAAAGTGAAAATGAGTAGTGATCTTTTCCTTTTACCCTTCTTAGTAAATTTTGAGATGGGCTTGGCCCATCTCTCCCTTGTAGCCGCGGGTAGGGGCCCCACATGGGGTACCCGTACCGTTTTCCTTGTCTCGTTGTTTAATTACTCGTTCGTGATTAATTGTGTTCGCGTTTAATGTGTTCTCGTTAAGTAATTATCGTGACCTAATATATTTATTTACGCTCGTAATAAATATATATATGTAATTAATAATAGTTCGTGATTTAATTACGTTCATGATTTCATGATCGCATGTTCGTGATTAATTATTGTCAAATAATTATGCGTGCTCGTGCGTAGTAAATACTTATCGTGTTCTAACACGTACGTAATACAGAAAATCCTAACACGTAATCGTAATCATGTTATAATAGGAATGATTTAATCTAGTACGTACGATCTTAAGGGTACTATTCATGGTAAAAGCATGCGGGTTTTACAACTCTTCCCCCCAAAAAGAATAATTCGTCCCCGAATTATAGATAAAGTAAACTGGAAAAGAAGAACATACCTGAATTCAAAATATGAAATGAGGGTAAGAAGCCCGGATAGACTCCTCTGTTTCCCAAGTGGCTTCCCGCTCGGTATGATCCCTTCATAGGATTTTGACGAATGGAATCGTCTTCCTTCTCATGACTCGTTCTTGTCTGTCAAGAACTCGTTCGGGTTCTTCTATAAAAGTGAGATCTTCACGTATCTGTTCCAGTGGATACTGAACCATGTGAAGGGGATGATACTGGTACCCTCTGAGTAAGGACACATGAAACACATTATGCTCATGCGAAAGCTGCGGAGGTAACGCCAATCGGTAAGATACTTCATCGACTCGTTCAATGATATCAAACAGTACGATGAAACGAGGACTGAGCTTCCCTTTAATCCTGAAGCGTCTAACACCACGTGCCGGCGAAACCTTAAGGAAGACGTGATCTCCTACGTTAAAATGTATGTCCCTACGATGCTTATCGGCGTAACTTTTCTGACGTGACCGTGCTTCCTGAAGTTTCTGCTTAGCTACTGCGATCTTCTCATTGGTCATCTCTATGATTTCTGGTCCTTCAAGTGTTCGCTCACCAACCCGATCCCAGCAAATTGGGGCGCGACACTTTCTGCCATACAACATCTCGAAAGGAGCACACTTGATACTTGCGTGCCAACTGTTGTTGTATGCAAACTCCACCAAACTGATGTAATCGTCCCAATCACCCGTCCATACGCACATGACCTCAACATATCTTCCAATGTCTGAATAGTTTGTTCCGACTGTCCGTCCGTTTGAGGATGAAAAGCCGTGCTAAGCTTAAGTTGTGTACCCCAAGCTTTCTGCAGACTCTTCCAAAAACGCGAAGTGAATCGAGGATCTCTGTCTGAGACGATGCTGGATGGTGCACCGTGGAGTTTCATGATTTCTCTTCTGTGCGTATCGGCGAGTTTACTTACCGGATCTTCCTTGCGGATCGGTAAGAAATGAGCTGATTTGGTAAGTCGATCAACGATAACCCAAATTGCATCGTGCTTCCTCTTGGTAGGTGGAAGACCAGTAACAAAATCCATGGTGATTTTGTCCCACTTCCACTATGGAATATCTAACGGTTGAAGGAGACCGCCAGATCGCTGATGCTCGATCTTAACCTGCTGGCAGGTAAGACATTTGGAGACGCAAGTGGCCACATCCTGTTTCATACCAATCCACCAAAAGTACTGCTTGATGTCATGGTACATCTTAGTCGAACCAGGATGTATAGAGAATGGGGAGCTATGAGCTTCAGCTAACAAGGCTTCCCGGAGTTCTTGGTCATCAGAAACACAAAGTCTCGTGCCCTGCCATACGATACCATCTGCATCTACTCTGAATTCTGTCTGTTTCTCCAAATTTTGTACTATCGGCCAGATTTCTCCGTCATCCTTCTAAGCTTCCTTGATCTTAGAGAGTAACTCGGGTTCTACTCTATGATTAGCCCAGTAACCATGCTGTCCACGTAGCATGATCTCAATGTCAAGTCGCTCCAAGTCTCTTATGATTTCCTCTTCGATTTTAATGCCGTTGATCATTCCGGACTTCCTGCTAAGATCATCTGATACTACATTTGCCTTTCCGGGATGATACTGTAGATTAATGTCATAATCCTTCAACAGCTCTAACCATCTCCTCTGCCTCATGTTCAATTCACGTTGAGTGAAGATATACTTCAAGCTCTTGTGGTCCGTGAAAATGTCACATGATTCTCCATATAAGTAGTGCCTCCATATCTTCAATGCAAACACGACTGCAGAAAGTTCCAAGTCATGCGTGGGGTAATTTTCTTCATAAGTCTTAAGCTGCCGTGAAGCGTACGCGATCACTTTCCCATGTTACATGAGAACACAGCCAAGTCCCTTCCCCGATGCATCGCTGTAGATTTGAAATCCACCCGTACCAGATGGGAGAGTAAGAATAGGTGCAGATACTAGCTTCTGCTTCAGGTCTTCAAATCTCTTCTCTCGTTCTTCAGTCCAGACGAATTTCTCCCCTTTCCGCATCAGTTTGGTCAATGGTAGTGCTAAGCGGGAAAAGTTCTCCACGAACCTACGGTAATAGCCAGCTAAGCCTAAGAAACTGCAGACTTCCGTCGCTGATGTCGGCCTTGGCCACTTAGTAATGGCCTCAACCTTCACTGGATCCATAGTGATTCCTTCTGCTGATACAATGTGACCTAAGAATGCCACCTTGTCTAACCATAACTCACACTTGGAGAATTTAGCATACAGCTGCTTCTGGCGAAGAATCTGTAGTACTATACGAAGATGGTCTTCGTGTTCCTCCTTGGACTTTGAGAAAATCAAGATGTCATCGATGAAGACAATGACAAACTTGTCCAGAAATTCATGGAAGATTCTGTTCATCAAATCCATGAACACTGCTGGAGCATTTGTCAAGCCACATGGCATAACTACAAACTCGTTGTGGCCATAGCGGGTACGAAAGGCAGTCTTAGCGATGTCCTGCTCCTTGACCCGTAGCTGATGATAGCCTGACCTAAGATCAATCTTGGAGAAGTGTTTGGCCCCTTGGAGTTGGTCAAACAGATCGTCAATACGTGGCAGTGGATATCTATTCCGGATAGTAATCTTGTTGAGCTCGCGATAGTCTATGCAAAGACGCATACTGTCGTCCTTCATCTTAACAAATAAGACCGGTGCGCCCCATGGAGATGCCCTCGGTCGAATGAAACCTCGTTCAAGAAGTTCTTGCAGTTGATCCTTCGGCTCCTTCAGCTCTATGGGAGCCATGCGATAAGGAGCCTTGGAGATTGGTTCAGCTCCTGGAATAAGCTCGATACTGAATTCCACTTCTCTTGTAGGTGGTATGCCCGGAAGTTCTGCTGGAAAAACATCTTTGAATTCAGACACTATAGGTTGATCCTGAATTGATGGGGATTCAGCATCCATGTCGTGAACCGTAGCTAGATAACCCTCGCAGCCATGTGACAGTAGTGCACGCGCTTGCAGGGTAGATATGATTTTTACAGACCGTCTGGGTATGAACCCGTTATGAATGTACTCTGGTGCATTAACATCACCGAAGATAACTCGATATGAATTGCAATCTATGGTAGCATGATGCTTGGATAGCCAATCCATGCCCAAAATCATGTCGAAGTCATTCATGTCCAGCGGAAGTGCGTCAACAGGTCGAACCTTATCATCAAATTTTAGGGGAAGACTCTTGTATACATGGGTGATTAATACAGAGTCCCTCAAAGGCGTGGAAATAGTAAGCCTATTTTCTAGTGGCATGGGGAGCATCCTAATGTTCTTAGCATAAGCAGTAGAAATAACCGAGTGCGTAGCACCCGTATTGAAAAGAACACATGCAGCTTGACCATACATATACAAGATTCCAGTGATGGTACCTGTAGACTTGTTGGCCTGGTCTCGAGATGACGTGTAGACACGCCCGGTGGTAGGAGGCTGCTTGGAATCAGCATGTCCCGATGTACCCTCCATCTCACCCTCACGACAATCCTTCATGATATGGCCAGGAAGACCACACTTGAAGCATGCGTCAGTGTTACGCGACATGGCCCTGGGTGCCTACGGTGGCAAGTAGAGCAAATAGGATGAGTAAATCCTTCAGCAGGTGCTCTGGCTGGCTGGGAACCTGATAAAACATTTTACATAAGACATGATAATTGGGTACAAAGGACAATGCGGATAATCGTAAGATTGAATACCAGTGATAGCTGGACGGCTAGGCTGTGAACCTCTCTGGTTCTGGTCCCTACCGTTTACATGGTTCCTGGTAGAAGTTTTGCTAAAGTGTCAGAATATGAGTTATAACATGAAATCATAAGGAAAATGCGTAAGTATTAGGACCTGCTGTTGTTGGAGTGTCCAGCGTTGTTACGGTAATTATCATTACCGCCACGCCTATCCGTAGCAGAACGGTCATTAGTCTGACCGTTTCCCTTGGGCTGATGAGGCTGCTGCTGAGTAGCCGGCTGAGACCAGTCCCCAGTTTTCTGCCTGGAAGATACATTTAAAGAGATGAATAATTGACATATATGGAAAGAATACGGATTGATCACCGCTTGAATACGAATGATTACCTCTTGTCGGGTCTCTCAGCTTCCCCGAACTCATCTCTCTCCTGCAGCATCTCCAACTTACGTGCTGCATCAGCCACTTGTGCTACATTGTTGAACGTAGCACACACCAGATTGTTTGCGACCGATGTGCGAATAGCCCACTTAAAGTGGTGTGCCTGCTCTTCAGAAGTACCTGCTGCCGCACCAAGGAAACCAGCTAAGCGAAGAAAGCGTTGCTTAAACTTGTTGCTATTCTCCCTAGCTCTCTGTCGGATCCCATGGTACTGTCTCTTGAGCATGTCCTGCTCAGCCTTGGGAAAGAACTGCTCCATCACACTGTCCATGAACTGAGCCCAAGTCAAACCAGCAACCCACTCGTCACCACCCTAAGACTGCATCAACGCTAACCACCAATTTAGCACATCGCCTTCGAACCGATAGCATGTCAACCTCGCCTTGTATGCGTGGTCACAACCCATAGCGTTGAAAATCTTCTCGATATGAGCCAACCAGCTTTCAGCATCACTGGGGCTATCTGTCTTCTCAAAAGATCGAGGATGGAGCTTGTTGAATCTCTCCAGCCATACTGCTAATGTCACTAGAGGAGGAGGAGGAGGTGCCTGATTATGCTGCTGATTGTTTGCAGCTTGAACTTCAGCCCTAATGTCGTTCCTTAGTTGAGGAAGCAAAGCTTGCATAGCACCCTGAATTGTAGCATTGAGCTGTTCCTGTCTACGTGTGAGAACCATCTGACAGTATAACATAAAACATATGATTAACCAGATCAAAACATAAAAAAATATATATACATGAAAAAAAAAATTTATACCAAAATTTCAAGAGAAAAAATTTATGCAAGAAACTTTTGTGTATAAATGCATGATGCAGTTTTATGAAAACTTTTGTATGCTCGAGAGTGAACGCCTATGGTCAGTTCACCCAAAACAAAAGACATAGCGAGGGGACGCCTATGGGATGGTCCCAAATTTAAAAGTTTCGATAAAACACATGCGACTAAATAGGGCCAGTCCTGTACCAACCATTACTTAGTCATAAATCTGCGACAATGACATATATATGTATGCTTAAAAATGATGAATGCATGAAAACAACTGTCAGTTCTAGGAAGACCGTAGTGACTACCCACTAATCACATGTCATATTTGAGAGCCTACAGGTCGAAGCCTTGGCTCTGATACCATAATTGTAACACCCCATCTTGATAATGGAAATGTCACATGTAATTATGGCGTGTCATCAAAGCATACAAGGAAAAATGTCTAAACATTACATGACCATAAAAGGAAAATACTGGAATCAAAAATCGGTAGTCCAAAAGTAAAGCTCATCACACACAAACATAAGTATAGTAAAGGAAAGGACTAAACAATGTCCATAGCAATGTATCAAAAGAAAGGAAATGCATAAAGTAAAGAAAGGCTAGAAAGCTTCCAGTCCATATGCACGTACGCTTAAAGTCTACGAGTGTCCCTGAGTACCTACCGTTTTGAGAACACAGAAAAGGAAAACGGCTGAGCAATACGCTCAGTGCACTGATGTACAATAAAGCATGAATAGGATAAGCATATAACATATAACAGCGGAAGAAACTAAGTCCCGAGTAACCTGGTTAAGTCTTGATAAAACTGGTTTTATAGTTTGAAAAGCCTTATGTTTATCTTGTAAAAACTGTTTATCATATTTTACCATTAGCCAATATAGGTCATGAAAATCCACCGTGCATGAATACTTTGAGGGGTGACCTCATCATGCAAATTAGAGGGGCTGCCTCTAATTTAATATACTGGTTTTGGGTAGGAGGGATCAGCTCCTTGTGAAGGATGCAAGGCACACACCACATTCACCATGAAATCCTGACTGAAAACATGTAACTAGGATGCACCCATACGCCCCACATGATAAATATAATATAAATGGCCAAAACTGAAGGGACGCCACGAGCAATCACTCCGCCGTGGTGAAGTCATAACATCAGTGCCTCTAATGTTATGGTTATGGTACCTCCATAACTAGGTGAAACTGGTCATGCATGTATATGGCTATAGGTATTCTAAATTAAACATAAGCAATTCAAACACATAACTTATACTACGGGAAAACATTTGGCTGCATACGGGGAAATCGTAATAAGGAAAGAATGTCCATACTGAAAGGACGGGAATCCGTACCTTATGTCCAGTGAACGAAGAAGACGAACTAAGAGGAATCCTACTTCCATATCACTAATGCTGCATAAATACATACATGAATAAGTATATGCTTACTAAATACGTAACTGGTTTTATGTCATGTCTTAGCTTATTTTATATGTTCTTATCATGTTTTGCTGTTTTAAGCCTTAAATTGTGTTTATCTTATATTCTGTTTACTCTGATTAAGTGTTTATGATATTTCATGTATTATTATACTTACTATGTAATAATAAGTAACTTTCCAAAAATAGCAGGTTTCCTAAAATAGAAAGTTTCCAAAAATAGAAGTTTCCAAAAATAGAAAGTTACCAAAAATAGAAAGTTTCCTAAAAATAGAAAGTTTCCAAAATTAGAAAGTTTCCAAAAATAGAAAGTTTCCAAAAATAGAATTACTGCTTAAAATAGATAAGTTTCTAAAAATAGAAAGTTTCATAAATAGATTAGCTGCCTTATTTAATTAAGTTTCTAAAAATAGAAAGTTTCCATAATTAGAAATAAGCTGGTTAAATAAGCTAAGTATATAAGCCTAAGTGTTTTCATGATTATTTCTAAGTCATATGATATAATGTATAGTTTATTAATTATTTCAAGTAACTAAAATAAACTATAGGTTAAAATATTTAATTAAAATATAAGATGTTTTTAATTAAATAAAGTAAAATACTTAGGTTAAAACATGTATTATTATTTATTAATAATATAACCTAAGTCATGCAAATTAATTAATTATAACCATGGTTTTTAAATAATTAATTAATTATAAGTCTAAAAATATAAAATACTTAGGTTAATAATTTCATGATTTTAACAATTAATATAACCTAAGTCATGTTATTAAATTAATCATGTCATGTTTTTTAATTTAATTTTAACATAAGATTATAAAAAAATAATAATCTTAACATACACCGTGAACCGGATCTTGACTAAGAACCATGAACCGGACATGAAATCGACACCATAACCCGAACCACATCGGGGTTCCCCTTGTCTTGTTGCTGCCGTGGGACCCACACCAACAAACCGGGACCATATGGTCTCGGTGGTGGTCGAATAGCCAAACCGAGACCCCCTCGGGTTCGGTTTAGGGGCCGGCCAAAAACAAACACCCCTAAAACACCCTTTTTGATTTATTCCAAAATCAGTTTCATGTTAGATCTATGATTTGATTATGTTTTTAAAAAAACACATCATGTTCTTAATTATTTAAAAGATCAAATCAAAAGAAAATTGTTAAAAGAATTACCGAATGCGTGGATCTAAACAAGGATGAACAAACACGAACACAAGCACCAAAACCAAGATCAAAGATCAAATAAACACCCCTTTGGTGTGTTTATGGGTGGCGGCCAAAAGAAAGAAAAAAAGGAGGAGGAAGAACTTTTTTTTAGGTTTTGTAAAAATCTTCTGTTAAAGTGAAAATGAGTAGTGATCTTTTCCTTTTACCCTTCTTAGTAAATTTTGAGATGGGCTTGGCCCATCTCTCCCTTGTAGCCGCGGGTAGGGGCCCCACATGGGGTACCCGTATCGTTTTCCGTGTCTCGTTGTTTAATTACTCGTTCGTGATTAATTGTGTTCGCGTTTAATGTGTTCTCGTTAAGTAATTATCGTAACCTAATATATTTATTTACGCTCGTAATAAATATATATACGTAATTAATAATAGTTTGTGATTTAATTACGTTCATGATTTCATGATCGCATGTTCGTGATTTATTATGGTCAAATAATTATTGCGTGCTCGTGCGTAGTAAATACTTATCGTGTTCTAACACGTACGTAATACGTAAAATCCTTACACGTAATCGTAATCATGCTATAATAGGAATGTTTTAATCTAGTACGTACGATCTTAAGGGTAATATTCATGGTAAAAGCATGCGGGTTTTACAAATGTTGGTATTAGTTGGTTATGATATTGAAGAAGAATTGGCGAGATTAAATCTGATATCGATGTCATGGCGATCTTTCCTTATAGAGTGGAGTTTGACAAAACGTCACCACCTGGAAAAGTGTCATCTGATTCGTTGTCACCCAATTCATAAAATTGAAATCGAAAGGGTGAAGTTGCACTTGAGGCTGTCATTGGAACCGTTACCCAAAAGCCTCATGCCACTAGTACCTTTCCGAGAAGTCTAATTGAATGTGTGAGTCATTTCATACTAGTGACTCATTTGATAACTATTGTTGTAAGAGCTATAGGATTGGAAATTAAGTGTTGTTCATATCGAGCTTTTATTGCCCTATTAAGGCCTAAGAATAAGATTGAAAGTATCGGAGAATGAGGTAGGATATCGCATTGAGTATAAGTTGATTGAAAACTTGAATTAAGTAAAATTTAACCCGTATGGAATAAGAAATTGTTAAGAGGAATCGTTAAGTCCTGTGATTGAATTATAAGGTTTTAAATGTTTGTTGGTTCGTGTTAAGGGTTGTTCCTAGGCAATTGTCCACTAACGAGGATGCCCAGTGTCCAAGAAATAAATTGAAGAAATCTTCTTCTGAATTGGGACCGATGGATCTTCCGGGACAGGTGGAACCCCCATGACTCTTGTAGATTAGTATTGATTGTGGTATCTTTTAAAAATCCCTAACTTAATTGAGACATCAGTTGGTAGGATGAGTTCTTGGAATTGTATGACATAGTGACACGTAATGTGTTACGGTACAATTTTGACTTGTTTGTGATTAATGAAAAGACTACCTTTGATTGCTAAATTCTACATGTATCGATGTTATCTATCCTTTATTGATTCATCCTAATGTTCGCATTAATGATGCAACCATTGAACAAGTACTCATCTAAATTTGAGTTACGTTGTGGATTATTCGTTTTGAGTGCCATCGAGGTCATGAACCTCATGATTAATTGGCTAAACTCATTTCCTGATATATTGTAGCTAATTCTTGGTGAACAAATTTTCATCACTCTTTTGCAGATCACTCATTGTTTTTATAAGATAAAACAGTATCCTTTGAGAAAATTGAATTTTCATCACCGTAAGGACTATTTAAAGTGAGATTTATAAGTAATCATTATCGAAGTAAAGTTGTTTATGAAACACCTTGGAAAACTTAATTGTTTTCATAACAAAGAAAATCTTTGTAAATTTATTTTTGATTCTTATTTAAGAATTAAGCATGAAAATGTTTTTATTATAAACATGATGATAAAATTTTGACGAACTGAGTATTGCATCGTTAATCCTGAAATTGTATATAGTTGCGCGCCTACGTACAATTTGGAAATGACCATGCAAGGCTGATTAGTAGTCACCATGAAATTATTAATAAACACTAAATTTTCTTTGAAGATTGTGAAAGATTAAATTTTATGAGATCTGCAAGAAGTGAAAAATAGGGACATATTGATAGGGACACCTACATATGTGCCCGTACTATTTATTCTTCTGAGTCGATTTTACTCATCTATGGATATTGTCTTATTTGACAATTGATATCCCCTTTTTGTTCATTTCTATAAATGATAAGATTCTTTGGAAAAGTATCTGATTATTGAGTGTTGATACCCGATTAGATGTATCGACATTCCTATCATTTCTTTTGATTAGATTTCATTTGAATGACCTGGGTAACGATCCAAGGAGCTTTCGAATCCATACTCAAATTATGAAAACATGGGATATATTCATATTCATTAAATGTTTTCGTATGTATCTGATCTGAAATTCTCTCATGTAGATTATGCGTCGATCTTACTCTTTTAATGGTAGTTGTGTCTCCATATATCCTTGAATTTGTGAAAGGATTAGGAGTTATTATTAGTCATTTGAATAGTTCACATCTTATCAACGGTAATAGAACTGGAAAAACTGGTAGTGCCAGTAGAATGGATTGATTGATTATGACATGACGACATTGTCTTAATTGATGGGAACTCGAGTAGAATTCCCCTAAATGATAAGATGTTTATTATCAAAAGTGATCTAAATAATTCTTGATGGATGACCATATCCTGCATTTAGATTTGAAATTTATACGATGAATGGTTATAAACTGATCATAGATATTGAAATCTAGAAAGAACTTAAAGTAAATGTATTAAAGGATGTTTCTGTTATCTGAAATTTTAGGAGGTATTTGCTAGTGAATTACCTAGACTTTCGCCATTAAGGAAAGTTGAAATTGGTATTGATTATATTCCCGGTGCTGCACCTGTGGCTTGTGCACTGTACGTCAGCGCCATGTGAATTAATGGAATTACCGTACAACTGAGAGAGTTGTCGGAGAAAGATTTTATTCTACCAAGCACGTCATCAATAAGAGCTATGGTGTTATCATTTCTCATGTTTACTGATTACCGTTAACTAAGTTAATTGACGATCGAAATCGATATCCACTACCCAAGATGATAGATTTGTTCGATCATTTAGAAGTATCTAGCGTATATTCAGGAATTTGATCCACGGCATGGTTATCATCAATTTCGCGTCCACGAAAGAGATTATCTATTCCAATCACTACATTCAGAACTCGTAATGAACATTATAAGTTTCATGTTATATTGTTTGGATTGACCAATGCACATGTATCATTCATAAATTTTGTGAGTCACGTGTGTAGGCTGTAATTTGATAAATTCATGCTTGCGATCATTAAGGACCATATGTTTGTTTATAAGAATAAGAATGAGTTAATAATTATTTATAGGTTGCCCTGAATTGGCCGAACAATGAAAACATGTACCTTGAATAATTAACATGTGATTTAAGACTAAATCATTTATACTATTTGACCGTGTGATTAATAGATAATGGAATCTATATTGACTCTTCAAAAATTAGAAGTCATTTAAGACTTTGGGTTTTACCAAAAAGTAGGTGCAAATATGTTTTGACAAATGTTTTATCAAAATGAACTTTTGAGGGATTATTCCCTTATACCCAGAACATTTAACTAAACTCCTGTTTAGGGGTAAATGATTGTATATACCTCAAGACAGCCTAAGAGGGATTGAGGAAACCATAATAAACCATGACTTGGAATTTGAAACGAAAATTTTTGCTTTTCAACTAAGAAATTTTTGACCAAAGTATAAACAAGGATTTTTCGAACATTTACGAATCTTATTAATTATTTTCGATAAATCAACAAAATCGTGTTAATTAGATTAAAATTTAATTTTGAACATTTTTATATAATTAGACTAACTGAGAAAATTTAAAACTTTTTACGTTTACGTTTCATAAAAATTGAATATTTATCGTTTAATTACTTGTAACATTTACCGACGCTTTAAACGTTAGATTGAGCAAAACTGATAAAAATGATAGTTGAGATGGAACTAAAACATAGAAAATATAAAGAAAGAAATTCTGAATGAATTGTGGTCATGATAATTATTTCATCAAGAAAAGTGAATGTAGATACTGACACATTATATAGAAAGGATAAAGAACCAACTAGGATGTGTTCTTTAGTAATGGCTGTGCAAAATAAATTGTCGAGCAATTTAAAAATAATTGATGCTTGTAAGAAGGAGAATATAGATAACAAAAAGGGTTCGCGGCTAGTGTGAACCATTAGAATTGAGAAGCCGATGGCGTTAAATGTTTTAAAGGCCACTTGTGGTTGCCTAAATATGGAGATTTTGAGATTTAGTCATGTTGGAATCTCATAACTATAAGTATTCTATTCATGTCATTTATGGTTTAATATATCTTTATCTGAAGAAGTTGTTCTAATGGTAAATTATGAAGGCAGACATCGCCTCATACATTAGTAAACGTCTAACTATTGCAAAGGTCATCATCTGAATTTCATTAGATTTGGGTCATCGTCGACACACTGACCAAATCTGCTAATATCATTCCTGTTAATGATAAATTCTCGATGACGAAATTGACTCTTTTGTATTTAAAGGAGTTGTGTAAACATAGTGTGCGTGTATCGATCATCTCTATCAAGATCCTCGCTTCGCATCGAATTTCTAGAGATTTGCTCAGAAGTCATTGGGAACGAACCTTGATGAGAGTACTGTTTACCGCCCCAATCGAAGGGACGAGGTAAAGTAATGATACAAAACACTAGAAGTGTTGTTTTATTCTTGAATGATTGACCTTTGGTAATAAACCGTATAATCGCTTTCCTTTGGAAAGATTATCATTGATAATTATTGTATTAGGATTGAGATCGAATCTCGTGAGGATCTATATTAGAGCATCTGTAAGCAGGAGTTGGGATGAAGACACCCGACATACACCCACGGTGAGTTGGACATGTCTTTTAGGTTTAAGGTTATCTATGATGACAAAACTAACCTTACAAATTACCCGACCCGCGAGACCTGAAATGATTGTTGAAATTAGGATCTGATTATTGACTGCCAGTAGTGGGCAGGAGGTTATGTGAATATGAAATGTAGATCTTGAAGTGCAGGATGGGTAGCGAAGTTATGCCATAAATTTTAAACCTTGTAAAAACGAATTAATGATCTGATAGATCATGGGAAATAAGTCCCCGTTGTTTGGGACCACTGAGATAATGTAAAAGTTGGATTGAAAGGCATATAAGCTGGATCTACCCTAGGACTTCAAGGGCTGCGTGAATTATGTTTTATATATCGAACTTGATAAAATGTCTATCAAGTGAGAATCTGATCACTTCTTGATGAAGTTTAGATCGGCGAAAAGTTGCATTCATCAAAAGCCCGTGAAGATCATGGATAGAGAATGTAAGTCAACATTAAGCCTGATCGTATTCCCGTACTTATGTTTAATGAAACTCGCGTATTGTAATGAATTACACTTGATAGAAAAGACCGAATGTGGAGGAAATACCCACATGGCTCTAATTCTATAAGAAGCGAGTAGTGAGATAAATTGATCTTTGAGGACAAAGATCCTGTTTAGGGGTAAATGCTGTGACAATCCGTCAATTTATGATTGATATTTTATTCTCAAGTATTATTTAAAAACATTATTTTAATGTTATATTATGTACTCACTCATTTCTGGGAAGAAATTTGGATTTACGTCTTGAAGTATCATCGACAGCGTCTAAACCGGAGGATTCTACGTTACGTGCTTACGTTTACATACACCGTTTTGGTGACAGTCCGACATTTCAGAAAATAAATTTATCCGTGAATATTATTTTGAGATTTTAAATTTGTGTTGGTTCATAAACTCACAAATTTACGAGAAGAGATTAGGACTTACGATTATAATTTAACGTCCTTTACGACTAAATCGGACACCTTAGGATTACGTATTTACGTTTTTGAACTCCGTTTTTTATGAGACAATTTTTATTTGATTCGTTTTGTGCCGTTGATTCATAATTTATAAAAAAGTTTTTGTATAACGACCCGAGGGCACGCAAATCGAGAAAACTAGAAACGAGGAATACCCGTAAATTAGCGGGATGGGACAAAACAAGTTTATCTCACCCCACTAACATGGGACGGCCAAAACTATGACACAACACCATGAGGTGTCAAGTTTGTAGCTAGAAAGCAAACACATGTTAGCATAAGCTTAACATGGAAGCTAACTTGACACAAAACCAACCAAACCATTTCATTCATACCATTTGCACTTCCAACACATGCAAACCACTCTCTCATCCTTCCTCTCTCTCTATATTTCGTCCCATATCACCCTAAAACACCCATTTTGATCAAATTCAACCACAAAATCTCATGTTATTTCTACATATGATGATGTTCTTTTGAAGATATGAAGATTGGAGGTGATCTTAACTTATGAAAAGGAGTTTTCATTAGGTTAAAGGGCGGATTTCATGGAGGTGTTCATCCATCCAAAGGACCCAAGAAGTTGCGTTGCTAAAGTTGAAGATTTGATAACAAGAACCAAGTCTTGTTCATCAAAAACCTCATTTTTTCATCACTAATGGTGGTATAAAGATTGTTCTTCCTATCCTTTTGTTATTTTGATTATGTAATCTTGTAATTTCTTTATTTATGTATATGTATATGTATATGATGATGAATGATGATTAAAAATATTATGTGGGGATTTGGTGTTGATAGATTTGATAAACATGGTTAAAAAAATGGAAAACCATAAGTAAAAAGGTTAAATTCTTGTTTATAAAGTTGGCTGTATAAAAACAGTAACTAACCAAATGATAAACTGATAAAATGGCATGGTGGAATCAATTTACAGTAATTATTATATTTCATACATATGTGAGAGTTTACCATGCAATGGAATAATCAAAATGAGTGATATATGATCAAAACAAAATTAGTATATCAATTAGAATTATCTATTTTGTAGGGACTGTTAAGGATACTTAGACATGGATTGAGCAGTAGCTATAGCTAACTTATTTGTAGCACATAATATGAAGTTTATGTCATCCAAAAATGAGCTTCTATCTCCTTATAGAACTCAAGATATGATAAAAGTGGTGAAAGTCAAACTAAAAATCAAATTTTGGGAAATTAAAGTTTAATAGTATTATATAAGCACTCAAAATAATATAGTATAAAATGTGAAATTAAAACCCACTAACTTATATATTTCGTTTATATAAATATGTATAAGGATAAATAAATGGACATTATATAAATGGTAGTTTAGTAAGTTTTATATGTTACAAAACTATAAACATGATTTTTACGTCTTTTCGGCTAGTACCGTAAAATTAACGTTTTTTGTCAATTAAAACTTAGACGATCGGACGTGTCTAATGTAAACTTTATAAAAGTCATATACTGATATATAAGTACTTAATACAAGTAAAAACCTATAAAACTCGAACTAAATAACATATGGACATTAACAGGCTAAGTTAGCATTATTGGACTAATAATCCAACTAAATGGGCTAAACACTTATAAATTTACTTATTGGGCTTAACCCACTTGGGCCCAACATGTAAAGTGTAATACTGATAATAAAAGTATACAATGTTCTAATTTAAGGTAATGGACTTATAATAGGCTTATTGGACCTAAAACATGTAAATAAGTAAAACTAGTAAATTAGTATAAAAGTTACCAACACATAACACTAAAATGAGTAAATGAGAATGTATAAACCCACTTGATCATCATAATATATATAAAATCATTATATGTATACATAATTGTTATTTTGATAAAGTCATTGGACAAGAGTCTAAGACAAGTATTATTTTTCTAGGTTTCCGTGATTGAAGCACGTACCGTACATCCGAATTGCCGATAACCCACTTTCCCAATCAACGTAAGTTCATAGCCTCGCACTCTTTTAAATGTTTTTATGAAATGTTTTGTAAACCCGCGAGGGAGATAATATGTTAGTTTTGATAAAATAGGACACCATTTGTCCTGATTATTTGTTTATTGATTTGGACCCAAATGATTGTATGACCCGATGAATGAATATATGACCCGATAAATGAAATGAAATGGATTATTAAAGTTAGGTTATGTCACTAAAAGTCCCATTAGCATGAATTGTGAAATACCGGGATTTGGTAGGCGCTTATGCATATAAATGTACTATTTAGGGACGATCACCCCAGTTCGTGCCTTGACAGTTGATCCCCGTCGTGCCACATTGATTGGTATGCGAATTTATGTATGAGACGATTTCCATAACGTGATTTTTGTGAGGACACGCTAACTTAGATGGGCAAATTGAGTTTCGGGCTAGCTACCCGTTGTTTGTTGTAGTAAGGTAACAATGTCATGTGGCTTATAATAATCCAATAACGAAAATACTGCTTTATGCATTGAATTACAATATATTCCTTCACTAGCAATACAGGGTCTTATTATTGATATTATGTTCGTGTTTTGGTTTTACATAACCATATTAATATAACGGTTTTTATTTAACTTTATACAACGTTATAAAACGTATTGTATGATATTTTTAAGACATTGATTCGTATAATGGTTTTGAAGGAGAAAGCCTATATTATGATTTTTACAAGGATTTGTATAAAATGTTTTGGCCTATTTTATGGTCTACAACAAAGATTTGTACAAAATGATTTTCGGTAATAATTTTATATCGATGATATATTAATGGTTTTATTAAACTCTATGAATTCACTCGGCGTTATCGCTGACCTTTTCTATTAACATGTTTTATCTCAGGTACTTGAAGGTAATTCTCGGGAAGACGACAAAGAATTCATGGCCCGCACTTAAATAATAATTTCCATTCAAATGCTTTGTAAAACCTGTATGAAATACAATGTCTTGGGACCTATGTAAATTTGATATTTATGAATGGAAATGCTTTATTATTAAACGACGTGATTTTTAAGCGTTGTCTATGATGTGAGTAATGTGCTATCCCGTAACACCAACGAGTCTTCCGCTGTATTGAATTGTATGAATTTGGGGGTGTTACATTTGTTAAATGATTTTCCTAAACCAACAACACAGAATCCTAAAGCTACTGAATCTCCCGAAGTTGGGAAGGGTGTAGTGTCCAGTACACCATACCCCACGGCTTTGGAAAAACCGACATCTGCAAGGTTAGCTAAAAAGGGTCCTCATGCAGAGGATATGTGGGGGACTTTCAAGCAAGTTAAAATCAATATCCCCCTTATTGATGCTATCAAGCAAATTCCTGCTTATGCCAAGTTTGTAAAGGACTTGTGTTCCTGGAAGAGAAAGCTGAAGGCGTCTTTCCCTAAAAAGATTGACCTAACTGAACACGTTAGTGCAGTCTTGTCTAGCTCCCTTCCTCCTAAATTCAAAGATCCTGGGGCACCATTGATTTTAGTTGTGGTTGGAAATATTGCCATTAAGAAGGTGCTCCTTGATCTTGGTGCCAGTATCAACATCCTTCCTTCTAGTTTGGTCGATAAGTATGACTTAGGAACTCTTCATAAGACAGACACTATTATTTCCTTAGCCGATCGATCTACCAAAATTCCAAGAGGTATCTTAGAGGATGTTATTGTGAAAGTTGATGACTTCTATTACCCAGTTGACTTCTTTGTTATAGAATCCGATTCACAATACAAGGATGTTCAACCAACTATTATCCTTGGGTGTCCATTCTTAGCCATGATAGATGCTAGGATTAATTGTCGGATTGGCGCCACGGATATTGCATTCGGTAATAAGAAGATAAGATTGAATGTGTTTAATTATATGAATTCTCCTACGATGAATGAATGTTACCAAGTTGATGTCATCGACGAGGAAGTCCAAAAGCATGCATCTCGTATGCTTAAGGATGATCCTTTAGAATTATATCTAACTGGTGAGAACGAGGAGATTCTTGATGTTGCTGAAGTTTAAGAGATTCAAGAGTGTTTGGTCAGTTCTTTGGACCATCAAAAACCACCTTGGTCTTATAAGGTAGAGCCCTTTCCTTCTACTTTTGACACGGCCACTAAGCCGTCTTTAGAGGTGCCTCCAACTCTTGAACTAAAACCTTTGCCATCCAATCTCAAATATGTTTTTCTAGTTCTTAATAATACTTTACCTGTTATTGTTGCTTCTGATCTCTCTGAATCACAAGAGGAAGCACTTCTAAAAGTTCTTTCCAAATACAAAGCAGAAGTGAGATGGAAAATTACAGACTTGAAAGGGATCAGCCCTTCATTATGCATGCATCGAATTGTTACGGACCCAGATATTAAGCCATCAAGAGATGCACAAAGGCGACTGGATCCTAATATGAAAGAGGTAGTGAAGACGGAAGTTCTTAAATGGTTAGATGTTGGTATCATCTATCCCGTCTTAGATAGTAAATGGGTAAGTCCCACTCAAACGGTGCCTAAAAATGTCAGAATCACCGTTGTGGAAACCGAGAATGGTGAAAAACTCATAACCCGACCAATTACTAGGTGGAGAGTGTGTATAGATTGTTGTAACCTGAATAATGCCTCATCTAAAGATCACTTCCTACTACCTTTCATTGATCAAATAGTTGAGAAGCTTTCTGGTAAGAAGTTCTATTGTTTCCTGGATGGGTACTTCGGTTATAATCAAATACCCATCCATCCTGATGACCAGGCCAAAACTACGTTTACGTCTCCATATGGGACGTTTGCGTTTCGAAGAATGCCTTTTGGCTTGTGTAATGCACCCGCTACCTTTCAGCGGTGCATGATGAGTATCTTTTCTGACATGGTTGGAGAATCTGTAGAGATATTTATGGATGATTTCTCCATCTTTGGTCAATCCTTTGAAAGCTGCCTTGATCAGCTTGAAAGTGTGTTTAAAAGATGCACTGAAACTAATCTGGTGCTTAGTTGGGAGAAGAGACATTTCATGGTTCGAGAGGGAATTTTATTAGGGCATGTTGTGTCTGAAAAAGGATTTGAGGTCGACCGTGCAAAAGTTCAAGTCATTTCAACTCTTCCTCCTCCCATTACCATCAAAGGTGTGCGATCTTTTCTTGGTCATGCCAGGTTCTATAGGCGATTTATTAAAGATTTTAGTGCTATATCAAAGCCTCTTTGTAATTTACTCTTAAAAGATGCACGCTTTGACTTTAATGAATCATGTCTTAAAGCATTCAACATGCTTAAGCAAAAGCTTATAGAAGCCCCTATTCTACAGTTACCTGATTGGTGGAAGCCTTTCGAGATCATGTGTCATGCGAGTGATTATGTCGTTGTGGCGTTTTTAGGATAGCGGGTCGATAAGAAACCCGTTGTAATCTTTTATGCTAGTAAGACTTTTTCAGAAGCTCAAATGAATTACACCACTACTTAAAAGAGTTGTTAGACGTGGTTTTTGCTCTTGATAAGTTTTGGTCATATATTTGGGGGCATTCTAAGGTGATAGTATTTTCAGATCATAGTACCTTGAGACATTTGTTGACTAAGAAAGAGACTAAACCGAGGTTGCTTAGGTGGATTTTGCTTTTACAGGAATTTAATCTAGAAATCCGGGATAAAAAGGGGTCAGAAAATGTGGTTGCCGACCATTTTTCTAGAATTATCCCTCCGCCGTTTTACCCTTCTGATGTAAGTAAGGAAAGCTTTCTGGATGAAAGCTTATTTGAGGTTTCTAAGGTTCATTGGTACGTAAATATAGTACATTACTTAGCTGTTAAAAAGCTTCTGGGGTTTTGGTCCAACCAACAAAGAAAATACTTGTTCTCTCAGTTGAAGCATTATTTTTGGGAGGATTCAGAGCAATATAAAGTATATGCTGACCAAGTTGTTAGGAGGTGTGTTCCTAACCATGAGCATATGGAAATATTGACTCATTGCCATTCTTATGCATGTGGTGGACACTTTGGTGCTACGAACACTGGGCATAAAATCCTACAAAGCGGTTTCTTTTGGCCGACTATATTCAAGGATGCCCAATATTTTGTGAAAGCATGTATTCATTGCCAACAAGTTGGTGGGATTTCAAGGTGTGATCAAATTCCTATGAATCCCATACTTGTTTTTAAGATCTTTGACGTGTGGGGTATTGACTTTATGGGACCATTCCCCACTTCCCATGCAATCTGTACATTTTAGTGGCAGTTGATTATGTGTCTAAGTGGGTAGAGGCTGAGGCTACTAGAACCAATGACCATAGTGTAGTTCTTAAGTTTGTTAAGAAGAATATCTTTGCTAGACACGGAATTCCTAAGGCTATCATTAGTGATGGGGGTTCCCACATTAAGAACTTTAGATTTGGAAAATTATTGAAACACTATGGAGTTAATCATAGGATAGCTACCCCTTATCACCCACAGAACAGTGGACAGGTGGAAGTGTCTAATAGGGAGATTAAGCGAATTTTAGAAAATATCGTTCATAGTGATAGGAAAGATTGGTCCTTGAGGTTAGATGATGCCTTGTGGGCATATACGATGGCTTTTAAGACTCCTATTGATATGTCACCATATAAGTTGGTATATGGTAAGGCGTGTCATTTACCGGTTGAGATAGAGCATAGGGCTGACTGGGCGATTAAGACCATTAATCAAGATTTAGAGAGAGCATGTAGTTCTAGGAAACTTCAATTATCTGAACTAGATGAGATTAGACGTGATGCCTATGAAAGTTCTAGGAGTTATAAGGAGAAAACCAAAGCTTTTCATGATCGACACATCACCAAGAAGTCTTTCTTGGTTGGTCAAAATGTTTGGTTATTCAATGCTAGACTTAAGCTTTTTCCTAGAAAGTTGAGAAGTAAATGGACGGGTCCATACGTTGTGACTCAAGTCTCTCCATATGGAGCCATTGAAATAAAAAATATGATGGGTGGAGAGCCTTTTAGAGTTAATGGACACCATTTGAAGCCGTATGTTGAGTTGGATAGTGATCAGATGGAAACGGTTGATGTGGTTTACTTGGAACCACTCCAACCGTCTCAATAGCTCATATGAGTTATGTCTGGGTGAAAACGGTAAACTTAGTGCTTCGCGGGACACAACCCGTGGTTTGTGGTTTGTAGTGTGTGTATTTTATTTCGTAATTTATTATCTTATTTTTGTGTGTGTTTAAAACTTTGTGGGTGTGTTCACTACAAACCCTCACGAGACAAAACTCGTCCAGTCGGGCAACCGAGTGGTTTAAAGGCTTGTTGCATACTGTAACACCCCATTTTTGATAATGGAATGTCACGCGTAATTATGACGTGTCATCAAAGCATACAAGGATAAATGTCTAAAACATTACATGACCATAGGGTAAACCGGAATCAAACATCGGTTCCTAATCATAAGCCCAAAACATAATAAAGCAAAGGAAATGAATGAAAGACTAAACAAGCATAAGTATATGAAGGAAAAAAGGAGAAGAAGTCTCTGGCAGCTTCCATCCTATGCACGTCCTCCAAATGCTCGAGTCTTTCCTAGGGTACCTACCGTTTTGGGACATGGAAAGGAAAGTAACGGCTGAGCAAAACGATCAGTGCACAGATATAGACATAGTATGAATGACTAAGCATAATAAAGACTTAATAGCAGCGGAGTTGTATAAGTCCTGGAAAACCTGGAACATGTTCATAAAACTGGTTTTATAGTTTGAAAAGCCTTATGTTTATCTTCTGAAAAACTGTTTAACATATTTTACCATTATCCAATATAGGTCATGAAAATCCCCGTGCATGAATACTTGGAGGGGTGACCTCATCATGAAAATTAGAGGGGCTGCCTCTAATTTAATATACTGGTTTTTTTGGGTAGGAGGGATCAGATCCTTGTGAAGGATGCAAGGCAAACACCACATTCACCATGAAATCCTGACTGAAAACATGTAACTAGGATGCACCCATACGCCCCACGTGATAAATATAAAAATATGGCCAAAAGCTGAAGGGACGCCACGAGCAATCACTCCGCCGTGGTGAAGTCATAACATCAGTGCCTCTAATGTTATGGTTATGGTACCTCCATAACTAGGTGAAACTGGTCATGCATGTATATGGCTTTAGGTATTCTAATTAAACATAAGCAATTTAAAAACATATAAAACAAATACTGGGAAAACAGTTGGCTGCATACGGGGAATCCTAATAAGGAAAGAATGTCCATACTGAAAGGACGGGAATCCGTACCTTATGTCCAGTGAATGAAGAAGATGAACTGAGGAGAATCCTACTTCGGTATCACTAATGCTACATAAATACATACATGAATAAGTATCTGCTTACTAAATACGTAACTGGTTTTATGTCATGTCTTAGCTTATTTTATATGTTCATATCATGTTTTACTGTTTAAAGCCTTAAACTGTGTTTATCTTATATTCTATCTATTCTGATTAAGTATTTCTGGTATTTCATGTATTATTATACTTACTATGTAATAATAAGTAACTTTCCAAAAATAGCAGGTTTCCTAAAATAGACAGTTTCCAAAAATAGAAGTACTGCTTAAAATATATAAGTTTCTAAAAATAGAAAGTTTCCATAAATAGATCAGCTGCCTTAATTAAATAAGTTTCCATAAATAGATTAGCTGCTTGAAATAAATAAGTTTCTAAAAATAGAAAGTTTCCATAAATAGATCAGCTGCCTTATACAAATAAGTTTCCATAAATAGATTAGCTGCCTGAAATAAATAAGTTTCTAAAAACAGAAAGTTTCCATAAATAGATTAGCTGCCTTATTTAAATAAGTTTCTAAAAATAGAAAGTTTCCATAATTAGAATATAAGCTGGTTAAATAAGTTAAGTATATAAGCCTAAGTGTTTTCATGATTATTTTCTAAGTCATATGATATAATGTATAGTTTATTAACTATTTCATGTAATTAAAATAAACTATAGGTTAAAATATTTAATTAAAGTATAACATGTTCTTAATTAAATAAAGTTAAATACTTAGGTTAAAACATGTATTATTATTTATTAATAATATAACCTAAGTCATGTAAATTAATTATTTATAACCATGGTTTTTAAATAATTAATTAATTATAAGCCTTAAAAATATAAAATACTTAGGTTAATAATTTCATGATTTTAATAATTAATATAACCTAAGTAATGTTATTAAATTAATCATGTCATGTTCATTGATTTAATTTTAACATAAGATTATAAAAGAAAAAAAATAATCTTAACATACACCGTGAACCAGATCTTGACTAAGAACCATGAACCGGACATGAAATCGACACCATACCCCGAACCGATTCGGGGTTACCCTTGTCTTGTTGCTGCCGTGGGACCCACACCAACCAACCAGGACCATATGGTCTCGATGGTGGTCAAATAGCCAAACCGAGACCCTCTCGGGTTCGGTTTATGCGGCGGCCAAGAACAAACACCCCTTAAACATCCCTTTTGATTTATACCAAAACCAATTTCATGTTAGATCTATGATTTAATTAGGTTTTTAAGAAAAACATATCATGTTCTTAATTATTTAAAAGATTAAATAAAAAAAAGGGGTTAAAAGAATTACCGAATGCGTGGATCTAAACGATGATGAATAAACACGAACACTAGCAATAAATCCAAGATCAAAGATCAATAAACACCTCCTTTGGTGTGTTTGAAGGTGGCGGCCAAAAAGAAAAAGAAGGAGGAGGAGAACTTTTAGGTTTTTGTGAAAATCCTCTGTAAAGTGAAAATGAGTAGTGTTTTTCCCTTAACCCCCTTCTTTAGTAAAAATTGATGGGCTAAGCCCATCTTCCCTCCCTAATTTCGTGGTATGAGGCCCACATGGGGTAACCCATACATTTCCCGAGTCTAAATATTATAGTGTGTTCCCGTGTGTTCTCGTGTTCGTGTTTTACGTGTTTTACTTAATTATCGATCGTGACTTAATATATTTATTCGTGTTCGTAATAAATATATATACGTAATTAATATTAGCTCGTGATTAAATTACGTTCAAGATTTCATGATCGCATATTCGTGATTATAATTATTATTTGAATAATTATCGTGTGTTCATACGTAATAAATACTTATCGTGTTCTAACACGTACGTAATACTTAAAATTCTTATTCGTGAACGTAAACATGCTATAAAAGGAAAGTTTTAATCTAGTACGTACGATCTAATGGGTACTATTCATGGTAAAAGTATGCGAGTTTTACAACTCTTCCCCCCCTAAAAAGAATAATTCGTCCCTGAATTATAGATAACATAACTGGAAGAGAAACATACCCGAATCAAACTGAGAGGGTATGTAAGATAGATGAATGTGCAGGTTTCCTGGCAGAAGGAACGCGGAACGTGACATGTCTTGAAAGGACATGGAACGTGATGTGACTGAAAGGACATATCTAGTTGATAAGAGAAAAACGGATAAAAGTTTGGATGAACTTGTCCGTTTCCAAGTGGCCTCCCTCTTGGAACGGTTCTTTCAGAAGATCTTGACACTAATGATAAATCTTGGTCCTCCTGACCTTGACTTGGAATACGAAGAAATTCTTGGTTATCAACGGAAGGTAGATCCCCTAAATTCGATCGAGGAAAATAAGAGTTAACGTGCTAGGGTAACTGAAACGTTACGATGCAAGACAATCTGACTTAACTGATAATTAGAAACGATGCGCGAGACATAAAGAAACGTAGTACGTGAAAAATATTGAACGTGATACGTGAAAAATTTTGAACGTGCTACGTGGAGATATGGCGAGTGTAGTATGAGTAAACATATCGTGATCCATGATATGTCTAACATATCTTGATCATGATATGAGGAACGTGGAATGAACATGACATGTGAAACATATCGTGATCATAGAATATAATGGAGGTAACGCCAAACGCTACAAGGTGAGACGTGGAATATGACGTGAAACGTCTATCTGATGATGGAGAGTTATACTAAACTTGGGTCTGGTCTCTCAAGTTCTTGAAAAACTTCCCAGAACGAAATGAACGTAAAATCGTAAGCCCAGATACGATCATGAACGTGAATAGTGTCATGAACGCGAGCGTGAAAGCAAGTCGTGGAATCAGAATGAAGACGTGAAGTAATTTAGGAGTACAATTGAGAATCTTTTTCTGACCCGATAGCTGAGGGATTACCAAGTGGTCGGATGAGCCTTGGCTGGGTCCGATCAATTTGTTGGTTCTGCAATCCTTGCGGATGTAAGGATTCTGCAGACTTGATCAAACTGTTTGCAATAACCTAGATAGCATCATGCTTCTTCTGAGTTTGCGTTAATCTGGTAACCAAACCCCATGGAGATCTTGTCCCTTTTCGATTCACAATTTCAGATGATGCAAAACATCCCAGTCTGTTGGTGTCCTATCTTAACCTGTTTGTATGACAGGTATGAAGATATGAACGTAACTGTATCTTGCTTCATCGAACTAGATACATAGGAGTTTGCGAAACTCTGAGTCCATGAATCTAAACTTCTCTTAGCGTAGGATCTTCTATAACACCTAATGTAATGTAGGGTTATCTCCTTTACGCATAAGCTGAGTCATGGTAAGATTAACCGTGCAAATCTATGTGATCCAGCATGTCACTGTAATCAACCAGAACTGATAAAGGAAATTTTCAGGGTGGAATTACTTCTGTCATAGAATTTGCAACATAGCGCAGATATGGTCTTCCTGTTCTTCTTCTAGGCTTAAAGGAAATCAGGTTATCCTCAATGAAAACACTGATGAATTTGCTATGAGTTCATGGAAACTCATTCTTATAATGTTGTTGGAGCATTGATGAGACTAATTCAAAATCATAAATCTAGCATGACCGAGTCGTGTACGGATAGCAGTCATGGACATGTCCTGCTCTTTCCCTCGTCACTGTTGGCAACATGATCATGAGTTCAATCTTGGAAAAGTGATTAACACTATAAGGTCGATTGGACATGTTGTCAATACGTGGAGGAGAATAACTGTCATGAATGATGATTTGTTTAAGCCGAAGGTAGTCGACACATAATCTCATGGTACCGTCCTTCTCCTTGAAGGTTCTTCTAGAATATATGGGATAATTTTGGAATAATCAATTGGCTATGCGTAAAAGGACTTAAGTAGTCGTGTCTTACTGACAGGTAGAAAATTTTAGCGACCATGGCTAACAACGCATATGCTTGTAAACATAGATAATTTGTACAGATTTTCCTGATGGAAAATCAAGCTGAATGTATTCAGGAGCCTGAACATTACTGTACATAATTATGAATCGTAGCATGGTGTGCTGTTCATAGTCCATAATTAGGATAAAATTCATCTCGTGTCTGTCCGAGGAAATGCGTTAGCAGCTTGGATCTCATCATTAAGCTGAAGGAAAACCTTCGTATACGTGGGAATCCGAAAGGCGTCCTTCATGGTCATGAATCTATGAGCTATGGTTACAAGAAATGAAAGTGTCATCAGGAAACGTGATAGTTCTTACTGATGCGCCGGTAATGGTACTAAAATTCTTGTGGCCTGATTCATACATGTCACAACAAAATGGATATACCCTTGGAGGGTACCCTGAATTTCTTAGAAATGTTCCATAGTTGGACGTGAGTCATGTGTCTTGACTCGTGTCTTGGAAATATAAGCATGAAATATGTCTTGACTGGTGTCTTGACATGTGTCGTGAGACATGTGTCTTGACTGATGTCTTGACATGTGTCTCGAGATGTGAAACAAATAGAACTACAAATATTAGGTTATTATGCCAGAATTGGCGGATCGGTTGGACTACTGATTATTTGTATGTCTGATCACGTCCGCGGCCAGAGCCTCGGTTGCAATTTCTAGGATAGTTTATGTCATAGTAGTGGTTACTATCGTCCTGTCTGTCAGTTTCATGATGGTCATTCTCATGACCGTGATTCATGTAACTATTCAGTTGAGTGGCCGGCTGGTACCGGTTTGCACTCATATGGCTGAATTGACAGCTGAATGACGTGTGACATGTAACTAAGAATTAGGGACAATGATTGATGAAAATCGTCTGATGGTGAAGCATCTTCTCGTCCAAAATCTTTGCTCTGACGCCTTTGTCTTCGTCTCGTAGGATCTCCAGGTTGTGAACAGCATCCGCATCTCGTAGCGTCTCCGAACGTCAGCAGCATAAACCTTTAGTAACATCTCCAAGTTATGTACGGCATCAGCAATCTTGTAGAATATCAGCAATTGAAAAATACGCCTGAGATGATTCAGAATTGTCTAGCGAATACTCGTGAGGTATTGCAAGTGGAATACACATGGATTAAGGTACATGTAATACACATGAAATACGGTACGTGGAGTACACGTGGAATGCACATGAAATGATCGGTATGGGGTCGATCATTTATCATGATTTAAGCAAAGTATATCGGTTAAACGGTTAGGAAAACCATCATGATAACCTGGCAGTATTAGCATAGACATCATTTTGGTTATATCGAGAAACGTTAAAGTGTGCTTACATAAAATTCCACGATGATTTGCCTGACAGCATGATCGATGAAAACCAACCATGACTGTCATGAAAAGCAGAATTCAATGGAATCCAACAATGTCTTGCATGAAGGCATAATAATAAAAGAGGCGTAAGACGTAATCCACATGATGACGGAATTATCATGAAGAAACATGAAACGATTTAACATGAAGGAGTGTATAACATAATCAGCATGAAACTGAGTTTAACCATGACAGTATAAAAACATACTTGACATAAACATATAGTAACTTATGAGGGGACATAAAAAAAATTATGCCAATAAATCATGAGAAAAAAAATTTATGCATGAAAACAGTGCATGAATACGTAATGTTAGTTTATAAAAACCTTTTATATGTGCGAGGGGACACCTATGGGTCGGTCCCAAAACAAAAGACATGGCGAGGGGACGCCTATGGGTCGGTCCCAAAATTAAAAGTTTCGATAAAAGCACATGTGACTAAATAGGGCCAGTCATGTTCCAACCATTACTTAGTCATAATCCCTGCAACAATGATACATGAAACATAAATAAATTAAACTCATATGTCAAAACTTATCAGAAAAAATTTTTATGTGACTAATTATGAACTACTGGGGTTCAGTCCACATAGCCACAGTTCACGAGGAACATTATGCATGAAACAATGACACATAACTAAATATGAATGACGGTTTTCCATCCATATTAGTAAAACAATATCGATGAAAACATCAAGGTTAAAACCTCAAGGTGCTGAAAACGTCATGGTTAAAACAACAATGCGCTGAAAACATCAATACATGGAATAACAAACGTTGGCTTAGGAAGCTACTGGTGACTACCCACTAGTCACAGGTCGAGTTTTAGAGCCTACAGGTCGAAGCCTTGGCTCTGGTACCATAATTATAACACCCCATTTTTTATAATGGAATGCCACGCGTAATTATGGCGTGTCATCAAAGCATACAAGGATAAATGTCTAAAACATTACATGACCATAGGGTAAACCGGAATCAAACATCGGTTCCCAAACATAAGCCCAAAACATAATAAAGCAAAGGAAATGAATGAAAGACTAAACAAGCATAACTATATGAAGGCAAAAAGGAGAAGAAGTCTCTGGCAGCTTCCATCCTATGCACGTCCTCCAAATGCTCGAGTCTTTCCTAGGGTACCTGCCATTTTAGGGACATGGAAAGGAAAGTAACGGCTGAGCAAAACGATCAGTGCACGGATATAGACATAGTATGAATGAATAAGCATAATAAAGAAATAATAGCAGCGGAGTTGTATAAGTCCTGGAAAACCTGGAACATGTTCATAAAACTGGTTTTATAGTTCGAAAAGCCTTATGTTTATCTTCTAAAAAACTGTTTAACATATTCTACCTTTAGCCAATATAGGTCATGAAAATCCACCGTGCATGAATACTTGGAGGGGTGACCTCATCATGTAAATTAGAGGGGCTGCCTCTAATTTAATATACTAGTTTTTTTGGGTAGGAGGGATCAGCTCCTTGTGAAGGATGCAAGGCACACACCACATTCACCATGAAATCCTGACTGAAAACATGTAACTAGGATGCACCCATACGCCCAACATGATAAATATAAAAATATGGCCAAAAGTTGAAGGGACGCCACGAGCAATCACTCCGCCGTGGTGAAGTCATAACATCAGTGCCTCTAATGTTATGGTTATGGTACCTCCATAACTAGGTGAAACTGGTCATGCATGTATATGGCTTAAGGTATTCTAATTAAACATAAGCAATTCAAAAACAAATAAAACAAATATTGGGAAAACAGTTGGCTGCATACGGGGAATCCTAATAAGGAAAGAATGTTCATACTGAAAGGACGGGAATCCGTACCTTATGTCCAGTGAACGAAGAAGATGAACTGAGGAGAATCCTACTTCGGTATCACTAATGCTACATAAATACATACATGAATAAGTATCTGCTTACTAAATACGTAACTGGTTTTATGTCATGTCTTAGCTTATTTTATATGTTCATATCATGTTTTACTGTTTAAAGCCTTAAACTGTGTTTATCTTATATTCTGTCTATTCTGATTAAGTATTACTGGTATTTCATGTATTATTATATTTACTATGTAATAATAAGTAACTTTCCAAAAATAGCAGGTTTCCTAAAATAGACAGTTTCCAAAAATAGAATTACTGCTTAAAATAGATAAGTTTCTAAAAATAGAAAGTTTCCATAAATAGATCAGTTGCCTTAATTAAATAAGTTTCCATAAATAGATTAGCTGCCTGAAATAAATAAGTTTCTAAAAATAGAAAGTTTCCATAAATAGATCAGCTGCCTTAATTAAGAAAGTTTCCATAAATAGATTAGCTGCCTAAAATAAATAAGTTTCTAAAAATAGAAAGTTTCTATAAATAGATTAGCTGCCTTATTTAAATAAGTTTCTAAAAATAGAAAGTTTCCATAATTAGAATATAAGCTGGTTAAATAAGCTAAGTATATAAGCCTAAGTGTTTTCATGATTATTTTCTAAGTCATATGATATAATGTATAGTTTATTAATTATTTCATGTAATTAAAATAAATTATAGGTTAAAATATTTAACTAAAGTATAACATGTTTTTTATTAAATAAAGTTAAATACTTAGGTTAAAACATGTATTATTATTTATTAATAATATAACCTAAGTCATGTAAATTAATTAATTATAACCATGGTTTTTAAATAATTAATTAATTATAAGTCATAAAAATATAAAATACTTAGGTTAATAATTTCATTGATTTAATTTTAACATTAGATTATAAAAGAAAAAAAATAATCTTAACATACACCGTGAACCAGATCTTGACTAAGAACCATGAACCGGACATGAAATCGACACCATACCCCGAACCGATTCGGGGTTACCCTTGTCTTGTTTCTGCCGTGGGACCCACACCAACCAACCGGGACCATATGGTCTCGATGGTGGTCAAATAGCCAAACCGAGACCCTCTCGGGTTCGGTTTATGCGGCGGCCAAGAACAAACACCCCTTAAACATCCCTTTTGATTTATACCAAAACCAATTTCATGTTAGATCTATGATTTAATTAGGTTTTTAAGAAAAACATATCATGTTCTTAATTATTTAAAAGATTAAATAAAAAAAGGGTTAAAAGAATTACCGAATGCGTGGATCTAAACAATGATGAATAAACAGGAACACTAGCAATAAATCCAAGATCAAAGATCAATAAACACCTCCTTTGGTGTGTTTTAAGGTGGCGGCCAAAAAGAAAAAGAAGGAGGAGGAGAACTTTTAGGTTTTTGTGAAAATCCTCTGTAAAGTGAAAATGAGTAGTTTTTTTCCCTTAACCCCCTTCTTTAGTAAAAATTGATGGGCTAAGCCCATCTTCCCTCCCTAATTTCATGGTATGGGGCCCACATGGGGTAACCCATACATTTCCCGAGTCTAAATATTATAGTGTGTTCCCGTGTATATAAAACTTACCAAACTACCATTTATATAATGTCCATTTATTTATCCTTATACATATTTATATAAACGAAATATATAAGTTAGTGGGTTTTAATTTCACATTTTATACTATATTATTTTGAGTGCATATATAATACTATTAAACTTTAATTTCACAAAATTTGATTTTTAGTTTCACTTTCACCATTTTTATCATATCTTGAGTTCTGTAAGGAGATAGAAGCTCATTTTTGGATGACATAAACTTCATATTATGTGCTACAAATAAGTTAGCTATAGCTACTGCTCAATCCATGTCTAAGTATCCTTAATAGTCCCTTCAAAACAGACTATTTAGATTGATATACTAATTTTGTTTTGATCATATATCACTTATTTTGATGATTCCATTGCATGGTCAACTCTCACATTTGTATGAAATCTAATAATTACTGTAAATTGATTCCACCATGCCATTTTATCAGTTTATCATTTGGTTAGTTACTGTTTTTATACAGCCAACTTTATAAGCAAGAATTTAACCTTTTTACTTATGGTTTTTCATCTTTTTAACCATGTTTATCAAATCTATCAACACCAAATCCCCACATAATATTTTTAATCATCATTCATCATCATATACATATACATATACATAAATAAAGAAAGATTACATAATAAAAATAACAAAAGGATAGGAAGAACAATCTTTATACTACCATTAGTGATGAAAAGATAAGGTTTTTGATGAACAAGACTTGGTTCTTGTTATCAAATCTTCAACTTTAGCAAGGCAACTTCTTGGGTCCTTTGGATGGATGAACACCTCCATGAAATCCTCCCTTTAACCTAATGAAAACTCTTTTTCATAAGTTAAGATCACCTCCAATCTTCATATCTTCAAAAGGACATCATCATATGTAGAGATAACATGAGATTTTATGGTTGAATTTGATCAAAATGGGTGTTTTAGGGTGATATGGGACGAAATATAGAGAGAGAGGAAGGATGAGAGAGTGGTTTGCATGTGTTGGAAGTGCAAATGGTATGAATGAAATGGTTTGGTTGGTTTTGTGTCAAGTTAGCTTCCATGTTAAGCTTATGCTAACATGTGTTAGCTTTCTAGCTACAAACTTGACACCTCATGGTGTTGTGTCATAGTTTTGGCTGTCCCATGTTAGTGGGGTGGGATAAACTTGTTTTGTCCCATCCCGCTAATTTACGGGTATTCCTCGTTTCTAGTTTTCTCGATTTGCGTGCCCTCGGGTCGTTATACAAAAACGTTTTTATAAATTATGAATCAACGGCACAAAACAAATCAAATAAAAATTGTCTCATAAAAAACAGAGTTCTAAAACGTAAATACGTAATCCTAAGGTGTCCGGTTTAGTCGTAAAGGACGTTAAATTATAATCGTAATTCCTAATCTCTTCTCGTAAATTTGTGAGTTTATGAACCAACACAAATTTAAAATCTCAAAATAATATTCACGGATAAATTTATTTTCTGAAATGTCGGACTGTCACCAAAACGGTGTATGTAAACGTAAGCACGTAACGTAGAATCCTCCGGTTTAGACGTTGTCGATGCTACTTCAATACGTAAATCCAAATTTCTTCCCAGAAATGAGTGGGTTTATAATATAACATTAAAATAATGTTTTTAAATAATACTTGAGAATAAAATATCAATCATAAATTGACGGATTGTCACAGCATTTACCCCTAAATAGGATCTTTGTCCTCAAAGATCAATTTATCTCACTACTCGCTTCTTATAGAATTAGAGCCATGTGGGTATTTCCTCCACATTCGGTCTTTTCACTCAAGTGTAATTCATTACAATACGCGAGTTTCATCAAACATAAGTACGGGAATACGATCAGGCTTAATGTTTACTTACTTTCTCTATCCATGATGTTCACGGGCTTTTGATGAATGCAACTTTTCTCCGATCTAAACTTCATCAAGAAGTGATCAGATTCTCACTTGATAGACATTTTATCAAGTTCGATATATAAAACATAATTCACGCAGCCCTTGAAGTCCTAGGGTAGATCCAACTTATATGCCTTTCAATCCAACTTTTACATTATCTCAGTGGTCCCAAACAACGGGGACTTATTTCCCATGATCTATCAGATCATTAATTCATTTTTCCAAGGTTTAAAATTTCTGGCATAACTTCGCTACCCATCCTTCACTTCAAGATCTACATTTCATATTCACATAACCTCCTGCCCACTACTGGCAGTAAATAATCAGATCCTAATTTCAACAATCATTTCAGGTCTCGCGGGTCGGGTAATTTGTAAGGTTAGTTTTGTCATCATAGACAACCTTAAACCTAAAAGACATGTCCAACTCACCGTGGGTGTATGTTGGGTGTCTTCATCCCAACTCCTGCTTACAGATGCTATAATATAGATCCTCACAAGATTCGATCTCAATCCTAATACGATAATTATCATTGATAATCTTTCCAAAGGAAAGCGATTATACGGTTTATTACCAAAGGTCAATCATTCAAGCATAAAACAACACTTCTAGTGTTTTGTATCATTACTTTACCTCGTCCCTTCGATTGGGGCGGTAAACACTACTCTCATCAAGGTTCTTTCCCAATGACTTCTGAGCAAATCTCTAGAAATTCGATGCGAAGCGAGGATCTTGATAGAGATGATCGATACACGCACACTATGTTTACACAACTCCTTTAAATACAAAAGAGTCAATTTCTTCATCGAGAATTTATCATTAACATGAATGATATTAGCAGATTTGGTCAGTGTGTCGATGATGACCCAAATCGAATGAAATTCGGATGATGACCTTTGCAATAGTTAGACGTTTACTAATGTATGAGGCGATGTATGCCTTCATAATTTACCATTAGTACAACTTCTTCAGATAAAGATATATTAAACCATAAATGACATGAATAGAATACTTATACCTATGAGATTCCAACATGACTAAATCTCAAAATCTCCATATTTAGGCAACCACAAGTGGCCTTTAAAACATTTAACGCCATCGGCTTCTCAATTCTAATGGTTCACATTAGCCGCGAACCCTTTTTGTTATCTATATTCTCCTTCTTACAAGCATCAGTTATTTTTAAATTGCTCGACAATTTATTTTGCACAGCCATTACTAAAGAACACATCCTAGTTGGTTCTTTATCCTTTCTATATAATGTGTCAGTATCTACATTCACTTTTTTTGATGAAATAATTATCATGACCACAATTCATTCAGAATTTCTTTCTTTATATTTTCTAAGTTTTAGTTCCATCTCAACTATCATTTTTATCAGTTTTGCTCAATCTGACGTTTAAAGCGTCGATAAATATTACAAGTAATTAAACGATAAATATTCAATTTTTATGAAACTTAAACGTAAAAAGTTTTAAATTTTCTCAGTTAGTCTAATTATATAAAAATGTTCAAAATTAAATTTTAATCTAATTAACACGATTTTGTTGATTTATCGAAAATAATTAATAAGATTCGTAAATGTTCGAAAAATCCTTGTTTATACTTTGGTCAAAAATTTCTTAGTTGAAAAGCAAAAATTTTCGTTTCAAATTCCAAGTCATGGTTTATTATGGTTTCCTCAATCCCTCTTAGGCTGTCTTGAGGTATATACAAAACATTTAGCCCTAAACATGAGTTTAGTTAAATGTTCTGGGTATAAGGGAATAATCCCTCAAAAGTTCATTTTGATAAAACATTTGTCAAAACATATTTGCACCTACTTTTTGGTAAAACCCAAAGTCTTAAATGACTTCTAACTTTTGAAGAGTCAATATAGATTCCATTATCTATTAATCACACGGTCAAATAATATAAAGGATTTAGTCTTAAATCACATGTTAATTATTCAAGGTACAAGTTTTCATTGTTCGGCCAATTCAGGGCAACCTATAAATAATTATTAACTCATTCTTATTCTTATAACAAACATATGGTCCTTAATGATCGCAAGCATGAATTTATCAAATTACAGCCTACATACGTGACTCACAAAATTTATGAATGATACATGTGCATTGGTCAATCCAAAAAATATAAGATGAAACTTATAATGTTCATTACGAGTTTTGAATGTAGTGATTGGAATAGATAATCTCTTTCGCGGACGCGAAATTGATGATAACCATCCTGTGGATCAAATTCCTGAATATACGCTAGAACCTTCTAAATGATCGAACAAATCTATCATCTTGGGTAGTGGATATCGATTTCGATCTTCAATTAACTTAGTTAACGGTAATCAGTAAACATAAGAAACGATAACACCATAGCTCTTATTGATGACGAGCTTGGTAGAATAAAATCTTTCTCCGACAACTCTCTCAGTTGTACGGTAATTCCATTAATTCACATGGCGCTGACGTACAGTGCACCGGGAATATAATCAATACCAATTTCAACTTGCCTTAATGGCGAAAGTCTAGGTAATTCACTAGCAAATACCTCCTAAAATTTCAGATAACAGAAACATCCTTTAATACATTTACTTTAAGTTCTTTCTAGATTTCAAGATCTATGATCAGTTTATAACCATTCATCGTATAAATTTCAAATCTAAATGCAGGATATGGTCATCCATCAAGAATTATTTAGATCACTTTTGATAATCAACATCTTATCATTTAGCGGAATTCTACTCGAGTTCCCATCAATTAAAACAATGTCGTCATGTCATAATCAATCAATCCATTCTATGGGCACTACCAGTTTTTCCAGTTCCATTACTGGTACTGTGATTTTGCTTGGGTTCTAGAATGTTCTCGGTATCCTCTCGAATTGATCTCGGCTCTAAGTGGAATGATTTGTTCTTGGTTAATAAGAAGGTGATGGTTTGTTTATCTATTTTAAACTAATGACAAATAATTAAGTGTCGAAGAGTAGAATTAAAGCTTTAAAAGTTTAAACTAAAAAGACAAGTTTAAAAATAAATGATTGAAAACTTAAAGATTATATTAGAAAAATAAATGAACACTCAATAAAAACTAACTCTTGGAAAACTTTGTAAAAATATGAACTTAGTTGAAAAGTACTAAAAGAAAGTAAGATCGGAGTACAGCAAAACAAGTTATCGGAATATATAGAAAAGGGGGCAAATCGGAATGTCCAGGGAAGTACTAATCGGAATATGTAAAAACTTGCCAATCGGAATAATCAAAAACATGCACTAATCGGAATACGTAGACAATGGTTCATATCGGAATATTAGAAAAGGTGCCAGTCGGAATGTGTTACAAAATGAAGCAATCGGAATACTGTAAAAAGGGGCAGATCGGAATGATGGCAAAAGGCTACAATCGGAATATGGTAAAAAGGGCAAATCGGAAAAACTGAAAAACTTGCCACCATCGGAATATTAAAACAAGCCCGATCGGAATTCATGAAACCCTTTTCCGATCTATAAATCGGAATAAGGGGTGTACTTGATCGGAATACAGGGTCGGAAAAGGGCTTTACCTTTTCCGAAAATGGTGTTGATCCGAATTTTAAGCTAGGGAATAAGCTATAGAATAAGCCAATCACCAACAAGCTCAAATCCAATTTTAAGCTGATCAAATAAGCACTAAAAACAACTTTTCTAACTTTCAATAAGCAAACTCATAAATCGAATGATAAAAAGATGAACTTTTTATAAAAACTTTAAAAAGTAAATAAGCTAAATCAACAAATAAGCCAATAAGAACAAGGATCTCAAAGCTTATTCATGTATAAACTTAAGGAAACATAAAAAGAAATCAACTTTTTAAGCACAAATCCTTGATGAACAACACGGATCATACGAAATTTGTACCAAAATCAATCAAAATCAAAGAAAGGAAGAATGAGATCAAAGATTAAAAGCTTAAAACTAAACTTGATTGATGAAAAGTAATACAAAGGTTTGATCTTGAAATAGAAAAAGATGAAATCTAGTGAGAGAAAGTTTAGAACTTCTCTCTCTAAACTAGAAAGAATGAATAAAACTAAAAACTACCTAAAGAAATAAGTGTGCAAATTTGTGAAGTAAGGCCATATATATAGGCGTGTCTTGTGGTGGTGGGCTTGTGATTGGGCTTTGGTTTGGGCCTCTTTTCTTCTTTCTTCTTTAGTCTTCACACTTCTTTAAATAAATGTTTCTGACTTGGATTTGAGAAGTGTCGGTGAATAATTCCAACTCGTCTTATAATCTTTTGTTTAATAGACTCGAGTTCTTCGACATATATGAATCTTCCATCTTTGGCTCTATTCTTCGATAAATCTTCAAATAGGCACAATGACTTCAAATCTTTTGCATCTCTTGGACAGTAGACTTCGTCTTGAGTCTTTTTCCTCGATAAAACCCGTGCAATCCCATGTTTTCTTCAATATTCATCTGGTTGACTCTGAAAACACAATAAACATAAAAACCACGCATAATTCCAAACAAATGATATTAAATACGCGTTTTGGTCTTGTTTTAGCCAGAAATAAGTGGTAAAAGGATGGGTGTTTTCACACCTATCAAATCCCCTACACTTAACCATTGCCATGCCCTCATGCAATGCTTAGTGACAAAGCACATTTACACTTTTCTCTTAATCAATCAACCTTGGCCTTATTAACATACTATTAAACAAAAATTAAAGTACTAAGAGAAATTAAAACTTTAAAGTAAACAAAAGGATGGAAATAACTTGCAAAGAGATCAAGGACTTACATTAGGGCTTTGGTGCTGCGAAGATTTATCACCCTCAAGTTTCACGTTCCCCAAACTAAGATTAAAATAGAGATCATTGTTATTATAAGTTAGCATATCAAACACTTACACACATGGCTTAATTAAATGCTTAAACTCCCTTATTCCTAGGTGTATCTCTTATATTTTATTTTTGTCTTAGAATGATCATGAAGATGCATTTTTGGACTTATTTCTATAGTTTATTTAGGCTGAAAGCAAAGTAGGACGATTTGATCAATAGTTAGCTAAAGGACAAAATCTCTTAAAACTGCTTCTCGGGATATTAAAAAGTTCATATCTTGGCATAACTCGGTTCACGATTTGAGACCTTTCTCGGGCCGATATTTGGCATGTACTTCATACTTCATATCTTGAGAGACGTTCTTGAGATAATGGTCTTCTCATCGTTACTAGAGTTTCTTCACTTGGAGACTTTTGAGGGGTACTCCAACTTTGTTGACCACGACTTCATGATTATTCTTCAATCTCTAATTGGGATTTTGAGATACAACGATCCGCCTCCTTTTCGGACTTGGATCTATTTATCCTCATACCTTGTTAGGGTCTTTTCGGATAGACTTCTCCATGATCTTTATGGGAGTTGATTGCTTTTCGTCGTGAGTCTTGATCCTTCATATTCATTTTGGGAATAATGCTTTTAACATCACTTTGGATCTTCAACAATAAAATCGAATCCTCATGCCTTGTTAGGGCCTTTTCGGACTCGCCAATCTTCGCGCCCCGCTTCATAAGTTATGCCTTGGCTATGAACTTTTATCATTACCGAGCAACTTTTAAACGATCTTAGGCTCGAAGCTAAGTAACTTTTCAAATCGTACGACCTTACTTATTGCAGGTAAATTATTAGCAAGTGATGGGAGAATAGGCAAATAATTACACCAAGTGAGCTTGTGCAAGAATACCGACTTATAATTGACTCTATCATCCCTCGTTCTCCACAATTTAAAATCTCAAGTATTGAGACTCGTGGATGCTTAGCCTAATAAACCAATTAAGGTCTACATGGTTGAGGTTACTAGCTAGAATAAACTTAGATAAGTCTATTCGGGTTGAGTCAAAATAATTGCAACGAGCCTAATATGTCAAAGACTTCTAAACTAGCTACACCACTTTATTAATATTTTTGACTTTATTGCGGAATATATACATATGAAAGCAACGATAAAAATTTAAAAATTAAGACTATATGGCCAAAGTTAATTAAAAATTTGAAAAATGTTGAAAAAGATGATTTTCCGGTTAAATGAAGGCATTTTCATGGAAAAGTCCACTTAAAACTGCGATAGAAGTCCCCCCTACACTTAAGATAAACATTGTCCTCAATGTTTAAGCATGTGGGAAAAGTTTCCCCTACACTTAGGACATTGTGCATGTTGGTTAACTCAAGTTAAGGAAGACACGACTAAAGTGATCAATTTCAAATGTGAGTATGAAGAAAATTGAATCACGATAGTTAAGAGATAGAACCAGATTTCGGATAACACGGGAGCACGGTTCTTCAAGGGTTCCAAGAGTGCATTCATCCCTGTAATCACATCACCACACAAAAACAAACACCTATACAGGCCCCCCTACACTTAGGAGGTAAAACATAAAAGGATAGATACTCGGGCTGCCTCCCGAGGAGCGCTTGTTTTTGATAACCGAGTCACGAGCCTGACTCGACCCAAAATTAGTTCATGGGGAACGTGGTGAGGGATGGAATCATCTCCTAAGAGATGTCCTCACCAAAGTACAGCTTCAGACGCTGGCCATTCACCTTGAAATTTGGCCCATTTGGCTGAGAAAGCTCAATGGTCCCATATTGAAAGACTTTGGCGACGGTGAATGGACCAGACCAACGGCTCTTCAACTTGCCATAGAAGACCTTCAACCGAGAGTTAAAAAGTAAGACTTGATCACCAACGTGGAACTCTCGGTTCTTGATTTTTGCGTCATGAAGGATCTTCGTCTTCTCCTTGTAGATCAGCGAGTTCTCATAAGCTTCATTCCTCAGTTCGTTGAGCTTGTTGAGTTGACTCTTGTGATGATTACCGGCTTTGTTGATGTCGAGGTTAGCCCACTTCAAGGCCCAGTGCGCCTTATGTTCCAGCTCGATGGGAAGGTGGCATGCTTTCCCGTACACAAGACGATAAGGTGTACAACCGATCGGGGTCTTATATGTAGTACAGAAAGCCCACAGAGCATCAATTAACTTATCGGCCCACGCGGCACGATGCTCTCCCACAGTACGCTCCAAAATTCGCTTCAATCCACGGTTGGATATCTCGGCTTGCCCATTGGTTTGGGGATGATAGGCGGTGGAAAGACGGTGATTGACACCATACTTAGCCATGACTCTTGCAAATTGATCGTTGCAAAAATGAGTCCCGCGGTCACTGATAATAGCACGAGGAACGCCGAATCTAGCAAACAACGATTTCAAAAAGTTACAAACCACCCTTTCATCATTAGTAGGTAAAGCTTTGGCTTCAACCCACTTTGAAACGTAGTCAACGACAACAAGGATGTATTTGTTTCCTTTAGATGAAGGGAATAGCCCCATAAAGTCGATACCCCAAACATCAAAGATTTCACATTCTTGTATGAAATTTTGAGGCATCTCATCTTTATGTGTGATCTTGCCTTGTTTTTGGCAAGCATCACATCGTTTAACCATCTCGTGAGCATCACGGTAAATGGTGGTCCAATAAAATCCCGAGTCAAACACTTTTTTGGCGGTGTAGTTGGGACCAAAGTGACCACCGGTGGGTCCTTTGTGGCAAGCGTCAAGGATTTCTAAAGCTGCCGGTCCATCAACACATCGGCGAATAATCAAGTCAGCACATTTTTTGAAAAGATACGGGTCATCCCAAAAGTAAGTCTTAATGTCGTTAAAGAACTTCTTCTTTTTCTGGGATGTTAACCCGTCAACGAGAATTCCACCCGCCAAGTAGTTTGCAATGTCCGCAAACCACGGGGTTTCATCAGCAGTCGAGTTGATAGACATTAAGGTCTCCAAGGGAAAACAATCATTGATGTCTTTGTTCGGATGATCCCCTTGGTAAGGATCCTCAAGTCTACTGAGATGATCTGCGGCTAGGTTTTCAGCTCCTTTTTTATCGCGAATTTCGATTTTAAATTCTTGGAGTAGCAAAACCCAGCGAATAAGTCTTGGTTTGGAATCTTGCTTTGTCAACAAGTACTTCAGCGTGGAATGATCGGTGTAAACGATTGTGGTGGAAAGGACATGATAGGGGCGGAACTTTTCAAAGGCATAGACAACAGCTAAAAGCTCTTTTTTGGTTGTCGTGTAATGCAGTTGTGCCCCAGTCATTGTCTTGCTAGCGTAATGGATTGGTTGGAAGTGTTTGTTCACTCTTTGTCCCAGAACCGCTCCAATAGCAAAGTCACTAGCATCGCACATCAATTCAAAGGGAAGCTCCCAATTAGGGGTAACCAAGACGGATGCCTTAGTTAGCTTATTCTTAAGAGAATTAAAGGCTTCAAGACACTCTTTGGAAAAGATAAAAGGAGTATCTTTTTCCAAGAGGTGGGTCATCGGGCGAGCGATTTGAGAAAAATCTTTGATGAATCGACGGTAGAAGCCCGCATGACCAAGGAAACTTCTCACACCCTTCACTGTTGAAGGTGGAGGCAACTTAGCGATAACATCGACTTAGCACGGTCCACTTCGAGACCGGCTTTGGATATCTTGTGTCCTAGAACGATGCCCTCTTTTACCATGAAATGGCATTTTTCCCAATTAAGAACAAGGCGAGTGTCTTCACACCGCTTCAGCATACGTTCTAAATTGGCAAGGCAAGTAGAGAAAGAATCGCCATAAACCGAGAAATCATCCATGAATACTTCCATAGTGTCTTCCACCATGTCATGGAAGATAGCCATCATACACCTTTGGAATGTCCCAGGAGCATTACATAAACCAAAAGGCATGCGTTTGTAAGCAAATGTTCCATAGGGACAAGTGAATGTGGTCTTTTCTTGTTCCTTGGGATCGATGGGAATTTGAAAATACCCGGAGAAACCGTCTAAAAAGCAGTAATAGTCATTACCCACAAGACACTCGAGCATTTGATCCATGAAGGGAAGAGGAAAGTGATCTTTTCTCGTGGCATCATTGAGCTTGCGATAATCAATACAAACCCTCCACCCAGTAACGAGACGAGTGGGAATCAACTCATTGTGTTTATTGGGAACAACGGTTATTCCGCCCTTCTTGGGCACACAATGGACGGGACTTACCCATGGCGAATCCGAAATAGGGTAAATCAAGCCGGCATCTAGAAGTTTGATAACCTCTTGTTTGATGACGTCATGAATTTTAGGATTAACCCTTCTTTGGCTTTAGATTGCGGGTTTAAAGTCATCTTCCATGAGAATCTTGTGAGTACAAAAGTTCGAATCAATTCCACGGATATCGGAAATTTTCCAAGCAATTGCCTTCTTATGAGCTTTAAGCACAGCGATGAGACGAGATTTCTCTTCTTCTTTCAAGTCCTTAGCAATGATGACGGGTGACTTCTTTTCTTCTTCAAGGAACACGTACTCGAGATGGGGCGGCAACTCCTTAAGTTCTAAATCCGGATGATTTTCGATGGGAGGCGTTTTCAAAGTCGGAGCATCGATAGCAATAACCGTGGGAGATGGTGGAGAAAGATTGTCTTCTTTGAGAAGGTTTTCAAAGAAACTCATGTCGTCAGCCAAATCGGTGGGAGACTCGTCATTAGTTAAGTTCACATCTCCCATGGTGGCTTCAAGATTTTTCCAAAAGAAATCACTTTCTCCAAATAGAGACAGTGATGAATCAATAGAGGAAACGGTCTCAACATTGGGAAGAGAAGTAGGAATACTTTTGCAAGCATTTTGGAAGTGTTCTTCACAAGCCTCATCAAGAACGTCAATACAATTAACACTATCGTTGGAATAAGGTTGTTTAGACAACTTTCCCATGTTGAAGACGATTTTATCGTCACCCACTCTCATGATAAGCTCACCGGCTTCAACATCGATGAGAGTGCGACCGGTCCTCAAGAATGGACGACCAACAATCAATGGCACACGAGGATCCATCTCGTAGTCAACGACAATGAAATCGGCAGGAAAAGTGAATTTGTCGACTCCTACAAAGACGTCTTCGGCTATCCCCACTGGATAAGCAACCGTACGGTTAGCTAATTCCAGAGTCATTTTGGTGGGGACTAGCTCAGGGAGAGATAATTACTTCCAAACTATTAGAGGCATTAAATTAATATTGGCACCTAGATCGGCTAGGGACATGTAATTCTCTACTCCCGGGAAGTTACAAGGGATTAAGAAACGACCCGGATCACCAAGCTTGGTTGGCAATTTCCTTAAGAGGACTACAGAGCAATTCTCATTAAGTTGGGTGTTGGCGATGTCAAGAAGCTTTTCCTTGTCTCTGAGAAGATCTTTGAACATTTTCGCGTACTTAGGCATGTGAGCGAGAGCCTCAGCGAAGGAGATGTTAAAATTCAATTGTTTAAACATTTTGAGAAAATTCGAAACCTGAATATCATCCTTGCTTTTGAGCTTCTCTTTCCTCAACCTTGATGGATAAGGTATATCGGAAGAAGAGGAAGGCTTTGGGATAATAGGATCACTCACATCCTTGGGTGGAGGAGGGGTAGCAGTAAGAGGTGGAGAAATTGGGGAAGTCGAAGGTTGAGGAATAGGAGCAGGTGACTCGTTCTCCTTAGTCACAACCACCGGTGGAGGTATAGGAAGCTCGGTTTCCTTGGTACCTTTGCCACTGCGAGTGGTGACTGCTTTCATCTCCCCTCTTCGATTCGCAACGGTGTTACTCGGAAGAGTACCCGAAGAAGAGGGTTGATTACCGTGGAAAAAACTAGCCATCATGTTTCTTAAGTCATTTGTTTGACTATACATAGTGTTTCTCATATCAGCTCTCAGATCGTTCCCTTGTTTCATCAGGTCTGCTTTTAAGTTGCGCACTTCCTGTTGAAGATTTTCCACGATCACATCGTTAGTCCTCATGTAGGTTTCCACTTCTTGGTGTAAAGCGGTGGGTTGGTTGGGAGGAGCATTGTATGTGGGTGGTTGATAAGCAGGTTGCTGGTAAACTTGGTTGTTTCTTTGAGGTGGATGTTGTTGTTTGTGAGGTGGTATGTATGGTCTACGAGATTGTTGTTGTTGTTGATGTTAATCCCATTCAATCCATAACACAAGATTTAGAGGAGATATTTAGAGAGAGAAAGAGAAGAAAGTAGAGAGAGAAACAAGAGAGAATTTGGAAGGTTAAACACTTTTAGAGAGAGAAATAAAATGGTAACCAACACCCTCTTTCACATGTGAAAGAGGGTTATATACCCCACGGCTCTAAGGCCTTTGTGGGCTTCATCTTGGGTCGGGCTTGGCTTTGTTTTGGGCTTACGCCCCTAACTTAGACAATATTAGCTTAAAGTCCAAGCCCGGTTAACCCGACTAACCTATTGCAATACAAGACCACTAATGACTAAGATGACCTATTACATTCTTGTTCGACTATATAAAATATAGGGCTAACAATCTCCCCCAATGTATCGGTCATCTTAAAAAGCTTAACAAGCATAAGATGATTGAGAGAATACATTCTTGTAGAGGAGATCTTCCTGCTTTGGTCTTGTATCTTGGTCTTGATCTTGTTTGTAACAGCTTTGTTCCTTCATGCTTTCGTGATCTTTATCTTGAGCCTTTGTCATTTGACTTTGAGTGCTTGAGATCTTCATCTGTACTCCTTGTGACTAAGATGACCTATTACATTCTTACATTCTTAGGTATCTTGATTATCGCCATCTTGTGCTCTTGTGACTTCTGAATCGACATCGGTTGCACAGCTACGCCACCTTCTTGATATGCAGCAACATATATAGACACGGATGAAATGGCTTTGAACATTTCACCCTAACTCGGTAGCGTTTTACCTCCGGTCGGTGAAGACCGTTAAACGGTATTTAAATACCGTACCTGTGATCAGGTAGATTCGATTAAGAACCTCCTTGACAGGGTTTCCCGGCGGTAGTAGCCAGTTCTCTTTACTCGACCGTCTCAAAGCAGACTGCGAACGTATAGAGTGAATCATAAGGATAAATTATCCGTCTGATTAGAGTCGTCAATTCAGATTTCATGGAACAAGTTTGATTCTAAAAGAATCGCACCATTGTTGCTTTCAAGTTTGTCACAAGCTTGATTCATAGAGAATCTTGCGAGTTACCTACCGCAGTGCTGTTTGATGTTGACACTGCAAGGATTTCCATTCGTCACTGTGAACACTAATGAGTGTCACTCTGAATGTTCTGGCAAGATCACATGGATTTTGCGAATAAACCTGGAATCAAGTTTGAATCAATTAAGAATCCAAACTTAGTTGCTTTCCAGTTCTCACAAGTTTGATTCGTGTAGAATCGCACAAGTTACCTACCATGAGCTTGTTTGATGCTGGCTCAAGCAGGATTTCCATCTTCATTGTGAATCGTATCACTCAGATGTTCTGGCAATATCATAAGGATAATGCGTAGGACTCGATTGTGTCCTAATGAGATGATAAATTGATCTCGTTTGGCTCTAGACTCAATAAGTGCATTTTGGTAATCGGAGGCTGGAGCAGACTGCCACCTTTTCAATATTAACTGACTCGGAGTGAGAAAGTCAATAGATACGTGTTGATCTCCGTGACAATGAGACAGGTTTCTTTTGAGAGAAACTCAAATGGCTGGGGAAGGGTTGTGCATCGCATCACTGGGTCCATGACACTTGTCTTCAAAAGATGTGTTAACCCGGATTCTACCTAAGTTTCATAGAATATTCAATTCCTTCAATGCTTACCAATACGTCATCATTAGCACCTTGTTGTGATTGTTCTAGTGCTAACTTAAGTAATTGGTCCGCATTCAGCTTTATTCCACTCCTTCTTTCCTAAGGACAACTATTTCTGGCTATGGAATGTCCTTGGGTAGATCCCTCTGGTTCTGGTTGGATCATAGGACTTAGTTTCCTATCCTAAACCACCTTTTGACTCCATCGTTCCGTCGTGGATAGTAGGTTGTTTTGGGTATAGATCGTAACCATTAAACCATTGAAAACCATTCAAAGTGTTTGATAAAAATCAAAACTTTTAACACTTGAAAGTTTTACATTTCCGAAAAGCTCCCCCTACACACATGCATCGATATACGAAATAGTTTGGCATGTGAAGGAAAGAGTTGCACTTGAGTCTTTAAGATCACATGTTGCGATATATTACATTTTAATCACATTTTCTCCCCCTATCTCTAATATAAAAACATCATATTAGGGATACTAATTGATTAAAATATGACAATTTCTGAAAACCGATTGGGAGAGAAACATGTGTGCACGCATGAATCATGGAACATTTTCAGTCGGGACGCTCCCCCTCAACAATATATGTGTGTCTTGAGACAAAATTTTACAAAATTTTAGAAAAACGACACCACAAAATATGCTGAGGTACGGAGTTGAGATGCCTTTTCCGATATAATATATTACATTTGACAATTTCATATCATTTTCGGAATGTGTTGGATACATAAAATATGACAATTTTAGAGATGTATCCAACAACATTAAAAGGCTTGATTTTAAAACACTCCCCCTCAAAAATTGATCAAAATAAACTATGACATTTTTAGATACAAAAACCTATTATGAGGAAGGGAGTGTTGAACACACAATTTTGAAAGATTTAGAAAAACCTTTTGAGATATTCTTGAAAAATTGTGTTCAACGGTTTTAAAATAATCAGGATAGAAGACTTCTCTTCTATTGATTAGGGAAAGCGCACTGAAACGTACACTTCCCTTTCGGGATCGTTTTTCATGAGCTCAAAACTTTGATTGTTTTGTGACTAGCTCATGACCGAGAAAAATAAATTTCCCGTTGTGAAGGATAAGCTATCATCCGTGATAAACTTTCCTTAAGTTAAAGTTCGAGTTCTAAGATGACATTTACTTAGAAATCGTTTTTCATGAACTTAAAAACTTTGAATGTTTTTATGAGAAGCTCATGACCGAGAAATATGAATTTCTCGTTGAGAAGGATAAGTTATCGTCCGAGATAAACTTTCCTTAGTTGAGGTCCGAGTTCTAAGCTGTGATGCGCCTAGAAGTCATTATGAGAGAATATCAAGCAGCTTCATTTGCCAAAACCTCCAAGTCTTCTGGAGTCATATACTTCATACCAAGACGGCCAACGAGATACGCAAACCTATCTTTTGATAGGGCTTTTGTAAACAAGTCTGCCAGCTGGTACTCAGTTCTGACAAAGTATAATTCTACGATGCCGCGTTCCACTTGTTCCTTGATGAAGTGATATCTGACATCGATGTGCTTGGTGCAGGAGTGCTGAACCGGATTGCAAGATATGGCTATGGCCGACTTTGAGTCACAATACATAGGTATTTTATCAAAGTGGAAGCCATAATCCGTGAGTTGAGTTCTCATCCAGAGGACTTGAGCACAACACGCGGATAGAGCCACATATTCTGCTTCAGCTGATGAGAGCGAAGTGCAATCCTGCTTCTTTGACGACCAACTGACAAGCTTGTCTTCCCCTAGAAATTGTATGCTACCAGAAGTGCTTTTACAACTATCAAGACAACCTGCGTGATCAGAATCTGAAAAGGCCGTTAGATGAAAACCGGTTTCCCTCGGATACCAGAGTCCCATGTGAATGGTATTCTTAAGGTACCGAAAGATCCGTTTAACCTCTTTGAGGTGCTTTTGAGTAGGTCTGGCTTGATATCGTGCACAATAGCATGTGGCATGATGAATATCAGGCCTGCTGGCTGTAAGGTACATAAGTGACCCGATCATACTGCGATATCGCGTTTGATCTACGGGATATGAGTACAAGTCAGCGTCTAGGGATGTGGTCGACAATGGTGTACCAACGCGAGCACATGAGGTCATACCATGCTTTTTAAGTATCTCTTGAGCATACTTAGCTTGGTTAATGAAGATACCACGTGGGGATTGATGAATCTGGAGGCCTAAAAAGAATTTTAGCTCCCCCATCATTGACATTTCAAATCTGCTGTGCATTAATTTTTCAAAACGTTTTGAAAGTTTTGGGTTCGTAGAACCAAAAATAATGTCATCAACATAAACTTGCACCAGCATTATGTCATCCTCATATTTATTAGTAAAGAGAGTAGGATCAATAGAACCTTTGGAGAATCCTTTGGACACCAAGAAGTTTGAAAGTTCTTCGTACCATGCCCTTGGAGCTTGTTTAAGTCCATATACAGCCTTCTTGAGACGATAGACTTTGTCAGGATGATGAGGATCGACGAATCCTTCCGGCTGATCCACATACACTTCTTCCTTCAAATGACCGTTGAGAAAAGCTGTTTTGACGTCCATCTGAAAAACCGTGAAGCCCTTATGTGCAGCATAAGCAAGGAATATCCTGACTGCTTCCAAACGAGCGACTGGAGCGAATGATTCATCGTAGTCTATGCCTTCTTGTTGACGGTATCCCTTAACCACAAGACGAGATTTGTTTTTGATGATGGTTTGTTCTTCATCCAGTTTGTTTTTCCAGATCCATTTGAAATCTAAAATTGACATTCCATAGGGTCGGTCAACAAGTTCCCAAACATTTAGGCGTTCAAACTGATGAATTTCGTCTTGCATTGATTCAATCCACGCATGATCAGTCATGGCTTGTTTGATGTTTGTAGGTACAGTTGAACTCACGGTGAGTGCATACATACACACATCGCCATCGGTTTCGAGTTGTCTGCGTGTTCGAACCGGTTGTGAAGGATTTCCAATGACTTGCTCCAATGGATGATCACGTGTCCAGTGGTGAGTGGATGGATATGGTTGGTAGAATGTATGCATGTTGGACGGATCAACATGTTGAGTAGAAGACTCTCCGACTTCGTGTACCGGTGTACCGAACGGATTGATAAATTCTTCATCGTCAGGTTGTGCATCGACTGCTTGATTGTTGTTTCCTCCTTCAGCATTGACGGTTGGTGATGTTGGTTGTATGATGGTTTCTAGAGTTTGTTGAGTATCTAATGGAATAGTCTATTGAGCAACGGTTGCTGAAGTAGAGGCAGTTGTGTCTTGTTGATTTTGTTCAGGTGCATCAGCAGTATTGACAGCGGAAGGCTTTGACACAACTTGATTGTTTCCATAGTAATATTCATCAAACATAGGATCATATAAATCAACCAACTCATTCATATGTGTCGTATCCGTCAAGTCTGCTGTAGGAGTACTTTGTTGACATTCTTGCACGGGACGTACACTGTTGTGTGTAGGTGCCATCGCTGGACAATGAGGTGCGGGACTTGAGCTGTTATGATCAAGTACCATATGTGGCAATTCGTCAAAGTTCACATGAATTGTTTCAACAATAATCTTTGTTCTCTTGCTATAGACTCGATATCCTTTCGACAATGTAGCATACCCCACAAAAATACATGCATCACCTTTTTCTTTCATCTTGTCGAGATTTTCACCATCTTTAAGGATGTAGCATAAAGATCCAAATACGTGAAAGAATTTGACAGTAGGTTTCCTGCCATTGATGATGTGGTAAGGTGTCTTTTCATGTCTAGGGATGACGAGAGAACGATTCTGAGTATAACAGGCAGTTGCAATTGCTTCAGCCCAGAAGAATAGCGGTAATTTTGAAGCAGAAAGCATTGTTCGAGCAGCCTCAACCAAAGTACGGTTCCGTCTTTCGACAACGCCATTTTGTTTAGGAGTTCGAGCAATAGACGTTTGATGTTCGATACCTTCTTCGTGAAAGTAAGATTGCAAGTTCTTGTTCAAAAATTCAGTACCCCTATCCGTTCTTACGGTTAAGACTTGAGCTTAAAGATTGCGTTGTATCATCTTGAGAAAGTTTTTGAGAACCTCTGGTGTTTCATCTTTGGACCTTAAGAAGAAAGTCCATTTGTATCTAGAGTAATCATCAACAATCACGAGAATATACTTTTTCCCGTTAATACTCTCTACACGCATAGGACCACATAAATTCATGTGTAGAAGTTCCAATCGTCCTTTTGAGCTTGGGGTAGTCTTTGATTTGAAAGACTTCCGTTTTGCTTTCCCCAACTCACAAGAAGAACAAAGATGGTCTTTGACGAATTTCAACTTAGGAAGACCGGTCACAATATCATTCTTCGAAAGCAAGTTGATGGTGTCAAAGTTGAGATGTGACAATCGTTGATGCCATAACCATGCTTGAGATGATGAAGCTTTAGCCATTAAGCAAATCGGATTTGTTGAAGATGTGTCTTGAAGAGTTACTGTGTAGAGATCAGAACCACGAGAACCTGTAAGAAGGTCATTCCCATCGTAGTCTCTAACATAGCAAGTAGATTTCCGAAAAGCCACTTCCAAATCCGCATCACAAAATTGACCAACCGAGAATAAATTGTGATTCAGTCCCTCGACGTAATAAACCCGTTTTATAGTGATATTCCCTTGAACCAAGTCTCCATATCCGAGTATCGGTGAAAATTGATCATTTCCAAACCGTACCGTACCCAGAAACTTCTCCACGAAGTTAATGAGAAGCTTGAGATTGACCGTCATGTGCTTTGTGCACCCGGAGTCCATTATGAATAGGATGAGTTCGACGAGCTGCAGAAGAATTAGAAGACAATGTAGCATTTGACAAATGGGAGCCCTTGATAGAAACAGGTTCCAAAATAGTAGTGGACCTAGATGCAAAGTCTACAGGCAAGTTGATATTCCTAGACCCAATCACTAAAGTGGTTAACTTAGGTACCCATTTGTATCCGGGTGGTGTAAATCTCGAATACCCCCGTGTACATGTCCTAATCATGTTCTCATATACCTTCTTTAATCTGTTTTGTTTACGCAGAGTAGTGGAGTCTAACGCACTTAGTTTCTTAAGTGGTTGATCAGTGGATTGGTTCAAAGTTCTTGTGGGTTCTCTAGTACTAGTGGGCATACGAATAGGCTTCCTAGTTCTAGTATTCACGCCATTATAATTAAGAGCACAAGCATCATGATTGAAAGTACGAACACATTTGCCACATTCAACACAAACAAATTCAACATTCGAGGTCTTAGCATTTAAACTGTCATTACATGCAGTTACAGACGTTTTATTCTTAGAAAACTTAAAATTCCTACGGTGATCTTCTACTTCATTCTTCTTCCCTTGACTATTGTTAGGCATGACTCTATCTTCAACTCTAGTGCTCTTAAGCTGTGGTCCGCTAACACTAGTAGTGGGATTTACTCCTGTAGAAGAAGACACACGTTGATTAGTTTTCCTAGTATTCTGAGGTAACTGCGTTGTTCCAGTTTGAGTGGACCTAGTGTTCATCTTATACATTCCAGGTGCTATCACATTAGTGCTCTTATCATTTCCTATCTTAGGCAAAGTCTGTGGGGATTGTCCCAAAATAGATGTTTTAGGGCATTTAACCGCATTCGGTTGACGAACGACGGATGGTTTACCCAAAACAGACTTTCCTTTGATTTTCTCAATGAGTTTCTGTAACTCACTTATGGCTATGTCCCTTTCTTTTAGCTGAGCTTTCAAATCATTTATTTCGAAATCTTTTTCATTCAATAGACGAAACGAAGAAGCTGACATTTCTTGACACTTTTTATGATTATGAGATTTTTCACCTTTTTGTAAAGCAAGTTAAAGAGAAATGGAGTGTTTCTCAAGTTGAGAAAAGCTTTTCGAAAGTTTGTTATATGACTGAATTTGTTTTGAAAGATCTACTTCAATATTGCGACATTTCTCGTCTGATTCTGACACTAGACATGCTACATGACAATACTGATCAAGATCGGTATACACACCAAGTATAGCATTCATATGGTCAGCATAAAAGTATTCCTTAGAAAGTCGATCAATTTCGTTAGAAAGTTGGTGTTCTTGTGTCTTTAATTTAATTTGAAGAAAATCAACTTCATCTTCAAGAGATTTGACATAGCCTAAATCAGTTAACATTTCCTCAGTGAGAGCATTATAAAACATTTCCACATTTTTTGAAAGATCATCAATGGTTGGAACAATGCATTGTTGAATGACGACTTCTACTTGTGGGTTAGGTTTAATATTCCAAATGGTATCCCTAGAAACTTTTTCATAGTCGACGACACCTTTGTACAAATTTAAAACCCCTTGTTTTATAAACTCAAATTGCTGAACACTTTTGCTTTTCTCATCCCATTTACGTTTTTCATCCAAAATTCGCTTTTCTAACAAAATTGATTGCTTTTTGAAACTCCTTTTTAAAGAAACTTTCTTTTGTGGTTCATCACTTGGTGGTGGAACACTATTATACATCTTTTGTTCTTTTGAAAGTTCTTTTTGAGGGACAAACTTAATATGATTGTTAGAATCAGAAAGGTTTATTAAATCACTTAAGTTTGATCGACTTTCTTCTTGTTGATGAATGATTTCGTCGCAGTCAGGGGAAAGCATAAGAGCAAGATTATCAACATAACAACCGATATCATAAAGAGAAGGCTTGGTACTTTGAGCTTTCTTGAGGTATTCAGGCTTGACAAAACTCGTTTTCATATTTCTATTGAGCATATTCATAGTTTGAATAGACTGACCCGTTTTGTAAACAATGTTGTTTAACGTGTCGACTCTCTTTTCCAAAGCAAGAATTTTTTCAATATCCTTTTCTTCACGAGTTTTATAAAGCTTAGTTTGTTCTTTGTTAACCGACTCTAATTCAGTAATTTAGAGTTTATGTAGCAGCAGTTGTTCTTCAAGTTCCGATATCTTCTGTTTTGACATGTGAATTTCGTGTGTTACTTCAGAACAATATTGTTCGTTGAGCACCTTACGTTCATATGCCAAACCATTAGCTATTGCAACCCGTCGATCAGCTTCTTTTACATAATCACACTCTTTAAGCCTGTCTATCTCCTCGGCTAAGGATGTGTTTGCTTGCTTCAAACGTTTATTAGCTTCTTTGTTTTCATCAATTTCACGTTTTAAAGAATTAATAATAGACGCAAGCAAATCACGTTCCTCATCCGAGACAGTATCCTGAACAGCTTTTCCGTCATCATTACACATATGCTGTGAATCCGTAGAGATATTGCTATCCTCCGTGTCCATTACATATGTGTCATTGATGCTTTCGGTTTGCTCAGGATGCCGTCGTTCATTAGCAAACACATTATAGTTATCATGTGATGGTACCTTTTCAAGTGGCTCAGAATCACAGATGGGTCCAGAAGTATCATCAGTCTCTGGGATCACTTCTTGAATCTTTGCCATGTACACATAATGTGCCTCTAACTCTTGATCATCGGCTTCATCATCAGTGTCATCACGCCAGTCAACTTCATCTGCTGTGAGTGGAATTCCTGCTTCTTCTTTCTTGCACAGCAACATCTTTTCCTTGTGATATCCCGAATCCTTAACCCGTTTTGGCTTCTTACATTCCCTAGCCATGTGCCCAAATCCCTTGCAGTTGAAGCATTGAATCCCAGTCTTCTGCACCACCGGAGTGCCTACAGTATCTCTAGCCCCAACTTGATTCAGCATCCTCTGATTATCATACCTAGCATCACGATCATACCGAGGTGCATGATCAACTTCCTTATATCTAGCATTGGATGATGATCTGAGGTTGTTGTTGGTAGGTTTGTAGATCTTCTTATAAGTTGTGGTGAGTAAAGACATGAGTTCTTCAATCTTCTTGTCCCTTGAAGTTTGTTCATCATCACTGTCTCCATCTGACTCGGTGTCATACTTTGGAGGTGGAGTGGGGACAATTGCTTTTGCTTTGTGTTTAGCAGCAGCTAGAGGTTTGGTGGATGAGCTTGATGACTTCGAGGAATGATTAGGTGGTTGTTGACGAGGAACGGGTTTTGTTGAAGTAGCAGCCACAAAAGCAATAGAATTAGCAGACCGTTCTGCCTTTTCAGCCCTTAGTTCATTCACTTCATTCTGATGTTGTTTCAAGATATCATAAAGTTTGTGGTAAGATATAGTCTTGATATCCTCCCTTTGTTTGACCAAAGTCACAAACCTTTGCCATTCTGGTTTGAGTTGAAGTATAAACTGAACATTGGCATGATGATTGGAGATGGTGCACTGATTTCTTACAAGCTCATTCATCATTTTGTAGAATCTCGAGTAATATGAGTCAATGGATTCACCATCTTCAGATGTGAATTTTCCAAACTCCCAAAGTAGATTAGTCTCGAGATCTTGAACATTGATTGACTCACCTTGCTTCAATCGATGAATTGCATTCCACATTTCCATAGCATTAGGACATGCATCAACTGTGGAATAGATATCGTTATCAATTCCAGTGAGTATGAAATTTACAGCATCAGCTTCAGCTTGGAGGAGTTTCTTTTTCTCAGCAGAACATGTGTCAAAATCCTCCATAGCTCGTATAGTTGATGAAGTACCATCCTCTGCCTGTGTTGTAATTGGTTTGAATTCAAAAACTGGAGGTGGGTTCTCAAGGCAGTGACGAAGAGCAGTTTGGTTTTCTTTTCCATCGAGAAATCTGAGAAAACGAGATCTCCATTGAACGTAGCAACCGGCAGTGAGCACAGGTGGGTTACCGTTGCCACCTTGTTCCAAACGAATTTGATTAGCAGTTGCAATGTTGATGTTGTTGTTAGACATGGTGAATACTTGTGGATGAATTGCAGATCTTAGTGGATTTGTTGTGATGATGTGTGGTTAAAATTGAAATTCCGAAAAAATTCAAAAATTCTTTTCTCAGCCCGACAATAAATTTCTCAGTCTGACAAAACGGTAAGCCGAAAAATTTTGTATCGCCAAATTTTGAATTTGAGTTAGAAATAGCCAAAAACTAGTAGGGAAAAAATTTGAATTTACTTGACCTAAAAATTTTAACTTTTTTTTTAATTTTTTTTTAATTTTTTAATTTTTTATTTTTTTTATTTATTTTTTTTTTTTTTAATCTTCGTGTAAACTACGTTCTGAAACTAGTCTAGATAGTGGCTAAGTCTAAAAATTACTCAAACAAAATACCCATCGGAATGTCCATCGGAATACTTATCGGAATGCTCAGATCGGAATGTTCTATCGCAATGCACTGTCGCAATGTCCAGATCGGAATGTCCTGTCGGAATGTGGCTGTCGGAATGTTTAGATCAATGCACTGTCGCAATGTCCAGATCGGAATGTTCTGTCGGAATGTGGCTGTCGGAATGTTCAGATCAATGCACTGTCGCAATGTCCAGATCGGAATGTTCTGTCGGAATGTGGCTGTCGGAATGTTCAGATCGCAATATGCTGTCGCAATGTTAGATCGGAATGTGGCTGAGACAAATTGGACAGAGTAACGACTTAACAAAACCCTTAAACCCGTCGGAATCCCAGATCGCAATGCACGATCGGAATATCCAGATCGGAATAAGGTATCACAATACAGTGATCGCAAAGTAGAATCCTAAGATTATTGCGATCAAATCCCACACAATTGTACTTTCCGATGGTGACACTTGCTTGAATTTCGGAATGAAGAAAAACAAGAAATTTCGCAACTTTTGATCCAAAAAATTTGTGTTTTAGCCAAAACCAAGATACCCAAATCACTACTACTAGTAAGTATATGATTTGTATCAAGAAAAGACCATAAAAACATAAAAAAAAAGATGGTACGTGAGATATGGATCAAAGAAGCCACGAAAAATCAAGAACACGACTCACAAATCTTCAATCACCTATCCACTATAGGCTCTGATACCAAATGTTAATCCCATTCAATCCATAACACAAGATTTAGAGGAGATATTTGGAGAGAGAAAGAGAAGAAAGTAGAGAGAGAAACAAGACAGAATTTGGAAGGTTAAACACTTTTAGAGAGAGAAATAAAATGGTAACCAACACCCTCTTTCACATGTGAAAGAGGGTTATATACCCCACGGCTCTAAGGCCTTTGTGGGCTTCATCTTGGGCCGGGCTTGGCTTTGTTTTAAGCTTACGCCCCTAACTTAGACAATATTAGCTTAAAGTCCAAGCCCGGTTAACCCGACTAACCTATTACAATACAAGACCACTAATGACTAAGATGACCTATTACATTCTTGTTCGACTATATAATATATAGGGCTAACAGTTGAGGAGGGCGATTGAGGTTTTGTTGTTGGTTTGGGTTGTTAGGAGTAGAACCAGGTGGTGAGAGATAGTTGTTGGAGCGGTAGCTAAGCAAGTTGCGGTCACCTTGAGGTCGAGCTTGATAAGCAGGTTGAGGATAGGTACCGTATGCTGCATTCACGTTCTCAGAAGGGTAGTTTTGGGTGGCAGTACAAGTGGTGTAAGAATGAGGACCCCCGCATATCTCACATGGTTGGCTAACAGCATTGACTTGAGCGTCTTTAGCGTTTTTAGCGTTAATGCTGTTGGTGTTGCTGGCGGTTTGGGTAGCAAGCGATTCAAGAAGCGCAGTGATTTTGTCAATTCGCTTGTCGCTGTCACTAGTACTAGCACTAGCGACATTGGTCCGAACACTCTTGTTTTGCACATGAGACTTATTCTCAATGATATCCAAAGCAGCATTGGAAGTCTTAGCCGAAAGATTACCCCCCGAGGCACTATTTAGTGAATCTTGGTCATTCATGCTTAAACCATTATAAAAAGTGTTAATTTGGTGCACTTTGGTAAAACCATGTTGTGGGCATTTTCTTAAAAGATCTTTGAAACGGTCCTAAGATTCACTAAACGACTCATCGTACTTTTGTTCAAAATTAATGATTTCATTCCGCAAAGCGGTAGTACGAGAGGGTGGGAAAAAGTAGTTGATAAACTTGGTCTCCAAATCCGTCCACGAAAGAATACTCTGTGGCGGTTCCTTAGCAAGCCAATGCCGGGCTTGTCCCTCTAAAGAAAAGGGAAAAAGTTGTAAACGGATTACCTCTTTGGAACACCATTGCATTTGACCGTATTAGTGAGTTGCAAGAATCTCTTGATGTGGTCATGTGGGTCATCAATGGTACGCCCCAAGAATGGTTGAGCAGAGACCATCTGGATAAAGCCGGATTTGAGCTCAAAGTTGTTGGTGGCAAACACGGGTATAACAATTGGATCATTGTTGCCATCTACATGAGCTTGCAGAAGTTCAATCATCGGCCGATTATCCGGTAGAGGCTCATTGTTGTTGTTATTATTGTTGTTGAAAGGTGGGTTGTTATTGTTATTATTATTGTTTTGAGGTGGGTTATTATTGTTGTTTTGTACACCGGCCATGTCTAAGTTATCGAGAGGCTCGGGCTCTTGATAAGACGTTGATCGAGTGCGCATACACCTGCAAAAGAACTAACAAGGCAAAAACAAAGCAAAAATATTTCTGGTTTTTATCTTTTTTTTTTTTTTAGGATTTTTGAAAATTTTATATTTTTAGGGTTTTTGAAAAAAAAATTTATGAAAAAGTAACGTTCACGAAGAACGGATCCCAAAATCCAAGTTCTCACAAAAAACTGTTGATACTAACGAGAAGAGCCGGCAGCGGCGCCATTTGGTACTGTGATTTTGCTTGGGTTCTAGAATGTTCTCGGTATCCTCTCGAATTGATCTCGGCTCTAAGTGGAATGATTTGTTCTTGGTTAATAAGAAGGTGATGGTTTGTTTATCTATTTTAAACTAATGACAAATAATTAAGTGTCGAAGAGTAGAATTAAAGCTTTAAAAGTTTAAACTAAAAAGACAAGTTTAAAAATAAATGATTGAAAACTTAAAGATTATATTAGAAAAATAAATGAACACACAATAAAAACTAACTCTTGGAAAACTTTGTAAAAATATGAACTTAGTTGAAAAGTACTAAAAGAAAGTAAGATCGGAGTACAGCAAAACAAGTTATCAGAATATATAGAAAAGGGGGCAAATCGGAATGTCCAGGGAAGTACTAATCGGAATATGTAAAAACTTGCCAATCGGAATAATAAAAAACATGCACTAACCGGAATAAGCAGACAATGGTTCAGATCGGAATATTAGAAAAGGTGCCAGTCGGAATGTGTTACAAAATGAAGCAATCGGAATACTGTAAAAAGGGGCAGATCGGAATGATGGCAAAAGGCTACAATCGGAATATGGTAAAAAGGGCAAATCGGAAAAACTGAAAAACTTGCCACCATCGGAATATTAAAACAAGCCCGATCGGAATTCATGAAACCCTTTTCCGATCTATAAATCGGAATAAGGGGTGTACTTGATCGGAATACAGGGTCGGAAAAGGGCTTTACCTTTTCCGAAAATGGTGTTGATCCGAATTTTAAGCTAGGGAATAAGCTATAGAATAAGCCAATCACCAACAAGCTCAAATCCAATTTTAAGCTGATCAAATAAGCACTAAAAACAACTTTTCTAACTTTCAATAAGCAAACTCATAAATCGAATGATAAAAAGATGAACTTTTTATAAAAACTTTAAAAAGTAAATAAGCTAAATCAACAAATAAGCCAATAAGAACAAGGATCTCAAAGTTTATTCATGTATAAACTTAAGGAAACATAAAAAGAAATCAACTTTTTAAGCACAAATCCTTGATGAACAACACGGATCATACGAAATTTGTACCAAAATCAATCAAAATCAAAGAAAGGAAGAATGAGATCAAAGATTAAAAGCTTAAAACTAAACTTGATTGATGAAAAGTAATACAAAGGTTTGATCTTGAAATAGAAAAAGATGAAATCTAGTGAGAGAAAGTTTAGAACTTTCTCTCTCTAAACTAGAAAGAATGAATAAAACTAAAAACTACCTAAAGAACTAAGTGTGCAAATTTGTGAAGTAAGGCCATATATATAGGCGTGTCTTGTGGTGGTGGGCTTGTGATTGGGCTTTGGTTTGGGCCTCTTTTCTTCTTTCTTCTTTAGTCTTCACGCTTCTTTAAATAAACGTTTCTGACTTGGATTTGAGAAGTGTCGGTGAATAATTCCAACTCGTCTTATAATCTTTTGTTTAATAGACTCGAGTTCTTCGACATATATGAATCTTCCATCTTTGGCTCTATTCTTCGATAAATCTTCAAATAGGTACAATGACTTCAAATCTTTTGCATCTCTTGGACAGTAGACTTCGTCTTGAGTCTTTTTCCTCGATAAAACCCGTGCAATCCCATGTTTTCTTCAATATTCATCTGGTTGACTCTGAAAACACAATAAACACAAAAACCACGCATAATTCCAAACAAATGACATTAAATACGTGTTTTGGTCTTGTTTTAGCCAGAAATAAGTGGTAAAAGGATGGGTGTTTTCACACCTATCAATTACCGTTGATAAGATGTGAACTTCTCAAATGACTAATAATAACTCCTAATCCTTTCACAAATTCAAGGATATATGCAGACACAACTACCATTAAAAGAGTAAGGTCAACCCATAATCTACACGAGAGAATTTCAAATCAGATACAGACGAAAACATTTAATGAATATGAATATATCCCATGTTTTCATAATTTGAGTACTGATTCGAAAGCTCCTCGGATCGTTACCCAGGTCATTCAAATGAAATCTAATCAAAAGAAATGATAGGAATGTCGATACATCCAATCAGGTATCAACACTCGGTAATCAGATACTTTTCCAAAGAATCATATCATTTACAGAAATGAACAAGAAGGGATATCAATTGTCAAATAAGACAATATCCATAGATGAGTAAATTCGACTCAGAAGAATAAATAGTACGGGCACATATGTAGGTGTCCCTATCAATATGTTCCTATTTTTCACTTCTTGCAGATCTCATAAAATTTTATCTTTCACAATCTTCAATGAAAATTAGTGTTTATTAATAATTTCATGGTGACTACTAATCAGCCTTGCATGGTCATTTCCAAATTGTATGTAGGCGCGCAACTATATACAATTTCAAGATTAACGATGCAATACTCAGTTCGTCAAAATTTTATCATCATGTTTGTAATAAAAACATTTTCATGCTTAATTCTTAAATAAGAATCAAAAATAAATTTACAAAGATTTTCTTTGTTATGAAAACAATTAAGTTTTCTAAGGTGTTTCATAAACAACTTTACTTCGATAATGATTACTTATAAATCTCACTTTAAATAGTCCTTACGGTGATGAAAATTCAATTTTCTCAAAGGATACTGTTTTATCTTATAAAAACAATGAGTGATCTGCAAAAGATTGATGAAAATTTGTTCACCAAGAATTAGCTACAATATATCAGGAAATGAGTTTATCCAATTAATCATGAGGTTCATGACCTCGATGGCACTCAAAACGAATAATCCACAACGTAACTCAAATTTAGATGAGTACTTGTTCAATGGTTGCATCACTAATGCGAACATTAGGATGAAGCAATAAAGGATAGATAACATCGATACATGTAGAATTTAGCAATCAAAGGTAGTCTTTTCATTAATCACAAACAAGTCAAAATTGTACCGTAACACATTACGTGTCACTATGTCATACAATTCCAAGAACTCATCCTACCAACTGATGTCTCAGTTAAGTTAGGGATTTTTAAAAGATACCACAATCAATACTAATATACAAGAGTCATAGGGGTTCCACCTGTCCCGGAAGATCCATCGGTCCCAATTCAGAAGAAGATCTCTTCAATTTATTTCTTGGACACTGGGCATCCTCGTTAGTGGACAATGGCCTAGGAACAACCCTTAACACGAACCAACAAACATTTAAAACCGTATAATTCAATCACATGACTTAACGATTTCCTCTTAACAATTTCTTATTCCATACGGGTTAAATTTTACATAATTCAAGTTTTCAATCAACTTATACTGAATGCGATATCCTACCTCATTCTCCAATACTGTCAATCTTATTCTTAGGCCTTAATAGGGCAATAAAAGCTCGATATGAACAACACTTAATTTCCAATCCTATAGCTCTTACAACGATAGTTGTCAAATGAGTCACTAGTATGAAATGACTCACAGATTCAATTAGACTTCTCGGAAAGGTACTAGTGGCATGAGGCTTTTGGGTAATGGTTCCAATGACAGCCTCAAGTGCAACTTCACCCTTTTGATTTCAATTTCAAGAATTGGGTGACAACGAATCAGATGACACCTTTCCAGGTGGTGACGTTTTGTCAAACTCCACTCTATATGGAAAGATCGCCATGACATCGATATCAGATTTAATCTCGCCAATTCTTCTTCAATATCATAACCAACTAATACCGACATTTGTAAAACCCGCATGCTTTTACCATGAATAGTACCCTTAAGATCGTACGTACTAGATTAAAACTTTCCTATTAAAGCATGATTACGATTACGTGTTAGGATTTTACGTATTACGTACGTGTTAGAACACGATAAGTATTTACTACGCACGAGCACGCAATAATTATTTGACCATAATAAATCACGAACATGCGATCATGAAATCATGAACGTAATTAAATTACGAACTATTATTAATTACGTATATATATTTATTACGAGCGTAAATAAATATATTAGGTAACGATAATTACTTAACTAGAACACATTAAACTCGAACACAATTAATCACGAACGAGTAATTAAACAACGAGACACGGAAAACGGTACGGGTACCCCATGTGGGGCACCTACCCGCGGCTACAAGGGAGAGATGGGCCAAGCCCATCTCAAAAATTACTAAGAAGGGTAAAAGGAAAAGATCACTACTCATTTTCACTTTTACAGAAGATTTTTACAAAACCTAAAAAAAAGTTCTTCCTCCTCCTTTTTTCCTTTCTTTTGGCCGCCACCCATAAACACACCAAAGGGGTGTTTATTTGATCTTTGATCTTGGTTTTGGTGCTAGTGTTCGTGTTTGTTCATCCTTGTTTAGATCCACGCATTTGGTAATTCTTTTAACCCTTTTCTTTTGATTTGATCTTTTAAATAATTAAGAACATGATGTGTTTTTTTAAAAACCTAATCAAATCATAGATCTAACATGAAATTGATTTTGGAATAAATCAAAAAGGGTATTTTAAGGGTGTTTGTTTTTGGCCGGCTCTTAAACCGAACCCGAGGGGGTCTCGGTTTGGCTATTCGACCACCACCGAGACCATATGGTCCCGGTTTGTTGGTGTGGGTCCCACGGCAGCAGCAAGACAAGGGGAACCCCGATGTGGTTCGGGATATGGTGTCGATTTCATGTCCGGTTCATAGTTCTTAGTCAAGATCCGGTTCACGGTGTATGTTAAGATTATTATTTTTTTATAATCTTATGTTAAAATTAAATTAATAAACATGACATGATTAATTTAATAACATGACTTAGGTTATATTAATTGTTAAAATCATGAAATTATTAACCTAAGTATTTTATATTTTTAGACATATAATTAATTAATTATTTAAAAACCATGGTTATAATTAATTAATTTGCATGACTTAGGTTATATTATTAATAAATAATAATACATGTTTTAACCTAAGTATTTAACTTTATTTAATTAAAACCATGATATATTTTAATTAAATATTTTAACCTATAGTTTATTTTAATTACATGAAATAATTAATAAACTATACATTATATCATATGACTTAGAAATAATCATGAAAACACTTAGGCTTATATACTTAGCTTATTTAACCAGCTTATTTCTAATTATGGAAACTTTCTATTTTTAGAAACTTAATTAAATAAGGTATCTAATCTATTTATGGAAACTTTCTATTTTTAGAAACTTATCTATTTTAAGCAGTAATTCTATTTTTGGAAACTTTCTATTTTTGGAAACTTTTTATTTTTGGTAACTTTCTATTTTTGGAAACTTCTATTTTTGGAAACTTTCTATTTTAGGAAACCTGCTATTTTTGGAAAGTTACTTATTTTTACATAGTAAGTATATAATACATGAAATATCATAAACATTTAATCAGAGTAAACAGAATATAAGATAAACACAGTTTAAGGCTTAAAACAGTAAAACATGATAAGAACATATCAAAATAAGCAAAGACATGACATAAAACCAGTTACGTATTTAGTAAGCAGATACTTATTCATGTATGTATTTATGTAGCATTAGTGATACGGAAGTAGGATTCCTCTTAGTTCGTCTTCTTCGTTCACTGGACATAAGGTACGGATTCCCGTCCTTTCAGTATGGACATTCTTTCCTTATTACGATTTCCCGTATGCAGCCAAATGTTTTCCCGTAGTATAAGTTATGTGTTTGAATTGCTTATGTTTAATTTAGAATACCTATAGCCATATACATGCATGACCAGTTTCACCTAGTTATGGAGGTACCATAACCATAACATTAGAGGCACTGATGTTATGACTTCACCACGGCGGAGTGATTGCTCGTGGCGTCCCTTCAGTTTTGGCCATTTATATTATATTTATCATGTGGGGCGTATGGGTGCATCCTAGTTACATGTTTTCAGTCAGGATTTCATGGTGAATGTGGTGTGTGCCTTGCATCCTTCACAAGGAGCTGATCCCTCCTACCCAAAACCAGTATATTAAATTAGAGCCAGCCCCTCTAATTTGCATGATGAGGTCACCCCTCAAAGTATTCATGCACGGTGGATTTTCATGACCTATATTGGCTAATGGTAAAATGTGATAAACAGTTTTTACAAGATAAACATAAGGCTTTTCAAACTATAAAACCATCTTTATCAAGACTTAACCAGGTTACTCGGGACTTAGTTTCTTCTGCTGTTATATGTTATATGCTTATCCTATTCATGCTTTATTTTACATCCGTGCACTGAGCGTATTGCTCAGCCGTTTTCCTTTTCTATGTTCTCAAAATGGCAGGTACTCAGAGACGCTCGTAGACTTTAAGCGTACGTGCATATGGACTGGAAGCTTTCTAGCCTTTCTTTACTTTATGCATTTCCTTTCTTTTGATACATTGATATGGATATTGTTTAGTCCTTTCCTTTACTATACCTATGTTTGTGTGTGATGAGCTTTACTTTTGGACTACTGATGTTTGATTTCGGTATTTTCCTTCTATGGTCATGTAATGTTTAGACATTTTTCCTTGTATGCTTTGATGACACGCCATAATTGCATGTGACATTTCCATTATCAAGATGGGGTGTTACAATTATGGTATCAGAGCCAAGGCTTCGACCTGTAGGCTCTTAAATATGACCTGTGATTAGTGGGTAGTCACTACGGTCTTCCTATAACTGACAGTTGTTTTCATGCATTCATCATTTTTAAGCATACATATATATGTCATTGTCCCAGATTTATGACTAAGTAATGGTTGGTACAGGACTGGCCCTATTTAGTCGCAGGTGTTTTATCGAAACTTTTAAATTTGGGACCGTCCCATAGGCGTCCCCTCGCTATGTCTTTTGTTTTGGGTGAACTGACCATAGGCGTTCACTCTCGAGCATACAAAAGTTTTCATAAAACTGCATCATGCATTTATACACAAAATTTTCTTGCATAAAATTTTTCTCTTGAAATTTTGGTATAAATTTTTTTTTCATGTATATATATTTTTTTATGTTTTGATCTGGTTAATCATATGTTTTATGTTATACTGTCAGATGGTTCTCACACGTGAACAGGAACAGCTCAATGCTACAATTCAGGGTGCTATGCAAGCTTTGCTTCCTCAACTGAGGAACGACATCAGGGCTGAAGTTCAAGCTGCCAACAATCAACAGCATAATCAGACACCTCCTCCTCCTCCTCTAGTGACATTAGCAGTATGGCTGGAGAGATTCAACAAGCTCCGTCCTTGATCTTTTGAGAAGACAAATAGCCCCGGTGATGCTGAAAGCTGGTTGGCTCATATTGAGAAGATTTTCAATGCTATGGGTTGTGACCCCGTATACAAGGCGAGGTTGGAATGCTATCGGTTCGAAGGAGATGTGCTAAATTGGTGGTTAGCGTTGATGCAGTCTTAGGGTGGTGACGAGTAGGTTGCTGGTTTGACTTGGGCTCAGTTCAAGGACAGGGTGATGGAGCAGTTCTTTCCCAAGGCTGAGCAGGACAAGCTCAAGAGAGAGTACCATGGGATCCGGCAGAGAGCTGGGGAGAATAGCAACGAGTTTAAGCAACGCTTTCTTCGCTTAGCTGGTTTCCTTGGTGCGGCAGCAGGTACTCCTGAAGAGCAGGCACACCACTTTAGGTGGGCTCTTCGCACATCGGTCGCAAATAATCTGGTGTGTGCTACGTTAAACACTGTAGCACAAGTGGCCGATGCAGCACGTAAGTTGGAGATGCTGCAGGAGAGAGATGAGTTCGGGGAAGCTGAGAGACCCGACAAGAGGTAATCATTCGTATTCAAGCGGTGATCAATCCGTATTCTTTCCATTTATGTCAATTATTCATCTCTTTAAATGTATCTTCTAGGCAGAAAACTGGGGACCGGTCTCAGCCGGCTACTCAGTAGCAGCCTCATCAGTCCAAGGAAAACGGTCAGACTAACGACCGTTCTGCTACGGATTGGCGTGGTGGTAATGATAGTTACCGTAACAACGCTGGACACTCCAACAGAAGCAGGTCCTAATACTTACGCATTTTCCTTATGATTTCATGTTATAACTCATATTCTGACACTTTAGCAAAACTTCTACAAGGAACCATGGAAACGGTAGGGACCAGAACCAGAGAGGTTCACAGCCTAGCCGTCTAGCTATCACTGGTATTCAATCTTACGATTATCCGCATTGTCCTTTGTACCCAATTATCATGTCTTATGTAAAATGTTTTATCAGGTTCCCAGCCAGCCAGAGCATCTGCTGGAGGATTTACTCATCCTCTTTGCTCTACTTGCCACTGTTGGCACCCAGGTCCATGTCGCCGTAAGACTGACGCATGCTTCAAGTGTGGTCTTCCTGGCCATATCATGAAGGATTGTTGTAAGGGTGAGATGGAGGGTACAACGGGACATGCTGATTCCAAGCCGCATCCTACCACCGGGCGTGTCTACACGACATCTCGAGACCAGGCCAACAAGTCTACAGGTACCATCACTGGAATCTTGTATATGTATGGTCAAGCTTCATGTGTTCTTTTCGATACGGGTGCTACGCACTCGGTTATTTCTACTGCTTATGCTAAGAACATTAGGATGCTCCCCATGCCACTAGAAAATAGGCTTACTATTTCCACGCCTTTGAGGGACTCTTTATTAATCACCCATGTATACAAGAATCTTCCCCTAGAATTTGACGATAAGGTTCGACCTGTTGACGCACTTTCGCTGGACATGAATGACTTCGACATGATTTTGGGCATGGATTGGCTATCCAAGCATCATGCTACCATAGATTGCCATTCATATCGGGTTATCTTCGGTGATGTTAATGCACCAGAGTACATTCATAACGGGTTCATACCCGGACGGTCTGTACAAATCATATCTACCCTGCAAGCGTGTGCACTACTGTCACATGGCTGCGAGGGTTATCTAGCTATGGTTCACGACATGGATGCTGAATCCTCATCAATTCAGGATCAACCTATAGTGTCGGAATTCAAAGATGTTTTTCCAGCAGAACTTCCGGGCATACCACCTGCATGAGAAGTGGAATTCAGTATCGAGCTTATTCCAGGAGCTGAACCAATCTCCAAGGCTCCTTATCGCATGGCTCCCATATAGCTGAAGGAGCTGAAGGATCAACTGCAAGAACTTCTTGAACGAGGTTTCATTCGACCGAGCGCATCTCCATGGGGCGCACCGGTCTTATTTGTTAAGAAGAAGGACGACAGTATGCATCTTTGCATAGACTATCGCGAGCTCAACAAGATTACTATCCGGAATAGATATCCACTGCCATGTATTGACGATCTGATTGACCAACTCCAAGGGGCCAAACACTTCTCCAAGATTGATCTTAGGTCAGGCTATCATCAGCTACGGGTCAAGGAGAAGGACATCGCTAAGACTGCCTTTCGTACCCGCTATGGCCACTACGAGTTTGTAGTTATGCCATTTGGCTTGAAAAATGCTCCAGCAGTGTTCATGGATTTGATGAACAGAATCTTCCATGAATTTCTGGACAAGTTCGTCATTGTCTTCATCGATGGCATCCTGATTTTCTCAAAGTCCAAGGAGGAACACGAAGACCATCTTCGTACAGTACTACAGATTCTTCGCCAGAAGCAGTTGTATGTTAAATTCTCCAAGTGTGAGTTCTGGTTAGACAAGGTGGCATTCTTAGGTCACATTGTATCAGCAGAAGGAATCACTATGGATCCAACAAAGGTTGAGGCCATTACTAAGTGGCCAAGGCCGACATCAGCGACGGAAGTTCGCTGTTTCTTAGGCTTAGCTGGCTATTACCGTAGGTTCGTGGAGAACTTTTCCCGCTTAGCACTACCATTGACCAAACTGATGCGGAAAGGGGAGAAATTCGTCTGGACTGAAGAACGAGAGAAGAGATTTGAAGACCTGAAGTAGAAGCTAGTGTCTGCACCTATTCTTACTCTCCCATCTGATACGGGTGGATTTCAAATCTACAGCGATGCATCGGGGAAGGGACTTGGCTGTGTTCTCACGCAACATGGGAAAGTGATCACGTAAGCCTTACGGTAGCTTAAGCCCTATGAAGAAAATTACCCCACGCATGACTTGGAACTTTCTACAGTCGTGTTTGTATTGAAGATATGGAGGCACTACTTATATGGAGAATCATGTGACATTTTCACGGACCACAAGAGCTTGAAGTATATCTTCACTCAACGTGAATTGAACATGAGGCAAAGGAGATGGTTAGAGCTGTTGAAGGATTATGACATTAATCTACAGTATCATCCCGGAAAGGCAAATGTAGTAGCAGATGCTCTTAGCAGGAAGTCCGGAATGATCAACGGTATTAAAATCGAAGAGGAAATCATAAGAGGCTTGGAGCGACTTGACATCGAGATCATGCTACGTGGACAACATGGTTACTGGGATAATCTTAGAGTAGAACCCGAGTTACTCTCTAACCCGAGTTACGTGGGCGATAGTACAGACTTTGGAGAAACAGACAGAATTCAGAGTAGATGCAGATGGTATCGTATGGCAGGGCACGAGACTCTGTGTTCCTGATGACCAAGAACTCCGGGAAGCCTTGTTAGCTAAAGCTCATAGCTCCCCATTCTCTATACATACGGGTTCGACTAAGATGTACCATGACATCAAGCAGTACTTTTGGTGGAGTGGTATGAAACAGGATGTGGCCACTTACGTCTCCAAATGTCTTACCTGCCAGCAGGTTAAGATCGAGCATCAGCGATCTGGCAGTCTCCTTCAACCGTTAGATATTCCAGAGTGGAAGTGGGACAAAATCTCCATGGATTTTGTTACTGGTCTTCCACCTACCAAGAGGAAGCACGATGCAATTTGGGTTATCGTTGATCGACTTACCAAATCAGCTCATTTCTTACCGATCCGCAAGGAAGATCCGGTAAGTAAACTCGCCGATACGTACAGAAGATAAATCATGAAACTCCACTGTGCACCATCCAGCATCGTCTCAGACAGAGATCCTCGATTCACTTCGCGTTTTTGGAAGAGTCTGCAGAAAGCTTGGGGTACACAACTTAAGCTTAGCACGGATTTTCATCCTCAAACGGACGGACAGTCGGAACGAACTATTCAGACATTGGAAGATATGTTGAGGTGATGTGCGTATGGACGGGTGATTGGGACGATTACATCAGTTTGGTCGAGTTTGCATACAACAACAGTTGGCACGCAAGTATCAAGTGTGGTCCTTTCGAGATGTTGTATGGCAGAAAGTGTCGCGCCCCAATCTGCTGGGATCAGGTTGGTGAGCGAACACTTGAAGGACCAGAAATCATAGAGATGACCAATGAGAAGATCGCAGTAGCTAAGCAAAAACTTCAGGAAGCACGGTCACGTCAGAAAAGTTACGCCGATAAGCATCGTAGGGACATACATTTTAACGTAGGAGATCACGTCTTCCTTAAGGTTTCGCCGGCACGTGGTGTTAGACGCTTCGAGATTAAAGGGAAGCTCAGTCCTCGTTTCATCGGACTGTTTGATATCATTGAACGAGTCGGTGAATTATCTTACCGATTGGCGTTACGTCCGCAGCTTTAGCATTAGCATAATGTGTTTCATGTGTCCTTACTCAGAGGGTACCAGTATCATCCTCTTCACATGGTTCAGTATCCACTGGAACTGATACGTGAAGATCTCACTTTTATAGAAGAACCCGAACGAGTTCTTGACAGACAAGAACGAGTCATGAGAAGGAAGACGATTCCATTCGTCAAAATCCTATGGAGGGATCATACCGAGCGGGAAGCCACTTGGGAAACAGAGGAGTCTATCCGGGCTTCTTACCCTCATTTCATATTTTGAATTCGGGTATGTTCTTCTTTTCCAGTTTACTTTATCTATAATTCGGGGACGAATTATTCTTATAGGGGGGAAGAGTTGTAAAACCCGCATGCTTTTACCATGAATAGTACCCTTAAGATCGTACGTACTAGCTTAAATCTTTCCTATTATAACGTGATTACGATTACGTGTTAGGATTTTACGTATTACGTACGTGATAGAACACGATAAGTATTTACTACGCACGAGCACGCAATAATTATTTGACAATAATTAATCACGAACATGCGATCATGAAATCATGAACGTAATTAAATAACGAACTATTATTAATTACGTATATATATTTATTACGAGCGTAAATAAATATATTAGGTCACGATAATTACTTAACGAGAACACATTAAACGCGAACACAATTAATCACGAACGAGTAATTAAACACCGAGACAAGGAAAACGGTACGGGTACCCCATGTGGGGCCCCTACCCGCGGCTACAAGGGAGAGATGGGCCAAGCCCATCTCAAAATTTACTAAGAAGGGTAAAAGGAAAAGATCATTACTCATTTCACTTTTATAGAAGATTTTTACAAAAACTAAAAAAAAGTTCTTCCTCCTCCTTTTTTTCTTTTTTTTGGCCGCCACCCATAAACACACCAAAGGGGTGTTTATTTGATCTTTGATCTTGGTTTTGGTGCTAGTGTTCGTGTTTGTTCATCCTTGTTTAGATCCACGCATTCGGTAATTCTTTTAACCCTTTTCTTTTGATTTGATCTTTTAAATAATTAAGAAAATGATGTGTTTTTTTAAAAACCTAATCAAATCATAGATCCAACATGAAATTGATTTTGTAATAAATCAAAAAGGGTATTTTAGGGGTGTTTGTTTTTGGCCGGCGCTTAAACCGAACCCGAGGGGGTCTCGGTTTGGCTATTCGACCACCACCGAGACCATATGGTCCCGGTTGGTTGGTGTGGGTCCTACGGCAGCAACAAGACAAGGGGAACACCGATGTGGTTCGGGGTTTGGTGTCGATTTCATGTCCGGTTCATGGTTCTTAGTCAAGATCCGGTTCACGGTGTATGTTAAGATTATTATTTTTTTTATAATCTTATGTTAAAATTAAATTAATAAACATGACATGATTAATTTAATAACATGACTTAGGTTATATTAATTTTTAAAATCATGAAATTATTAACCTAAGTATTTTATATTTTTAGACTTATAATTAATTAATTATTTAAAAACAATGGTTATAATTAATTAATTTGCATGACTTAGGTTATATTATTAATAAATAATAATACATGTTTTAACCTAAGTATTTAACATTATTTAATTAAAAACATGATATATTTTAATTAAATATTTTAACCTATAGTTTATTTTAATTACATGAAATAATTAATAAACTATACATTATATCATATGACTTAGAAATAATCATGAAAACACTTAGGCTTATATACTTAGCTTATTTAACCAGCTTATTCCTAATTATGGAAACTTTCTATTTTTAGAAACTTAATTAAATAAGGCAGCTAATCTATTTATGGAAACTTTCTATTTTTAGAAACTTATCTATTTTAAGTAGTAATTCTATTTTTGGAAACTTCCTATTTTTGAAAACTTTCTCTTTTTAGAAACTTTCTATTTTTGGAAACTTTCTATTTTTGGAAACTTTCTATTTTTGGAAACTTCCTATTTTTGGTAACTTTCTATTTTTTGAGACTTTCTATTTTTGGAAACTTTCTATTTTAGGAAACCTGCTATTTTTGGAAAGTTACTTATTATTACACAGTAAGTATAATAATATATGAAATATCAGAAACACTTAATCAGAGTAAACAAAATATAAGATAAACACAGTTTAAGGCTTAAAACAGTAAAACAAGATAAGAACATATAAAATAAGCTAAAACATGACATAAAACCAGTTACATATTTAGTAAGCACATACTTATTCATGTATGTATTTATGTAGCATTAGTGATACGGAAGTAGGATTCCTCTCAGTTCGTCTTCTTCATTCACTGGACATAAGGTACGGATTCTCGTCCTTTCAGTATGGACATTCTTTCCTTATTAGGATTTCCCCGTATGCAACCAAATGTTTTCCCGTAGTATAAGTTATGTGTTTGAATTGCTTATGTTTAATTTAGAATACCTATAGCCATATACATGCATGACCAGTTTCACCTAGTTATGGAGGTACCATAACCATAACATTAGAGGCACTGATGTTATGACTTCACCACGGCGGAGCGATTGCTTGTGGCGTCCCTTCAGTTTTGGCTATTTATATTAGATTTATCATGTGGGGCGTATGGGTGCATCCTAGTTACATGTTTTCAGTCAGGATTTCATGGTGAATGTGGTGTGTGCCTTGCATCCTTCACAAGGAGTTGATCCCTCCTACCCAAAACCAGTATATTAAATTAGAGGCAGCCCCTCTAATTTGCATGATGAGGTCACCCCTCCAAGTATTCATGCACGGTGGATTTTCCTGACCTATATTGGCTAATGGTAAAATATGATAAACAGTTTTTACAAGATAAACATAAGGCTTTTCAAACTATAAAACCAGTTTTATCAAGACTTAACCAGGTTACTCGGGACTTAGTTTCTTCCGCTGTTATATGTTATATGCTTATGCTATTCATGCTTTATTGTACATCCGTGTACTGAGTGTATTGCTCAGCTGTTTTCCTTTTCTATGTTCCCAAAACGGCAGGTACTCACGGATGCTCGTAGACTTTAAGCGTACGTGCATATGGACTGGAAGCTTTCTAGCATTTCTTTACTTTATGCATATCCTTTCTTTTGATACATTGCTATGGACATTGCTTAGTCCTTTCCTTTACTATACTTATGTTTGTGTGTGATGAGATTTACTTTTGGACTACCGATGTTTGATTCCAGTATTTTCCTTTTATGGTCATGTAATGTTTAGACATTTTTCCTTGTATGCTTTGATGACACGCCATAATTACATGTGACATTTCCATTATCAAGATGGGGTGTTACAACATTTCTACGAATATCAACCATTTTGTTGGGATCATAAATATCCACAACTTGGTTTAGATCTAGAATAGCTAGATTTCCTATAGGAATAGCTTAGATTGATATGCTAGGGGAGTTAGGGTTCCTTGTGATAATCTACGTCGTATAAATACCTCGTATAAGTATTAAAACAATCATAAAACAATCATGGAATCAAATTACATTATATATATATATATATATATATATATATATATATATATATATATATATATATATATATATATATATATATATATATATATATATATATATATATATATATATATATATATATATATATATATATATATATATATATATATATATATATATATATATATATATATATATATATATATATATATATATATATATATATATATAATCCAAGTTATATATATCTTAAAATAACACTTCTCAGTCTGGCCTTGTCGGTAACTCGAGAATTCTTCGACACCGTTATAGTCAAAAGATTTTTAGACATTTTTAGAAAAATGCTTATAGTTAAAATATTTTGAAATGTTTTATTCAAAACCTTGGTTTTAAAAATCTTTCGTTCTCTATAACGAGAGCTCTAGTACCAAACTGTAACACCCCCAAATTTATACAATTCAATACAGCGGAAGACTCGTTGGTGTTACGGGATAGCACATTACTCACTCATAGACAACGCTTAAAAATCGCGTCGTTTAATAATAAAGCATTTCCATTCATAAATATCAAATTTACATAGGTCCGAAGTCATTGTATTTCATACAGGTTTTACAAAGCATTTGAATGGAAATTATTATTTAAGTATGGGCCATGAATTCTTTATCGTCTTCCCGAGAATGACCTTCAAGTACCTGAGATAAAACATGTTAAAAGAAAAGGTCAGCGATAACGCCGAGTGAATTCATAGAGTTTAATAAAACCATTAATATATCATCGATATAAAATTATTTCCGAAAATCATTTTGTACAAATCTTTTTTGTAGACCATAAAATACGCCAAACATTTTATACAAATCCTTGTCAAAATCATAATATAGGCTTTCGCCTTCAAAACCATTATACGAACCAACGTCGTAAAGATATCATACAATACGTTTTATAACGTTGTATAAAGTTAAATAAAAACCGTTATATAAATATGGTTATGTAAAACCAAAACACGAACATAATATCAATAATAAGACCCTGTAAATCAATGCATAAAGCAGTATTTTCGTTATTGGATTATTATAAGCCGCATGACATTGTTACCTTACTACAACAAACAACGGGTAGCTAGCCCGGAACTCAATTTGCCTATCTAAGTTAGCGTGTCGTCACAAAAATCACGCTATGGAAATCTTCTCATACATAAATTCGCTTACAAATCAATGTGGCACGACGGGGATAAACCGTCAAGGCGCGAACTAGGGTGATCGTCCCCAAATAGTACTATTATATGCATAAGCATCTACCAAATCCCGGTAGTTCACAATTCATGCTAATGGAACTTTTAGTGACATAACCTAACTTTAATAATCCATTTCATTTCATTTATCGGGTCATATATTCATTCATCGGGTCATACAATCATTTGGGTCCAAATCAATAAACAAATAATCAGGACAAATGGTGTCCTATTTTATCAAAACTAACATGTTATCTCCCTCGCGGGTTTACAAAACATTTCATAAAAAAATCTAAAAGAGTGCGAGGCTATGAACTCACATTTATTGGGAAAGCGGGTTATCGACAATTCGGATGTACGGTACGTGCTTCAATCACGGAAACCTAGAAAAATAATACTTGTCTTAGACTCTTGTCCAATGAATATATCAAAATAACAATTATGTATATATATGATGATGAGCAAGTGGGTTTATACATTCTCATTTACTCATTTTAGTGTTATGTGTTGGTAACTTTTATACTAGTTTACTAGTTTTACCTATTTACATGTTTTAGGTCCAATAAGCATATTATAAGTCCATTACCTTAAATTAGAACATTTTATACTTTTATTATCAGTATTATAATTTACATGTTGGGCCCAAGTGGGTTAAGCCCAATAAGTAAATTTATAAGTGTTTAGCCCATTTAGTTGGATTATTAGTCCAATAATGCTAACTTAGCCCGTTAATGTCCATATGTTATTTAGTTCGGGTTTTATAGGTTTTTACTTGTATTAAGTACTTATATATCAGTATATGACTTTTAAAAAGTTTACATTAGACGGGTCCGATCGTCTAAGTTTTAATTGACGAAAAACGTTAATTTTACGGTACTAGCCGAAAAGACGTAAAAATCATGTTTATAGTTTTTATAACATAAAAAACTTACCAAACTACCATTTATATAATGTCCATTTATTTATCCTTATACATATTTATATAAATGAAATATATAAGTTAGTGGGTTTTAATTTTATATTTTATACTATATTATTTTGAGTGTTTATATAATACTATTAAACTTTAATTTCACAAAATCTGATTTTTAGTTTCACTTTTACCATTTTTATCATATCTTGAGTTATATAAGGAGATAGAAGCTCATTTTGGATGACATAAAATTCATATTATGTGCTACAAATAAGTTAGTTATAGCTACTGCTCAATCCATGTCTAAGTATCCTTAACAGTCTCTACAAAACAGACTATTCAGATTGGTATACTAATTTTGTTTTGGTCATATCTCACTCATTTTGATGATTCTATTGCATGGCCAACTCTCACATGTGTATGACATCTAATAATTACTGTAAATTGATTCCACCATGCCATTTTATTAGATTATCATTTGGTTAGTTACTGTTTTTATACAACCAACTTTATAAGCAAGAATTTAACCTTTTTACTTATGGTTTTCCATCTTTTTAACCATGTTTATCAAATCTATCAACACCATATCCCCACATAATATTTTTAATCATCATTCATCATCATATACATATACATAAATAAAGAAATTACAAGATTACATAATCAAAATAACAAAAGGATAGGAAGAACAATCTCTATACCACCATTAGTGATGAAAAGATGAGGTTTTTGATGAACAAGACTTGGTTCTTGTTATCAAATCTTCAACTTTAGAAAGGCAACTTCTTGGGTCCTTTGGATGGATGAACACCTCCATGAAATCATCCCTTTAACCTAATGAAAACTCCTTTTCATAAGTTAAGATCACCTCCAATCTTCATATCTTCAAAAGGATATCATCATATGTAGAAATAACATGAGATTTTGTGGTTGAATTTGATCAAAATGGGTGATTTATGGTGATATGGGACGAAATATAGAGAGAGAGGAAGGATGAGAGAGTTTTTTGCATGTGTTGGAAGTGCAAATGGTATGAATGAAATGGTTTGGTTGGTTTTGTGTCAAGTTAGCTTCCATGTTAAGCTTATGCTAACATGTGTTAGCTTTCTAGCTACAAACTTGACACCTCATGGTGTTGTGTCATAGTTTTGGCCGTCCCATGTTAGTGGGGTGGGATAAACTTTTTTTGTCCCATCCCGTTAATTTACGGGTATTCCTCGATTCTAGTTTTCTCGATTTGCGTGCCCTCGGGTCGTTATACAAAAAACATTTTTATAAATTATGAATCAACGGCACAAAACGAATCAAATAAAAATTGTCTCATAAAAAACGGAGTTCAAAAACGTAAATACGTAATCCTAAGGTTTTCGGTTTAGTCATAAAGGACGTTAAATTATAATCGTAAGTCCTAATCTCTTCTCGTAAATTTGTGAGTTTATGAACCAACACAAATTTAAAATCTCAAAATAATATTCACGGATAAATTTATTTTCTGAAATGTCGGACTGTCACCAAAACGGTGTATGTAAACGTAAGCACGTAACGTAGAATCCTCCGGTTTAGACGTAGTCGATGCTACTTCAAGACGTAAATCCAAATTTCTTCCCAGAAATGAGTGAGTTCATAATATAACATTAAAATAATGTTTTTAAATAATACTTGAGAATAAAATATCAATCATAAATTGACGGATTGTCACAACAAATCATTAACCAACTCATAACCGGACTTAACATCATCATAACTTTTACCTTCAACAATAATTTCGTCATCAGTAACGAAATCCTCGACATCAGGAGAATTTTGAATTCCCTTGTCATTTTTGTAGATTTTACCGTTTCGAAGAGATGTCACCATATTCACGTGCTCATTTCCATTTTTCTTGTGTGCGGGATTCATGGTGGGGTAGCTTGGTAGCTTTCCCTCATCTCTTTTGTTCAATTGATCCGCCAATTGACCAACTTGTCTCTCAAGAGCTGCAAGAGATTTGGTAGTAGTCTCGTGTCTTTGATTGGTGACCTCGAATTTCCTATTGATCTCTTGATTGTTGGTAGACAATGAATCCATAAGCCTATCAAACTTTTTGTCAAGGTTCAAGAGACGGTTATCATCTTTCCCTTGTCCTTGATTTGGATATTGCTGTTGTGGCCTATGATTGTAAGAATTTTTTTGGAAGTTAGATGAATCGCCACCCTCATACCTTGTTTTATAACCATAGTGTTGTTGTTGGGTATTATTAGGGCGATTGTCTTCATCTTTCCAACGGAAATTGGGGTGATTGCGCCATCCAGGATTGTAACTTTCAAAGAATGGGTCATTTCGTGGACGACCTCCATAGACTCCATTCACCTCCTCATTTGGTGGTGCCCCCTAACTTTGACAATTATTGACTGAGTGACTCGGATCACCACATAGAACACCCACTATGCGACACATTAGACACATTTGGAACACCTTTTCCTAAATTTTTCAACAAAAGATCAACTTTCTTACTTAACTCGCTAATTTCAGAATTTGTGCCACGTTGGTTAGAGACAGAATTGGCGGAAGATGGGTGGTTGTTTCGATCCACCGAAGCTTGGGTCTTAGAACCTTTGCTTAGTTTTTCAAAAAACACCTATTCTTCCTCCATAGGTCGCGAGAAAAACTGACCCCCACTAGTGGCCATCACAACTTGTTGGTTGTTATAATCCAACCCATCATAGAAGACTTTGACAAGCTCCCATTTTGGAACATCATGATGAGGGCTTGTTCTTAATAACTCCTTAAGTCTACTAAATGCTTCATGAAACTGCTCGCCTGGGATTTGACGAAAGGATTTAATCTTATTTCTAATGGCAGCAGTTTTACTTATAGAATAAAATTCCTCAAGAAAAGAAGCTTGCATTTTAGACCATGAGTTAATACTACCTGGCTCAAGGCGAAGTCTTACCTCATCCTTGGTAATGTTATTAACCTGATGTGTGTCAGCAATTGAGAAGAACTCTCGCAGATGTGTGTATGGCTCCTCACGACCTCTAAACATTAACAAGATTGCTATGAGGTACGACTGGATCTTGAAGTTACTTGTAACCCCTTTAGCCGGATTCGGATAGAAGATATGCGAGGGATCCTAGAAAATCCCCGGCCTATAATAAGAACCAACACCCCATGGTGGGGATTCTTCTCTGCTACTATCTCTGCTAGCATCTCCGCCAACATCGTCATCACCTGGCATTTCAGCGAAAAGCTCTGCTAAACCTGAAAAATCAAGATTAGTAGAAAACTGTCGAAATGCTTTCCTTCTCAACCTTGCACTTTTCTCAACCTCGGGATCGTAAGCTAACGGTGATGTACGTCCCGATCTACGTGTACGCATACACTACCTGTACGCTCACAAGAAACAAAACAAACAAACAAAACATGAAAAATAAAATCTTTTTGTATTTTTTTATTTATTTTTAACAAAAATTAACAAAAACTTAAACGAAAAGCTCACTATTCCCAGGCAGCGGCGCCAAATTTTTTATCAGCATCGAAGTGCCGGTAAAAAAAACCTAATTACCTTATACTAGATAGGGTAAGCGAGTATCAAATCCACAAGGAATATGTGGTTTTAGTTTAAGTTTTGGGGTGATCACTGATCAATAAAATTTTTGGTTTTGAAATCTAACGACTAAAATAGTCTTAATAATAAAAATGCTGATTAAAAATTAAAACACTTTATTAAACTAATAATAAAGCTAGAAAAATATAAAAAGGATGTAAACAATTAAAAGAAACATGCAATCCCTTCCAGCTCCTAATATTTATGGTTGATTAAACTTATGGATTATCGAAACTTTACAGTTCGTTTACAAAGTTTATTTCGAATTAATATAAAGAATTACTTTTGGCACTTATTATGTTTATCAATGACTCGCGATATCTTATATTAATCCAACAAATAATTATGTTTTAATAATTTATTTAGGTACAACTTATGTTGATTATGCGACCATCTTTTTCTTTAACTAAATAGAATAAGTATGAATCACTAACTAACAATAAGTTGTCTTGCACAAATAATTAAACATAATATCAAGTCAATCAAAATAATGTATAAATAAATTATAAATCAATGTAATAAAAATATGATAGTTAAAAAGTAATGATCAAACCATAAATAAAGTTGCCGGAAGGAATTACAACAAAATTAGCCGGATATCGCGGTGCACTCGACCCGCATTCTACTGTTCATCACAAACAAGTATCCTGTTTTTATACAACTTTTAGCTCAATATTCTCCACAAAAATCTGATTTCCTTTTATCCCTTGATCATTGGACAACACACTCAACTTGTGCCTATCTTTTTTTACTTGTCCCCTCGTGTGAATTCGTCACACACAAAACAAATGGATAAAAAATGGTGGCTATCTCTACAAGGAAGAATGATTTCTTTTTGCTTTGTATCGTATGTGGCTGTGAATTAGATTCCCACAAAGGACGTCCTTTTTATTTCTTTTTCCGATTGTTTATATATCCTCAAGGTTGACCCTCTTTTATTTCTTGCCGACAATACCACAAAGCCCATGAACTACAACCCAAAATCGTTTTTTTTAATTTTATTTTTTTTTGGGATATAAATTTGGCCCAACTAAAATAGTCGCACGTTAGAAATTTCTCAAACGAAGCTCGTACGAATAAAATATGACCGAAAATACTGTGACGCACTCAAATCTTTTTCTTCGTTATTTCTTCTTCATTTATCGGCGCTCAGAATGTCTTTTCTCCAAAAAAATTAATTAAGCGGCCATTTTATTCCATTTCGCCCGTAACCTACGTAATCACAAAACACATTAAAAGAACTTGTATAACGAAAAATAAATATAATTATACTAAATTAACATGCTATTAGGTGTATGCAAAATACACCAATCACTTGTAATCACTGTCGAATTTGAACAATCATTTTAGTAGTTTCATGTATTATTTATGGTCCTGTTAGTTGAATATCTCCAACTTCAGCCTAGCAAATAGGTGATCGACACTTTCTTCCATAAAGTATTTTGAAAGGGGATGCTTTAATACTAGCATGATAAATATTGTTATAAGAGAATTCTACTAAAGGTAGATGTTTCTCCCATCCTTTTCCAAAATCTATCTCACAAGTTCTAAGAATATCCTCGAGAGTTTGGATTGTTCTTTCATTTTGTCCATCTGTTTGTTGATGATATGTCGTACTCGTATCCAATTGAGTACCTAAGGCACTTTGCATTGATTTCCAAAATACAGATGTAGATCGACTATCACGATCTGAGATAATAGATACAGGCACTCCGTGTTGTGAGATTATTTCCTTAATGTGCAATCTCTAAAGAGTTTCCATACTATCAGTCTCTTTAATAGGAGTAAATCATGCAGATTTTGTAAGACGATCGACAATAACCCAGATGGTGTCATGTCCATTTGATGTCTTAGGTAATTTAGTCACAAAATCCATCGTAATCCTTTCTAACTTCCATATTGGAATCTCTGGTTGCATCAATAGACCGGATGGTTTCTAATACTCTGCTTTAAATCTTGCACATGTTAAACACTTACCAACGTATTCTGCTATGATTGCCTTCATGTTAGACCACCAATAGAGTTTCTTCAGATTTTAATACATCTTGTTGGAACCAGGATGTATAGAATACTTTGATTTATGAGACTCGTTCAAAATAAAATCTCGTAAATTACCTAGGCAGGTAACTAATGTACGGCTTTTGCCCGTATAAAAATTAAAGTTCTAGTTCTCGGTATCTTAACGAATTGATTTCCAGTTCAAAGTATGACTCTATTGTTTTTGGTGAAACAAATATTTTTGATTGTTTTTAAAATAAAAGTGCAAAACTATAAAGTAAAAGTGTAGTAATGTAAATCTAAGTCTAATTTAATGTAAAGGGCAAGTATTTAAAAGCGTGGCGAAAATTAAAAGGCACTAAAAGCAAATAACGCAAACTTAAAACTATCTAAGGCAAACTTAAAACGCAACTAAAAATTTAAACTAAAGCAAGACTAAAATAAATCTAAGGCAAATAAACTTAAAGTGCGACTAAGTAAAAAGGCGGGAAAAATAAAGCTTGAAATTAAAAAGCAGAAACTTAAAAACTGAAATTAAAAGAACCTGAAAATCAGCTCATCCGGAATAATACCCTTATTCGGAATAAACATTCATCCGGAATGTCACCTTCGTTCGGAATGTTTTTCTTTACTCGGAAAATCAACCAAAGTCTTTGATCCGGAATAAATTGCTTACTCGGAATATGTCACCTACCGGAATAACTTCTCTATTCGGAATAAAACCTTGATGCGGAATATTGCCCTTGATCCGGAATAATTCTTGATCCGGAATAATATTCCGAATAGAACCCTTGATTCGGAATGTCAAAATATTGCGAATAAACTCCTTGATCCGGAATAATAAATTATTCCGGATGAACTTGCTTGATCCAGAATATTATTTGATTCGGAATGTTAGGTTGATCCGGAATATCCTGCTGATCCGAAATAAAAGGTTAATCCGGAACTTTTGGTTGATCCGGAATATTATTCCAAATAAAGCACCTTGATTCGGAATGTTTTAATATTCCGAATAAAACACCTTGATGCGGAATAAATATTATTCCGAATAAACTCAACTGATCCGGAATATCCAATATTCCGGATGAACACCCTTTGAAATCCTTCGTTCGGACTATCTGGGAAGATCAGAACCTGGGAATACAGTAACAACACAAGCGAAGAACAAGGAACAAGAAAAAGACACGGATCTAATAAAAATTAAGCAAAATCAACCACAAGATTAAATCAAACTAATCACTAAACAACTATTAATCATAAACAATCAATCCAAAACAATCAAACTAACAAAACTAATCAAAATAATCAAAACCCACTTAAATAAATCAATAAAAATCAAGAACATGAACATGAACAAATCAACATAAAGATTAAGATCAAATAAAGAAAGGTAGATAAGATATTAACAAGATAAAGTAAAGATTGACAAGAAAAGTAAATGGAAACTTACTTGAAATTAAAGGTAATTAAGGTGCAAGACAAGGTATTTAAATGGACATGAAAAGTAAATGACAAGGTAAGTAAAATGGAGGAACTAATTGTCACTATTAGCCAACAAAGAAAAATGCTACTCTAGTCTAATCTATATATAGGGGAGGATTAGAGAGTGCTTAGGAAGCTTCCTCCCCTCTTTCCTTTCTCCTTAATTGCATGCTTAGTCCTTCTCTTCTTAATCTTTTGTTAATTGAACCATTAGTCCTTAAGCCTTCTAATCTTCTAAAATCTTGGACTTTAATGACTTTTGGCTCGGGATTTCTTTAAACTCGTCTTTTAATTCTTCAATAAATTAGACTTGAGTTTTTCGGCTTTTGATAAACTTCTGTCTTTTGACTTTTTATTCGATAAATCTTCAGAATTGGTCTTGGACTTCCGTTCTTTTTGCACTCTTGACTTCTTGACTTCGTCTTTCGTCTTTTTCTTCGATAAAAGCCCGTGAATGCTGTGTTTTCGCCACTTTTCACTTTTTTGTCCTAAATCACAACAAAAACACAAACCACGCATAATTCCGACATAAAAGACATAAAATACACGTTTTGGCTCGGTAATTATTGTAATTAAGTGGTAAAAAGGATGGGTGTTTACACACCTATCAAATCCCCTACACTTGACCATTGCAATGTCCTCATGCAATGCATTAGTTACAAAGCAAGATTACATTTTTCATCATAATCAATCCACGTTGGCCTTTATTAAAGAGACAGAAAATTATAAACATTAAAAGTAAGAAGTCAAAAACATACCTTGGGTTTTGGAAATGTCATGAATAATCATCATCCTCAAGTTTTCACTTTCTCCAAACCAAGCTTAAAAACGAGATCATTGTTATTATAAGTTAGCAAACTAACACGAACTCATGTGGGCCAATTATTCACTTAGACTCCCTTATTCCTAGGGGTATCTCTTATATTTTATTATTGTCTTGAATGATCACGAGGATACATTGTTTGACTTATTTCGATAGTTTATTAGGCAGAAAATAAAGTGCACGATTTAATCAATAGTTAGGTAAAGGACAAAATCTTTTAAAACTGCTTCTCGGGACCTCATAAAGTTAATATCTTGGCATAACTCGCTTCGCGATTTGAGACCTTTCTTGGACCGATCTTTGGCAGCGACTTCATAGTTCAAACCTTGAGAGACGTTCATGAAATAATGGCCTTCTCTGCATATAAGAATTTCTTCACTTGTAGTTTTGAGAGATTCATACTTGGACCACGACTTCTTCATTTTTCTCCAATCTTTATTTTGAACTTTGATATACAACGATCCGCCTCCTTTTTGGACTTGGCTTTATTTATCCTCATACCTTGCTAGGGTCTTTTCGGATAGACTTCTCCATGACTTTTGGGGAGTTTTTGCTTTTCGTCGTGTGTCTCGATCCTTCATATTGATTTTCGATAAATGATTCTTCACATCACTTGGATCTTTAGCAACAAAATATAGCCCTCATGCCTTGTTAGGACCTTTTTGGACTCGCCAATCTTCGCATCCCGCTTCAATAAGTTATGCCTCGGCTATGAACTCTAATCCATACCGAGCAACTTTTAAATGATCTTGGGCTAGAAGCTAAGTAACTTTTCAAATCGTACAACCTTATTTATTGCAGATAAATTTATTAGCAAGAGATGGGAGAATAGGCTTATAATTAATTCACATAAATTCACGAAAGAATACCAAACTTATAATTGGCTCTGTCATCTCTTGTTCTCCACAGTTTAAAATCTCAAGGAATGAGACTCGTGGATGCTTAGCCTATTAAATCAAAGTTTTGGGTTTTCGAGTCACCTATAGGATCTTGCAAACTCTTAGACTTTTTCAAGTTTAGAAATCGCATTTTAAAGTTCCCTTGATAAACGACTCTCTAGGATCAATTATAGGAACTTGAGAAAAGTTCTTGTTCTTAACCCATGAGAGTTAAGACTTTCTCGTTTTATAGCTCCCTAAATAAAAGCCTAGCAAAACTTGACTTCAACATGTTAAGGATACTAGCTAGAGTAACTTAGATAAGTAAACTCGGGTTGAGTCAAAAGATTCACAACGTTTGAAAATTAAAAACACTTTATTAAAGATTTATTCTAATAAGGCCAGAAAATAACTATACAAAGGGAAAAACTAATGGGCCAAAATAGATCAAAAATTTTTAAAAATGTCGAAAAATTGATTTTCCGGTTAAAATGAGGACAAATACAAGGAAAAGACCACTTAACTTCGATAGAAGTCCCCCTACACTTAATATAAACATTGTCCTCAATGTTTAAGCATGTGGGAGTAAACTCCCCTACACTTAGGACATTGTGCACGTTGTTTAAGTCTCGCTAAGGAAAGGACAACTAAAGAGATTCCTATTTTAATATTGAGAAAATATAAAATAGTGAATCGAAAACAGTTTAGGATAGAACCAGGAAAATAGGAACACGGAATCACGGGTCGTCAAGAATCATCAAGAGTGGATCTTTGAAGCTCGAATCCCTGATTAGTAGAAGAGAGGAAATAGCAAACCAAGGGTCTCCCCTACACTTAGGATAAAGAAAGCTAAAAGATAGATGCATGGGTTGCCTCCCAAGAAGCGCTTGATTTTTGATTACCAAGTCGTGAGCCTGACTCGACCTTGATTACCATAGGAAGAAGCATGAAACATATCCACCAGGATCAAAGACATAGTTTTCGTCCATCAAATAGCACAAGCTTAAGGTGAACAAGGCAAGCCAAAGAAGAGTAGGCAAGGTTCACTCAAGCAAAGATGGAGCATGGTGGAAGCAAGGGTGAAGTGGTGCAAGCAGATTTCCATAAGTTCCAAAGATATTTCCTTTTATTTCATCAGGTGGATACTGAGATGGCTGCATAATATCGATACCGGGGTCGAACACCTTTTCCTTGAGGGGAAAATAGCACTCAGGATCAGCATAATGGGAAGAATATCCGCGAAGAAGATGCACAACCTCGTCCTCAGAAGGTGGACAAAGAGGTGTTAACTCATACATGCTGCGGATGGTGGTGTCGACCGGTTTCTTCTCCTTTGAAAGTATTTTCTTCAAATCCAAAGTAGGATCAAGACGATAATCTTCAAAGACGAAAGGAGGAGCATCACTCTCATGAGGGAATTAAGTATTGAGGAATGTAGAGAAGTCTTCCTCAAATGAGTAGTCGTCCAAAGTAGGATCGAGTGATGGCGGAGGATCTTCATCATGTGAAGAATCGCTCGAAAGAGTATCAGCCTCATCAAAATAATCGTAAGTGGGCATCTCGGGATACTCGGAAGTACAATCATTAAAATCATCCGAATCTGAGCTAGAATCATCATCATAAGCATCAAAGATCGGTGGATAATCGTAAATGGGAGAAGGTTCCAAATTGGAGAGAGAATCATCCACATCATCTTGAAACAGTGGACTATCAATGCAAGACTCGAATAGAGGATTGTTGGAGATGACAAAATCATCGAGCACAGTAATCATATTCGCAGATTCTCGTCCATAGGATTTTTTTGTAAGCTTCCCCATTTTGAAAACATGGGCATCATTCCCGACTCTTAAGATTAACTCACCTTCGGCAACATCAACTAGAGCTCGTCCGGTTCTCAAGAATGGCCGACCAAGTATTAAAGGAATACGAGGGTCCATTTCATAATCAACAACTACAAAGTCGACCGGGAAAGTAAATGTGCCAACGTTAATAAACACGTCTTCGGCAATACCAACGGGGTAAGCGAGAGTGCGATCTGCATGTTCAAGAGTCATCTTTGTTGGAGTAAGGTCGGGTAATGATAGTGTTTTCCAAACACTCAAAGGCATAAGATTAATACTTGCCCCGAGATCAGCTACGACAGTAAATTCTTCGGTTTGTTAAAAATGCAAGGCAACACAAAACGACAGGGATTTCCAAGCTTTTCCGGAAGTTCTTTAAGAATAACTGCAGAGAAGTTTTCATTTAAGCGTGTGTTGGCGAGCTCAATCAACTTCTCCTTCTTGTTAAGCAATTCCTTGAATGCTTTGACAAATTTCGGCATGTGGACAAGTGCTTCAACAAGGCTAATGTTGATGTTCATTTGAGAGAGCATCTTCACATAGCTCGACACTTGACATTCATTCTTGGTTAGCTCGTTGGTCTTGCCTAAGCGAGAAGGATAAGGGATATTAGGTTTGGGTGGTGAAGGTGTAGGTGTAGGTAAAGGTTGAGATGTTGAAGGGTTCTTCTTGGAAACATCGTCATGACGAGGCGGAGACGGTAATGGTGTACTAATACTAGGTGTAGGAGGAGTAGGGATGAATGGTGGTGGAGGAGGTGTAGATGATGGGGGCGGGATAGGTGGTCCTACGATGAAACCACTGATTTGATTGCTAAGGCTCGTGACCATGGATGGTGGAAAGTAGCGCGACAAAAAGCGTTAAGTCATGTCATCCCAAGTATGAATTGAATTCTTCGGGAGACGATCAAACCATTATGTGATAAAGTATGTGGAAAGAGTTGAAGGCGAAGAACATCCATTGTGGCACCGGGCATCTTCATGCTTTGGGTGATTGTAATGAACTTGTCGAGGTATTTGTTGGCATCATCATCAGGCATTCCGGTGAATGGATTAGTTTTCACTTGTTGAATCATATGGTTCTTCAACGAAAACTCCGGAGCCGTGATTTGCATCGGCGAAATCGGTCCTCCTCGTCCAAACATGGTAGGTTGAAAAAGCTCCTCCATTGTCCGAAGATCGGGCTGTGGAAGAACATTGTTGTTATTATTAAGGTGCGGTGGATTATTGTTGTTGTTAACACCTGCCATACTTAAATCTTCTTGAGTCTCGGGCTCTTGATAATTAGAAGATCTAGTACGCATACACCTACAAAGGCAAAAGAAAACAATACCAAACACAGACAATATATATACACAATAAAAATAAAATCTTTTTGGATTTGGAAATTTTTAATTTTTATGGATTTTTATCAATTTTTAATTTTTATTTTTATTTTTTGAAATTTTTATGCAAGAAAAATAACGCTCACAAGTGAACGTATCCCAAAAAGCAACGCGTCTCTCACAGAAAATCGTTAATCTTTACGAAAAGAGCCGGCAGCGGCGCCATTTTAATGTACGGCTTTTGCCCGTATAAAAATTAAAGTTCTTGTTCTCGGTATCTTAACGAATTGATTTCCAGTTCAAAGTATGACTCTATTGTTTTTGGTGAAACAAATATTTTTGATTGTTTTTAAAATAAAAGTGCAAAACTTTAAAGTAAAAGTGTAGTAATGTAAATCTAAGTCTAATATAAAGTAAAGGGCAAGTATTTAAAAGCGTGTCGAAAATTAAAAGGCACTAAAAGCAAATAACGCAAACTTAAAACTATCTAAGGCAAACTTAAAATGCAACTAAAACTTAAAACTAAGGCAAGGCTAAAATAAATCTAAGGCAAATAAACTTAAAGTGCGACTAAGTAAAAAGGCGGGAAAAATAAAGCTTGAAATTAAAAAGAAGAAACTTAAAAACTGAAATTAAAAGAACCTGAAAATCAGCTCATCCGGAATAATACCCTTATTCGGAATAAACATTCATCCGGAATGTCACCTTCGTTCGGAATGTTTTTCTTTACTCGGAATATCAACCAAAGTCTTTGATCCAGAATAAATTGCTTACTCGGAATATGTCACCTATCCGGAATAACTTCTCTATTCGGAATAAAACCTTGATGCGGAATATTGCCCTTGATCCGGAATAATTCTTGATCCGGAATAATATTCCGAATAGAACCCTTGATTCGGAATGTCAAAATATTCCGAATAAACTCCTTGATCCGGAATAATAAATTATTCCGGATGAACTTGCTTGATCCGGAATATTATTTGATTCAGAATGTTAGGTTGATCCGGAATATCCTGCTGATCCGGAATAAAAGGTTGATCCGGAACTTTTGGTTGATCCGGAATATTATTCCGAATAAAGCACCTTGATTCGGAATGTTTTAATATTCCGAATAAAACACCTTGATGCGGAATAAATATTATTCCAAATAAACTCAACTGATCCGGAATATCCAATATTTCGGATGAACACCCTTTGAAATCCTTCGTTCGGAATATCTGGGAAGATCAGAACCTGGGAATACAGTAACAACACAAGCGAAGAACAAGGAACAAGAAAAAGATACGGATCTAATAAAAATTAAGCAAAATCAACCACAAGATTAAATCAAACTAATCACTAAACAACTATTAATCATAAACAATCAATCTAAAACAATCAAACTAACAAAACTAATCAAAATAATCAAAACCCACTTAAATAAATCAATAAAAATCAAGAACATAAACATGAACAAATCAACATAAAGATTAAGATCAAATAAAGAAAGGTAGATAAGAGATTAACAAGATAAAGTAAAGATTGACAAGAAAAGGAAATGGAAACTTACTTGAAATTAAAGGTAATTAAGGTGCAAGACAAGGTATTTAAATGGACATGAAAAGTAAATGACAAGGTAAGTAAAATGGAAGAACTAATTGTCACTATTAGCCAACAAAGAAAAATACTAATCTAGTCTAATCTATATATAGGCGAGGATTAGGGAGTGCTTAGGAAGCTTCCTCCCCTCTTTCCTTTCTCCTTAATTGCATGCTTAGTCCTTCTCTTCTTAATCTTTTGTTAATTGCACCATTAGTCCTTAAGCCTTCTAATCTTCTTTAATCTTGGACTTTAATGACTTTTGGCTCGGGATTTCTTTAAACTCGTCTTTTAATTCTTCAATAAATTAGACTTGAGTTTTTCGGCTTTTGATAAACTTCCGTCTTTTGACTTTTTATTCGATAAATCTTCAGAATTGGTCTAGGAATTCTGTTCTTTTTGCACTCTTGACTTCTTGACTTCGTCTTTCGTCTTTTTCTTCGATAAAAGCCCGTGAATGCCGTGTTTTCGCCACTTTTCACCTTTTCGTCCTAAATCACAACAAAAACACAAACCACGCATAATTCCGACATAAAAGACATGAAATACACGTTTTGGCTCGGTAATTATGGTAATTAAGTGGTAAAAAGGATGGGTGTTTACACACCTATCAGTAACCAACTACGATTTTTAATACAACGAATTCCATCTTGATGAACTTCAAATTCTCTATCCATTCGTCTTAATTTCTCAGCTCCAACATTCTCTACTTTAAGTGCTTCTTCTTGCGCTTTGAGAATTTGGGTAGGTAACTTCGGAAAAAGAGTTATCATTAATGATTTAACTCGTAACGTCTTAACACGTTCTTTTCGACTTAAAGCACCAACTACTACATTGGCTTTACTTGGCTGATAACGAATTTCACAATAGTAATCAGCAAGTAATTCTAACCAAAGTCGCTGTCGCATATTTAATTCTCTCTGATGAAGAATATATTGAAGACTCTTGTGATCGGTAAATACTACACACTTGGTACCATAGAGGTAATGTCTCCAGATCTTAAGAGCAAATATTACCGCTCCTAATTCTAGATCATGAGTAGTATAATTCTTCTCGTTCGGTTTAAGCCGCCTTGATGCATAAGCAATAACTTTATTCCTTTGCATAAGCACTACTCCCACTCCTTGAATAGATGCATCATAGTAAACAATAAAGTCATCATTACCTTCTGGTAATGCTAGGATAGGTGCTTTACACAACTTATGCTTCAATAATTGAAAAGCTATCTCTTGACTATCTCCCTAGACAAACAGTTTATTCTTCTGAGTCAATTCTGTCAAAGCTTTAGCAATATTTGAAAAACCTTCGATAAATCTTCGATAATACCCAACAAGTCCTAAAAATTGTCTAACTTTCGTAGGCGTACTAGGCTTAATCTAATTTTTCACCGCCTCAATCTTTGTAGGATCCACACAAATACCTTGGCTATCAATGACATGTCCTAGGAATTGAACAACACTGATCCAAAATTCGCACTTATGACACTTAGCATATAACTCCTCCTTCTTAAGTAACTCGAGAAATATACCAAGATCTTTGGAATGTTCTTCTCAGTTACGAAAGTAAATAAGAATATCATCGATAAACATGATTACAAATTTATCCAAGTAAGGATTACACACTCTGTTCATGAGGTCCATGAAAACAGTTGGTGCATTGGTTAAACCAAAAGGCATAACTTGAAATTCATAATGTCCGTATCGTGTCCTGAAAGCAGTTTTAGGAATAGAGTCTTCCTTAACTCTTAATTGATGATAACCTGACCGTAAATCAATTTTCGAATATATGCTTGATCCTTGAAGTTGATGAAATAAATCGTTGATTTTGGGTAATGGGTAACGATTCTTTATAGTAAGTTCGGTTAACTCACGATAATCGATACACATCCTAAAATATCCATCTTTCTTTTTCCCAAATAAGACTAGAGCTCCCCATGGCGATATACTTGGTCTAATAAATCATGGATCAGTTAGTTCTTGGATTTGACTTAACAATTCTTGCATTTCTGAAGGTGCTAATCGATAAGACACTTTAGCAACTGGTGTTGCTCCTGGAATCAAATCTATCTGGAATTCAACTGGACGTTCAGGTGGCAAACCTGGTAATTCCTCGGGAAATACTTCGAGAAAATCTCAAACTATCGGAATATCTTCTAGTCGCTTCACTTCTTACAGTTTCTCCGTCACTTGAACAATGAAAACTTGACTACCTCAGTATACATACTTATTTATCTTTAAGCCTGATATGAGATTTAGTCGAGTCTTTCTTCGCTCACCATGGACAACCAAAACTTCACCATTAATAGGAATATGAACGGCCTTCTCGTCACATAAGATTTTTGCATTGGTATTTAGATAACCAATCCATCCCTATGGCTACGTTAATTCTACCGAGCTTAATTGGCATAAGGTCGATTTCAAAGGGTTGACGTAATAAAGTAGTGATACATCATCGAATAACGGTATTAGTGCTAATTATTTTTCCATCAGCCATTCTACATCATACATAGTATTCATGGAAATAATCGGTATATCTAACTTAGCAGCAATTATAACGGATATGAAACTTCTATCAGCTCCTGAGTCAAATATTACTTTAACCGGATGTTGATTTAGATGAAACATACCCGTAACCGTATTCTAATCTTGATGAGTATCGTTCAGCAAATAAGCTTTTCCTCTGTTGTTTCTCTCTTTACGGCACTCATTTACCAGATGCCCTTTTTCTCCACATTTATGGAAACCTTAGTTACCGGAGTTTTATTACTCCAAGTAGCTGGTCCTTTACTTCTGTAGAATCTTTTTTGATGTCTGTTTTTCCACAATTCTGACACTTAATAGTGCAAAACCTTGTGTGATGTAGAGAACATTTCTGACAAAAGGGTTGTCTTCCATTATAACCATTGTTCGTAGTTACAGCATAAACTTTCGAAACATCATTACTTTTGTTTTGTTGTTGACGATTAATGCCTTGATTATAATTATGAAAAATATTCTTCTATAAATTACGATTAATAGGAAAATTCATCCTATCATCAAACTTCCTCTTGTTATTCACTGCCATTGGTGCAGGATAATACCCTATCACTTGATCCATTAACCTTTGAATAATAGTGATAACTTCCTATAAAGTTTGGGGTTTAGAGGCGGTAAGATTCCCTCCAATGCTTCTAGGCAATCCTCCAATAAAAGCTTCCATCAACTTTTCAGTATTAGGCACCATATTAGGACATAATAATGCTAATTCCGGAAATCTTCGAATATAAGCTTTAAGATTATTTTCCTTTACTACTAGTTTATTAAATTCCTCCTCCATTTTCCTAATCTTATTGCGAGGACAATACTTCTTAATTAGCAGATTTTTAAATTCATTCCATAGAGTACGATAAGCTTGATCTATCCCAATGGGTTGTGCATAAGCATTCCACCAAGACAAAGCTTCTTCTACTAACTTACCCCTAGCAAACTTCACTTTATAATCTTCAGAACAGTCACTACGAACAAATACTGATTCAGTTCTCTCAAACTAGGGGATAAGTCCAACAGCTCCTTTAGATCCTTATAGTTAAAAGGCTGACAGTTCATGAAATCTTTGTAAGTACATCTTTTTTCCACAGGAACTTCTCTTCTAGCAGCATTTTCATTCCTTGCACTATCGACATTGGTGGCTTGTGGTTGCAAAGCTGTAGTCACACTCTTAGTAACCAAGTGCCTTATTTCTTCAGGTGTCATATTTACTGTCGCAGATGTTGATGCTCTTATCCTACCACAGAATAACACTTGATAAGATTGATATTATTTGAATTTTCATACATGGAGTATGGAATAAAATTAATATATTATATGGTATTTGTTAATTTCTTATTCTTTTGACAATTTCAAATATGAGGATTCATAATATGAATGACGAATTTATTAACAAATTCATATATGAGGATTTATAATAAGAATTATGATAAAACTAAGACAAAATGACAAGAGTTTTTTAGAACAAAAGCACACTTTCTAATTTATTAATAACTTATCGTTCATATTTACACGATAAGCATCGCTGTTATATAAAGGAAACTGTACATATTTTACAAACTGAGACTAGATTCCGAAGCTTAATTTCTCATTTTGATCTCCTCAATTCTGTCCAAAATATATCCGGAGTCAGATTGTTGTGTAGTTTTAAGATCTTCGATAAGTGTTTCTAAATAAAGCCCAGTTCTCATAAGTCCTTCTTTCAGTTCAGGATTCTCATTATCAAGTCTTGCCATTGTTATTTCGTAATGATGCATTCTTCTACCCAGTTTAATATTATGGTGTCGAGTAACGTCCATTTTATATTCCAATTGCGTTAAATGCTCTTCAATTTCTTTTCTTCCTCTTATTAAATTTCTGATATTACTTTCCGCTCTTCTGAAAGCTTCTAAGGATATTTCATCGAGATGACTTGCAATTGCAGATAATCACCTGTCGTGCTTTTCCACAATCCATGCTCTAGAGACCTACTTAGTTTAATAAGGCTCTTCGCGACTTCGATTGGGAGACGAATAAAGATCCGCAAGTAACAGAAAATGAGACGTATGTGAAGGTGTACTATTCGTCACTTCAGTTTGATGTGAGAAATATTCTTGTACTTCAGGAGTGTCGTAAAAAGGCATATTCGGAACACGCACATCTGCTTGAGATGGAGTGAACATCGGGATTTTTCTTTCATCATCGTCGGAAATGATAATATAGGAGGAAGTAGACATCCTTGTAGTTTTTATAACATAATAACATAAGATATGCTACTAAAGGGATAAAAATCTTACACTGGCGCTACTGATGGCTGATAGTCTTGAATTTTTAAAATCTCAGTTATAGTTTAGGAAAAACCTTATTATCTATAACTGCAAGCTCTGATGCCAATCTATAACACCCCCATTTTTACCATATAGCAACGGAAGCTCATCTAAGGTATTACTTCATAGTACCAAAGTCAAAATAATAGAAAATGCCGAAAAGACACTTTTATAAAACAAATGTTATCATTCGTTTATTTAAATTAGAGTTAATAAACAATTGTACATACGCTGTACAAACACAGGTTTCCCAAAGATCTAGTTTTATTAATAGAATGAAAACTTATTCAAGACACCACCCTTCGCAGCACGCCAGTATTCATTCACCTGAGATATATGCTTAAAGTCAACAGAATGTTGAGTGAATTTATAGGTTTTAAATATCATTTGAATACAAGTATGACTCTAGGGCTACAGTGTTATACACCCAGTTTTCAAATTCATCGATTTTTATTGCACTAGCTCATGACCCCGCGACTAGACATTATCAGAAAAATCCAACAAGTTGCCCTTAAGCAGGAAGATTGCCAGACTATCCTGAATTTTAGAAAAATAAAGTATATATGTTTAGCCTAGGAATGGACCATTAGCTGCTAGCAAGTGTGACTTGCCCAAATAGGAGATGTCAGTGTCCAATAGTACTATTCACGATATTAGGGCTCATTAAATGATTAGCGGTTCACGATTAAAAAGGGATATTTAATGACAATAAGTAAACATAGTATCAATAATCATATAGGCAGCATACAAAAACACTTGTATTCCAGTTTTGCATATATCCCCCTCACGGGTTTTCAAATCACCCTAAAACACAAAGCAAATACCTAATTTTTATACATAAAAGCAGTATTATGGGTATGTTTTGTTGTTTGTGCTTGTGTAGGTAAGAAAGATACAAATTTGGAGTGAACAAGTGAAATCAAACCTTAAAGTTGAAAAAAAGACAAAAGAAGGATCAAAAGTGACAAGCCTTGCAAAGACAAAGGACCTTTCTTGACATTTTCCAAAGATGAGGGACTAAAGTGTAATTATTCAAAAGTCAAGAAGAAAGTCAAATCTGGTCAACATTGAATTCAACAAGTCAAAGGATGATTTATGAACAAGTTTGAAGTTTGAAGGATTAAAATTGCCAAAGAAATGAAGTTTGGAGCTCTAGTGAATAATCTGCTAAAGTTTAGGGGCTTAAATTGACAAAAATGGGCAAAGTTTGGTTTGATCCGAGTGAAATATATTTCAGCCAATGAGAGGAGAGTATTACTTGGACAAGGATTACAAACTCATGGGACACGTCACCCACAAAGCCGTATTGCAATTAATAAACTAATACAACCAGTCCACCCCACTCACTTGTTCCAACCAATCATAAATCAGAATTGAGATAATGATCCGCAACCTCTTTCTTCCACCAATAATAACTTGCCACTTGTCACATTCAAACTAACACAAGCCCAGATTCGAGATCGAGCTACAATGCATATCAAGAGAAGTTATCAACGTGAAAACTACTCTATTTCAAGAGAGGATCACAACCCGAACAACTAATTACCTTGAAACTAACTCAATAAAAGACCCCTAATTTGAGCTCTTCAATGGATATGAACAATTGACAAGATCAAGCCACGTGGAAGGATGCTATTGGTTGCAACACGTCACCAAACTCTACCAGATCATATCCCAACCTCTATATATACCCAGCTAGGCTTTCATTTGATGTATGTAGTTAGTGTATGTTTCTTTCACACACTTGTAGAATCTTCTCTCAAATCACTTAGCATTTAGTTAAAACTCCTCATAAGTTACTGACAATCACTTAAATGGTAGTTATTTAGTTGTAATAGTCTTGTAATAAACTTTCCCACCATTAATGAAATTCCACATTCACTTTTACTCAAATCTTCTTCTTAAACTTGCATAATCATACACATTCGTTACTGTTGTTCTATTGATCAACCATGATCAATGGAGTGATTTGATGATACTTTGGCGATTGTAGCTGGTTCAGACTTGTTTTTGAATTCATTCCATAGATGATTTGAAGATTGTAGCATGGGAGATCATTGGTAGCAGTTGGTGATAAGATGATGGTTATTGGTGGATGATTCATGGTGTTTTTGTAGATTCTAGTAAGCTCAGCGCTTACTACTCCATCAAAGGAGGCACATAGCTAAAAAGAACTCATTCTCTTGTTTAAATTCCACTAAACAGTCTATGCATGCTCAATTCCTGGTATAGCTTTTAACTGATGAACTGGGATTGTGATTAGCTTACTTGTAGTGTAATCTTGGTAACCTAATTGCTTTCTAGTAGTTGGACAACTTATAGTTCAGTTTCACTTGGTTAAAATTAGTTTTCATTAGTCAAATTTCATCAATTACTCATTTTGTGATCTTCCAAGTAAACTAGCTTGTTTTTTACTATAAACCAGTTCATTTCATTCACCTTACTAGTTTTGATAAGTCACACTAGCTGTAAATAACAAATGCTTAAAAATCCTTAACAAAAGTTCTTAATCAGCTTCTAAACTTGTGTTTGGTTTAAGATCATTGTGGCGATTCAGCTTGTTAAACTTGTTCTTTTGAATTCACTTATACTCAATAAGTGAGTGTAAAGCTTTTGGTTGAGTTTTGTAGTCAAAGCAAAGGTCAAAAAGGAAATTGAACATTAAAAAGTTTGGGTCAAGTCTTGAAAAAGGGTTGTAGTCAAAACATGTCTACTTTGATCATCTCTCATTTGTTTGTTATTGGAAGAATTTTTCTGAAAATTTCTTTCAATTGTAGCTTAACATACAAACTTTTAGTTTTCATAAGGAAATTCTACAGTATTAGCTTTTGAGTGTGTTTTCAGCTTATTAATAAGCACTTAACCATTTGCTAGTTTATGTGATAACAAGCCTATTGCTTTGCCATAGCTCATAATCTACTTCACAAAACCTTGAATTTTCTTTCACCAATCACTTTGCAAACATGTCTTGAGTGAATCCTGTTAATTTTAGCTTTTTGAGATTTTTGGTCAACTTTGGTCAAAATAAGCATTTTTGGCTTATTGAGGATTCCAACTTATTATGTTGATGATTTTCAAAACCAAAAGACATTCCATGCTTCTTATGACTTGATTAATCAGTTTTGACAAGAAAATCAGCTAATGGATGTCTAGATTCGTTTTGAGCTTATTGTGAGCTTATTGAAAAAAGCTATCCAAAGATTAAACAGCTTTTAATCAGAATCCTTTTACAAGCCTAGCTAAATTTCAGTTTAAAGCATTTTAGAAAAAACTAGAACGTTTTTGGTTTGAAAATAAGCTCAAACGAGCTTATAGTTACTCTTGTACCCGTTTTTGATTTTAAGTTCTAGTTATTTGCACTTTAGTCCCCAACTTTTCTAGTTTTTTTAATCTGTTTCTAAACTTCCAAGTTTTTAGGTTTTGCAAGTGTTAGTCCCTGAGTTTCTGTTTGTTACAAAATTGGTTAGTTAGTTTTTGTAGTTGTTACTTTGTTGGAGTAATTTGTTACTATTTTCATATTTGGTCCTTTTACTTTCTGAATTTACATTTCTATTCCCTATATTTTCATTTTATTTACATTTCAAGTACTTTTACATTTTATGCATTGAATACTTGTACTTTGTGAATATTTTGTGGTAATTGCAATTTGTTTTATGGTTAAATAGAGATATAATATTTTCTCTTTTTACGTGTTTGTTTGAATTAGACCTAGAATCCTATTAACTTTTTAACAACGAAAAACCATTTCAACTTGATATTAGTGGGCCTTTCAATTTGTCTTGAGTCGAGAAAAAACGAACTTGCATTATACTCAATATTAAATGGCGCCGCTGCCGGTTCATGACATTACGAGAGACTATTGATTGACAGTTTCGATTGGATTTTGGGATCTGTTCCCCGAGTGGACGTTCTTTTTACGTATCATAAATCCAAAAGAAAAAAAATAAAAAATATAAAAATATAAAAACTAAAAAATAACAAAATCAATTCTTTTCCTAGAGAATTGAACCAAAAAATAAAAAATCCAAAAAGTAATCTTTTTCCTAAAAGATTACACCCAAAAATATGTATTATATCGGTTTTCATTGTTTTTACGTACATATAGTATTTTTCTTAAAAAAACCCAATAAATACAAAAATATTTTTGATATATTATTATATGTAGATACGTATACGTATACGAACACTCAATACACATACTTCCATAAGTATTGCTTTTGCAATACACCGTGTTCGGGAGCGTTCCGGTCCTTGACACGTGTATCGATCAAATTTAATTAAGGAAAGAATAGATAAATACTTCCAATAGGTAATAATTCGAAGAATACAAACTACAAAGTAAACAGAAAGGCGACGTGATATAAAATGCCTTCTAAGGTTTAATAGGTACTTAAGTGCTTCACGCCACCTAACTCCCGTTCACTAGTGAGTATTCAAAGAAGGAAAGCTTGATTGGGGGTCTTGCCACCCAAGTATTACTTACATATACTATACTTTCTTGTGGATATTACTTATTGAACCTCGGAAAAGATAATCCCTTCTTTTCCAAAGTCGAACAAGAGCTTCTCTCTCACTCCTTGATTTGAGTTGCATGCTCGCCCGAGGGCGTGCACAAATACCTTTTGGTGTACAACCCCTTCCTCCCAAAAGGAAGAAAAACAGAGAGAGTAAGAACAACCCCGTCCATCAAGCCGATCCAGAGAATCGTGCTTTGATCACCACACAAGAAGCCATGGACGTCGTTGACACTATACCTTTGATGGAGCACCTCCAATCAAACATGCAAGGATACGCCGATGCTATTGTTATACCCGAGATACCCGTAAACACCTTTGAGCTTAAGATATCCATGATTACCTTGGTTTCTAACGCACCATTTTTTGGGAGACCTAATGATGATCCACATGATCATATCAAGAAGTTTCTATCAATTTGCAATACCATTAAGTACAATGGAGTTCCCCATGATGCCATTAAGTTGATATTGATCCAATTCTCCCTAGAGGGAAGTGCTAGGTATAGGCTAGATAGACTTCCACCTAAGAGCATTACCACTTGGGATGACTTTACCAATAAGTTTTTGAATAGGTTCTTTCGTCCATCTAAGACCACGGCTTTGAGAAACCTAATTATTGGATTTCAACAAAAACCTAACCAAACCTTTAGTGATGCTTGGGAAGAGTACAAGGAGTTATTAAGAAAATGCCCCAATCATGGATTCAATGAATTTCACCAAATCAATACCTTCTACAATGGATTAAGACCACATTATGAAGATTCCCTTAACTCCTCCGCGGATGGGAACATTGTTGCCAAATCCATACAAGAGGCATGGGACATTATTAAGACTAAATCCATGGTGCAAACAAATAACCAAATTGATGAAAGGGTTCATGTTGTGCAAGATAGTTCTCAAACATCCATTGATAATATATTCCTCAAGAGTCATATTGAGATTCTTCAACAAATGGAAAAGCAAAATAAGACAAATCAAGAGATAGCCCAAGCTCTTAAGAACCTTTCCTTGAACAACTCTTCTAATGATGTGAATGTCATTGCTATATCATGTGAGACTTGTGGAGGTCCTCTTTCTTACCTACAATGTGATAAGGTTCAAAATTACCAAGGTGAATGTTATGCTTATCAAGATGAACATAGAGAGCACTTCAAACCTAACAACAACCCAAACAATCTCTCTTACAAGTCAAATAACTACCTTGCTCCACCTGGCTTTCTACCCCATCTACCCACCCAAAATCAAACCAATCCTCCTCAATTGCTTCAAAGAATTCAAGGGCCTAGGCCAAACTACCAAGGAAACAACTATAGAGCACCCAACAACTTTCAAAATCAAGGAAATAACTTTCATACAAACAATCAAGGATTTAACCCAACCACCTCCACCCTTTCAAAATCAAGGATACCATCAAGGTTACAATCAAGGATATGGGCAAAATGATACCTTTGAGCTACTTCAAAAGATGAACCAAGAAAACGAAAGAAGAATTCGTGAAAGTGAAAAGAGAACACAAGATCAAATGAGAGCCTTGAATGAGGAGACTACCAAGAGGATTATGATGATGCTTAATCAAAGAACACAAGAGGCTATACCCTCAAACACACAAACAAATCCAAGGGCTAATGTCAATGCTATCATAACAAGAAGTGGAAAGACAACTAATTATTCTTCATTTCATACACCTACTTTGGTTAAGCCTCCTATGATTCCACCTTGTGATAAGCCTTCAACATCAAATTCAGCACCTTCAAGCTCTACAACTTCAACACCTACACCTTCTCATCCTATACCCACTACTCCTTTACCTTCCACACCTACCAATGAAGAAACAAACAAAGAGAACCCTTCCATAACAACAAGTACTCAACCTACTCCAAAACCAAGCCTTCCTTACCCATCAAAATTGAGATATGAGAAACTTAAAAACAAGGATGATATTCAAGTGTCAAACATTTTGAGGATGTTCAAGCAACTAAACGTTAACATATCCTTTGCGGAAGCTCTTGCATATTTGACAAAATTTTCTAAAATATTCAAAGATCTCCTCTCAATTAAGGAAAAGTTGGTGGATTTGCCTAACACATCACTGAATGAGAATTACTCTGCCGTGTTGCTCAGAACCTTACCTACAAAACATGAAGATCCGGGGCTGTTTTTGATCCCTTGTAGTTTTCCCGAGGTGGAAAATTTCATGGCACTAGCTGATCTTAGGGCAAGCATTAATATCATGCCTTTATTGGTTTGGCAAAAACTATCTCTTCCCGAGCTCACTCCTACTAGGATGACCCTTGAGTTAGCCGAACGTACCATAGCTTATCTGGTAGGCATTGCGGAGGATGTATTTGTAGGGGTTGATAAGTTTACCTTTCAAGCGGATTTTGTAGTGGTTGGTTATGATATGGACCCGAGAGTTCCTCTTATTGTTGGAAGACCATTTTTAAGGACGGGTCATACTCTTATAGACGTGGCGGAAGGAGAACTAATTATGAAAGTGGAGGATGAGAAAGTGGTGTTTAAGCTAGGGAAAGTTGCTAAGACAACTCAAAATTGTGAAACAGTTAACATAGTGGATGTTCTTGATGAGGTGTGTGATGAGCATTTTCATGAAGCTTGTAAGAATGATAGTGAGAACATGCCTCATGTAGAGACCGTTTCCTCAATTGCTCCCTCCTTAACACCATTTGGAGAGAGTGATTTCCTCTTGGAGGAATTTGAGTCCAAGTTCCTTGGTAATGATGATTCTCCCATCAATTGGGAAGAATACATTCTCACTATCCAAAAGTTGCTCAATAAGGATCCCATTCCTTCACCTATTCCACAAGAAGTTACCATTAATGATGCATCTATAGTGAAACCTTCCATTGAGAGTCCACCTTCCCTTGAACTTAAGGATCTTCCATCACACCTTAAATATGCTTTCTTAGAGGGAAAAGACCAATTACCTGTGATCATAGCAAAAGACTTGAAAGATGATGAGAAGGAAAAAATCATAGAGGTGCTTAAGAAACATAAGCAAGCCATAGCATGGAAAATATCCGACATAAGGGGAATTGATCCAAATTTTTGTACACATAAAATCCTTATGGATGATGATTACAAACCTGCCATTCAAAGTCAAAGAAGGGTTAACCCTAAATCCATGAGGTCATCAAAAAGGAAGTTATCAAAATCCTTGATGCGGGTATGATTTATCCCATTTCCGACTCTCCATGGGTTAGCCTGGTACATTATGTTCCTAAGAAGGGTGGAATCACCGTAGTGCCTAATGAGAACAATGAGCTTATTCCTACTAGACTTGTCACGGGTTGGAGATTTTGTAATGATTATAGGAAGCTAAATGATGCTACTAGGAAATGAGTACTATTGTTTTCTTTATGGATTTTTGGGTTATTTCTAAATACCCATTGATCCAAAGGATCAAGAAAAGACCACATTCACTTGACCCTATGGTACATTTGCTTACAAGAGAATGCCTTTTGGATTTTGCAATGCACTGGAGACATTCCAAAGGTGTATGATGGCAATCTTTCATGACATGATTGAGCACACTATTGAAGTTTTCATGGATGATTTCTCGATTATTGGAGATTCATTCACTTCTTGTCTCTCCCATTTAGAACGTATGCTTAAGAGGTGTGAAGAAACACGTCTTGTTCTTAATTGGGAGAAGTGCCATTTCATGGTCAAAGAGGGGATATTTTTGGGACCTAAGATATCCAATAAGGGTTTAGAAGTGGATCGTGCTAAAATTTATGTCATTGCCAAACTTCCCCCACCTACCACAGTGAAAGGAGTTAGGAGTTTTTGGGCCATGCGGGATTCTATATACATTTTATACATGATTTTTCTAAGATTGCAAGACCGATGACCCACCTCTTGGAAAAAGAGGCTCCTTTCATCTTCACCCAAGAGTGTTTAGACTCTTTAGATACTTAAGGAAAAGTTGACTAAGGCTCTCGTTTTGGTTTCTCCAAATTGGGATTTTCCATTTGAGCTCATGTGTGACGCTAGTGATTATGCCGTGGGGGCCGTGTTAGGACAAAGAGTGAATAAGCATTTTCAACCTATACACTATGTTAGTAAAACAATGACGTGTGCTCAACTTCATTATACCACCATAGAAAAAGAGTTGCTTGCTATAGTCTATGCCTTTGAGAAATTTAGACCCTATCTTGTGCTTTCGAAGACCATCGTGTATACGGATCATTCCGCTCTCAAGTACCTCATGACAAAGCAAGATGCTAAGCCTAGGCTTTTGAGATGGGTTTTGTTGCTACAAGAGTTTTCTATTGAGATACGTGATAAGAAAGGAGCCGAGAATTTAGTGACGAATCATTTGAGTAGACTTGAGCATCCTTTTCAAGGTGAATTGCCTCATAAAGAAATTAATGAATCCTTTCCATTAGAGGTTCTCATATCTATCGCTTTACAATAGGATGCCACCCCTTTGTTTGCGGATATTGCAAACTATCTTGTGGGGGATGTGCTAATAGAGGGTCTCACTTCACAACAAAAGAAAATGTTTCTTAAGGAAGAAAAATACTACTTTTGGGATGACTTTACCTCTTTAGGCAATGTGCGGACCAAATCATTAGACGGTGTGTAGATGGGCCCGAAGCATTCAAAATCTTAGAAGCTTGTCATAAGGGACCTACGGGAGGCCATTTTGGGCCCAACTACACGGCCAAGAAAGTCTTTAATTCGGGTTTCTATTGGCCTTCCATATACAAAGATGCCTAAGAGATGGTGAAATTTTGTGATGTTTGTCAAAGACAAGGAAAGATTAATCAACGAGATGAGATGCCACAAATTTTTATACAAGAGTGTGTGATTTTTGATGTATGGGGTATAGATTTCATGGGACCTTTTCCATCATCAAAAGGAAATAAGTACATACTCGAAGCCGTGGACTATGTTTCAAAGTAGGTTGAGGCAAAGCCTTGCCTACCAATGATGCTAGAGTTGTAGTGAAATTCTTGAAGCACTTATTTGCTAGATTTGGTGTACCTCGGGCTATCAAAAGTGATCGTGGGACTCATTTTTGTAATGCTCAATTTACAAGAGTCATGAAAAAGTATGATGTTAACCATATACTTTCTACCGCGTATCACCCTCAAACTAATGGGCAAACCGAGGTCACAAATCATGGTTTAAAGAGGATTTTAGAGAGAACGGTGGGAGAGCATCGAGCTTCTTGGTCGGATAAGCTTGATGATGCTTTGTGGGCTTTTAGGACGGCTTTTAAGACACCAATTGGTTGTACTCCATATAGGCTTATCTATGGAAAAGCATGCCACCTCCCATTCGTGTTAGAGCATAAGGCTTCATGGCCTCTCAAATGGGCAAACTTTGATTTAAACCAAGCCGGTTCACATAGAAAGGACCAACTCAATGAAATGGATGAATTGAGAGCCAATGCTTATGAGAACTCGTTGCTTTACAAGGAAAAGACTAAGCACATGCATGATGCTAAGATTAAGAACTGTGAGTTTAAAGTTGGTGAGCCGGTTCTCCTCTTTAACTCAAGGTTGCAACTCTTTGTGGGTAAGCTTAAGTCAAGATGGTCTGGTCCATTAACTATTGTTCAAGTATTTCCATATGGGACTATTGAGTTGTCACAACGAAATGGCCCAAATTTCAAAGTGAATGGTCACCGTGTTAAGCATTACTTTGGGGAGGAAATTTCCGTGGAAATGGTCCAAGAGATCCCCATTTTCCCTATGAATTAATTAATTGTCGGAAGAGTCGAGTTAGAGACTCTATAAATCATGCTTGAATAACTAGGCTTAGAGTTTTTAGACTTTGAGTGTGGTAGGATAGAAATAAGGGTATAGAGTTATGGATAAGTGTAGGGGGAGACATTCCTTTTGTCTTCATGTTGTTTGTAGGGTTTCTCTCTCTTATCACATGCATTGGAGCTTATGGAGGAGGCTCTTGTATCCGGTTCACTTTGTTACTATTGTGATTTTTCATAACCACATTGTGCTTAAAAATGAATTCACTATAGTTGATCTTTCCTTAGCTTAGGTTAAGCAAAGTTGTCAATGTCCTAAGTGTATGGGAGTTCACTCCAATACTCTTAAACATTGAGGACAATGTTTATCTTAATTGTAGGGGGTCTTCTATGGAAGTGACCTTACCTAGAACTTTGTCATTGACCTTCATGATAATTGGAAAATTAATTTTTCAAACATTTTTCAAATTTTTGATCTACTTTGGCCACCAAAATATGCATTCATAATTTTTGCATTAATCATATTTTTAGTTGCATAACACATTTGCATTGTATATATTTCTTCTTTTATTTTTTATCAAAAATATATATAAAAAAAGTAAAAAATATAATAAACGATATGGTTTAACAAATTTAGATATCTATGAAATATTAGGCCCGCCATGGTTACTTTGACTCAACCCGAGTTTGCTTATCCTAGCATTCTCTAGCTATTATACTTAACCATGTATACGTTTATTGGTTTATTAGGCTAAGCATCCACTCGTCTTATTATTTGAGATTTTAAATTGTGGAGAACAAGAGATAATACAGTTTGAAATAACTGTAAAGGGCTAGATAAACCTCATATTCATTAATTGTGGCTTTTATATCCCCTTTCATAACCTTTACTTTCTTGTCAACGCATGTATATATGGTAATAAATAATCAAGAACGGTTTTAATTAGTTTGTAGTCTCTTATGCATTTTTGAGTAATCATTCGTGGTTGGTATAAGTACGTCTTAAGATTCTAAGTTAGATAGTTTTATGTGTACTAGACTTATGTCATGCTTAATACTTAGCGGGTGTTTTTCTTTTTATTCTTTTCAACTTTCTTTGTGAGGAATAAAGAAAAATAAGAGAGACTTATGAAAGAAATGAGTGGCTAGAGAAAAAAAGAGAAAAAGAAAAAAGAAAAGAAAAAAATAATTATACAAGACTCCCAAGAGGGGCAGTGAAGTGTTAATTATAGTAGCTATTGAATTACAATATTACTCTCACAAGGGTTGCGGGGATTTTATAGTTGCTCCAATCCAATATTACCTTGACGGGTTGCAGGATTGAAGATCCAGTGACTTATTATTCTTGAGTCAGACCTATGTCAATTGTGGGCGGTTTTTCGAGTAATGGATAAGATGGTTACTTAGGATTAAAACCATGCTTCCTTATTTTCAGATTTTACATTTCTTATATTTCACACATTAAATAATGACAAATTTGCTCTCAAGCAATTTTCTAAAATAATAACCGGTCATAGAGGCATAATAAGTGGGAGTATGAGAGTAACATAATTCATCTATATGAATAAGTTGACGCACTTTCACTTGTGAATAATAATGATCTTGTTTTTAAGCTTGATATGGGGAAAGTGAAACTTGAGGGTGATAAGTGTTTATGGTACCAAAAGTCCTAATCTATATCCTTGGTTTCTTTATGAGTTATTTCCATCAAAACCATTTCAAGATAATCCAAAAATATATAAATCGAATTGTTTTCCTTTGTATTGCATTATATAAAATCAAAATCATGCATCATATGGTGTAGAGTATTATAAAAGTATTTCATATTGGCCAAGGTGGATTAATCATGAGAAAAGTGTAAATTGATGCTTTAAAATGTGGCATTGCATGAGGTCATGGCAATGATCAAGTGTAGGGGATTTGATATGAGTGTAATCTCATATCACTAATATCACAAATCACACTAAAACACAAAGCAAATACCTAATTTTTATACATAAAAGAAATATTATGGGTATGTTTTGTTATGTGTGCTTGTGTAGGTAACAAAGATACAAATTTGGAGTAAACAAAGGATCTTTCTTGACATTTTCCAAAGATGATGGTTATTGGTGGATGATTCATGGTGTTTTTGTAGATTCTAGTAAGCTTAGCGCTTACTAATCCATCAAAGGAGGCACATAGCTAAAAGGAACTCATTCTCTTTTTTAAATTCCACTAAACAGTCTATGCATGCTCAATTCCTAGTATAGCTTTTAACTGATGAACTGAGATTGTGATTAGCTTATTTGTAGTGTAATCTAGGTAACCTGATTGCTTTTTAGTAGTTGGACAGCTTTTAGTTCAGTTTCACTTGGTTAAAATTAGTTTTCATCAGTCAAATTTCATCAATTACTCATTTTGTGGTCTTCCAAGTAAACTAGCTTGTCTTTTACTCTAAACCAGTTCATTTCATTCACCTTACTAGTTTTGATAAGTCATACTAGCTGTCAATAACAAATGCTTAAAAATCCTTCACAAAAGTTCTTAATCAGCTTCTAAACTTGTGTTTGGTTTAAGATCATTGTGGTGATTAAGCTTGTTAAACTTGTTCTTTTGAATTCACTTATACTCAATAAGTGAGTGTAAAGTTTTTGGTTGAGTTTTGTAGTCAAAGCAAAGGTCAAAAAGGCAATTGAACATTAAAAAGTTTGGGTCAAGTCTTGAAAAATGGTTGCAGTCAAAACATGTCTACCTTGATCATATCTCATTTGTTTGTTAGTGGATGAATTTTTCTGAAACTTGCTTTCAATTGTAGCTTAACATACAAACTTTCAGTTTTCATAAGGAAATTCTATAGTATTAGCTTTTGAGTGTGTTTTCAGCTTATTAATAAGCACTTAACCATTTGTTAGTTTCTGTGATAACAAGCCTACTGTTTTGCCATAGATCATAATCTACTTCACAAAACCTTGAATTTTATTTCACCAATCACTTTGCAAACATGTCTCAAGTGAATCCTGTTAATTTGAGCTTTTTGAGATTTTTCTTCAACTTTGGTCAAAATAAGCATTTTTGGCTTATTGAGGATTCCAGCTTATTCTGTTGATGATTTTCAAAACCAAAAGACATTCCATGCTTCTTATGACTTGATTAATCAATTTTGACAAGAAAATCAGCTACTGGATGTCTAGATTCGTTTTGAGCTTATTGTGAGGTTATTGAAATAAGCTATCTAGAGATTTAACAGCTTTTATTCAAAATCCTTTTACAAGCCTAGCTAAATTTTAGTTTAAAGCATTTTAGAAAAAACTAGAACATTTTTGGTTTGAAAATAAGCTCAAACGAGCTTATAGTTACTCTTTTACCCGTTTTTGATTTGAAGTTCTAGTTATTTGCACTTTAGTCCCCAGCTTTTCTAGTTTTGTTAATCTATTGCTAAACTTCCAAGTTTTTAGGTTTTGCAAGTGTTAGTCCCTGAATTTCTGTTTGTTGCAAAATTGGTTAGTTAGTTTTGGTAGTTGTTAGGTTGTTGGAGTAATTTGTTACTATTTTCACATTTGGTCCTTTTACTTTCTGAATTTACATATCTAGTTCCTATATTTTCATTTCCTTTACATTTCAAGTACTTTTACATTTAATGCATTGAACACTTGTACTTTGTGAATATTTAGTGGTAATTGCACTTTGTTTTACGGTTAAATAGAGCTATAATATTTTCTCTTTTTACGTGTTTGTTTGAATTAGACCTAGAATCCAAATAACTTTTTAACAACCAAAAACAATTTCAACTTGATATTAGTGGGCCTTTCAATTTTTCTTGCATCGAGAAAAAACGAACTTGCATTATACTCAACATTGATAAGCTTTTAAAAGTGAGGCTATAAACTCACCTTAGCCTATAGGGTCTTTTGATTATCCAACCACAACCTTCTCACTGAATCTGAACTTACACACAATAAGTTTATATATCAAGTGTTAGCCTCTGAGTTCAATCTATTTTATACAAATTCTTTGATTTAATTAATTTGGAGTAATAGTATCATTGTTCGGGCCATTATACTCAGAAGCCATTCTATAAACGTTTGAGGAGCGAGGGCACTTTAAATCGTAAATCCAACAACTCAGTCTGAATGTAATATTGAGATGGAGCATCTTTGTACAAACTTCCCTACTAACATGACACAATATATTTTATTACATTTTGAGTTTCAATATTGGCAAAAATATCCTTTGTAGTTATAGTTTGGTATATTTACACTTTTTACCCTTAAAGTATATAGTTTTATAAATTGCAATTTCAACCTTCAATATTTAACCTTAAGGTCTCAAACTTTCAAAAAATTATTCTTATATCTTTTACTTTCATAAAATGATGCTTTTGGCCCAAAATGATAAATAGTTTCAGAATTAACAGTTTTAGTCCCCGGACTTGTAAAAATCACACAACAAGCTAAAAAATGATCCAAATGATCTAGGATTTCAATAAAAAGTTTATGGATACATTTATAATCATAATAACAACATTTTTCCATGTTTATAGCTTTTTAAATGGTTTTTGCCCATTATTTCATGTAAAATACAAAATTAGGATTTTAAGACATCTTTAACTTATAACTTTCATTTAAATTAATGAAATGACTTAGTTTCTTTTAGTTTATCTTTCTAACATAATTTTGGGAATATAAAAATTCTAAATAAACATTATTACATGATTAAAGAATTGGTTTACATAGATTTTACCTAGGTAGCTCCAAAATGGCTCCTTATGGCTTCTTATGAACACAACTTGTTACCAAAACTTCAAAAGCTTCAATGGCAACCTTCTTGACCTGGTTTCTGGTATTTTGGGATGTCCTAGGACGTATATAGATGTGGAAATGGAGAATGGGTAGTAAATTATAAGAAAACGGGGTATAAGTTCTTCATATGTCCATTTGCCCCTATTTATACTAGTTTAGCAACATAGGCTCCAAGTTAAGCATCTAAACATGTAACTTAGCTAGGTATATGACTAAGGATAGATAGTGAAGGATGTTGTCCCATGTTATGTGATGATTACAGATAGAAAATAGATGAAAAAGAGATGAATTTCTAGAGAGAGAAAGTAGTGAGAGAAAGTAGAGAGATGATAGAGAAATGAGGTGAATATTAGATTAAGAAATGAAAACTTGCCACCCTCCTAACATGCTAGGAGGGTGCTTATATAGTCCACCCACATGCGGGCTTTCTATTGGACTATATTTTTTTGGGCTGGGCTTGAATAAATGTTTAGTACCTTGAAAGAGGCCAGTTAAGCTAACCATCAAGCCCGTAATGTCACGACTAATTTAACTAACTATTACAACGTTCTAATAAATATTACAATAAAAACCTATGACCAAACATTCTTGTTTGACTCAACATTCTGAGGCTAACAATCTCCCCAATGTGAGGTCATTCCTCTTCGATATTTGGAGATCAATGGAGATTACGAATTTCGTCATAAATGAGTCTTGAACGTGTAATAGTAGTTTTGTTCCCTCATGCTATGATCTTTGAGCTTTTGTCATTGTCTTTTATCTTGAGATCTTCAATCATTCTTGACTTGTCTTTACCATTTTGTGATCTTGTGTCTTTATCCACATGCTCATACATTGCAAAATCTTGAAAGCTTGCTAAAAATATCCCTTGAAGAGAGGTCATTCCTCTACATTAATTGATAAGGAAGATTTTGATCATCGGAGTTGCGGAAGTCTTTAACTTTCTTGATTGTTGAATATGTCTTTTAGGTATAAGTATGTGGTTTTGAATCTTGACTTTGCTGAGTACACTATAACGCCACCTTCTCGAGACAAAACTTAGACACGGACTGAATGGCTTTGACATTCGTCCTAAATCGGTGGCGTTTTACCTCCGGTCGGTGAAGACCGTTACACGATATTAAATATCGTACCTATGATTAGGTAGATTCAATTAAGAACCTCCTTGACAGGATTTCGCGGCGATACTAGCCGTTCTCTTTACTCGACTGTCTCAAAGCAATAATGCGAACATAAAGAGTGAATCAAATTCCTGTAACAAGTTTGATTCATTAAGAATCGTACCATTGTTGCTTTCTAGTTGACACAAGCTTGATTCATTAGAATCTCGCAAGTTACCTACCGTAGCGCTGTTTAATGTTTACGCTAGAAGGATTTCCATTCGTCACTACGAGTATTAACAAATATCACTCTGAATGTTCTGGCAAGACCATAAAGATATTGCGTAGAAACCTGAAACGAGTTTGAATCGAAAAAGAAACGAACCACTGCTGCTTTTCAGTTTTATATATGTTCAATTCATAAAGAATCTTACACATGACCTACCGCAATGCTGTTTGATGTTAACACTGGAAGGATTTCAACTCATCATTGCGAATACTAAGTAGTATCACTCTTAGTGTTCTAGCAATATCTCAAGGATATAGCGTACGACTGTCTTTATCGTCATTCCGTGTGTCCTAACGAGATTTGACTGATCTCTTGGCTCTAGACTCGATTTGTGCACTTTTAGTGGTCGGAGGCTGGAGCAGATGCCACCTATTCAATATTAACTATCTCGGAGTGAAAAAGTCAATAGAAGTCGTGTTGATCTCCGTGACAATAAAACAAACTTCTTTTGAGAGAAGCCTGAGTCAGTTGGGGAGGGGTTGTGCATTACATCACTGGGTCCATGATGTGTTGTCTTCATGATGTGTTGTCCCGGTTTCTGCCTAAGTTGTATGGAGGTCTTTTTTCTTTACATCCTTTATCCTTACCTTTCTTTTTCCTTCTTCAACCCATTTAATGATTACCAATACATCATTACTAGCACCTTGTTGTGATTGTTCCAGTACTAGCATCAGTAGTTAATCGGCATTCAGCTTCGTTCACATTCTAATCCATCTTTCCTAAGGACTTCTAATAATCTATTGGATTATCCCTGGGAAGATCCCTCCGGTTCTGGTTGGGTCATATGACTTAAACCTAACCACCCTTTTATCACCAATAACGTCGTGAATCAAAGATGTTGTGGGTATTTGATCGTAACCATGAGTGCTTGAGTCTTTAGATCACATTTTCTCCCCTATCTCTAATATATAAAATTGTTTGATATTAGAGATACCAAATTTAATTAAAATATATTTTCAAAAATAGTCTTGAAAATCTGCGGGAGAAAAATGTATCAAACTTTAGCATGATTTTAGAAAGCTCCCCCTCAAAAATTGATCCAATTGAATTGTCATTGTGAGGATATGATCCACATTTCGCTTTTTGAGGATGGGAGTTGTTGAACATATAATTTTTGAAATATTTTGAATAATCATTAAGAAATTCTTGAAAAAAATGTGTTCAACGCTTTATGAAAAACTCTATTTCTTTTTGGCGAAAATGTTTTTCTAAAGCAAATACTTGAGTTCATAGACTTTGAGATCATTTAAGATGGATGTGTGATTAATTTTCTTATGTATGGATCTGCTTTTGAGTTTGAGTATGATGAGATGGGTTGAATTTGTATCACGATGAGTTTTGGTGGCTGTATTGTTTTTCAGAAGTTTGAAAAAGATATTGTGGGGCGGAGTTATTTTGTGTGTGTGTTGGATTAGGGTTAATACTACCTAATATCTAGGGTTTGTGTTTATATACTCAATTTATATCCGGTTCTCCTACCTGGGCCTATGAAGTGTGTTTATATAACGTTATTTGACATTTCATCTCTCGTGGGCTTATATTATTATCACTCATGGGCTTATATTAATAGGTATAGCGTTTTTTGCATAAACATTGTTTTGCAATAACATGTTAAAAGTGAAAATTAGTAGCATCAATTTGGGCCTTATAAAATTTGTGTATTAAGTTATACTTTGGTCATAAATCGGTTCGTGACAAAGTGTCCCGACCTAAAAATTATTGTGCCGAGAAAAAGTTATATCACCAAACATAAATTTGCACAAGCAAAATGTCATCCCTATATTTATAAGTGAACAAAGTTAAATCAATGGAACCTTTTGGGAAACCTTTGTAGACCATAAATTTCGAGAGCTCGTCGTACCACGCCCTTGGATCTTGCTTGAGTCCATAAAGTGCTTTGTGGTGACGATACACCTTGTCAGGATAATGAGGATTGCCGAATCCTTCCGGCTGCGTGACATACACTTCTTCCTTCAAAGGACCGTTAAGAAAGGCCTTCTTTACGTCCATTTGATAGACAATGAATCACTTATTCTGGCCATACACCTTAGCCACTAGCCTAGCTTTGTTCTTGATGATTGTGTTTTCTTCATCCATCTTGTTTTTCCAGATCCAACGAAGATTTAATGGAATCACATCGTATGGTCTGTCAACAAGTTCCCAGACTTTAAGTCTTTCAAATTGAAGAAGTTCATCTTGCATCGATTCAATCCAAGCAAGATCAACCATGGCTTCTTTGATGTTTTGCGGTTCAGTTGTACTCACGGCGAGTGCAAACATAAAAACATCGCCATCGGCTTCAAGCTGTCGTCTTGTACGAACGGGCTGTGAAGGGTTTCCAATTACTTGAACGAAAGGATGATCTCGGGTCCAATGATGTGTTGATGGATGTCGTTGGTAGAACGTGTGCATATTTGACGGATCAACATGGCGAGTAGAAGACTCTCCATTTTTGTGTACTAGTGTACCGAATGGGTTGATAAATTCGTCTTCGTCAGATAATGCATTGTCTGCTTGATTTGTGTTCTCTGAAGCAATGACAGTAGTTGTTGATGTTGTTGGAGCGGTTATTAATGTGATATTCTGAGGAGGTAAATCTGCAGCAACCCGTGTTGAAGTAGATAAAGTTGTATCCTTTTGTTGACGATGATCGATATCATCATTCTTATCATGAGTGACAGCGGAATACTTCGATACAACATGTTTCTCCCCCGTGAAATATTCATCATACATTGGTCCATATAACATTTCCAACTCTTCAATTGTCGTGTTGACTGTCATATCTGCTCTTGGAACATTTCCCTGAACCAGCTTTGAACTTGACGGTTCATTGTTGTGGTCTTGAGTTCCGAGTTCCGTGCGGTTATGAACGGAAGTCGTTTGTCGTTGTGGATCGGGACTTAAACTGTTTTGTTCAAGTGCCATTTATTGTAATTCATCAAATCTGATATGAATAGTCTCGACAATTGATGAGACTGCAATTATACATAGTCTCATCGTCCAAAACGGGCTTTAATTGCATAAAATATCATCAAAAATGCCAAATATATGTCTGTGTTTGTTACTTGTGTATTTTAGGTACGGATATTGAGAAAAATACAAAAAAAAGATAACAAGAATCAATCAAAAACGAACACGGGAAAAGAAGCCACACATTGAACCGGGCCCGAGTTTTGATTTTGCAAAAATGCCCCTCAAGTTTGAAGATTATACAAGTTTGGTCCCTCAACTATTGAAGATTAATAAGTGTGAAAACACTTATCCTTTTACCATTTATTTCCAATAATAACAAGACCAAAACGTGTAATTTATGTCGTAAAAGTCGGAATTATGCGTGGTTTGTGTTTTTATTGAGTTTTAGGACCAAAAGATGAAAAAGGAAGAAAACACGGGCTTTCACGGGCTTTTATCGAAGAAAACGAGAAAAGACGAAGTCAAAAGATCAAGAATGCAAAAAGAACGTAAGTCCAAGGCTATTCTGAAGATTTATCGAAGAAAAAGTCTAAAGACGGAAGTTTAATGAAGTCTAAGAACTCAAGTCTAATTAAAGAAGAAAAATTATAAGACGAGTTCAAATCCCGAGACGACGTCGAGAAAGACAAAGAATTAAATCAAGTCGAGAAGAAAGAAAGAGGAGGCAACACATGCACTCCCCATTTTCCCTATAATTACCCTCCTAATCACATTAGGAGGAGGGTTAGCTAGTTTCATTTTCATTTTTCTTTCTAGTTTTTAGAGAGAGAAAGTTCCAACTTTCTCTCATTAAGTTTTATCTTTTCTCCATTTTTATCTTTCAAGTTAATCTTTTAATCTTTCTTGTATTTGGATTTCATCAATCAAGATGAAAGTTAAGCTTTTGTTCATTCATCTTTTTCTTTATTTCTTGGTTTCATTTAATCCTTTATCCGAAACTTCATATTTGATTCGAATAGTTCTTCATTCGTTTTTGAATATGATGTTTTAGTGTTTAAAAAAGTTCATTTTTTTGTGCTTATAAGCTTTCATACGGAATAAGCAATAATCTTCTTTGTGCTTATTAGCTTATTCATAAGTTTAGCTTGTTTAATCTTAGACTTGCTTAAAAAAGTTTATTGTTTTAAAGTTCGTGTTATTGAAGTTTACTTGTTTCGATTAAAATAGTTTTCTAATTTGTGCTTAATTAGTTTCGGGTAAGTTGATAAGTGCTTATTGGTTACTGCTTATTCGTTTAAGCTTATTTACTTTTTGGACGCCATTTCCATCTTAGAAGGTTTTGCTTGGTACGATCACTTGACTTCGATCGTATAGATTGCGATCTGTTTATTCTTCCCTAGTACGATCACACGCCACGATCACTCATTGCGATCGTGGCACGTTTTCTTGTTACAATCGCATTGACTGCGATCTTTGTGTTACGATCAGGGACCACGATCAAAGACCACGATCACTCATTGCGATCGTGGTTGCGACTGGTGAGTACGATCACCCCTACCCATCGCACTAGTGAGTACGATCTGTTTCCCAAGTTGCGATCGCATTGAGTGCGATCTGGATCACTATTTGAGTGCGATCGCATTGCGATCGGACTCAGGCTTTTGTTTTGTTTTTCTTAGATTTCAAATTTAATTTCCCCCGCCATTTTTACTTAGTTTATTTTAAACAATTTTTCAAGTTTTTAATCATTTACGTTTTAATTTTAAAAGATTGCACACTTTTATTTTTAGTTTAATTTTTAAAGCTTCCATTTTACTCAACGAAAATTTTAATTACTTGCTTTTAGATAATCAAACAAATCACATTTAATTTTCCACCAAGAACAATTGAGTCGCACTTTCTACCAATAATCAATTCGAAGAGATCGGAACAACGAACTTTCATAACTAAGTAAAATCTAGTTATTAAATGGCGCCGCTGCCGACTCTTTTCGTTAAGATTAACGGTATTAAGTGAGAGACGCGTTGGATTTTGGGATCCGTTCAACTTTGAACGTTATTTTCCTTGCTTTAATATTTTCAAAAATCCATAAAAACTAAAAATCCTTCAAAAATACAAAAAAATAGAAAAACATAAAAAACCAAAAATATTTATTGTCTATTTTGTTTTTCCTTTTGTAGGTGTGTACGCGTACTCGTGCTCGTAAGAAGAAAGTAGCTCAAGCCGAAGTCATTATTCCACCTATTGTCACCATGGACAATCAACCAATGATCGAGCTTTTGCAATCGCACGATGCTATTGTCATACCCGAGATTGGAGCCAACAACTTTGAGTTTAGATCCGGCTTTATTCAAATGGTCTCTGCTCAACCTTTCTTGGGGCGTTCAATTGATGATCCTCATGACCACATAAAAAGGTTTCTTCAACTCACCAATACGGTTAAGTAGAATGGGGTATCACAAGAAGTGATTCGCTTGCAACTTTTTCCTTTCTCCTTAGAGGGACAAACCCGACATTGGCTTGATAAGGAACCGCCACAAAGTATACTTACGTGGACGGATTTAGAGACCAAATAAATCAACTACTTTTTCCCACCCTCACATACTACCGCTTTGCGGAATGAAATCATCACATTTGAACAAAAGTACGGTGAGACATTTAGTGAATCTTGGGACCGTTTTAAGGAACTTTTAAGAAAGTGTCCACAACATGGTTTAACAAAAGTACATCAAATTAATACTTTTTACAATGGTTTAAGCATGAATGACCAAGATTCACTAAATAGTGCTTCGGGGGGTAATATTTTGGTTAAGTCTTCTAATGCCGCTTGGGATATAATTGAGAATAAGTCTAGAGTGCAAACCAAGAGTGTTCGGACTAATGTGGCTAGTGCTAGCACTAATGAGAGCGACAAGAGACTTGATAAGCTCACTACGCTTGTTGAATCACTTGCTTTCCAAACCTCTAACAACACCAAAGCTATCAATGCCCAAGTTAATGCTATGACTCAATCTTGTGAAATATGCGGGGGATCTCACTCATACACCGATTGTCCTTCGACTCAAGACAATTCGGAAAATGTGTATGCCGCCAACGGTAACTTTGCAACGGGAGGCTATCAAGCACGTCCCCAAGGTGACCGCAATTTGCTCAGCTATCGCTCAAACAACTATCTTTCACCACCCGGTTTTCCCCACAAAACCCAAACAACCTTAATCGCAACAGTTAAAAGCAACCTCGTGCTCCAAATCAGTTTCAAAACCAAAGAACCCCATATCCACCTCAAAGAAACAACCAAGTTTACCAACAACCTGCTTATCAACCACCTGCCTACAATAATCTTCCTCCAACCCAACCCGCCGCATTTAATCACGAGGTTGAATCTTACATGAGTACCAATGATGCGATTGTGCAAAATCTTCAGCGGGAAATGGCCAACATGAAAGCAAACATGGTAAAACAAGGGAATGATCTTCAAGCTGATATGCGAAACACTTTGGCAAGTAAAACGAATGACTTAAGAAACATGATGGCTTGTTTCTTCCCAAGTAATCAAGCCTCTAGTTCAGGTTCTCTTCCAAGCAACACCGTTGCTAATCCCAGAGGGGAGATGAAAGCAATCACCACTCGCAGCGAAAAAGGTTTAAAGGAACCCGAGCTTGCTACACCTACACTGGTGATTGTGACAAAGGAAAACGAGTCTCCTTCTCCAGTTCCTCCACCTTCTATTTCTCCAACACCTCCCACTTCTACTTCTACCCCTACACCACCAAGGATGTGAGCGAGAATTCCATACCAAAGCCTTCATCTCAACCCAATATACCTTATCCCTCAAGGTTGAGGAAAGAGAAATTGAAGAACAAGGATGATATTCAGGTTTCTAACTTTCTCAAAATGTTTAAACAACTGAATTTCAATATCTCCTTTGCTGAGGCTCTCGCTCACATGCCAAAGTACGCCAAAATGTTTAAAGATCTTCTCAGTGATAAGCAGAAACTCCTCGATATTGCTCAGACCCAACTTAATGAGAATTGATCCGCAGTGCTCTTAAGGAAATTACCAACAAAACTTGGTGATCCGGGTCGTTTCTTTATTCCTTGCAACTTCCCTGGGGTAGAGAATTGTATGGCCCTAGCCGATCTAGGTGCTAGTATAAACATAATGCCTTTAAGCGTTTGGAAACAACTGTCTCTACCTGAGCTAGTCCCCACGCGAATGACTTTGGAATTAGCTAACCGTACGGTTGCTTATCCGGTGGGGGTAGCCGAAGATGTCTTCGTCGGCGTCGACAAATTCACCTTTCCGGCGTATTTTGTTGTCGTTGACTACGAGATGGACCCCCGTGTTCCATTAATCGTTGGACGTTCATTCTTGAGGACCCGTCGCACTCTCATTGATGTAGCCGCGGGCGAATTAATCATGAGAGTTGGTGACGATAAAATCGTCTTCAACATGGGTAAAGTTTCTAAGCAGCCTCTGAAAAAGAGAGCGTTAATTTCATTGACGTTCTTGATGAGGCTTGTGAAGAACACTTAAAAGACGCTTGTAAAAGTGGTTCTTCTTCTCTACCCACTGTTGAGACCGTTTCCTCCATTGCTCCTTCACTAACTCCATTTAGAGAAAGTGATTTTCTCTTGAAAGAATTTGAAGCTAATTTGGGAGATATGGACTTAAAATATGACGATTCTCCCACCAATTGGGATGAAGACATTCGTACCATTGAGAAACTTCGCAATGTGGACCATATTTCTCCACCATCTCCTAAGGATATCTCTACCGATGATCCGAATTTGAAAACGCCGCCCATCGAAAATCCTCCGGATTTAGAGCTTAAGGATCTGCCATCTCATCTCGAGTACGTGTTCCTTGACGACAACAAGAAATCACCGGTCATCATTGCAAAGGACTTGAAAGAAGAAGAAAAATCCCAACTTATCGCCGTGCTGAAAAATCATAAGAAACTGATTGCTTGGAAGATTTCCGATATTCGTGGAATTGATCCTCACTTTTGCACACATAAAATTCTCATGGAGGACGACTTTAAACCTACTATTCAAAGCTAAATAAGGTTGAATCCTAAGATCCATGACGTTATCAAAAAAGAGGTTATCAAACTTCTTGATGCGGGAATGATCTACCCTATTTCGGATTCACCATGGGTTAGTCCCGTCCATTGTGTGCCTAAGAAAGGCGGAATCACCGTTGTTCCCAACGAAAACAACGAGTTGATTCCTACTCGTCTAGTTACAGGGTGGAGAGTTTGTATAGACTATCGCAAACTCAATGATGCTACGAGAAAGGATCATTTTCCCCTTCCTTTCATGGACCAAATGCTTGAGCGTCTAGAGGGTAATGACTATTACTGCTTTTTAGACGATTTCTCCGGATATTTTCAAATTCCCATCGATCCCAAAGACCAAGAGAAAACCACATTCAATTGTCCTTACGGAACATTTGCTTATAAAAGAATGCCTTTCGGCTTATCTAATGCTCCTGGGACATTCCAAAGGTGTATGATGGCTATCTTCCATGACATGGTTGAAGAAACTATGGAAGTCTTCATGGATGATTTCTCGGTTTATGGTGATTCTTTCTTTTCTTGCCTTGCCAATTTGGAACGCATGCTTAAACGGTGTGAAGACAGTCATCTTGTTCTAAATTGGGAAAAATGCCATTTCATGGTAAAAGAAGGCATGGTGCTTGGACATAAAATCTCCATACCCGGTCTTGAAGTAGACCGTGCTAAAGTGGATGTCATAGCCAAATTATCTCCACCTTCAACCGTGAAGGGTGTGAGATTTTTCCTTGGTCATGCGGGCTTCTATCGTCGATTCATTCAAGATTTTTCTAAATTCGCTCGCCCGATGACCCACCTCTTGGAAAAAGACACTCCTTTCATCTTTTCCAAAGAGTGTCTTGAATCCTTCAATCTTCTTAAGGATAAGCTAACTATGGCACCGGTCTTGGTTACCCCTAATTGGGAGCTACCTTTTGAATTAATGTGTGATGCTAGCGACTTTGCTATTGGAGCAGTTTTGGGCCAAAGAGTGAACAAACACTTCCAACCAATCCACTATGCTAGCAAGACAATGACGGGGGCTCAATTGCTTTATACCACTATCGAAAAAGAGCTTTAGCTGTAGTGTATGCTTTTGAAAAGTTCCGCCCCTATCTTGTCCTTTCCACCACCATCGTGTATACCGACCACTCCGCGTTGAAGTACTTGTTGACTAAGCAATATTCTAAACCAAGACTTCTTCGTTGGTTTTTTCTTCTTCAAGAATTCAACATTGAAATTCGTTACAAGAAGGGAGCCGAAAACCTAGCAGTGGATCATCTAAGTAGACTTGAGGATACTTATCAAGGGGATCATCCGAATCAAGAGATCAATGACTCTTTTCCCCTTGAAGACTTAATGTCTATCAATCCCAATCTTGATGACACCGCGTGGTTTGCGGACATTGCAAACTACTTAGCGGGTGGAATTCTCAAGGAAGGGTCAACGTCCCAACAAAAGAAAAAGTTCTTTAAAGATATTTAACAGTATTTCTGGGACGACCCTTACCTTTTCAAACAATGAGCGGATCTTGTCATTCGTCGATGTGTTGATGGAGCGGCAGTAGTACAGATCCTTGACGCTTGCCATAAAGGACCCACCGGTGGTCACTTTGGTCCTAATTACACCGCGAAGAAAGTATTCGAAGCTGGATTCTATTGGCCCACCATTTATCGTGACGCTCACGAAATGGTTAAACATTGTGATGCTTGCCAAAGACAAGGCAAGATCACACATAAAAATGAGATGCCTCAAAATTTCATACAAGAATGTGAAATCTTTGATGTATGGGGTATCGACTTTATGGTGTTCCTCGTGCTATAATCAGTGACCGCGGGACTCATTTTTGCAATGATCAATTCGCAAGAGTCATGGCTAAGTATGGTGTTAATCATCGTCTTTCCACCGCCTATCATCCCCAAACCAATGGTCAAGCCGAGATTTCCAACCGTGGATTAAAGCGAATTCTGGAACGTACTGTGGGAGAGCATCGTGCCGCGTGGGCCGATAAATTAGATGATGCTTTGTGGGCTTTCCGTACCGCATATAAGACTCCAATTGGTTGTACACCTTATCGTCTTGTGTACGGGAAAGCATGCCACCTCCCTATCGAGCTGGAACATTAGGCATACTGGGCCTTGAAGTGGGCTAACTTCGACATCAACAAAGTCGGTGATCTTCGGAAGATTCAACTCAACGAGCTAAATGAACTGAGGAATGAAGCTTACGAGAACTCATTGATCAACAAGGAGAAGACCAAGATCATCCATGATGCTAGGATTAAGAACCGAGAGTTCCACGTTGGTGATCAAGTCTTACTCTTTAACTCTCGGTTGAAGATCTTCTCAGGCAAGTTGAAGAGCCGTTGGTCTGGTCCATTCACCGTCGCCAATGTCTTCCCATATGGCACCGTTGAGCTTTCTCAGCCGAATGGGCCAAATTTTAAGGTGAATGGCCAGCGCGTGAAGTTGTACTTTGTTGGAGAGATCTCTCATGAGATGATTCCATCCCTCACCACGTTTCCCATGAGCTAGTTTTGGGTCGAGTCAGGCTCGTGACTCGGTTAACAAAAAAAAGCGCTTCTCGGGAGGCAACCCGTGTTCTATCCTTTACTGTTTTTATAATTAGTGTAGGGGGAGCCCTGTATGTGTTTGTTGTCTTGTCTCTTGTGCTGTGCAGGGATTAAAGCTTCAAAGATCCATTTTCGATGACTTTTGGCGAACTGTGATCCCGTGTACCCGTCTTCCCGGTTCTATCCTAAACTCTCGTTATTCAATATTTCATATCTTATATGTTCACATTGAAATCACTATAGTTGTCCTTTCCTTAGCAAGATTTAAACAAAGTGCACAATGTCCTATGTATAGGGGAGTTTACTCCCACATGCTTAAACATTGAGACAATGTTTATATCAAGTGTAGGGGGACTTCTAATGAAGTAAGTGGTCTTTTCCATGAATTTGCCCTCATTTTAACCGGAAACTTGATTTTTCGACATTTTTCAAAAATTTTAATCTATTTTGGCCTAGTAGTATTTTCCTTTGTTATCATTATTTACTTTCATTATTTACTTTCCTTTGACTCAACCCGAGTTTACTTATCTAAGTTTACTCTAGCTAGTATCCTTAACGTGTTAAATCAAGTTTTGCTAGGCTTTTATATAGGGAACTTTAAAACGCGAAAGTCTTAACTCTCACGGGTTAAGAACAAGAACTTTTCGCAAGTTTCAATAATTGACCCTAGAGAGTCGTTTATCAAGGAAACATTAAAATGCAAATTCTAAACTTGAAAAAGTATAAGAGTTTGCAAGATCCTATAGATGACTCGAAAACCCAAAACTTTGATTTAATTGGCTAAGCATCCACGAGTCTCATTCCTTGAGATTTTAAATTGTGGAGAACGAGAGATGATAGAGTCAATTATAAGTTTGGTATTCTTTCGTGAATTTATGTGAGTTGATTATAAGCCTATTCTCCCATCGCTTGTTAATAAATTTATCTGCAATAAATAAGGTTGTACGATTTGAAAAGTTACTTAGCTTCTAGCACAAGATCCTTTAAAAGTTGCTCGGTATTAATTAGAGTTCATAGCCAAGGCATAACTTATTGAAGCGGGATGTGAAGATTGGCGAGTCCGAAAAGGCCCTAACAAGGCATGAGGGCTACATTTTGTTGCTAAAGATCCAAAAGTGATGTGAAGAATCATTTATCAAAAATCAATATGAAGGATCGAGACACACGACGAAAAGCAAATACTCCCAATAAGAACATGGAGAAGTCTATCCAAAAAGGCCCTAACAAGGTATGAGGATAAATAGATCCAAGTCCTAAAAGGAGGCGGATCGTTGTATATCAAAGTCCAAAATAAAGATTGGAGAAAAATGAAGAAGTCGTGGTCCAAAGATGAAGAATCTCTCAAAACTTCAAGTGAAGAAATTCCTATTATGAAGAGAAGACCATAATTTCAATAACGTCTCTCAAAGATTTGAAGTATGAAGTCGATGCCAAATATCGGTCCGAGAAAGGTCTCAAATCGTGAAGCGAGTTATGCCAAGATATGAACTTTATGAGGTCCCGAGAAGAAGTTTTAAAAGATTTTGTCCTTTAGCTAACTATTGATTAAATCGTGCCACTTTATTTTCAGCCTAAATAACTATCGAAATAAGTCAAACAATGCATCCTCGATCATTCAAGACAAAATTAAAATATAATAGATACACCTAGGAATAAGGGAGTCTAAGTAAATAATTGGCCCACATGAATTCGTGTTAGTTTGCTAACTTATAATAACAATGATCTCGTTTTTGAGCTTGGTATGGGGAACGAGAAACTTGAGGATAATAAACGTTCATGGTAGCTAAAACCCCAATGTAAGTCTTTGATTTCATTACTTGTTTCTACTTTTATTTTTATTTATTATTCTACTTAATGTTTAGCATTTAATAAAGGCCAAGGTGGGTTATTTATGATGGAAAATGTAAACCGTGCTTTAAAATTAATGCATTGCATGAGGGCATTGCAATGGTCAAGTGTAGGGGATTTAATAAGTGTGAAAACACTTATCCTTTTACCATTTATTTCCAATAATAACAAGACCAAAACGTGTAATTTATGTCGTAAAAGTCAGAATTATGCGTGGTTTGTGTTTTTATTGAGTTTTAGGACCAAAAGATGAAAAAGGAAGAAAACACGGGCTTTCACGGGCTTTTATCTAAGAAAACGAGAAAAGACGAAGTCAAAAGATCAAGAATGCAAAAAGAACGGAAGTCCAAGGCTATTCTGAAGATTTATCAAAGAAAAAGTCTAAAGACGGAAGTTTAATGAAGTAGAAGACAAGTATAATTAAAGAAAAAAATAATAAGACGAGTTCAAATCCCGAGACGACGTCGAGAAAGACAAAGAATTAAATCGAGTCGAAAAGAAAGAAATAGGAGGCAACACATGCACTCCCCATTTTCCCTATAAATACCCTCCTAATCACATTAGGAGGAGGGTTAGCTAGTTTCATTATCATTTTTCTTTCTAGTTTTTAGAGAGAGAAAGTTCCAACTTTCTCTCACTAAGTTTTATCTTTTCTCCATTTTTATCTTTCAAGTTAAGCTTTTAATCTTTCTTGTATTTGGATTTCATCAATCAAGTTGAAAGTTAAGCTTTTGTTCATTCATCTTTTTCTTTATTTCTTGGTTTCATTTAATCCGTGATCCGAAACTTCATATTTGATTCGAATAGTTCTTCATTCGTTTTTGAATCTGATGTTTTAGTGTTTAAAAAAGTTCATTTTTTTGTGCTTATAAGCTTTCATACGGAATAAGAAATAATCTTCTTTATGCTTATTAGCTTATTCGTAAGTTTACCTTGTTTAATCTTAGACTTTCTTAAAAAAGTTTATTGTTTTAAAGTTCGTGTTATTTAAGTTTACTTGTTTCGATTCAGAAAGTTTTCTAATTTGTTCTTAATTAGTTTCGGGTAAGTTGATAAGTGCTTATTGATTACTACTTATTCGCTTAAGCTTATTTACTTTTTGGACGCCATTTCCATCTTAGAAGGTTTTGCTTGGTACGATCACTTGACTTCGATCGCATTGATTGCGATCTGTTTATTCTTCCCTGGTACGATCACACGCCACGATCACTCATTGCGATCTGTGGGTGCGATCGTGGCACGTTTTCTTGTTACAATCGCATTGACTGCGATCTTTGTGTTACGATCAGGGACCACGATCAAAGACCACGATCACTCATTGTGATCGTGGTTGCGACTGGTGAGTATGATCACCCCTACCCATCGCACTAGTGAGTACGATCTGTTTCCCAAGTTGCGATCGCATTTAGTGCGATCTGGATCACTATTTGAGTGCGATCAGACTCAGGATTTTGTTTTGTTTTTCTTAGATTTCAAATTTAATTTCCCCGCCATTTTTACTTAGTTTATTTTAAACAAGTTTTCAAGTTTTTAATCATTTACGTTTTAATTTTAAAAGATTACACACTTTTATTTTTAGTTTAATTTTTAAAGCTTCCATTTTACTCAATGACAATTTTAATTACTTGCTTTTAGATAATCAAACAAATCACATTTAATTTTCCACCAAGAATAATTGAGTCGCACTTTCTACCAATAATCAATTCAAAGAGATCGGAACAACGAACTTTCATAACTAAGTAAAATCTAGTTATTAAAGATTGACACTTAATACCCCTCAATCATCTCAAATACTAAAGGGGTCCCTAAAGTTTGAAGACTTTACAAATCCAGCCCTTGGAATTTGAAGAAGAACAAAACAAGTCTTCCAAAGTTATAAAAGGACTATAGGTGAGATTGGAAAAGGACTAACTGTGAAAACCAAAAGGACTAGTGGTGCCATGCTGTTTTGAAGTTATCGTTAAGAGGAGGGGTGAATATGTCAAATACCCGAAGTTACTTAACCCCATAACCCAATTAACATTATCCAACCCCATCCTACCCGACCCAAACCTACCTCAGTCCACCCTTATACCCATTTTTTTAGCCCAAACCATTATTAACCCGTTTTTATTTTAAAACCAAAGTTAGATATAAACTCACGGTTAAACATCTTAAACATCCCCAAAACTGCATCAAACTTTCCCTCGCCCTTTGATAAACCCTAAAAATCCAGCAACCTAATTCCAAGTGATTAAGGGATATTGACTTGGGTGTTTTGCTTGATTATCATCATAAACCAACCCCACGCGCCCAGAACACATCTCAGCACATCTTGGACCCCACCCCCAGCTCACGGTTTGTCTCATTGTGAAGAACAAGACAAGACTTTGCAGAAAATCAACGAACCAGAATCGTTGCTTTGTCCCAAAGAATGATTCAACGTCGAGGATCATTTCATCACAGCCTTTCCATCACAAAACTCCAAACAAAGATCACATGGTTTCAAGACTATTCAAACTAAGGAACCAAGACCAGCATATTCGAGTTATATCTGAATCTTCAAAGGGGTAATCTTGGAAACTCACTAGCTTAGGGTTTGCATTTTCTTTTCATTCTAGAACAATCCAAGCTCAAGTATAAATTAAGGACCGACCTGTGGTTTCCCTTTTATATGTCTCGGATTTTTGTAATTCTCTTTTATGATATAAAAGTTTGAAGTTTTTTTTTAAATTATCTGAGTTCCATTTTTAATTAATGTTATGCTTTAAGTGTTGTTCTTACTTCTAGTGTGAGGTTTTCCTGTTGATGTAAATTTGTGAAAGGTTTCCTAGGGGTTTGAAAAGGTTTTGTTTAAGTGTAGCAGCAAGATAGTTTTAAGGTTTTGGAGTGTTTGAGAAAAGATTTTGAAGAAGCAACAATCTGTTTTTTTTCTGCATACCCAACAATAAAAAAAACTCTCACGTATTTGTCACTCAAGTCTGAACAGGACCATACATCACTAATATTGAGTATTGTCAAGGATGCGTGGATGTCCAGGCGTGGGTACAAATAAAGTGGGTGAGTTGCTTGCTTGGTTATGCATTTCGAGCATTGGGTTTTAGAAGGATTCAAGCAAAAAAAAAGTGATAGTTCTAAGGTTTGGTTGATAGTAATCTGCGAGAAAAGTTTTTATACCAAAGTTTATAAGTTTCATGTGAAGTAAAAAAAGGGGGAGAGAGTAAAGAAAATACATATATCAGTTGGGTATATAATTATTACTGTTTGGTTGTCATTTGCTTACCTTGGAAGGAAAAAGGAAGCTTGTGACTAATTCGCCGTCACATAAGATAAAAAGTCGAGAGCGTAAATGTACGTTCTTGCCGTACGTTTTCTTTCCTTTTTTTGTTTTCTTTTTTATCTGCTTATGGTTTAATGTTTATGAGCGTTCGCTGCCTGCTTAGTTTTTTTTGGTTTTATGATATTTGAATCTGTTATTGATGTGTTCTATGTGATGAACGAGTTGCGATCTTTGTTTGTGGTGAATCATTGTGAAATCATTGTTTCTGAGTGGTCTTATTAGTATATCAGCAATCACATTGTTGATTTTTAAAGTTTTAAAATTATTTTCTTTGAAAATCATCTGCCTAAGTATAAGGTTAAGGTCTGTTATGAGCTCCGAGTGAGATAAAGGTTGCGTGTGCATCTAGTTTAATAGGAAAGTAGAAAGAGGTTTTAAGATTTATTCCGAAAAAAAAGCGTTGTATGTTTTTCTGTCAGTCAAAGATTTATGGGAATAAATGTTTGTGACTTCTCTTTGCTGTGTGATTCTCATTTTTTTATGAGGTGTGGGTTCTCAATTAGGATGTTCGGGTAGGCTGCATTTGGTGTTCCAATTTAGACATCCGTGAGTGCCCTTTTCAGGCGGAATACTTGCTTAAACCATTCACGTAAGTTCAGTTTTGGATAGTTAGATTTGCTAAAATAAGCCCACTACGATCCCGTAAGACTAGCAACCCCTGAGTTTTGTTCTGAGTATGATTATCTGATACGTCTGCAATATTGTAAGTGAAACCTATCTGCTTACTTTTTCTTATTGTGTATTACGGTTTGTGTTCACGTGGTCTAAGTTTGGTGCTTGCTGCGTGTCTGTATAGTCAGTTTGACTCCTCACTTGCAAAACGCAAGTGAGGGAGCCCCCCCTTGTTCCACAATATATTAACAGCAAACCATAACGAAAACAAGGTGTAAGGTGTAGAATACTTGTAGGTTTCTGCGTAATCTGACTACACTTGCGGCTTAATTCAGTAAGATCGTGTTTGTATTTGTATTTTTGACTTGGAGTTTGTAACTATGAGCAAGAACTAAGATTGAAAAAGGAAAGAGTGAGCTGTGAAATCTGGGGGTTTGAGAATCTAAATTTGAGCTGTAAGTTGACTGTAATTCGCATTATGTTGTGTTTGGGAGGTGGGAAAATACTGTTAACATAAGTGGAAAAAGAAATAAAAAAAAAGTGTTTAAAAAAATTGGGGTTACGCCATCCTCGAACCCACGACCACTCGCTCAACAACACAACGCGTTAACCAACTCTGCCCTTGGGTCTTTTACTGACCAAGGTGCATTTGTTAAATATTTAAGGACTAAATTTCTTGGCTTTTTAAATCGATCAGCTTATAATTAAGCTGTTTTCAGCTTATTTAGTTAGGTTTTAGACTTATTACTATTTTTCTTTTGTTACTAATAGAATTTAGGATTTTTTTAGTTCAAGAAAATTATTTTTCACGGTTTCCAATCATTTTTTACAATTATTTTATTATCCGTATATTATAAATTAGTTTAAAAATAGTATATTTATTTTTAAAAAATTTCCAAAATAGTTTTTAGGTTTTATTTAGTTAACTTGAGGTTTACAATCAATTAAATTTTCATTTTATTTCATTTTTAAGTTTATTTAATTTTAAGGTTTTTTCATTAACTTTAAAAATTAATATAAAATTATTAAATAGGTTTTAGACTTTTTGGTTTTCAAATTTGTAATCCTCATATTTTTATTTAGTTAGGTTTAAAATTTGGTAATTTTTAGAGCACTTTTTCGTTTTGTCGAATTTTACGATTTTACGTTTTTTACGTCGTAGCGTAATTTTTAGCGTGATTCGTCTTTTTCTTTCTTCTTTCTCATCAATATAATCACAAACCATTAATCAAAACACAACGCACTTGCCTCCATGAGAACGATCCCACAGAAAGGGTCATAAGTGCTTTCGTTTTCCTAAACAAACACTTAATACTTATCACATTTACGCTCTTTTTCCTAAAAGACGTATTTCACTGAACATCCTTTTGGCGCCGCTGCCGGGGAGGCGTGTTGTGTTTTGATTTGGAAATTATTGTTTTTATATATCCATAATAGCTAATTGTATTAGTAGCACTCTACTAATACGTATCATCGGTTTTTGTTTTTTGTGTGAATACTATTACTATATTGTATACGTAGAACAATAAATTCACAAGTACTCCAAAAGTGTGAAAACACAACCTTGACTCGGGATTTCATCACTCGATCATTGTATTCCAATCTCAAACAAGAAAGAAAAGGCAAAATAGATAAATACTTTCGTGAAGCTTAATTTTGAAAAACACAAACTATAAGGTGGGTATAAGGCGGGTATTATGAAATATACCCTAAGGAAAAAGGCTCTTATGTGCTTCACGCAGCCTCGTTTCCCCGCTTGCTTGTGCGTCTTTAGATAAAAAGTGCTAATCTAGGGTTTGCCAACCAAAGTATTATCTAAGTATCATATATATTTTCTTGGTTTCATTTGATTAAACCCTCTAGAACGTTTTGGTGTTCCACCAACGTTCTAAAGTCATCGAAGGCGTTCACTTCACGTAATCGTTTTCATTCCTCGAGGCTTCTTTAATCAAGAGATTTGATTAAGGAGGAGATTTGTAGATTTTTGTCTACCTAATACAATCACAAAATCCAAAAAAAGTAAAAACAATCAATAACCACAAAAAAATTGAAAAAGTAAAAACACGAAAAAGAATCTTCTTTGCTCACCCCCACATTGTACGTTACGTTTATGCAAACTCGCTCCAAAGCAAAACGTGCACGTAAACGTCGTCAAAAGGAAGGAAACCAAACACCTTCTAGTGAAGAATCTCCCATTGTCGAGCCCATCGTAGAACAAGAAGCACCCATGGCTAATCGTACTATGATGGATTTGCTTCAAGCACCCACCGAGGGTTATGGAGAAGCGATTGTGATTCACGCTATCCTTGCGGATAATTTTGAGGTTAAGACGGGTTTTTTGTCCATGATTCAAAAAAACAAGTTTCGTGGTGACGAAAAGGACAAACCTCATAACCACATTCGCCAATTCAATCGTCTTACCGCCACTTGCATGTTTAAGGACGTCTCTAACGACTTGATTAAGATGAGGCTTTTTCCGTATTCCTTAGCGGGGCCCGCTAAAATTTGTTTAGAGAAAGAACCACCCAATTCTATATTAACGTGGAAGGATCTCGTTTCAAAGTTGTGAACCAATTTTTTTCGCCCTCTAAGACTACGCATTTGAAAAACGAAATTTCAAAGTTTTCACAAGAGTATAATGCGAGTTTTTCAACGGCTTGGAATAGGTTTAAGGAAATGTTGCACGAATTTCCTCATCATGGTTTTTCCGACTTGCATCAAATTGACAAGTTTTATAATGGATTGAACGATTATGAGCGTGTTTATTTTAATGCCGCCGCAGGTGGTAATTTTTTGTGTAAAACAGTCGAGGAAGCATTGTTAATCATTGAGAATAGGTCTAAGGTTCATAGTCCTCGTAGCACATCGACTGTTCATAAGACTTCGTCTTCCCCTTCGCCTTCATTGTAACATACCATCGATGCTTGCCAAATTGAGGCAAATTTGGAAAACAAGATTTTTGATAAGCTTAAAGGATTGTTAATTGAGTTTAAAGTTGGTGAACAACCTACTCCCGCAACAGTTAAAACGGTTGAGGTTTCTTGTATGTATTGTGGTGGAGCTCACGATTACTCCGAGTGCATTACCAACGGTGTTAACACTTCGAGTGCCTACGCGGCCGCAGGAACTTATAACCAACACGTTCAAGTTACCCGCACTAATCAATTGACTCCACCGAGTTTTCCACCAAATCAAAATGCTAATAATTATCGAAACAATCAAGTTGGTTACCAAAACAATCAAAGAAACAATTAAAAGGGTAATCACAACTATGGGAATCAATGGGGTAGTAGTCAATTGCAAAATCATAACCAAAACCGTAATTTTCAAAACCCAATTCAAGGTCTTCAAAATGCTTACACTATAGAGCTTCCAAATGACTTTTTGAATTACACTACGGCAAATGATAAGATTTTGGAAAACATTCAAGAGAAATTGTCTAGTCAAGCTAGGGAAACGGCTAAAACGCAAAGGAGTTAGCTAATTTAGCTAAGGAAAATACCAACATGAAAAATGAGTTGAAAAATGATTTTGCTAGTCAAATTAGAGGTCAAAACAATAAAATTGAGCAAAGTCATTCTAGGCTTGAACAAAGGATAGACCAAAAAGCCGCTAGTCAAGACGTTAAGCTAAATGCTATTTTGGAAGCGGTCATGGGGAACAAAGTCTCTACTTCGGGTAGTCTACCTAGTAACACCATATCAAACCCGAAGGGAGAGATGAAAGTGATTACCACACGAAATGGTAAGACACTTAAGGAACCGAATCCTCAACCAATTACTCCAACAGTGGAGGGAATTGAGGAAGAACCCGAGGTTGTGGTCGAAAAGGAGCATATCTCAAGCCCACAAAGTACCGCTCATGTGTGACAACCGTGTTTTTGAGGTTCGTCACTTGGTCTTACTTTTAGGTTATTTTATGTGTGACTACTTGATTTTTGTGCTTACGTGTTTATTTTGTGTGAACGAGGTTGGTGTGATTATCATTTATGAGTATAGAGTATTCATAAGTAAATCGAGGAACGGTTAATTCATGTTCATGAGATCACAATTAGTGACTATGAAATGAAATGGTGATATTTTGGTGGTTACGTATACGTATAAGTATTATAGTAATAGTGTATTTTTTTAGGATTTACGGTTTAGCATTTAGAGGTCTCGGAAGAGGTAATTAGTCATATGAATATTTTTCGGGATGGTTTTAAGTCATTTAGGACTTAAATATAAAGTTTATTTTAAAATTTGAGATTTTTTATAAAAGTGTATATTTTACGACTTTTACGGTAAAACGCGTAAATTTGACTAGTTTTACGGTTTTGAGGTTTTGGAGGCTTTAGGAGCTGAAATAAATTAAGGAAATTTAAGGTAATATTATTAATACATATATTAATAATAAAAAGAAGGAAAAAACGAATTTCAAGGGGTTTGGGTCGGTTTGTTTTGGACGCAAGAAGAAAAAAAGAAAAAAAAGGGAAGAAAAGGGAAAAAAGGAAAGTTGTATTGGGCTTGGACTAGTGCAGTGTATTAAAACAATATTAGAAAAAAAACATATGATTCATCATAAAAAAAAAACGCAGCCATGGAGGAAAAAAAAAGAGAAGAAGAAAAATTAGGGTTTCAAAATCTTGATTTTTGATCAACTGAAGGTATAATCTAGTTTAATGTTGTTCTTATTTAATTAAACATGTATACACCAACATATGATGTATTTAGGTTAGGGTTTTAATAAAAATCTGTATTTTAATGAGTTCATAATGATTGGATGGATTAGGGCTTGTAATTAGAGGGATTAGGGTTAATTAATGAGGTTGATTTTGTTAAACCCGTTTTTAAAAACTGGGCAGATTTTGAGTCAATTGTTTTGATCATATCGGGAGTTCTATAAACTCTTATTTTACGATCCAAGTACCCCTGGAAAGATATTTGAAGTGGATTTTCAATTCAATAAACGAAAACTAAATTGGAGGTCGGGAAGTGGGTCAAAAACAGGTTACAACAGTCGGAGGTCAAAACAGTTTTGAATTCAGCCTGTTTTCTTTTTAAGTTTTGGGTTATTTGGGGTACATAGGATTGCATTGGGATCTTCTCACGAACTTGAGAGATGGTTTATATATTTTAGTAAGTATCTGCACTTGGGCTAAGGTGGTGGTTTAGGGTAAGACCCCTTAATGGTAAAAAACTTTTAGTACGTTTAAAATCAAAAAATTTGGAATGACAAAAGTAGATATATGTATATCGGGGCCTTAACAGTAGCTTTAAGGTTAGTGCAAGTGGGAGGTGTTATCAAACATATGTAAGAGTATGAATATTCCTTTTACGGAAACCATGGGTATGTTTAAGTGGACGTTTGGCTTAAAGTTTTGAGACCTAAAAACTGGGACTGTTTTGGGTAAAATATGAACGGGTTAGTTATTAAACTTAACCAAGTTAAGGACTTGTTAAGGAAGGGTAATGAGGTGATTAGAGATTATCAATGAGGTAAATATGTGGGAATAGGCTAGATGCCCATCATAGGTTGATGAGCCATCTTAGTGATTGGTTCATGTATTGATTGCGTGTTTTTGGTTTGTTAGCTTGTTGCTAGTGCGAGGACTTGTGAAGAAGCTATCAGGTGAGTTCCATAGTCCCATGTTTAATATTGATTTTGACTTCCAGATAGGATGGAAGAGACACTGTATTGAGTTATTTTCTAAATTGATGTTGTGAATGTGTTTGTGATTTGAGATGGACTTGTGTGTACATTATGTGATTAACTGCTATGTGATTTTTGATTGTGTATGATCTGGATCGGGAGACACGTGCCGTCTCAGTTATTGTGGTTTGACAAGGTAGTGGCCTTGTGGTTTGACAAGGTAGTGGCCTTGTGGTTTGACAAGGTAGTGGCCTTGTGGTTTGCCAAGGTAGTGGCCTTGGGATAGGTACATAGTGTGATCATTTATGGTACCATGTTGTTTGGCAAGGTAGGAGCCTTGGATTTTGGTTTGGAATGATTGATCTTGAATTCTAGTTGTTAATACATAATTGTAGCACATTGTCCATATGTTCTTTTGTTGATGATTGTTATTCACAGCTTGTAATTGATTTAGCGTTGGAGTCTAAACCTATGACTCTCACCAACTTTATGTTGACGTGTTTTAGTGTCACTTTCAGGTGATATTATGGTTAAGCTTGAGAACATAAGTGGCTAGGATTTGGAGAGCGTAGGATATGCATTTAGAAGGAGATCCCCGTTCCTTCTTAGTTTCTGTTGTTTGTTTATTAAGTGATACTGTTGGCACCTATATGTTTGTTTGGTTAATGTTTATTGTTTGTCTTGGGTAAGTGGTAGGAGTGTTACCTACTTACCTAGACTCCTGCATTGTTGAGATATTTTCATGACATTTGTGTCACCATTTTATGACATTTCTTATATCATTTAGTTATCTCTATAGACACGCTATTGTTGTGATGATATCCATACGTCGTGCCCCATATTCCGCCATGGTGGGGTGTGACAGAATGGTATCAGAGCCAATGGTTATAGAGAATAAGGTTGCCTAGTCGCGTAGCCTAGTCTATAGCTTAAGGGTCCCTGCATATGGGCGTCATAGGAGTATGTGTGCATTTTATTATAATTGATGTGTTTGAATGTTATTTATTGTGATGTTTTGACTGGTATGAATTGAACCATAGTAAATTCATACTTAGTCACATGTTATTTTCTTTTCGAGTTGTGAGTAGTGCGGGTTTAACCATAATCGTCCACGCTAGTCATTGTGGTATTTTACTTATAATGTACATTATAGTACATAATTTGGTACATAGTAGTTTCTATCTTTTGTTGGGTTATTTTATGTACCTGAGGGGTATTATTTTCTTTTGATGTTTAAGTCATGTTCCCTAAGAATCATGTGGTGGTTCGAGTTATTAGGAGTAGGTGAATATGAAGGACCTTATGCTATTTCCACTCTTATGGGCGACATGACTTATAACTGATTATGTTTTCGTTTTGGATTTAGTCTAGGTTGTTTTAGCTAGACTATGGATTTCTGTATTCCAAGAGTTTTATTATGTTATTTTATAGATGGAGTTTTGGACTTTATTGTTTATGTGCTTATGAGCTTATGTGATTAGATGGATTTATGTGTTATATGTTGTATTGATTCTTATAAGTGTCATCATAGGAGGGAGTGCATTGGGGAAAGGGTAAGTGTATAAGTATGGTGGCCAACATAGTTATACAAGTACCACAACTTCAATGGGTTCTCAAGTATGATTGCATGAAAGAGGGTTAATACATGCTTGTATATGATGAGATGTAGAATTTGGGTATACGTATATATATGGGTTTATGTAATGGCTGCCTATGATATGGCTATTGTTCTTTTTGTGTTATATGTTTTGGGATTATAGTGGTGTTGTGTGATTATGGGGTCACACGATATGGTTTGGTTTTGGAGGTGGGCTTTATGCCTTGTTGTCGCACGGTGAGATGGTGATTACTCGTATGGAAAAACGAGCGTATAAAGCGATTGATTGACTTGACATGTATGATAACGAGTATGTTTGGGAGATTCAATAGGTATACATATGCGGATGTATATATACTAGTAGACGTTATGTTATGATTTATGGTCGTTCAGTAGTTATTATAACCTGAACATACCTTGTGTTTGCTCGTGTTTTTATGGTGCTGGAGAGATGGAGTTCCAACGACGTTTTGAATCTTTTGAAGTGTGTCTTGTAGCGTATTCTTTGAGTTTCGTATTTCACGTGTACGTTTTAAAATGGTGTTCTTGGTTTTAAGTCTATTGATATAACTTGGGATTTCTTTGAGATAATGAAATCTTCTTTTGTGTTGGGTCTTGCATTTCTTTTGGTCGGTATATATTGAGAAAAAGGGGGACTTGGAAATCTATTATAGGGTTAGATAGTTGGTTGTATTCGTTAAAATAAGGGTAAGGTGTTGGAGTCGTGTTTGAAACAAGGTGCAACATAAGATTTTTTTTAATTAACACTTATTTATTTCAAATTCTAAAAGACTTTCTTTAAAATAAAGCAAAGTAAAATTTCTTTCTACTTATATAGTTTATATAATTTGATAACCGATTCACGTCATTTATAATTATTAATACGAGGTCAAATTGAGTTTATGAAGGTTACACATACTATTATATCTTTCATTTAAAATGATTGCATTAATCTCTAAGTTTATTCTTTAGTTTTTAAAACAACTAGCATAAAATTGTTTTGGTCATAACTTGTTCGTTTTTAAAGCTTTTTGGGTGATTCAAAAGCCAAAAATTATGTACTCGGAACGTACTTTTCAAATATTCAGAATGTATAGTCATGGGAGGTCAGTGGACTGGTCGGAATTGTTGTACAAGTGTCGGGTTCAAGGTTGAGTTTGAATAGTAGTTTTTTTTTTTTTTGATTTGGGATGCACGGGATACCTAGTCTTTGAGTTGAGTTTTGAGATCGTCTAAAAGGTTGTTTGTAGATGGTTTGAGTCACATAGATGTGGGGAGGTAAGGAAAAAAGAATTAAATATATATATATATATATATATATATATATATATATATATATATATATATATATATATATATATATATATATATATATATATATATATATATATATATATATATATATATATATATATATATATATATATATATATATATATATATATATATTCTTTTGGAAAGTCGATCTTTGCACGTTTAAATAATATGTGGCGGGGCGTAATATGTTTCGGTTGCCATTGGGTGTTTCATGGATTATTTTTCGTTGTGATGGGTCATTTTAAATTGATACATGTTTTGGGTTTGAGTTTTCTTTGGAGTCTCGTGGTTTTTGATTTGTTTTAATTGGTGCACGTGAAATGTCGTTAGTTATCCGTGGGTTTAATTCGTCGATCGTATCTGGTGTATTCAGGATGTAGTTTTGGTTTTGTATGGTTTAGGAGCGTTGAGGTAGAACCATGAATAGAGAAAGTAGGAGAAGTGAGAGGAGTTGTAGTTAGTGTCATCCAAGGCAAATCGTTGATGGAGTGAATTAAGAACAAGAGCTGTTAGAAATTGCAAGGAATTTATTCGTATTGCCGCTAAGAGAGGGTGTGAGGAGGACATAGTTGAAATTGCTAAGGATGTTGTATGAACGCTTTGGGTTTACGGTTATGCATTTGGCTTCGCCAAAGCACTAGCGGTTTTCATAGAGTCAATGAACCGAGGGTGCATGAACGTATATAAACGAGTTGTCATCGGAAGTATCTACGACATCTTGATCTACTCAAAGTCTAAGAAGGAGAGTGAGGCGATGTATGTGTTGGTTTTGGAGTGGAATTATACGTGAGATTTTAAAGTGTGAGTTTTAGTATTAAGTCTACTATGATGAGTAGTTAGAGAGGATGGCGTATCATGGAACCAGCAATGGGCGAAGTGAAGAAGGACGAGGAAGCATTTTGGAGGCTGAAGAGGTGGATTGGATAATGAGCCGATCTTGGCATTATCGGAAGGACTGGATGAATTCGCGAAGCATGACGATACGTGGAGCAAGGATTTGGATGTGTACGAGAACGACAAGAAAGGCGATTTCTTATACGTTGCAGGAACTGAAGGTTTGGAAGAACTAATGGATATGTGAAACACCGTCATAGGTCACTTTGGAAGGAGATTGGAATTTCAAGTAGTTGGGGTACGGACTAAAGGGGTTGATGAAACATGATTGGATATGAGTATATCCAGCTGACTGGAAAAGGATAGGCAAGTGAGATATTTATACAACCTTAGGTGTTATACTGAGGGCATGAGTGATTGATTTAGAGGGAGTTAGGAAACTCATTAGCGATGGCTGAGTTTTCATATAATGATAGTTATCATACTAGAAGTCGATAAATGCCATTTGAGGCTCTATATGAAAGGATAGGGTGAGTTGTCCTCATTGTGGACTAGAATTGGTAAAAGAGGCTACTAATGTGGTAATGGTGTTTGTGGACAGAATGAGAGCAACAAGGGATGCTATGTAGAAAAGGAGGAACACTAGATTTAGTGACAAAGTTATGTATGGAGTTTCACACATAGTAACAGGTGGTACGATTTGGAAAGATGGAAGTGTTGATGTAGAGTTTTGTAGGTCCATTTATGATCTTTGGGAAGATCAGACCATTAGCTTATGAGCATAGAATTACATGGGGGAAATGAGTTGTATACATGATACATCTCATGTATTTGGGTTGGTAAATGTTGTTTGAGGATGCATATTTGCATGTCCGGTTATTCGGGTTTTGTGCTAATAAGAGTCTTTGTTTTATCGAAGAGTCATTTGCGAGATTTATTGACTGTGAGGTCAAGAGTTTGGCAATGGGTTTAATTATTTTTGGTTTGTACATGTGGTATCTTGAAACTTGAACTGAAGTTCACGTGGAAATGAGAGGAGTTCGTTTAGAACAAGTATCCTCGTGTGATTTGTTGTCTTTGTGTTGATCCTAAGGAGTAAATCTCGGGACGAGATTTCTATTAGGAGGGAGTGATGTGACAACCGTGTTTTTGAGGTTCGTCACTTGGTCTTACTTTTAGGTTATTTTATGTGTGACTACTTGATTTTTGTGCTTACGTGTTTATTTTGTGTGAACGAGGTTGGTGTGATTATCGTTTATGAGTATAGAGTACTCATAAGTAAATCGAGGAACGGTTAATTCATGTTTATGAGATCACAATTAGTGACTATGAAATGAAATGGTGATATTTTGGTGGTTACGAATACGTATAAGTATTATAGTAATAGTGTATTTTTTAAGGATTTACGGTTTAGCATTTAGAGGTCTCGGAAGAGGTAATTAGTCATATGAATATTTTTCGGGATGGTTTTAAGTCATGTAGGACTTAAATATAAAGTTTATTTCAAAATTTGATATTTTTTATAAAAGTGTATATTTTACGACTTTTACGGTAAAACGCGTAAATTTGACTAGTTTTACGGTTTTGAGGTTTTGGAGGCTTTAGGAGCTGAAATAAATTAAGGAAATTTAAGGTAATATTATTAATACATATATTAATAATAAAAAGAAGGAAAAAACGAATTTCAAGGGGTTTGAGTCGGTTTGTTTTGGACGCAAGAAGAAAAAAAGAAAAAAAAAGGGAAGAAAAGGGAAAAAAAGAAAGTTGTATTGGGCTTGGACTAGTGCAGTGTATTAAAACAATATTAGAAAAAAAAACATACGATTCATCATAAAAAAAGAAAACGCAGCCATGGAGGAAAAAAAAAGAGAAGAAGAAAAATTAGGGTTTCAAAATCTTGATTTTTGATCAACTGAAGGTATAATCTTGTTTAATGTTGTTCTTATTTAATTAAACATGTATACATAAACATATGATGGATTTAGGTTAGGGTTTTAATAAAAAATCGGTATTTTAATGAGTTCATAATGATTGGATGGATTAGGACTTGTAATTAGAGGGATTAGGGTTAATTAATGAGGTTGATTTTGTTAAACCCGTTTTTAAAAACTGGGCAGATTTTGAGTCAATTGTTTTGCTCATATCGGGAGTTCTATAAACTCTTATTTTACGATCCAAGTACCCCTGGAAAGATATTTGAAGTGGATTTCCAATGCAAGAAACGAGAACTAAATTGGAGGTCGGGAAGTGGGTCAAAAACAGGTTACAACAGTCGGAGGTCAAAACAGTTTTGAATCCAGCCTGTTTTCTTTTTAAGTTTTGGGTTGTTTGGGGTACTTAGGATTGCATTGGGATCTTCTCACGAACTTGAGAGATGGTTTATATATTTTCGTAAGAATCTGCACTTGGGCTAAGGTGGTGGTTTAGGGTAAGACCCTTTAATGGTAACAAACTTTTAGTACGTTTAAAATCAGGAAATCTGGAATGACAAAAGTAGATATATGTATATCGGGGCCTTAACAGTAGCTTTAAGGTTTGGGCAAGTGGGAGGTGTTAGCCAACATAAGTAAGGGTATGAATATTCCTTTTACAGAAACCATGGGTATGTTTAAGTGGACGTTTGACTTAAAGTTTTGAGACCTAAAAACTGGGACTGTTTTGGGTAAAATATGAACGGGTTAGTTATTAAACTTAACCAAGTTAAGGACTTGTTAAGGAAGGGTAATGGGGTGATTAGAGATTATCAATGAGGTAAATATGTGGGAATAGGCTAGATGTCCATCATAGGTTGATTAGCCATATTAGTGATTGGTTCAAGTATTGATTGCGTGTTTTTGGTTTGTTAGCTTGTTGCTAGTGCGAGGACTTATGACGAAGCTATCAGGTGAGTTCCATAGTCCCATGTTTAATATTGATTTTGACTTCCAGATGGGATGGAAGAGACACTGTGTTGAGTTATTTTCTAAATTGATGCTGTGAATGTGTTTGTGATTTGAGATGGACTTGTGTGTACATTATGTGATTAACTGCTATGTGATTTTTGATTGTGTATGATGTGGATCGGGGGACACGTGCCGTCTCAGTTATTGTGGTTTGACAAGGTAGTGGCCTTGTGGTTTGACAAGGTAGTGGCCTTGTGGTTTGACAAGGTAGTGGCATTGTGGTTTGCCAAGGTAGTGGCCTTGGGATAGGTACATAGTGTGATCATCTATGGTACCATGTTGTTTGGCAAGGTAGGAGCCTTGGATTTTGGTTTGGAATGATTGATCTTGAATGCTAGTTGTTAATACATAATTGTAGCACATTGTCCATATGTTCTTTTGTTGATGATTGTTATTCACAACTTGTAATTGATTTAGCGTTGGAGTCTAAACCTATGACTCTCACCAACTTTATGTTGACGTGTTTTAGTGTCTCTTTCAGGTGATATTATGGTTAAGCTTGAGAACATAAGTGGCTAGGATTTGGAGAGCGTAGGATATGCATTTAGAAGGAGATCCCCGTTCCTTCTTAGCTTCTGTTGTTTGTTTATTAAGTGATACTGTTGGCACCTATATGTTTGTTTGGTTAATGTTTATTGTTTGTCTTGGGTAAGTGGTAGGAGTGTTACCTACTTACCTAGACTCCTGCATTGTTGAGATATTGTCATGACATTTGTGTCAACATTTTATGACATTTCTTATATCATTTAGTTATCTCTATAGACACGCTATTCTTGTGATGATATCCATACGTCGTGCCCCATATTCCGCCATGGTGGGGTGTGACATCATGCCACACCTACGGTTGACCCATTACCAACATTGGAACCCGAGATTCCAAAGGTTATGCCTATGTCCCAACCCACACCAGCCTTACCTTACCCATCGAGACTTAGAAAGGAGAAACGTCAAGAGCGCGACAATTATCAATTTGAACTTTTTATGAAAATGTTTCGTGATTTGCACTTTAATGTGAGTTTTACCGACGCTTTGGTCATGATGCCTCGATTCGCCGCTAACTTCAAGAGTATGTTGAACAACAAGGAGAAATTGCAACAATTGTCTAGTTGTTCATCGGTTATCTTAACCGCATACCTCAAAAAGTCGGTGATCCCGGTAAATTCTTGATTCCTTGTGCAATTCAAGATATGGAAGAATGATATGCCTTGGCCGATCTTGGTGATAGTATTAACTTGATACCACTTGCCATCTTCAAGTCGCTCAATCTTCATAATCTTACTCCTTCACTAATGTCTATTGAGTTGGCCGATCATTCCACGATTCCCGCATGTTGATTGGCGGAAGACGTTTTTGTGAAAGTGGGAAAGTTCTATTATCCGGTAGACTTTATCGTTGTAGATATTCCCACGGATCCTCAAGTTCCTCTCATTTTAGGTCGTTCGTTTTTAGATACGTCTATGGCTTGAATTGATGTGCATGCTAGAAAGATCGCCTTACGTTTCAACGAAGAGGAAATTGTTATAAACGCAACTCATAATTCTCAACTTTCTCATGTTTATTCTGTTGGTACCATAAACCTCGTTGATATGATCGACGTTGTTTGCGAGAAAATTTCACAAGAAGTTCTAGGTGTTGGTGATGATGAAAATAGTGGAAATCCCACTATGTTAGATCCCATTCTTGATAACTCGACACCAACCTTCACTCCATTTGAAGGTGGTGGTTTTACGTTCAAAAAAATTCGATGTTCCACGTACTTGTGACGAAGACCTCGACAATGATGAGGACTTCTCGATTATCAAGGATTTTCTTAACGATTTCCCATTTCCTCCACCCGAGGAGGTTATGAGTATCGAGCACAAATCTTCAATTGAGGAACCACCTATCCTCGAGTTGAAAGATTTACCTCCTCATCTCGAATATGTATTTTTGGAGGAGGGCGACAAGTTGCCGGTTATTATTGCGAAAGATCTTTCGGATGATGAAAAAACCGCACTTGTCGATGTTCTAAAGGATCACAAAGGGGAAATTGCGTGGAAGTTATCCGACATTAAGGGAATCGATCCCAAATTTTGTACCCACAAAATCTTAATGGAGTAAGATTACAAACCCGCAATCCAATGTCAAAGGAGGGTGAACCCCAAAATTCACGACTTCATCAAAAAGGAAGTCCTAAAACTCCTTTACGCGGGAATGATTTACCCTATATCTGATATCCCTTGGGTGAGTCCTATCCATTGTGTCCCTAAAAAGGGAGGAATGACCGTTGTTCCAAATGATGCCAACGAGTTAATTCAAACTCGACTCGTGACCGGATGGAGAGTGTGCATTGACTATCATAAGTTGAATGACGCCACTTGAAAAGACAATTTTCCCTTGCCCTTCATGGACCAAATGTTGGAGCGTCTTGCGGGAAACGATTTCTATTGCTTTTTAGATGGTTTTTCCGGTTACTTCCGAATCCCCATCGACCCTCGTGATCAAGAAAAAACTACGTTTACGTGTCCATATGGAACGTTTGCCTATCGTAGAATGCCATTCGGACTTTGCAATGCACCGGGAACCTTTCAAAGGTGCATAATGGCTATTTTTCATGATATGATCGAGAAGACGATGGAAGTCTTCATGGATGACTTTTCCGTGTTTGGTAGTTCGTTCACTTCGTGTTTGTCGAATCTCGAGAGAATGTTGAAGCATTGTGAGGAAACCAACCTTGTGCTTAATTGGGAAAAAGGTCATTTTATGGTTAAAAGTGGAATCGTCTTAGGGCACAAGGTTTCGAAAGCAGGGATTGAGGTAGATCAAGCTAAGGTAGACGTCATCGCCAAATTACCTCATCCCAAAACCGTTAAAGGAGTTAGGAGTTTCCTAGGCCACGAGGGCTTTTATCGTCGATTCATCAAGGATTTTTCAAAGATTTCTCGACCTGTTACACATCTCCTTGAAAAAGATGCACGTTTTATCTTTGACGAAGATTGTGTACGCGCCTTTGAAATCCTTAAGAGGAAACTTACCGAAGCTCCCATTCTTGTTGCTCCCAATTAGAACCTCCCCTTTGAGCTCATGTGTGATGCTACTGACTACGCTATAGGGGCCGTATTGGGGCAACGTCATGAAAAACACTTCTTGCCTATTCACTATGCTAGCAAGACAATGACCGAGGCTCAACTAAAATACACTACAACGGAGAAGGAATTCCTTGCCGTGGTGTATGCATTTGAGAAATTCCGACCGTATCTCGTCTTAAATAAATGCATAGTGTATACGGATCATTCGGCTATCAAGTATCTTATGGCTAAACAAGATGCTAAGCCAAGATTACTTCGTTGGATTTTCCTTCTTCAAGAATTTGATCACAAAATCGTTTACAAAGAAGGAGCCGAGAATCTAGCGTCCGATCATCTTTCTCGTTGGGAAGATCCTCACCAAAGTGTTTACGAGCCCAAGGAAATCACCGAAACATTTCCGCTCGAGACACTTGGTGTAGTGAATTCTAAGCTTGATTCTTCTACCCCATGGTTTGCGGACATCGCAAATTACCATGCGGGCAACTTCATCATCAAGGGTATGACGACTCAAGAAAAACGAAAATTCTTCCGTGACGTCAAGTTTTATTTTTGGAACGACCCTTACTTATTTCGAACTTGTTCGGATCAAATCATCCGACGTGGTGTATTTGGCACCGAAGCTTCTAACATCCTTAGAGCTTGTCACGAGGGACCCACGGGTGGTCACCATGGTGCCAATCTCACGGCTAAGAAGGTTTTTGATGCAGGTTTCTTTTGGCCTACTATTTACCGAGATGCACATGAGCTTGTGAAGTCATGTGACTCATGCAAACGACAAGGAAAAGCCTGACAAAAAGATGAAATGCCACAAAATATCAGCCAAGTGTGTGAGATCTTTGACGTTTGGGGCATTGACTTTATGGGGTCGTTCCCATCATCTCGTGGTAATAAGTACATCCTTGTCGCCATTGACTACCTATCTAAGTGGGTGGAAGCTAAGGCTTTGCCCACCAATGATGCTCGTGTGGTAGTCAAGTTTTTGAAGCAATTGATTTCTCGGTTTGGAACCCCTCGTGCGATCATAATCGATCATGGAACCCATTTTTGTAACGAACAATTCGAAAGGGTCCTAAGGAAATATGGGGTTACACACCGTCTTTCTACGGCTTATCACCCACAAACGAGTGGGCAAGTCGAGGTTTCAAACCGAGCTTTGAAAAGGATCTTGGATTGATCTATTGGGGAGAACCGACAATCTTGGTCAGATAAGTTGGACGATGCTTTATGGGCCTTTAGGACCGCTCATAAGACACCCATCGGGTGCACTCCCTATAAGCTTGTGTATGGAAAGAATTGTCACTTACCAGTTGAATTAGAACACAAGGCTTATTGGGCCCTAAAGTATTGTAATGATGATATGGAGACCGCGGGAAAACACCGGAAAATGCAATTAAATGAATTGGATGAATTAAGGGATATTGCTTATAAAAATTCATTAATTTATTAGAAAAAGACTAAAAAGTTGCATGATTCAAAAATTAAAAACCGGGTTTTTAACATTGGGGATCAAGTTTTGCTTTTTAATTCTCGTTTGAAATCTTTTCCGGTAAATTGAAATCCCGTTGGTTCGGTCCATTCACCGTAACTCAAGTTTTTCCATATGGGACCATCGAGCTAGCTCAAAATGATGGCCCCAATTTCAAGGTGAATGGACATAGGTGGAAGCACTATGATAGGTGTGTAAACACCCATCCTTTTACCACTTAATTCGGGCTAAAACGAGACCAAAACACGTATTTAATATCATTTGTTTGGAATTATGCGTGGTTTTTGTGTTTATTGTGTTTTCAGAGCTAACCGGATAAATATTAAAGAAAACATGGGATTGCACGGGTTTTATCAAGGAAAAAGACTCAAGATAAAGTCTATTGTCCAAGAGATGCAAAAGATTTGAAGTCACTGGGCCTATTCGAAAATTTATCGAAGAAGAGGACTAAAGACGGAAGATTTTCATAAGTCGAAGAAACTCGAGTCTATTTAACGAAGAAATTAAAAGACGAGTTGGATTTAATCGACAACAAATCCCGAATCAGAATCGAAAACGTCAACTTTTCTGAAAAGACGAGAAGACAAGAAGAAGAGGAGAAAGCCCACTCACCAACCAACCACTAGGAGTATAAATAGAAACTCCCTTCACACAATTAGAGAGTTAGCTTCATTTTCCTTTTTCCCAGTTTCTTTGTAGTTCGTCCCTTCACCAACTCCATTAGGGAGTTTGGTGATTTTCATTTTTTTCTTTTCATCTTGTAATCTTTAATCATTAACCTTGTTACTTTTTCATTAATCAATCCATTCCATCTTTCTATTTATTTTGTTCTTCATCATCATCTATTTCAAGTTCTTGAGTTTTTATTTGATTTTAGTTTGATCTTAAAAAGTTGTTGATTTAGTGTTTTTATTGGTGGGATTTGTTCCTTATGGTATGTTAATGATTATTGGATAGTTTGGTAAAACCTTTTTGAGTATTTAGTTTGATTTGGAGTAAAATCCGTGTCCCCTGGTTTATCACTGCTGTTACTGTTCTTCATCTCCCAGAAATTCCGAATAGCATAGTTTAAGTTTCCCTTATTCGGAACTTTTGATATTCCGAATAGGGGTGTTGCAATTTCTTTTACTCGGAATAATCTTTCCGAATAGCTCTTTTTCATTTTCCTTATTCGGAACTTTTCAGTTTTCCGAATTGATTGTTTTTTCCAGCCTTATTCGGAATATTTTATATATTCCGAATGGTCCTAATTTTCCGCATAGAACTTTTTTCCGAATGGTCCTTTCTTTCCGAATAGGCATGTTTTTCCGAATGGGAGTATTTTCCGCATAGACAATATTTTCCGAATAGCATCATTTTTCGGAGTAAGCTAATTTTTCCGCATAGCCATTTCTCAGTTCCCTTATTCGGAACATTTTTCCGAATAGCCATCTTTCCGCATAGAGACCATTTTCCGCATAGGGCTAGTTTTCCGAATAAGACAATTATTCCGCATAGATGCCAACATTCCGAATGGTGTTTTATTCCGCATAGGGTATTTTTCAGTAAGGGTATTTTTCAGTAAGAGTTATTTTATATTTTTTAGTGTTTTTGAAGATTTTCTTGAAAAAGTAACGTTCACGGGGAACGGATCCCAAAATCCAAGTTCTACAAAAAACTTTTGATCTTAACGAGAGGAGCCGGCAGCGGCGCCATTTGATACAAGGGTTTTGCAATGGGGAAAAAGTTCGATTCACGGAATCCTCTCGAATTGATCTCAGCTCTAAGTGGAATGATTTGTTCTTGGTGACAAAAAGTGGATTTGGTTTTCTATTCTATTAACGGGTAAGCGAATAAAGTGGTAATGAAATAAACTTAAAACGAGCAACAAATAATAACAACAACAACCCGCCTTTAAACAACATGAATAACAACAACAATGAGCCCCTTCCGGATAATCGCCCAATGATTGAACTGCTGCAAGCTCATGTTGATGGCAACACGGACCCAATTGTTATACCACCAATTGCCGCCAACAATTTCGAGCTCAAGTCAGGCTTTATTCAGATGGTCTCAGCTCAACCGTTCTTGGGACGCACCATTGATGATCCACACGACCACATCAAGAGATTTCTACAACTCACTAACACGGTCAAGTTCAATGGAGTTTCACAAGAAGTGATAAGGTTACAACTTTTTCCCTTTTCTTTAGAGGGACAAGCCCGGCATTGGCTTGCTAAGGAACCGCCACAGAGTATTCTCTCGTGGACGGATTTGGAAACAAAGTTCATCAATTACTTTTTTCCACCCTCTCGTACTACCGCTTTGCGGAATGAGATTATAAACTTTGAACAAAAGTACGATGAGTCATTCAGTGAATCTTGGGATCGTTTCAAAGATCTTTTAAGAAAATGCCCACAACATGGTTTTACCAAAGTACATCAAATTAATACTTTTTACAATGGTTTAAGCATGAATGATCAAGATTCACTGAATAGTGCCTCAGGGGGGTAATTTATTGGCTAAGACTTCCAATGCTGCTTGGGACATCATTGAGAACAAATCTCGTGTGCAAACCAAGAGCGTTAGGACCAATGTTGCTAGTGCTAGCACTAATGACAGCGACAAGCGATTAGACAAAATCACTACGCTTCTTGAATCGCTTGTCACCCACACCGTCAACAACAACAACAGCAACAACGCTAAGAACGCACAAGTCAACGCTGTCAGCCAACCTTGTGAGATATGCGGTGGTCCCCACTCATACACAACTTGTACCGCCACCCAAGATTACCCTGCTGAGAATGTGAATGCGGCATATGGCACCTACCAACAACCTGCTTATCAAGCTAAACCCCAAGGTGACCGTAACTTGCTTAGCTATCGCAACAACAACTATCTTTCACCACCTGGCTTTCCTCCTACCAACACAAACCAACAACAAAACCTTAACCGCCCTCCTCAACAACAACAACAGCCTCGACAACCATACATCCCACCTCACAAGCAGCAACAACCGCCTCAACGAAACAACCAAGTCTACCAACAACCTGCTTACCAACCACCTGCATACAATGCTCCTCCCAACCAACCCAACGCTCTTCACCAAGAAGTGGAAACATATATGAGGACTAATGATGCGATAGTGGGAAATCTTCAGAGAGAGGTGCTCAACCTGAAAGCTGATTTGGTAAAGCAAGGAAATGATTTGAGAGCCGATATGCGAAACACGTTGGATAGTCAGACGAATAACTTGAGAAACATGATGGCTAGTTTCTTCCAAAGTAGTCAACCCTCTTCTTCGGGTACTCTTCCGAGTAACACCGTTGCGAACCCAAGAGGGGAGATGAAAGCAATCACTACTCGAAGTGGTAAGGGTACCAAGGAACCCGAGCTTCCTATACCCTCACCGGTGGTTGTGACTAAGGAGAACGAGTCGCCTGCTCCTATTCCTCCTCCTTCTCCTTCCCCAATTTCTCCACCTCTTCTATCTACCCCTCCTCCACCCGTGGTTGTGAGTGACCCTATTCCCCTAAAGCCTTCATCCTCTTCCAATATACCTTATCCTTCAAGGTTGAGGAAAGAGAAGCAAAAGAGCAAGGATGATATTCAGGTTTCTAACTTTCTTAAAATGTTTAAACAACTGAATTTCAATATCTCCTTCGCTGAGGCTCTCGCTCACATGCCCAAGTATGCTAAAATGTTTAAAGATCTTTTGAGCGACAAGGAAAAGCTCCTCGACATTGCCAACACCCAACTTAATGAGAACTGCTCTGCAGTGCTCTTAAGGAAATTGCCAACCAAGCTTGGTGATCCAGGTCGTTTTCTTATCCCTTGCAATTTCCCGGGAGTAGAGAATTGCATGGCCCTAGCCGATCTAGGTGCCAGTATTAATCTCATGCCTCTAAGTGTTTGGAAGCAATTATCTCTCCCAGAGCTAGTCCCCACCAAGATGACTTTGGAATTGGCCAACCGTACGGTTGCTTATCCAGTGGGGATAGCCGAAGACGTTATTGTAGGAGTCGACAAATTCACCTTTCCTGCTGATTTTGTTGTCGTCGACTACGAGATGGACCCCCGTGTGCCACTTATTGTTGGTCGTCCATTCTTGAGGACCGGTCGCACTCTCATTGATGTTGAAGCCGGTGAGCTTATCATGAGAGTGGGTGACGACAAAGTAGTCTTCAACATGGGTAAGTTGTCTAAACAGCCTTATTCATATGAGAGCGTTAATTGTATTGACGTTCTTGATGAGGCTTGTGAAGAACACTTTAATGATGCTTGCAAAAGTATTCCTACCTCTCTTCCCACTGTTGAGACCGTGTCCTCTATTGATTCATCGTTGTCTCTATTTGGAGATAGTGATTTATTCTGGAACAATCTTGAAGATACCATGGGAGATGTGAATTTAGCCACTAATGATTCTCCCACCGAGGGGGATGAAGACATGAGTTTCTTTGACAATCTTCTCACTGAAGACAATCCTTCGCCTCCATCTCCCACGGTTATTGTTGTCGATGCCACGATTTTGAAAACGCCTCCCGTCGAAAATCCTCCGGATTTGGAACTTAAGGAGTTGCCGCCTCATCTCGAGTACGTGTTCCTTGACGACAACAAGAAATCGCCCGTCATTATTGCGAAGGATTTGAACGATGAAGAGAAGACTCGCCTCGTTGCTGTGTTGAAAGATCATAAGAAGGCTATTGCTTGGAAGATTTCCGATATTCGTGGAATTGATCCTCACTTCTGCACACACAAAATTCTCATGGCGGACGACTTCAAGCCCACTATTCAAAGCCAACGAAGGGTGAATCCAAAAATACATGAAGTCATCAAAACAGAGGTTATCAAACTTCTTGATGCGGGTATGATTTACCCTATTTCGGATTCCCCGTGGGTTAGTCCAATCCATTGTGTGCCCAAGAAGGGCGGAATAACCGTTGTTCCCAATGAACACAACGAGTTGATTCCCACTCGTCTCGTTACTGGGTGGAGAGTTTGTATAGACTATCGCAAACTCAATGATGCCACGAGAAAGGATCATTTCCCTCTACCTTTTATGGACCAAATGCTTGAACGATTAGCCGGTAATGAATACTACTGCTTTTTGGATGGTTTCTCGGGTTATTTTCAAATACCCATCGATCCCCAAGATCAAGAGAAGACTACATTCACTTGTCCCTATGGCACTTTCGCTTACAAAAGAATGCCTTTTGGCTTATGTAATGCGCCAGGGACTTTCCAAAGGTGTATGTTAGCTATCTTCCATGACATGGTTGAACAAACCATGGAAGTCTTCATGGATGATTTCTCGGTCTTCGGGGATTCCTTCTCATCTTGCCTTGCCAATTTAGAACGTATGCTAAAGCGGTGCGAAGACACTCGCCTAGTTCTAAATTGGGAAAAATGCCATTTTATGGTAAAAGAAGGCGTCGTGCTTGGACATAAGATTTCGAAAGCCGGTTTTGAAGTAGACCGTGCTAAAGTTGATGTTATAGCAAAGTTGCCTCCACCTTCAACCGTGAAGGGTGTGAGAAGTTTCTCGGGTCATGCGGGCTTCTATCGTCGATTCATCAAAGATTTTTCTCAAATCGCTCGCCCGATGACCCACCTCTTGGAAAAAGATACTCCTTTTATCTTCTCCAAAGAGTGTCTTGAAGCCTTTAACTCACTAAAGGATAAGCTAACTAAGGCACCCGTCTTAGTTACCCCTAATTGGGAGCTGCCTTTTGAGTTGATGTGCGATGCTAGTGATTTTGCTATTGGAGCGGTTCTTGGACAAAGAGTGAACAAACACTTCCAACCGATCCATTACGCTAGCAAGACAATGACAGGGGCACAATTGCATTATACGACAACCGAAAAAGAGCTTTTAGCTGTTGTCTATGCTTTTGAAAAGTTTCGCCCCTATCTTGTCCTTTCCACCACCATTGTGTACACTGATCATTCCGCGCTGAAGTACTTGTTGACAAAGCAAGATTCCAAACCAAGACTTCTTCGCTGGGTTTTGCTGCTCCAGGAATTTAAAATCGACATCCGCGATAAAAAAGGAGCAGAAAACCTAGCCGCGGACCATCTTAGTAGACTTGAGGATCCATACCAAGGGGATCATCCGACTAAAGAAATCAATGATTCTTTTCCCTTGGAGACCTTAATGTCTATAAACTCGAAACCGAATGAAACCCCGTGGTTTGCGGACTTTGCAAACTACTTGGCTGGTGGAATTCTCAAGGAAGGGTTGACGTCCCAGCAAAAGAAGAAGTTCTTTACCGACATCAAGACTTACTTTTGGGACGACCCTTACCTATTCAAACAATGTGCTGATCTGATAATTCGCCGATGTGTTGATGGACCGGCAGCGTCGGACATCCTTGATGCTTGCCACAAAGGACCCACCGGTGGTCACTTTGGTCCCAACTACACAGCTAAAAAAGTGTTTGATTCGGGATTTTATTGGCCCTCCATATATCGTGATGCTCACAATATGGTTAAGAGATGTGATGTTTGCCAAAAGCAAGGCAAAATCACACATAAAGACGAGATGCCTCAGAATTTCATTCAAGAGTGTGAAATTTTTGATGTTTGGGGTATCGACTTTATGGGGCCATTCCCTTCTTCTAAAGGAAACAAATACATCCTTGTTGCCGTTGACTACGTTTCAAAGTGGGTTGAAGCCAAAGCTTTGCCTACTAATGACGCAAGGGTGGTTTGTAACTTTTTGAAAGCTCTATTCGCTCGCTTCGGTGTGCCTCGTGCCATTATTAGTGATCGTGGGACTCATTTCTGCAATGACCAATTTGCTCGAGTCATGGCTAAGTACGGTGTAAACCATCGTCTTTCCACAGCCTACCACCCACAAACTAATGGCCAGGCTGAAATATCCAACCGAGGTCTTAAGCGAATTCTTGAAAGAACCGTGGGAGAGCATCGTGCCGCATGGGCTGATAAACTCGATGATGCTTTGTGGGCTTTCCGTACTGCTTACAAGACCCCGATCGGCTGTACGCCTTATCGTCTTGTGTACGGGAAAGCGTGCCACCTCCCCATTGAGTTGGAGCACAAGGCTTATTGGGCCTTGAAGTGGGCTAATTTTGATATAAACAAAGCCGGTGACCTACGCAAGATCCAACTCAATGAGCTGAATGAACTTCGGAATGAGGCTTATGAAAATTCTTTGATCTATAAGGAACGAACTAAGCTCATTCACGACTCCAAGATCAAAAACCGAGAGTTCCATGTTGGAGACAAAGTCTTACTTTTTAACTCTCGGTTGAAAATCTTTTCGGGCAAGCTCAAATCTCGTTGGTCCGGCCCATTCACCATCGCCCAAATTTTTCCATATGGTACTCTCGAGCTCGCTCAACCTTATGGACCAAATTTTAAGGTGAATGGCCAACGAGTGAAGTTGTACTTTGGTGAGGACACCTCTCACGAGGTGATTCCATCCCTCACCACGTTCCCCATGAACTAAATTTGGGTCGAGTCAGGCTCGTGACTCGGTTATCAAAAACAAGCGCTCCTCGGGAGGCAGCCCGAGTATCTATCCCTTTAACCCCCTAAGCGTAGGGGAGGACCTATTTTGGTCATTTGTGTTTGTGTGGTGATGTGATTACAGGGATAAGTGCACTCTTGGAATCTTTGAAGAACCGTGCTCCCGTGTTATCCGAAATCCGGTTCTATCTCTCAACTATCGTGATTCAATTTTCTTCATACTCACATTTGAATTTGATCACTTTAGTAGTCTCTTCCTTAACTCGAGTTAACCAACGTGCACAATGTCCTAAGTGTAGGGGAGACTTTTCCCACATGCTTAAACATTGAGGACAATGTTTATCTTAAGTGTAGGGGAGACTTCTATCGAAGTTTTAAGTGGACTTTTCTATGAAAATGCCTTCATTTAACCAGGAAATCCTATTTTTCAACATTTTTCAAATTTTTTATTAACTTTGGCCATTTAGTTGTAATTTTTAAATTTTTATCGTTGCTTTCATATGTATATATCTCGCAATAAAGTCATAAATATTAATAAAATGGTGTAGCTAGTTTTGAAATCTTAGATCTATTAGGCCCGTTGCGTTTATTTTGACTCAACCCGAATAGACTTATCCAAGTTTATTCTAGCTAGTATCCTTAACCATGTAGACCTTAATTGGTTTATTAGGCTAAGTGTCCACGAGTCTCATTACTTGAGATTTTAAATTGTGGAGGACGAGAAATGATAGAGTCAATTATAAGTCGGTATTCTTGCACAAGCTCACTTGGTGTAATTATTTGCCTATTCTCCCATCACTTGCTAATAATTTATTTGCAATAAGTAAGGTCTTACGATTTGAAAAGTTACTTAGCTTCTAGCCCAAGATCGTTTAAAAGTTGCTCGGTAATGATAAGAGTTCATAGCCAAGGCATAACTTATGAAGCGGGGCGCGAAGATTGGCGAGTCCGAAAAGGCCCTAACAAGGCATGAGGATTCAATTTTATTGCTGAAGATCCAAAGTGATGTGAAAAGCATTATTCCTAAAGTCAATATGAAGGATCAAGACTCACGACGAAAAGCAATCAACTCCCATAAAGATCATGGAGAAATCTATCCGAAAAGACCCTAACAAGGTATGAGGATAAATAGATCCAAGTCCGAAAAGGAGGCGGATCGTTGTATCTCAAAATCCCAATTAGAGATTGAAGAAATAATCATGAAGTCGTGGTCAACAAAGTTGGAGTACCCCTCAAAAGTCTCCAAGTGAAGAAACTCTATTATGATGAGAAGACCATTATCTCAAGAACGTCTCTCGAAGATATGAAGTATGAAGTACATGCCAAATATCGGCCCGAGAAAGGTCTCAAATCGTGAACCAAGTTATGCCAAGATATGAACTTTTTGATATCCCGAGAAGCAGTTTTAAGAGATTTTGTCCTTTAGCTAACTATTGATCAAATCGTCCTACTTTGCTTTCAGCCTTAATAAATTATCGAAATAAGTCCAAAAATGCATCTTCATGATCATTCTAAGACAAAAATAAAATATAAGAGATACAACTAGGAATAAGGGAGTTTAAGCATTTAATTAAGCCATGTGTGTAAGTGTTTGATTTACTAACTTATAATAACAATGATCTCGTTTCTAAGCTTAGTTTGGGGAACGTGAAACTTGAGGGTGATAAATCTTCGCAACACCAAAGCCCTAATGTAAGTCCTTGATTTCTTTACAAGTTATTTCCATCCTTTTATTTATTTTAAAGTTTTAAGTTCCCTTAGTATTTTAATTATTGTTTAGTAGAATTTAAATAAGGCCAAGGTTGATTAATTATGAGAAAAATGTAAAATTGCTTTATCACTAAGCATTGCATGAGGGCATGGCAATGGTTAAGTGTAGGGGATTTGATAGGTGTGTAAACACCCATCCTTTTACCACTTAATTCGGGCTAAAACGAGACCAAAACACGTATTTAATATCATTTGTTTGGAATTATGCGTGGTTTTTGTGTTTATTGTGTTTTCAGAGCTAACCGGATAAATATTAAAGAAAACATGGGATTGCACGGGTTTTATCAAGGAAAAAGACTCAAGATAAAGTCTATTGTCCAAGAGATGCAAAAGATTTGAAGTCACTGGGCCTATTCGAAAATTTATCGAAGAAGAGGACTAAAGACGGAAGATTTTCATAAGTCGAAGAAACTCGAGTCTATTTAACGAAGAAATTAAAAGACGAGTTGGATTTAATCGACAACAAATCCCGAATCAGAATCGAAAACGTCAACTTTTCTGAAAAGACGAGAAGACAAGAAGAAGAGGAGAAAGCCCACTCACCAACCAACCACTAGGAGTATAAATAGAAACTCCCTTCACACAATTAGAGAGTTAGCTTCATTTTCCTTTTTCCCAGTTTCTTTGTAGTTCGTCCCTTCACCAACTCCATTAGGGAGTTTGGTGATTTTCATTTTTTTCTTTTCATCTTGTAATCTTTAATCATTAACCTTGTTACTTTTTCATTAATCAATCCATTCCATCTTTCTATTTATTTTGTTCTTCATCATCATCTATTTCAAGTTCTTGAGTTTTTATTTGATTTTAGTTTGATCTTAAAAAGTTGTTGATTTAGTGTTTTTATTGGTGGGATTTGTTCCTTATGGTATGTTAATGATTATTGGATAGTTTGGTAAAACCTTTTTGAGTATTTAGTTTGATTTGGAGTAAAATCCGTGTCCCCTGGTTTATCACTGCTGTTACTGTTCTTCATCTCCCAGAAATTCCGAATAGCCTAGTTTAAGTTTCCCTTATTCGGAACTTTTGATATTCCGAATAGGGGTGTTGCAATTTCTTTTACTCGGAATAATCTTTCCGAATAGCTCTTTTTCATTTTCCTTATTCGGAACTTTTCAGTTTTCCGAATTGATTGTTTTTCCAGCCTTATTCGGAATATTTTATATATTCCGAATGGTCCTAATTTTCCGCATAGAACTTTTTTCCGAATGGTCCTTTCTTTCCGAATAGGCATGTTTTTCCGAATGGGAGTATTTTCCGCATAGACAATATTTTCCGAATAGCATCATTTTTCCGAGTAAGCTAATTTTTCCGCATAGCCATTTCTCAGTTCCCTTATTCGGAACATTTTTCCGAATAGCCATCTTTCCGCATAGAGACCATTTTCCGCATAGGGCTAGTTTTCCGAATAAGACAATTATTCCGCATAGATGCCAACATTCCGAATGGTGTTTTATTCCGCATAGGGTATTTTTCAGTAAGAGTTATTTTTCAGCTTATTATTTGTTGCTCGTTTTAAGTTTATTTCATTACCACTTTATTCGCTTACCCGTTAATAGAATAGAAAACCAAATCCACTTTTTGTCACCAAGAACAAATCATTCCACTTAGAGCTGAGATCAATTCGAGAGGATTCCGTGAATCGAACTTTTTCCCCATTGCAAAACCCTTGTATCACACTACTTTGGCGAGAAAGTTCCATCCTTGAACTACCTCGACCAGATCACCTTACCCAATGATAATTAGTATTGACGGGATCGATTCGAGCTCAAGACTCGGTAATAAAAAACGAGTTGCCTCGTGGGGGAGTCCCATGCTTATCCTATGTACATATTATCGCTTTCTAATGTAGTAACGTGAGGGGATTTGTGCCCTTCCAACCTTTGTTCCGTGGTTGTTTGTGACTTGTGGCTATTAGGTCATCATCATCTTCACAATTTAATCCTCTCGTGTTCGTTTTTACGTGATCCTTGATCGTTTGCTTTGGAAGACTTTCTCAATATCCACATGATGTATCCTTTATCGGTCTAACCTTAGGTTTTTAGCACACTTCATAAACGGCTATTAATTTAATGGTTACACCCTTTCCATGCTAGATTAAGAATTCGACTACGTCTCTAGTATGGGGGTGTTTGTACCCCTAGACTCGAAACATTGAGGACAATGTTTAACTTTAGTATGCGGGGTGAATAGATACTTGCCTTGCCAAACCTTCACGCTTTCCAAAGTTTATATTTTTGTTTATCGTTTTGTTGCAAAATAAGGCTAAAAATGGCCAAATTTTAAATTTTTTCTCATGTTTTATAAGTGTTTGAAGACACGAATGTAGATTTTCTGATGGCGAGAATAAGAGTAATTTTTGACTCGACCGTGCGTGTTGAGCACTTAGATTCGATTCCTTAACTTATATTAGGCTAAGTCTCTTAAATGAGGACGAGAAATGATAGAGTTAATTATAAGTTACTATGCTAAACGTATAAGTCTCTCTTCTTTCAAAAACTCATGTGTTCTCGTTATTTGGTTATTCTCCCTTCGCTTGTAAACATTTTTTGCTTAATAAATATTGACTTAGCGGTTTAGTCTTGATTGTTGGTTTCTAGTCTTTTCTAGTAGCTTCCATGTAATTAAATTGGGAAGACATTAAGGTATCGCCAGCGTCACGGTTTTGAAGTATTGGCAACCCGAATAATCGAAAGCTTCACCCAATAATAGGATTTCAAGTGCTCACCTAAATCAAGCAAACAATTTGAATCTCACAAGGCCGAAAAATCTATGCAAAATTGAAAGTGAATCAAGCCTTAATCTTTGAAGCTTTAAAGATCCAAAATTTGCTTTAGCGTGAGGATATACGTCTTTGGCCATAATAAAACCAATGATGATGGCGGATAATAAAAGGCAAGGCAAGACCGAAGTCATAATAAAAGCTTCATGGCGAAGTTGAATAAAAGATGGAGGTAAACCAATGATAATAAGGCCCTTCCGTTAGGGGGCGTATAAAAGTCTTGTTAATAAGTCTCATGATCAAAACCGTTATAAAACCGTGTTTATCGATCCTTCTTGTTGACTTAATTTTTTGACATCGTTGTCTATTAGGAGGGTTTAATAATTCGATGGTCTTGGTTACACCGTTAGGACTCTATTTTTAGACCTAAGTCTCTATCATCGCATAAGTCAAAAATATATCCTCGTGAAACATTCAAGACAAAAATAAAATATAAGAGACACAACTTAGGAAAATGGGAGAATAAGTACGTGATTAGGGCATATGAGTAGTGTTAGCATTACTAACTTATAATGACAATGATCTCATTGCACGCTTAGCATGGAAATGTTGTGAAAATTGAGGACGATGAAATTATTTCTAACGAAACATTCACGTGTTCTTATTCTATGAACCTAAACGTCCCATTTTGCGATGAAAATCATACATTATGTTTAAAACACAAGTGGTAGTAATAGTAGTAGTATAGCTAGTTTATCGTTCAATAAAGTGAATAAAGATGAATTTTGGAGGTGCTACGATACTTTATTCTAGCATTGCGTGGGGACGCGGCAATGGTTTAGTATGGGGGAGTGATGAGACTGCAATTATACATAGTCTCATCGTCCAAAACGGGCTTTAATTGCATAAAATATCATCAAAAATGCCAAATATATGCCTTTGTTTGTTACTTGTGTATTTTAGGTACGGATATTGAGAAAAAGACAAAAAAAGATCATAAGAATCAATCAAAAACGAACACGAGAAACGAAGCCGCACATTGAACCGGGCCCGAGTTTTGATTTTTCAAAAATGCCCCTCAAGTTTGAAGATTGTACATGTTTGGTCCCTCAACTATTGAAGATTGACACTTAATACCCCTCAATTATCTCAAATACTAAAGGGGTCCCTAATTTTTGAAGACTTTACAAATCCAGTCTTTGGAATTTGAAGAAGAACAAAACAAGTCCTCCAAAGTTATAAAAGGACTATAGGTGAGATTGGAAAAGGACTAACTGTGAAAACCAAAAGGACTAGTGGTGCCATGCTTTTTTTAAGCTATCGTTAAGAGGAGGGGTGAATATGTCAAATACCCAAAGTTACTTAACCCCATAACCCAATTACCATTATCCAAAACCATCCTACCCGACCCAAACCTACCTTAGTCCACCCTTATACCCATTTTTTTTAGCCCAAACCATTATTAACCCGTTTTTATTTTAAAACCAATGTTAGATATAAACTGACGGTTAAACATCTTAAACATCCCCAAAACTGCATCAAACTTTCCCTCGCCCTTTGATAAACCCTAAAAATCCAGCAACCTAATTCCAAGTGATTAAGGGAAATTGACTTGGGTGTTTTGCTTGATTATTATCATAAACCAACTCGACGCGCCCAGAACACATCTCAACACATCTTGGACACCACCCCCAGCTCACGGTTTGTCTCAATGTGAAGAACAAGACAAGACTTTGCCGAAAATCAACAAACCAGAATCGTTGCTTTGTCCCAAAGAATGATTCAACGTCGGGGATCATTTCATTATAGCCTTTCCATCACAAAACTCCAGACGCATATCATATGGTTTCAAGACTATTCAAACTAAGGAATCAAGACCAGCATATTTGAGTTATATCTGAATCTTCAAAGGGGTAATCTTGGAAACTCACTAGCTTAGGGTTTGCATTTTCTTTTCATTCTAGAACAATCTAAGCTCAAGTATAAATTGAGGACCGTCCCATGGTTTCCTCTTTTTGTCTCGCATTTTTGTAATTCTCTTTTATGATATAAAACTTTGAAGTTTTTTTAAAATTATCCGAGTTCAATTTTTAATTAATGTTATGCTTTAAGTGCTGTTCTTATTTCTAGTGTGAGGTTTTCCTATTGATGTGAATTTGTGAAAGGTTTCCTAGGGGTTTGAAAAGGTTTTGTTTAAGTGTAGCAGCAAGATAGTTTTAAGTTTTTGGAGTGTTTGAGAAAAGATTTTGAAGAAGCAAAAATCTGTTTTTTTTATTCTACATACCCAACAATAAAAAAAAACTCTCACGTATTCGTCACTCAAGTCTGAACAGGACCATACATCACTGATATTGAGTAATGTCAAGGATGCGTGGATGTCCAGGCGTGGGTACAAATAAAGTGGGTGAGTTGCTTGCTTGGTTATGCATTTCGAGCGTTGGGTTTTAGAAGGATTCAAGCAAAAAACGTGATAGTTCTAAGGTTTGGTTGATAGTAATCCGCGAGAAAAAGTTTTTATACCAAAGTTTTTAAGTTTCATGTGAAGTAAAAAAAGGGGAGAGAGTAAAGAAAATACATATATCAGTTGGGTATATAATTATTACTGTTTGGTTGTCATTTGCTAACCTTGGCAGGAAAAAGGAAGCTTGTGACTAATTCGCCGTCACATAAGCTCAAAAGTCGAGAGCGTGGATGTACGTTCTTGCCGTACGTTTTCTTTCCTTTTTTTATTTTTTCTCTTTTATCTGCTTATGGTTTAATGTTTATGAGCGTTCGCTGCCTGCTTAGTCTTTTTTTGGTTTTATGATATTTGAATTTGTTATTGATGTGTTCTATGTGATGAACGAGTTGTGATCTTTGTTTGTGGTGAATCATTGTGAAATCATTGTTTCTGAGTGATCTTATTAGTATATCAGTAATCACATTGTTGATTTCTAAAGTTTTAAAATTATTTTCTTTGATTATCATCTGCCTAAGTATAAGGTTTAGGTCTGTTATGAGCTCTGAGTGAGATAAAGGTTGCGTGTGCATCTAGTTTAATAGGAAAGTAGAAGGAGGTTTTAAGATTTATTCCGAGAAAAAGCGTTGTATGTTTTTCTGTCAGTCAAAGATTTATGGGAATAAATGTTTGTAACTTCTCTTTGCTGTATGATTCTCATTTTTTTATGAGGTGTGGGTTCTCAATTAGGATGTTCGGGTAGGCTGCATTTGGTGTTCCAATTTAGACATCCGTGAGTGCCCTTTTCAGGCGGAATCCTTGCTTAAACCACTAGACAGGAAAATGTATCAGCTAGAGTGTTAGGAACCATTCACGTAAGTTCAGTTTTGGATAGTTAGATTTGCTAAAATAAGCCCACTACGATCCTGTAAGACTAGTAAACCCTGAGTTTTGTTCTGAGTATGATTATCTGATACGTCTGCAATATTGTAAGTGAAACCTATCTGCTTACTTTTTCTTATTGTGTATTACGGTTTGTGTTCACGTGGTCTAAATTTGGTGCTTGCTGCGTGTCTGTATAGTCAGTTTGACTCCACTTGCAAAACGCAAGTGAGGGTGCCCCCCTTGTTCTATAATATATTAACAACAAACCATAACGAACACAAGGAGTAAGGTGTAGAGTACTTGTAGGTTTCTACGTAATCTGACTACACTTGCGGCATGATTCAGTAAGATCGTGTTTGTATTTGTATTTTGGACTTGGAGTTTGTAACTGTGAGCAAGAACTAAGATTCAAAATAGAAAGAGTGAGCTGTGTAATCTTGGGGTTTGAGAATCTAATTTGAGCTTTAATTTGAGTGTAATTCACATTATGTTGTGTTTGGGAGGTGGCAAAATACTGTTAACATAAGTGGAAAAAGAAATAAAAAAAAAGTGTTTAAAAAAATTAGGGTTACGCCAGCCTCGAACCCACGACCACTCGCTCAACAACACAACGCGTTAACCAACTCTGCCCTTGGGTCTTTTACTGACCAAGGTGCATTTGTTAATTATTTAAGGACTAAATTTTCTTGGCTTTTTAAATCGATCAGCTTATAATTAAGCTTTTTTTCAGCTTATTTAGTTAGGTTTTAGACTTATTTCTATTTTTCTTTTGTTACTGATAGAATTTAGGAATTTTTTGGTTCAAGAAAATTATTTTTCACGTTTTCCAATCATTTTTTACAATTATTTTATTATCCGTATCTTATAAATTTGTTTAAAAATAGTATATTTAGTTTTAAAAATTTTCAAAAATAGTTTTTAGGTTTTATTTAGTTAACTTGAGGTTTACAATCAATTAAATTTTCATTTTATTTAATTTAAAATTTTATTTAATTTTAAGGTTTTTTAATTAACTTTAAAAATAATATAAAATTATTAATTAGGTTTTAGACTTTTTGGTTTTCAAATTTGTAATCCTCATATTTTTATTTAGTTAGGTTTAAAATTTGATAATTTTTAGAGCACTTTTTCGTTTTGTCGAATTTTACGATTTTACGTTTTTTACGTCGTAGGGTAATTTTTAGCGTGATTCGTCTTTTTCTTTCTTCTTTCTCATCAATATAATCACAAACCATTAATCAATTCTTAACACAACGCACTTGCCTCCTTGAGAACGATCCCACACAAAGGGTCATAAGTGCTTTCGTTTTCCTTACGCTCTTTTTCCTAAAAGACGTATTTCACTCAACATCAACTATCAATTTTGTTCTCTTGTTGTAAACTCTATATCCCTTAGACTGAGTTGCATATCCCACTAGAATACATGCATCACCTTTCTCTTTCATCTTATCCAATTTTTCACCATCTCGTATAATGTAACAAGTACATACAAAAACGTAAAGGTGTTTGAGTGAAGGTTTTCGATCATGAATTATGTGATATGGTGTCTTTTCGTGTCTTGGAATAATTAAGGATCGGTTTTGTGTGTAGCATGCGGTTGACACGGCTTCGTCCCAAAAGTATAGTGGAAGTTTTGAAGCAGATAATAGTGTTCGAGCAGCCTCAACTAAATTACGGTTTCTTCTTTCAAAAACGTCGTTTTGTTCAGGTGTTCGAGCAATAGATGTTTCATGTTCAATTCCTTCGGCTTCAAAATAGTTTCTCAGTGTTCAATTCAAAAGTTATGTGCCTCTGTCAGTACGAACCACTTCTACTTGAGCTTGAAGACCACGTTGTATCAGTTTAAGGAAGTTGATGAGAACTTTGGGTGTTTCATCCTTGGACCTCAAGAAGTGAGTCCATGTGTACCTTGAGTAGTCATCGACAATTACTAGAATATATTTCTTCCCATTCATACTTTGAACACGCATAGGGCCACACAAGTCCATATGGAGAAGATCTAACCGTCCTTTGGAGCTTGGTGTAGTCTTTGTCTTGAAGCTACTTCGTTTAGCTTTACAAAGCTCACAAGAGGAACAAAGATGATCTTTGAAGAATTTCAAACTTGGAAAGCCTCTCACTATATCATTCTTGCAAAGAAAGTTGATGGTATCAAAATTGAGATGAGATAAACGTTGAAGCCATAACCATGCCTGAGTCGTTAAAGCTTTAGCCATGAAGCAAATTGGAGTTGAAGAAGTTGTGTCTTGAAGTGAAATTGTGTAAACATCGGTACCCCGTGAACCGGTGAGTAAATCATTTCCATCATAATCACGAACAAAACATGTCTTCTTTCTAAAAGCAACTTCCAAATCTGCATCACAGAATTGACCAACCGAGAAAAGATTGTGATTGAGCCCTTCGACGTAGTATACCCTTTTGATATTTATATTCCACTGAACCAAATCTACATATCCTAGGATCGGTGCAAATTGATCGTTTCTGAATCGGACCGTATCCAAGAACTTCTCCACGAAGTTAATTAGAAGCTTGAGATTCTCCGTCATGTGCTTCGTGCATCTGGAGTCCAGTATGAAGAGAATTATTTGTATCACCTGCAGAAGAGTTAGAACACGATGGAGCCTTTGCTAAATTGGATACCACATAAGTTGTGATTTCAGATTCATTAGTGTCCTTAGCAACATTTGAAGGCATACTAACACTCGTTGTCACATTTTATGTCTTAACTTTAGGCATCCATTTATGTCCGGGAGGACATTAATTAGCAAACCACCATTTCCAAGACTTGCTAGCAGACTCATATAATTCCCTAATTCTGGTTCTAGGGTTCTTAGTGGTGGAGTCTGATGCAATACTTTGCTTAGTGGGGGTTGCACCAGAATAGTTCCCTTTGCGTTTGGGTTTACTAGCACTAACAGGCATCGCAACCTGCTTCTTAGTTCTAGTATCTATGCCTTTGACATTCTTCATAGCACACATAGAATGATTGGCATTAGCACATTTTCCACATTGGACACAAAAAAATTTCACATTCATAGCATTCAAATCATTCAAATCATCATTACACGCGATTACATGCTTTTTATTCTTAAAAAAATTAAGATTCCGAGGGTGTTCTTCTACTTCCTTCTTCTTCACTTGACTCTTGTGTTTCCATACCTTATCATTCACTTGAGTGCGCTTAAGTTGAGGCCGGCTAACACTAGCAGTGGAGACTACTCCTGTAGTAGAAGACACACGAGTATTAGTGTTTCTAGAAGTCTAAAGTGATTGACTAACTTTGTTTGTGGGTTTAGTGGTCATTCTATACATCCCTGGTTTAATCACATTATTGTGTTTAACGCTTGGTGTTATAGTATTCCTTATGGGTTGATTATGTGGTAACCTTTCCTTTCCATCCATCTTGAGGGCAAACACAGGTTTTGCAAATGAAGAATTTGAGAAAGCGGATGGTTTTCCCAAGATAGAGGATCTATTCACTTTAGAGGCATTGGGTTGTCTAACAACAGGTTTCTTAACATTAGGTTCCACAACTTTCCCACCCATCTTAGCAACGAGTTTCTGCAACTCTGCTCTTGCTATGTCTTTTTCTTGTAACTGAGCTTTCAAATCCGAAATATCAAGACTTTTTTTCGTTTAGTAATCGACATGACTCAGATAGTTTTACTTCCAAAGGTGTATCATTTGAAAAACTGCCAACTTTCTTTTGCAAAGCAAGTTCAAGTGAATGACAATGTTTTTGAAGATAATCATATCTATGTTGAAGTAACGAAAACTCTTTTTGGTCACCTTTATTCGAAATCTCAGTTTCAAGACGTTCACACTCTTTAACTTGATCAAGACATTTGCATGCAACATCAGAATATTCATCAATATCAACACAAGATGTAACATAAACACACATAATATCTTTGAGAGGCATTCTTGCAAGAGTAGATCATAGGATATAGAAAAATATCTCTTTCAAGTTGATGATCGTCAATTTCTTTTTCAAGAGATTCCACATATTTCAAATCGTCAAACATTTCTTGCTCTATTAAATTTTCAAATTTCAAAGCATGTTTCTTTGTTCTTTCCGCTAGAGGAATCAAAATAGTTTTCATAAGAACAGATATATCATGAGGAATTTTTTATCACCTTTCAAAAGTTCACGTTTTTTCCAGTCATCATCAACAACCTTTTTGAAATTTTCAATGTTTTTCTTGAGAATACTAAGTGTTTGCTTACTCTAGCTTAAAGAAGCTTGATGCGGCAAGTACCCGATATATTTTGAAACATTAGTTTTCTTAGTGGCAAAAATTTGTCTCCATTTAATTCTTATTTGTTCACATTCATAATATATTTGCTCACGAGACTGCTGTTTTTGTGGTTTGAAAATTTCATAAAGAATATTTTCATAAGCATAATTATATGGTTGCACAAAGTCTGTATTTACTAGTGATCTACTCTCTTCTTCAAAACATAGTGACTCATCACTAATAGGCCTAACAAGAAGACAATCAAGGTCGGTCCATTGTGACTCCTTAAGATAGAGTCGTGGGTTCTCAAATTGAGCTTGCTCGAGGTACTTACGACCAGCAAAACTAGCTTTACCCTTGAAAATCGAACGAGGTGCCAACATGCGCATGGTTTGAATAGATTGATTTGCTTTATAAATAATTTTCTTATAAAAATCAATTTGAACTTCAAGTTCCACGACTTTGTCGATGTCTTTTGCTTGTTTAATTTTGAAAGATTTTTGCAAGTTAGCAACCTCTTCCGTCTTCGCAGTGAATAGTTTAGTTTTATCCTCTTGAAGAAAACCAATCTTTTGAGTTAACTCATTCACTTTAGTGGTAGCAAGATAGTTTTTGTGTCGTTCCGTACATAAAGAAGTGTTATAATTACGTTTCTCTTATTCTAAAAGCTTAAGAGTTTCGTTGTATTTAGTTTCATAAACATCCTTTACAGTAGTAACAACAGCCCCTTTGTACCTTGCAATCTCTTTGTCCTTTTGAATAAGCTCATCTCTACAGCTTGCAAGAAGCGCTCTAGATTTTATGACTGCAACTTTGCTTTCTTTAAAATTTTGAATGAGCGTAGCGTTTGCCTTCTTTAATTGCTTTCGACTTTTTCTAGTTTCTTTGACATCTTTTTGTAAAGAAGCAATAAAGTGAGCAAGCGCAATACGCTCCTCATCATTATCATACTCATTTGCATGTTGATCATCCTCAGACTCATTATTGCACATGTCCGATGAATCAGGTGTGGTATTGCTATCAACCGTTTCCATCATACATGTGTTAGTAATGGCTTTGGGTAGCTCACAATGCTCATGAATATTACCAAACACATTATATTCCTCTTCAGTTTATACCTTATCGATTGGCTCAGTGTCAAAGATAGGACCATTGTCATCTTCAGTGACATTGAGAACTTCTTCAACCTTTTCCATGTACAACTAATGTGCGTCAAGTTCCTGGTCGGAGGCTTCATCATCAGTATCATCAAGCATTGCTCCTTCCTCAGCCGACAATTTAACCCCAGCTTTCATCTTCTTGCATAGGAGCATCTTTTCCTTATGATAGCCAGAGTCCCTAACCCGTTTCGGCTTCCTACATTCCTTTGCCATATGCCCATAGCCTTGACAATTAAAGCACCGAATCCCACTTTGCTGAACCACTTGAGTACCAACAGTTTCCTTATTCCCAGCAGCTGTAGCAATCCTTTGAGTATCATACCTAGTAGTTTGTCGATCATACCGTGCAGAACCCTCAACATGTGTTGGATTACGTCGATCATACCTAGGAGGACTTTCATCATGTTGACATGTGTCATACCTTCGAGGACTCTCAACATATTGGTTCCTTGTATTTGATGATGTTCAAAGATTGTTGTTGGTGGGTTTGAAGATTTTCTTGTAGGTCTTCATAATGAAAGCAATTTGTTGTTTCATCTACCTATCCTTCTAATCTAGTTCTTCGTCACTATCCTCTTCAGATGATGGCTCAGGTGATGGTGATGGTGCTCTTGGTTCTTTGTCTCGTGATCTTGTGGGAGCTGAATACTTAGATGAAGTGGATTATCTTAGTCATCAGGATGTAGTGGAGTACCTTGGTGAGGAGGATGTATTGGAGTATGACTTTGTAGCACGAGAGCGATGATCTTGGACGTGTTGAGTGGTAGACACCAAAGCAAGTGGATTAGCAGTCTTTGCTATCCTTTCAGCTCGAAGTTCATTCGCCTCATTCTGAAATTGTTTCAAAATGTCAAAGAGCATGTGATAGTTGACCTCGTCTAACTTACTATGTTGTTTAACCAAAGTTACAAACCGTGTCCACTCTGGTAGAAGTTGCTGTAGAAATTGCGCATTGACTTGCATGGTGGAGACTTGCAAATTGTTTCTTGTCATGTCATTCATCAGCTTGTAGAACCTTGAGTAATATGAATCAATTGATTCCCCATCCAATAAAGTAAACTTACCAAAGTTCCAGAACAAGTTAGTTTTGACATCTTGTTTGTTAAGTGATTCTCCTTGTTGCAAGCGTTCAATGGCAAACCACATTTCTTTTGCAGTAGAGCAGGCATCAACCGTTGAGTAAATATCATCCCCAATCCCATTGAGAATCAAATAGATTGCTTCTTTCTCTGCATCAATCCAAGCACTTTTCTCTTTGTAAGTGTTCTCATATGTTTCCTCATCAGAACCGGTCGTCGAGTCGGTTGCTGGAATTGTAGGAATGGTTATTGTAGTGAGAGTATAGGGTCCTTCTTTGATGCAACATAGAAGAACATCACCATTGGGTTTAGTGTCAAGATATCGAAGAAATCGTGATTGCCATTGTGCATATCGACCAGTCACAAGCATTGGTGGTTCTCTTTGTTACCCGCCACCATGATGTTGTTGTTTGTCACACGATACTCTTGAGAAGAATCCATTTCGAGAAACTTGAACTAGTTGAAGTGAAAACGGATCTTAAATAGATGTGTTGTGATTGTTGTTGTCGATGAAAAATGTAAAAATCGCCTAAAAATTGTCTTCACAAGAAACCAAAAATTCTAAGGCGAAAAATCACACGAAAATTTTCACTTTTGTAAAAACTTCTATTTTCGAAATATTGGTGTTTTTCGGAATAAGTGACTATTTTGGATAAACTGACAATTTTCGGATAAAAGACCTTTTTCGGAATGATGTTGGTTTTCGGATACAAATGATCTTCGGAATAAATACCTTTTTCGGATAAATAAGATGTTTTTCGGATAAACGTTAAGGTTCGGATAAAGTGCCCTTTTTCGGAATCTTTGTAATTTTCGGATAAAGTGCAACTTTCGGATAAGTGGAGATCTTCGGATAAAGTATGTTGGTTCGGATAAATTTTGTAATTTCGGAAAAATGCTCTATTTTCAGATAAATTAGATTCTTTGTAATAATCAGTTGTTTTCGGAAAAACTGTTTTTCGGATAAACGAATTTTTCGGATAAACTTCTATCTTCAGATAAAGTTGATTTGGATAAACTGCTATCTTCGGAATATCTAAAACCCTTTTCCGAAAATCAGTATTTCGGAATACCAAAACCCTTTTCCGAAACCTGCTTTTCGGAATAATCTGTTTGCCAACGTACCTACTGTTTTTCAAACCTAACCCCAAAAACAATCCAAACACCCAAAAACATGCGATTTTAACCACAAAAACTTAACCAAATCCTTACCAAATCTATGTAAGTGATTTATAGCAACATTTAAAACCCAGAAACACTAAAAAAAATAATTCGAGATGATTTTTAAAATAAATCAACCAAACCAATCACTAAAACCAACAACCAATCACTAATCTACCCCGTGGCGATTGATACCAAATGTTGTCCCATGTTATTTGATGATTAAAGATAGAAAATAGTTAAAAAAAGAGATAAATTTCTAGAGAGATAAAGTAGTGAGAGAAAGTAGAGAGATGATGGAGAAACTAGGTGAATATTAGATTAATAAATGAGAACTTTCCACCCTCCTAACATGCTAGGAGGGTGCTTATATATTCCACCCACATGCGGGCTTTCTATTGGACTATATTTTTTTTGGGTCGGGCTTGAATAAATGCTTAGTACCTTGAAAGAGGCCTTTTAAGCTAACCATCAAGCCCGTAATGTCACGACTAATTTAACTAACTGTTACAACGTTCTAATAAATATTAAAATAAAAACCTATGACCGAACATTCTTGTTTGACTCAACATTTTGAGGCTAACAAAGGTCTACACAAGTTCTTATACCCTAGGCTTGATCTAATCCTTCTTTGTGGTTCAAAATAGGTCACGACATACATATGATAAGAATGGTGATGTATAGCACCCTAGTAGGTGATGCACCTACTTGTCACCACTTCTAATATATCTTACAAGTTATAAATCTTAGGTTTTTGAATTTGGAATGGATGGAAAAGGTGTGACACCATAGGCGAATCCCACATCGACTGTGGCCAGGAGAGATCGATGGTTCATAAGATAACAACCGCCTTCTCATGACACAACGCGTTTTGTGGTCTACTGCACTTGTAACATCCCGCCTACTCAGACTACAATATTGTCCGCTTTTCCCGTAGGCTTACGGCTTTGCTTTGTGTCCCTCTTGTAAGTACTTCTCAGCTGGTCACCCAACCTAGTACTACTCTGACATGAGCACGCTTAACTACCAGTTCCTAAGAACCCTACTTGCAGTAGACCACAAAACGCGTTGTGTCATGAGAAGGCGATTGTTATCTTATGAACCATGGATCTCTCGTAGCCACAGCCGACGTGGGATTTGCCTAGGGTGTCACAATCACCCCTCCTTCGGGACTCATCGTCCTCGATGAGGTTTGCACCACCATCTCAAATAGCTCAAGAGTGGCTCTAATACCACTTGTAACATCCTGCCTACTCAGAATACAATATTGACCGCTTTGCCCGTAGGCTCCCGGCTTTGCTTTGTGGCCCTCTTGTAAGTACATCCCAGCTGGTCACCCAACCTAGTACTACTCTAACATAAGCACGCTTAACTGTCAGTTCCAAAGAACCCCACTTGCAGTAGACCACAAAACGCGTTGTGTCATGAGAAGGCGGTTGTTATCTTATGAACCATGGATCTCTCCTGGCCACAGCCAATGTGGGATTTGCCTAGGGTGTCACAAAAGGTTTAAAAATAAGTTTTGGATGCAAAATTTAAAACAAGATTCACTTTCTAGGGCTTGTAACTTATGGTTTGTATTTTTGGTGATTAGGGACTTATGAAAGTGATTAGTGAATGATTTAGGCTTAGTTAGGGTTTATAAATTCTATTTAAGAGATTTGGGTCCTTAGTTTGAAGTTTAACAAATGTTTAATGTGAAAATGGGATGTATACTTTTGTAGATTAGGGTTTTCTAATGATCTAGGGTTTAATCTTAGTAAATGTGATTATCCTCCTCTTAGCTACTGATGTAAACTTAATTTAGGTCACAGAAATTATGTCTTAAGTGTCCAAAGAGTTCTTACACTTGGTTTAAGGGTTTAGTTTAGGTAAACATGTCTAAAGAGTGAAAATACCTATTTCGACCTAATTTACAAGTCATGCATTGAAATCTTGTACCTTGTGCATTAGGGTACTTGTAAATTGTCTTAATATAATCTTACAATCTTAATGAAGTCCTATGAGTATTTGTAGACTTGTACTTAAAGAACTAGGTATGATTCCATGTAGATTTCTTAATATAAGGATTTCTATATCATTAAGCCTAATGACTTTCTATTTTGGGTAATTAGGGTTTATATCTTAATGTACACTTATTATAAGTCTTATATAGTATGTTTATGACTTCTATGGGTTCTACATTCTTAGTTTAGGGGTTTATATGGGTTGATCATATTCTAGGGTTATTTAAGTAAGCTTAAGGTTCTATGCTTTAAAAACTTGTTCTTTATGCATTAATAATTTGTAACATAGTTTAAGATAAATGTATGATTATATTATGATACTTAGTTGAGTTTTATAATTTGTTGCAAAATATTAGAGTCTAATTCATTATAGATTAGATTTTATATGCTAATCTTGGTTTTAGGTCATTTTCTTATAATTAGCTTGTGATTAGTGAATATTAGTGTTTTATGATTATTTGCGTTTTCTTTATATGGTAGATTAGAATTAGTGTAAAGTTTTTAATAATAGTAGGTAGTCATTTTGTTGTTATATTTCTTGAAATATTAGTTTATAAGGGATTTCTAGGATTTCTATGGGAATTTAGGGTATCCTTGTTGTATTTGTGTTGTTCTTATCCATTGTTTATACATATGATTACTTTTAAAACACAGACTTGATATATACATAGTGTTTACAACATATAGGCATATGTTGATGTGGCAATTGTGATAGTGAGATCCATAAGTCAGTCATATACAATAGTAAAAATGCAAAAATTTCTGAGTAAAATCAAATCTTTATTAATGAACATGGATATTATATTAGTCAAAACTACTGGATGTTATACAAACCGAGGTCACAAATCGTTGTTTGAAAAGAATTTTGGAACGTACGGTGGCAGAGCATCGAGCTTCTTGGTCGGATAAACTTGATTATGCATTGTGGGCTTTTCGAACCGCATTTAAGACACCTATAGGTTGCACCTTATCGTCTTGTATATGGAAAAGCATGCCACATACCTATTGAGTTGGAACACAAGGCCTCATGGGCATTGAAATGGGCTAACTTTGATCTTAACCAAGTCGGTTCACATAGGAAAGAACAACTCAATGAGATGAATGAGCTTAGAACCGATGCTTATAAGAATTCATTGCTAAAGGAAAGACTAAGCAATTCCATGATGCCAAGATTAAGAACCGTGAGTTAAAATTTGGAGAGTCGATTTTCCTCTATAACTTAGGGTTGAAACTTTTTGCGGGCAAGCTTAAGTCACGATGGACCGATCCATTCACTATAGCTCAAGTGTTTCCATATGGTATTATTGAGTTGTCTCAACCAAATGGCCCAAATTTTAAAGTGAATGGTCATCGTGTGAAGCATTATTTTGGGGAGGACATTTCCGTTGAAATGGTCCAAGAGACCCCCATTTTCCCCATGAATTAATTCATTGTGGGAAGAGTCGAGCTAGAGACTCCTTAAATCAAGCTTGAATAACTAGGTTAGATCATCTATAATAGAGTGTGGTAGGTGAGGATTAATAAACGGGTAATATAGTCGAGATGAAGTGTAGGGGGTGCCTATCTTTTGTCTTTTTGGTGTTTGTATGGTTGCTCTCTCTCTCATTTCATACTTGGAGCTTATGGAGGAGGCCCTCATATCGGGTTCACTTTGATACTTTTGTGATTCAAAATTAAATCTTAATAATGTCTAAAATGAATTCACTTGAGTAGACATTTTCGTAGCTCGAGTTAAACATAGTACGCAATTTCTTAAGTGTAGGGGAATTTACTCCAATACTCTTACACATTGAGGACAATGTTTATCTTAAGTGTAGGGGGTCTTCTATCGAAGTGACCTTACCTAGACCATTGCCTTTCCTTCATGATAATTGGGAAAATCAATTTTTCAAACATTTTTCAAACATTTTTCAAATTTTTGATCTACTTTGGCCACAAAAATATGCATTCATAATTTTTGTATAAATCATTTTTTTCATTTTCATAGTACATTTGCATTGTATATATATTTCTTCTTTAATTTTTCATCAAAAACTAATGAAGAAGAAAAAATATATAATAAACGATATAAATTTAGACGTCTTTGACATATTAGACCCGCCATGAATATTTTGACTCAACCCGAGTTTGCTTATCCAAGCTTACTCTAGCTGGTATCCTTAACCCTGTAAACCTCTATTGGTTTATTTGGCTAAGCATCCACGAGTCTCATTACTTGAGATTTTAAATTGTGGAGAACGAGAGATGATAGAGTTTGAAGTAAGTGTAAAGGGCTAGATAAACCTCATATTAATTACTTGTGTTTATTATATCCCCTTTCGTTACCTTTACTTTCTTGTCAACTCATGTATATATTGTTAATAAACAATCAAGAACGGTTTAGTCTCTTTCGCATTTTTTACTAATCATTCGTAGATGGTATAAGTACGTCTTAAGATTCTAAGTTAGAACATTTTATGTGTACTAGGCTTATGTCATGCTTAATACTTAGCGGGTGTTTTTGCTTTTAATTATTTTTCTGTTCATTGTGAGGAATCAAGAAAAATAAGAGCGGCTTATAAAAAAATGAGGGGCTAGAAAAGAAAAATATAAAAATAATTATACAAGACTCCCAAGAGGGGCAGTGTGGTGTTTAATATAGTAGATATTAAATTCCAATATTACTCTCACAAGGGTTGCGGGGATTTAATAGTTGCTCCAATCCAATATTACATTGATGGGTTGCGGGATTGAAGATCCAAGGTCTCAAAAAGTCGGCGGATATAAATTATTGCGTGAGTTTTATTTTTCTTTTCTTAGCGAGTTAATAGCTACTTATTAATGCATGACATAAGTTTCTTACACATAACGCGAATGAGTTATTATTTTCGGTCGGACTTATATTAATTGTGGGCGGTTTTTCAAGTAATGGATAAGATGGTTACTTAGGATTAAAATCGTGCTTCCTTATTTTTAGATTTTATATTTCTTATATTTCACGCCAAATAAAGACAAATTTGCTCAAAATCAATTTGATCAATTAAAACTAGATAGAGGAAAAATAAGTGGGGGTATAATGGTAACACAATTAATTTGTATGAATAAGTCGATGCACTTTCACTTATGAATAACAATGATCTCGTTTTTAAGCTTGGTATGGGGAAAGTGAAACTTGAGGATGATAAGTATTCATGGTACCAAAGCCCCAATCAAAGTCATTGATTTCTTTATGAGTTATTTCAATCAAAGTATTTCAAGAAAATAAAAAATATATAAATAGAATAGTTTTACTTGCATTGCATTGTAAAAAATCAAGATCATGCATCATATAGTGTAGCATAGTGTAGAAGCATTTGATCTTGGCCAAGGTGGATTAATTATGTGAAAAATGTAATTTAGAGCTTTAAAATATTGCATTGCATGAGGCCATGGGAATGATCAAGTGTAGGGGATTTGATATGAGTGAAATCTCATATCAATTATAACAAATAAAACCCTAAAACACAAAGAAAAATACCAAGTTTAATGTGAAAAAGCATAATTATGTGGTATTCTTTGTTGTTTGTGATTTTGTAGGTAAAATGATACGATTTGGTGCAAACACGGATTTCAAGGCATAATTACGAAGAAAAAGACAAAAGAAGGACCTATTTTGACAAGTCTCTAAAGTTCAAGGACCTTACTTGACAATCTGCCAAAGATGAAGGACTTAAAGTGACAATTCAACAAATTCAAAGAGCTTATGATGCAAGTCAACCAAATTCAAAGGGTCAAAGTTGTTCAAACTCCAAGTCAACGGGCTGAAGATATCAAGTTTATAAAGTTTCCATGCTAAAACAATAATCTGCCAAAGCTGAGGGGTTAAATCTGCCAAAAGGGAAACTTGATCCGTGTGATATATTCCTAGCCAATGAGAAGCCAAGAAAGCATGCACTCGGATTGCCAACTAGTGCTCAATTAATGAGGATAGATAAATATCTCCACAGTACTCCCACTCACAAACATTAACCAATCATAAATCAAGTTTCGAATAATGATCCGTGTGCTCTTGTAACATCCAATACTATCACGCCACGTGTTCAACTCTAGCCCAAAACGTGAATCAAGCTAGAGGCAATATCAAGAAAAGTTTTCAACATGAAAAGTGATCGTGAAAGAGTGACGAGCACAACCCAACAACTTAATTAACCTGACATCAAGTGAATCAAATTCCCCCAATTTCATCAAGAACACTTTACCAGAATTTGACATGTGGAGGAATGCAATTGAAGGAGACATGTCATCACACCTCACCTCAGCTTTACTTTTGTCTATAAATACTAGTTGTTAGCTCATTTGTAAACATGTAGCAAGTGTGTGAAAAACACATACTTAGTAAAATTCTCCCAATTTACTTTCTTTTCATACCTAGCAGCTTTAGAGTGATTGACAACCACTCTAAAAGTCTGTTATAGTTAGTTGTAACAGAATTACAAACTTTCCTCCATTAATGAACAATCACATTTCACTTTATTCTTATTCTACTCTACTATTCCTACTTTTCATATCCTCATTGCTTGGATTCTGTTATTCATAATTGAATAACACACTTGAGTTTATGTTTGGAGAAGCTATCTTGTTCAGACGTTGCAGTTTATAGCTTACATAACCAGTTCTAGCCATAGTTCAAGTTCAGACAGTAGCAGATTGAATGGTGATGATTCAAGGTGTTTGATGTTGATTTGTTGATTGATGATAGTTGATTAGGTGTTGATAGGTTCATAAGAAAGTTCAACACTTGCTTCTCCATCAAAAGAGGCTTCAAGGCTAAAAAGTGCATAATTATGTTTTACTTTTCCTTTAGAAAAGCTTAAACAGGCTCATTTCTATTTCATGGTATAAATTTACTTGAAATGCAAGTTACTTGTTCCTTTAGACCTATTTGATCTGTTTGAGTAGTTTTAATATTGTTCATTTAGCTTAATCTGTTTTACATTGCTTAAAATTCTATTTCAGTCCTTATGTGGTGTTTGGTTTATCTGATATCTTTTGATTCAGCAAGTGGTTTGGAGTAATACTTTTTTTATACACTCAAAAACTGGTTTAAGGCACTTGTTCAAGTTTTCAAAGTCAAACATAAGGTCAAACAGGCAAATGATCGTAAAACTCTTTGGGTCAGTCTTTCATACTCAAAATAACCAATTTCAAACCATCACTACTTGCTCAATTCTTGGAGTTAGAGCCTGATTTTTGGCTTGTTGGATAGCTTAACATACCAGCTTTTAGAACCTAGCAAGTTTATAATTTGTAGTTCACTGTAGAATAAGCTACAAGGCCTTAAAACTCTCTGTGATAAAAGCTTATAACTGTGAAGAGCTATTTTCATTTCCCATTGATTCTCTTCACAAAAGTTGCCATTTTATTTCACAAAACAGTTATAAAAGTGTTCAAAAATAGATTTAAGCTTGGTCAAACTTTAGTCATAGAAAGTCAACCTTGGTCAACATAAGCCAGTTTTAGCTTATTTCACTTTTTGGCTTATTCTATGGATGAAAATTAGATTTTCTTGGACAAGTGTAATTGTTTTGAGCTTATACATGATTCTTGTTAGTTTGAGCTCAAGTGCTTATCGAGAAGTGCTTATCTCTTAAACTTGGCTTATTGAAAATAACTTATTTCAGCTTTAGACCAACCTAGCTTATTTCCTTAATATTGTCTAGCTTATTTTGAATTCTAAATCATTTGAACCTGGTTTCAGCTAAAATGATAAGCTATAACTCTAGATATAGCTTATTAAAGGTTTAGCCCGTTTTTTACTTAACAAGTTTTTAAAATTGCAATATAGTCCCTGGTTTTGTTAAGCTTGCTATTTTGTTAGAAATTAGTTATAACTAATTAGGGTTTGCAGAATAGTCCTTGGAATTTGTTAGGTTTGTTATAGTTAGTTGTTTGTTTGTTATATTTGTTACATTTGGCATTTAGTTTACACAATTTACATTTTCAGTCCTTTTAGTTTACAAATTTACATTTTTAGCACTTTAACTTTTTGGACTTTACATTTTTAGCATTTATTACATAATTGTGCATTGTTGACTTGTACTTTGTGCTTACTAAGTGGTATGTGCAATTTGTTTTTAGCATAGTATGGATACGTAGATGATAATTGTAAAACCCGCATATAAATACCATGAACAGTACACCACGTAAACATGCGAACTAATTAAAACTTTCAATTTATGTTATGTACACGTGTCACAAATATTAATTACGTTAAATTACGTATATATAAAAACACACGATCAATATTATGTATAATAATTATAATCACGAACATTTGAACACGATCATTTAAACTACGTAAAACATTTATAAACACGATAATTATTACATATAATAATTATAACACGAATATTAAACCACGACATACACGAAGTATAATTAACACGAGTATTAAAACATGAACTAACACATACATGTAAAACACTAATGAACACGAGTAATATTAATCATGAAAAAGGCCGGGTTTGCCTTTTTGGGCTTGGTGGTACGCGGCAACAAGGGAGGGAATGTGGCCCAGCCCACTTTGAAAATTAACTAGTAAATAAGTATCTTCAGGGGATTTTATCATAACAGAATTTTTAAGAAAAAAATAAAAACCCTAGCCCCTTTTATCCTCTAGCTGCGGCAACCACAACAACCACAGGGACGATTCTTTTCATTTTGATCTTGAGTTCATAAGTATACGTGTTCGTGTTCTATTACTTTTCCATTCACGCATTCGGTAAAAACATAAACCTTCATCTTTTTATTATTTTTATTTAATTATGTTCATGTGTGTTTGATGTATAAAAACATAATTAAAACATGTTAGTGAAAATAAATAAAACACGAATGGGTTTTGTTTGGGTTTGGTTTGGGTTCGACACACAAACAAGACCAGCCATGGTCTCGTCGCTGGCTTAGTTCACCAACCGAGACCCCAAGGGGCTCAGTGTGGTTGTTCCGTACAGCAAGGGGAAACCGAGACCCCCCATTCGGGGCTCGGTGGTGTTTTGGACAGAAAAGAAAACCCTGGCTTGCGTGGGGTGTGTTTGTTTTTTCGGGCAGCGACTCGAACCGAGATCCTAGGATCTCTGTGAGGTTGTGGCTCGGGCGGGGGCTCGGCAACGGGGACACAGCCTTTGGACTGTGGTACCCGATTGGTTTACGGTCACGGGTTTGGGTCCGGGAATTTTTGAAAACTAATATGCTCATGTAGTTAATTTAATTTACTTAAATACATGTATAATTAAATCAACATTTTAACTTAGGTTATTTTTATTTAATGAAATAAAACATGTATTACCTAAGTATTTGATTTGGGCTTTATTAAATTAAATCAAGACTTAGGTTTATTATTAAATAAAGGGTAAATTGCATAAAAGTGTACCCAACTTGTACTTAATTTGAATTTAATGTACTAAACTTTTTTTTCTCAATTAAATGTATCAAACTTTATTTTGATTGCAATGTAAGACCACTAGCAGGTTTCCAAGTCATTTAGTAAGTTACGAGCTTTTTGACCATCTTTTCTAATACCCGTCACGACCATTTTCATTTATCAACACAATGACCATAATCCACCACCCCACCTTTATTTATTGACACAATCCATGTAACACCCCATTTTGATAATGGAATGTCACGCGTAATTATGGCGTGTCATCAAAGCATACAAGGAAAAATGTCTAAACATTACATGACCATAAAAGGAAAATACCGGAATCAAACATCGGTAGTCCAAAAGTAAAGCTCATCACACACAAACATAAGTACTGTAAAGGAAAGGACTAAACAATGTCCATAGCAAGAGTATCAATGTAAAGATAATGCATAAAGTAAAGAAAGGCTAGAAAGCTTCCAGTCCATATGCACGTACGCTTAAAGTCTACGAGCGACCCTGAGTACCTGCCGTTTTAGGAACATAGAAAAGGAAAACGGCTGAGCAATACGCTCAGTGCACGGATGTACAATAAAGCATGAATAGGATAAGCATATAACATATAACAGCGGAAGAAACTAAGTCCCGAATAACCTGGTTAAGTCTTGGTAAAACTGGTTTTATAGTTTGAAAACCATTTGTTTATCTTATAAAAACTGTTTAGCATATTCTACCATTAGCCAATATAGGTCATGAAAATCCACCGTGCATGAATACATTGAGGGGTGACCTCATCATGAAAATTAGAGGGGCTGCCTCTATTTAATATACTGGTTTGGGTAGGAGGGATCAACTCCTTGTGAAGGATGCAAGGCACACACCACATTCACACTGAGTAATCTGCTGAAAAATATGTAACTAGGATGCACCCATACGCCCCACATGATAAATATAATAATATGGCCAAAAGCTGAATGGACGCCACGAGCAATCACTCCGCCGTGGTGAAGTCATAACATCAGTGCCTCTAATGTTATGGTTATGGTACCTCCATAACTAGGTGAAACTGGTCATGCATGTATATGGCTATAGTTATTCTAAATTAAACATAAGCAAATCAAACATATAAACTTATACTACGGGAAAACATTTGGCTGCATACGGGGAATCCTAATAAGGAAAGAATGTCCATACTAAATGGACGGGAATCCGTACCTTATGTCCAGTGAACGAAGAAGACGAACTGAGGAGAATCCTACTTCGGTATCACTAATGCTACATAAATACATACGTGAATAAGTATCTGATTACTAAATACGTAACTGGTTTTATATCATGTCTTAGCTTATTTTATACGTTCATGTCACGTTTTACTGTTTTAAGCCTTAAACTGTGTTTATCTTATATTCTGTCTATTCTGATTAAGTATTACTTGTATTTCATGTATTATTATACTTACTGTGTAATAATAAGTAACTTTCTAAAAATACCAGGTTTCCTAAAATAGAAAGTTTCTAAAAATAGAAAGTTACCAAAAATAGAAAGTTTCCAGAAATAGAAAGATTCCAAAAATAGAATTACTGTTAAAATAGATAAGTTTCTAAAAATAGAAAGTTTCCATTAATAGATTAGCTGCCTTGATTAAATAAGTTTCTAAGAATAGAAAGTTTCCATAAATAGATTAGCTGCCTGAATTAATAAGTTTCTAAAAATAGAAAGTTTCCATAATTAGATATAAGCTGGTTAAATAAGCTAAGTATATAAGCTTAAGTGTTTTCTGATTATTATTCTAAGTCATAATAATATAATGTATAGTTTATTAATTATTACATGTAATTTAAATAAACTATAGGTTAAAAGTATTTAATTAAATATATCATGTTTTTAATTAAATAAAGTTAAATACTTAGGTTAAAACATGTATTATTATTTATTAATAGTATAACCTAAGTCATGTTAATTAATTAATTATAACCATGGTTTTTAAATAATTAGTTAATTATAAGTCTAGAAAGATATAAATACTTAGGTTAATAATTTCATGATCTAATAATTAAGTTATAACCTAAGTCATGTTTTATTAAATTAATCATATCATATTTTATTAATTTAATTTATAACATATGATTATTAAAAACATCACATTTACATAAACCATGAACCGGATCGTGACTAGTAACCATGAACCGGACTCGAAATCAACTCAATACCCCGAACCACCTCGGGGTTTCCCCCTTGTTGCTGCTTCCGTGGGACCCACACTACCCAACCGGGACCATATGGTCTCGGTGGTGGTCTATAAGCCAAACCGAGACCCCCTTGGGGTTCGGTTTAGGCGTCGGCCAAACAAACACCCCTAAAAACATCCGTTTTGATTTACCCCATAACCAATTACATGTTTGATTTATTTTTCTTATTAGGTTTTTAAAAACATCATGTTCTTATTTAATTTTATTAAATCAAATCAAAAAGAAAAAGGATTAAAAAGGTATACCAAATGCGTGGATCTAACGAGGATGAACACACACGAACACACGTACAAGATTCAAGATCAAAATCAAACGAACACCCCCTTTTCTTGTGTTGTATGCGGCGGCCAAAGAGGACAAGAAGGAAAAAGCCAAAAATCTTTTTAGGGTTTTTAATGTTTTTATTGTAAAGTGAAAAATAAAACAAGATTTCACATTAACCCTTGTTAGTTAAAAATTTAGATGGGCTTGGCCCATCTTTTCGTGTAGCCGCGGTTAAGGGGGCCCCACATGGGGTACCCGTACCGTTTTCCGTGTCTCGATATTTAAGTGTTCGTTCATGTTTATTTGTGTTTGTGTTTTATGTGTTCTCGTTAAATATTAACCGTGACTTAATATATTTATTCGTGCTCGTAATATATATATATATATATATATATATATATATATATATATATATATATATATATATATATATATATATATATATATATATATATATATATATATATATATATATATATATATATATATATATATATATATATATATATATATATATATATATATTAGTTCGTGATTTAATTACGTTCAAGATTTCATGATCACATGCTCGTGATTAATTGTTGTGTGTTCGTACGTAATAAATACTTATCGTGTTCTAACACGTACATAATACGTAAAATTCTAACACGTGAACGTAATCATACTATAATAGTAAAGTTTTAATCTAGTACGTACGATCTTAAGGGTACTATTCATGGTAAAAGCATGCGGGTTTTACAACTCTTCCCCCCTAAAAAGAATAATTTGTCCCCGAATTATAGATAAAGTAAACTGGAAAAGAAGAACATACCCGAATTCAAAATATGAAATGAGGGTAAGAAGCCTGGATAGACTCCTCTGTTTCCCAAGTGGCTTCCCGCTCGGTATGATCCCTCCAAAGGATTTTTACGAATGGAATCGTCTTCCTTCTCATGACTCGTTCTTGGTTCTTCTATGAAAGTGAGGTCTTCACGTATCTGTTGCAGTGGATACTGAACCATGTGAAGGGGATGATACTGGTACCCTCTCAGTAAGGACACATGAAACACATTGTGTACATGCGAAAGCTATGGAGGTAACGCTAACCGGTAAGATACTTCACCGACTCGTTCAATGATATCAAATGGTCCGATGAAACAAGGACTGAGCTTCCCTTTAATCCCGAAGCGTCTAACACCACGTGCCGGCGAAACCTTAAGGAAGACGTGACCTCCTACGTTAAAATCTATGTCCCTACGATGCTTATCGGCGTAACTCTTCTTACGTGACCGTGCTTTCTAAAGTTTCTACTTAGCTACTGTGATCTTTTCATTGGTCATCTCTATGATTTCTGGTCCTTCAAGTGTTCGCTCGCCAACCTGATCCCAGCAGATTGGGGCGCGACACTTTCTGCCATACAACATCTCGAAAGGAGCACACTTGATACTTGCGTGCCAACTGTTGTTGTATGCAAACTCCACCAAACATATATAATCGTCCCAATCACCTGTCCATTCCAACGCACATGACGTCAACATGTCTTCCAATATCTGAGTCGTTTGCTCCAACTGTCCATCCGTTTGAGGATGAAAAGCCGTGCTAAGCTTAAGTTGTGTACCCCAAGCTTTCTACAGACTCTTCCAAAATCGCGAAGTGAAACGAGGATCTCTGTCTGAGGCGATGCTGGATGGATCACCAAGGAGTCTCATGATCTCTCTTCTATACGTTTGGGCGAGTTTACTTACCGGATCTTCCTTGCGGATCGGTAAGAAATGAGCTGATTTGGTAAGTCGATCTACGATAACCCAAATTGCATCGTGCTTCCTCTTGGTAGGCGGAAGACCAGTAACAAAATCCATGGTGATTTCGTCCCACTTCCACTCTGGAATATCTAATGATTGAAGGAGACCGCCAGATCGTTGATGCTCGATCTTAACCTGCTGGCAGGTAAGACATTTGGAGACGTAAGTGGCAACATCTTGTTTCATACCACTCCACCAAAAGTATTGCTTGATGTCATGGTACATCTTAGTCGAACCAGGATGTATAGAGAATGGGGAGTTATGAGCTTTAGCTAACAAGGCTTCCCGGAGTTCTTGGTTATCAGGAACTGTGACACCCTAGAATCGAGGTCATTAACGATACCCTAAATTACGCTAATTTTTGAAATTTTTAATAAATTATAATTTCTATACTTATAAGTATTTTGGTTAAAGCCGATGTTCGAGGTTATAATTTTTACGATTGACGTTTTAAGAAGGACGATGACGATTACGATCCCGAGGGATGCCCAATTTTATATAATTATTGACGATTTATCGATAATGTAATTTTTCGAGAATTTTACTTACGGTTCGTGTTAAGTTGAGTCGGGTGAGTTTTATAGCCTTCCGAGTACATTTAAAGTATCCCAAAAATATTTTGGAGCGTTCGGGAAGATTTCCGACTCCCGTAAAATTTTCAAAATTGACAAATGAGTCGAACCCGCAAAGTTTTGAGGACGTTTTCCATTTAAGGCCAAAAGAAACTAAATATTGCAAAAAGGCCCCTCCCAACCCACCAAAAAGGGCAAAAATCACACAAACACAAACACATACAATATTTTCACCAAAAATCAAACTCTCTCTCCTTCCTTGCTCTCTAAAGCCGACGGACACCCCCAAACCACCAAGAAATCCACCAAAAATCTTTTTCCACTTGATTTTCATAAAAACCAAGGTTAGACCACATCTAATTTGGTCATTCCCCACATTTTCATGTGCTCAAATCCCACATGCACTAACAAAAAATTTCCAAGATTTTTCAAGATGATCCAAATTCGTTTTTGTGGCTAAATGTGCTAATGCATGTTGATTTTATGAGTTATGGATGCATAAACACCAAGAAAACCCACCAAAATCAATTTGGTTGTGGTGATTGGGGCACCCAAACCCCACGGCAATGGGGGTGTTTGGGGAGCCATGGTGGTTGTTGATTTTGAGTGTTGTTCTTATGTTTGGTTTATTGTTTTAGGATGTTTTACATAGGTTTATTTAGTTGCATGTTCATTTCTTTGAATTTTTGATTTTGAGATTGGTTGATCAATAGGGGTAGGACTGAAATTTGGTGTTAGGATATGTTTGGGAAGGCTTAGGATGATGTTTAGTGGTGGTTAGAAGGTTTGGAATCGAGTCTAAGTGCGTTTTTGGTATGGTCATTTTTAGGCAGAAACTTTAGGTCCATTTCATAAAAATGATTTTTTTCCAGGTCTTGAAAACTAAATGTAGTTATAGAGGGTCTTCCTAGCTTTAATTTGGTATAAGGTAGAGCCCGTGACTCAAAACGAGCTAAAAGTTATGGCATTTTAAAGATCGAGTACCGGGAGACGAGGACTTGCATAATCCGAATTTGTGCAAAGTTTTAGTCAAGTCCCGAGGGTCACAAGTATAAATTGGTAAATGGTCAAGGGTCAAAATTTGGTCCCTAACCTGTGTAAATGGGTCTATATGTTGACTTAGGTGTCAAAGAAGTCAAAGGTATTTTTCATATAGGTCAAAGAGGTCAAAATTGGTCGAAGCGCAATTTCAGCCCGTAAAATGTAGTCGTAGAAAAGCGTCGAGTAACGGGTCGTAAAAGTAAAAACTTTTATTGGGCTTAAAAACATGTTATCTACAGGTCTTATAGGATTTTTGGAAATTTTGTCAAATTTTATAAGTGTGGTTAAACAAGGTAAAACAGCCCGTACTTTAGTCAAGTACCGGCGAGAATGAGTAAAAATGGACAACGTAGGTAATAAGAACGAATGGTATAAAATGAGTGATGATTGTTGTTTTTGTTTTTGGCGTGAGTTATACTTGTCCTAAGTGACTAGTATATATGTATTTTATACAGTACCGTAAAGTATTTAAAATGAGATTACTCATTACGCGTTATTTGTGATAGGTGTTGAATTAACCGGGCATCCGTTTCGTCGTCAGTGATCATCCCTCGAACTACCGACTACTTAAGATATAAGGTGTGAATTTATAGCCTCGCTTATATTAATTTCAAATTGTTTTACCCGCGAGGGAAATGCATGCTAGTTTTTAAAAGGAACGTATATCATGAATGATTGTTAGACCCGAAAGTTGCCTTAGAAATTGTGTTGAGTACCAAAGTTGCAAAAGTCCCTAAAATCATGAACTATTAACTATTGTCCTGCCCTCGAGTAGGGGGAAATAGCCGCTTATGCAATTTGTAGTACTACGGGGTTAACGACCCAATGCTAGCCGAGAAGCTGTACTTATAGTAAGTTCTGCGGTAGATTATTTTGTATGAGAAATAAGGTATAATTGCAAATGATGCCTTTAGAAGGGGCACTGGTTTCATCTGAATCACGCCGGTATTTATTACGCGGGTGATTGAGTTAACGGATTAGTGTCATGAGCTTAAACACAATTGTCAGTATCCTGATTATAGTTTGTTTGATCGATAAGACTATAAATGATCACGAATGGTTTTTATTATATATACGTTCAAATGGATTGAAAAACCTATGAATTCCACTCAACGTTTTCGTTGACCAAATTTTTGGCATGTGTTTCAGGTAACCGCTGAGGTGTAGGATGGAGCATGCATGGGATGGATGTTGTGTGTACGGCTTGGAGTCCGCTTGTTTTTCCCTCCTTTTCTACTTAAACATTTTTAAGTTTAATGTCATGTTGTTGTAAACTGAAATTCTTGGGTTGAGATTCATGGGGACCGAAAACGCTAAACTCTGTGTACTATTTGGGGTTGGAAAAACTGTGGACACGTATCATCTAACAATTTTAAATTTCAAGTTTTAAGTTGACGTCTTTTTAGCGTCGTTTGATATACCTTGTGTACAATGAATACTATGTAGCACCCATTGTTGTAGTTCCGCTGCGCATAGCAATTGTGGGGGTGTTACAGATTGGTATCAAAGCCACGAGTTATAGAGAACTAGGTCGTTTATGAAAATCCTAAACTATAACTTTTGGTGTCGTAAGAAAGGGTCCAAGCACACACAACTATCCTGCATGGCTCCGGTAAGATTTATTGTTGTATTTATGGCATTTGACGTATACTTTTGAGTAAAGTATATATGTGGGTAATTATTACATAAGTATGGAATTACTATATGTAGACGTTGAATTTTACGTGAAATATCCGACATCGTAATTTTTGTATTAATCATGCATGAGCATCATATTATTACATTTCGGGCATATGTACCACCTTTGCATTGCATTTGCATGCATATATTTATAATTATTGTATAATTACTTATGTACCCTCCGAAATTCGCTGTTATTGCAGGAATGGCCGAGGTACCGCCTAACGATAACGGAAACGATTACGTCGTAGGTCACAAAGGGGGACCGTTTCCTCCGAACCCGCCGGACAATAATAATGGATGGATCGCTCCAGAAGACGAAATAGGGCCGGAAAACGACAATGGCGAAAGTGAGGTGGATAATTTCAGCATGAGTAGTGACGAGAGTGAGGATTCTGAGGAAGAACCCGAGGAGCTAATGGATGATGGCATTCCCGAGGATGCCGTAGGCCAGACCGAACCCGATTTGTTTCAATCCCCGAATTCGCCGAAGGGTTATGAGGTACCACCGACCGGTCGTTATGAGCAGCAACCCTTTAATCGCCCGATGGAAAATTGTAAGGATTATTTGAGAACCGTGCCACGATTGGTTAGAGTAAGTAATGGGAGCAGTGGAGAGTCCAGCAAGTCATCCAAGTCGCCATCGATTCATGAGAATATTGCAAGGGTCTACTTTCCGAGACCGAGACACTACTGGGATCCCGCAGGTCGTTTGGGGAGGATGGAAAGGTTGATGTATGAGCGGTTTGTAGTTGAGAATAGGGTGATTAAGAAGTTTGATAAGACTGAAAGGGAACACCAAAGACTGTTGGAAAGGACGGCAAGAATTGAGTATGACGGGAATGTGAACAAAAGTGACATCAACAGTTTAAGATCAATGGTTGCAAATTTAAGTGCTAGTCTTGACCGTGTGAGGGAAGATCAGATGAGGTTGTCGAGGATGCAGAGTTGGGAGCATCGTGTGAGGGATTCATTGCCCCCGGATTGGAGATTCGTGGACGATTTGGAGATGGAGGCGAACGACTTCATGATTCAGCCGCCTACTGGAGGTGCTTGTATTACGGTGGGAAATCAGGTAGCGATTGAGTGTGGATCCACATCAGGGACGAAAAAGGAAACAGAATGTGGGCCGGATGAGAAAGGAAAAAGAAAAGTGGATGATGTGGATGAGGACGTTAGTGATGAGGAAACCGAGGAAGACGACGACGAGCCGCCATCCAAGAGGCCGTGTGGATCACCACATGCCTAGTTACTTGTTTTGTATTTTCTTTGATCATTGTAATAGAACTATTTTAGACCTTTGTATGATGGTATTATGATGAGAAACTCAAGTACTTGATGTTTTATGGTGAACGATTGTAGTGGCAATACTTGTCACGATTTTGGTTAATTATCAATACAATCTATGTTACCTTTCATGATCTGTGATATGTCTTAAATTTGATCTTTTGTGGTGTGAATTGATGAATATTAGTAACTCCGTAGTGATGTGTCGTTGTATGTATTTTATGTCTGGGAAACTTGATATGAATACTTACATTGTTTTTCTATTTTCCTTGTCTTGCAGAAAGAGATATTCGATAACACCATGCCTCCAAAGTTGACTGCCGATCGTGTTAACACCATGATTCAGGAAGCTATAGAAAATGCGTTGGAAGCGGACCGAGCTGGGAGAAATCAGGACCAGGGAAGGAACGCGGGGAGACAGCAAGCCCCGAGAGTGTGTACCTATTTTAGCTTTATGAAGTGCGGTCCCACGCAGTTCCGTGGAACGGGTGGAGCTTTAGAACTTAGACGATGGTTGGAAAAGGTTGAAAGTACGTTTGAAATCAGTGGTTGTGCAGAAGCAGATAAAGTGAAGTTTGCAGCTGCTACGTTTCTCGATGATGCGTTAAGTTGGTGGAATACCCAGGTAGCTACGGTTGGATTGGCTGTAGCGAATGCAAGGACGTGGAATGCGACAAAAGCTTTGTTGACTAAGAAGTTTTGCCCAGAGGAGGAATTGGGGCAATTGGAGGACGAATTGAGGCATTTGACCTTGAAGAATAACGATATAGCTGCTTACACCAGGAGATTCAATGAGTTAAGTCTTTTGTGTCCGGACATATTTGCCAATGATGCCAAGAAAATGAAGCAGTATATTAAGGGTTTATCTAGCAATATCAAAGGTGAAACAACTTCGTCAAAACCTGGAACGTTTGATGAAGCGGTTCAAATGGCTCACGCTTTGATGGACGTTAAGCTTCAGGACAAGCAGAACTACATTGCTGAAGGCAACAAAAGGAAATGGGAAGCGGCACAAAGTAACCAATCCCAAGGCCAGAACCGAGGTGGAAATCGAAACAACCATGGGCCGAACCGTAATCAGCAGTTTAATCAGAGAAGGAACGAAGGGATGAGGGCAGTGACGAACCCTAGAGGTGTGAAAGTGAACCCCCATTGTGGTAAGTGCAACTTGTATCATGTTGGAAATTGCCCGCCTGCATGCGGCAAGTGTGGAAAGGCAGGTCATAGGACATCTGGTTGTCGAACGGGAGGAGTAGCCACTGGGGCTAATGCTATTAGGATGAGGGGATGTTATAGTTGTGGAGAAAGGGGTCATGTGCAAGCGAATTGCCCAAAGACAGGAAACAGGCGGGGAGGTAATAATGCGGCTGCTGTGTATCAAGTGGGAACTGCTGATAAACCACAGGGTCCTAATGTGGTTACCGGTACGTTTTTGCTAGACGCTTGTTATGCTAGTATTTTATTTGATTCTGGCTCCGACAAGAGTTTTGTAGACGTTAGATTTAGTCGTCATATTGATAGAGAACCGGTGTTGTTAACGACTAGTTATAATGTTGAATTAGCCGATGGAAAAATTGTTAGCACAAATTCTATACTGAAAGGGTGTACCTTGAAGTTAGGAAATTACGCTTTTAAAATCGACTTGATGCCTATAGAGCTAGGATCGTTTGACGTGATTGTGGGAATGGATTGGCTAATGGCGCATAGTGCTACGATCGTCTGTGGTGAGAGATTGGTTCAGATTCCGCTGAGGAATAGGGTTTTGACGGTAAAGGGAGACGAATGCACTTCTCGTTTGAAGGTGATTTCGTGTTTGAAAATGATGAAGTACGTAGAGAGCGGATGCGATGTGTTTTTGGCACAGGTTTCGAGCGATGGTGATGTAGAGGCGAGGATCGAAGAGGTACCAGTTATTTGCGAGTATCCGGACGTTTTTCCAGACGAGTTGCCAGGTTTACCGCCTAACCGTGAGGTCGAGTTTCGAATTGATTTAGTGCCAGGAGCTGCGCCGGTTGCACGTGCACCTTATCGCTTAGCACCATCTGAGTTAAAGGAGTTAGCGGATCAATTGAAGGAATTGATGGACAAAGGATTTATTAGGCCGAGCTCATCACCTTGGGGAGCGCCAGTGTTGTTCGTAAAGAAGAAGGATGGTTCGTTTAGGATGTGTATCGACTATAGGGAACTCAATAAGCTGACGGTTAAGAATCGGTACCCATTGCCGAGGATTGACGATTTATTTGATCAATTGCAAGGTTCCAGTGTGTACTCAAAGATCGATTTAAGATCAGGGTATCATCAACTGCGTGTGAGAGAGGAGGATATTCCTGTAACTGCCTTTCGTACGCGGTATGGACACTTTGAATTTCGAGTGATGCCGTTTGGGTTGACGAACGCGCCTGGTGTATTCATGGACCTTATGAATCGCGTGTGCAAGCCGTATCTAGATAAGTTTGTTATTGTTTTCATCGATGATATACTTATTTACTCTAAGAGTAGGGAGGAGCACGAGAAGCACCTAAGAAAGATTTTGGAGTTGTTAAGAAAGGAGAAGCTGTATGCAAAATTCTCTAAGTGTGAGTTTTGGTTGGAATCCGTGCAGTTTCTAGGTCATGTGATTGATAGTGAGGGAGTCCGTGTAGATCCTGCTAAGGTAGAAGCAATCAGGGAATGGTCAGCACCGACGACGCCGACTGAAGTTCGACAATTTTTGGGTTTAGCTGGGTATTATAGAAGGTTTATCGAAGGATTTTCGTTGATTGCAAAACCATTGACGCGGCTTACCGAAAAGAATAGGGTGTATGAATGGGGAATTGAGGAAGAACTTGCTTTCGAAACGCTCAAGGATAAGTTATGTTCCGCACCGATTTTATCATTGCCTGAAGGAACCGAAGACTTCGTAGTGTATTGTGATGCGTCTCGTAAGGGTTATGGAGCGGTATTAATGCAACGTGAAAAGGTGATAGCTTACGCGTCGAGGCAATTAAGGAAGAATGAGGAGAACTACACGACGCACGATTTGGAATTAGGAGCGGTAGTTTTTGCGTTAAAGCTGTGGAGACACTATCTGTATGGGACAAAGTGTGTTGTATTCACTGACCACAAGAGTTTGCAGCACATTTTAGATCAAAAGGAGTTGAATATGCGACAAAGACGATGGGTTGAACTACTGAGTTATTATGATTGCGAAATTCGCTACCACCCTGGGAAGGCGAATGTTGTAGCGGACGCATTGAGTAGGAAGGAACGGGAGAAACCTTTGAGGGTTAGAGCTTTAGTGATGAGTGAGAGCGTTGACTTAACCGAAACCATACTGAAGGCTCAGGAGAGAGGATTAATGAAAGGGAATGTTGAAGCCGAAAACTTGGGACGAATGTTGAAACCTCTTTTCGTGATTAGGTCTGACGGACTGAGATATTTTGAGAATCGAATTTGGTTACCACTGTGTTCATCTGAGGAAGGAAAGCCTGGAGTTCGAGAATTGGTTATGAATGAGTCGCATAAGTCGAAGTATTCGATACATCCTGGATCGGATAAGATGTACCACGACCTGAAGAAAGTCTATTGGTGGCCGAATATGAAGGCAGATATTGCTCGTTACGTTAGTAAGTGTTTGACTTGCGCGAAGGTTCAGGCAGAACATAAGAAACCATCTGGATTGTTGGTACAACCGGAGATCCCAGAATGGAAATGGGAGAAAATCGCAATGGATTTCGTGACGGGTTTACCTAGGACTCCTAGTGGAAGCGATATGATATGGGTAATTGTGGATAGGTTGACGAAACCTGCTCATTTCTTACCTATGAAGAAGACGGACAGCATGGAAAAACTCGCCAGCGTGTACGTGAAGGAGATCGTCTGTAGACATGGAGTGCCGTTATCGATCATTTCGGATCGCGATAGTAGATTTACGTCGGAATTTTGGAAATCGCTTCAACGTGCGATGGGCACTGAGTTGAGTTTAAGCACGGCTTATCACCCGGAAACTGACGGCCAGAGTGAACGAACGATTCAAACGATGGAGGATATGCTCCGAGCATGCGTGATTGATTTTGGAGGAAGTTGGGAACGCCACTTGCCTCTGGTGGAATTTTCGTACAATAATAGTTATCATGCGAGTATCAAAGCAGCACCGTTCGAAGCATTGTATGGAAGGAAGTGTAGATCGCCTGTGTGTTGGAGTGAAGTAGGGGAAAGTCAATTGACTGGACCCGAAATGGTTTTAGAAACGACAGAGAAGATCGTGCAGATCAAGAACCGACTACTTGCTGCGAGAAGCCGACAGAAGAGTTATGCCGATAACCGAAGGAAACCGTTGGAGTTTGAAGTTGGAGATATGGTTATGCTCAAGGTATCGCCGTGGAAGGGTGTAATTCGTTTTGGAAAGAAAGGAAAGTTGAGTCCGAGGTATATTGGACCGTTTAAGATCGTTGAACGAATTGGACCAGTAGCGTACAAGTTAGAATTGCCGACCGAGCTTAGTGCTATTCATGACACGTTTCACGTATCGAACCTGAAGAAGAGTTTGGCGGACAAGGAATTGGTGATTCCTTTGGACGAGATTCGACTAGACGACAAAATGCACTTTGTGGAAGAACCTGTGGAAATTATGGACCGGGAGGTCAAGCGGTTGAAGCGTAGTAGGATTCCTATTGTGAAGGTCCGATGGAATTCTAAGCGTGGACCGGAATACACCTGGGAACGTGAGGACTTTTTCAAGGAAAGGTATCCTCATCTGTTCCAGTAAGACGAAATGTGAGTACAAGAAGAGGCGAGCGCCGGGACGTCGCTCTCTTTAAGGAGGGGTGGATGTGACACCCTGGAATCGAGGTCATTAACGATACCCTAAATTACGCTAATTTTTGAAATTTTTAATAAATTATAATTTCTATACATATAAGTATTTTGGTTAAAGCCGATGTTCGAGGTTATAATTTTTACGATTGACGTTTTAAGAAGGACGATGACGATTACGATCCCGAGGGATGCCCAATTTTATATAATTATTGACGATTTATCGATAATGTAATTTTTCGAGAATTTTACTTACGGTTCGTGTTAAGTTGAGTCGGGTGAGTTTTATAGCCTTCCGAGTACATTTAAAGTATCCCAAAAATATTTTGGAGCGTTCGGGAAGATTTCCGACTCCCGTAAAATTTTCAAAATTGACAAATGAGTCGAACCCGCAAAGTTTTGAGGACGTTTTCCATTTAAGGCCAAAAGAAACTAAATATTGCAAAAAGGCCCCTCCCAACCCACCAAAAAGGGCAAAAATCACACAAACACATACAATATTTTCACCAAAAATCAAACTCTCTCTCCCTCCTTGCTCTCTAAAGCCGACGGACACCCCCAAACCACCAAGAAATCCACCAAAAATCTTTTTCCACTTGATTTTCATAAAAACCAAGGTTAGACCACATCTAATTTGGTCATTCCCCACATTTTCATGTGCTCAAATCCCACATGCACTAACAAAAATTTTCCAAGATTTTTCAAGATGATCCAAATTCGTTTTTGTGGCTAAATGTGCTAATGCATGTTGATTTTATGAGTTATGGATGCATAAACACCAAGAAAACCCACCAAAATCAATTTGGTTGTGGTGATTGGGGCACCCAAACCCCACGGCAATGGGGGTGTTTGGGGAGCCATGGTGGTTGTTGATTTTGAGTGTTGTTCTTATGTTTGGTTTATTGTTTTAGGATGTTTTACATAGGTTTATTTAGTTGCATGTTCATTTCTTTGAATTTTTTATTTTGAGATTGGTTGATCAATAGGGGTAGGACTGAAATTTGGTGTTAGGATATGTTTGAGAAGGCTTAGGATGATGTTTAGTGGTGGTTAGAAGGTTTGGAATCGAGTCTAAGTGCGTTTTTGGTATGGTCATTTTTAGGCAGAAACTTTAGGTCCATTTCATAAAAATGATTTTTTTTCGAGGTCTTGAAAACTAAATGTAGTTATAGAGGGTCTTCCTAGCTTTAATTTGGTATAAGGTAGAGCCCGTGACTCAAAACGAGCTAAAAGTTATGGCATTTTAAAGATCGAGTACCGGGAGACGAGGACTTGCATAATCCGAATTTGTGCAAAGTTTTAGTCAAGTCCCGAGGGTCACAAGTATAAATTGGTAAATGGTCAAGGGTCAAAATTTGGTCCCTAACCTGTGTAAATGGGTCTATATGTTGACTTAGGTGTCAAAGAAGTCAAAGGTATTTTTCATATAGGTCAAAGAGGTCAAAATTGGTCGAAGCGCAATTTCAGCCCGTAAAATGTAGTCGTAGAAAAGCGTCGAGTAACGGGTCGTAAAAGTAAAAACTTTTATTGGGCTTAAAAACATGTTATCTACAGGTCTTATAGGATTTTTGGAAATTTTGTCAAATTTAATAAGTGTGGTTAAACAAGGTAAAACAGCCCGTACTTTAGTCAAGTACCGGCGAGAATGAGTAAAAATGGACAACGTAGGTAATAAGAACGAATGGTATAAAATGAGTGATGATTGTTGTTTTTGTTTTTGGCGTGAGTTATACTTGTCCTAAGTGACTAGTATATATGTATTTTATACAGTACCGTAAAGTATTTAAAATGAGATTACTCATTACGCGTTATTTGTGATAGGTGTTGAATTAACCGGGCATCCGTTTCGTCGTCAGTGATCATCCCTCGAACTACCGACTACTTAAGATATAAGGTGTGAATTTATAGCCTCGCTTATATTAATTTCAAATTGTTTTACCCGCGAGGGAAATGCATGCTAGTTTTTAAAAGGAACGTATATCATGAATGATTGTTAGACCCGAAAGTTGCCTTAGAAATTGTGTTGAGTACCAAAGTTGCAAAAGTCCCTAAAATCATGAACTATTAACTATTGTCCTGCCCTCGAGTAGGGGGAAATAGCCGCTTATGCAATTTGTAGTACTACGGGGTTAACGACCCAATGCTAGCCGAGAAGCTGTACTTATAGTAAGTTCTGCGGTAGATTATTTTGTATGAGAAATAAGGTATAATTGCAACTGATGCCTTTAGAAGGGGCACTGGTTTCATCTGAATCACGCCGGTATTTATTACGCGGGTGATTGAGTTAACGGATTAGTGTCATGAGCTTAAACACAATTGTCAGTATCCTGATTATAGTTTGTTTGATCGACAAGACTATAAATGATCACGAATGGTTTTTATTATATATACGTTCAAATGGATTGAAAAACCTATGAATTCCACTCAACGTTTTCGTTGACCAAATTTTTGGCATGTGTTTCAGGTAACCGCTGAGGTGTAGGATGGAGCATGCATGGGATGGATGTTGTGTGTACGGCTTGGAGTCCGCTTGTTTTTCCCTCCTTTTCTACTTAAACATTTTTAAGTTTAATGTCATGTTGTTGTAAACTGAAATTCTTGGGTTGAGATTCATGGGGACCGAAAACGCTAAACTCTGTGTACTATTTGGGGTTGGAAAAACTGTGGACACGTATCATCTAACAATTTTAAATTTCAAGTTTTAAGTTGACGTCTTTTTAGCGTCGTTTGATATACCTTGTGTGCAATGAATACTGTGTAGCACCCATTGTTGTAGTTCCGCTGCGCATAGCAATTGTGGGGGTGTTACAGGAACACAAAGTCTCGTGCCCTGCCATACGATACCATCTGCATCTACTCTGAATTCCGTCTGTTTCTCCAAATTCTGTACTATCGCCCAGATTTCTCCATCATCTTTCTGAGCTTCCTTGATCTTAGAGAGTAACTCGGGTTATACTCTAAGATTATCCCAGTAACCGTGTTGTCCACGTACCATGATCTCTATGTCTAGTCGCTCCAAGTGTCTTATGATTTCCTCCTCAATCTTAATGCCGTTGATCATTTTGGACTTCCTGCTAAGAGCATCTGCTACTACATTTGCCTTTCCGGTATGATACTGTAGATTAATGTCATAATCCCTCAACAGCTCTAACCATCTTCTTTGCCTCATGTTCAATTCACGTTGAGTGAAGATATACTTCAAGCTCTTGTGGTCCGTGAAAATGTCACATGATTCTCCATATAAGTAGTGCCTCCATATCTTCAATGCAAACACAACTGCGGCAAGTTCCAATTCATGCGTGGGGTAATTTTCTTCATAAGGCTTAGGCTGCCATGAAGCGTACGCGATCACTTTCCCATGTTGCATGAGAACACAGCCAAGTCCCTTCCCCGATGCATCACTGTAGATTTGAAATCCACCCGTACCAGATGGGAGCGTAAAAATAGGTGCAGATACTAGCTTCTTCTTCAGGTCTTCAAAGCTCTTCTCTCGTTCTTTAGTCTAGACGAATTTCTCCCCTTTCCGCATCAGTTTGGTCAATGGTAGTGCTAAGCGGGAAAAGTTCTCCATGAACCTACGGTAATAGCCAGCTAAGCCTAAGAAACTGCGGACTTCCGTCGTTGATGTCGGCCTCGGCCACTTAGTAATGGCCTCAACCTTCGCTGGATCCATAGTGATTCCTTCTGCTGATACAATGTGACCTAAGAATGCCACCTTGTCTAACCAGAACTCACACTTGTAGAATTTAGCATACAACTACTTTTGGCGAAGAATCTGTAGTACTGTACAAAGATGGTATTCGTGTTCCTCCTTGGACGTTGAGAAAATCAGGATGTCATCGATGAAGACAATGACGAACTTGTCCAGAAATTCATGGAAGATTCTGTTCATCAAGTCCATGAACACTGTTGGAGCATTTGTCAGGCCAAATGGCATAACTACAAACTCGTATTGGCCATAGCGGGTACGAAAAGCAGTCTTGGCAATGTCCTGCTCCTTAACCCGTAGCTGATGGTAGCCTGACCTAAGATCAATCTTGGAGAAGTGATTGGCCCCTTGGAGTTGATCAAACAGATTGTCTATATGAGGAAGTGGATACCTATTCCAGATAGTAATCTTGTTGAGCTCACGATAGTCGATGCAAAGACGCATACTTCCGTCCTTCTTCTTAACAAATAAGACCGATGCGCCCCATGGAGATGCGCTCGGTCGAATGAAGCCTCGTTCTAGAAGTTCTTGTAGTTGATCCTTCAGCTCCTTCAGCTCTATGGGAGCCATGCGATAAGGAGCCTTGGAGATTGGTTCAGCTCCTGGAATAAGCTCGATATTGAATTACACTTCTCGTGCAGGTGCTATGCCCGGAAGATCTTCTGGGAATACATCTTGGAATTCTGACACTATTGGTTCATCCTGAATTAATGGAGATTCAGCATCCATGTCGTGAACCGTAGCTAGATAACCCTCGCAGCCATGTGACAGTAGTGCAGGCGCTTGCAGGGTAGATATGATTTGTACAGACCGTCCAGGTACGAACCCGTTATGAATGTACTCTGGTGCTTTAACATCACCGAAGATAACTCGATATGAATGGCAATCTATGGTAGCATGATGCTTGGATAGCCAATCCATGCCCAAAATCATGTCGAAGTCATTCATGTCCAGCGGAAGTGCGTCAACAGGTCGAACCTTGATAGTCATAGAAATACGTCTTTTAGGAAAAAGAACGTAAATAGGGTAAGTATTAACGAGTGATTTAGGAAAACCACAAGTTATGACCCAATGAAGTGAGTTCGTTCTCGAGGAGGCTAGTGTGTTGTGTAATGAATTGATTAATGATGTTTGTGATTATTAACAAGAAGAAAAGAAATGAGAAAGGAAAGAAAAGACGGTTACGAAGACGAATTAAAACTAAGACGAAAAAGGCGTAAACGTAAAACCGTAAAACTACAAAAATTAAAATTTTAACCTAAAAATTCCTAAAAATTACTAAAAATCCACAATAAAATTATAAGAGTTTACAAAAAATCCAAACATGCTAAAACCTTTTAATTAATTAGTTAATGACTTTTTAATGCTAATTAAAGCCCTAAAAATCATAATTAATTATTAAAAAGCCCTAAACAAGATCTAATAGTTTGTAAACCTCAAAAATAACCTAATTAAGCTAAAAAGTATTTTTTTTTAAATTTTAAAACCTAATAAAACTATTTTTAAGCACTTAAAAACTATTAAAATCGATTAAAACTTAAATTAATTCTAGAAATTAATTGAAAAGTCCTAAAAAGATTTGGAAAGTGACAAAACTCCTAATTATGTGTCCTTAACCTAGGAAAAATGAAAAAAAAGTAGAAAAAACCAACTTTGAATTTTTAATAATAAAATAATAATCAAATAATCAAAAAAATAAAAAGTTTATAAAATAATTCTAAAACATTACCAAAAATCCTAAATAATGTAACTAAAACAAAAATGCAATCAAAAGTTCCTAAAACCTTTTTAATAATTTTATATTAAATTTTAAAGTTGTCTAAAAACCCTAAAATCAAATAAAATTAAAAATAAGACTTTTTGAAAACTTTTTGATATGTAAACCTCAAATTACTTAATTAAAACCTAAAAACTATTTTTTGAAAATTAAAACCTATTTTTACTATTTTTAAACTAATTAATAAAAAACGGCTAATTAAAAATGAATAAAAAATAAATAAATAAAAGGAAAAATTCAAACTTGTTTCAGAAAAATCCTAAATTGTATACTTAACCTAGGAAAAACGAAATGGAGCAAAATGGCTTAATGAATAAGCCAAAATGGCCCAAATAAGCTACGGCTTATATTAAATAAGCCATAACAAACACACCTTAAGTAAATATGGTTTGCAACCCTAGCAGTCAAAGACCCTAGGGCGCAATGGTAAGGTGTGAGTGTTGTGAGAGGAGTGGCGCAGGTTCGAGTCCTGGCCACGTCTTTTTTGTTTTATATTTTTTTTTCTTTTTTTAACTTTTTAAATCCAAACTTGTGACACTTTTTACTCACAAAACACAAACCAAAGCCAAATTCAATCCAGATTAAAGCAAGATGAACCAAAAAAACGTGCCCAGATTTCCTTTTATGAACACAAGGAAGAACAGATATCTTCACTTGTGAAATAATCAAGAGGAGCTTGATTGTGATGATTTTTGTGGATGATTTTGATGGGAAATGGCACCCTTGTACTCTTTGGAGTACAAGGAGTCAAGACAAACAGAAAACAAGCAAATTACACACAAGTATCAAGCACAAAAATCCACAACAAGTTCCTGTTATAGCATACACAAGTTTGGGGTATTTTGCTGATCTTCTAGGCTCAATGGTGAGATTTAAGGTCTCAAATCTTGCATACAAACTCCCTAGATGACAAGAAAACAATTCACAACCCTTAATTCCCCTAATATCTAACAGCTTACCAATTTTTATGCACCAATTTCAAGAAAAACAAGCAGATTTTAGGTTTGGCAGATTTATACTAACTTTTTCAAGTATTTATCACACAACTTGGTTTAAAACCTCACTAAACAGAAAACCAAACTATCCTATGACCTAATGACAAACCTAAGAGTGATTGTAAAAGGTTTAAACTACTAAAATCTCTCAAAATTCTTAGCTAACCTGCAAACCGAAACACCCCTTTAAACTATGAAACTGATTTTTAACAAAGTAAATGCTTACAAATCAAATCCAAACTGACATTAAACAGTCTAAACATGTACAATATACCAAATAAGCAACATCCTATCACTTAAACACTCTCTTAACAACTTGCATCAAATTTTCACAAAAATCACATGATTTTCAGAAAAATGAAAAATGAAATAGGAAACAATAGACTACCTCAAGGGTCCTACATCCAGGACCCTTAGTGACTGCCAAGTCACCTCCTTTCAGGTCCGGACCTGAGCTGGACCTTTAACAACAAGCAGCCAATCAAACCTGCTAAGAAAGAAAGAAAGAGAACAAGCACAATGCAATTTTTCTGAATTTCTGAAAACTTATAAACTTATGAAACCAAATAACCTTTGAAACTTACAAGTTTTAAACAAGTTTAAACTGACAAATCAAAACCTCCTTTTCCACTTTCACTTCAAAGGAGTTTGATTTCTGAAATTTGAGCCAAATTTAAAACCTTTGAAAAACTTTTGAAAAACCTCAAAACACACAAGTGTTCACAATATCAAATGGAACTCAGAGATTCTAGCAACCCAATACCAAACTTTTAAAAATAAGATAAAAGGAATTACAATTTCTTTGAAAATACCAAACTTTATATTAATTTAAAAAGGCATTACAAGGATTTGCTAAAAAAACTGGAACAAAGATAAGGGTCACAAGTCGACTCCTTATATACTAGTCTAAGGAACAAACTAGAACTAAAACCCTAGTTGCTTGAAATGCCTAATCTGCCCTTGAGATTTTGACTGAAAATTGGTCTTGTTTGGCTTCATGTGATCATGTGATTGTAGCCAGCTGTGGAGAGTGTATCTTGGACGTTAATTTGGACTTGGGGACCAAGGGGATTCATCCAGTCGTTCAATTGGTCGGGTTATAGGGTTTGGGGGAAAGAGACGTGTGCAGGGGAGGGTCCCACAAGACACATGGGTGTGTCTTGTGGTGGTTTGGGATGTGGGGTAGATTTAGGTTAAGGTTAATTTAGGATCTGGAGTGATTGGGGTAAAAACCCCTTGATTTAAGTTTAATCGAGCCTGGGAAATTTTAGGGTTTAAGTGGGGATTAGTGGGATGTTTAATCTATTTTGGGGGTGATTTAATTTAAAAAGGTGTTTGGGAGGGAAATTAAAGAGGGGTGTTGACTGGGTGTTTGACCCAGTTTAGTTAATAAACTTGGGTAGGTTATGGGCTACGGGTTTGGGTAGGGTAGTGGGTATATGGGTGGGTTGTTGTGACGTGGCAAGATGTGAGTGGGTGTGTAGGTTTGCTTGTCTGGCGGAATTGGCCCCCAAGTTTTCACTTTCTTCCACTTTGTAATAAATAGCAAATTCTTCATTTCCCTTTGATAACATCTTTGGCAGATTTACATTTTTGGCACATATTGTTTTCAAGCTTGTAATAAGGACCTTTAATGCATATTCTTCATTTTCCAAGGGCTTTTCTTGTATAGCCTTCATTCCTTAAGGACCATTCTTGTACAATTGACATTTGGAGGATCATTTGTGACAATTTCTTCAAAGATGAGGGACTAAAGTTGCCAATCTTCAATTCTTCAAGGGTCTTTTTACAAAATTCCAAACTTGGGCCCGGTTCATTGTGCGGCTTCGTTTCCCGTGTTCGTTTTTGAATGATTCTTGTGATCTTTTGCCATTTCCTCAATATCCGTACCTAAAAATAAACAAGTAACAAACACGAGCATATATTTGGTATTTTTAATGATATTTTATGCATTTTAAGCCCGATTTGGACGATGAGACCATGTATAAAAGCAGTCTCATCACTCCCCATACTAAACAATTGCCGTTCCCTCACGCAATGCTAGAATAAAGTATCGGAGCATCTCCAAAATTTAACTTTATTGAAATGATAAACTAGCTATACTACTACTATTACTACTACTTGCGTTTTAGACATAATGTATGATTTTCATCGCAAAATGGGACGTTTAGGTTCATAGAACAAGAACACGTGAATGCTTCGTTAGAAATAATTTCGTCGTCCTCGATTTTCACTCCAATTCCATGCCAAGCGTGCAACGAGATCATTGTCATTATAAGTTAGTAATGCTAACACTACTCATATGCCCTAATCACGTACTTATTCTCCCATGATTCCTAAGTTGTATCTCTTATATTTTATTATGTCTTGAATGTTTCACGAGGATACATTTTGATTTATGCGATAATAGAGATTTAGGTCTAAAAATAGAGTCCTAACGGTGTAACTAAGACCATCAAATCAATAACCCCTCCTAATAGACAACGATGTCAAAAAATTAAGTTGACAAGAAGAATCGATAAACACGGTTTTATAACGGTTTTGAACATGAGACTTGTTACCAAGACTTTTATACGCCCCCTTACGGAAGGGCCTTATTATCTTTGGTTTACCTCCATCTTTTATTCAACTTCGCCATGAAGCTTTTATTATGACTTCGGTCTTGCCTTGCCTTTTATTATCCGCCTCATCGGTGGTTTTATTAGCCAAAGACGTATATCCTCACGCAAAAGCGAATTTTGGATCTTTAAAGCTTCGAAGATTAAGGCTTGATTCGCTTTCAATTTTGCATAGATTTTAGGCTTTGTGGGCTTCAAATTTTTTGCTAGATTTAGGTGAGCACTTGAAATCTTATTATTGGGTGAAACTTTCGATTATTAGGGTGCCAATACTTCAAAACCGTGACGCTGGCGATACCTTAATGTCTTCCCAATTTAATTACACGAAAGCTACTAGAAAAGACTAGAAACCCAACAATCCTAACTAAACCGCTAAGTCAATATTTATTAAGAAAAAAATATTTACAAGCGAAGGGAGAATAAGCAAACAACGAGAACACATGAGTTTTTGAAAGAATACGAGTACTCTACGTTTAGCATAGTAACTTATAATTAACTCTATCATTTCTCGTCCTCATTAAAGAGACTTAGCCTAATGTGTAGTTAAGGAATCAAAGCTAAGTGCTCAACACGCACAGTCGAGTCAAAAATTACTCTTATTCTCGCCATCGGAAAATCTACATTCGTGTCTTCAAACACTTATGAAACATGAGAAAAATTTTAAAATTCGGCCATTTTTAGCCTTATTTTGCAACAAAAGGATAAACAAAAAGATAAACTTTGGAAAGCGTGAAGGTTTGGCAAGGCAAGTATCTATTCACCCCCCCCCCCCCCATACTAAAGTTAAACATTATCCTCAATGTTTCGAGTCTAGGGGTGCAAACTCCCCCATACTAGAGACATAGTCGAATGCCTAATCTAGCATGGAAGGGGTGTAACCATTAAATTTAAAGCCGTTTATGAAGTGTGCTAAAAACCTAAGGTTAGAACATTCAAGGATATATCATTTGGATATTCAGAAATGTCTCCAAAGCAAACGATCGAGTGCTCCCATAAAACGAACACGAGAGGCTCCAATCGTGAAGATCATGATCTAAAAATCACAATTCACAAACAACCACGGAACAAAGGTTGGAAGGGCACAAATCCCCTCACATTAAACTAATTAGAAAGCAATAATATGTACATGGATAAGCATGGGTCTCTCCCACGAGGCACCTTGTTTTTGATAACCGAGTCAAAAGCTCGACTCGAATCCCCATAAATGTGATCATTTAGGGATAATCATGGTATGGTTAATTTTTGGTGGGGCTTACATGATAAACAAGGCCCAAAAACAACTGGTATAAAGGACTAAGTCCTTTGATGGTGCAAAATACCGGGATCGAAGATGGCGTTCTCGTTTTCTTTGGAAAAACTAATCAACGCCACTTCATCAATGGTCAACAAAAACTCAAAGAGTTTCAAGAAAATAGGAGAGAAGAAATAGAAGGGTGGGACAATGGGTAAGTCTCTAAAAACATGAGCTACTCGAGGTAGACTCGCACCAATCAAAGAAAACGAATCAACGCCACTTCATCAATAGTTAACATAAACCCAAATGGTCTTAAAAAAATAGGAGAGAAGCAATAGAAGGGTGGGACAATGGGTAAGGCATACAAACATTGAGCTACTCGAGGTAGACTCGCACCAATCAAATGAAAAGATTTTCCATTTATTGCATCGGTGGAAGACCGAGATTTCCCTATATAAGCAATTCCAGGATCAAATATCTCGTCCTCGGTGGAGAAAGGGGAGGGAACATAAGGGGATTCCCCCACACTAAGTCCACACAAAGCATCGTCAAAAGGAGAAGACGAGCTTGTAGTACTCAATACACGCGGTGATGACGGAGTTAGAATTGTAGAAAAATCTTTTAAATCTAATTCAAAATCTTTTCCTTTTTCATCTTTTACACTCTCCTTGTGAAAACCCGATTTGATTATGTCAAAAATATTTGGTGTATCTAAAGCAATGTTAGTCACACTAAAAATTCTCACATTTTGAAATCTTTTTGGTTTAGGTGGTGGTAAGTTTTCAAATCTTTTGTCAACAAAGAAAACCTCCCCATTAGGATCAACGTATTCATCATCCGAAGAATCACTCGAGATTGGAATTGTAGGCTTAACACTCTTAACCTCCACCGACGGAGGGGATGGAACTTCATTTTTATCAACAACTCCTAAAACTCTATTTGAAATCTTTTTGCAGATGTTTTTGATTGGATTGACATTGTACAAAGATGTGATAGAATACACATGAGAAAGAGTGGAGTTTTGGGTTGCATTAATGACGAGTTCTTCCTCATTGAGACGAAGAGTGATTTTTCTTGCATGCACATCGATAAGTGCTCTCGAGGTATCCAAAAAAGATCGACCTAAAATTAACGTAACTTTAGGATCGATAGGAATATCAACAACAATAAAGTCTACAGGATAGTAGAACTTTCCAACTTTCACAAAGACGTCCTCGGCTACTCCACAAGCTAGAATCGTAGAATGATCGGCCATTTCGATTGACATTCTTGAAGGAGTGAGATTTGGAAGATTGAGCGATTTAAAAATCTCAAGAGGCATCAAATTAATACTAGCACCAAGATCGGCCAAGGCATAGCATTCTTCCATGTCTTGAATAGCACATGGGATTAAAAACTTTCCAGGATCACCGACTTTTTGAGGTATGCGGCTTAGAAAAACCGATGAACAACTAGACGTTTTTTGCAATTTTTCTTTGTTATTCAACATACTTTTGAAGTTCGCGGCAAATCGAGGCATAATGACTAAGGCGTCGGCAAAATTTATATTGAAATGCAAGTCACGAAACATTTTCATAAAGAGGTCAAATTGATAATTATTTCGTTCTTGTGCCTTTTCCTTGTCTCGTCTTGAAGGGTAGGGTAAAGGTGGTGTGGGTTGGGGCATAGGCATAGGCATCGGCCTTGGAATCTCGGGTTCCATGATTGGTGTGGGTACAACCGTAGGTGTGGTTTGAGCGGTACTTTGTGGGCTTGTAATTTGCTCCTTTTCAACCACAACCTCGGGTTCTTTCTCTTTTTCCTTCTCCATAGAAGTACTTGGACGAGAATTGGGTTCTTTGAAAGTTTTACCACTACGAGTAGTAATAACCTTCAATTCTCCTTTCGGGTTCACGATGGTATCACTAGGAAGACCACCCGAAGAAGAGGGCTTACACATGATAGCTTCAAACATCTTAGCCATACGGTCCTCAAACTTAGATTTCCTAGCATCCGCTTTTAACAATTCTTGCTTAATCTCATGTTGTCCTTGCTTCATTTTTTGTTGATTTTGTTGGAGACGTGTGACATTTCCTTCCATTTTATTAGCATGAGTTTTAAGTTCATTAGCAAGTTCGTTTTTAAGCTCGTTTTTCAACTCGGACCTTAAGCTAACCATTTCACGTTGCATATTGTCAAACTTAGCATCATTAGCCTTTGCATAATTCAAAAATTCTCCTTGAAGATGTTTGGTGTGATCATTTTGAAAACCTTGAGTAGAAGTTTGAAAATCACGGTTTTGGTTTTGATTAGAAATTTGCCCATTTCCACTTTGATAATTACCCTTGTTGTAATTCCTTTGATTTCCTTGGTAATTTCCACGTTGGTTGTTGTTTCGATAATTATTAGCATTTTGATTTGGTGGAGCTTGATTTTAGCGGGAACCTTGACCGATTTGGTTATAAGTTCCCGTGGCTACAAAAGCATTCGAAGTGTTACCATCCGCGGTAATGCACTCAGAAAGTTCATGAGCTCCCCCACACGACAAACAACTCTTAGAAACCGCTTTAACCGAAGCGGAATTTGAAGCTTCTTGAGCTTTACAATGGGACATAAGGCTAGCAAATCTATCAAAAAATCGATTTTTTTCATTTGCCTCATCATGTAAAGCATTAATGGAACGAGACGATGATGAGCCCATTTTGGCAACACTCGGTGTGTGACGAGGGCTATAAACCTTAGACCTATTCTCGATTATGACCAAAGCTTCTTCAACCGTTTTACACAAAAAATTACCACCCGCGGCGGCATTTAAATAATCTCTTTCATGATCGTTAATTCCATTGTAAAACGTGTCTATTTGGTGCAAATCGGAAAAACCGTGATGAGGACATTCATGTAACATCTCCTTAAACCTATTCCAAGCCGTAGAAAAACTTTCATTTGATTCTTGTGAAAATTTAGAAATCTCATTTTTCAAATGCGTAGTCTTAGAGGGCGGAAAAAATTGGTTCACAAACTTTGAAACGAGATCCTTCCACGTCAATATAGAATTGGGTGGCTCTTTCTCTAACCAAATTTTAGCGGGCCCCGCTAAGGAATACGGAAAAAGCATCATCTTAATCGAGTCATTCGAGACATCCTTAAATTTGCACGTGGCGGTAAGACGATTAAATTGGCGGATATGATTGTGAGGATTGTCCTTCTCGTCACCACGGAATTTGTTGTTTTGGATCATCGACAACAAACCCGTTTTCACCTCAAAATTCTCCGCAAGGATAGCGGGAATTACAATAGCTTCTCCATAACCCTCGGTGGGTGCTTGAAGTAACTCCATCATAGTTCGATTCGCCATGGTTGGTGCTTCTCGTACAATGGGTTCGTCAATAAGAGACTCCTCACTAGAATGAGTTGGAGTGGCAGTTTTGTTCTTTCGTCTACGTGCACGTTTTGCTTGATTACGAGTTAGCATAAACGTCACGTACAACGTGGAGACGAGCAAAGAAGATTCTTTTTGGTATTTTGTGTTTTTTCAATTTTTTTGTGGTTTTGGATTGTATTAACCTTTTTGGAATTTGGTGAAATGTATTAAGTAGACAAAAATCTACAAATCTCCTCCTAAATCAAATCTCTTGATTAAAGAAGCCTCAAGGAATGAAAACGATCACGTGGAGTGAACGCCTTCGATGACTTTAGAACGATGGTGGAACACCAAATCGTTCAAGAGGGTTTAATCAATAGAAACCAAGAAAATATATATGATATGTAATAATACTTTGGGCGGCAAAACCCTCGATTCACTCTCAAAATCAAATACGCACAAGCAAGCGGAGGAAACGAGGCGGCGCGAAGCACTTAAGAGCCTTTTTCCTTTAGGTCGCGAAATACAACCGCCTTATACCCACCTTATAGTTTGTATTATCAAGATTAAGCTTCACGAAAGTATTTATCTATTTTTGCCTTTTTTCTTATTGGTTTGAGATTCGAATACAATGATTGGGTAATGACCTCCCAAGTCAAGGTTGTGATTGCTCACGTATTTGGAGTACTTGTGAATTTATTGTTCTACGTATACAATATAGTAATAATATTCACACAAAAACCGAAAAACGATAATACGTATTAGTAGAGTGCTACTAATACAAATAATATTTATGGCTAATATAAAAAAAACAATGGTTCAATCAAAACACAACACGCCTCCCCGACAGCGGCGCCAAAATGATAGTCGTAGAAATACGTCTTTTAGGAAAAAAAACGTAAATAGGGTAAGTATTAACGAGTGATTTAGGAAAACCACAAGTTATGACCCAATGAAGTGAGTTCGTTCTCGAGGAGGCTAGTGTGTTGTGTAATGATTTGATTAATGATGTTTGTGATTATTAACAAGAAGAAAAGAAATGAGAAAGGAAAGAAAAGACGGTTACGAAGACGAATTAAACTAAGACTAAAAAAGGCGTAAACGTAAAACCGTAAAATAATAATAAAATAATCAAAAAAATGAAAAAAGTAGAAAAAACGAACTTTGAATTTTTAATAATAAAATAATAATAAAATAATCAAAAAAATAAAAAGTTTATAAAATAATTCTAAAAAATTTCCAAAAATCCTAAATAATGTAACTAAAACAAAAATGCAATCAAAAGTTCCTAAAACCTTTTTAATAATTTTATATTAAATTTTAAAGTTGTCTAAAAACCCTAAAATCAAATAAAATTAAAAATAAGACTTTTTGAAAACTTTTTGATATGTAAACCTCAAATTACTTAATTAAAACCCAAAACCTATTTTTTTGAAAATTAAAACCTATTTTTACTATTTTTAAACTAATTAATAAAAAACGGCTAATTAAAAATGAATAAAAAATAAATAAAGAAAAGGAAAAATTCAAACTTGTTTTAGAAAAATCCTAAACTGTATACTTAACCTAGGAAAAATGAAATGGAGCAAAATGGCTTAATGAATAAGCCAAAATGGCCCAAATAAGCTACGGCTTATATTAAATAAGCCATAACAAACACACCTTAAGTAAATATGGTTTGCAACCCTAGCAGTCAAAGACCCTAGGGCGCAATGGTAAGGTGTGAGTGTTGTGAGAGGAGTGGCGCAGGTTCGAGTCCTGGCCACGTCCTTTTTGTTATATATATTTTTTTTTCTTTTTTTAACTTTTTAAATCCAAACTTGTGACACTTTTTACTCACAAAACACAAACCATAGCCAAATTCAATCCAGATTAAAGCAAGATGAACCAAAAAAACGTGCCCAGATTTCCTTTTATGAACACAAGGAAGAACAGATATCTTCACTTGTGAAATAATCAAGAGGAGCTTGATTGTGATGATTTTTGTGGATGATTTTGATGGGCAATGGCACCCTTGTACTCTTTGGAGTACAAGGAGTCAAGACAAACAGAAAACAAGCAAATTACACACAAGTATCAAGCACAAAAATCCACAACAAGTTCCTGTTATAGCATACACAAGTCTGGGGTATTTTGCTGATCTTCTAGGCTCAATGGTGAGATTTAAGGTCTCAAATCTTGCATACAAACTCCCTAGATGACTAGAAAACAATTCACAACCCTTAATTCCCCTAATATCTAACAGCTTACCAATTTTTATGCACCAATTTCAAGAAAAACAAGCAGATTTTAGGTTTGGCAGATTTATGCTAACTTTTTCAAGTATTTATCACACAACTTGGTTTAAAACCTCACCAAACAGAAAACCAAACTATCCTATGACCTAATGACAAACCTAAGAGTGATTGTAGCAGGTTTAAACTACTAAAATCTCTCAAAATTCTTAGCTAACCTGCAAACGCAAACACCCCTTAAACTATGAAAGTGATTTTTAACAAAGTAAATGCTTACAAATCAAATCCAAACTGACTTTAAACAGTCTAAACATGCACAATATACCAAATAAGAAACATCCTATCACTTAAACACACTCTTAACAACTTGCATCAAATTTTCACAAAAATCACATGATTTTCAGAAAAATGAAAAATGAAATAGGAAACAATAGACTACCTCAAGGGTCCTACATCCAGGACCCTTAGTGACTGCCAAGTCACCTCCTTTCAGGTCCGGACCTGAGCTGGACCTTTAACAACAAGCAGCCAATCAAACCTGCTAAGAAAGAAAGAAAGAGAACAAGCACAATGCAATTTTTCTGAATTTCTGAAAACTTATAAACTTATGAAACCAAATAACCTTTGAAACTTACAAGTTTTAAACAAGTTCAAACTAACAAATCAAAACCTCCTTTTCCACTTTCACTTCAAAGGAGTTTGATTTCTGAAATTTGAACCAAATTTAAAACCTTTGAAAAACTTTTGAAAAACCTCAAAACACACAAGTGTTCACAATATCAAATGGAACTCAGAGATTCTAGCAACCCAATACCAAACTTTTAAAAATCAGATAAAAGGAATTACAATTTCTTTGAAAATACCAAACTTTATATTAATTTAAAAAGGCATTACAAGGATTTGCTAAAAAAAATGGAACAAAGATAAGGGTCACAAGTCGACTCCTTATATACTAGTCTAAGGAACAAACTAGAACTAAAACCCTAGTTGCTTGAAATGCCTAATCTGCCCTTGAGATTTTGACTGAAAATTGGTCTTGTTTGACTTCATGTGATCATGTGATTGTAGCCAGCTGTGGAGAGTGTATCTTGGACATTAATTTGGACTTAGGGACCAAGGGGATTCATCTAGTCGTTCAATTGGTCGGGTTATAGGGTTTGGGGGAAAGAGACGTGTGCAGGGGAGGGTCCCACAAGACACATGGGTGTGTCTTGTGGTGGTTTGGGATGTGGGGTAGATTTAGGTTAAGGTTAATTTAGGATCTGGAGTGATCGGGGTAAAAACCCCTTGATTTAAGTTTAATCGAGCCTAGGAAATTTTAGGGTTTAAGTGGGGATTAGTGGGATGTTTAATCTATTTTGGGGGTGATTTAATTTAAAAAGGTGTTTGGGAGGGAAATTAAAGAGGGGTGTTGACTGGGTGTTTGACCCAGTTTAGTTAATAAACTTGGGTGGGTTATGGGCTACGGGTTTGGGTAGGGTAGTGGGTATATGGGTGGGTTGTTGTGACGTGGCAAGATGTGAGTGGGTGTGTAGGTTTGCTTGTCTGGCAGAATTGGCCCCCAAGTTTTCACTTTCTTCCACTTTGTATTAAATAGCAAATTCTTCATTTCCCTTTGATAACATCTTTGGCAGATTTACATTTTTGGCACATATTGTTTTCAAGCTTGTAATAAGGACCTTTAATGCATATTCTTCATTTTCCAAGGGCTTTTCTTAAATAGTCTTCATTCCTTAAGGACCATTCTTGTACAATTGACATTTGGAGGGTCATTTGTGACAAGTTCTTCAAAGATGAGGGACTAAAGTTGCCAATCTTCAATTCTTCAAGGGTCTTTTTGCAAAATTCCAAACTTGGGCCCGGTTCATTGTGCGGCTTCGTTTCCCGTGTTCGTTTTTGAATGATTCTTGCGATCTTTTGCCATTTCCTCTATATTCGTACCTAAAAATACACAAGTAACAAACACGAGCATATATTTGGTATTTTTAATGATATTTTATGCATTTTAAGCCCGATTTGGACGATGAGACCATGTATAAAAGCAGTCTCATCAAACCTTATCGTCAAATTCTAGGGGAAGACTCTTGTATACATGGGTGATTAATACAGAGTCCCTGAAAGGCGTGGAGATAGTAAGCCTATTCTCTAGTGGCATGGGGAGCATCCTAATGTTCTTAGCATAAGCAGTAGAAATGACCGAGTGAGTAGCACTCGTATCGAAAAGAACACACACAACTTGACCATACATATACAAGATTCCAGTGATGGTACCTATAGACTTGTTGGCCTGGTCTCGAGATGTCGTGTAGACACTCCCGATGGTAGGAGGCGGCTTGGAATCAGCATGTCCCGATGTGCCCTCCTTCTCGCCCTTACGACAATTCTTTATGATATGGCCAGGAAGACCACACTTGAAGCATGCGTCAGTGTTACGACGACATGGCCCTGGGTGCCTACGGTGGAAAGTAGAGTAAAGAGGATGAGTATATCCTCCAGCAGGTGCTCTGGCTGGCTGAGAACCAGATGAAACATTTTACATAAGACATGATAATAGGGTACAAAGGACAATGCGGATAATCGTAAGATTGAATACCAATGATAGCTGGACGGCTAGTCTGTGAACCTCTCTGGTTCTGGTCCCTACCGTTTCCATGGTTCCTGGTAGAAGTTTTGCTAAAGTGTCAGAATATGAGTTATAACATGAAATCATAAGAAAATGCGTAAGTATTAGGACCTGCTGCCTTTGGAGTGTCCAGCGTTGTTACGGTAATTATCATTACCCCCACGCCTATCCGTAGCAGAACGGTCGTTAGTCTGACCGTTTCCCCTGGGCTGATGAGGCTGCTGCTGAGTAGCCGGCTGAGACCGGTCCCCAGTTTTCTACCTGGAAGATACATTTTAAAGAGATGAATAATTGACATATATGGAAAGAATACGAATTCATCACCGCTTGAATACGAATCTTTACCTCTTGTCGGGTCTCTCAGCTTCCCCGAACTCATCTCTCTCCTGCAGCATTTCCAGTTTACGTGCTCCATCGGCCACTTGTGCTACAGTGTTGAACGTAGCACACACCAGATTGTATGCGACCGATGTACGAAGAGCCCACCTAAAGTGGTGTGCCTGCTCTTCAGGAGTACCTGCTGCTGGACCAAGGAAACCAGCTAAGCGAAGAAAGCGCTGCATAAACTCGTTGCTATTCTCCCCAGCTCTCTGTCGGATCCCATGGTACTCCCTCTTGAGCTTGTCTTGCTCAGCCTTGGGAAAGAACTACTCCATCACCATGTCCTTGAACTGAGCCCAAGTCAAACAAGCAACCCACTCGTCACCTCTCTCAGACTGCATCAACGCTAACCACCAATTTAGCACATCGCCTTCGAACCGATAGCATGCCAACCTCGCCTTGTACTCGGGGTCACAGCGCATAGCATTGAAAATCTTCTCGATGTGAGCCAACCAACTTTCAGCATCACTGTGGCTATCTGTTTTCTCAAAAGCTCGAGGATGGAGCTTGTTGAATCTCTCCAGCCATAATGCTAATGTCACTAGAGGAGGAAGAGGAGGTGCCTAGTTATGCTGTTGATTATTGGCAGCTTGAACCTCAGCCCTGATGTCGTTCCTCAATTGAGGAAGCAAAGCTTGCATTGCAGCTTGGATTGCATCATTGAGTTGTTCCTGTTCGCGTGTGAGAACCATCTGACAATATAACATAAAACATATGATTAAACAGTTCAAAACATAAAATATATATACATGAAAAAAAATTTATACCCAAAATTCAAGAGAAGAATTTTATGTAAGAAAATTTTGTGTATGAATGCATGATGTAGTTTTATGAAAACTTTTGTATGCTCGAGAGTGAACGCCTATGGTCAATTCACCCAAAATAAAAGACATGGCGAGGGGACGCCTATGGGTCGGTCCCAAATTTAAAAGTTTCGATAAAACACATGTGACTAAATAGGGCCAGTCCTGTACCAACCATTACTTAGTCATAAACCTGCGACAATGACATATATGTGTATGCATAAAAATGATGAATTTATGAAAACGACTGTCAGTTCTAGGAAGACCATACTACTACCCACTAATCACAGGTCATATTTTGAGAGCCTACAGGTCGAAACCTTGGCTCTGATACCATATTTGTAACACCCCATTGATAATGGAATGTCACGCGTAATTATGGCGTGTCATCAAAGCATACAAGGAAAAATGTCAAAACATTACATGACCATAAAAGGAAAATAACGGAATCAAACATCGGTAGTCCAAAAGTAAAGCTCATCACGCACAAACATAAGTACTGTAAAGGAAAGGACTAAACAATGTCCATAGCAAGAGTATCAATGTAAAGATAATGCATAAAGTAAAGAAAGGCTAGAAAGCTTCCAGTCCATATCCATGTACGCTTAAAGTCTACGAGCGTCCCTGAGTACCTGCTGTTTTGGGAACATAGAAAAGGAAAACGGCTGAGCAATACGCTCAGTGCACGGATGTACAATAAAGCATGAATAGGATAAGCATATAACATATAACATCGGAAGAAACTAAGTCCCGAATAACCTGGTTAAGTCTTGGTAAAACTGGTTTTATAGTTTGAAAAGCCTTATGTTTATCTTATAAAAACAGTTTAGCATATTCTACCATTAGTCAATATAGGTCATGAAAATCCGCCGTGCATGAATACTTGGAGGGGTGACCTCATCATGCAAATTAGAAGGGAGGCCTCTAATTTAATATACTGGTTTGGGTAGGAGGGATCAGCTCCTAGTGAAGGATGCAAGGCACACACCACATTCACACTAAGTAATCTGCTGAAAAACATGTAACTAGGATGCACCTATACGCCCCAAATGATAAATATAATAATATGGCCAAAAGCTGAAGGGACGCCACGAGCAATCACTCCGCCGTGGTGAAGTCATAACATCAGTGCCTCTAATGTTATGGTTATGGTACCTCCATAACTAGGTGAAACTGGTCATGCATGTATATGGCTATAGGTATTCTAAATTAAACATAAGCAAATCAAACATATAAACTTATACTACGGGAAAACATTTGGCTGCATACGGAGAATCCTAATAAGGAAAGAATGTCCATACTGAAAGGACGGGAATCCATACCTTATGTCCAGTGAACGAAGAATACGAACTGAGGAGAATCCTACTTCGGTATCACTAATGCTACATAAATACATACATGAATAAGTATCTGATTACTAAATACGTAACTAGTTTTATATCATGTTAATACAAAGCTTTTAGGCTAAGTATAAAATCTTATCGTCCGAATCTTTTTGAATTGACTATTGGTAGAAAGTGTGACTCAATTGTTCTTGGTGGAAGATAAATGGTTTGGTTGATTATCTGTTTTAAACTAATAGCAAATATGTAAATGTCGTTGAGTAAAATAAGAGCTTTAAAGATTAAACTAAAATAACGAGTTAAAAATAAATGCTTGAAAACATAAAGACAAGATTAGAAAAATAATTGAACACTTAATAAACCTAAAACTTGAAAACTTTGTAAAAACAAGAAATTAAACCATCGGAATGCCAAATCGGAATCTGATCAGAATGCTGGTCGGAAAGTGAAATCGGAATGTTGGAAAATATGGCTGATCGGAATATACTGTCGGAATAAGGCCAAATCGCTCAAATCGGAATATCAATAACAACACCCTCGTCGGAATGTGTAGAGAGATAGCAATCGGAATAATTAACAAATAAACCAATCGGAATGTCACTCAAACCTCCACAATCGGAATGTACTAAAACCCTATTCCGATCCAATGATCGGAATACCAAGATGAAAATCGGAATACTAACTACCTAATCCGATCATAGATATCGGAATACAATAGGACTAATCGGAATGCTTCAATCGGAAAAGGGTTTAAACCTTTTCCGATTAACTTTTGATTCGAAAAATAAGCTAAGTGATAAGCTAGGATGATAAGCTAACACCAAAACTTAAACGAATCTATAATGAAAAGGACTAAATAAGCACAAATAACAACTTTTCCAACTTAAAATAAGCAATCTTTTAAATCAAACCATAAAAGAAGAAACTTTTAAAGAAAACTTTCAAAAAGTAAATAAGCTAAAAACACAAATAAGCCAATAAGCACAAAGATCTTAAAGTTTATCCGTTTGAAAGCTTATGTAGGAATAAAAAGATTAACTTTTTAAGCACAAAAACATCAAGATCAACACAGATCAAATATATTTCGCACCAAAAGTAAACTTAAATCAAGAAAGGTAGAAAGAAATTAATGAACAAAAAGCTTAACTTGAACTTGATTAATGGAATCCAAATACAAAAGGCTTAATCTTAAAAGATTAAAAGAAAGAAAAGATGAAAACTTAGTGAGAGAATGTTTGGAACTTTCTCTCTCTAAAAACTAGAAAGGAAAAATGAAAATGAAAATGAAACTAACTACTAATAACTAACCAACCCTCCTAATATGTATTTGGAGCGTATTTATAGGGAAAATGGGAAGGTGTGAATGTGTTGTTTCTTCTTTCTATCTTCTCGACTCGATTTAAATCCTTTGTCTTTCACGACGTCGTCTCGGGATTTGTCGATGTATATTGAACTTGTCATGTAATTTTCTTCTTCAATTAGACTTGAGTTCTTCGACTTCATTAAACTTCCGTCTTTAGAATTTTTTTTCTATAAATCTTCAGAATAGGCCTTGGACTTCCGTTCTTTTTGCACTCTTGATCTTTTGACTTCGTCTTTTCTCGTTTTCTTCGATAAAAGCCCGTGAAAGCCCGTGTTTTCTTCCTTTTTCATCATTTGGTCCTAAACCACAATAAAAACACAAACCACCCATAATTCCGACTTTTACGACATAAAATACACGTTTTGGTCTTGTTATTATTGGAAATAAGTGGTAAAAGGATAAGTGTTTTCACACTTATTAAATCCCCTACACTTGACCATTGCAATGCCCTCATGCAATGCATTAATTTTAAAGCACGGTTTACATTTTCCATCATAAATAACCCACCTTGGCCTTTAATGAACACTAAACATTTATGGAAAGTAAAAAGATAAAAACAAGTAAAGAAATCAAAGACTTACATTGGGTTTTGGCTGCCATGAACGTTTATTATCCTCAAGTTTCAAGTTCCCCATACCAAGCTTAAAAACGAGATCATTGTTATTATAAGTTAGCAAACAAACACGAATTCATCTGGGCCAATTATTCACTTAGACTCCCGTATTTCTAGGTGTATCTCTTATATTTTATTTTTGTCTTGAATGATCACGAGGATGCATTGTTTGACTTATTTCGATAGTTATTTAGGCTGAAAATAAAGTGAACGATTTAATCAATAGTTAGCTAAAGGACAAAATCTTTTAAAACTGCTTCTCGGGACCTCATAAAGTTCATATCTTGGCATAACTCGCTTCACGATTTGAGACCTTTCTCGGATCGATATTTGGCAGCGACTTCATACTTCAAATCTTTGAGAGACGTTCTTGAAATTATGGTCGTTCTTCATAATAGGAATTTCTTCACTTGAAGTTTCGAGAGATTCTTCATCTTTGGACCACGACTTCTTCATTTTTCTCCAATCTTTATTTTGGACTTTGATATACAAAGATCCGCCTCCTTTTAGGACTTAGATCTATTTATCCTCATACCTTGTTAGGGCCTTTTTGGATAGACTTCTCCATGATCTTTTGGGGAGTATTTGCTTTTCGTCGTGTGTCTCGATCCTTCATATTTATTATCGATAAATGATTCTTCACATCACTTTTGGATCTTTAGCAACAAACTATAGCCCTCATGCCTTGTTAGGGCCTTTTCGGACTCGCCAATCTTCGCATCCCGCTTCAATAAGTTATGCCTTGGCTATGAACTCTAATTAATACCGAGCAACTTTTAAACGACCTTGGGCTAGAAGCTAAGTAACTTTTCAAATCGTACAACCTTATTTATTGCAGATAAATTTATTAACAAGCGATGGGAGAATAGGCTCATAATTAACTCACATAAATTCACGAAAGAATACCAAACTTATAATTGACTCTATGATCTCTCGTCCTCCACAGTTTAAAATCTCAAGGAATGAGACTCGTGGATGCTTAGCCTATTAAATCAAAGTTTTGGGTTTTCGAGTCATCTATAGGATCTTGCAAATTCTTAGACTTTTCAAGTTTAGAAATCGCATTTTAAAGTTCCTTTGTTAAACAACTCTCTAGGATCAATTATAGGAACTTGCGAAAAGTTCTTGTTCTTAACCCGTAAGAGTTAAGACTTTCGCGTTTTAAAGCTCCCTATATAAAAGCCTGACAAAACTTGACTTAAACACGTTAAGGATACTAGCTAGCGTAAACTTAGATAAGTAAACTCGGGTTGAGTCAAAATGTTCATGACTTTGAAAAATTTAAAACCACTTTATTAAAAATTTATTCTAGCAAGGAAAGAAAATAATCATAACAAAGGAAAATACAACTATACAACTAGGCCAAAATAGATTAAAAATTTTGAAAAATGTCGAAAAATCAAATTTTCCAGTTAAAATGAGGGCACATTCATGGAAAAGACCACTTACTCCGATAGAAGTCCCCCCTACACTTGATATAAACATTGTCCTCAATGTTTAAGCATGTGGGAGTAAACTCTCCTACACTTAGGACATTGTGCACTTTGTTTAAATCTTGCTAAGGAAAGGACAACTAAAGTGAATTGAATGTGAACATATAAGATATGAAATATTGAATCACGACAGTTTAGGATAGAACCGGGAAGAAGGGAACACGGGATCACGGTTCGTCAAAAGTCATCGAGGTGCTCTTTGAAGCTTGAATCCCTGAAGAGAATATGAAACAAGACAACAAACACATACCGGGCTCCCCCTACACTTATTATGAAAATGATAAAGGATAGATCACGGGTTGCCTCCCGAGAAGCGCTTGTTTTTGTTTACCGAGTCATAAGCCTGACTCGACCCAAAATTAGTTCATGGGGAACGTGGTGAGGAATGGAATCATCTCATGAGAGATGTCCTCACCAAAGTACAGCTTCAAACGTTGGCCATTCACCTTGAAATTGGGCCCATTTGGCTGAGAAAGCTCAATGGTCCCATATGGAAAGACTTTGGCGACGGTGAATGGACCAGACCAGCGGCTCATTAACTTGCCCTAGAAGATCTTCAACCAAGAGTTAAAAAGTAAGACTTGATCACCAACGTGGAACTCTCGGTTCTTAATCCTTGCATCATGGATGATCTTGGTCTTCTCTTTGTAGATCAGTGAGTTCTCGTAAGCTTCATTCCTCAGTTCATTTAGCTCGTTGAGTTGAATCTTGCGGAGATCACCGGCTTTGTTGATGTCGAAGTTAGCCCACTTCAAGGCCTAGTACGCCTTATGTTCCAGCTCGATAGGGAGGTGGCATGCTTTCCCGTACACAAGACGATAAGGTGTACAACCAATCGGGGTCTTATAAGCAGTACAGAAAGCCCACAAAGCATCATCTAACTTATCAGCCCGCGCGACACGATGCTCTCCCACAGTACGTTCCAGAATTCGCTTCAATCCACAGTTGGAAATCTCGGCTTGACCATTGGTTTGGGGATGATAGGCGGTGGAAAGACGATGATTAACACCATACTTAGCCATGACTCTTGAAAATTGATCATTGCAAAAATGAGTCCCGCGGTCACTGATTATAGCACGAGGAACACCGAATCGAGCAAACAGTTGCTTCAAAAAGTTCACAACCACCCTCGCATCGTTCGTTGGGAGAGCCTTAGCTTCAACCCATTTGGAAACGTAGTCAACGGCTACGAGGATGTACTTGTTCCCTTTAGATGATGGAAATGGCCCCATAAAGTCGATGCCCCATACATAAAAGATTTCACATTCTTGTATGAAATTTTGTGGCATCTCTTCTTTATGTGTGATCTTGCCTTGTCTTTGGCAAGCATCACAATGTTTAACCATGTCGTGAGCGTCACGATAAATGGTGGGCCAATAGAATCCAAAGTCGAATACTTTCTTCGCGGTGTAATTGGGACCAAAGTGACCACCGGTGGGTCCTTTATGGCAAGCATTGATAAGTGTGAAAACACTCATCAATAATGATCCAAAAGCCACTCAAAACACAGTCAAATACATTATTTTAACTTTAAAATATCAGAATTATGCGTGTATTTGTGTTTTATGTGTTTTCAGGTAAGAAAGATACATTTTGGAACAAAGACGCGTTTTCAAGGTATTTATATCACAAAAGACGAAGAAAAAGACGAAAAGATGATTCAAGGACTTTACTTGGCATAACTTCAAAGATCGAGGGCTTAAGTTGCTTTTCTAAAGAATGGAGGATGAATAGAGATTGATTTAAAAAAGTTTATATAACTTTTGCAAGAAAGTAAAAAGACAAAGGACTAAAAGGCAAAGTTGTGGAAAGTTATAACTACTTGGTCAAATGGACCATGACCGGTCAACACACAAAAACAATGTTCGTTTCACTTTCTTCTCCATTGTGAAGAGAGAGAAAGAAACGAAAAAACCAACTTCATCTACCTCCATAACCTGCAATCACAAATAACAAGCGATCTAGAAAGATTCAAGCGAAGCCTTCAACAGCAAAAATGATCACATCTTTCTCCTCTACACGATGATATGAATCAATTAGATCAAGACTCAAAGACGGAGAAAGCCCCAATTTGAAGAATGAAGAATTAATAAAGATCCTCGTATTTACACGTGTCGATTGCTTATTGGATCGAACACGTCACATCTCCACTCTTCAGGCCTATAAATAGAAGATGAAGGTTCAATTTCGAGCGGTTAGATTAGGTGTTAGTTACACATACTAGTTAGGATAGTTAGTTAGTTAGTTTACTTTTCTTTCATCTTTCTTGTTTACTTTTGTAACCAAATTAGTTAGTTTTGTAACCGAATCAGTTTTCTACCATTAATGAATCTACTTTTTCTTCAAAGCTTTCTTAATCCTCTTTTCTTTTGAAATCTGTTATGCGAACTGTTCACCATATAATAATACGGCTGATTGATTGTTCAGTAGTTCTTGAAATATTGTGTTCAAGGATTTGCACCGCTGCCGGCCCATCAATACATCGACGAATAATCAGATCAGCACATTGTTTGAAAAGGTAAGGGTCGTCACAGAAATAATGTTCAATATCTTTAAAGAACTTTTTCTTTTGTTGGGACGTGAACCCTTCCTTGATAATTCCACCCGCTAAGTTGTTTGCAATGTCCGCAAACCATGGGGTGTCATCGAGATTTGGATTGATAGACATTAAGGCCTCAAGGGGAAAAGAGTCATTGATTTCTTTGTTCCGATGATCCCCTTGATAAGGATCCTCAAGTCTACTGAGATGATCCGCGGCTAGGTTTTCAGCTCCCTTTTTGTCACGAATTTCAATGTTGAATTCTTGAAGGAGCAAAACCCAACGAAGAAGTCTTGGCTTAGAATCTTGCTTAGTCATCAAGTACTTTAACACGGAATGATCGGTATACACGATGGTGGTAGAAAGGACAAAATAGGGGCAGAACTTTTCAAAAGCATACACTACAGCTAAAAGCTCTTTTTCGGTAGTGGTATAATGCAATTGAGCCCTCGTCATTGTCTTGATAGAGTAATGGATTGGTTGGAAGTGTTTGTTCACTCTTTGGCCCAAAACCGCTCCAATAGCAAAGTCGCTAGCATCACACATCAACTCAAAAGGTACCTCCCAATTAGGGGTAACCAATACCGGTGCCTTAGTTAGCTTATCCTTAAGAAGATTGAAGGATTCAAGACACTCTTTGGAAAAGATGAAAGGAGTATCTTTCCAAGAGGTAGGTCATCGGGCGAGCGATTTTAGAAAAATCTTGGATGAATCGACGATAGAAGCCCGCATGACCGAGGAAACTTCTCACACCCTTCACGGTTGAAGGTGGAGGCAATTTAGCAATAACATCGACTTTAGCACGGTCCACTTCAAGACCGGCTTTGTAGATTTTGTGTCCTAGCACGATGCCCTCTTTTACCATGAAATGGCATTTTTCCCAATTTAGAACAAGGCGAGTGTCTTCGCACCGCTTAAGCATGCGTTCAAAATTGACAAGGCAAGAAGAGAAAGAATCACCATAAACCGAGAAATCATCCATGAAGACTTCCATAGTTTCTTCAACCATGTCATGGAAGATAGCCATCATGCACCTTTGGAACGTCCCAGGAGCATTGCATAAGCCGAAAGGCATTCTTTTGTAGGAAAATGTTCCATAAGTACAAGTGAATGTGGTTTTATCTTGGTCTTTTGGATCGATGGGAATTTGAAAATACCCGGAGAAACCGTCTAAAAAGCAGTAATAGTCATTACCCGCTAGACGTTCAAGCATTTGGTCCATGAAAGTAAGGGGAAAATGATCCTTTCTCGTAGCATCATTGAGTTTGCGATAGTCTACACAAACTCTCCACCCTGTAACGAGACGAGTAGGAATCAACTCGTTGTTTTCATTGGGAACAACGGTGATTCCGCCTTTCTTAGGCACACAATGGACGGGACTAACCCATGGTGAATCCGAGATAGGATAGATCATTCCCGCATCAAGAAGTTTGATAACCTCTTTTTTGATTACGTCATGGATCTTAGGATTCACCCTTCTTTGGCTTTGAATAGTAGGTTTAAAGTCGTCCTCCATGAGAATTTTATGTGTGCAAAAGTGAGGATCAATTCCAAGAATATCGGAGATTTTCCATGCAATAGCTTTCTTGTGATTCTTCAGCACGGCGATAAGTGGGGATTTTTCTTCTTCTTTCAGGTCTTTAGCGATGATGACCGGTAACTTCTTGTTGTCTTCAAGGAAAACGTACTCGAGATGAGACGGTAGGTCCTTATGCTCTAAATCCGAAGGATTTCCGATGGAAGGCGTAGTCAAATTCGGTTCATCGATAGAGATAGCCTTAGGAGACTGTGGAGAAATATGGTCCTCATTGAGAAGTTTCTCAATGGTACGAATGTCTTCATCCCAATCGGTGGGAGAATCATCATACTTAAGATCGAGAGGACCCAAGCTAGCTTCAAAATCATCCAAGTCACTTTCTCCAAAAGGAGTCAATGACGGAGCAATTGAGGCAACGGTCTCAACAATGGGTAGAGAAGAAGAACCACTTTTACAAGCGTCTTTGAAATGTTCTTCATAAGCCTCATCAAGAACATCAATGAAATTAACACTCTCGTTTTCCGAAGGCTGCTTAGAAAGTTTACCCATGTCGAAGACGATTTTATCGTCACCAACTCTCATGATTAATTTTCCAGCGGCTACATCAATGAGAGTGTGACCGGTCCTCAGGAATGGACGTCCAACGATTAATGGAACACGGGGGTCCATCGCGTAGTCAACGACAACAAAATCCGCCGGAAAGGTGAATTTGTCAACACCGACGAAGACGTCTTCGGCTATCCCTACTGGATAAGCAACCGTACGGTTAGCTAATTCCAAAGTCATTCATGTGGGGACTAGCTCGGGGAGAGATAATTTCTTCCAAACACTTAATGGCATTAAGTTAATACTGGCACCTAGATCGGCTAGGGCCATGCAATTCTCTACTCCCGGGAAGTTGCAAGGAATCAAGAAACGACCCGGATCAGCAAGTTTGGTGGGCAATTTCCTTAAGAGCACTGCGGAGCAGTTCTCATTAAGTTGGGTCTGAGCAATGTCAAGAAGCTTATCCTTATCACTGAGAAGATCTTTAAACATTTTAGCGTATTTGGGCATGTGAGTGAGAGCCTCAGCAAAGGAGATATTGAAATTCAGTTGTTTGAATATTTTAAGAAAGTTCGAAACCTGAATATCATCCTTGTTCTTCAATTTCTCTTTCCTCAACCTCGAAGGATAAGGTATATTGGGTTGAGATGAGGCTTTGGGATAGAATTCGCACTCACATCCTTGGGTGGTGGAGGGGTAGAAGTAGAAGGTGGTGGAATTGGAGAAGTAGAAGTTGGAGGAATAGAAGATGGAGGACTTGGAGAAGGAGACTCGTTTTCCTTTGTCACAATCACCGGTGTAGGTGTAGGAAGATCGGGTTCCTTTAAACCTTTTCCACTGCGAGTGGTGATTTCTTTCATCTCCCCTCTTGGATTAGCAACGGTGTTACTTGGAAGAGAACCCGATCCAGAGGCTTGATTATTAGGGAAGAAACTAGCCATCATATTCCTCAAGTCATTCGTTTGACTTGCCAAAGTGTTTCACATATCATCTCAAAGATCATTCCCTTGCTTCACCATATCTGCTTTCATGTTGGCCATTTCCCGCTGAAGATTTTGCACGATCACATCGTTAGTCCTCATGTAGGTTTCAACATCTTAGTGTAAGGCTGTGGGTTGTTTGGGAAGAGGAGCATGATAGGCGGGTGGTTGATAAGTAGGTTGTTGGTAAACTTGGTTGTTTCTTTGAGGTGGATATTGGTTTCTTTGGTTTTGATATGGAGTTGGGGCACGTGGGTGGTTTTGATTGTTGCGATTGAGGTTGTTCGGGTTTTGTGGGGGAAAACCGGGAGGTGAAAGAAAGTTGTTTGAGCGATAGCTGAGCAAGTTACGGTCTCCTTGAGGACGTGCTTGATAGCTTCCTGTAGCATAGGTACCGTTGGCGGCATACACATTTTCCGGATTGTCGTGAGTCGAAGGACAATCGGTCTATGAGTGAGATCCCCCGCATATATCACAAGATTGAGTCATATCATTGGCTTGGGCAGTGATAGCTTTAGTATTGTTAGCGGCTTGGAGAGCAAGTGATTCAACAAGCGACGTAAGCTTATCAAGTCTCTTGTCGCTCTCATTAGTGCTAGCACTAGCCACATTGGTCCGAACACTCTTGGTTTGCACTCTAGACTTGTTCGCAATAATATCCCAAGCGGCATTAGAAGACTTAACCAAAAGATTACCCCCCGAAGCACTATTTAGTGAATCTTGGTCATTCATGCTTAAACCATTGTAAAAAGTATTAATTTGGTGCACTTTGGTAAAACCATGTCGTGGGCACTTTCCTAAAAGTTCTTTAAACCGGTCCCAAGATTCACTAAAAGTATCATCGTACTTTTGTTCAAAAGTAATGATTTCATTCCGCAAAGCGGTAGTACGAGAGGGTGGGAAAAAGTAGTTTATGAAATTGGTCTCTAAGTCCGTCCACGTAAGAATACTTTGTTGCGGTTCCTTATCAAGCCAATGCCGGGCTTGTCCTTCTAAGGAGAAAGGAAAAAGTTGCAAGCGAATTACCTCTTGTGAAACCCCATTGAATTTGACTGTATTCGTGAGTTGAAGGAACCTTTTGATGTGGTCATGAGGATCATCAATGGTACGTCCCAAGAATGGTTGAGCAGAGACCATCTGAATAAAGCCGGATTTGAGCTCAAAATTGTTGGCTCCAATCGCGGGTATGACGATACCATCGTGGTTGCCCTCTACATGTGCTTGCAAAAGTTCGATCATAGGGCGATTGTCCGGTAGAGGTTCATTGTTGTTATTATTCATGTTGTTTTGAGGTGGATTATTATTGTTGTTGTGTACACCGGCCATGTCTAAGTTATCGAGAGTCTCGGGCTCTTGATAAGACGTTGATCGAGTGCGCATACACATGAAAAATAACTAACAAAGCAAGAAATATTTTTGGTTTTTTATGTTTTTTAATTTTTTTATTTTTTTTTGTATTTTTGAAAATTTTATATTTTTTAGGATTTTTGAAATTTTAAAGCAAGGAAAATAAAGTTCAAAGATGAACGGATACCAAAATGCAACGCGTCTCTCACCTAAAACCTTTTATCTTAACGAAAAGAGCCGGCAGCGGTGCCATTTTAATACAAAGCTTTTACACCAGGTATAAAATATTATCGTCCGAATCTTTTCGAATTGACTATTGGTAGAAAGTGTGACTCAATTTTTCTTGGTGGAAGATAAATGGTTTGGTTGATTATCTATTGTAAACTAATACCAAATATGTAAATGTCTTTGAGTAAAATAAGAGCTTTAAAGATTAAACTAAAATAACGAGTTAAAAATAAATGATTCAAAACTTAAAGACAAGATTAGAAAAATACTTGAACACTTAAAAAACCTAAAACTTGAAAACTTTGTAAAAACAAGAAATTAAACCATCGGAATGCCAAATCGGAATCTGATCGAAATGCTGGTCGGAAAGTGCAATCGGAATGTTGGAAAATATGGCTGATCGGAATATACTGTCGGAATAAGGCCAAATCGCTCCAATCAGAATATCAACAACACCACCCTCGTCGGAATGTGTAGAGAGATAGCAAACGGAATAATTAACAAATAAATCCAATCGGAATGTCACTCAAACCACCACAATCGGAATGTACTAAAACCCTATTCCGATCCAATGATCGGAATACCAAGATGAAAATCGGAATACTAACTACCTAATCCGATCATAGAGATCGGAATACAATAGGGCTAATGGGAATGCTTAAATCGGAAAAGGGTTTAAACCTTTTCCGATTAACTTTTGATTCGAAAAATAAGCTAAGTGATAAGCTAGGATGCTAAGCTAACACCAAAACTTGAACGAATCTATAATGAAAAGGACTAAATAAGCACAAATAACAACTTTTCCAACTTAAAATAAGCAATCTTTTAAATCAAACCATAAAAGAATAAACTTTTTAAGAAAACTTTCAAAAAGTAAATAAGCTAAACACACAAATAAGCCAATAAGCACAAAGATCTTAAAGCTTATCCGTTTGAAAGCTTATGTAGGAATAAAAATATTAACTTTTTAAGCACAAAAACATCAAGATCAACACGGATCAAATATATTTCGCACCAAAAGTAAACTTAAATCAAGAAAGGTAGAAAGAGATTAATGAACAAAAAGCTTAACTTGAACTTGATTAATGGAATCCAAATACAAAAGGCTTAATCTTGAAAGATTAAAAGAAAGAAAAGATGAAAACTTAGTGAGAGAAAGTTTGGAACTTTCTCTCTCTAAAAACTAGAAAGGAAAAATGAAAATGAAACTAACTACTAAAAACTAACCAACCCTCCAAATGTGTATTAGGAGGGTATTTATAGGGAAAATGAGAAGGTGTGAATGTCTTGCCTCTTCTTTCTATCTTCTCGACTCGATTTAAATCCTTTGTCTTTCACGACGTCGTCTCGGGATTTGTCGATGTATATTGAACTTGTCTTGTAATTTTCTTCTTCAATTAGACTTGAGTTCTTCGACTTCATTAAACTTCCGTCTTTAGACTTTTTCTTCGATAAATCTTCAGAATAGGCCTTGGAGTTCCGTTCTTTTTGCACTCTTGATCTTTTGACTTCGTCTTTTCTCGTTTTCTTTTATAAAAGCCCATGAAAGCCCGTGTTTTCTTCCTTTTTCATCATTTGGTCCTAAAACACAATAAAAACACAAACCACGCATAATTCTGACTTTTACGACATAAACTATACGTTTTGGTCTTGTTATTATTGGAAATAAGTGGTAAAAGGATAAGTGTTTTCACACTTATTACATGTCTTAGCTTATTTTATACGTTCATGTCACGTTTTACTGTTTTAAGCCTTAAACTGTGTTTATCTTATATTCTGTCTATTCTGATTAAGTATTACTTGTATTTCATGTATTATTATACTTACTGTGTAATAATAAGTAACTTTCTTAAAATAGCAGGTTTCCTAAAATAGAAAGTTTCCAAAAATAGAAAGTTACCAAAAATAGAAAGTTTCCAAAAATAGAAAGTTTCCAAAAATAGAAAGTTTCCAAAAATAGAATTACTACTTAAAATAGATAAGTTTCTAAAAATATAAACTTTCCCTAAATAGATTAGCAACCTTAATCAAATAAGCTTCTAAAAATAGAAAGTTTCCATAAATAGATTAGCTGCCTGAATTAATAAGTTTCTAAAAATAGAAAGTTTCCATAATTAGATATAAACTGGTTAAAGAAGCTAAGTATATAAGCTTAAGTGTTTTCTGATTATTATTCTAAGTCATAATGATATAATCTATAGTTTATTAATTATTACATGTAATTTAAATAAACTATAGGTTAAAAGTATTTAATTAAATATATCATGTTTTTAATTAAATAAAGTTAAATACTTAGGTTAAAACATGTATTATTATTTATTAATAATATAACCTAAGTCATGTTAATTAATTAATTATAACCATGGTTTTTAAATAATTAATTAATTATAAGTCTAGAAAGATATAAATACTTAGGTTAATAATTCCATGATCTAATAATTAAATTATAACCTAAGTCATGTTTTATTAAATTTAATCATGTCATATTTTATTAATTTAATTTATAACATATGATTATTAAAAACATCACATTAACATAAACCATGAACCGGATCATGACTAGTAACCATGAACTAGACTCGAAATCAGCTCAATACCCCGAACCACCTTGGGGTTTCCCCCTTGTTGCTGCTGCCGTGGGAACCACACTACTCTACCGGGACCATATGGTCTCAGTGGTGGTCTATAAGCCAAACTGAGACCCCCTTGGGGTTCGGTTTAGGCGTCGGCCAAACAAACACCCCTAAAAACATCCGTTTTGATTTACCCCATAACCAATTACATGTTTGATTTATGTTTTTAATTAGGTTTTTAAAAACATCATGTTCTTATTTATTTTTATTAAATCAAATCAAAAAGAAAAAGGATTAAAAAGGTATACCGAATGCGTGGATCTAACGAGGATGAACACACACGAACACACGTACAAGATTCAAGATCAAAATCAAACGAACACCCCCTTTTCTTGTGTTGTATACGGCGGCCAAAGAGGACAAGAAGGAAGAACCCAAAAATCTTTTTAGGGTTTTTAATGTTTTTACTGTAAAGTGAAAAATGAAAACAAGATTTCACATTAACCCCTTGTTAGTTAAAAATTTCGATGGGCTTGGCCCATCTTCTGGTGTAGCCGCGGTTAAGGGGGGCCCACATGGGGTACCCGTACCGTTTTCCGTGTCTCGATATTTAAGTGTTCGTTCTTGTTTATTTGTGTTCGTGTTTTATGTGTTCTCGTTAAATATTAACCGTGACTTAATATATTTATTCGTGCTCGTAATAAATATATATATGTAATTAATATTAGTTCGTGATTTAATTACGTTCATGATTTCATGATCACATGCTCGTGATTAATTATTGTTAAATAATTATTGTGTGTTCGTACGTAATAAATACTTATCGTGTTCTAACACGTACGTAATACGTAAAATTCTAACACGTGAACGTAATCATACTATAATAGTAAAGTTTTAATCTAGTACGTACGATCTTAAGGGTACTATTCATGGTAAAAGCATGCGGGTTTTACAATCCAACACATTACACTTAAATAAAGGTTAAAGTGAAGATCATTAAACCAGAATTTAAGCCTTTTTAATCTTTAATTGTTGTAGTTTGGAGAAAAGGAGATTATTCTTTCGGAAAAAGTAAGTTAATTAATTCCTCATTTGTGTTTATCCTTTTCGTTTTTTGTCCATTTGTCAAGAATAGCCTTAATTCATTTTTCATTTTTATAGATACTCATAATGTTAGCTAATATTAAGTTATTGTCATTATCATTTGTCGTAATTGGTTTCACTATAAATTGGAGCGAATTACATGAACATAAAAGCTTTCTCTGTTTCTTTTTTGAATTTTATTTCATTTGTTTTTGTTTTGTTACGGTGAAACATGGTAGTGGTGGGTGATTTTGGTGGATTGTGGTAATACATGAAGGTGACGGTGATTAGTGGTTATGGTGGTAAATGAAGATGGTAGTGGCGGGTATTCAAAAATGTCATTGGAAAATTGATAACCTACTAAATGACTTGGAAACTTGTTTGTGATCTTACATTGTAATTAAAAAAAAGTTTGATACATTAAATTGAGAAAAAAATAGTTTTGTACATTAAATTGAAATTAAGTATAAGTTGGGTACACTTTTATGCAATTTGCCCTTAAATTAATAATACATGATTATAACCTAAGTATTTTACATGACATAATTTAATTAAAAACACATAAGGTAAAGTTTATTATTAAACCATGACACTTTATTAATTAATAAACCATGGACTACTATTTTTAATTAATAATCATTTTAACCTAAGTATTTAAATTTAATAAACTTTACTAATAATCATCATGACTTATAGTATATGATTAATAAACACTAGCGTATACCTTTAGCTTATTAATCTAGCTTTTTTCTATTTATGAAAACTTTCTATTTCAGGAAACTTTATATTTTTAGAAACTAATCTATTTTTGGAAACTTTATAATTTTGGAAACAATCTATTTTTGGAAACTTTCTATTTTTGGAAACCTGCTATTTTTAGAAAATTACTTATTATTACACTACAAGTATAATAATACAAGAATACAATATAATACATGATCATAAGACAAGAAATACCTGAATAATACAGTATATCATTTAAGTAGTAAAATAAGACAAGAACATATAAAACGTGTTAAGAACATACAAGAACCAGTAACATACTCAGATATCAGACAGCTCATACATGTCCCTTATTTATGTAGCAATAGTGAGGTCAGAGTAGGACTTTTCATCCTTTCATCTTTCCTCATTCATTGGACACAAGGTACAGATATTCCGTCCTTCAGTATGGACATTCTCTTTCCTTATTAGGATTCCCTATTTGCAGCCAACTGTTTTCCCCAAGTATTTGTTTTATATGTTTTGATATGCTTATGTTAGTTTGATATGCCTAAGCCATATACATGCATGCCATGTCACCTAGTTATTGAGGTACCATAACCATAACAATAGAGGCGCTAGTGTTATGACTTCCTCACGACAGAGTGATTGCTCGTGGCGTCCCTTTTCAGTTTTGGCAATATATTTGTATTATCATGTGGGGTGTATGGGTGCATCATAGTTACATGTTTTACACGATTTCCATGGTGAATGTTGTGCGTGTCTTGCATCCTTCACAAGGAGTTGATCCCTCATACCCAGTCTAATTAATTAGAGGCATCCCCTCTAATTTCATGATGAGGTCTCCCCTCCAAGTATCCATGCACGGTGGAACCTCATGACCTATATGGGCTATTGGCTAATTAATACAGTTTTCATATAAAATCATAAGTCTTTTCAAACTATAAAACCAGTTTTATAAACATGTTTTAGGTTATCTAGGACTTATATATTTCCGCTGCTATTAGTCTTTTATGCCTATGTCATTTCATGTTATACTTGTATATCTGTTCACTAGGCGTTTAGCTCAGCCGTTTTCCTTTCATGTTCCGAAACGGAAGGTACTCAGGGACGCTCGTAGGATTTAAGAGTATGTGCATAAGGATGGAAGCTATCTAGCCTTCATTACTTTATGCATTTTCCATACATTACATTACTTCATTTCTTTGGACATTGTTTAGTCCTTTTCCATTTCAGTACTTATATTCATGTGTGTGAGCTTATGTTGGACTACCAATGTTTGTTTCCGGTATTTCCTTTTATGGTCATTTAATATTTTTGGACATTTACCTTGCATGCTTTGATGACACGCCATAATTATCCTGTGATATTCCATTTATCAAAAGGGGGTGTTACAATTATGGTATCAGAGCCAAGGTTTTGACCTGTAGGCTCTAAAAATATGACCTGTGATTAGTGGGTAATCATCATGGTCTTCCTTAAACTCACAGTTTTGTTTCATGTATCATTGTCGTAAGAATTTTAACTAAATAATGGTTGGTACATGACTGGCCATATTTAGTCGCATGTGCTTTTAATCGAATCAATTTGTTTTGATGAACCGACCCATAGGCGTTCATCCTCGTCATGTCATTTTGTTTTGGTGAACCGGCCCATAGGCGTTTAATAACCGTTTTTAGCATGTTATTTAATGTATTTTTCGATCCTCAAATCGACTCGAATTGAAATCTAATTTTATTGTAGAGATTAATTGTTTTTTGTTAATTGTACTTGTTTTGAATCTATGTCTAATTTAAACTTAAAATGGAATAGTATTTTAGGCTAAGGAGTATATAAAAATAAAAGCGCAAATAGTTCACATAAAATATTTCTAAAATGCAAGACAATTACACTACAAATTAAACTAATTAAATCTAAGATGCAACCAATCTATATTATAATTAAAAATATTAATTAATCTAAATGCAAAATTAATCTAAATGCAAGCACTTAATAAGAAGTAAAAATGACAAGAAAATGAAAATAAAGATAAAACTAATAATAAAGCGTAAAGCTTTAAACTTTTTGGCTTGTTAATCTTTTAGATGATAAAGCTTAAAGCTTTATATACTAATAAGCTTTATAATCACAAAAAAGTGTAAACTTTATACTAATAATAAGCTTATCTAAATGAAAACTAATTTTAAACCTTTAAATCTATTTTTAAAACAATAATAATATTTAAAACTAATTAAACCGATTTTTATAAAAAATATATTTTTTAAAAACAATTTAAACTATATTAATCTAATTAATTAAACTAAAACGATTAAGCTAGAAATTTAAAAAGGAGAGAACTTTGGTACCCGTGGTCCGAAAATAACGCTGTAAACATAATCAATCATAAGCAACAAAATATGGCTCATAAAGTACACGGCCTCCCAAAAGCAACAAAATATGGCCCGTAAAGTACACGGCCAACCAAATCAAACTCGAACCAAATTTATTAAACTATAAGCTCTTTACCAAACGTGATGAATCGATTCGCCAAGATCACAATAACACAAGAGGTTAGAATAATACGCAACTATGAATATTTAATAAAGAGATTCAAACAAAACTAATCGATCTAGATTATTTTTTAAGTTTTATAAAAATATATTAATTTTTAAACTAAAAATTAATAGATCTACCTTTTTTTTATCAAATACCTAGTAGATATTAACTAACTGTTTTAGGTTTTATGAAAATACTTTAATTTTTAAGCTACAAACTAATAGATCTAAAATATTAAAAAGTAAGTCTAATGATAAAAATAAATTTAACTAAATTAATTAACTAATTGCAATTAATTAAAGATGTAAACTAAATATTATAAAAGTACTAATTAAAAGCTAGCTTATTAATAAGTTGTAAGCCTAAGCTTAGAACTTATGTGATTTAAAAAGCTTAAAAGCTAATTAAATAAATTCACCCACAATAAGCTAGATCAAGGAAAATAAGCCCACAACAAGCTTGAAATAAGATAACATATTCCAAACTTATATATAAATCTTAACTTATTTGGAAAAAGTTATGAAAAACTAATCCCAAAATAATAAGTTAGATTATTAAGAAAAGATTAAGAAAGGTAGAGAGATTAAGCTAAAGAGAATAACAATAAGCTAAAACTTGACTTTTATTAATCAAAAGAGTGCTTAATAATAAGCTAGTACAAAGCTTGAGAGGAAAAATAAAAATACAAACTATGAAAATTAAACTACAAAACTACTATGTGAAAATAAACTATCTAACCCCATTCAATGAAAAGGGAAGGTCTATTAATAAGCTGCCACAATTAAGGGTATTTTTGTAATTTCCTATATTCTATTTGCATTGTTTTCTCCGAAAGTGGGTGCTAGTTATATACATGCTAGGATCGTGTGCCCATTAATGCCTGGCACACGCACATCCTTTCTTGTTTTCATCGCCAGAGCCACGTGGCGCCATTTGATTCGCTAGCCGTCCTACCAGCTCTAAAAATCTGCCACTTCGTACTGACTCAGCCTGCCACGTCGTACTGATTTGACGCCGCCGCCGCCACGTGTCAACATAGGATAGGCCAGCCGCTGCACGTGTCTGCCACATCTGACATTCCCTGCCACCTCGGACTGACACGTCAGATTGTCGTGTCAATACCGCCTTTATAACCTCAGACTGCCACGTGTCGTCCCTCATTGCTCACCCGCCGCCGCCACTCTACAACCTAGTACCTGCACACAATAAATTCTGTCTGAGCCACGTGGCGCGCTGGAATTGGCCAGCCACCGCCACGTGGCTGCTGACGTCATGATGACGTCAGTCGATCAACGGGTCGAGTCTGATTCGGGTTTGGATCGGGTTTGATTCAGGTCTGGATCAGGTCAGGTCGGGTCTGGATCGGTTCGTGTTTCCACGTGACAGTGGCTTAATATACACCACCAAATGCCACTCCTAGGATTCGAACATAGGTTGTTTAGTTTAGGTTTTAAGGGACAAAGGAATGCCAGCTGAGCTGGGCATTCCTTTAAGTGTACATATAAAAAACTTGCTTTTTAACCCAACTTTGTTAGGACTGTCACAACAATTATAACCCCCCCCCCCATTTAATTTGAAATAGTAAATTTATTAATAATAATAATAATAATAATAATATTAATATTAATAATAATACAAAAATTATTTTTATTTTTATAAAAACTTTATTTTATTTTTATTTTTATTTTTATTAATTTTCAAATATTTAAAATTTTATTTCTATTATTAATTTATTAAAAACTATTTATTTAATTTAAAAACTAATTAAACTTGAAAAATTAAAAGAGAACAAACCGCGAGGAGTTGCGATGCGAGGTCGGGACCGTTGGCTTCGTAATTTTGTGCTCTTTCCATTCTCGTGCTCGTTTTTTATATTTATTTACCTTGTCCTTTGTCCTTTTCTTCAATAAATGACTGTAAAATCCCGAGTTTTCTTTCCTTTTGATATTTTGTACCTATTTCACAACAAAAACACAAACCACGCATAATTCTGACATTTACGATATTAATTACACGTTTTGGTCTTGTTTTTCTTTGTCTTAAGTGGTAAAAGATAAGTGTTTGCACACTTATTAAATCCCCTACACATGACTATTGCAATGTTCCCATTCAATGCATTAAATTAAGGTAAAAGTTTAAAATTTTCATCATAATTAACCCATCTCGGCCTTTATTACGATACACTATTATTGATATAATAAAAATAAACTAAAGAACGATGAAAAGATAAAAACTTTATTCAAGGAAGAAAAAGATATAACAATTTCCATTTTATTTATTAACTTTGAAATTGTTTGATGGAAGAAACTCGTAAAGAAACTAAAACTTACATTAGGGCTTTTGATGTCATGAATATTTATCACCCTCAAGTTTCACGTTCCCCATGCCAAGCGTAAAAACGAGATCATTGTAATTACAAGTTAGTAAAGGTAACACTTACTCATGTGGTTTAGTTATTCACTTAAAAACCCTCATTCCTATGGTGTATCTCTTGTATTTTAATTTTGTCTTGAATGATCACGAGGATGCATTTTTGACTTATTTTGATAATTTATTAAGGCGGAAAATAAAGTAGGACGATTTAATCCATAGTTAGCTAAAGGACAAAAATATTTTAAAACGGCTTCTCGAAATCTCATAAAGTTCATATCTTAGCATAATTTGTTTCACGATTTGAGACCTTTCTCGGACCTATATTTGGCATGTACTTCAAACTTCAAATCTTGAGAGACGATCTTGAAATTATGGTCTTTTCTTCATTTTGGTATACATCTTCATTTGGAGAATGCTTCAAACTTTGACCACGACTTCTTCATTTATCCTTGTCTTTGATATACAACGATACGCCTCCTTTTCAGACTTGGATCTATTTATCCTCATACCTTGTTAGGGTCTTTTTGGATAGACTTCTCCATGATCTTTATGCGAGTAATTGCTTCTCACCGTGTGTCTTGATCCTACATATTGATTTGGATTATTGATCTTCACATCATCTTTGGATATTTAGAAAAAAGGTGAATCCTCATGCCTTGTGAGGGCCTTTTTGGACTCGGATATCATCATGCCTTGTAAGGGCCTTTTTGGATACACCAATATTCGCGTCCCGCTTCAATAAGTTATGCCTTGGCTATGAACTCTAATTAATCCCCGAGCAACTTTTAAACAATTTTGGCCTAGAAGCTAAGTAATTTTTCAAATCATACGACCTTATTATTGCATTTATTTATTGACAAGTGTTGGGAGAAAAAACTTTAATTAACTAACATAAGTTCATGAAAGAATACAAAACTTATAATTGACTCTATAATTTCTCGTTCTCCACAATTTAAGATCTCAAAGAATGAGACTCGTGGATGCTTACCCTAATAAACCAATTAAGGTCCATATGGTTAAGGATACTAGCTAGAGTAAACTCAAATAAGTAAACTAGGGTTGAGTCAAAATAATCACGACGGGCCTAATATATCAAAGACGTCTAAACTTGTAAAAACCATTTTATTTATTTATTATTTCCTTTTTGACTTTATTCATGAAATAGAATATATACATATGATGGTGATAACAAAAGGAAAGAAGTTAAAAGACAATAAATGAAAACTACTACTAGGCCAAAATAGATCAAAAATTTTGAAAAACGTCGAAAAATATTAATTTTCCCGTTATTATGAGGCTATTTTAATGGAAAAGCCCACTTATACTTCGATAGAAGTCTCCCTTACACTTAATATAAAACATTTCCTCAATGTTTAAGCATATGGAAGTAAAATCCCCCACACTTAGGACATTGTGCACGTTGTTTAAATCGAGCTAAGGAAGAGACAACTAAAGTGATTAAATTTATTCAACTTATATATATACAAGTATGAATCACAATAGTTTAGGATAGAACCGGGTACACGGGAACATGGGATCACGGTTCTTCAAAAGGCACCAAAAATGGAACTTGATAGCACACATCCCTACAAAACAACACATCACAAACAACCTACATGGCTCCCCCTACACTTATTATGGAAAAGGTAAAAAGGTAGAAATGAGTGAAATCATGGAAAAGTCGAGATTTCTAAGGGATGAAAATCTCTCCATGATAAAGGGTGAAACATAGTCATTTAAGGAATACCCTAATAAATTCCACCCGGGTCAAACACATAATTTCCAACACGAAAGGAAATAAACCCCATGGTGGTAAAATCACACAAGTACAAGAAAAATGGGGTATCTTTAGTCAAAATTCTCTTAAAAGGGAAGGTGGTGAAATATGGCAATGATAGCACTAATGTCTCTATTCCCGGATCAAACACATTTTCTTTAAGGGGAAAATAGCAAGAGGTGTAGACATTAAAGCTCAAAATGTCATTTTGATCCAAAGTGGGAGAGTCGTCCTCTTCCAAACTCGATGTCAAACATAAGTATCATCGGAGTCACTGGAAAACTCATCCTCGTGAGGAAAATAGGTATTTAGAAAGATTCTAAATCCTCCTCAAATGGAATATCCCCTAAAGTTGGAATGATTTCTAAGAGTTGTAGGATTCTTCTCAAAAGTCATGACTTCTAAAATTAGGGTATAGAAGTCAAAATGAGTCTCCATAATGGAAGAATCCCTCATAGAGATATGAGGTGCATTAAGGTCATGAGGTGGGTCATAAAAAATAATGAGATCACTTAAAGAAGTGTCATCATCGTAATCATCAAAGATTGGTGGATCAAAAGTGGGTGGGTCAAAAGGTGGGTCGTCTAAACCGAACATAGTGTGATCACTTAAAGAAATGTCATCACTATAAGTATCGTATATAGGAGTTTCAAAATTTTGAGGCTCTAAGGGAATGGATGAAGTTACCACAAAATCATTTTGGTTAGACTTTTTAATTCCAAAAGGATTAATAAAAATCTCTTCATTATCATAATTAAGAACATCAATCATATTGACCGACTCTTTTCCATTTAACTTAGTTGTGTTTTTTCGCATTTTAAAAACTTGTTGTTCATCCCTAACCCTAAGAATTAACTCCCCTTCGGCTACATCAACTAATGCTTTTCCGGATCTTAAGAATGGTCTACCAAGTATTTACAGAATACGAGGATCCATCTCATATTCGACTACGACAATCCACGAGAAAAGTGAATATACCAACTCGAACAAAAACATCCTCGACAATACTAACGGGGTATGCGAGAGTTCTATTAGCTAACTCGAGAGTCATGCGAGTTGTTACAAGGTCGGGTAATGATAATTGTTTCCATACCGAGAGTGGCATAAGATTGATGCTAGCACTAAGATCCGCTAAAGCCATACAATCATCAATTTGAGGAAACGAGCATGGTAAAACAAATCGTCCGGGATCTTCGATCTTTTCAGGAAGCTCATTAAGAAGAATCGGGGAACAATTCTCATTTAAATAAGTGTTAACAAGATCTACCATTTTTCTTTCTTATTGAGCAATTTTTTGAACATTTTCACAAATTTGGGCATTCAAGCAAGTGCTTCAATAAGGCTAATGTTAACATTCACTTGGGAAATCATTTTCAAAAAGTTGGAAACATGAACGTCATCCTTGGTAAGCAACTTAGCCTTGTTCAACCTAGAGGGATAAGGGATATAGGGCTTAGGAGGGGAAGGTTGAGAAGGAGAAGGACTCGCTTATTGAAAAACCTTAGGGTTAGGTTCATGAGGTAATGGAGAACTAATAGTAGGAGTGGTAGTGGGAGGAATCACTGAAGGGGGAGTAGGATCACTCATTGTTACCTCCGGGCCTTGTCTCTCCTTTATGGGCGAAGAGATGGAAAGTCCCACTAAAGTGGCTCCACTTCGAGTAGTAATAGCACTCACATTAGCTCGAGGGTTGGTCTCGGTATTAGAAGGGAGAGCACCTTGGGGTTGAAGGGTTTGCAACATTTGTATGAATTTCCTATCTGTTGAATCTTGCATTTTTTTTAACATACGGTCTTGCTCATTAAGTTTTTGAAGAACCAAGTCCATTTGAGGATTAGGAATATTAAACCCTTGATTTTTAAACCCTTGATTTCCTTGATAATTAAACTCTTGATTTTGAAAACCTTGGTTTTGAAATTGATTAGCATTTTGAAAGTCTTGATTATTAAAACCTTGGTTTTGCCCTTGAAAATTCCCTTGATTTGAATTAAAACCTATTAGAATTCTCTTGAAAATTACCCCTTTGTGGACCTTGGTTCATTGGTGGATATTGGGTGTTTTGGGCGGGTGGGCGTGGTCTTTGGTGAGGTGTAAAACCCGGGGGAGCCAAATAGTTAGTAGACTTGTATGACAAATTATTAGCATCCACATTAGGTTTAAAATGAACCCTCTCATTAGTGTAGTAAGCGTACACTTGTTTTTGAGATTGATCATAAACCTTATCACATTTTAAGTACGGATGTGGTCCACCAAAAGTCTCACAAGACTCACTCATGGCATGAACGTGCCTCATGGGAGGGGTATTGACTTTTAAAGCAAGTTTTGTCACAATTGAAGTAAGCACTTGAATTTGATTATTAACCTCATTATCACTAGCACTAGTAATAAGTGTGAAAACACTTATCCTTTTACCTCTTATTTCCAATAATAACAAGACCAAAACGTGTATTTTATGTCATAAAAGTCGGAATTATGCATGGTTTGTGTTTTTATTGTGTTTCAGGATAAAAATATGCAAAAGGAAGAAAACATGGGCTATCACGGGCTTTTATCGAAGAAAAAGACAAAAGATGAAGTCAAAAGATCGAGAATGCAAAAAAACCGGAAGTCCAAGGCCTATTCTGAAGAGTTATCGAAGAAAAAGTCTAAAAATGGAAGTTTAATAAAGTCGAAGAACTCAAGTCTAATTATAGAAAAAGACTATAAGACAAGTTCAATTTATGTCGACAAATCCCGAGACGACGTCGAGAAAGACAAAGAAATTAAATCGAGTCGAGACGAGAAGAAAGAAAGAAGGAAGCATAAACACTAAACCTCCCCACCTCCTATAAATACCCTCCTAATATGTCATTAGGAGGGTGTTAGTTAGTTTGTAGTTAATTTTAGTTTTTATTAAGGGTGTTTTCATATTCTCTATAGTTTTTTCTCTCAAGCTTATTAAATCTTTACTTTAATCTTGTAATCTTTTGGTATTAATCTTTAATCAAATCAAGCTTATTTCCTTAATTCTCATTCTACCTTTCTTAATCTTTTTAATCTTGATAATCATGTAGTTTATTTTAATTTTGTTGATGATTTGATTGTGTAGCTTATTTGGTTTTTCTTATTGAATTGGTGATTTTAAAAGTTTCTATATTAGAGTGCTTATTTTCTTAATCTTAATGCTTAATAGTTCTTAAAAATAAGTTGATTTTGATAAGTTTAATATTTTGATATAAAGTTGATTTTCAATATTTAGATTATTTAGTGTTTTAATAGTTTTTAAATTATGGCTTATTAGTTTTTCTTAAGAATGTTTTTGGTTTAAGTTTTGTTAAGTGCTTTTTTTAGATTTGCTTATTTGCTTAATATTGGTGTATTCCGGGTTTCATTAAAACCCTCATATTTCGGATAAGCTGCATATCTTCATATTCCGTATAGTCTTCAAACCCCATTATTCCGGATAAGATCCTTCATCAGAGTTCTGAATAAGAGGTCAAACAGTGGATTGCAGATAAGCCTAAGTAGAAAAACATTCCGGATAGCGTATCTTTCAATTTTTCCGGATAAGCAGTAAGAGTACTTTTTCCGGATAAGCACCTGAAAGTCACATTGCGGATAAGCCTTCAAAGTCACTTTTTGCATATAAGCCTTTTAAGCAATTATTCCGGATAACTGTTCAAATTTTATTCCGGATAAGCATCATCAAGAATTCCAGATAAGAACTTCAACCGATTCTGGATAACCTCCCAAGGTCTCATTCCGGATAATACCTCCAACTGATTCCGGATAAGTCCCTTTATTTCCATTCCGGATAAGCTGCTGAAACAAAGATTCCAGATAAGGATAAGTTGTGGATTCCGGATAAGGCTTCAAAGTAGTTATTCCGGATAAGCCTCTTTACAATTTATTCCGGATAAGCCTCTTTACAATTTATTCCGGATAAGCAGTTCTTTTGGATTTCGGATAAGGCTCTCAACAAGGTATTACGGATAAGAGTTCAACCTCAGATTCCGGATAGTGGTAAGTGTAAGATTACGGATAGTGGGATTTATTTATTCCGGATAAGCTTCTCATTAGTGTATTCCGGATAAGTAATTAGTAAGTATTCCGGATAGTCATCAGAAGAAGAATTCCGGACAAGGTTTTGTTATTACCTGTTTTTAAACTTTATTTTTCCCGCCTTTTTACTTAGAATTATTTTAACTTGTCTTCTTTTAGTTCAATTTTTAAAGTTTACATTTTTATAAGTTTTAATCATTTACTTTTTAATTATTTGAAGTCTTTATTTTTAGCTTAAATTTTCAAGCTTTCATTTTTACTTATTTACTCAACGACATTTTCACTTTTAGATTAAAATAGATAATCAAACCTTTTTATTTTCCACCAAGAACGACTGAGTCGCACTTTCTACTAGTAATCAATTCGAAAAGATCGGAACAACAAACTTTTCATACGAGGTGAAAACCTTGTATTAAATGGCGCCGCTGCCGGCTCTTTTCGTTAAGATTAACGGTTTTAAGTGAGAGACACGTTGGAATTTGGGATACGTTCACTTTTGAAAGTTATTTTTCTTGCTTAAAATTTTTCAAAAATCCTTAAAAATTAAAAATTTTAAAAAATCCAAAAAAAAAGAGAAAAACATAAAAAACCAAAAATATTTCTTGTCTATTTTTCTCTTCCTTTTGTAGGTGTGCATGCGTACTCGTGCTCGTAAGAAGAAAGCAATTCAATCCGAAGTCATAACTCTACCTATTGTCACCATGGACAATCAACCAATGATCGAGCTTTTGCAATCACACGTAGATGGCAACACCAATGCTATTGTCATACCCGAGATTGGAGCCAACAACTTTGAACTCAAATCCGGCTTCATTCAAATGGTCTCCGCTCAACCTTTATTGGGGTGTTCGTTTGATGATCCTCATGACCATATAAAAAGGTTCCTTCAACTAACTAATATGGTCAAGTATAATGGGGTTTCACAAGAGGTAATTCGCTTACAAGTTTTTCCTTTCTCCTTAGAGGGACAAGCCCGGAATTGGCTTGATAAGGAACCGCCACAAAGTATTCTTACATGGACGGATTTAGAGACCAAATTCATCAACTACTTTTTCCCACCCTTACGTACTACCGCTTTGCGGAATGAAATCATTACCTTTGAACAAAAGTACAGTGAGACATTTAGTGAATATTGGGACCGTTTTAAGGAACTTTTAAGAAAGTGCCCACAACATGGTTTCACAAAAGTACATCAAATAAATACTTTTTACAATGGTTTAAGCATGAATGACCAAGATTCACTAAATAGTGCCTCGGGGGGTAATATTTTGGTTAAGTCCTCTAATTCCGCTTGGGATATTATTGAGAATAAGTCTAGATTGCAAACCAAGAGTGTTCGGACTAATGTGGCTAGTGCTAGCACTAATTAGAGCGACAAGAGAATTGATAAGCTTACTTCACTTGTTGAAACACTTGCTCTCCAAACCGCTAACAACACCAAGCTATCAATGCACAAGTTAATGCTATGAGTCAGTCATGTGAAATATGCGGGGGATCTCATTCATACACCGATTGTCCTTTGACTCATGACCATCCGGAAAATGTGTATGCCGCCAACGGTAACTTTTCTACGGGAGGCTATCAAGAACGTCCTCAAGGTGACCGCAATTTGCTCAGCTATCGCTGAAACAACTTTCTTTCGCCACCCGATTTTCCACCTCAAAACCCAAACAACCTAAATCGCAACAATCAAAACCAACCACGAGCTCCAAATCAATATCAAACCCAAAGAAACCAATATCCACCTCAAGGAAACAATCAAATTCACCAACAACCCGCTTATCAACCACCTGCCTACCATGCTCTTCCTCCCAACCAACCTACCGCATTTAATCACGAGGTTGAAACTTACATGAGGACTAATGACGCAATAGTGCAGAATCTTCAGCGGCAAATGGCTAGCTTGAAAGGAGATATGGTGTAACAAGGGAATGATCTTCGAGCCGATATGCGAAACTCTTTGGCCAATCAAACGAATGACTTAAGGGATATGATGGCTAGTTTCTTCCAAAGTAATCAAGCCTCTGGTTCGGGTTCTCTTCCGAGTAACACCGTTGCTAATCCAAGAGGGGAGATGAAAGCAATCACCACTCGCAATGGAAAAGGTTTGAAGGAACCCGAGCTTCCTATACCTACACCGGTGATTGTGACAAAGGAAAACGAGTCCCCTTCTCTAATTCCTCCAACTTCTACTTCTCCAACTTCTACTTCTCCAATTCCTCCAACTTCTACTTCTCTAATTCCACCGCCTTCTACTTCCACCCCTCTACCACCCAAGGATGTGAGTGAGAATTCCATTTCAAAGCCTTCATCTCAACCCAATATACCTTATCCCTCAAGGTTCAGGAAAGAGAAATTGAAGAACAAGGATGACATTAAGGTTTCTAACTTTCTCAAAATGTTTAAACAACTGAATTTCAATATCTCCTTTGCTGAGGCTCTCGCTCACATGCCCAAATATGCTAAAATGTTTAAAGATCTTCTCAGTGATAAGGAGAAACTTCTTGACATCGCTCAGACCCAACTTAATGAGAATTGCTCTACAGTGCTCTTAAGGAAACTACCCACCAAACTTGGTGATCCGGGTCGTTTTCTCATTCCTTGCAACTTCCCCGGGGTAGAGAATTGTATGGCCCTAGCCGATATAGGTGCTAGTATAAACTTAATGCCTTTAAGCGTTTAGAAACAATTGTCTCTACCCGAGCTAGTCCCCACACGAATGACTTTAGAATTAGCTAACTGTACGATTGCTTATCTGGTGGGGATAGTCGAAGACGTCTTTGTCGGTGTCGACAAATTCACCTTTCCGGTGGATTTTGTTGTCGTTGACTACGAGATGGATCCCCGTGTTTCATTAATCATTGTACGTCCATTCTTGAGGACTGGTCGCACTCTCATTGATGTAGCCGCGGGCGAATTAATCATGAGAGTTGGTGACGATAAAATCGTCTTTAACATGGGTACACTTTCTAAGCAACCCTCTGAAAACGAGAGCGTTATATTCATTGACGTTCTTGATGAGGCTTGTGAAGAACATTTCAAATACGCTTGATGAAGCTTGTGAGGACAATGTTTATCTCAAGTGTAGGGGGGACTTCTATCGAAGTAAGTGGGCTTTTCCATGAATTTGCCCTCATTTTAACTAGAAAATTTGATTTTTCGACATTTTTCAAAATTTTTAATCTATTTTGGCCTTGTAATTTTCCTTTGCTATCGTTATTTACTTTCTTTGCTAGAATAAATTTTCAATAAAGTGGTTTTAAATTTTTCAAAGTCATGAATATTTTGACTCAACCCGAGTTTACTTATCTAAGTTTACTCTAGCTAGTATCCATAACGTGTTTAAGTCAAGTTTTGCTAGGCTATTATATAGGGAACTTTAAAACGCGAAAGTCTTAACTCTCACGGGTTAAGAACAAGAACTTTTCGCAAGTTCCTATAATTGATCCTATAGAGTCGTTTATCAAGGGAACTTTAAAATGAGATTTCTAAACTTTAAAAAGTCTAAGAGTTTGCAAGATCCTATAGATGACTCGAAAACCCAAAACCTTGCTTTAATTGGCTAAGCATCCACGAGTCTCATTCCTTGAGATTTTAAATTATGGTAAACGAGAGATGATAGATCCAATTATAAGTTTGGTATTCTTTTGTGAATTTATGTTAGTTGATTATAAGCCTATTCTCCCATCGCTTGTTAATAAATATATCTACAATAAATAAGGTTGTACGATTTGAAAAGTTACTTAGCTTCTAGCACAAGACCGTTTAAAAGTTGCTCGGTATTAATTAGAGTTCATAGCCAAGGCATAACTTATTGAAGCGGGATGCGAAGATTGGCGAGTCTGAAAAGGTCCTAACAAGACATGAGGGCTACATTTTGTTTCTAAAGATCCAAAAGTGATGTGAAGAATCATCTATCAAAAATCAATATGAAGGATCGAGACACACGACGAAAAGCAAAAACTCCCCTAAAGATCATGGAGAAGTCTATCCAAAAAGGCCCTAACAAGGTATGAGGATAAATAGATCCAAGTCCTAAAAGGATGTGGATCGTTGTATATCAAAGTCCATAATAAAGATTGGATAAAAATGAAGAAGTCGTGTTCCAAAGATGAAGAATCTCTCAAAACTTCAAGTGAAGAAATTCCTATTATGAAGAGAAGACCATAATTTCAAGAACGTCTCTCAAAGATTTGAAGTATGAAGTCGCTGCCAAATATCGGTCTGAGAAAGGTCTCAAATCGTGAAGCGAGTTATGCCAAAATATGAACTTTATGAGGTCCCGAGAAGCAGTTTTAAAAGATTTTGTCCTTTAGCTAACTATTGATTAAATCGTCCCACTTTATTTTCAGCTTAAATAACTATCAAAATAAGTCAAACAATGCATCCTCGTGATCATTCAAGACAACAATAAAATATAAGAGATACACCTAGGAATAAGGGAGTCTAAGTAAATAATTGGGCCACATGAGTTCGTGTTAGTTTGCTAACTTATAATAACAATGATCTCGTTTTTAAGCTTGGTATGGGGAACGTGAAACTTGATAATGATGAACATTCATGACAACCTAAAACCCCAATATAAGTCTTTGATTTCTTTACTTGTTTTGTTCTTTTAGTCTCCTTAGTGTTTAGTATTTAATAAAGGCCAAAGGTTATTTATGATGAGAAATGTAATTTGTTCTTTTAAATCAATGCATTGCATGAGGGCATTGCAATGGTCAAGTGTAGGGGATTTAATAAGTGTGAAAACACTTATCCTTTTACCACTTATTTCCAATAATAACATGACCAAAACGTGTATTTTATGTCGTAAAAGTCAGAATTATGCGTGGTTTGTGTTTTTATTGTGTTTCAGGATAAAAATATGCAAAAGGAAGAAAACATGGGCTATCACGGGCTTTTATCGAAGAAAAAGACAAAAGACGAAGTTAAAAGATTGAGAATGCAAAAATAACGGAAGTCCAAGGCCTATTCTGAAGATTTATTGAAGAAAAAGTCTAAAGATGGAAGTTTAATAAAGTCGAAGAACTCAAGTCTAATTATAGAAAAAGACTATAAGACAAGTTCAATTTATGTCGAAAATCCCGAGTCGACGTCCAGAAAGACAAAGAAATTAAATCGAGTCGAGACGAGAAGAAAGAAAGAAGGAAGCATAAACACTAAACCTCCCCACCTCCTATAAATACCCTCCTAATATGTCATTAGGAGGGTGTAAGTTAGTTTGTAGTTAATTTTAGTTTTTATTAAGGGTGTTTTCATTTTCTCTCTAGTTTTTTCTCTCAAGCTTATTAAATCTTTACTTTAATCTTGTAATCTTTTGATATTAATCTTTAATCAAATTAAGCTTATTTCCTTAATTCTCATTCTACCTTTCTTAATCTTTTTAATCTTGATAATCATGTAGTTTATTTTAATTTTGTTGATGATTTGATTGTGTAGCTTATTTGGTTGTGTTTATTGAATTGGTGATTTTAAAAGTTTCTATATTAGAGTGCTTATTTTCTTAATCTTAATGCTTAATAGTTCTTAAAAATAAGTTGATTTTGATAAGTTTAATATTTCGATAAAAAGTTGATTTTCAATATTTAGATTATTTAGTGTTTTAATAGTTTTTAAATTGTGGCTTATTAGTTTTTCTTAAGAATTTTTTTGGTTTAAGTTTTGTTAAGTGCTTATTTTAGATTTGCTTGTTTGCTTAATATTGGTGTATTCCGGGTTTCATTAAAACCCTCATATTCCGGATAAACTGCATATCTTCATATTCCGTATAGTCTTCAAACCCCATTATTCCTGATAAGCTCCTTCATCATAGTTCCGGATAAGAGGTCAAACAGTGGGTTGTGGATAATCCTAAGTAGAAAAACATTCCGGATAGCGTATCTTTCAATTTATCCAGATAAGCAGTAGGAGTACTTTTTCCGGATAAGCACCTGAAAGTCACATTGCGGATAAGCCTTTGAAGTCACTTTTTTTGCAGATAAGCCTTTTAAGTAATTATTCTGGATAACTGTTCGAATTTTATTCCGGATAAGCATCATCAAAATTTCCGGATAAGAACTTCAACCGATTCTGGATAACCTCCCAAGGTCTCATTCCGGATAATACCTCCAACCGATTCCGGATAAGTCCCTTTATTTCCATTCCGGATAAGCTGCAGAAACAAAGATTCCGGATAAGGATAAGTTGTGGATTCCGGATAAGGCTTCAAAGTAATTATTCCGGATAAGCCTCTTTACAATTTATTCCGGATAAGCCTCTTTACAATTTATTCCGGATAAGCAGTTCTTTTGGATTCCGGATGAGGCTCTCAACAAGGTCTTCCGGATAAGAGTTCAACCTCAGATTCCGGATAGTGGTAAGTGCAAGATTCCGGATAGTGGGATTTATTTATTCCGGATAAGCTTCTCATTAGTGTATTCCGGATAAGGAATTAGTAAGTATTCCGGATAGTCATCAGAAGAAGAATTCCGGATAAGGTTTTGTTATTTCTTGTTTTTAAACTTTATTTTTCCCGCCTTTTTACTTAGAATTATTTTAACTTGTCTTGTTTTAGTTCAATTTTTAAAGTTTACATTTTTATAAGTTTTAATCATTTACTTTTTAATTATTTGAAGTCTTTATTTTTAGTTTAAATTTTCATGCTTTCATTTTTACTTATTTACTCAACGACATTTTCACTTTTAGATTAAAATAGATAATCAAACCTTTTTATTTTCCACCAAGAACGACTGAGTCACACTTTCTACTAGTAATCAATTCGAAAAGATCGGAACAACGAACTTTTCATACGAGGTGAAAACCTTGTATTAACTAGCCATAGTAGCTCTTACACTTTTAGTTTGAACTTTGGCCTTGTTTTCAATTATATTCCAACCATCGTTCATTGATTTAACCAAAAATATTCACCCCCGAAGCACTATTTAGTGAGTCTTGGTCATTCAAAGTTAATCCATTGAAAAAAGTATTAATTTGATGAACTTTTTAAAAACCGTGTTGAGTACACCTTCTTAAAAGTTCCTTAAATCGATCCCAAGACTCACTAAAAGTTTCCCCACATTTTTGCTCAAATGTAATTATGTCATTCCTTAAAGTAGTGGTACGAGATGGTGGGAAAAAGTAGTTAATGAACTTTGTTTCTAAATCCGCCTATGTAAGAATACTTTGGGGTGGTTCCTTATCAAGCCAAATCCGGGCTTGTCCCTCGAGGGAAGAAGGAAAGAGCAACAAGCTTATAGCCTCCTGATTCACCCCATTGTATTTCACCGTATTGGTCAAATGTATGAATCTCTTAATATGATCGTGAGGGTCATCTTAGGAACGACCCAAAAATGGTGTAGCGAAAACCATTTGCCTAAAACCCGTTTTAATTTCAAAATTATTTGCTCCAATCTCGGGCACCACAATCGCGTCATCATTTCCCTCAATGTGGGATTGCAAGATCTCAATCATCGGTCGATTATCCGTGGCCATAGGCTCTTTACCAAACGTGATGAATCGATTCGCCAAGATCACAATAACACAAGAGGTTAGAATAATACGCAACTATTAATATTTAATAAAGAGATTCAAACAAAACTAACAGATATAGAATATTTTTAAGTTTTATAAAAATATATTAGTTTCTAAACTAAAAATTAATAGATCTACACTTTTTAATCAAATACCTAGTAAATCTAAACTAATTTTTTTAGGTTTTATGAAAATACTTTAATTTTTAAGCTACAAATATTAAAAAGTAAATCTAATGATAAAAATAAATTTAAATTAATTAATTAACTACTTGCAATTAATTAAAGATGTAAACTAAATATTATAAAAGTACTAATTAAAAGCTAGCTTATTAATAAGTTGTAAGCCTAAGTTTAGAACTTATGTGATTTAAAAAGCTTAATAGCTAATTAAATAAATTCACCCACAATAAGCTAGATCTAAGAAAATAAGCCCACAACAAGCTCGAAATAAGGTAACTTATTCCAAACTTATATATAAATCTTAACTTATTTGGAAAAAGTTATGAAAAACTCTAATCCCAAAATAATAAGCTAGATTATTAAAAAAAGATTAAGAAAGGTAGAATGAGATTAAGCTAAAGAGAATAACAATAAGCTAAAACTTGACTTTTATTAATGAAAAGAGTGCTTAATAATAAGCTAGTACAAAGCTTGAGAGGAAAAATAAAAATACAAACTATGAAAATTAAACTACAAAACTACTATGTGAAAATAAACTATCTAACCCCATTCAATAAAAAGAGAAGGTCTATTAATAAGCTGCCACAATTGAGGGTATTTTGTAATTTCCCATATTCTATTTGCATTGTTTTCTCCGAAAGTGGGTGTTGTTGTATACATGCTAGGATCGCGAGCCCAATAATGCCTGGCACACGCCCAGCCTTTCTTGTTTTCATCACCAGAGCCATGTGGCGCCATTTGATTGGCTAGCCGTCCTGCCAGCTCTAATAATCTACCACTTCGTACTGACTCAGCCTCCACCTCGTACTGATTTGACGGCGCCGCCGCCACGTGTCAACATAGGATTGGTCAGCCGCCACACGTGTCTGCCACATCTGACATTCCCTGCCACCTCGGACTGACACGTCAGACTGACGTGTCAATACCGCCTCTGCAACCTCGGACTGCCACGTGTCGTCCCTCATTGGTTAGCCGCCGCCGCCACTCTCCAACCTAGTACTTGCATACAATAATTTTTGTCAATGCCACGTGGCGTGCTGGCATTGGCCAGCCGTCGTCACGTGGCTGCTGACGTCATGATGACGTCAGTCGGTCAACGGGTCGGGTCTGATTCGGGTCTGGATCAGGTTTGATTCGGGCCTGGATCGGGTCGGGTCGGGTCTGGATCGGTTCGTGTTGCCACGTGGCAGTGGGTTAATATACACCACCAAATGCTACGCCCAGGATTCAAACCCAGGTTGGTTCACTTAGGTTTAAAGGACAAAGGAATGCCAGTTGAGCTGGGCATTCCTTGTTGAATCCATGATCTTTAGACTCAAATAGTAAAAACCATTTTATCTAGGATTCTAATTGTACATGTGATGAACACATCGGAATTGTACAATTAACATGAATAAGATGTTTAACAAGATGAAAGATTCCCAAAGAGTTTGTATTATTGATTAACACAAACTACTCTAGGTGTGTGTACATTGAATCCCACACCTAGAGATCATAGACACTGTAGGTTACATTTTTTATATGAAAGATGTTAATAAACCAACGGTTTGGTGTTCCTTTTATAACTTAAGGAACCCAGGGATACATGGAAACTAAATAAAGTATTGATGACTAAATCAAAACTGACATATTCATCCTTATCATGTGTTGACCAAATCTTCATACTTATCACTAGTAGTGGGAAGTACTTTAGTAGGGGAAAGTACTCCAGCAGGGGAAACTTACTCTAGCAGGGGAAAGTACTTTAGAAGGGGGAACTCCAACAGGGGGATCTCCAGCAGTTGGAACTCTAGTAGTGATAATGTCCTATTTGGTCATTCTTGTTTCCATAGTGTTTGAATTATCAACTTTTAGCCCAACAATCTTCCCCTAGTTGATGATGTCAAAACACTTTCCCTTAAGCATACAACATCAAAGATCAACAGGCTGAACATTCTATGTAGAAAACTTCCCCTTTTTGACATGATAAAATAGGGGTCTTGTAAGTGAACAACCTTGATTTTTAATTACTACTAATCAATACCATACTTCTAACACAAGCATTCCACTTTTCAAAATACCCTCCATGAAGCACATAGGCAGGCGATCCTAATAAAAAATGATTTTGAGCAATAGATACTCACACTAGTTGTAGTAATACCAATAAGCAGCAGCAAAAACCTTCACCTCATTGTTGTATGTGAATGACTAGCACTTTTTAACAATATAGCTTCCCCTTAATTTGTACTAATCATTTATGAATCTTCAATTCTGTAGGCTTTGAAAGTAATAATCATAAGTGAAGAAAATTTAGTATCACCTATTTGATGTAGTAGTAGAAAACCCGATGTGTATTATACCATGTAATATCCACATAACAGCGAACGTATACATCTCAGAATGCATAGGGAGTGGAACAGGCTCTTGACAAAAACCATGGATGTAGCAAATATGAGCATAGAGCAACCCAAGAAAGATCTCATACCTTTGCGTATATTTGTCAATGCATCATTATGGAATAAAGCATGAATAAGACACATACTCAACCAATGCTACTTCATCTTCAAATAGCTAATAGTCAATTACCTTCATGACTATGTAAACAATCAATGAAAGCCTTTAATACCTATAAGAATAGTTGCTGTGAAGAACCCATACTCCAAAACATTGCTGTCCCAAAAACCAAATCTGACAGCAGGGGGAACTTTTCTGGCAGCAGGGGGATTAATGAAGGCATGGGGATCTTAGTAGGGGAAACTTTTTCAAAAGCAAGGGGAACTTTTAATGCCACTGTTTTTGTTATTAACTGTGCCAAACCAACACTAAATGGGAATGAATTTATAGAAGTGGAATAAATAACAAAAATAAAGACAATTAAAAGTGACCTACTTTGAATAGTTTATACCTGCTGTGATATCTTTTCATTGATACCTACGTGACTGCTGTCCTTGACACACTCAGCAGCATCCTCACTTCCTATTCTGTTTGTACCCCTCGACTGTTTGTACCCCTTGAGACAAAACATATAAACTGTGCCATTCGTGTGAACACAAAAGACTAAATAACTTATAAATGTTTGTCACGTCACATTCATTGTTAATCTACGTGTGAACACAACTTGATTCTTCTTGTGAACACACCAAAATACCATTCGTGTGAACATAAATGGTTATATTCATGTGAACACAACTAAGTGACTAACATAATCACATCTTGCTCACGAGATTCATAAGAAACAGCTAGGAACCACATTATTTTTATTCATCTATTTATTGTTCATGGAACACAGTGACTATGACCTTTCACAGATAAATCGATAGACAATAGTAACTTTGTTGGGACCAGCAGCCAATCCAACACCTTCATTAAATAATATTCGTACCCCGATCAATAAATTACTCGAACCTATAAAGACCACGCAATACAATATTCGAACAGTGACTGCCTTGGAATCGAACAAACAAACATTCTATTTGTTGGACATTAGCAGCAAGATATGAATAGAATCACCAATAACAAAAACCTCCACGGCACCAATAATTAATAACTTATATATCTAGGGTTTTAACACAAACCCTAGATCTTCAAAGCAAAAAAATTAAACACCTTGATTCACCTGGATATCGAGCCACCCGCTCTGATACCACTTTTTGAATCCAAGATCTTTAGACTCAAATAGTAAAAACCATTTTATCTAGGATGCTAATTGTACATGTGATGAACACAACGGAATTGCACAATTAACATGAATAAGATGTTTAACAAGATGAAAAATTCCCAAAGAGTTTGTATTATTGATTAACACAAACTACTCTAGGTGTGTGTATATTAAATCCCACACCTAGAGATCATAGACACTGTAGGCTACATTTTGTATATGAAAGATGTTAATAAACCTATGGTCTGGTGTTCCTTTTATAACTTAAGGAACCCAGGGATACATGGAAACTAAATAAAGTATTGATGAATAAATCAAAACTGACTTATTCATCCTTATCATGTGTTGACCAAATCTTCATACTTATCACTAGTAGTGGGAAGTACTCTAGCAGGGGCAAGTACTCCAGCAGGGGAAACTTACTCTAGCAGGGGGAACTCCAGCAGGGGGATCTCTAGCAGTGGGAACTCTATTAGTGATAATGTCCTATTTGGTCTTTCTTGTTTCCATAGTGTTTGACTCATCAACTTTTAGCCCAACATTCCTTTAAGTTTACATATACAAAACTTGCCTTTTAACCCTACTTTGTTAGGACTGTCACAGCAATTATAAGCCCCCCCCCCCCATTTAATTTGAAATGGTAAATTTATTAATAATAATAATAATAATAATAATACGGAAATTATTTTTTTATAAAAACTTTATTTTATTTTTATTTTTATTTTTATTAATTTTCAAAAATTTAAAATTTCATTTATATTATTAATTTATTAAAAACTATTTATTTAATGTAAAAACTAATTAAACTTGAAAAATTCAAAGAGAACAAACCGTGAGGAGTTGCGATGCGAGGTCAGGACCGTTGGCTTCGTAATTTTGTGCTCTTTCCATTCTCGTGCTAGTTTTTTATATTTATTGACCTTGTCCTTTGTCCTTTTCTTCAATAAATGATCGTGAAATCCCGTGTTTTCTTTCCTTTTGATATTTTGTACCTATTTCACAACAAAAACACAAACCACGCATAATTCCGATATTTACGATATTAATTACACGTTTTGGTCTCGTTTTTCATTGTCTTAAGTAGTAAAAGAATAAGTGTTTGCACACTTATTAAATCCCCTACACTTGACTATTGCAATGTTCCCATTAAATGCATTAAATTAAGGTAAAAGTTCACATTTTTCATTATAATTAACCCATCTCGTCCTTTATTACGATACGCTATTACTACTATAATAAAAAGAAACTAAAGAACGATGAAAAGATAAAAACTTTATTCAAAGAAGCAAAAGATATAACAATTTCCATTTTATTTATTAACTTTGAAATTGTTTGATGGAAGAAACTCGTAAAGAAACTAAGACTTAAATTAGGGCTATTGGTGTCATGAATATTTATCACCCTCAAGTTTCACGTTCCCCATACCAAGCGTAAAACTAGATCATTGTAATTAAAAGTTAGTAAAGGTAACACTTATTCATGTGGTTTAATTATTCACTTATACCCCCTCATTCCTACGGTGTATCTCTTGTATTTTAAGGCCGAAAATAAAGTAGGACGATTTAATCCATAGTTAGCTAAAGGACAAAATCTTTTAAAACGGCTTCTCGAAATCTCATAAAGTTCATATCTTAGCATAATTTGTTTCACGATTTGAGACCTTTCTCGGACCGATATTTGGCATGTACTTCAAACTTCAAATCTTGAGAGACGATCTTGAAATTATGGTCTTCTCTTCATTTTGGTATACATTTTCATTTGGAGTGATAAATGCTTCAAACTTTGACCACGACTTCTTCATTTATCATTGTTTTTGATATACAACGATCTGCCTCCTTTTCGGACTTGGATCTGTTTATCCTCATACCTTTTTAGGGTCTTTTTGGATAGACTTCTCCATGATCTTTATGGGAGTAATTGCTTCTCGTCGTGTGTCTTGATCCTACATATTGATTTGGATTATTGATCTTCACATCATCTTTGGTTATTTAGAAAAAAAGTGAATCCTCATGCCTTGTGAGGGCCTTTTTGGACTCGGATATCATCATGCCTTGTAATGGCCTTTTTGGATACACCAATCTTCGCGTCCCGCTTCAATAAGTCATGCCTTGTCTATGAACTCTAATTAATCCCGAGCAAGTTTTAAACGATTTTGGGCTAGAAGCTAAGTAATTTTTCAAATCGTATGACCTTATTTATTGCATTTATTTATTGACAAGTGTTGGGAGAATACAAAACTTATAATTGACTCTATAATCTCTCGTTCTCTACAATTTAAAATCACAAATAATGACACTCATGGATGGTTAGCCTAATAAACCAATTAAGGTCCATATGGTTAAGGATACTAGATAGAATAAACTCAAATAAGTAAACTAGGGTTGATTCAAAATATTCACGACGGGCCTAATATATCAAAGACGTCTAAACTTGTAAAAAACATTTTATTTATTTATTATTTCCTTTTTCACTTTATTCATGAAATAGAATATATACATATGATGGTGATGACAAAAGGAAAGAAGTTAAAAGACAATAAATGAAAACTACTACTAGGCCAAAATAGATCAAAAATTTTGAAAAACGACGAAAAATATTAATTTTTCGGTTATTATGAGGCTATTTTAATGGAAGATCTAGTACGCATACACCTGAAAATGAAAAAGAAAACAAAACCAAACACAAAGACAATATATATACACGATAAAGATAATATCTTTTTAGATTTTTGAAATTTTTAATTTTTATGGATTTTTATGAAGTTTTAATTTTTTTGGTTTTTTGAATTTTTTATGCAAGAAAAATAACGCTCACAAGTGAACGGATCCCAAAAAGCAACGCGTCTTTCACAAAAAACCGTTAATCTTTACGAAAAGAGCCGGCAGTGGCGCCATTTGATACAAGGCTTTTGGCCCCCCGTATAAAAATGATCGTTCTCGTGTTCTAATCGAATTGATCTAGGTTCTCTATGTGACTCAGTTTTATTTTGGTGGAACAAGAAGGTTGTCGTTGTACTATATTTAAAGTGCAAAACAATTAAAGTAAAATGGCTTAAAATAAAATGGCGTTGAAATAAACTCTAAGTCTAATTAAAATTAAATGGTGCGATATTTAAAAAACTTTGAAAAGTAAAATGATTAAATGACTTAAAATAAAGCGTGACGAGAATTAAAAATGGACAAAGTATAAAAACATAAGCTAAAAATTAAACAAGGCCAAACATGAAAATTACTCCCTATCGGAATATATTCCGGTCAACCTCGTCGGAATATGCACAGCCGTCCAATCGGAATGTTAGCTTACCCCCAAATCGGAATGTGTTCGGAACACCAGATCAGAATATGTCACTTCTTCAAACCGGAATACCCAAAAAAATCCCAATCAGAATAAGTACTTACCTGATCGGAATATTGCGTAGATGCTGGTCGGAATGCTGATCGTAACCCTTGATCGGAATACTGTCACTTACCCTGATCGGAATACCAAACACGCACCTCGATCAGAATGAAGAGTGAAGCACCAATCGGAATAACTGTCACTAGACCAGATCAAAATACCCACTTACCTTGCCCTGATCGGAATACCAACTTATCCACCAATCGGAATGCACAAACCCTTTTCCGACCAAGCAATGTAGCTATGGTCGGAATGTAAAACCCCTTTCCGATTTACCAAATCGGAATACGGAGGAAAGTACACAAAATAAGCTAAACAAATAAGCTACTAATAAAATAAGCACAAGTCTAAAATCCTAAGGTAAACCGTGTAAAAATAAGCTACTAAACTGAAATTTAAAGGCTTTTAAAACACGAAATGAATAAGCTTTACGAAAAACAACTTTTTATACGAAAATAACTTTTATAAAAACTATATAAACTTGAAAATAAAAAAAATAAGCTATGAAAATAAATTATTTAAAACAATCACAAGCATAAAAATGTAATCTTTAAACAAATAAAAAAGACGAAAAGCATATAAATCAAAGATTAAAGAAAGGTAGAATGAGATCGACAAGGTAAAGTAAAGGTGTAAGAATTAAGAGAAACACTTACTTGAAATTAAATGGTAAATAAGGTGCAAGACATGTAATTAAAGGTGCAAGTAATTAAAGGTGCAAGGTAATTAAATGTGCATAAAAATAAAGGTGGAAGAACTAGTGTCACTCTAGCCAACAAAACTAAATGAAATGAAGATGAGAAGTATTTATAGGTGATTAGGGGGAAGGTTAGAGGAATCTTCCTACCCTCCTTCCTTTCTTCTTAATTGCGCCCTTAAGTCCTTCCTTCTTAATCTTTTTGTTAATCTTGGACTTTGATGACTTTTGGCTCGGGATTTCTTTGGACTCGTCTTTTAATTCTTCGATAAATAAGACTTGAGTTCCTCGGCTTTTGATAAACTTCCCTCTTTTGACTTTTTCTTCGATAAATCTTCAGAATTGGTCTTGGACTTCCGTTCTTTTTGCACTCTTGACTTCTTGACTTCGTCTTTCATCTTTTTCTTCAATAAAAGTCCGTAAATGCCCGTGAATTCCCGTGTTTTCTCCACTTTTCACCTTTTCGTCCTAAATCACAACAAAAACACAAACCACGCATAATTTCGACATAAAAGACATAAAATACATGTTTTGGTCCGGTTATTATTGTAATTAAGTGGTAGAAAAGATGTGTGTTTACACACATATCAAATCCCCTACACTTGACCATTGCAACGTCCTCATGCAATGTATTAGTTACAAAGCAAGATTACACTTTTCATCATAATCAATCCACGTTGGCCTTTATTAAAGAGATAGAAAATTATAAACATTAAAAGTAAAGAAATCAAAAAGCATACCTTGGGTTTTGGAAATGTCATGAATAATCATCATCCTCATGTTTTCACTTTCTCCAAACCAAGCTTAAAAACGAGATCATTGTTATTATAAGTTAGTAAACTAACACGAACTCATGTGGGCCAATTACTCACTTAGACCCCTTATTCCTAGGTGTATCTCTTATATTTTATTGTTGTCTTGAATGATCACGAGGATGCATTGTTTGACTTATTTCGATAGTTATTTAGTCCGAAAATAAAGTGAACGATTTAATCAATAGTTAGCTAAAGGACAAAATCTTTTAAAACTGCTTCTCGGGACCTCATAAAGTTCATATCTTGGCATAACTCGTTTCGTGATTTGAGACCTTTCTCGGACCAATATTTGACAGCGACTTCATACTTCAAACCTTGAGAGACGTTCATGAAATTATGGTCTTCTCTTCATAAATGGAATTTATTCACTTGAACTTTTTGAGAGATTCATACTTGGACCACGACTTCTTCATTTTTCTCCAATCTTTATTTTGGACATTGATATACAACGATCCGCCTCCTTTTATGACTTGGATCTATTTATCCTCATACCTTGTTAGGGTCTTTTCGGATACACTTCTCCATGACTTTTGGGGAGTATTTGCTTTTCGTCGTGTGTCTCGATCCTTCATATTGATTTTTGATAAATGATTCTTCACATCACTTTGGATCTTTAGCAACAAAATATAGCCCTCATGCCTTGTTAGGGCCTTTTCGGACTCGCCAATCTTCGCATCCCGCTTCAATAAGTTATGCCTTGGCTATGAACTCTAATCCATACCGAGCAACTTTTAAACGATCTTGGGCTAGAAGCTAAGTAACTTTTCAAATCGTACAACATTATTTATTAGCAGATAAATTTATTAGCACGCGATGGGAGAATAGGCATATAATTAACTCACATAAATTCACGAAAGAATACCGGACTTATAATTGACTCTATCATCTCCCGTTCTCCACAGTTTAAAATCTCAAGGAATGAGATTCGTGGATGCTTAGCCTATTAAATCAAAGTTTTGGGTTTTCGAGTCGCCTATAGGATCTTGCAAACTCTTAGACTTTTTCAAGTTTAGAAATCGCATTTTAAAGTTCCCTTGATAAACGACTCTCTAGGATCAATTATAGGAACTTGCGAAAAGTTCTTGTTCTTAACCCGTGAGAGTTAAGACTTTCGCGTTTTATAGCTCCCTATATAAAAGCCTAGCAAAACTTGACTTAAACACGTTAAGGATACTAGCTAGAGTAACTTAGATAAGTAAACTCGGGTTGAGTCAAAAGATTCACAACGTTTGAAAACTAAAACCACTTTATCAAAAATTTATTCTAATAAAGAAAGAAAATAACTATACAAAGGTGAAAACTAATGGGACAAAATAGATCAAGAATTTTGAAAAATGTCGAAAAATTGATTTTCCGGTTAAAATGAGGACAAATACAAGAAAAAGGCCACTTAACTTCGATAGAAGTCCCCCCTACACTTAAGATAAACATTGTCCTCAATGTTTAAGCATGTGGGAGTAAAATCCCCTACACTTAGGACATTGTGCACTTTGTTTAAATCTTGCTAAGGAAGAGACAACTAAAGAGATTCCTATTTTAATATGGAGAAAATATAAAATAGTGAATCGAAAAGAGTTTAGGATAGAACCGGGAAGAAGTGAACACGGAATCACGGGTCATCAAGAATCATCAAGAGTGAAACATTGAGCGCTCGCATCCCTGATTAGTAGAAGAGAGGAGAGAGCAAACACCAACGGGTCTCCCCTACACTTATGATAAAGAAAGCGAAAAGATAGATGCATGGGTTGCCTCCCAAGAAGCGCTTGATTTTTGTTAACCGAGTCATTAGCCTGACTCGACCTTGATCATCAACGGAAGAAGCATGAAACATATCCACCAGGATCAAAGACATAGTTTTCTTCCATCAAATAGCACAAGCTTAAGGCGAACAAGGCAAGCCAAAGAAGAGTAGGCAAGGTTCCCTTAAGCAGTGATGGAGCATGGTGGAAGCAAGGTTGAAGTGGTGCAAGCAGATTTCCATAAGCTCCAAAGATTTTTCCTTTTATTTCATCAGGTGGACACTAAGATGGCTGCAGAATATCAATACCGGGGTCGAACACCTTTTCCTTTAAGGGAAAATAGCACTCAGGCTCAGCAGAGTGTGAAGAAGATCCGCGAAGAAGCACAACCTCGTCCTCAGAAGGGGGACAAAGAGGTGTTAACTCATACGTGTTGCGGATATTGGTGTCCACCGGTTTCTTGTCCTTAGAAAGAATGTTCTTCAAATCCAAAGTAGGATCAAGACGATAATCTTCAAAGTCATAAGGAGGAGCATCACTCTAATGAGGGAAGTAAGTGTTAAGAAATGCAGAGAAGTCTTCCTCAAATGAGTAATCGTCCAAAGTAGGATCGAGTGATGGCGGAGGATCTTCATCATGTGAAGAATCGCTCGAAAGAGTATCAGCCTCATCGAAATCATCATACGTGGGCAGATCGGGATACTCAGAAGTAAGGTCATCATAATCATCCGAGTCTGAGCTAGAATCATCATCATAAGCATCAAAGACCGATGGCGAATCATAAATGGGAGAAAGGTCCAAATTGGGGCGAGAATCATCCACATCATCTTGAAAAAGTGATTATTGATGCAAGAGTCCAATAGAGGATTGTCGTAGACGACGAAGTCATCATGCACATTAATCATATTCACTGATTCTCGTCCTCCAAAGGTTGTACTGGTAAGCTTCCCCATTTTGAAAACTTGTGAATCATTCCCGACTCTTAAGATTAACTCTCCTTCAGCCACATCCACTAAAGCTCGTCCGGTTCTCAAGAATGGCCGACCAAGTATTAAAGGAATACGAGGGTCCATTTCATAATCAACAACGACGAAATCGACCGGGAAAGTAAATGTGCCAACTTTGATGAACACGTCTTCAGCAATACCAACGGGGTAAGCGAGAGTGCGATTTTCAAGTTCAAGAGTCATCTTCGTTGGAGTGAGGTCCGGCAATGATAGTGTTTTCCAAACACTCAAAGGCATCAAATTAATACTGGGCCCGAGATCAGCAAGGGCAGTAAATTCTTCAGTTTTGTTAAACACGCAAGGTAACACAAAACGACCGGGATCTCCAAGCTTTTCTGGCAGTTCTTTAAGAATAACTGCAGAGCAATTTTCATTTAAGCGTGTGTTGGCGAGTTCAATCAGCTTCTCCTTCTTGTTAAGCAATTCCTTAAATGCTTTAACAAATTTGGTCATGTGGACAAGTGCTTCAAGAAAGCTAATGTTGAAGTTCATTTGAGAAATCATCTTCACATAGCGTGTCACTTCAGAGTCCTCCTTGGTTAGCATTTTGGTCTTGCCTAAACGAGAGGGATAAGGGATATTGGGTTTGGGTGGTGAAGGTGCAGGTGTAGGTAAAGGTTGAGATGTTGAAGGGTCATTCGTAGGAACTTCATCACGTCGAGGCGGAGACGGTAATGGTGCACTAATACTAGGTGTAGGAGGAGTAGGGATAAATGGTGGTGGAGGAGGTGTAGATGATGGGGGTGGGATTGGTGGTCCTACTATGGTGACTCCACTACGAGTAGTAATAGCACTCACATTCGCTTGCGTATTGGTGACGTTGTTTGAAGGTAGAGAACTCGAAGAAGAAGGTTGAGCAGGGGGCAAGAAACTAGCAAGCATATTCTTCAAATCATTGGTTTGATTACTGAAGGAGGATTGAATATTATCTCGAAGCTTGGATCTTATCTCATTTCCTTGCTTGGTAATATCTCCTTTAAGATTGATAATTTGGCTCTACAAATTCTTGATTTGCTCACCTTGGGTTCTCATGATGGCCTCAACATCCGGATTACTGGGTGGGGTTTGTTGGGCGGGTGGGTGATAAGGATTAGAAGCTCTTGGTGGGATTTGGTTGCTTCTATTGTAGTTGTTGGCGGGGTTTTGGTTTTGAGGAGAAAAACCGGGTGAAAGGTAGTTGTTGGACCGGTAGCTCAGCAAATTTCTATCCCCTTGAGGCCGAGCTTGGTAATTTTCCGGTGATAATTACCATAAGCTGCATACACATTTTCCGGATTTCCTTGTGTCGAAGGACAATCGGTGTATGAGTGAGGACCGCCGCATGTTTCACAAGGAGTAGCAACAGCTTTAACTTGTTGTTGTTGGTTTGAAGCCAAGAGTTGCATACTTCTGCTCATTTTGGTCAACACGCGTGTGAGTTCGGTCATATCAGGGTTTGCTGAAGTGGAGGAAACATTGACTCTCGGATTGTTCCTTGAAGAAGCAGAGGAATCCCAGTTTTTGTGGTGAGTAGTCATGTTTTCAATAAGCTCTCTACACTCCTTGGGTCTCCTTTTCATGAATGTGCCACCGGCGGCTGCATTGATCGTATCACGATCTCAAAAAGTCAAACCGTTGTAGAAAGTATCAATAAAGGTCACAGGTAGCATGTTGTGGTTTGGACATCTATCGATCAAGACATTATATCTCTCCCAAGCATCAAAAAGAGATTCATCAGGGTCTTGCATGAAACTGCTGATTTGATTGCGAAGGCTCGTGACCATGGATGGTGGAAAGTAGCGTGACAAAAAGCGTTGAGTCATGTCATCCCAAGTGTGAATAGAATTCTTCGGGAGACGATCAAACCATTTTTCGGCATGATGAAATAAAGTATGTGGAAAGAGTTGTAGGCGAAGTTCATCCATTGTGGCACCAGCCAACTTCATCCTTTGAGTGATTGTAATGAACTTGTCGAGGTGTTTGTTGGCATCATCATCAGGCAATCCACGGAATGGGTTAGTTTGCACATGCTGAATCATGTGGTGCTTCAACGAAAACTCAGGAGCGTTGATTTGTATCGGCGCAATCGGTCCTCCTCGTCCAAACATTGTAGGTGACAAAGCTCCTCCATGGTCCGAAGATCGGGCTGTAGAAGAACATTGTTGTTATTATTAAGGTGCGGTGGATTATTGTTGTTTACACCTGACATAGCTAAATCTTCTTGAGTCTCGGGCTCTTGATAATTAGAAGATCTAGTACGCATACACCTGAAAATGAAAAAGAAAACAAAACCAAACACAAAGACAATATATATACACGATAAAGATAATATCTTTTTAGATTTTTGAAATTTTTAATTTTTATGGATTTTTATGAAGTTTTAATTTTTTTTGGTTTTTTGAATTTTTTATGCAAGAAAAATAACGCTCACAAGTGAACGGATCCCAAAAAGCAACGCGTCTTTCACAAAAAACCGTTAATCTTTACGAAAAGAGCCGGCAGTGGCGCCATTTGATACAAGGCTTTTGGCCCCCCGTATAAAAATTATCGTTCTCGTGTTCTAATCGAATTGATCTAGGTTCTCTATGTGACTCAGTTTTATTTTGGTGGAACAAGAAGGTTGTCGTTGTAGTATATTTAAAGTGCAAAACAATTAAAGTAAAATGGCTTAAAATAAAATGGCGTTGAAATAAAATCTAAGTCTAATTAAAATTAAATGGTGCGATATTTAAAAAACTTTGAAAAGTAAAATGATTAAATGACTTAAAATAAAGCGTGACGAGAATTAAAAATGGACAAAGTATAAAAACATAAGCTAAAAATTAAACAAGGCAAAACATGAAAATTACTCCCTATCGGAATATATTCCGATCAACCTCGTCGGAATATGCACAGCCGTCCAATCGGAATGTTAGCTTACCCCCAAATCGGAATGTGTTCGGAACACCAGATCGGAATATGTCACTTCTTCAAACCGGAATACCCAAAAAAATCCCAATCAGAATAAGTACTTACCTGATCGGAATATTGCGTAGATGCTGGTCGGAATGCTGATCGTAACCCTTGATCGGAATACTGTCACTTACCCTGATCGGAATACCAAACACGCACCTCGATCGAAATGAAGAGTGAAGCACCAATCGGAATAACTGTCACTAGACCAGATCAGAATACCCACTTACCTTGCCCTGATCGGAATACCAACTTATCCACCAATCGGAATGCACAAACCCTTTTCCGACCAAGCAATGTAGCTATGGTCGGAATGTAAAACCCCTTTCCGATTTACCAAATCGGAATACGGAGGAAAGTACACAAAATAAGCTAAACAAATAAGCTACTAATAAAATAAGCACAAGTCTAAAATCCTAAGGTAAACCGTGTAAAAATAAGCTACTAAACTGAAATTTAAAGGCTTTTAAAACACGAAATGAATAAGCTTTACGAAAAACAACTTTTTATACGAAAATAACTTTTATAAAAACTATATAAACTTGAAAATAAAAAAAATAAGCTATGAAAATAAATGATTTAAAACAATCACAAGCATAAAAATGTAATCTTTAAACAAATAAACAAGACGAAAAGCATATAAATCAAAGATTAAAGAAAGGTAGAATGAGATCGACAAGGTAAAGTAAAGGTGCAAGAATTAAGAGAAACACTTACTTGAAATTAAATGGTAAATAAGGTGCAAGACATGTAATTAAAGGTGCAAGTAATTAAAGGTGCAAGTAATTAAAGGTGCAAGGTAATTAAATGTGCATAAAAATAAAGGTAGAAGAATTAGTGTCACTCTAGCCAACAAAACTAAATGAAATGAAGATGAGAAGTATTTATAGGTGATTAGGGGGAAGGTTAGAGGAAGCTTCCTACCCTCCTTCCTTTCTTCTTAATTGCGCCCTTAAGTCCTTCCTTCTTAATCTTTTTGTTAATCTTGGACTTTGATGACTTTTGGCTCGGGATTTCTTTGGACTCGTCTTTTAATTCTTCGATAAATAAGACTTGAGTTCCTCAGCTTTTGATAAACTTCCGTCTTTTGACTTTTTCTTCGATAAATCTTCAGAATTGGTCTTGGACTTCCGTTCTTTTTGCACTCTTGACTTCTTGACTTCGTCTTTCATCTTTTTCTTCAATAAAAGTCCGTAAATGCCCGTGAATTCCCGTGTTTTCTCCACTTTTCACCTTTTCGTCCTAAATCACAACAAAAACACAAACCACGCATAATTCCGACATAAAAGACATAAAATACACGTTTTGGTCCGGTTATTATTGTAATTAAGTGGTAGAAAAGATGTGTGTTTACACACATATCAAATCCCCTACACTTGACCATTGCAACGTCCTCATGCAATGTATTAGTTACAAAGCAAGATTACACTTTTCGTCATAATCAATCCACGTTGGCCTTTATTAAAGAGATAGAAAATTATAAACATTAAAAGTAAAGAAATCAAAAAGCATACCTGGTTTTGGAAATGTCATGAATAATCATCATCCTCAAGTTTTCACTTTCTCCAAACCAAGCTTAAAAACGAGATCATTGTTATTATAAGTTAGTAAACTAACACGAACTCATGTGGGCCAATTACTCACTTAGACCCCTTATTCCTAGGTGTATCTCTTATATTTTATTGTTGTCTTGAATGATCACGAGGATTCATTGTTTGACTTATTTCGATAGTTATTTAGTCCGAAAATAAAGTGAACGATTTAATCAATAGTTAGCTAAAGGACAAAATCTTTTAAAACTGCTTCTCGGGACCTCATAAAGTTCATATCTTGGCATAACTCGTTTCGTGATTTGAGACCTTTCTCGGACCAATATTTGACAGCGACTTCATACTTCAAACCTTGAGAGACGTTCATGAAATTATGGTCTTCTCTTCATAAATGGAATTTCTTCACTTGAACTTTTTGAGAGATTCATACTTGGACCACGACTTCTTCATTTTTCTCCAATCTTTATTTTGGACTTTGATATACAACGATCCGCCTCCTTTTATGACTTGGATCTATTTATCCTCATACCTTGTTAGGGTCTTTTCGGATACACTTCTCCATGACTTTTGGGGAGTATTTGCTTTTCGTCGTGTGTCTCGATCCTTCATATTGATTTTTGATAAATGATTCTTCACATCACTTTGGATCTTTAGCAACAAAATATAGCCCTCATGCCTTGTTAGGGCCTTTTCGGACTCGCCAATCTTCGCATCCCGCTTCAATAAGTTATGCCTTGGCTATGAACTCTAATCCATACCGAGCAACTTTTAAACGATCTTGGGCTAGAAGCTAAGTAACTTTTCAAATCGTACAACTTTATTTATTAGCAGATAAATTTATTAGCACGCGATGGGAGAATAGGCATATAATTAACTCACATAAATTCACGAAAGAATACCGGACTTATAATTGACTCTATCATCTCTCGTTCTCCACAGTTTAAAATCTCAAGGAATGAGATTCGTGGATGCTTAGCCTATTAAATCAAAGTTTTGGGTTTTCGAGTCGCCTATAGGATCTTGCAAACTCTTAGACTTTTTCAAGTTTAGAAATCGCATTTTAAAGTTCCCTTGATAAACGACTCTCTAGGATCAATTATAGGAACTTGCGAAAAGTTCTTGTTCTTAACCCGTGAGAGTTAAGACTTTCGCGTTTTATAGCTCCCTATATAAAAGCCTAGCAAAACTTGACTTAAACACGTTAAGGATACTAGCTAGAGTAACTTAGATAAGTAAACGCGGGTTGAGTCAAAAGATTTACAACGTTTGAAAACTAAAACCACTTTATTAAAAATTTATTCTAATAAAGAAAGAAAATAACTATACAAAGGTGAAAACTAATGGGACAAAATAGATCAAGAATTTTGAAAAATGTCAAAAAATTGATTTTCCGGTTAAAATGAGGACAAATACAAGAAAAAGGCCACTTAACTTCGATAGAAGTCCCCCCTACACTTAAGATAAACATTGTCCTCAATGTTTAAGCATGTGGGAGTAAACTCCCCTACACTTAGGACATTGTGCACTTTGTTTAAATCTTTCTAAGGAAGAGACAACTAAAGAGATTCCTATTTTAATATGGAGAAAATATAAAATAGTGAATCGAAAAGAGTTTAGGATAGAACCGGGAAGAAGTGAACACGGAATCACGGGTCATCAAGAATCATCAAGAGTGAAACATTGAGCGCTCGCATCCCTGATTAGTAGAAGAGAGGAGAGAGCAAACACCAACGGGTCTCCCCTACACTTATGATAAAGAAAGCGAAAAGATAGATGCATGGGTTGCCTCCCAAGAAGCGCTTGATTTTTGTTAACCGAGTCATTAGCCTGACTCGACCTTGATCATCAACGGAAGAAGCATGAAACATATCCACCAGGATCAAAGACATAGTTTTCGTCCATCAAATAGCACAAGCTTAAGGCGAACAAGGCAAGCCAAAGAAGAGTAGGCAAGGTTCCCTTAAGCAGCGATGGAGCACGGTGGAAGCAAGGTTGAAGTGGTGCAAGCAGATTTCCATAAGCTCCAAAGATTTTTCCTTTTATTTCATCAGGTGGACACTAAGATGGCTGCAGAATATCAATACCGGGGTCGAACACCTTTTCCTTTAGGGGAAAATAGCACTCAGGCTCAGCAGAGTGTGAAGAAGATCCGCGAAGAAGCACAACCTCGTCCTCAGAAGGGGGACAAAGAGGTGTTAACTCATACGTGTTGCGGATATTGGTGTCCACCGGTTTCTTGTCCTTAGAAAGAATGTTCTTCAAATCCAAAGTAGGATCAAGACGATAATCTTCAAAGTCATAAGGAGGAGCATCACTCTAATGAGGGAAGTAAGTGTTAAGAAATGCAGAGAAGTCTTCCTCAAATGAGTAATCGTCCAAAGTAGGATCGAGTGATGGCGGAGGATCTTCATCATGTGAAGAATCGCTCGAAAGAGTATCAGCCTCATCGAAATCATCATACGTGGGCAGATCGGGATACTCAGAAGTAAGGTCATCATAATCATCCGAGTCTGAGCTAGAATCATCATCATAAGCATCAAAGACCGGTGGCGAATCATAAATGGGAGAAAGGTCCAAATTGGGGCGAGAATCATCCACATCATCTTGAAAAAGTGATTATCGATGCAAGAGTCCAATAGAGGATTGTCGTAGACGACGAAGTCATCATGCACATTAATCATATTCACTGATTCTCGTCCTCCAAAGGTTGTACTGGTAAGCTTCCCCATTTTGAAAACTTGTGAATCATTCCCGACTCTTAAGATTAACTCTCCTTCAGCCACATCCACTAAAGCTCGTCCGGTTCTCAAGAATGGCCGACCAAGTATTAAAGGAATACGAGGGTCCATTTCATAATCAACAACGACGAAATCGACCGGGAAAGTAAATGTGCCAACTTTGATGAACACGTCTTCGGCAATACCAACGGGGTAAGCCAGAGTGCGATTTTCAAGTTCAAGAGTCATCTTCGTTGGAGTGAGGTCTGGCAATGATAGTGTTTTCCAAACACTCAAAGGCATCAAATTAATACTGGGCCCGAGATCAGCAAGGGCAGTAAATTCTTCAGTTTTGTTAAACACGCAAGGTAACACAAAACGACCGGGATCTCCAAGCTTTTCTGGCAGTTCTTTAAGAATAACTGCAGAGCAATTTTCATTTAAGCGTGTGTTGGCGAGTTCAATCAGCTTCTCCTTCTTGTTAAGAAATTCCTTAAATGCTTTAACAAATTTGGTCATGTGGACAAGTGCTTCAAGAAAGCTAATGTTGAAGTTCATTTGAGAAATCATCTTCACATAGCGTGTCACTTCAGAGTCCTCCTTGGTTAGCATTTTGGTCTTGCCTAAACGAGAGGGATAAGGGATATTGGGTTTGTGTGGTGATGGTGCAGGTGTAGGTAAAGGTTGAGATGTTGAAGGGTCATTCGTAGGAACTTCATCACGTCGAGGCGGAGACGGTAATGGTGCACTAATACTAGGTGTAGGAAGAGTAGGGATAAATGGTGGTGGAGGAGGTGTAGATGATGGGGGTGGGATTGGTGGTCCTACTATGGTGACTCCACTACGATTAGTAATAGCACTCACATTCGCTTGCGTATTGGTGACGGTGTTTGAAGGTAGAGAACTCGAAGAAGAAGGTTGAGCAGGGGGCAAGAAACTAGCAAGCATATTCTTCAAATCATTGGTTTGATTATTGAAGGAGGATTGAATATTATCTCGAAGCTTGGATCTTATCTCATTTCCTTGCTTGGTAATATCTCCTTTAAGATTGATAATTTGGCTCTACAAATTCTTGATTTGCTCACCTTGGGTTCTCATGATGGCCTCAACATCCGGATTACTGGGTGGGGTTTGTTGGGCGGGTGGGTGATAAGGATTAGAAGCTCTTGGTGGGATTTGGTTGCTTCTATTGTAGTTGTTGGCGGGGTTTTGGTTTTGAGGAGAAAAACCGGGTGAAAGGTAGTTATTGGACCGGTAGCTCAGCAAATTTCTATCCCCTTGAGGTCGAGCTTGGTAATTTTCCGGTGATAATTACCATAAGCTGCATACACATTTTCCGGATTTCCTTGTGTCGAAGGACAATCGGTGTATGAGTGAGGACCGCCGCATGTTTCACAAGGAGTAGCAACAGCTTTAACTTGTTGTTGTTGGTTTGAAGCCAAGAGTTGCATACTTCTGCTCATTTTGGTCAACACGCGTGTGAGTTCGGTCATATTAGGGTTTGCTGAAGTGGAGGAAACATTGACTCTCGGATTGTTCCTTGAAGAAGCAGAGGAATCCCAGTTTTTGTGGTGAGTAGTCATGTTTTCAATAAGCTCTCTACACTCCTTGGGTCTCCTTTTCATGAATGTGCCACCGGCGGCTGCATTGATCGTATCACGATCTCGAAAAGTCAAACCGTTGTAGAAAGTATCAATTAAGGTCACAGGTAGCATGTTGTGGTTTGGACATCTATCGATCAAGACATTATATCTCTCCCAAGCATCAAAAAGAGATTCATCAGGGTCTTGCATGAAACTGCTGATTTGATTGCGAAGGCTCGTGACCATGGATGGTGGAAAGTAGCGCGACAAAAAGCGTTGAGTCATGTCATCCCAAGTGTGAATAGAATTCTTCGGGAGACGATCAAACCATTTTTCGGCATGATGTAATAAAGTATGTGGAAAGAGTTGTAGGCGAAGTTCATCCATTATGGCACCAGCCAACTTCATCCTTTGAGTGATTGTAATAAACTTGTCGAGGTGTTTGTTGGCATCATCATCAGGCAATCCACGGAATGGGTTAGTTTGCACTTGCTGAATCATGTGGTGCTTCAACGAAAACTCAGGAGCGTTGATTTGCATCGGCGCAATCGGTCCTCCTCGTCCAAACATTGTAGGTTGACAAAGCTCCTCCATGGTCCGAAGATCGGGCTGTGGAAGAACATTGTTGTTATTATTAAGGTGCGGTAGATTATTGTTGTTTACACCTGACATAGCTAAATCTTCTTGAGTCTCGGGCTCTTGATAATTAGAAGATCTAGTACGCATACACCTGAAAATGCAAAAGAAAACAAAACCAAACACAAAGACAATATATATACACGATAAAGATAATATCTTTTTAGATTTTTGAAATTTTTAATTTTTATGGATTTTTATGAAGTTTTAATTTTTTTGGTTTTTTGAATTTTTTATGCAAGAAAAATAACGCTCACAAGTGAACGGATCCCAAAAAGCAACGCGTCTTTCACAAAAAACCGTTAATCTTTACGAAAAGAGCCGGCAGTGGCGCCATTTGATACAAGGCTTTTGGCCCCCCGTATAAAAATTATCGTTCTCGTGTTCTAATCGAATTGATCTAGGTTCTCTATGTGACTCAGTTTTATTTTGGTGGAACAAGAAGGTTGTCGTTGTAGTATATTTAAAGTGCAAAACAATTAAAGTAAAATGGCTTAAAATAAAATGGCGTTGAAATAAAATCTAAGTCTAATTAAAATTAAATGGTGCGATATTTAAAAAACTTTGAAAAGTAAAATGATTAAATGACTTAAAATAAAGCGTGACGAGAATTAAAAATGGACAAAGTATAAAAACATAAGCTAAAAATTAAACAAGGCAAAACATGAAAATTACTCCCTATCGGAATATATTCCGATCAACCTCGTCAGAATATGCACAGCCGTCCAATCGGAATGTTAGCTTACCCCCAAATCGGAATGTGTTCGGAACACCAGATCGGAATATGTCACTTCTTCAAACCGGAATACCCAAAAAAATCCCAATCAGAATAAGTACTTACCTGATCGGAATATTGCGTAGATGCTGGTCGGAATGCTGATCGTAACCCTTGATCGGAATACTGTCACTTACCCTGATCGGAATAGGAAACACGCACCTCGATCGGAATGAAGAGTGAAGCACCAATCGGAATAACTATCACTAGACCAGATCAGAATACCTACTTACCTTGCCCTGATCGGAATACCAACTTATCCACCAATCGGAATGCACAAACCCTTTTCCGACCAAGCAATGTAGCTATGGTCGGAATGTAAAACCCCTTTCCGATTTACCAAATAGGAATACGGAGGAAAGTACACAAAATAAGCTAAACAAATAAGCTACTAATAAAATAAGCACAAGTCTAAAATCCTAAGGTAAACCGTGTAAAAATAAGCTACTAAATTGAAATTTAAAGGCTTTTAAAACACGAAATGAATAAGCTTTACGAAAAACAACTTTTTATACGAAAATAAATTTTATAAAAACTATATAAACTTGAAAATAAAAAAATAAGCTATGAAAATAAATGATTTAAAACAATCACAAGCATAAAAATGTAATCTTTAAACAAATAAACAAGACGAAAATCATATAAATCAAAGATTAAAGAAAGGTAGAATGAGATCGACAAGGTAAAGTAAAGGTGCAAGAATTAAGAGAAACACTTACTTGAAATTAAATGGTAAATAAGGTGCAAGAAATGTAATTAAAGGTGCAAGGTAATTAAATGTGCATAAAAATAAAGGTGGAAGAACTAGTGTCACTCTAGCCAACAAAACTAAATGAAATGAAAATGAGAAGTATTTATAGGTGATTAGGGGGAAGGTTAGAGGAAGCTTCCTACCCTCCTTCCTTTCTTCTTAATTGCGCCCTTAAGTCCTTCCTTCTTAATCTTTTTGTTAATCTTTGACTTTGATGACTTTTGGCTCGGGATTTCTTTGGACTCGTCTTTTAATTCTTCGATAAATAAGACTTGAGTTCCTCGGCTTTTGATAAACTTCCGTCTTTTGACTTTTTCTTCGATAAATCTTCAGAATTGGTCTTGGACTTCCGTTCTTTTTGCACTCTTGACTTCTTGACTTCGTCTTTCATCTTTTTCTTCAATAAAAGTCCGTAAATGCCCGTGAATTCCCGTGTTTTCTCCACTTTTCACCTTTTCGTCCTAAATCACAACAAAAACACAAACCACGCATAATTCCGACATAAAAGACATAAAATACACGTTTTGGTCCGGTTATTATTGTAATTAAGTGGTAGAAAAGATGTGTGTTTACACACATATCAACTGCCTATTACAACGTTCTAAAATACGATACATAATAAACATATGACCGAGCATTCTTGTTTGGCTCAATATTTTGAGGCTAACAATCTCCCCCAATGAGAGGTCATAAACCTTAGTCATTTGGGAAATTTGTAGAGATTACTAATCTCGCCATAAATGAGTCTTGAACGTGTAATCGTAGTCTTGTTACTTCATGCTGTGATCTTTGAGCCTTTGTCGTTGTCTTTCGACTTTGTCTTTAAGCTTGAGATCTTCAAATCATCCTTGACTTGTCTTTGCCATCTTGCGATCTTTTGTCTTCATCCACATGCTCACACTATTAATTGTTGAATATGTCTTTAAGCATGAGTATGTGGTTTTGAATCTTTGACTTTGCTGTGTATACCGTGACGCCACCTTCTCGAGACAAAACATAGACACGGACTGAATGGCTTTGACATTCGTCCTAAATCGGTAGCATTTTACCTCCGGTCGGTGAAGACCGTTATACGATATTAAATACCGTACCTGTGATCAGGTAGATTCAATTAAGAATCTCATTGACAGGGTTTCGCGGCTGTACTATCCGCTCTCTTTACTCGACCGTATCAAAGCAAGATTGCGAACATAAAGAGTGAATGAATTGGATAGATATCCGTTTGATTAAAGTCGTCAATTCAAATTCCTTGAGCAAGTTTGATTCTTAACGAATCTTACCATTGTTGCTTTCCAGTTGACACAAGTTTGATTCATAAGAATCTCACAAGTCACCTACCGTAACGCTGTTTGAGGTTGACGCTAGAAGGATTTCCATTTGTCACTGTGAATATTAATGAATATCACTCTGAATGTCCTGGCAAGACCATAAAGATATTGCGTAGAAACCTGAAACGAGTTTGAATCAATTCAGAATCAAACCACTGTTGCTTTTCAGTTTTGCACATGTTCAATTCATAAAGAATCTTGCATATGACCTACCGCAGTGTTGTTTGATATTAACACTGGAAGGATTTCCACTCATCATTGTGAATACTAATTAGTATCACTCTGAGTGTTCTAGCAATATCACAAGGATGTAGCGTAGGACTCTCTTGATCTTCATCCGTGTGTCCTAACAAAATTTGATTGATCTCATGGCTCTAGACTCGATTTGTGCACTTTTAGTGTTCGGAGGCTGGAGCAGATGCCACCTATTCAATATCAACTATCTCGAAGTGAGAAGGTCAATAGTAGTCATGTTGTTCTCCGTGACAATAAAACAAACTTCTTTTGAGAGAAGCCTGAGTAGCTAGGAAAGGGTTGTGCATACATCACTGGGTCCATGATGAGTTTGTCTTCATGATGAGTTGACCCGGTTTCTGCCTAAGTTGTATGGAGGGCTTCTTTCTTTAGACCCTTTATCCTTACATTTCTTTTTCATTCTTCAACCCCTTCAATGCTTACCAAGACATCATTACTAGCACCTTGTTGTGATTGTTCCAGTGCTAGCATCAGTACTTAGTCGGCATTCTGCTACGTTCACATTCTACTCCATCTTTCCTAAGGACTTCTAATAATCTATTGGATTGTCCCTGGGAAGATCCCTCCGGTTCTGGTTGGATAATAGGACTTAAACCACACCACCCTTTTGACACCAATAACGTCGTGAATTAAAGATGTTGTGGGTATTTGATCGTAACCATGAAAACCACATTAAATTCTAACAAAGTGTTTAAAAAAACATTTAACACCTTGTTAGTTTTGTCGTTTTAGAAATGCTCCCCCTTCACATGTGCATCGATAATCGAAAGTGTTTCGCACATGTAGGTAAGAGTTAAAGTGCTTGAGTCTTATATTAGATCACATTTTAATCACATTTTCTCCCCTATCTCTAATATATAAAATCTTTTGATATTAGAGATACCAAATTTGATTAAAATATATTTTGAAAAATAGTCTTGAAATCTCTGGGAGAAAGATGTGTTAATCTTTTGCATGAAGTTAAAATGCTCCCCCTCAAAAATTGATCCAATTGAATTGTCATTGTGAGGATATTATCCACATTTCGCATTTTGAGGATGGGAGATGTTGAACATACAATTTTTGAAAGATTTTGAATATCATTGAAAAATTCTTGTAAAAATTGTGTTCAACGCTTTTTGAAAAATCAATTCTTTTTGTCAAAAGGTTTTTCTAAAGCATAAACTTGAGTTCAGACTTTGAATGTCTTGACGAATCCACTCAAGTGTAAGAAGATTTAACTTCTTTTGCTAGGGGTAAGAGCACGAAATCATACACTCCCCCGTGAATATAGTTCCGGGTTGCAATCTGAAAGTGATTACAAGCCATTGTGTTGAGCTCAAAACGTTGAATGTTTTGTGACAAGCTCAACCCGTGATAGATTGCTCTACCCGTTGTTTGGAAATATTTGTCCAAAATAGACAATTTCCTTTATTAAAAGAAGAAATGACATGTTTTGAAAAATATTTACAACTTTCATTCGAGCTTTATATACACACCCGTGTCGTTATTGAGCGACATTTCTAGGCACGTCCATATTATCGATACTGAAAGACATGTCGAGAAGAATATTTTTGGATTTTGAAAGATTTTTAATTTTGTGTTTTTCTTTTATGTGTTTTATATTTTTGTATTTTGCTTTTTCAAAGATATTTACAAGTTGATGTTTGATAGATAAATCAAGCAGGCACCTTTGCCAGAATCTCCAGGTCTGCTGGAGTCAAACATCTCATACCAATTTGCCTAACGAGGTACTCAAACCTATCTTTCGACAGAGCTTTCGTAAACAAGTCGGCTAATTGGTATTCCGTTGCAACAAAGTATAATTCAACGATACCTCTTTCAACTTGTTCCTTGATGAAGTGGTATCTGACATCGATGTGCTTCGTGCGGGAATGCTGTACCGGATTGCAGGAGATGGCTATGGCCGACTTTGAGTCACAGTACATAGGTACTTTATCAAAGTGGAAGCCATAATCCGTGAGTTGTGTTCTCATCCAAAGAACTTGAGCATAACACGCAGATAGAGACACATACTCCGCTTCGGCTGATGAAAGTGACGTGCAATCCTGATTCTTGGAAGACCATCCCACAAGCTTATCTTGACCTAGAAATTTTGCACCACCAGAAGTACTTTTTCGTGTATCAAGACACCCTGCATGATCAGAATCTGAATAGGACGTTAGAAAGAAACCGGTTTCCCTCGGATACCAGAGTCCCATGTGAATGGTATTCTTAAGGTACCGAAAGATCCGTTTAACCTCCTTGAGGTGCTTTTCAGTGGGTCGTGCTTGATAACGTGCACAATAACACGTAGCATGTGATATATCAGGTCTACTTGCTGTCAAGTACATGAGGGAACCGATCATGGAACGATATCTCGTTTGATCTATGGGTAATCCCTCCAAGTTAGCATCTAGCGATGTGGTTGATAATGGTGTCCCAACATGAATTCATACCATGCGTTTTGATTATCTCTTGACAATACTTAGCTTGGTTTAACGAAGATTTAAAGGAGTCACATCGTATGGTCTGTCAACAAGTTCCCAGACTTTAAGTCTTTCAAATTGTTGAAGTTCATCCGTCATCGATTCAATCCAAGCATGATCAGCCATGGCTTCTTTGATGTTTTTCGGTTCAGCAGTACTCACGGCGATTGCGAACATACAAACATCGCCATCGGTGGCTAGTTGTCGTCTTGTACGAACGGGCTGTGAAGGGTTTCCAATTACGTGAACCAAAGGATGATCTCGGGTCCAATGATGTGTTGAAGGATGTCGTTGATATAACGTATGCATATTTGACGGATCAACATGGCGAGTAGAAGACTCTCCAGTTTCGTGTACCGGTGTACCGAATGGGTTGTCAAAATCGTCATCGTCAGATAATACACCGTCTGCTTGATTTGTGTTCTCTGGAGCAATGATAGTAGTTGTGGATGTTGTAGGATCGATTGTTGAAGTGATATTTTGAGGAGGTAAATCTGTAACAACCCATGTTGAAGTAGATGAAGTTGTATCCTTTTGTTGACGATGAACGGTATCATCATTCTTATCATGAGTGACAGCGGAAGACTTCGATGCAACTTGTTTCTCCCCCGTGAAATATTCATCATACATTGGTCCATATAACATTTCCAACTCTTCAAGTGTCGTGTCCACTGTCATATCTGCTCTAGGAACATGTTCAGGAACCAGCTTTGAACTTGACGGTTCATTGCTGTGGTCTTGAGTTCCGAGTTCCGTGCGGTTGTGAACGGAAGTCGTTTGTCGTTGTGGATCGGGACTTAAACTGCTTTGTTCAAGTGCCATTTCTTGTAATTCATAGAATCTGATATGAATAGTCTCGACTATCAATTTTGTTCTCTAGTTGTATCCTCTGTATCCCTTAGACTGAGTTGCATATCCCACTAAAATGCATGCATCACCTTTCTCTTTCATCTTGTCTAGATTTTCACCATCTCGAATAATGTAACACGTACATCCAAAAACGTGAAGGTGTTTGAGTGAAGGTTTGTGATCATTAATTATGTGATATGGTGTCTTTTCGTGTCTTGGGATAACTAAGGAGCGGTTTTGTGTGTAGCATGCGGTTGACACGGCTTCGACCCAAAATTATAGTGGAAGTTTTGAAGCGGATAATAATGTTCGAGAAGCCTCAACTAAAGTACGGTTTCGTCTTTCAACAACGCCATTTTGTTCGGGTGTTCGAGCAATAGATGTTTCATGTTCAATTCCTTCAGCTTAAAAATAGTTTCTCAGTTTTGAATTCAAAAATTCAGTACCTCTGTCAGTACGAACCACTTTAACTTGAGCTCGAAGACCACGTTGTATCACTTTAAGGAAGCTGTTGAGAACATCGGGTGTTTCATCCTTGGACCTCAAGAAGTGAGTCCATGTGTACCTTGAGTAGTCATCGACAATTACCATAACGTATTTCTTCCCATTGATACTTTAAACACGCATGGGACCACACAAATATATATGAAGAAGATCTAACCGTCCTTTAGAGCTTGGTGTAGTCTTTGTCTTGAAACTACTTCGTTTAGCTTTACAAAGCTCACAAGAAGAACAAAGATGATCTTTGATGAATTTCAAGTTAGGAAGGCCTCGCACAATATCTTTTTTGGAAAGCAAGTTGATGGTTCAAAGTTAAGATGAGATAAACGTTGATGTCATAACCAATCTTGAGTCGTTGAAGCTTTAGCCATGAAACAGATTGGAGTTGAAGATGTGGAGTCTTGTAGTGAAATAGTGTAGACATCAGTACCCCGTGTTCCGGTAAGTAAGTCATTCCCATCATAATCACGAACAAAACATGTCTTCTTTCTAAAAGCAACCTCCAAATCCGCATCACAGAATTGACCAACCGAGAAAAGATTGTGATTGAGCCCTTCGACGTAGTAAACCCTTTTGATAGTGATATTCCCCTGAACCAAGTCTCCATATCCTAAGATCGGTGCAAATTGATCATTTCTGAATCGGACTGTACCCAGGAACTTCTCCACGAAGTTAATTAGAAGCTTGATATTCCCCGTCATGTGCTTCGTGCATCCGGAGTCCAGTATGAAGAGAATTATTTCGATCACATGCAGAAGAATTAGAACACGATGGAGCATTTGCTAAATTGGATTCCATGTTAGTTGTGATTTCCGATTCATTAGTTTCCCTAGTTTCATCACTTAGAGGCACACTAACGCTCGTAGTCACATTTTCTTTCCTAACCTTAGGCATCCATTTATATCCTGGAGGACATTGATTAGCAAACCACCATTTCAAAGGCTTGCTAGCAGACTCATATAATTCCCTAATTCTGCTTCTAGGGTTCTTAGTGGTGGAGTCTGATGCAATACTTTTCTTAGGGGGGGTTGCACCAGAATGGTTCACTTTGTGTTTGGGTTTTCTAGTTTCTACGCCTTTGACATTATTCGAAACACACATAGCATGATTAGCATTAACACACTTTCCACATTTCACACAAACAAACTTAACTGTCATAACATTCAAAGTCGAATCATTCAAATCGTCATTACACGCGATTACAGACGTTTTATTCTTAGAAACATTGAAAATCCTAGGGTGGTCTTCTACTTCCTTCAACTTCCCTTGACTTTTGTTTTGCCAGACCTTTTCATTCATGCGAGTGCTCTTAAGCTGGGGTCGGCTAACACTAGCAGTGGGGACTACTCCTGTAGTAAAAGACACACGTCTATTAGTGTTTCTAGAAGTCTGAGGTGATTGACTTTCTTTGTTTTGTGTGGGTTTAGTGGCCAATCTATACATCCCTGGTTTAACCACATTTGTGTTCTTAATGCTTTGTGAACGAATATGTGTTTTGAGAGTGTTTTGTGGTAACCTATCCTTCCCATCCGTCTTGGGGGCAAACGAAGGTTTTGCAAATGCAGAATTAGAGAAAACAGATGGTATTCCCAAGACAGAGGGTCTAGTCACTTTTTGAGCATTGGGTTGTCTTACAACAGGTTTCTTAACATTAGGTTGCACAATCTTCCCACCCATCTTAGCAACGAGTTTCTGCAACTCTGCTATCGCTCTGTCCCTATCTTATAACTGAGCTTTCAACCCTTTAATTTCCAAATTCTGTTCGTTCATTTCTCGAAACGTTTGGGAAAGTTTTTCTTGCAATTTATTATCATGTGGAAAACTACCAACGTCTTTTTGCAAAGCAAGTTCAAGAGAATGACAATGTTTTTGAAGGAAATCAGTTTTGTGTTGAAGTAACTCAAAAGCCTTTTTATCAACATTTTCTTTATGTTTTGAAAGCTCAAGTTCAAGACGCTCACACTCTTTGATTTTATCAAGATATTTGCATGCAACATCAGAATATTCATCGATATGAGCACAAGATTGAAGAGTAACACACAAAATATCTTTGGAGAGACATTCTTCTAAGAGTAGATCATATTCGTTTGAAAATTCTAATTTGTCATTTTGAAGGTCATCAATTTCTTTTTCAAGAGACTCAACATATTTCAAATCATCAAACATTTCAGACTGAATTAAATTTTCAAACTCAAGAACATGTTCTTTTATTATCTTCGTATTTGGTATTAAAAGTTCTTTCACAAGCATAGTTATGTCATGAGGAATCTCGGTTTTCCACTTATCCTTTTAACGTTTCTCCCAATCGCTTTCAACAATTGATTGAACATTATTAACGTGGTGTTTAAGAAAACCAAGTATTTTTCTACTTTTTCTTTTAGAAGGATCTAGAGGCAAATAGTTAATATATTTAAAAACATTAGTTTTCCTCTTAGTGGAAAAAGCTTTTTTCAATTGAATTTTTTTTTGTTTGCATTCTAAAAAGAATTCCTCACGAGACTTCTGTTTTTGTGGAGTGAAAAGACCATAAAGACTGTTTTCGTAAGCATAGTTATATGGTTTCACAAAATCTTTATTGACCGGTGATCTACTACCTCATCCCAAAGGGACGTCTCTTCACTATCGATGTTAGCTACTGGGCAGTCATTATCAGTCCATTCGGACTCATCAAGATATAAGTGAGGGTTCGCAGCTTCAGCTTGTTCGAGGTACTTGGGGGTGGCAAAGCTAGGTTGACCCTTGGAAAACGACCGAGGTGCTATCATTCTTACGGTTTGAATAGAGTCATGTGTATTATAAACAATTTTGTTCAAAAAATCGACTTGTTCTTCGAGATCCTTAATTTTTCAGTATCTTTGCTTTGTCTATTTTTGAAATCTTGTTTTAATGTTTCAACCTCTTGTTTCTTCTCGTCAAGAATTTTAGCAGAATCGGTGGTGTTCATAGAAAGCCTCTGTTCAAGTTCATTAACTCTTGTAGTCGCAAGGTATGTTTTTTGACGTTCATCACTTAATAAAACATTAAATTGACGTTTTTCTTTAGTTAACAAAGCAAGAGCTTCATTTTATTTATTTTCAAAATCGTCCTTTTTAACGTTGATGACACGACTTTTGTACCCCTCAAGCTCGTTGGTCTTTTAAAGAAGCTCAGCCCTATAACTATCAATAGTCTCACTAGATTTTATAAGAGCGGCTTTGCATTCTTCAAAGTTTTGAGTGAGCGATGTGTTTGCCTTCTTTAATTGCTTTTGATTCTTTCTATTTTCATTGACATCTTTTTGTAAACTAGCAATTAAATTAGCAAGCACGACACGCTCCTCGTCATCATACTCATTTGCATGTTGATCATCCTCAAACTCATTATTGCACAAGTCTGATGAATCGGGTGTGGTATTGCTATCAACCGTTTCCATCATACACGTGTCAGTAATTGTTGTTGGTAGATCACTATGCTCATGTGTATCACCAAACACATTATATTCAGCATCATCTAGTACCTTATCAATTAGCTCGGTATCAAAGATAGGACCATTGTCATCTTTAGTGACGTTAAGGACCTCATGAATCTTTTCCATGTATGAATAATGTGCCTCGAGTTCTTGGTCGGAGAGTGTCGTCAAGCATTTCTCCTTCCTCAACTGATAACTTGATTCCAGCTTCCATTTTCTTGCACAACAACATCTTTTCCTTATGATAACCATAATCTTTAACCCTCTTTGGCTGCCTGCATTCCTTAGCCAAATGCCCAAAACCTCTGCAGTTAAAACACTGAATCCCACTTTGTTGCACAACTTGAGTCCCAACAGTTTCCCGATTTCCAACAACAGTAGCCCCTCTGACTATCATACTTAGGTTGTCGATCATACTTTGGAGGACTCGCAACACGTCTTCGTGTGTCATACCTTGGAGGACTCTGTGCATAGGTGTTCCTCGAGTTTGAAGATGTTCGAAGGTTGTTGTTGGTGGGTTTGTAGATTTTCTTATATTGCTTCATAACGAAAGCTATTTGTTGCTTGAATTCCCTATCCTTTTGAGCTATTTCTTCATCATTGTCTTCTTCGGATGATTGCTCAGGTGTGGGTGATTATGCTCTTGCAACTTCTTTGCCTCGGGATCGTGTTGGAACATGTGACTTGGAGACAATGGATGATCGTGGTGATGATGATTGAGTAGAGTAGGTCTTTGAAGTACAGGAGTGATAATCTGGGTAATGTTGAGTGGTAGACACCAAAGCAAGTGGATTGGAAATCTTTGCAACTCGTTCAGCTCGAAGTTCATTTGCCTCATTTTGAAATTGTTTCAAGATGTCAAAGAGCTTGTGATATGAAACTTCGTCTAACTTCTGTTGTTGTTTCACCAAGGTGACAAACCGTGTCCAATCTGGTTGAAGTTGCTGTAGAAATTGGACATTGACTTGCAAGGTGGAAACTTGCAAGTTGTTTCGGGTCATATCATTCATCATCTTGTAGAATCGGGAGTAATAAGAATCAATTGATTCCCCATCCTTTAATGTAAACTTGCCAAAGTTCCAAAACATCTTAGTTTTCACATCTTGTTTGTTAAGTGATTCACCTTGTTGCAATCTTTCAATGGCCGTCCACATTTCTTGAGCAGTAGGACATGCGTCAACCGTAAAGTAAATCTCATCTCCAATGCCACTGAGAATTAAGTAGATTGCTTCCTTCTCTGCATCAAACCACGCAAGGTTCTCTGGGTTGAGGTCGGTCCTCTTTTCATCACGTTCATATGCGGGTTGTGCGTCACTTGTGTCTGTGGCTGGTACTGCAGGAACTTGAATCCTTGAGAGTTTATAGGGTCCTTCCAAAATACATTGCCTTAAAGCATCACCGTTAGGTTTTGTGTCAAGGTAACGTATAAAACGGGATTGCCATTGATCATATCGACCCGACACAAGCATTGGTGGTCTTTCTTTGTTACCTGCCACCATTATGTTGTTGTTCGTCACACGATATTCGGCAGTAGAATCCATATCAATATTCTCTAGAAATGATGAATCGAATGTGGATCTTAAGTAGTTGTGTTGTGATTGTTTGGTTGTTGAAATTCAAAAAATTGCGATTTTTTCTCAGCCCGACAATAAAATCCTCAGTCCGACAAAACGGTAGTTGTACTTGTTGGAATCCCAGATCGCAATGTATACTTGTCGGAATACCAGATCGCAATGTTCAGATCGGAATATGTTCAGATCGGAATGTTCAGATCGGAATGTTCAGATCGGAATGTGTCTAAAACAAATTTGGCAGAGTAACGACTCAAAATTCCCTTGAAACCGTCGGAATCCCAGATCGCAATGTACGATCGGAATGTCCAGATCGGAATAAGGTATCGGAATCCTTAGATCGCAAAGTAGAACCTAGTGGTTATTGCGATCAGACCTCAAAATACTTGTACTTTCCGATGGATACCTTTGCAAGAATTTCGGAAAGATGAAAAACAAGAAATTTTCAACTTTTGATCCAAAAAACTTGTGTTTTAAGCCAAAAACCAAGATACCCAAATCACTATGGCACGAATAAAGAACTCTTAAATTCGTGGTAGAAAGAAGGATTAAAGCAAATAAATCAAATGAAAACGCAACAACCAATCACAAAACTACCCCGTGGCGATTGATACCAATTGTTGTCCCTAATATAGGATGATATAGCACACGAACTAAAGAAAGAAAGGAAGATATGAGATGAATTTTAGAGAGAGAAAGTAGTGAGAGAAAGTAGAGAGAAAAAGGTTGGTGAAACTTGTGGAATATTAGATTAGGAGAAAAATGAAATGACCAACACCCTTCCTAACATACTAGGAAGGGTTTATATAGCCTTTGCTTAAATGTAGGTTAATGGGCTATATGATCATGGGCCAGGCTTTCCTTTTGGGCTTTGGTTACTTATGAATGAACCTTAGCTTAAAGTTAAGCCCGTAATAACACGACTAATATACTACCTATTACAACATTTTAAATACGATACATAATAAACATATGACCGAGCATTCTTGTTTGGCTCAATATTTTGAGGCTAACAGTTTCCAACACAAGTGGTAAGTTTCCTCTTCTTAAAAAGGATGAGTATGATAGCTGGGCAATGAAGATGGAATGGTGGATCACCAACACTGATCAAGACCTTTGGAAGATCATTCTGAATGGGAACAACAGGAAGTTGATTGGAAGAGACAAGAATGGTAATATTACTCTTCTTGACCCTAAAACTCATGAAGAAATCACAGCTCTTCAGAAGGAGATCAAAGCAAAAACTATTTTTCTTCAGTCCCTTCATGATGATCACATGGGTGACTTCTATCATTTGGATGATGCTAGAGAGATTTGGAATGGAATAAAAGCAAGGTTTTGTGGGAATGAGGAGTCAAAGAAAATGCAAAGATCCATGCTGAGAGATGAATTCACAGAATTCAAGATCTCAGAAACTGAAGGTATCCATCAAGGGTATGACAGGTTCCAAAAGATATTGAGCCAGTTGAATCAACTTCGGTCGAAACCTGACGATGGTGATATCAATGCAAGATTTCTTAGAGCCTTACCCTACTCATGGAATCAGGTGGTAATCTCTCTCAAAGCAAAAGGTGGGCTTGACTATCTTAATTTTGATGATTTATTTCATAAGCTCAAAACTTTTGAGCCTCATGTGAGGGGATATTAAAGTGATTCTTTTCCCATTCCTGCTAACTTTGCCTTTGTGAGTTCTATGGGATCCAGTCCCATGTCTTATGCTAGTAGCCCAAGCAATACTGTGTCTTCTCAACATACTTTTCAGCATACTTCTACTCCTGAACCAACAACCAAGTCTGGTAGCATGGTAGAAGCTGTTCTTCACTCTTTTGTTGCTGACGTTGATGCTCAACAGCAACTTGCTTTTGATGACTTCAAACAGGTTGATAAACTTGACCTTGATGAAATGGATCTCAAATGGCAGATGGTCATGCTCACTCTTAGGGTTCACAAGTTTGAGAAGAAAGCCGGTCGAAAATTTAATTACAACCCAAGAGAGCCATCAAGGTTTGACAGAAGCAAGGTTTGATGCTATAACTGCCAGCAGCAAGGTCACTTTGCAAGGGAATGCCCTAACAAGAATGACCAGGAGAAGAGCATATATTCAGCTTTTAAAATTCAGGAGGTGAAGGATGATAAGAAGGCATTGGCGTCTGTTGACTCTATGGTCAACTGGAATGATCATCAGACTGCTACACTGGAAACAGCTGAGCCCTCTACTGACGTGTTTGCAATGATTGCTGGGAATCTATCTGATGCAGAGGAAGCAGAAGAGTTTGCTCTTACGGGCATTTCACCTCAGGTACAACATTGTCCTCTTGGTTGTCATGATAAATATTCAGAATTGTTGTCCCAATATAATGACTTAAATGATCAGAATGATAAGTATTTTTTAGAGGTTCAAGCCTATAAGGCTTCTTTAAAAACATTGGAACAACAAAAGAGGTGGCTTCAAGATACTCAACGTGAGTATGAGGATAAAATTAGGATACTGAACATTGATTTAGAAAACACAACAAATATGCTTAAATACACCGAAAAGGTAAAAGATGACAGTATCAAAGAAAAACAAGAGATGAAAGAAAAATTGGATGCTACACTTCTGAGATTTGAAAAATGGCAAAAGGCACCTAAGAATCTTTCAAAATTAATTGATAGTAGCATGTCTGGTAGGACTAAAAGAGGGTTAGGATTTGATAAATATATTGATTCAGAAGATGTGTTTGATATATCTTTTTCAAGTGTCCTTGATCCTGACAAAGAGGAAGAGGGAGCACCTAGCTACAATAGGTTTAAACCAGTAGCAAAAATGCACGCTGTCCCTCCACCTCTTACAGGAACCTTCATGCCCACTTCTAGGCATAATGACTTGGATGGATCACAGATGCATGAGTCCCCAAAAAGTTTTACTGTAACACCCCCACAATTGCTATGCGCAGCGGAACTACAACAATGGGTGCTACACAGTATTCATTGCACACAAGATATATCAAACGACGCTAAAAAGACGTCATCTTAAAATTTAAAATTTAAAATTTTTAGATGATACATGTCCACAGTTCTTCCAACCCCAAATAGCACACAGAGTTTAGCGTTTTCGGTCCCCATGAATCTCAACCCAAAAACTTCAGTTTTACAACAACATAACATTAAACTTAAAATGTTTAAGTAGAAAAGGAGGGAAAAACAAGCGGACTCCAAGCCGTACACACAACATCCATCCCATGCATGCTCCATCCTACACCTCAGCGGTTACCTGAAACACATGCCAAAAATTTGGTCAACGAAAACGTTGAGTGGAATTCATAGGTTTTTCAATCCATTTGAACGTATATATAATAAAAACCATTCGTGATCATTTATAGTCTTGTCGATCAAACAAACTATAATCAGGATACTGACAATTGTGTTTAAGCTCATGACACTAATCCGTTAACTCATTCACCCGCGTAATAAATACCGGCGTGATTCAGATGAAACCAGTGCCCCTTCTAAAGGCATCAGTTGCAATTATACCTTATTTCTCATACAAAATAATCTACCGCAGAACTTACTAAAAGTACAGCTTCTCGGCTAGCATTGGGTCGTTAACCCCGTAGTACTACAAATTGCATAAGCGGCTATTTCCCCCTACTCGAGGGCAGGACAATAGTTAATAGTTCATGATTTTAGGGACTTTTGCAACTTTGGTACTCAACACAATTTCTAAGGCAACTTTCGGGTCTAACAATCATTCATGATATACGTTCCTTTTAAAAACTAGCATGCATTTCCCTCGCGGGTAAAACAATTTGAAATTAATATAAGCGAGGCTATAAATTCACACCTTATATCTTAAGTAGTCGGTAGTTCGAGGGATGATTACTGACGACGAAACGGATGCCCGGTTAAATCAACACCTATCACAAATAACGCGTAATGAGTAATCTCATTTTAAATACTTTACGGTACTGTATAAAATACATATATACTAGTCACTTAGGACAAGTATAACTCACGCCAAAAACAAAATAACAAGTATCACTCATTTTATACCATTCGTTATCATTACCTACGCTATCCATTTTTACCCATTCTCGCCGGTACTTGACTAAAGTACGGGCTGTTTTACCTTATTTAACCACACTTATAAAATTTGACAAAATTTCCAAAAATCCTATAAGACCTGTAGATAACATGTTTTTAAGCCCAATAAAAGTTTTTACTTTTACGACCCGTTACTCGACGCTTTTCTACGACTACATTTTACGGGCTGAAATTGCGCTTCGACCAATTTTGACCTCTTTGACCTATATGAAAAATACCTTTGACTTCTTTGACACCTAAGTCAACATATAGACCCATTTACACAGGTTAGGGACCAAATTTTGACCCTTGACCATTTACCAATTTATACTTGTGACCCTCGGGATTTGACTAAAACTTTACACAAATTCGGATTATGAAAGTCCTCGTCTCCCGGTACTCGATCTTTAAAATGCCATAACTTTTAGCTCGTTTTGAGTCACGGGCTCTACCTTATACCAAATTAAAGCTAGGAAGACCCTCTATAACTACATTTAGTTTTCAAGTCCTGGAAGAAAAATCATTTTTATGAAATGGACCTAAAGTTTCTGCCTAAAAATGACCATACCAAAAACGCACTTAGACTCGATTCCAAACCTTCTAACCACCACTAAACATCATCCTAAGCCTTCCCAAACATATCCTAACACCAAATTTCAGTCCTACCCCTATTGATCAACCAATCTCAAAATCAAAAATTCAAAGAAATGAACATGCAACTAAATAAACCTATGTAAAACATCCTAAAACAATAAACCAAACATAAGAACAACACTCAAAATCAACAACCACCATGGCTCCCCAAACACCCCCATTGCCGTGGGGTTTGGGTGCCCCAATCACCACAACCAAATTGATTTTGGTGGGTTTTCTTGGTGTTTATGCATCCATAACTCATAAAATCAACATGCATTAGCACATTTAGCCACAAAAACGAATTTGGATCATCTTGAAAAATCTTGGAAATTTTTTGTTAGTGCATGTGGGATTTGAGCACATGAAAATGTGGGGAATGACCAAATTAGATGTGGTCTAACCTTGGTTTTTATGAAAATCAAGTGGAAAAAGATTTTTGGTGGATTTCTTGGTGGTTTGGGGGTGTCCGTCGGCTATGGAGACAAGAGAGGGAGAGAGAGTTTAAATTTTGGGTGATGTGATCTATGTGTTTGTGTTTGTGTGATTTTTGCCCTTTTTGGTGGGTTGGGAGGGGCCTTTTTGCAATATTTAGTTTCTTTTGGCCTTAAATGGAAAACGTCCTCAAAACTTTGCGGGTTCGACTCATTTGTCAATTTTGAAAATTTTACGGGAGTCGGAAATCTTCCCGAACGCTCCAAAATATTTTTGGGATACTTTAAATGTACTCGGAAGGCTATAAAACTCACCCGACTCAACTTAACACGAACCGTAAGTAAAATTCTCGAAAAATTACATTATCGATAAATCGTCAATAATTATATAAAATTGGGCATCCCTCGGGATCGTAATCGTCATCGTCCTTCTTAAAACGTCAATCGTAAAAATTATAGCCTCGAACATCGGCTTTAACCAAAATACTTATAAGTATAGAAATTATAATTTATTAAAAATTTCAAAAATTAGCGTAATTTAGGGTATCGTTAATGACCTCGATTCTAGGGTGTCACATCCACCCCTCCTTAAAGAGAGCGACGTCCCGGCGCTCGCCTCTTCTTGTACTCACATTTCGTCTTACTGGAACAGATGAGGATACCTTTCCTTGAAAAAGTCCTCACGTTCCTAGGTGTATTCCGGTCCACGCTTAGAATTCCATCGGACCTTCACAATAGGAATCCTACTACGCTTCAACCGCTTGACCTCCCGGTCCATAATTTCCACAGGTTCTTCCACAAAGTGCATTTTGTCGTCTAGTCGAATCTCGTCCAAAGGAATCACCAATTCCTTGTCCGCCAAACTCTTCTTCAGGTTCGATACGTGAAACGTGTCATGAATAGCACTAAGCTCGGTCGGCAATTCTAACTTGTACGCTACTGGTCCAATTCGTTCAACGATCTTAAACGGTCCAATATACCTCGGACTCAACTTTCCTTTCTTTCCAAAACGAATTACACCCTTCCACGGTGATACCTTGAGCATAACCATATCTCCAACTTCAAACTCCAACGGTTTCCTTCGGTTATCGGCATAACTCTTCTGTCGGCTTCTCGCAGCAAGTAGTCGGTTCTTGATCTGCACGATCTTCTCTGTCGTTTCTAAAACCATTTCGGGTCCAGTCAATTGACTTTCCCCTACTTCACTCCAACACACAGGCGATCTACACTTCCTTCCATACAATGCTTCGAACGGTGCTGCTTTGATACTCGCATGATAACTATTATTGTACGAAAATTCCACCAGAGGCAAGTGGCGTTCCCAACTTCCTCCAAAATCAATCACGCATGCTCGGAGCATGTCCTCCATCGTTTGAATCGTTCGTTCACTCTGGCCGTCAGTTTCCGGGTGATAAGCCGTGCTTAAACTCAACTCAGTGCCCATCGCACGTTGAAGCGATTTCCAAAATTCGGACGTAAATCTACTATCGCGATCCGAAATGATCGATAACGGCACTCCATGTCTACAGACGATCTCCTTCACGTACACGCTGGCGAGTTTTTCCATGCTGTCCGTCTTCTTCATAGGTAAGAAATGAGCAGATTTCGTCAACCTATCCACAATTACCCATATCATATCGCTTCCACTAGAAGTCCTAGGTAAACCCGTCACGAAATCCATTGCGATTTTCTCCCATTTCCATTCTGGGATCATCGGTTGTACCAACAATCCAGATGGTTTCTTATGTTTTGCCTGAACCTTTGCGCAAGTCAAACACTTACTAACGTAACGAGCAATATCTGCCTTCATATTCGGCCACCAATAGACTTTCTTCAGGTCGTGGTACATCTTATCCGATCCAGGATGTATCGAATACTTCGACTTATGCGACTCATTCATAACCAATTCTCGAACTCCAGGCTTTCCTTCCTCAGATGAACACAGTGGTAACCAAATTCGATTCTCAAAATATCTCAGTCCGTCAGACCTAATCACGAAAAGAGGTTTCAACATTCGTCCCAAGTTTTCGGCTTCAACATTCCCTTTCATTAATCCTCTCTCCTGAGCCTTCAGTATGGTTTCGGTTAAGTCAACGCTCTCACTCATCACTAAAGCTCTAACCCTCAAAGGTTTCTCCCGTTCCTTCCTACTCAATGCGTCCGCTACAACATTCGCCTTCCCAGGGTGGTAGCGAATTTCGCAGTCATAATCACTCAGTAGTTCAACCCATCGTCTTTGTCGCATATTCAACTCCTTTTGATCTAAAATGTGCTGCAAACTCTTGTGGTCAGTGAATACAACACACTTTGTCCCATACAGATAGTGTCTCCACAGCTTTAACGCAAAAACTACCGCTCCTAATTCCAAATCGTGCGTCGTGTAGTTCTCCTCATTCTTCCTTAATTGCCTCGACGCGTAAGCTATCACCTTTTCACGTTGCATTAATACCGCTCCATAACCCTTACGAGACGCATCACAATACACTACGAAGTCTTCGGTTCCTTCAGGCAATGATAAAATCGGTGCGGAACATAACTTATCCTTGAGCGTTTCGAAAGCAAGTTCTTCCTCAATTCCCCATTCATACACCCTATTCTTTTCGGTAAGCCGCGTCAATGGTTTTGCAATCAACGAAAATCCTTCGATAAACCTTCTATAATACCCAGCTAAACCCAAAAATTGTCGAACTTCAGTCGGCGTCGTCGGTGCTGACCATTCCCTGATTGCTTCGATCTTGGCAGGATCTACACGGACTCCCTCACTATCAATCACATGACCTAGAAACTGCACGGATTCCAACCAAAACTCACACTTAGAGAATTTTGCATACAGCTTCTCCTTCCTTAACAACTCCAAAATCTTTCTTAGGTGCTTCTCGTGCTCCTCCCTACTCTTAGAGTAAATAAGTATATCGTCGATGAAAACAATAACAAACTTATCTAGATACGGCTTGCACACGCGATTCATAAGATCCATGAATACAGCAGGCGCGTTCGTCAACCCAAACGGCATCACTCGAAATTCAAAGTGTCCATACCGCGTACGAAAGGCAGTTACAGGAATATCCTCCTCTCTTACACGCAGTTGATGATACCCTGATCTTAAATCGATCTTTGAGTACACACTGGAACCTTGCAATTGATCAAATAAATCGTCAATCCTCGGCAATGGGTACCGATTCTTAACCGTCAGCTTATTGAGTTCCCTATAGTCGATACACATCCTAAACGAACCATCCTTCTTCTTTACGAACAACACTGGCGCTCCCCAAGGTGATGAGCTCGGCCTAATAAATCCTTTGTCCATCAATTCCTTCAATTGATCCGCTAACTCCTTTAACTCAGATGGTGCTAAGCGATAAGGTGCACGTGCAACCGGCGCAGCTCCTGGCACTAAATCAATTCGAAACTCGACCTCACGGTTAGGCGGTAAACCTGGCAACTCGTCTGGAAAAACGTCCGGATACTCGCAAATAACTGGTACCTCTTCGATCCTCGCCTCTACATCACCATCGCTCGAAACCTGTGCCAAAAACACATCGCATCCGCTCTCTACGTACTTCATCATTTTCAAACACGAAATCACCTTCAAACGAGAAGTGCATTCGTCTCCTTTAACCGTCAAAACCCTATTCCTCAGCGGAATCTGAACCAATCTCTCACCACAGACGATCGTAGCACTATGCGCCATTAGCCAATCCATTCCCACAATCACGTCAAACGATCCTAGCTCTATAGGCATCAAGTCGATTTTAAAAGCGTAATTTCCTAACTTCAAGGTACACCCTTTCAGTATAGAATTTGTGCTAACAATTTTTCCATCGGCTAATTCAACATTATAACTAGTCGTTAACAACACCGGTTCTCTATCAATATGACGACTAAATCTAACGTCTACAAAACTCTTGTCGGAGCCAGAATCAAATAAAATACTAGCATAACAAGCGTCTAGCAAAAACGTACCGGTAACCACATTAGGACCCTGTGGTTTATCAGCAGTTCCCACTTGATACACAGCAGCCGCATTATTACCTCCCCGCCTGTTTCCTGTCTTTGGGCAATTCGCTTGCACATGACCCCTTTCTCCACAACTATAACATCCCCTCATCCTAATAGCATTAGCCCCAGTGGCTACTCCTCCCGTTCGACAACCAGAAGTCCTATGACCTGCCTTTCCACACTTGCCGCATGCCGGCGGGCAATTTCCAACATGATACAAGTTGCACTTACCACAATGGGGATTCACTTTCACACCTCTAGGGTTCGTCACTGCCCTCATCCCTTCGTTCCTTCTCTGATTAAACTGTTGATTACGGTTCGGCCCATGGTTGTTTCGATTTCCACCTCGGTTCTGGCCTTGGGATTGGTTACTTTGTGCCGCTTCCCATTTCCTTTTGTTGCCTTCAGCAATGTAGTTCTGCTTGTCCTGAAGCTTAACGTCCATCAAAGCGTGAGCCATTTGAACCGCTTCATCAAACGTTCCAGGTTTTGACGAAGTTGTTTCACCTTTGATATTGCTAGATAAACCCTTAATATACTGCTTCATTTTCTTGGCATCATTGGCAAATATGTCCGGACACAAAAGACTTAACTCACTGAATCTCCTGGTGTAAGCAGCTATATCGTTATTCTTCAAGGTCAAGTGCCTCAATTCGTCCTCCAATTGCCCCAATTCCTCCTTTGGGCAAAACTTCTTAGTCAACAAAGCTTTTGTCGCATTCCACGTCCTTGCATTCGCTACAGCCAATCCAACCGTAGCTACCTGGGTATTCCACCAACTTAACGCATCATCGAGAAACGTTGCAGCTGCAAACTTCACTTTATCTGCTTTTGCACAACCACTGATTTCAAACGTACTTTCAACCTTTTCCAACCATCGTCTAAGTTCTAAAGCTCCACCCGTTCCACGGAACTGCGTGGGACCGCACTTCATAAAGCTAGAATAGGTACACACTCTCGGGGCTTGCTGTCTCCCCGCGTTCCTTCCCTGGTCCTGATTTCTCCCAGCTCGGTCCGCTTCCAACGCATTTGCTATAGCTTCCTGAATCATGGTGTTAACACGATCGGCAGTCAACTTTGGAGGCATGGTGTTATCGAATATCTCTTTCTGCAAGACAAGGAAAATAGAAAAACAATGTAAGTATTCATATCAAGTTTCCCAGACATAAAATACATACAACGACACATCACTACGGAGTTACTAATATTCATCAATTCACACCACAAAAGATCAAATTTAAGACATATCACAGATCATGAAAGGTAACATAGATTGTATTGATAATTAACCAAAATCGTGACAAGTATTGCCACTACAATCGTTCACCATAAAACATCAAGTACTTGAGTTTCTCATCATAATACCATCATACAAAGGTCTAAAATAGTTCTATTACAATGATCAAAGAAAATACAAAACAAGTAACTAGGCATGTGGTGATCCACACGGCCTCTTGGATGGCGGCTCGTCGTCGTCTTCCTCGGTTTCCTCATCACTAACGTCCTCATCCACATCATCCACTTTTCTTTTTCCTTTCTCATCCGGCCCACATTCTGTTTCCTTTTTCGTCCCTGATGTGGATCCACACTCAATCGCTACCTGACTTCCCACCGTAATACAAGCACCTCTAGTAGGCGGCTGAATCATAAAGTCGTTCGCCTCCATCTCCAAATCGTCCACGAATCTCCAATCCGGGGGCAATGAATCCCTCACACGATGCTCCCAACTCTGCATCCTCGACAACCTCACCTGATCCTCCCTAACACGGTCAAGACTAGCACTTAAATTCGCAACCATTGATCTTAAACTGTTGATGTCACTTTTGTTCACATTCCCGTCATACTCAATTCTTGCCGTCCTTTCCAACAGTCTTTGGTGTTCCCTTTCAGTCTTATCAAACTTCTTAATCACCCTAGTCTCAACTACAAACTGCTCATACATCAACCTTTCCATCCTCCCCAAACGACCTGCGGGATCCCAGTAGTGTCTCGGTCTCGGAAAGTAGACCCTTGCAATATTCTCATGAATCGATGGCGACTTGGATGACTTGCTGGACTCTCCACTGCTCCCATTACTTACTCTAACCAATCCTGGCACGGTTCTCAAATAATCCTTACAATTTTCCATCGGGCGATTAAAGGGTTGCTGCTCATAACGACCGGTCGGTGGTACCTCATAACCCTTCGGCGAATTCGGGGATTGAAACAAATCGGGTTCGGTCTGGCCTACGGCATCCTCGGGAATGCCATCATCCATTAGCTCCTCGGGTTCTTCCTCAGAATCCTCACTCTCGTCACTACTCATGCTGAAATTATCCACCTCACTTTCGCCATTGTCGTTTTCCGGCCCTATTTCGTCTTCTGGAGCGATCCATCCATTATTATTGTCCGGCGGGTTCGGAGGAAACGGTCCCCCTTCGTGACCTACGACGTAATCGTTTCCGTTATCGTTAGGCGGTACCTCGGCCATTCCTGCAATAACAGCGAATTTCGGAGGGTACATAAGTAATTATACAATAATTATAAATATATGCATGCAAATGCAATGCAAAGGTGGTACATATGCCCGAAATGTAATAATATGATGCTCATGCATGATTAATACAAAAATTACGATGTCGGATATTTCACGTAAAATTCAACGTCTACATATAGTAATTCCATACTTACGTAATAATTACCCACACATATACTTTACTCAAAAGTATACGTCAAATGCCATAAATACAACAATAAATCTTACCGGAGCCATGCAGGATAGTTGTGTGTGCTTGAACCCTTTTCTTACGACACCAAAAGTTATAGTTTAGGATTTTCAAAAACGACCTAGTTCTCTATAACTCGCGGCTCTGATTACCAATCTGTAACACCCCCACAATTGCTATGCGCAGCGGAACTACAACAATGGGTGCTACACAGTATTCATTGCACACAAGATATATCAAACGACGCTAAAAAGACGTCATCTTAAAATTTGAAATTTAAAATTTTTAGATGATACATGTCCACAGTTCTTCCAACCCCAAATAGTACACAGAGTTTAGCGTTTTCGGTCCCCATGAATCTCAACCCAAAAACTTCAGTTTTACAACAACATAACATTAAACTTAAAATGTTTAAGTAGAAAAGGAGGGAAAAACAAGCGGACTCCAAGCCGTACACACAACATCCATCCCATGCATGCTCCATCCTACACCTCAGCGGTTACCTGAAACACATGCCAAAAATTTGGTCAACGAAAACGTTGAGTGGAATTCATAGGTTTTTCAATCCATTTGAACGTATATATAATAAAAACCATTCGTGATCATTTATAGTCTTGTCGATCAAACAAACTATAATCAGGATACTGACAATTGTGTTTAAGCTCATGACACTAATCCGTTAACTCATTCACCCGCGTAATAAATATCAGCGTGATTCAGATGAAACCAGTGCCCCTTCTAAAGCCATCAGTTGCAATTATACCTTATTTCTCATACAAAATAATCTACCGCAGAACTTACTAAAAGTACAGCTTCTCGGCTAGCATTGGGTCGTTAACCCCGTAGTACTACAAATTGCATAAGCGGCTATTTCCCCCTACTCGAGGGCAGGACAATAGTTAATAGTTCATGATTTTAGGGACTTTTGCAACTTTGGTACTCAACACAATTTCTAAGGCAACTTTCGGGTCTAACAATCATTCATGATATACGTTCCTTTTAAAAACTAGCATGCATTTCCCTCGCGGGTAAAACAATTTGAAATTAATATAAGCGAGGCTATAAATTCACACCTTATATCTTAAGTAGTCGGTAGTTCGAGGGATGATTACTGACGACGAAACGGATGCCCGGTTAAATCAACACCTATCACAAATAACGCGTAATGAGTAATCTCATTTTAAATACTTTACGGTACTGTATAAAATACATATATACTAGTCACTTAGGACAAGTATAACTCACGCCAAAAACAAAATAACAAGTATCACTCATTTTATACCATTCGTTCTCATTACCTACGCTATCCATTTTTACCCATTCTCGCCGGTACTTGACTAAAGTACGGGCTGTTTTACCTTATTTAACCACACTTATAAAATTTGAAAAAATTTCCAAAAATACTATAAGACCTGTAGATAACATGTTTTTAAGCCCAATAAAAGTTTTTACTTTTACGACCCGTTACTCGACGCTTTTCTACGACTACATTTTACGGGCTGAAATTGCGCTTCGACCAATTTTGACCTCTTTGACCTATATGAAAAATACCTTTGACTTCTTTGACACCTAAGTCAACATACAGACCCATTTACACAGGTTAGGGACCAAATTTTGACCCTTGACCATTTACCAATTTATACTTGTGACCCTCGGGATTTGACTAAAACTTTACACAAATTCGGATTATGAAAGTCCTCGTCTCCCGGTACTCGATCTTTAAAATGCCATAACTTTTAGCTCGTTTTGAGTCACGGGCTCTACCTTATACCAAATTAAAGCTAGGAAGACCCTCTATAACTACATTTAGTTTTCAAGTCCTGGAAGAAAAATCATTTTTATGAAATGGACCTAAAGTTTCTGCCTAAAAATGACCATACCAAAAACGCACTTAGACTCGATTCCAAACCTTCTAACCACCACTAAACATCATCCTAAGCCTTCCCAAACATATCCTAACACCAAATTTCAGTCCTACCCCTATTGATCAACCAATCTCAAAATAAAAAATTCAAAGAAATGAACATGCAACTAAATAAACCTATGTAAAACATCCTAAAACAATAAACCAAACATAAGAACAACACTCAAAATCAACAACCACCATGGCTCCCCAAACACCCCCATTGCCTTGGGGTTTGGGTGCCCCAATCACCACAACCAAATTGATTTTGGTGGGTTTTCTTGGTGTTTATGCATCTATAACTCATAAAATCAACATGCATTAGCACATTTAGCCACAAAAACGAATTTGGATCATCTTGAAAAATCTTGGAAAATTTTTGTTAGTGCATGTGGGATTTGAGCACATGAAAATGTGGGGAATGACCAAATTAGATGTGGTCTAACCTTGGTTTTTATGAAAATCAAGTGGAAAAAGATTTTTGGTGGATTTCTTGGTGGTTTGGGGGTGTCCGTCGGCTATGGAGACAAGAGAGGGAGAGAGAGTTTAAATTTTGGGTGATGTGATCTATGTGTTTGTGTTTGTGTGATTTTTGCCCTTTTTGGTGGGTTAGGAGGGGCCTTTTTGCAATATTTAGTTTCTTTTGGCCTTAAATGGAAAACGTCCTCAAAACTTTGCGGGTTCGACTCATTTGTCAATTTTGAAAATTTTACGGGAGTCGGAAATCTTCCCGAACGCTCCAAAATATTTTTGGGATACTTTAAATGTACTCGGAAGGCTATAAAACTCACCCGACTCAACTTAACACGAACCGTAAGTAAAATTCTCGAAAAATTACATTATCGATAAATCGTCAATAATTATATAAAATTGGGCATCCCTCGGGATCGTAATCGTCATCGTCCTTCTTAAAACGTCAATCGTAATAATTATAACCTCGAACATCGGCTTTAACCAAAATACTTATAAGTATAGAAATTATAATTTATTAAAAATTTCAAAAATTAGCGTAATTTAGGGTATCGTTAATGACCTCGATTCTAGGGTGTCACATCTACTAATTCTAATGACTTTGTCTCGTGTACTTTCAGTGACTCTGCATCAAGTGGTTCAAGTGAAGAGTCGAGACCTACAAGTTCCAAGTCGAATGATCATGCTGCTACTAGTGTTAGGAAGTGTGAAGAGAGAGTTGATTTTACTTCAACAGTGTCTAGTCCCGGTTTATTGAGTCCTAGGAAGAATGTTTCTCCTAGAATTGTGTGTAATAAAGTTCGCAGTATAAAACAATATCATTCTAATAAAAGGTCGTTTAAAACATGTTTTTTTTGTGGGAGTGAATTTCATTTGATTAAAGATTGTGATTTTTATGACAAACATTCTTCTGTCCATCAAGCATTTCCTGCTCCTGGTCCACCAGGAGTTGTTCCATATTCTTCTAGAAGACTAAACCCAAGTGCTCAATCATTTTCTTCTTCTAGAAGGACCTCTCCATTAGCTTCTGATAATTGGAGAAACATTGGATTAACATCAAGTGACCAACCAGTAACTATTTTCAGAATTTTAATCCAAATTATGCATATAATTTTGACCACATGTATTTTGGATCGGGAAATCTGGGTACTGCTGTTAAGCCCTCAGCAGGTTGTTCTTGGTCAAACAATAACACCAATCTGATGAATAGGCAACCAATGATCAACGGTGGATCTCATCAATCTTCTTGGCTATCATCTAAAGATCCACAAGGCAGGCTCAAACCTGAAAAGGTTTGGGTCCCCTTAAGATACTAACTTTTGCATCTTTCTTATCTTGTTGTTGTAGGTTACTCCATATCAAGATCCTACTTTAGGAATTGTTGACAGTGGATGCTCTAGGAGCATGACAGGAAATAAAAGTCTTTTATCTAACTTTGTACCATTTCAAGGTGGAAAGTTCTATTTTAGTGGAGGTGAAGGCAGGATCACCGGCAAAGGAACGATTCAGACGCCTTATCTTAATTTTGAGCAGGTCTACTATGTGGAAGCACTTCAACACTTCAACTTGATATCTGTCTCTCAGATTTGTGACAAGAAGTAGTTTGTCCTCTTTACGGATACTGATGCACTAGTGTTATCCAAAGACTTTAAACTTCCGGATGACTCACAGGTTCTACTCAGAATCCCTAGAAGACACAACCTCTATAGTATCAAGCTGAATGAAGTCAACCCTACTGGTCAACTAGCATGTTTGGTTGCTAAAGCCTCACAAGATGAAGCCACTCAATGGCACAGAAGTATGGGACATGTGAACTTCAAGACCATTCACAAACTAGCAAATATGAACCTGGTCTCTGGTTTACCTCCCAAGTCATTCAGAAATGATATCAATTGTCTTGCATGTAGCAAAGGCAAACAGCATAAAGCATCCTTCAAGGCCATTACTGCTCTCAGTCTTATAACTGAACCATTGCAGCTACTACACATGGATTTATTTGGTCCTACCTCCATTAGGAGCATTGACCACAAACAATTATGTCTGGTGGTAACTGATGGATATAGCAGGTTTACGTGGGTTTTCTTCATGGCTGCCAAGAGTGAGACCTACTCAATTCTCAAAGATTTTATTACACTTATAGAGAATCAGTTGTCCAAGAAGGTTAAAGGTATTCGATGTGATAATGGAACCGAATTCAAAAATGCAGACCACATAGCACTTTGTAATTCTAAAGGCATCAAAATAGATTATAGTACAGCAAGAACGCCTCAACAGAATGGCGTGGCAGAAAGAAAGAATAGGACTCTAATAGAAGCTGCAAGAACAATGCTTGCCGATTCCAAGCTTCCAACCATGTTCTGGACAGAAGCTGTTAATACTGCAAGTTATGTTTTGAATAGAGTTTCTATTAAAAATCCTCACAAGAAGACTCCCTATGAGCTACTAACAGCCAAAGTACCAAATATTGCTCATTTGAAGCCATTTGGGTGTCCTATCACCATTCTGAATACTAGTGACTATTTGGGGAAATTTGATGGCAAGGCAGATGAAGGATACATTGTGGGATATTCAGCTCACTCTCGGGCTTATCGTGTCTATAATCTCCAAGCCAAGCAAGTAATTGAAACTATAAATCTCAGGTATTTTGAGGAGAAGTCAAACATCCATGGCAAGGGTCCTGAATGGTATTTTGATCTTGATTATCTTAGTGATTCATTAGGATATTTTCGTTTCAAAACTAACCATGATGCAGGTCCACAAATGTTTGCAACTTCTAGTACAGGTGCTCATTCTAGTCTTTCCGACTCAGATGACGAGGATGATATTTTTGTTGTTCCATCCTATTCCACCACAGTCTCTCCTACTCCTCCTAGTGATGCAACTCCATTGGATGTATTGGATTCACAAGTAGCTCTTGACATATTACTCAAACAACAAAAAGAAGCTACTACAGCAGCTGCTCAGGGTGGCTTTGAGTTTCCCTTGAATACGACTGTTGATAAAGCTGCTCCTAGTACTCCAATTGTTACTCCTAGTGCTAGTTCAACACATGTTGGTAGTCCGGCTAGTGATTCCACTTCCCATACTAGATTCTCAAGTCCTTCTGACCTGGGGAACTATCAAAAGAATTCTTCTACCAAGCTGGATGATATTCATAAGCAACCAATAGATGGCATTTTCAACTCTGCTTCTTATGATGATGACTTTGTTGGGGATCTTAATAACTTGGCACCAGAAGTGGAAGTAGCTTCCAATCCAGTGTTGCAGTCACACAAAGATCATCCTACAACTCAAATCATTGGAGATCCTGGTTCTACTGTCAAGACTCGCAGAATGCATAAGAAGGCCACGTCTGATCATCATGCTCTTGTGAGCTATATTGAGGATCAAAAGCGTAATAATCATACGGACTTTCAACATTGTTTGTTTGCTTTTTTTCTTTCATAGGTGGAACCTAGATCAGTCTCTCATGCTCTTGAGGATCAAAGTTGGGTGGAGGCTATGCAGGAGGAAATGCAGCAATTTTTGTTTCAGAATGTTTGGATCCTAGTTGACTTGCCAGATGGAAAGATAGCAATTGGTACTAAATGGATTCTTAAAAACAAGAAAGATGCATGGGGTATTGTGGTGAGAAATAAGGCGAGGTTGGTTGCACAGGGTCATACACAACTTGAAGGCATTGATTACACTGAAGTTTTTGCTCCTATTGCTAGGATTGAGGCCATTCGTTTGTTTTTGGATTTTGCTTCTTATGTGGGCTTTACAGTTTTTCAGATGGATGTCAAGAGTGCATTTCTCTATGGCAAGATTGATGAGGAAGTTTATGTCACTCAACCTAAGGGCTTTGTTGATCCACTTCATCCCAAGAAATTTTACAAGGTGGTCAAAGCTCTTTATGGACTTCATCAGGATCCTAGAGCTTGGTATGAGCGTCTCTCAACTTTCTTGTTGAAACATTGCAATAGAAGAGGCACAATTGACAAACATTATTTCTTAAGAGGAATACCAAGGACATTATCCTTGTTCAGGTGTATGTGGACGATATTATTTTTGGTTCTACTAAAAAGGAATGGTGTGATGAGTTTGAACAACTGATGAAGGGCCAATTTCAGATGAGTTCTATGGGAGAGCTTACATTTTTCCTTGGTCTTCAAGTCAAGAAATAGTCGGATGGAATCTTCATAAGTCAAGATAAGTATGTTCATGAGATCCTTCAGAAGTTTGATATGGATCCTCTTAGACCAGCAGCAACACCTTATGAAGTTACTAAAGTCAAACTCAAGAATGAGCCAGATCTACCGGTAAATTTTCATATGTACAGGTCCATGATTGGCTCACTCATATATTTGACTGCATCACGTCGGATATTATGTTTGCAGTAAGTGCTTGTTCTAGACATCAGGTGGCTCCAACGGTTTCTAACTTGAATGCAGTCAAGAAGATTTTCAAGTACATCAAGGCTCAACCCAAGCTAGGCTTGTGGTATCCTAGAGAATCACCTTTTGTTCTTGAAGCATATAGTGATAGTGACTATGCAGGAGCTAATAATGACAGAAAATCTACTACTGGTGGTTGTCAGTTTTTGGGTCGAAGACTTATTTCATGGCAATGCAAGAAACCGACGATAGTCGCTACTTCTTCAATAGAAGCTGAATACGTAGCTGCTGCTAGTTGTTGTGGAAAAGTTTTGTGGATCCAATATCAGATGCTAGATTATGGGTTCAATTTTATGAAGACCAAAATTTTCATTGACAACCAAAGCACTATCTGCATTGTGAAGAATCCTGTTTTTCATCAACGTACAAAACATATTGAAATTCGGCACCATTTTATACGGGATGCCAATGAGAAGAAGTTGATACAGATTCTTAAAGTCCACACGGATGATAATGTTGTTGATCTGTTGACTTAAGCCTTTGATGGTCCTTGGTTCAACCACTTGGTGGTTAACATTGGCATGGTCAATCCCTGAGATCTTGGATTGAGGGGAGGCTAAGCCTAAGGGGAGGCTTAGTGTACATATTTACTTGCACAGATTAAGATATTGGTAGATTTTAACAACAGATTGCATGGGTTCTTGTGGTGTGTGTTACTTCTAGTGGAGGATTTTGCTCACTTCTGATGGTTGTCTTCATTAATGGTTGGCTTCTAGTCATTTATGGTGGCTTCTAGTGGATAAAAATCCTTCTTTGACAAGTGCTGGTTGGCTTCTAGTCTTGGTTTGGGTCATTGTTCACTTCGTTGACTTCTGTTGACCACATTGTGCTTCTAGTGTTGACCCTTATGCGTTTTGACTTTTAGTCAAAGCAAGCTAATTCTGGTATATATCATCTTATTTAACTTTGGTAAATTGGGATTTGTAAATAATGTTATAAGGGGCAAGTTGTTACTTTTCATTAACTGCCTAATTTGAAAGGGCAACCCACATTATTAGGGGTCAATGAACAATTACTAGACCATTATTTATGGTCATTAACCCCCTTGACTCATTTATCACAATCATAACACACACACACACACGCTCCTACTCTCTCAAACCCTAACAAATCAACTTCCATCACTTCTAATCAACATCAATGGCTGCTTTGGTCTACCAACCCGCTCACAACAAGGTCGCTTATCTAGGCGATGGTCCTAAACGTGATGAATTCACAGACATTCTGGAGTTTATTGAGGCTTCTAACCTCAGTTATGATTTTACTGTGTGCCCCATTGTTTATGATAGTGTGATTCGCCAGTTTTGGGATTTTGCTACACTTGTGGTTGTGGTTGGTCGTCCACGTGAACTCCTTGCTACCATTGATGGACGTTCTTATGTGGTTACTGAAGCTTCTATTAGGAGTTCCCTTCATCTTCAAGATGAAGGTGGTGTTGTTTCCATCCCCAATGTTGAGGTTTTGGAGGGGATGGCTGCTATTGGATATAACCATGGGGGAAGTTTAACTTCCAAAAGAAAAGGTTTTCCCCCCCAGTGGAAGCTTCTAGTTCACTTTTTGATTCATTGTTTAAGCCCTAAGTCTGGGAGTTGGGATGCTTTTCCCACTCCTTTGGCTACTGGTCTGATCTGCATAGCACATGGTAGGGTGTTTAATTTCTCTCGCTATTTGTTTGATGGGATGGTTAGAAATCTGTCTATTACCGGTTCTAGGAAGAAATTTTTAATGTATCCTAGGTTTTTATAGCAGATACTTGTGTGTTTACCTCGTGATAGGGAGGAGTATGAGACCCCCAAGCTTACTGCTAAAGTTTACTACAATATGGCTCATAGGTTTCGAGGGGATTGGAGGCCCCTTACTAATGTAATGTTGGGCCTTGCCCAAGGTCCTCCTGATGTTGTTCCTCCGGCTGTCCAAGCCTAGGAGGAACCTCCATTAGGTGATGACCCAATGGAGGAGGAGCATCCTGCTGGTGGTGCACCTAATGTGGTTGTGGAAGAGCCGGTTGAGGAAGTGGTGGTTGAAAGGCCATCCACTTCCAAGGCTGCCCCCTCTTCAATTCCACATTCGTCTCCATTTGTGGATACCCCTCCTCCTAATCCTGTCCTTCACTCTTCTGATAAGCCCTCTAGTTCTCGTGCTCATCATGATGACCCCTTTATTGCTTCTGGTTCCAATGAAGCCTTCCTAGATCCAAGTCCTCTTGGTGGGAAAGCAGAGGAGCCTATTACACTTACTTCTTTGCTTGATCTCATGCACAGGTACCATGAAAGGATTCTTTCTTTGGAGGCGGATTTGAATCAACATTGTAAGCTTACCAGGGAATTTGTTCTTCCCATGGCTGACCGGATTAAAGCTTTGGAGACACAGCAAAGGCGAAGGAAGAAGCATGTGGTTCAGTCTGATTCTGATGAGGAGGTTGAAGATCTTGTGGAGGATGGCTTAAATTTGTTGGCGAAGGCTGCGTTTGCTGATAAGTCATATGAAGATCTGCCGATTCCTCCTACTTCATCAAGCATCCCTCCTACTGCTGCTCCACCAAAGGAAGATGTTGTTGGTACTACTGCTGGATCGTCACATGATCCAAAGGGGAAAGCCCCTATGACTGCTCCTCCCTCACCCCCTCGCAAGCGTACTCACAGACAGCTTGAGGAAGATAGGTGGGGTTAGGAGGCTGCGCAAAGAATGCAAGCGGAAATTGACCAAGCTGCTCGGGATGAGGAGGAAGCTCTTCAGAAGCAGAGACGTGAACAGTTGCAACATGATGCTATGCATTGGGATGATAGCGATTGGATGCGAGTGCTCACTATTCTTACCTCGGATTATTCGCAGTTTACTGATCTCTTGGGTTCTGATGTGAATGAGCAGAATTGTATTCCTCGAGCTATGGTGTTAATGCGTAAGCAACAATTAGCGCTTGCTGCTCAACTACGTGAGAAGCGTAAGAACAGGCCTTTGACGAGAACCGAGGAGAAAAAGTTAATGCAGAGGTATGTCAAGTATCAGTCGGCTGCTCATTTTACTGTTGGTTGGACATGGGAACGAGTTCGGGCATTGTCTTTTGATGAGCTTAAGGCTCTATATGAACGAATGATCAAGCGTCAGAGCACACCAGTTCCGGAGCGTTTCATCTATCGTCCTCCTCCACGAGTGGTTCCTACTTCTCAACCTGTTGTTGCTCTTGGTTCTTCATATGATGTTCCTCTTGGTTCTACTGGTATTCCATCGGTTGTTCATGTCTCCACTGCTGGTACCACCTCTACACCGTTGGTTGCTCCTCCTGTTTCATCTTCGGGTCCCCCCACCACCACCTATGCTACTACCACCACCACCACCTATGCTACCACTACCACCACCACTGCTACTCCTGCTATGGCACAACCCTCACCACCCGTGACTGGCTCTCACCCTACTCCTTCTCCTGGTGCAGCTACTGTTGATCCTTTGGATGGACAAGGTATTGATTCTACTTCTGCTGATCCTATTCCTGCTGCAACGGTAAAGGTTGAACCCTTGTCTGGTACTCCCACTCCTCGTCGTTCCATCCGTAAGCAGTTGGCTAGACGTGCTAGACGTGGCAAGTCTGTTCATTATGAGAAGCGTGCTCTCGAAAATCTTAATGATGCAGCTTCCGACAGTGACTCAGAATTGCCAATGGGTACGGGGTTTATTACATCTTGGACAGTTAAGCCATCCACCACTATTCCTGGTACTTTCACCCATAAGATCACCATTAGTGATGGTTATGTTCGTCATGCTTCGAGTTTGCAAGGTGTGTTGCCTTGGATTGATCGTAGGGATCTTATGTATTTGTATGTGTTTGTGGATGCTGGTATGCCTACTCATCCTATTGAAGTCCCCTCCTAGCTTGGTCTGACAATGTGGGCTGATTTGAAGATGATGCTTGATTCCCTTCCACATGCTCCACTTTCTGGTGTCTGGAAGGACCAGCCAACCTGGGTTATCACGAGATGGAAGTTATATGCTGGATGTGGTGTGCATGTTTTGGATTTGGAGTCTGGTGCAATGGTGTTCATGCTTACGGGTCTGGACTATCCGTTGACTATTGCTTCGATGAAGGCCATGCTTGCTTGTCACTTGCAGATTTCCAATGCCCCTTCCGGGAATGAGACTTCTATGGCGACTACATTGGTAGAAGGGATACAAGCTCGGTTGCAAGCTGAGAAGGTGGCTGTGTCTGGTATGTGATGGGTTGGTTTGTAAGTTTTTTATGTTTTGTGTTTTATGTTCATCTGTTCATCCTACAATTCTTTTCACCAATATGTATAGTGATTGGTGACTTACATTTGTGATTGATAAAAAAAAAGCAAAAAAACCTATAATTTTTATATAATATCTACTTATACTCTAAACAAATCATGGATTTTACACTTGTGAATAATATACCATCTGCTTATACTGTTTCAACACATTGGGTTCCTGTTGCTTATTCACACTTGTGCTGGTTTGCTGTTTCATCTGGTGTTGGACTTGGTCCACACAACAACTGGTCCTCAACTCACCATGTCTCAAGACAAGAAAGAGTTGATTCACCTTGAGGGTACGACTCCTGGTGTGATTCTCAAATCCGTTGATGGTTGCCAGGTTACCCAAAACTGGATGGTTTTCACTTGCCATGGTCCTAGACTGAAAAGTGGCTAATCCAAGGGGGTACTACTCTTGGTAAAGATTTTATCAAATCCGTTGATAGCTATAATAGCTTGCTTAAAGCTATAGGGTTTTCAACTCACCGATGCTTCATTGCTAAGAGTTGACGAGTCCAAAAGTGTATGACTTCTGGTAAAGACATATCAAATCCGTTGACGGCTGTGATGGTTTGCCTAAAACCATCAGGGTACCCCCACTCACCATTGATTCACGTTCTAAGAGTTGGGCTGGGTTCTAGTCTCCCAGTGTGATGCTTATTCCACCATAAAGACTGGCTAGCCCAAGAGCGAGCAACTACTTGGTAAAGGCTCATCAAATCTGCTCATGTTGCTGTCATGATTCAACACGATGCTGATTTGTTTCTAGCTTTGGAGAAGCTTCTAGTGTTCCATGTTGTAGCGGTTCTTATGTTTCTTATCTTGCTGATTGATGTAGGATTTTCGTACACGTTTTAGGAAAAACGTATATGAGTGGCAAGTATTAAACTCGACGATTTAGGAAAACCGACAAGTCGAATAAATGCGGGTTCGTTCTCGAAGGAGGTGTGTGGATTAATGTGCCAATATGTAAAATCAAGTTTGGATTAGTGACATTTTTTGTTTAAAGAGAGAAAAAGTAAAGACGAGCTACGACTACGGTTACACTACGACGATTCGACGTAAAATGATGACGTAATTACGCAAAACGCGACGAAATTAAAAATTAAACCCAAAAATTAATTAAAAGTTTAAACTAAGTCTTAAATAATATAAATAAGAATAAAAATCCAACAAAAATATTTTAAAACCTTTTATTAATTAAATATTCAATTTTTAATGCTAATTAAAGCCCTAAAATTAAATATAATTAAGAAAAAGCCCAAAATATTATTTTATTGAACTAATAAATTACTTATATTATTTAAAGACTAAAAACTATTTTTCCTAAATTTTTAAAACTATTTTCCTATTTTTAAAACTCTAAAAACTATTTTTAAACTAAAATAATCATAAAAAATAATAAAATAATGCAAAAAATAATTTGACAATTTTAAAAATCCTAAATTACACTAATGAACAGTAGAAAATTGAAAAAGTTTGAAAAATGTAAAATTTCTCACTAAAAGACAAAATAGATTAATATTAAAACCTAATTAAACTAAATTTAATTCTAAAAAAAAATAAAAAAGTGAACAGTGAAATAATTTTTGACTAAAAATCTTAAAATGTTTTTCTTAATCTATGAAAAATTTTAGAACTGAAAACTAATGTCTTTCTGCACTAAAAGACAAAACAGACTATTTAAAAGTAAATAAAAATAGCTATTTAATGTAAAAAAATACTAAATGAACAGTAACATAAAAATTAAATAAACAGAAAAATCAGAAATTAAATGAGAAAAATTATGAAACAAGTTTCAAATCCTAAAACCTACTGTGTCGAAGGAGAAAAACCGGGTGAAAGGTAGTTGTTGGACCGGTAGCTCAGCAAATTTCTATCCCCTTGAGGTAGAGCTTGGAAATTTTCCGGTGAATAATTACCATAAGCTGCATACACATTTCCCGGATTTCCTTGTGTCGAAGGACAATCGGTGTATGAGTGAGGACTGCCGCATGTTTCACAAGGAGTAGCAACAGCTTTAACTTGTTGTTGTTGGTTTGAAGCCAAGAGTTGCATACTTCTGCTCGTTTCGGTCAACACGCGTGTGAGTTCGGTCATATCAGGGTTTGCTGAAGTGGAGGAAACATTGACTCTCGGATTGTTCCTTGAAGAAGCAGAGGAATCCCAGTTTTGTGGTGAGTAGTCATGTTTTCAATAAGCTCTCTACACTCCTCGGGTATCCTTTTCATGAATGTGCCACCGGCGGCTGCATTGATAGTATCACGATCTCGAAAAGTCAAACCGTTGTAGAAAGTATCAATTAAGGTCACAGGTAGCATGTTGTGGTTTGGACATCTATCGATCAAGACATTATATCTCTCCCAAGCATCAAAAAGAGATTCATCAGGGTCTTGCATGAAACCGCTGATTTGATTGCGAAGGCTCGTGACCATGGATGGTGGAAAGTAGCGCGACAAAAAGCGTTGAGTCATGTCATCCCAAGTGTGAATAGAATTCTTCGGGAGACGATCAAACCATTTTTCGGCATGATGTAATAAATTATGTGGAAAGAGTTGTAGGCGAAGTTCATCCATTGTGGCACCAGCCAACTTCATGCTTTGGGTGATTGTAATGAACTTGTCGAGGTGTTTGTTGGCATCATCATCAGGCAATCCACGGAATGGGTTAGTTTGCACTTGCTGAATCATGTGGTGCTTCAACGAAAACTCAGGAGCGTTGATTTGCATCGGCGCAATCGGTCCTCCTCGTCCAAACATTGTCGGTTGACAAAGCTCCTCCATGGTCCGAAGATCGAGCTGTGGAAGAACATTGTTGTTATTATTAAGGTGCGGTGGATTATTGTTGTTTACACCTGACATAGCTAAATCTTCTTGAGTCTCGGGCTCTTGATAATTAGAAGATCTATTACGCATACACCTGAAAATGCAAAAGAAAACAAAACCAAACACAAAGACAACATATATACACGATAAAGATAAAATCTTTTTAGATTTTTGAAATTTTTAATTTTTATGGATTTTTATGAAGTATTAATTTTTATGGTTTTTTGAATTTTTTATGCAAGAAAAATAACGCTCACAAGTGAACGGATCCCAAAAAGCAACGCGTCTTTAACAAAAAACCATTAATCTTTACGAAAAGAGCCGGCAGTGGCGCCATTTGATACAAGGCTTTTGGCCCCCCGTATAAAAATTATCGTTCTCGTGTTCTAATCGAATTGATCTAGGTTCTCTATGTGACTCAGTTTTATTTTGGTGGAACAAGAAGGTTGTCGTTGTAGTATATTTAAAGTGCAAAACAATTAAAGTAAAATGGCTTAAAATAAAATGGCGTTGAAATAAAATCTAAGTCTAATTAAAATTAAATGGTGTGATATTTAAAAAACTTTGAAAAGTAAAATGATTAAATGACTTAAAATAAAGCATGACGAGAATTAAAAATGGACAAAGTATAAAAACATAAGCTAAAAATAAAACAAGGCAAAACATGAAAAATACTCCCTATCAGAATATATTCCGATCAACCTCGTCGGAATATGCACAGCCGTCCAATCGGAATGTTAGCTTACCCCCAAATCGGAATGTGTTCGGAACACCAGATCGGAATATGTCACTTCTTCAAATCGAAATACCCAAACAAATCCCAATCGGAATAAGTACTTACCTGATCGGAATATTGCGTAGATGCTGGTCGGAATGCTGATCGTAACCCTTGATCGGAATACTGTCACTTACCCTGATCGGAATACCAAACACGTACCTCGATCGGAATGAAGAGTGAAGCACCAATCGGAATAACTGTCACTGGACCAGATCGGAATATCCACTTACCTTGCCCTGATCGGAATACCAACTTATCCACCAATCAGAATGCACAAACCCTTTTCCGACCAAGCAATGTAGCTATGGTCGGAATGTAAAACCCCTTTCCGATTTACCAAATCGGAATACGGAGGAAAGTACACAAAATAAGCTAAACAAATAAGCTACTAATCAAATAAGCACAAGTCTAAAATCCTAAGGTAAACCGTGTAAAAATAAGCTACTAAACTGAAATTTAAAGGCTTTTAAAACACGAAATGAATAAGCTTTACGAAAAACAACTTTTTATACGAAAATAACTTTTATAAAAACTATATAAACTTGAAAATAAACAAAATAAGCTATGAAAATAAATGATTTAAAACAATCACAAGCATAAAAATGTAATCTTTAAACAAATAAACAAGACGAAAAGCATATAAATCAAAGATTAAAGAAACGTAGAATGAGATCAACAAGGTAAAGTAAAGTTGCAAGAATTAAGAGAAACACTTACTTGAAATTAAATGGTAAATAAGGTGCAAGACATGTAATTAAAGGTGCAAGTAATTAAAGGTGCAAGGTAATTAAATGTGCATAAAAATAAAGGTGGAAGAACTAGTGTCACTCTAGCCAATAAACTAAATGAAATGAAAATGAGAAGTATTTATAGGTGATTAGGGGGAAGGTTAGAGGAAGCTTCCTACCCTCCTTCCTTTCTTCTTAATTGCGCCCTTAAGTCTTTCCTTCTTAATCTTTTTGTTAATCTTGGACTTTGATGACTTTTGGCTCGGGATTTCTTTGGACTCGTCTTTTAATTCTTCGATAAATAAGACTTGAGTTCCTCGGCTTTTGATAAACTTCCGCCTTTTGACTTTTTCTTAGATAAATCTTCAGAATTGGTCTTGGAATTCCGTTCTTTTTGCACTCTTGACTTCTTGACTTCGTCTTTCATCTTTTTCTTCAATAAAAGTCCGTAAATGCCCGTGAATTCCCATGTTTTCTCCACTTTTCACCTTTTCGTCCTAAATCACAACAAAAACACAAACCACGCATAATTCCGACATAAAAGACATAAAATACACGTTTTGGTCCGGTTATTATTGTAATTAAGTGGTAGAAAAGATGTGTGTTTACACACATATCAACTGCCTATTACAACGTTCTAAAATATGATACATAATAAACATATGACCGAGCATTCTTGTTTGGCTTAATATTTTGAGGCTAACAATCTCTCCCAATGAGAGGTCATAAACCTTAGTCATTTGGGAAATTTGTAGAGATTACTAATCTCGCCATAAATGAGTCTTGAACGTGTAATCGTAGTCTTGTTCCTTCATGTTGTGATCTTTGAGCCTTTGTCGTTGTCTTTCGACTTTGTCTTTAAGCTTGAGATCTTCGAATCATCCTTGACTTGTCTTTGCCATCTTGCGATCTTTTATCTTCATGCACATGCTCACACTATTAAATGTTGAATATGTCTTTAGGCATGAGTATGTGATTTTGAATCTTTGACTTTGCTGTGTATATCGTGACGCCACCTTCTCGAGACAAAACATAGACACAGACTGAATGGCTTTGACATATGCCCTAAATCGGTAGTGTTTTACCTCCGGTCGGTGAAGACCGTTATACGATATTAAATACCGTACCTGTTATCAGGTAGATTCAATTAAGAATCTCATTGACAGGGTTTCGCGGCTGTACTAGCCATTCTCTTTACTCGACCGTCTCAAAGAAAGACTGCGAACATAAAGAGTGAATCAATTGGATAGATATCCGTTTGATTAAAGTCGTCAATTCAAATTCCTGGAACAAGTTTGATTCTTAACGAATCTTACCATTGTTGCTTTCCAGTTGACACAAGTTTGATTCATAAGAATCTCACAAGTCACCTACCGTAGCTCTGTTTGAGGTTGACGCTAGAAGGATTTCCATTCGTCACTGTGAATATTAATGAATATCACTCCGAATTTTCTGGCAAGACCATAAAGATATTGCGTAGAAACCTGAAACGAGTTTGAATCAATTCAGAATCAAACTACTGTTGCTTTTCAGTTTTGCACATGTTCAATTCATAAAGAATCTTGCATATGACCTACCGTAGTACTGTTTGATGTTAACACTGGAAGGATTTCCACTCATCATTGTGAATACTAATTAGTATCACTTTGAGTGTTCTAGCAATATCACAAGGATATAGCGTAGGACTCTCTTGATCTTCATTCGTGTGTCCTAACGAGATTTGATTGATCTCATGGCTCTAGACTCGATTTGTGCACTTTTAGTGGTCGGAGGCTGGAGCAGATGCCACCTATTCAATATCAACTATCTCGAAGTGAGAAGGTCAATAGTAGTCATGTTGTTCTCCGTGACAATAAAACAAACTTCTTCTGAGAGAAGCCTGAGTAGCTAGGAAAGGGTTGTGCATACATCACTGGGTCCATGATGAGTTTGTCTTCATGATGAGTTGACCCGGTTTCTACCTAAGTTGTATGGAGGGCTTCTTTCTTTAGACCATTTATCCTTACATTTCTTTTTCATTCTTCAACCCCTTCAATGCTTACCAAGACATCATTACTAGCACCTTGTTGTGATTGTTCCAGTGCTAGCATCAGTACTTAGTCGGCATTCTGCTACGTTCACATTCTACTCCATCTTTCCTAAGGACTTCTAATAATCTATTAGATTGTCCCTAGGAAGATCCCTCCGGTTCTGGTTGGATCATAGGACTTAAACCTAACCACCCTTTTGACACCAATAACGTCGTGAATTAAAGATGTTGTGGGTATTTGATCGTAACCATGAAAACCACTTTAAATTCTAACAAAGTGTTTAAAAAAACATTTAACACCTTGTTAATTTTGTCGTTTTAGAAATGCTCCCCCTTCACATGTGCATCGATAATCGAAAGTGTTTCGCACATGTAGGTAAGAGTTAAAGTGCTTGAGTCTTATATTAGATCACATTTTAATCACATTTTCTCCCCTATCTCTAATATATAAAATCTTTTGATATTAGAGATACCAAATTTGATTAAAATATATTTTGAAAAATAGTCTTGAAATCTCTGGGAGAAAGATGTGTTAATCTTTTGCATGAAGTTAAAATGCTCCCCCTCAAAAATTGATCCAATTGAATTGTCATTGTGAGCATATAATCCACATTTCGCATTTTGAGGATGGGAGATGTTGAACACACAATTTTTGAAAGATTTTGAATATCATTGAAAAATTCTTGAAAAAATTGTGTTCAACGCTTTTTCAAAAATTTTGTCGAAAGGTTTTTCTAAAGCATAAACTTGAGTTTATAGACTTTGAATGTCTTGACGAATCCACTCAAGTGTAAGAAGATTTAACTTCTTTTGCTAGGGGTAAGAGCACGAAATCATACACTCCCCCGTGAATATAGTTCCGGGTTGCAATCTGAAAGTGATTACAAGCCATTGTGTTGAGCTCAAAACGTTGAATGTTTTGTGACAAGCTCAACCCGTGATAGATTGCTCTACCCGTTGTTTGGAAATATTTGTCCAAAATAGACAATTTCCTTTATTAAAAGAAGAAATGACATGTTTTGAAAAATATTTACAACTTTCATTCGAGCTTTATGTACACACCCGTGTCGTTATTGAGCGACATTTCTAGGCACGTCCATATTATCGATACTGAAAGACATGTCGAGAAGAATATTTTTGGATTTTGAAAGATTTTTAATTTTGTGTTTTGCTTTTATGTGTTTTATATTTTTGTATTCTGCTTTTTCAAAGATATTTACAAGTTGATGTTTGATAGATAGATCAAGCAGGCACCTTTGCCAGAATCTCCAGGTCTGCTGGAGTCAAACATCTCATACCAATTTGCCTAACGAGGTACTCAAACCTATCTTTCGATAGAGCTTTCGTAAACAGTCGGCTAATTGGTATTCCGTTCCAACAAAGTATAATTCAACGATACCTCTTTCAACTTGTTCCTTGATGAAGTGGTATCTGACATCGATGTGCTTCGTGCGGGAATGCTGTACTGGATTGCAGGAGATGGCTATGGCCGACTTTGAGTCACAGTACATAGGTACTTTATCAAAGTGGAAGCCATAATCCGTGAGTTGTGTTCTCATCCAAAGAACTTGAGCACAACACGCAGATAGAGACACATACTCCGCTTCGGCTGATGAAAGTGACGTGCAATCCTGCTTCTTGGAAGACCATCCCACAAGCTTATCTTGACCTAGAAATTGTGCACCACCAGAAGTACTTTTTTGTGTATCAAGACACCCTGCATGATCAGAATCTGAATAGGCCGTTAGAAAGAAATCGGTTTCCCTCGGATACCAGAGTCCCATGTGAATGGTATTCTTAAGGTAACGAAAGATCCGTTTAACCTCCTTGAGGTGCTTTTCAGTGGGTCGTGCTTGATAACGTGCACAATAACACGTAGCATGTGATATATCAGGTCTACTTGCTGTCAAGTACATGAGGGACCCGATCATGGAACGATATCTCGTTTGATCTATGGGTAATCCCTCCAAGTCAGCATCTAGCGATGTGGTTGATAATGGTGTCCCAACATGAAGTCATACCATGCTTTTTGATTATCTCTTGACAATACTTAGCTTGGTTTAACGAAGATTTAAAGGAGTCACATCGTATGGTCTGTCAACAAGTTCCCAGACTTTAAGTCTTTCAAATTGTTGAAGTTCATCCGTCATCGATTCAATCCAAGCATTATCAGCCATGGCTTCTTTGATGTTTTCAGTTCAGCAGTACTCACGGCGAGTGCGAACATACAAACATCGCCATCTGTGGCTAGTTGTCGTCTTGTACGAACAGGCTGTGAAGGGTTTCCAATTACGTGAACCAAAGTATGATCTCGGGTCCAATGATGTGTTGAAGGATGTCGTTGATAGAACGTATGCATATTTGACGGATCAACATGGCGAGTAGAAGACTCTCCAGATTCGTGTACCGGTGTACCGAATGGGTTGTCAAAATCGTCATCGTCAGATAATACACCGTCTGCTTGATTTGTGTTCTCTGGAGCAATGACAGTAGTTGTGGATGTTGTAGGATTGATTGTTGATGTGATATTCTCAGGAGGTAAATCTGTAACAACCCGTGTTGAAGTAGATGAAGTTGTATCCTTTTGTTGACGATGAACGGTATCATCATTCTTATCATGAGTGACAGCGGAAGACTTCGATGCAACTTGTTTCTCCCCCGTGAAATATTCATCATACATTGGTCCATATAACATTTCCAACTCTTCAAGTGTCGTTTCTACTGTCATATATGCTCTAGGAATATGTTCAGGAACCAGCTTTAAACTTGACGGTTCATTGCTGTGGTCTTGAGTTCCGAGTTTCGTGCGGTTGTGAACGGAAGTCGTTTGTCGTTGTGGATCGGGACTTAAACTGCTTTGTTCAAGTGCCATTTCTTGTAATTCATCGAATCTGATATGAATAGTCTCGACTATCAATTTTGTTCTCTTGTTGTATACTCTGTATCCCTTAGACTGAGTTGCATATCCCACTAAAATGCATGCATCACCTTTCTCTTTCATCTTTTCCAGATTTTCACCATCTCGAATAATGTAACACGTACATCCAAAAACGTGAAGGTGTTTGAGTGAAGGTTTGCGATCATTAATTATGTGATATGGTGTCTTTTCGTGTCTTGGGATAACTAAGGAGCGGTTTTGTGTGTAGCATGCGGTTGACACGGCTTCGGCCCAAAAGTATAGTGGAAGTTTTGAAGCGGATAATAATGTTCGAGCAGCCTCAACTAAAGTACGGTTTCGTCTTTCAACAACGCCGTTTTGTTCGGGTGTTCGAGTAATAGATGTTTCATGTTCAATTCCTTCAGCTTCAAAATAGTTTCTCAGTTTTGAATTCAAAAATTCAGTACCTCTGTCAGTACGAACCACTTTAACTTGAGCTTGAAGACCACGTTGTATCACTTTAAGGAAGCTGATGAGAACATCGGGTGTTTCATCCTTGGACCTCAAGAAGTGAGTCCATGTGTACCTTGAGTAGTCATCGACAATTACCATAACGTATTTCTTCCCATTGATACTTTGAACACGCATGGGACCACACAAATCTATATGAAGAAGATCTAACCGTCCTTTAGAGCTTGGTGTAGTCTTTGTCTTGAAACTACTTCGTTTAGCTTTACAAAGCTCACAAGAAGAACAAAGATGATCTTTGATGAATTTCATGTAAGGAAGGCCTCGCACAATATCTTTCTTGGAAAGCAAGTTGATGGTGTCAAAGTTAAGATGAGATAAACGTTGATGCCATAACCAAGCTTGAGTCGTTGAAGCTTTAGCCATGAAACAGATTGGAGTTGAAGATGTGGAGTCTTGTAGTGAAATAGTGTAGAGATCAGTACCCTGTGTTCCGGTAAGTAAGTCATTCCCGTCATAATCACGAACAAAACATGTCTTCTTTCTAAAAGCAACCTCCAAATCCGCATCACAGAATTGACCAACCGAGAAAAGATTGTGATTGAGCCCTTCGACGTAGTAAACCCTTTTGATAGTGATATTCCCCTGAACCAAGTCTCCATATCCTAGGATCGGTGCAAATTGATCATTTCTGAATCGGACCGTACCCAGGAACTTCTCCACGAAGTTAATTAGAAGCTTGAGATTCCCCGTCATGTGCTTCGTGCATCCGGAGTCCAGTATGAAGAGAATTATTTCGATCACATGCAGAAGAATTAGAACACGATGGAGCATTTGCTAAATTGGATTCCATGTTAGTTGTGATTTCCGATTCATTAGTTTCCCTAGTTTCATCACTTAGAGGCACACTAACGCTCGTAGTCACATTTACTTTCCTAACCTTAGGCATCCATTTATATCCTGGAGGACATTGATTAGCAAACCACCATTTCCAAGGCTTGCTAGCAGACTCATATAATTCCCTAATTCTGCTTCTAGGGTTCTTAGTGGTGGAGTCTGATGCAATACTTTTCTTAGGGGGGGTTGCACCAGAATGGTTCACTTTGCGTTTGGGTTTTCTAGCACTAATAGGCATCACAGTTTGCTTCTTAGTTCTAGTTTCTACGCCTTTGACATTATTCGAAACACACATAGCATGATTAGCATTAGCACACTTTCCACATTTCACACAAACAAACTTAACTGTCATAGCATTCAAAGTCGAATCATTCAAATCGTCATTACACGCGATTACAGACGTTTTATTCTTAGAAACATTGAAAATCCTAGGGTGGTCTTCTACTTCCTTCATCTTCCCTTGACTTTTGTTTTGCCAGACCTTTTCATTCATGCGAGTGCTCTTAAGCTGGGGTCGGCTAACACTAGCAGTGGGGACTACTCCTGTAGTAAAAGACACACGTCTATTAGTGTTTCTAGAAGTCTGAGGTGATTGACTTTCTTTGTTTTCTGTGGGTTTAGTGGCCAATCTATACATCCCTGGTTTAACCACATTTGTGTTCTTAATGCTTTGTGAACGAATATGTGTTTTGAGAGTGTTTTGTGGTAACCTATCCTTCCCATCCGTCTTGGGGGCAAACGAAGGTTTTGCAGATGCAGAATTAGAGAAAACAGATGGTATTCCCAAGACAGAGGGTCTAGTCACTTTTTGAGCATTGGGTTGTCTTACAACATGTTTCTTAACACTAGGTTGCACAATCTTCCAACCCATCTTAGCAACGAGTTTCTGCAACTCTGCTATCGCTCTGTCCCTATCTTGTAAATGAGCTTTCAACCCTTTAATTTCCAAATTCTGTTCGTTCATTTCTCGAAACGTTTGGGAAAGTTTTCTTGCAATTTATTATCATGTGGAAAACTACCAACGTCTTTTTGCAAAGCAAGTTCAAGAGAATGACAATGTTTTTGAAGGAAATCATCTTTGTGTTGAAGTAACTCAAAAGCCTTTTTATCAACATTTTCTTTATGTTTTGAAAGCTCAAGTTCAAGACGCTCACACTCTTTGATTTTATCAAGATATTTGCATGCAACATCAGAATATTCATCGATATCAGCACAAGATTGAAGAGTAACACACAAAATATCTTTGGAGAGACATTCTTCTAAGAGTAGATCATATTCGTTTGAAAATTCTAATTTGTCATTTTGAAGGTCATCAATTTCTTTTTCAAGAGACTCAACATATTTCAAATCATCAAACATTTCAGACTGAATTAAATTTTCAAACTCAAGAACATGTTCTTTTATTATATTCGTATTTGGTATTAAAAGTTCTTTCACAAGCATAGTTATGTCATGAGGAATCTCGGTTTTCCACTTATCCTTTTGACGTTTCTCCCAATCGCTTTCAACAATTGATTGTGTAGATCCCAAACTTAGATCGATTAAGCTTTGTGTATACGAGATTAGATCAAGTAATACACGTAGAGAAACTTTTGATGTATTCAACAATCTAAGTATTATGCGGAAACTAATACTCAGAACGAAGAACAACCAGAATATATGAATACCAAACTTTCACTTTGATTAATAATAACAATGAAAGATTACAATGAAAGTGTTATGAGATATGTGGAAAAGATGTATGTGAGATGTGTCTTATGTCTAACCCTAAGGCCTCCTTTTATAGGTTTAAGGAGCCTTGTACAAAAAGCTAAGATCAACTATTTTAGGAAGAGACACAAGATAAACATACATAAATAACATATTGACTAAATCTTTTTAAACATTAAGAATATATTCTGAATTCTTATCTTCATACTTTGTCCACCAGCTTGAAGAATTCATCATTGGCAGATTTAGTCCTTGTCTTTGTCTTTAAGATTCTTCTTGTCAACGCCTTGATAATTCGTATCAGCGTCTCATCTGTCAGCGTCTCGCTTACTCTTGTCAGCGTCCAATTTCCTCTTGTCAGCGTTCAAATGACTTAGCTAATTTTATTCCCAACAATCCTCCCCTAAACTTGATATCTACTATAGTAATCAAGTTTCTGAATAAAATAAAACATACAGAGAGGATTCTTACAAATATACTTATCCCTGAATTTGAGTAATAATAAATCTCGAAAAGTCAATCACTCAAATCACTTGTATAGTCAGCCTTCACTTGGTCTTAATTATCTTCAACACCTGTAGAGTCTTTGGAGCTTTCTTTATTACTTTTGTCACTCAAATTCGATTGCTCCTCCCCTTTTTAAGACTCCTCTCCAAGATCAATATACAAGGACAGAACCAAGAACATCCTCCTTGCATCAGCTTCCAAAATAACAATCCTTGACAATTTGTACCATTTATGTATTATGCTTTTACAAGCTAATACATATTTTCGTCAATTCCATTAATGTCAAAGGTTTCATACTGTCCTCATCCACACTCGGGAAATGAATCCTCAATGTTGATTCATAGGACAAGGGGATGGACTTACTGATGATAAGACTGACTTGACCTGCATTAAAGCTAGTGCCAATAGTCTTAGCCATCTCCATAACACTATACACCCTTGTGAAAGTGATCTCTGCTGCTACTAGATGTCAATCACTAGGAAAAACATCTCAATGATCATTAGGCTTCCAGATATCCAAAAATTTGAAAACTGTAAGGGTGATGAAACGTTTTGGGATTATAAAGAAGTTTATAAATCACACCAGCTAAGATGTCATAACATAAAATGGACTTGAGAAAGTAGAAAACTTTAGCTAGAACATAAACAAAGGTAATAATCCTAAGGAAATTAACTAGACTCTAATAAGCAAGAGTGACAAACACTGTTCATGCATACACACATGCAAAAGTATGATAGACACACATGAACTCTAGAGTCCTTTGTTCACAAATGCCCCAAAGAGAAAGTTAATTTATATAAAACCTTTGCAACTCCCCAAGTAACCCAAAAATAATAACTACCCCAAGTCACCCATACGACCACACCCAATTCTATGTCAAATGTCTTGGCAGCATGCATGCAAAATAAACTACGTGCACGCTACAGTGCCTCGAGGTTTAGAAATTCCAACAATTCCATAAAAAAAAGTCTTCACTATTTCTAACCCCCACTCACCAGTGGACACAATCTAGAATTGTGAAAGAGTGCTCTAAGAGTACCCAAATACCTAGAGGTTTACCTCCCCTTAACAGAAGCATACAAATCAAACGAAGAAGCAAAATTTTATCTCAAGTTAGGAATGTAAACACTCCAACCATCATAAATAAAAGTTTACAATTCTGTATCCATCCAAATGTAGCTCCACTTTCCTACATAGTTAGGCCAAAACCACAAAAACACACACCAACAGAGGCTACCCTTTCCCACAATAATGGGTAGAGATAACATGTCAGTGGATAAAAATAATAACAGTGGAAAGACCAACAATGTATGTTCCTTAAGCATCCACTATCCCAATATCCTTGATCATTAACCTGCTTTTGGATAGGCTGCTCAAAAAGAAAACAAATTAGTTTTCTTTAGAGATCCAAGCCTTGTCAGACTTGGATCTGTCTAGTTGTTCAACTAGAGTGGTATTATTCTTTACCATAAATGCCTGTTCATCCCTTTGTGACCTAAGCACCCAATTTGTTCCAATGAGACTAGTAATGACCTTATCAAGATATTTAAATCTATTGCAAGTCATTGAAATACCATTAAAACTAGAATTTTGCTCTTGTTTAGGTTTCCAAGTTATGTGGGATGATGCCTTAGACCCTTGACCCTTACTAACAAAGTATCTTTGTTTATATGGTCTAAAATAAGGTCTCATACCAAATTTAGAGCTGTCAGCGTTGCATTTGTTCCTGTCAGCGTTGAACTTGTTCCTGTCAGCGCTGAATTTGTTCTTGTCAGCGCTGAATTTATTGCTGTCAGCGCTGAATTTATTGCTGTCAGCGCTGAATTTGTTCTTATCAGCGCCTAAATTAGGGTTTGCTATAGGAACATACTGCCTGTTTGACCAAGTGTTGGTTTTTTGAAAGGGCCTTTGTCCATGGGTGTTAGCTGCCTTAGAGAAGAAAGGAGCTGGTCTAGTAGCCTGTGGTCTAGTATGGACACAAGGTCTATGATTGACATTGGATGACCTATTGTCAGCGAATGAATTGTGTCTACTAACACAATTATAGGCCAAATGGAAAAGCTCCCACATGTATAACAAGCCTTTTTAACACAAACTTAGGTTTAGACTGGTAAAACCCTGTCCCATTAACACTTGCTTGGCTTTTGATTGACCTAGGTTTCCTATACATTTCAGCATATTTAACACTAGGTTGTTTCTTAATTGGGGAGCCAAGGTCAATGGGTTTTCCAGTGGTGGGATTGGTCACAGTGATAGGTGTAGATACTACTGGACTCTCAATGGGTGTAGGCACAAATGGACTCTCACTAAGCATCCCACCCTTAACAAACAAAGTGGGGTTCGCCTTCTTCTACTCTTCTAGGTCAGTAACCTTTTGTTGATATTCTTCAACTGGGGAAAGAACTCTAGGTGGAGGAATAAATTCCTCTTCTTGGAGTTCTGGAATACCAGTCCAAGAGAGATCCTTTCTATGGACACCATAGAAGTTCCCAGCAGGTGGTGGAACGGCAACATATTCTTTCAACCCAATCCCAGACATATCCTTAGAATCCCTTTGTTTATTAACACACTCTCCTAGGGTTTGTGTGGCCTTATCAAATCTCTGAATTTTAAGACTCACATTATCTTTATTCTTGTTAGCCTCATCTAACTTAGCTATTAAATCAACATTGACCCTATTCACGATATCTTTAATATCATTACTTTGTTCTAAATCATGTTTTAAGATATTTATTTTATCTTTTAGGTCAAATTCCATTTTCCTATACTCAGAAACTGTCTTTTCAGTTTGAGTGAGAGCAATTTGATAGTTAGACAACTTGCATCTTTCAGTGCTCATATCATCTAACAATTTTGCAACCTCCTTATTAAGTTTATCAGTATTTAAACGACAAGAAGAGTTATCACATACCTCACTATCAGAACATGAAGACGAATTGGAAATTGCGGAATTTGATGTAGACGTGGCCTTAACTGAAAACATCATCAGATTCTTCTTCACCTTCTTCCTTAGCCTGGTTCACCTCACGATATTGGATTTCGTTCTTCAAATCAAAGTCTCTCAACAAGCTCTGATACCACTTGTAGATCCCAAACTTAGATCGATTAAGCTTTGTGTATACGAGATTAGATCAAGTAATACACGTAGAGAAACTTTTGATGTATTCAACAATCTAAGTATTATGCGGAAACTAATACTCAGAACGAAGAACAACCAGAATATATGAATACCAAACTTTCACTTTGATTAATAATAACAATGAAAGATTACAATGAATGTGTTATGAGATATGTGGAAAAGATGTATGTGAGATGTGTCTTATGTCTAACCCTAAGGCCTCCTTTTATAGGTTTAAGGAGCCTTGTACAAAAAGCTAAGATAAACTATTTTAGGAAGAGACATAAGATAAACATACATAAATAACATATTGACTAAATCTTTTTAAACATTAAGAATATGTTTTGAATTCTTATCTTCATACTTTGTCCACCAGCTTGAAGAATTCATCATTGGTAGATTTAGTCCTTGTCTTTGTCTTTAAGATTCTTCTTGTCAACGCCTTGATAATTCGTATCAGCGTCTCATCTGTCAGCGTCTCATTTACTCTTGTCAGCGTCCAATTTCCTCTTGTCAGCGTTCAAGTGACTTAGCTAATTTTATTCCCAACAACTTCTTATTGTCAACCGATGAATTATGAGCCACATCCGTGCTATAATTCCGGTTTTCAAAATTTTGAACCCCCACAATACTCCTTCGTTCATCAACCTTCTTTTGAAGAACAACTCCCTAGTTGGGATGAAATTCTAGAAAGCTTAAAACAACTCAAAGTTAGTTCGTATGACGAAAGACGACAAGAGCAAGATTCTAATCTTAGTGCTTTTACTCCTCCTCTTGTGCGTTCTTACTATTATGATGATGATGACGATGAGAATTCTATGTCTTGGAATGATCTTTGTGCTCAATGTCCTAGTGCAATTGTAATTCCTTCTCTCGATATCCCAAATGCATCTAAGGATTGTGATACTTCGAGTGAGATAAGTGATTTTTGTCTCGACAAAATCTTTGAAGAAATTTGTGATGTGCCGACTTTTGCGGAGCTTACGGATGAGGTCGCTCTTACGGATGACCTTTCTCCATGTTATTAGGATTTCACGTTTGAAATTTCTCCTTTTCAACCATTTCCTCCGGGAGATGCGGGCGATGATGATTTATTTTCTCCAACTTATGAGAAATTCACCGATGAACTTGCTCTTTTAGATGAGGTGGAAGACGTTATTCTTCACGACAAATTATTGAAAGTTCATCTTCTTATTTCTCAAATTGAAGCATTGAATTCTACTCCTATCAATGAATCTTTACCTTCGTCTTTTACTCCCGTTGAGAATAATGACCGATATATGGAAGAAATTGACAATCTCTCAGTACCTTCGGGTATTGATGATGATGACACGGAGGGGAATATTCTCTTTAATAATTTTATTAATGAAGATATTGTCCCAAGTCCCCCTCCCGAGCACCTTTCCTCCCAACCTTTAGAATCTATTGCCGAGGATGAATGCTTTGACCCGGGAGGTGGCATTGACCATTCTATGATTGATACCTTTACGGCTTTGCCGAATAGTCACCATATATTGTCTTTGAGGGATGACAATTTGTCTCCTTTACCCACCCCACCTCCCGTGGATCACGACCTCACATACTTTTCGTATGTTGAGAGGACTTTTCTACCTTTCATGACTTATCCTCCTGCCTCTCATTTATTATGTTCCTCCGGGACCGAGGATAAGATTTTTGATCCTGGTATTACATTAGAGGCTTCCCCATGGACCATTTAATTCGGGGTCGAGTCAAGCTCGTGACTAGGTTAACAAAAACAAGCGCTTCTCGGGAGGCAGCCCGATTATCCATCTTTTATCTATTTTCTACAATAAGTGTAGGGGGAGCCGTGTAGGTTGTTTGTTTTGTGTGTTGTGATTGTGCAGGGACATGTGCTTAATGATTCACTTTTGGTGCTTTTGACGCGACCCGTGATCCCGTGTTTCCCGTGTACCCGGTTCCTTCGATAAGTTTTTGCTATTGTGATTCATACTTGTATATAAATAAAACGAATAAATTTAATAACTTTAGTTGTCCCTTCCTTAGCTCGATTTAAACAACGTACTCAATGTCCTAAGTGTAGGGGAGTTTATTCTGCCACATGCTTAAGCATTGAGGACAATGTTTATATTAAGTGTAGGGGGATTTCTATCGAAATTTTAGTGGGCTTTTCCATGAATTTGACCCTATTTAACCGGAAAATTTAAAAATTTTCAAAGTTTTCAAAATTTTGATCTATTTTGGCCTACTAGTGTTTTCATTTATTTTCTTTCCTTTTGTCATCGCATCGTAATAATTTCAATTTCAAGAATAAAGTAAAAAAATAAATAAATAAATAAAATGGTTTTAACAAGTTTTGATATCTTTGATATATTAGGCCCGTCCTGAATATTTTGACTCAACCCGAGTTTACTTATCCAAGTTTACTCTAGCTAGTATCCTTAACCATATGGACCATAATTGGTTTATTAGGCTAAGCATCCACGAGTCTCATTCCTTGAGATTTTAAATTGTGGAGAACGAGAGATGATAGAGTTGATAATAAGTTTAAGGGTTAATTTTTGCTTATATGGTTTTTGTAGCTCTTTCTTCCCGCTTGTATATTTAATTGCTTAATAAATGAGGATTTTTGCGGTGTCGATTCGATATATTAACTCTTAGCCAAATCTTTATTCTCCTTGTAATTAAAGCATGAACACATTGAGGGTGCCAGCGTTGTGGACTTCCGACTAAGGTGGCTCATAACCACTAAGTAGGAGGTATTCAGACCATGGGACCACGGAATCTGGCCTACTATATATATCATAAATAAATAAAGAATAAGATTAAAACATGACCTCAAGGAGCCTTAGGGTGTAGGGCATGTAGCACGAACCTTCCCATTAGAGCCTTAGGGTGTATGGCATGGTAAGTGTTGAATAAAAATTGATCCAAAAAAATCAATTCCCTCGTTAATCGTTCAAGGAGCCTTAGGGTGTGGACAATAGACGGGGAGCATTTTTACATCTTAAAGAGCCTAAGGGTATATGATGTGAACTTGCTAAACTCCACATAAAGTCTACATGACTTTGGAGGAATAACTAATAAGTAGTACTATTGGCCAAATTTTGGGTCCGGTAATTTATTCCCCAAATCGTGTTAAATCATCCTTGATGTGGGCTTACTTTAGTGATAACGTTTTTGAGGACGAGGTTAGGTTTTGAGTATCGGGTTTACACCGTTTGGCCTTCATTTTTGGAATAATAATTATCAGATAAGTCAAATGAGCCTACGGGTAAATGACAATCAATAAAATCTAGAGATACAAAGTAGGAATTGGAGAAAGAGTACTACACAATTGTCTTATATAAGTGGTTTTAACCTAAGGACTTATGGTAAACAATGATCTCGTTTTTAAGCTTGGTATGAGGAATGTGAAACTTGAGGGTGATTAATATTCATGACACCAAAGCCCTAATTTAAGACTTAGATTTCTTTACGAGTTTCTTCCATCAAATAATTTTCATGTTAATAAATTGTTATAACTTTTGTTTCCTTTTAATTTTTAGTTTTATCGTAGAAGTAATAGTATATCTTAATAAAGGCCATGATGGGTTAATTATGAGAAAAATGTAACTTTATGCTTTGAAATTATGCATTGCATGGGGTCATTGCAATGGTTAAGTGTAGGGGATTTAATAAGTGTGTAAACACTTATCCTTTAGCCAGTAAAATCAAGGAAAAACAAGACCTAATCATGTGTTTTATATCGTAAAAGTTGGAATTACGGGTGGTTTTGTGTTTTTGTGTTAAAATAGGTACAAATGATCAAAATGAATGAAAACACGGGATTGCACGCTCAAATATTGAAGAAAAGTCCAAAGAATGAGACAAAGACAAAGTCGAAGACCAAAAGTGAACTCAAGATCATGAAGACCGACAAAATTTGACACAACTATGAAGAAATGATCGAGAAGCCAAAAGTCAAGTCCGTTTTTCGAGGAGTTAACTTTTAAAGTAAAATGGGCCTTAGAAGGTCTCACATTTGCTAAATGGGCCTAAAAGCCTATTAACATTCGAATACAATTTTGCCCAAAGTTAACATTTGGATTAAAAGCCCAAATTGCTTAATAAATAATGAGACGAAAGGGAGTATTTGGTTTTGGGCCAAGCCCAGTACACACAATTGAAACGGAGGAAAAAAGTTTTGTTTTGTCAATACTTTGTAGACCCGGTCAACACCAAACTCACCTCACACGTACACTCACCCACTCACGTTTTTAATAAAGTTTACCCACCCCTTTCCACTTCATTTCGATAAAAACAATACACACTCACCCTCTTTCTTCTCCTCCCCAACACACGCAGCAACCATTTACCCAAACCCTAATTTCCTATATCTCAAAAGTTACCAAGATAAAATTGGGGGTTTTAATCCATACGTGTGATTCACATGGATTAGAATTAAATCCCCATAAAAACCGGGATGAACACTTGTTGTGTTCCAAATCCTACGTGGATAAATCCCTCCTCCTGATTGGTCTCACCACCTCACAACAACCCCTTCACCAATAAAAACAGCCCACCTTGGCAATCCGTGGCTCAAGATGTGTTTTCAGCCGTTGATCAAGTGAAGAAGAAAGAGAAAATATGAAGAACGGATAGGATTGAAGAACGTGAGTACCAAGGGAGATTAGGGTTTTCCTCTAAATCCCTCCCAAAAACTTGTAATCCAGATAGTCCATTTTTCTTTATTTTTCTGTTTTTTTAATTAAATAGGAGTAGGATTAATTTAATTTTAATTTTATGCAAAATTACATGTTAGGATTAAATTGTATTTTCAGTTTCAAGTATTGGAATGATTTTGATTTATTAATGAAATTAATATATTGATTTAGTTTTGTCTCTTTAAATTTAAATTGCAATTTACTTTAAATAATTATTTCTGTTTAATTAATATAAAAATAAAAAGAAAAAGAGGAAATAAATTTCCCCTCTGGGAGATTTATATAAATCTGTTCGAGGCTTTGTGTCTGGTTCGAAGGTTCGTTCAAGGTTCGAGTGTGATTGATGATTGGGTTCGGTGAGATTTAAGGTGTTTGTGTTTGATTCGGTGACAAAGGGGGTTCAGCACCACCCTTCGGCTCAACGGAATCATCTCAAGGTTCTACTCACTCTTTTAGTATTTTGTTAAATTTTAGTTTATATAATCTGTTTTTGTTGATTTGCTTTATTTTGGATCTGCTTTATTTATCTGCTTATTTTTTTATTTAATGTTACTGTTTGATTTTGTGCTTAATTTGGTAGTCTGCTTATTGCTTCTGTTTGTTCGATTAGGTTTATAGTCTACTGCTTATTTTATATGCTTGTTTAGTCCTGCTTATTTGGTTGAGTTTACGTTTTAGCTTATCTTTGTTTTTGCTTATTGTTTGTTTGGATTTACTTATTTTATTATCTGCTTTTTTATTTTTTTTCTTTAGAGGTTTAAGCGTTATCTGTTTAGATTATAAGATTTGTTAGATTATTTTGGTTATTATTTCTAGTTATATTTGCTTAGTATAATCTGCTGATTTGGTTATATCTGCTTATTTTCATTAAACTGCTTTTTGGCTTATGTCGTTTGTAGTTGATGATTAATTGGGATTTGTTTGTTAGGTTTATAGTATCCGATTATTTTGATATATATCTGCTTATTTGATTCGAGTAAGTTTTTCTGTTTCGTCTAGTTTAGATTAGCTTATTTCAGACTTAGCTTTTTAGCTTATTGCTTTTTATCCGATTTTGCTTATTTAGTTATTCATCAACTTATTTTTGTTTCGTCTACTCATTTGTTTTATATTGTGCTTATCTGTTTTTCGGTTTTGGTGGGTTTTGCTGATATAATTATGTGCAGGAAACAGATCCCATTGATCTGTTTTGCTTTTGTATTCCAAAAATATTAAATATCAAAAATTCGTCTGTCAGGGGACTCGAACCCCTGACCTCCTGCTTAGCAGTAAAATGGCACAACCAACTCTTCTAAACCCTTATTTGTGTTTTACTTTATGCCTTTTAATTAATATAGGTAACATTTAGCTGCCAGATTTCGTTTAATTAGACTTAATTAAATGTTTTAGTTTAATTAATTTTTACTTGTTTTCTTTTATTCAGTTTTTATAAAAAAATAAAAAGATAAAAAAATATTTTTAATTACTTTTATAATTTTGAATGTTTTTAAAATTTAGTTTAAATTTTAAGTTAGTTTTGATTAAAAATAGTTTTTATAGATTAAAAATTAGTTTCAAGTTTTATTTAAATTTTAGTTTTTAAAATAGTTTTCAATTGATTTAGTTTTAAATAAATTTCATTAAAAGGTTTTTATTTTAGTTTTCTTTATTAAATTAGTTTTAATTTTATTTTCAAATTAGAATAAAAAGTTTTTATTATTAAATAGATTTTAGTTTAAAATACCAAAAGTTTTAGTCACCAAAACCAAAGTTAAGTCTTACATTTAACCGGAAATCAATTCGAGTCGAGTCGAGGAAAAACGAACATTAATTGCTTTAAAAAGGATTTGCAAAAACCCAACATTAAACCACCATGGATCATCATGAAAATGCCATGAATGATCATAGCTCCTACCTACCAATATCAAGAAAAAAATGTTCTTGCATGTAAGTAATTCTTACACCAATGTGATCCTTATGTAAATATAAGATTGGGTCTATGCTTGGTTTAGTTGGATTCAACCTCAAACTCAAGATAAATTGAAGTTTGAATGTGTTTTGGGGTTGTGGTGGGTTTCGGTAAACACAAGAGAAAAAAAGAGAGATGAGAGAAATTTTAAAATGAATAAAATGGAAGTGTGTGTTTGTTTGTGGTTTATATATAGTGGGGTAGGGACCAAAGTTGCAATTTAGTAATAGTTGTGGCTAAAAATGTAAATATTTAGCTAAAAAGCGGGAAATAACTATTAGTCAATTTTCAAAATATTTACGGGGCTCGGGTTTCATAAAGATACTTTTAAAAATTTAAAACGTACCTCAAAAAATAATAATATCGACTTAACACGTCATTTAAAATAAAACCTCAAAAATGATAAAAATCGAACAATCGACAATAAAACATAAAATATTTGGCATCCATCGACATCACGCTTGATAATACTCCTTATACTTAATAAATATTAAATATAGACCTTCCAACATCGGTTTAAACTTAAACCTCCAAAAATAAATATCGTTCAAACTCATTCAAAAATTTCAAAAATAATCGTAAAATAAGATTAAGCAATGACTTGGTTTTTGGGTTGTCACATCCCCCCTTCTTAAAAGAAGCGATGTCCGCGGCGCTTAATCCTTCCGAAACAAATGAGGATACTTGTCCTTAAAGAAATCCTCACGTTCCCACGTAAACTCTGGCCCACGTCTAGAGTTCCATCTCACCTTCACAATCGGAATTCTACTATGCTTCAACTTCTTAACTTCCCTATCCATTATCTCTACAAGTTCCTCTATAAAATGCAACTTATCATCAAGTTGAATTTCATCCAATGGAATCACCACATCCCTTTCAGCTAAACACTTCTTCAAATTAGACACATGAAAAGTATTATGAATAACCTTAAGCTCATCAGGCAACTCTAACTTATAAGACACCAATCCAATCCTTTGGATAATCTTAAATGGTCTAATATATCCCGGGCTCAACTTTCCTCTCTTCCCAAAACGAATTACTCCTTTCCATGGAGATACTTTCAACATAACCATGTCTCATACTTCAAACTCCAACGGTTTCCTTCTGTTATCAGCATAACTCTTTTGTCTACTCCTGACAGATAACAAACGCTTCTTAATTTGTACAATCTTTTCAGTCGTCTCAAATATCATTTCAGGCCCAGTCAATTAACTTTCTCCTACCTCACTCCAACACACTGGAGATCTACACTTACGTCCATACAAAGCTTCAAATGGAGCGGCTTTAATACTAGAATGATAACTATTATTGTACGAAATTTCAACCAATGGCAAATGCTTATCCCAACCATTTCCAAAATCTATCACACATGCACAAAGCATATCCTCTAATGTTTGAATCGTTCTGTCACTTTGTCCATCAGTTTCCGGATGATATGTTGTACTCAAACATAACTCCGTTCCCATCGCTTTCTGCAAAGACTTCCAAAATTCTGAAGTAAACCTACTATCACGATCAGAAATTATCGACAAAGGCACACCATGTCGACAAACAATCTCCTTCACATACACTGTTGTTAACCTCTCCATACTATATGTCTTCTTCATTGGCAAAAAGTAAGCAGACTTAGTAAATCTATCTACTATCACCCATACCATATCACTACCTCTTGCAGTCCTTGGCAAACCTGTCACAAAATCCATTGTAATCTTCTCCCATTTCCACTCAGGAATCTCAGGTTGCACTATTAATCCCGACGGTTTCATATGTTCAGCCTTCACCTTCGCACAAGTTAAACACTTATTAACATATTGTGCTATATCTGCCTTCATATTCGGCCACCTATAAACTTTCTTAAGATCTTGATACATCTTGTCCGATCCAGGATGTATTGAATACTTCGACTTATGAGATTCATTCATCACTAAATTTCGCACCCCTAACGAATCTTCCTCAACATTGCCTCATTCAAATCATACCCCTCAAGTCAACACTTCTTGTTATCCGTCTGAGGAAGGTATGTTACTTTAACCCTTAGAGACTTATCTCTTTCCTTTCTACTAAGTGCATCAGCTACCACATTCGCTTTACCAGGATGGTAACGAATCTCGCAATCATAATCACTCAGCAACTCAACCCATCTCCTTTGCCTCATATTCAATTCCTTTTGATCCAAAATATGTTGCAAACTCTTATGATCCGTGAAAACCACACACTTGGTTCCATACAAGTAGTGTCTCCACAACTTCAAAGCAAATATAACAGCCCCAAGTTCTAAATCATGCATAGTGTAATTCTCTTCATGCTTCCTTAATTGTCTCAACGCATACGCTATTACTTTCTCCCTTTGCATCAATACAGCTCCAAATCCTTTATGAGACGCGTCACAGTACACTACAAAATCCTCAGATCCTTCTGGCAAAGACAATATCGGCGCAGAACATAACTTATCCTTCAACATACTAAATGGAGATTCCTCTTCCAATCCCCATTTAAACACTCGATTCTTTTCTGTAAGCTTAGTCAACGACTTAGCAATCAACTAAAACTTCTCAAAAAACCTTCTATAATACCCAGCCAAACCAAGAAATTGGCGAACTTCAGTCGGCGTCTTCGGCATTGACCAATCCTTAATTGCCTCAATCTTAGCATGATCTACACGAACACCTTCACTATCAATCACGTGCCGCAAAAAATTGCACTGATTTCAACCAAAATTCACACTTAGAGAATTTCGCATACAATTTCTCCTTCTTCAACAATTCCAAAATTGTTCTCAAATTCTTCTCATGTTCCTCTTCACTCTTGGAATAAACGAGAATATCATCAATGAATACGATAACAAACTCATCCAAATACGGCTTACATACACGATTCATCAAATCCATAAATACAGCTGGCGCATTTGTTAATCCAAAAGGCATCACTTGAAATTCTAAATGTCCCTATCAAGTACGGAAAGCTGTTATAGGAATATCTTCTTCCCTAACTCTCAGTTGATGATACCCAGACCTCAAATCGATCTTCGAGTATACACATGACCCTTGCAACTGATCGAACAAATCATCAATCCCCGGCAGTGGATACCGATTCTTGACAGTCAATTTGTTAAGTCTCTATAATCAATACACATTCTAAAAGATCCATCTTTCTTCCTAACAAACAAAACAGGCGCACCCCACGGCGATGAACTTGGTCTAATAAATCCCTTATCAATCGATTCCTTCAATTGATCAGATAATTCTTTCATCTCAGATGGAGCTAAACGATACGGTGCACGAGCAACAGGCGCAACACCCGGCACTAAATCAATACGAAACTCCACTTCACGATGCGACGGTAATCCTAGAAATTCCTCACGGAAAACCTCAGGATACTCTCTAATCACAGGCACATCCTCCAATTTCCTTTCATTCACACCATCATTACTTATCTGTGCAAGAAACACATCACAACCTGATTCTATATACCTCATCATCTTTAAACAAGAAACAACTCTCAAACGAGAAGTACATTCATCACCTTTCACAGTCAATACCCTATTCCTTAGCGGTATTTGAACTAATCTTTCTCCACAAACAATTACTGCACCATTACCAACTAACCAGTCCATTCCAACAATCACGTCAAAAGATCCTACTTCTATGGGCATCAAATCAATACTAAACACATAATTACCTAACTTCAAGGAACAACCATTCAGTATAGAACTAGTGCTTACAACCTTACCATCAGCTAACTTCACATTATAACTAGTTGTCAATCTCACTGGTTCTCTATCCAATAGCTGAGTGAATCTAACATCTACAAAACTCCTATCGGATCCAGAATCAAATAACACACTAGCATAACAAGCATCAAGTAAGAACGTACCAGTCACCACGTTCGGCCCTTGAGGTTTGTCAGCATCTCTCACGACAGAGGATGGAGCAGCAATCCCAGCAGCAACAGCATCAACATTGCCTCCCTTTCGTATGCCAACCCTCGGAAAGTTCCCTTGCTTATGTCCACGACCTCCACATCCAAAACAGTAAGCTACCTTAACAACATTAGCCCCAGTGGCTACACCCTTGTTTCTACAATCTGACATCTTATGTCCGGCCTTCCCACACTTGTTGCAAGCAGGTGGACAATTTCCAACATGATACAGATTACACCGACCACACTTTGGATTCACATTGTTACCTTGATTTCCTGTAGCAGCACGAACACCATCATTCCTTCTCAAATTATATAGCTGATTCCTATTCGGTCCTTGGTTATTGTTATTACGATAACAACCTCGATTATGCCCTTGACTTGAGTGTGTAGCTTCCCACTTTCTCTTATTCCCTTCAGCAATACTATCTTTTCGATCCTACAGCTTTACATCCATTAAAGCATGAGCCATTTGAACAGCTTCATCAAATGACTTGGGTTTCGACGAAGTAGTTTCTCCCCTGATATTACTAGATAAACCCCTAATATACTTCTTCATCTTCTTACGTTCATCAGCAAACGCATCAGGACACAACAAACATAAATCAGAAAATCTCCTCGTATAAGCTACAATATCATTGTTCCTGATCACCAAATGCCTCAATTCATCTTCCAGCTGACCTAGCTCTTCCTCAGGAGAAAACTTAGCAGTCAACAGTCCCTTGGTCACAGTCCATGTTCTAGCATTAGCTTCAACCAATCCTACAGTAGCTACTTGACTATTCCACCAACTCAATGCATCATCCTGAAAAGTAGCTGCAGCAAATTTTACCTTACTAGCTTCTGAACATCCACTGATTTCAAAAGTACTTTCAATCTTCTCAATCCACGTCCTTAATTCCAACGCACCACCAGTACCACGAAATTGGGTAAGTCCACATTTCATGAAACTAGCATAAGAACATTACTTTTGAACATGCTGAACAGCAACATTACCTCCAACTTGTCCTGCAGCATTTCCTTCTGCTTGCTCATCAGCATTACCTCCAACCTGATTTTCAACATTCCCTCTAACCTGACCATCAACATTCCTATTCTCAGCTTCTTGGTTCCTCGCAGCACGTTCAGCTTCAAAAGTTCTAGCGATAGCTTGCTCAATCATGGTATTAACAGTAGCAGTCTTCAATTTAGGCGGCATGTTTACAGGAAACTAACCAAAAAATAATTTACTAAAGTCAGAAAAATGCCTCCCAACTCCTTCCTGTAACCATAACAGAAAAAGAACAAGTAAGTATTCATATCAAGATAAGAAGAAGGATTTCTCTATCAAGATGTAACATGGATACTACATGCACCAACAACACAATTCACAATGAATCATTAACCAATCACACAAAAGAACTAATAAGACAAATCATAAGTCATGAAGATAATTTTGGATTGCTTTGGAAAATCTCCACAAAATTGTGACAAGTAATGTCACAACAATCCTTCATCACAACAACTTAAAGTCATTAAGTTTCATCACAAACTAGAGTACGAGTCTACATAAGTTCTATTACAACAAGGCCAAATAAAAACAACATAAAGAACTAAACGTCAGATTCCCACAGCTTCTTGTACATCGGCTCGTCATCACTGCTGCTATCGTCATCCTCAGATTCTTCCTCCACTTTTTCCTTCCCTTTACGACTACTTCCTTCACTTGGCTTCACCAACATTTGAGCTTCAACCTGCTATCGTCATCCTCTGATCACCTCACACTACCAACAAATCTGTCAAACTTTTTCTCATTCTGCTCAAACCTCCTAATCACACGAGTCTCAACCAAATACCTTTCAAACAAAGACCTATCAAACTTCTTAAGAAACCAGAAAATATCATCATAAGACCTGGGACCTGCACAATAAACCTTAGGAATACCATCATGAATAGATCGAGCACTAGCAGCCCTACTCGACTCAACAGGAACATCACCCCTAGCAAATGCAATCCCAGGCAAACTACTAATATAAGCATCACAAGTAGGAGTCGAAGAATGAACAACAGGTCGCTGGCAATCTGGAATAGTCTGTGGCACAACATTTACCCTTGGAACATAACTACCTTGTATCAACTCAGGCTCTGTCTGACCAACTGCAGTAAGTGTAATACCATAATCTAAAAACTCAAAAGGATCCTCATCATCACTAGCACCAATGTTATCCACTTCCTCACCATCCACTACATTAGTCAAATCAATCCATCCATCCTCACGAGGTAAACCAGCCATTTTCTACATTTATAAGGGTTCAAGGATACTTAAGGTCATCGTTAATAAAATAATAATTAGTATGCAATGCTCATGCAAATGTCATACATTATCCATGCTATGCAACACAATGCAAATGATGTTTATGCAATGCTCACAAAAAAATAAAGAATATGATACTGACAAGCACTCAGCGTACTTTCAATAATTCCAATACAATATCGTAGTATTTACTTAATAAATACTCGGGAAATCATTTCAGTTATGAGGGATACATCTACAATGTAAATCAAAACTAAAAGTGATCTTACCGGAGCGTTGCAGAGGAGTTGTGTGCTTTTGAAGAATAAATACTTTCGACACCAAAGTTATAGTTTAGGACAATTTTCAAAATCGACCCAGTTCTCTATAACTTGCAGCTCTAATTACGAATCTCTAACACCCCCTTACATTGCGCAACGGAAATACACAATTGGGTGCTAGACACAAGCATCATCACATAAGATATATTGAACGACTCAAAATAGAGACGTTTACACGTAATTATAAACATGATTTTCATAAATGGTCTAAAACATAGATTTCAACCCAAATTGTACTGACACGATAACAAAGTAAAGCGTTTTGTCCCCATGGATCTCGACCAACAACCAACAAGTTTAGTACAGTACATCAACATAAAGTAAATTGTTCAACATTAAAAGGTAGAAACAATTTAGATCAACATTCTTCCAAAAGCCAAGCCACAACCTCCACAGCAAAGCTCCCTGCTCCATCACTTCCTATTACCTGAAATACATGCATAAAACGAGTCAACAATAATGTTGAGCGAGACTATAGGTTTATCAAATCACATCTGAACACAAGAAGAAAATCAATCATAATCATTTATAGAATTGTCGTACACACAATCTATATTCAAGGCAGTAATAATAATGATATTATTAAACAAACATTGTATTTAAGCTCATGACACCGACCCCTTAACCAAATAGTCACCCACGCCAAATGTCGGCATGACTAGAATAAAATCATTGCCCCTCTAGGGTATCAGTTGCTAGCATACCACAATCTTATTCACGTAAAATTATCCTACCCAATGGATTACTCAACGTAATGCCCTGGTCTCAGATAGGGTGGTCAACCCAATAGTACTATCATTAGAATAAGCGGCTATTCCCGACTCACAACATCAAGTCAAAAGATAGTTAACTGCTCATGAATTTAGGGTCTTTAGCAACAAGTTACTCAATACAATGAAATCAACTTTAGGCAACACTCGGGTCCAACAATTACTCATGACTTGTGTTCATTTATTTTCAAATAGCATGAATCCCCCTCGCGGGTATTAAAATCATTAAAACAAGTAGAAAGCGAGGCTATAGACTCACCTTAGTATAAGAGATATAGAGAGATGATCGTCAACGATAATGGATGCCTTTCAAACACGAGAGAAAATGATATAAATAACTTCATTGTACTTTACTACACACTTACTCTACCATTTTACACTTTTAACAAAGTCCGCCGGTACATACTACATGTACTAGCTTATTTACCCCTTTTAAACTCGTCAACCGTTTATGAAACGACTCGATAAACTAACTTACTATATATAGAAAGTCCTCATACAAGTTTATCAAATGAAATTACTTTTAAAGTACTTTACCCAACTAATTTTCAAACTACAAAATCCGGAAAGATTTACGTTAATTTTTCATACAACCGTTTTAACTTATTTAAACGACTCCGTTTACAAAACCGACACTCGGGTTTTAAAGTAAACTCAACCTAATAAGTAAACACCTCATTATCAGTAGGTTACATTTTTCAAAACATCCATTTAGAGTCCCCGAGATTCGATCCAAATATCGACAACAACTACTTGTAGTGCCGATACTCGTCTCCCGATAGACGATCATTCAAAACATCATAACCTCGCGCTAGTTTGGAGCTAGAAGCTCTACCTTATATTAAATCGAAGCTAAGAAAATTATTTACACCCCTAGGCTATAAGTTAAGCCATTTTCAAAACATAAAAATTCGGATTTTACACTTTACTTACTGTTATAAAATGACTATAAAAATCTTGTACAAAATCAACTTTTTGATAAAAACAAACCATGAAAATGATCATTACTATACCCTAATATCATCATACATCAAACATAACATCAAAATCATAATCAAAATAAAATCTTAAGATTACAATGAAGTTTCTAACAAGATTTTTACCAAGAACCACCATGGATAATCATGAAAATGCTATGCATGATCATAGCTCCTACCTACCAACATCAAGAAAAAAAATGTGCTTGCATGTAAGGAATTATTACACCAATGTGATCCTTATGCAAATATAAGATTGGGTATATGCTTGGTTTATTTGGATTCAACCTCAAACTCAAGATAAATTGAAGTTTGAATGTGTTTTGGGTTTGTGGTGGGTTTCAGCAAACACAAGGGAAAAAGAGAGAGATGAGAGAAATTTTAAAATGAATAAAATGGAAGTGTATGTTTGTTTGTGGTTTATATATAGTGGGGTAGGGACCAAAGTTGCAATTTAGCAATAGTTGTGGCTAAAAACGTAAATAGTAAGCTAAAAAGCGAGAAATAACTATTAGTCAATTTTCAAAATATTTACGGGGCTCGGGTTTCATAAAGATACTTTTAAAAATTTAAAACTTACCTCAAAAAATAATAATATCGACTTAACAAGTCATTTAAAATAAAACCTCAAAAATGATAAAAATCGAACAATCGACAATAAAACGTAAAATATTTGGCATCCATCGACATCACGCTTGCTAATACTCCTTATACTTAATAAATATTAAATATAGACCTTCTAACATCGGTTTAAACTTAAACCTCCAAAAATAAATATCGTTCAAACTCATTAAAAATTTTCAAAAATAATCGTAAAATAAGATTAAGTAATGACCTCGGTTTTTGGGTTGTCACAATATGTGCTACAATTAACTCAGTTTTAGCTACTGCTCAATCAAATGTAAATGTCTCTAACAGTTCATCCAAAACAGACTATACAGATTTGAACTTCAATATTGTTTTGATCATATCTCACTTATTTTAGGGATTTCATTAAGTGGCCAACTCTTACATATGTACAAGACACATACCCTACTGTATATTAATTTATCCAAGTCATTTTAACAATTTATCATATAGTTATTTACTGTTTTATACAGCCTACATTTTTAGCCATGTTTTTAACATCCTTTCATGTAGCTTTTAATCATTTTAATCAAATCTATCAACACCAAATCCCCACATAATATTTTGATCATCATTCATCATCATATACATATACATAAATGAAGAAAATACAAGATTACATATTCAAAATAACAAGATGATAGGAAGAAATAATCTCTATACCACCAAAGTGATGAAAATATTGGGTTGATGATGAACAAGACTTGGTTCTTGTTATCACATCTTTAACTTGGCAAATGAACTCCTTGAGATCTTCATGTGCATGAATATCTTCTTGAAAATCAGCCCCTAAGCTCCATGGAAACTCCTTTTCACATGTTATAACCACCTCCAATCTTCATCTTTTCAATTAGTTTTCATCATGTGTAAATTATACATATGATTTATGGTTGATTTTTTTGATCAATGGTGGTGTTGTTGATGAATGATGGAAGGCCAAAAAGGAGGGTGGAGAGAAAAATGAGTTGTTTGCATGTAACAAATGAATTAGCTTGTTTTTGGTTAGTAGTTTTGAGGTTGAGTGGTTTTGTGTGTAACTAAGGAAAAGTGTCTTTACCTATCATGCATTATGACACCTCAAAGTGTGTTGGTAAAGCTTGCTATTTTATTTAGTCGGGATGGGACAAGTGTCCCACTTGTCTCATCTCCACTAATTTACGGGTACTTGATGAGACTGCTTTTATACATAGTCTCATCTTCCAAATAGGGCTTAAAATGCATTAAATATCATCAAAATACCCAAATATATGCTTGTGTTTGTTGCTTGTGTATTTTAGGTACGGATATTGAGATGATGACAAAAGATCACAAGAATCATACAAAAACGAACACGGGAAACGAAGCCGCACAATGAACCAAGCCCTAGTGAAGACTTTCCCAAAATCAACCCTTGAAGATTTGAAGAATTATGAAGAAGGGTCCTCCAATTATGAAGAATTGACACTTTATACCCTTGTATCCTCATAATTACAAGTTTGGTCCCTAAAGTTTGTCAAAATTACAAAAAGGGCCCTTAACTTTGAAGAATTGGCAAGTTTAGCCCCTCAACAAAGCTAAATTGTCAACCAATATCATCCACAAATTCAAATATATCATGAATTCCTTCAAAGTACAAGAAATGACAAGTTTGGTCCTTTAAAAATCTCAAAATTACGAAAAGGACCCTCAACTTTCAATAATTGGCAAAAATGGTCCCTCATTTATCAAGACTTGACAATTTCAGTCCTCCAAATTATCAATATTGCAAGTCTAGACCATTATCATTGAAGAAAATACCAAACCAGACCTTGAAGAATTCAATTATGGCAAGAAATACCCCTGATTTCACTTTGTAAAAGTTTTTGGGCCAAAAATGTAAAGATGCAAAAGTTGACAAAGAAGGAAATGGGCGCTGATAGAATTAAAAGTGAAAAGACAAGAAGAAGGAAAACAAGGGACCAAAGCTGGCCAGACATGATTCTAACCTAGACCACTCACCAGCTGCCACGTGCCCCACTCAATCTTTTCCACCAATCACACCACTCCCTGCCTCCACCTCAGCCTTCCACTCACCAGGATTATAATTAATTAGTTACAAAATCACGCGCTAAACACCACATTCAAACATTAATCTGGATCAAAACATGCACTATTCATCATAAGAACAAATTTGGGTTTTCTTAATCCGTTTGTAATTAGCACCCAGTAACCTCCAGAATTATAATTAGGGTCTCCCTAATCACAACCAAACTCACAAACAGCTTGCCACATCATTCCTTTGTCACATGTTTTACCCTGCTTTCTACCCCTTGGAGAAGAAGACAAAACAGTAAAGCAAATCCAACGCCCCACATCCTTGCTTCAAACTTAAGCTTATTATGGGCCATTGATCAAATTCCAACCCTGCCAACTCATGCAAACGTCCAAGAAAGCATCACAAGAGTCCAAGGTTTTCAAATCCTACAAGGGCGTATTGGGGACTTCAACCATTAGGGTTTATAGTTTTTAGCTATAACTTAGCTCATTGTAAGGCTATATAAAGCCACTTAGGCCTTCATTTTTCAGCTGCTTTTGGTTTTTCCTTTGTTCAAACACTTGTAAATCCTTTTTCAGTTTAATGAATTTGAGTTAAGTGCTTTGAAGAAAGACCAAGTGCCATCTTTATTCTGCTTATTATTGTTCTTAGTTTACTGCTTTTGAAGGTTAAAACCTGTTTTCAAAAGAGGAGTGTGCACAAGTTTGCATATTTTCCTCATTTTCTTGATATTTTGCTAAGTCTTGTTCTAATCTTGGAATTCTTGGGCTATAGGGCTGATCATAGCATCCTAACTGAGTTGGTTAAGGTGTGGTGAGGCTTATAACTTGGGGATAATCAAGTGTGCGGTAACAAGTTTGCATCAATCAAGATTTTTCCCAAGTTTCTGATTTTTCATGTTATTGTGCTTAACCCTTGTTCAATCTTAGCAGGCTTTTGTGGAAGCTTGTGCTTGTTCTTGCTAGCACATAAGCTCAAAATTCGTGGGTGTGGATGTACATCCATGAGGTTTGCTTACTTAATCTCTAAATCTACATAAATTGTGATTTTTGGTGATATTTGTATGAAACTGTTGTTCTTGTGAATTTTGTGGCTTGTTCTTGCTTGAATCTGTTTATTAGACTTGTTTTAGTGTTAATTGATGCTTGGTTGGCCTGCAATCTTGTTTTGCTTTTGAAAATCTTGATTTGAAAAAGTTAAAGGGGTGTTTGGGTCTACTGGTTTATGCTTATAATCTGTTTTTGTGTTAAGGGAAAGTGTTGTTTATGCTTTGTATCTGATAAACCTTTGTTTGAGAGTGTTTTGCTGCAAGTTTTGGGTTTTGAACACTTGAATTGATCAATCTGCTATATAGACCTTGTTTCTGCTTGTTTTGACCTAGGATTTTGGGAACACTTAGTGTGTATGCATGCTTAGGGATAAAAGTGGTTTAAACAAAGTTAACATAACCTGTTTGAAAGATTTGAGGTGTTGAAATTGGCTTGTGTGTCAAATACATCAGTAAAAGTAGAAAACTGCATGTGTAGTGTTCATTAGTAACTTTCATTGCTTGAATCTTGCTTAATTCTTTGAACCAGTGCATGAAACCTGTTTAGACTTGCTTATTGGAGTTTATTATAGCTTGTGTGTGCATTTGGTTGAATTTGGCTGGCTGATTGTGATTTTTATAGCTAATCAAAGTCTGCTGAAGTGGTCATTTGCATCAGCAAAGTGACCACCTCATTTGGTGTTGCTTTGTGATTTCTAGCATTGTGATTGTTGTATTGTTGCTTGGATCTTGTTCATGTGCTGCTTGTGATTGGTTTTTGCTATTTGGATTGCTTTGATCATAGCTTATAAGCCCACTGGCTTATTGGCTTATCTGTGCCAAAACACATCAAGTTTACCCAACTGGTGAGCCTTGATTCACAAGGTTTGCACTCAAACCTTGACCAGCAGGGTGAAAAACAAATCCTTACACTTCATTAAGTTTGTCAACGTCCATTTTGTTCCTGTCAGCGTTTGATTATAACTTATCAGCGTTTGACTTTAACTTATCAGCGTTTGACTTTTGGTCAAACTTGGTTTCAAGCTTATTGAATCTGTTTTGCTTATTGGTACATGCAACAACTTAGTTTTTGTAATAGAACTCATTTTTCTCAGCTTAATATCAAGTCTGGAAGTTTACAAGTCTTTTGGTTAAGCTTTTGCTAGGAAACTAGCTTATTTGGCTTTTTCAGCCAGCTTATCTGTTCTCACAGCTTATTCTACTTGGCTTTTGTGATTTTCTTGATTGATTATTCTTAGTTAAGCTATTTGTGAGCTTTTGCAACTTGAATCAGCTTCTGAGGTGGTCTAGATCATAAATACGACTATTTTGTCGTTTTGTGAATAAGTTGTTGACTTGTTTCTGGCTTATTAAGTGGTCTTATTTGAAATTTCTTTTTGCAAAAGTCTTTGTTAGGTCAAAAGAAGGTTGTGTGTTAAATTTTAGCTTATGGCAACAGCTTATGGCTTAATGGGCCAAAAAGCTCATTAAGAATAAGATGCTTATTATAAGTTAGCTTATTTCACATTTTCAGCTTTTGGGCCTTTGGAAAAAGTTGTTTAAAATCAAATTTTGAGTCAACCTGTGCTTTTTGAGCTTATTTTGAGCACTTTTTCTTATTGGGCCTTAATTAAGCCCAATAAGGGACTGTTTTGGGTTTGGCCCATTTTCTAGGCCCAATAGGGGTATTTAGGTAATTTCACTTTCATTTCTGAGTTATTTAGGTTAAATTAAGCTAGTTTGCAAGTTTTTAGAATTTTTTATAATTTTTGGATTTTTAATATTATTTTAATATTATTTTATTATTAAAAATTAAAAGTCTGATTTTCTAGGTTTTTTATATTTTTCCTAGGTTCTAAACACTTAATTAGGATTTTTGCAACTTTGCAAATATTTTTTAGGTCTTTTAATTATTTGTTATAATTAATTTAAGATTTAATTGATTTTAGGAGTTTTTTAATTGTTTAAAAATAGTTTTAATTGGTTTTAAAATTTTGAAAAATAGTTTTTAGCTTAATTAGGATATTTTTGAGGTTTACAAACTTGAAAATCTTGTTTAGGGCTTTTTAATAATTAATTTTGATTTTTAGGGCTTTAATTAGCATTAAAAAATCATTATCTAATTAATTAAAAGGTTTTTGCAAGTTTTGATTTTTTGTAAACCCTTAGAATATTATTAGGGATTTTTGTTGATTTTTAGAAATTTTTAGGTTTAAATTTTAATTTTGGTGGTTTTTAGGATTTTACGTGTACGCCTTTTTAGAATTAGTTTAATCCGTCTTCATAACCATAACTCTCTTCTAATCCCCTTTCTATTTCTTCTTTTTCAAATATAATCTCAAATTAATCCAAATCATTACACACATAACACACTAGCCTCCTTGAGAACGAACTTAATTGGGTCATTCACACACGGTTTTCCTAAATCGTCGTGCACGCTTGCCCTATTTTAGTTGCTTGTTTTTCCTAAAGCAAGTATCTAGTTTTAATACAACATCATTTTGGCGCCGCTGCCGGGGAGGCGTGTTGTGTTTTGATTTGGCATTGTTGTTTTTATACTAACCATAATTAGTATTTGTATTAGTAGCACTCTACTAATACGTATTATCGTTTTTCGGTTTTTGTGTGAATATTATTACTATATTGTATACGTAGAACAATAAATACACAAGTACTCCAAATACGTGAGAAATCACAACCTTGACTTGGGAGGTCATTACCCAATCATTGTATCCGAATCTCAAACCAAAGAAAAAGGCAAAAATAGATAAATACTTTCGTGAAGCTTAATCTTGAAAATACAAACTATAAGGTGGGTATAAGGCGGATATTATAAAATATATCCTAAGGAAAAAGGCTCTTAAGTGCTTCGCGCCGCCTCGTTTCCCCGCTTGCTTGTGAGTATTTGATTGTGAGAGTGAATCGAGGGTTTTGCCGCCCAAAGTATTACTAAGTATCATATATATTTTCTTGGTTTCTATTGATTAAACCATCTTGAACGATTTGGTGTTCCACCATCGTTCTAATGTCATCGAAGGCGTTCACTCCACGTGTTCGTTTTCATTCCTTGAGGCTTCGTTAATCAAGAGATTTGATTAGTGAGGAGATTTGTGGACTTTTTGTCTACTTAATACATTTCACCAAACTCCAAAAAGGTTAATACAATCAAAAACCACAAAAAAATTAAAAAATACAAAACACCAAAAAGAATCTTCTTTGCTTGTCCCCTCGTTGTACGTGACGTTTATGCTAACTCGAAATCAAGCAAGACGTGCTCGTAAACGAAAGAACAAAACTCCCACTCCCAACAATTCTAGTGAGGAGTCTCCTATTGACGAACCCATTGTAAGAGAAGCACCAACCATGGCGAATCGAACTATGATGGAGTTACTTCAAGCACCCACCGAGGGTTATGGAGAGGCTATTGTGATTCCCGCTATCCTTGAGGAGAATTTTGAGGTGAAAACGGGTTTGTTGTCCATGATTCAAAACAACAAATTCCGTGGTGATGAGAAGGACAATCCACACAACCATATCCGCCAATTCAATCGTCTTACCGCTACTTGCAAGTTTAAGGATGTGTCTAACGACTCGATTAAGATGATGCTTTTTCCGTATTCCTTAGCGGGGCCTGCAAAAATTTGGTTAGAGAAAGAGCCACCCAATTCTATATTGACGTGGAAGGATCTCGTGTCTAAGTTTGTGAACCAATTTTTTCCGCCCTCTAAGACTACGCACTTGAAAAACGAGATTTCAAAGTTTTCACAAGAATTTAATGAAAGTTTTTCAACGGCTTGGAATAGGTTTAAGGAAATGTTACATGAATGTCCTCATCACGGTTTTTCCGATTTGCATCAAATTCACACGTTTTACAATGGACTTAATGATCATTAAAGGGATTATTTGAATGCCTCCGCGGGTGGTAATTTTTTGTGTAAAATGGTTGAGGAAGCTTTGGTGATAATTGAAAATAGATCTAAGGTGTATAGTCCTCGTAGCACGTCTAGTGTTCGTAAGGCTTCGTCTTCGGCTTCACCTTCTTTGTCTAATACCATCGATGCTTGCCAAATTGAGGCGAATTTGGAAAACAAGATTTTTGATAAGTTGAAAGGACTTTTGATTGAGTTTAAAGTTGGTGAACCAAGTGCTCCCGCTACGGTTAAAGCGGTTGAGTTTTCTTGCATGTATTGTGGTGGAGGTCATGATTTCTCCGAGTGCATTACCAACGGTGGTAACACTTCAAGTGCCTTCGCGGCCACGGGAAATTACAACCAAAACGGTCAAGTTTCCCGCTCTAATCAAATGACTCCACCAGGTTTTGGATCAAATCAAAATGCTAACAACTATCGCAACAATCAAGTTGGTTTTAAGAACAATTACAACAAGGGAAACTATGGGAATCAAGGGGCTAATAATCAAGTTTCAAACAAAAATGATTTTCAAAATAACAACAAAAGTTTGCAAACATTGAAAGATCTTCCAAGTGAGTTTGTTGAATATGCTAGTGGTAATGATGCTAGGTTTGACAACATTCAAAGAGAAATCATTAGCCTAAGATCCGAGTTTAAAAACGACTTGAAGAAAGAGTTGAAAAATGAGTTAGCTAATGAACTTAAAATCCACACCAACAAGATGGAAGGAAATGTCACTAGGTTGCAACAAAACTAACAAAAAATGGAACAAGGGCAACATGAGATTAAACAAGAAATGCTTAAGGCCGAGAAAAGGCAAACCGAAGCCGTATTGAGGCAATCTAATTTTGAGGATAAAATCCCGTCTATGTTTGAGGCAATAATGTGTAAACCGTCGTCAAGTGGTCTTCCTAGTAACACCGTATCCAACCCTAAGGGTGAGATGAAAGTGATTACCACACGTAGTGGTAAGACACTTAAGGAGCCAATTCCTCAACCAATTGCTCCTACGGAGGAAGCAATTGAGGAAGAACCCGAGGTGGTGGTCCAAAAGGAGCATATCCCAATCCCACGAAGTACCGCTCATACCACACCTACGGTTGACCCATTACCATCATTGGAACCCGAGATTCCAAAGGCTATGCCTACTATGCCTCAACCCACACCACCTTTGCCCTATCCATCGAGACTTAGGAAGGAGAAACGTCAAGAGCGCGACAATTACCAGTTTGAGCTTTTTATGAAAATGTTTCGTGATTTGCACCTTAATGTGAGTTTCGCCGATGCTTTGGTCATGATGCCTCGATTTGACGCTAACTTTAAGAGTATGTTGAACAACAAGGAGAAATTACACCAATTGTCTAGTTGTTCGTCGGTTTATCTTAATCGCATACCTCAAAAAGTCGGTGATCCCGGTAAATTTTTGATCCCTTGTGCAATCCAAGACATGGAAGAATGCTTCGCCTTGGCCGATCTTGGTGCTAGCATTAACTTGATGCCACTTTCAATCTTCAAGTCGCTCAATCTTCCTAATCTTACTCCTTCACTAATGTCTATCGAGTTGGCCGACCATTCCACAATTCCCGCATGTGGTTTGGCGGAAGACGTTTTTGTGAAAGTGGGGAAGTTCTACTATCCCGTAGACTTCATTGTTGTTGATATCCCCACGGATCCTCAAGTTCCTCTCATTCTAGGTCGTTCGTTTTTAGATACGTCTATGGCTTTGATCGATGTGCATGCTAGAAAGATCACCTTACGTTTCAACGACGAGGAACTTGTTATAAACGCAACTCAAAACTCTCAAATTTCTCATGTTTATTCCGTTGCAACCATAAACCTCGTTGATATGATTGACGTGGTTTGCGAGGAATTTTCACAAGAAGTTCTAGGTTTTGGTGATGAAGAAACTAGTGGCAATCCCACTATGTTGGATCCAATTCTTGATAACTCGACACCAACCTTCACTCCTTTTGAAGGTGGTGGTTTTACGTTGGAAGAATGTAATGTTCCACGTACTTGTGACGAAGACCTCGACAACGATGAGGACTTCTCGATTATCAAGGATTTTCTTAACGATTTTCCATTTCCTCCACCGGAGGAGGTTATGAGTATCGAGCCCAAATCTTCACTTGAGGAACCACTTATTCTCGAGTTGAAAGATTTACCTCCTCGCCTCGAGTATGTCTATTTGGAGGAGGACGACAAGTTGCCGGTTATTATTGCGAAGGAACTTTCGAATGATGAAAAAACCGCACTTGTCGATGTTCTAAAGGCTCACAAAGGGGCGATTGCGTGGAAGTTATCCGACATTAAGGGGATCGATCCCAAGTTTTGTACCCACAAAATCTTAATGGAGGAAGATTTCAAGCCAACAATCAAAAGTCAAAGGAGGGTGAACCCCAAAATTCACGACGTCATCAAAAAGGAGGTCCTTAAACTCCTTGACGCGGGAATGATTTACCCTATTTCCGATAGCCCTTGGGTGAGTCCTATTCATTGTGTCCCTAAAAAGGGAGGGATGACCGTTGTGCCAAACGATGCCAACGAGTTGATTCCCACTAGACTCGTGACCGGATGGAGAGTGTGCATTGACTATCGAAAGTTGAATGAAGCCACTCGAAAAGACCATTTTCCCTTGCCCTTCATGGACCAAATGTTGGAGCGTCTTGCGGGAAACGATTTCTATTGCTTTTTAGATGGTTTTTCCGGTTACTTCCAAATTCCCATCGATCCTCGTGATCAAGAAAAAACTACGTTTACGTGTCCATATGGAACGTTTGCCTATCGTTGAATGCCATTCGGACTTTGCAATGCACCGGGAACTTTTCAACGATGCATGATGGCTATTTTCAATGATATGATCGAGAAGACGATGGAAGTCTTCATGGATAACTTTTCCGTGTTTGGTGATTCCTTTACTTCGTGTTTGTCGAACCTTGAGAGAATGTTAAAACGTTGTGAGGAAACCAACCTTGTGCTCAATTGGGAAAAGTGTCATTTTATGGTTAAAAGTGGAATCGTCTTAGGGCACAAGGTCTCGAAAGCGGGGATTGAGGTAGATCAAGCTAAGGTAGACGTCATCGCCAAATTACCTCATCCCAAAACCGTCAAGGGAGTTAGGAGTTTCCTAGGCCACACGGGCTTTTATCGACGATTCATCAAGGATTTCTCGAAGATTTCTCGACCCATTACACATCTTCTTGAAAAAGAAGCACGTTTTGTCTTTGACGAAGATTGTGTACGAGCCTTTGAGATCCTTAAGAGGAAACTTACCGAAGCTCCCATTCTTGTTGCTCCAAATTGGAACCTCCCCTTTGAACTTATGTGTGATGCAAGTGATTACGCTATAGGGGCCGTTTTGGGGCAACGTCATGAAAAGCACTTCTTGCCTATTCACTATGCTAGCAAGACGATGACCGAGGCTCAACTTAAATACACTACAACGGAAAAGGAGTTCCTTGCCGTGGTGTATGCATTTGAGAAATTCCGACCTTATCTCGTCTTGACGAAATGCGTAGTGTATACGGACCATTCGGCTATCAAGTATCTCATGGCTAAACAAGATGCAAAGCCGAGATTACTTCGTTGGATTCTCCTCCTTCAAGAATTTGATCACACCATCGTTGACAAAAAAGGAGCCGAGAATCTAGCGGCCGATCATCTCTCTCGTTTGGAAGATCCTCACCAAAGTGTTTACGAGCCTAAGGAAATCACCGAAACATTTCCGCTCGAGACACTTGGTATAGTGATTTCTAAGCTTGATTCTTCTACCCCATGGTTTGCGGATTTTGCAAATTACCATGCGGGTAACTTCATCGTTAAGGGTATGACGACTCAAGAAAAATGAAAATTCTTTCGTGACGTCAAGTTCTATTTTTGGAACGACCCTTACTTGTTTCTAACTTGTGCGGATCAAATCATCCGACGTTGTGTTTTTGGCATCGAAGCTTCTAACATCCTTAGAGCTTGCCATGAGGGACCCACGGGTGGTCACCACGGTGCTAATCTCACGGCTAAAAAGGTGTTTGATGCCGGCTTCTTTTGGCCTACTATTTACTGAGATGCACAAATTCTTGCGAAGTCTTGTGATGCATGCCAACGACAAGGAAAAGCCTCACAAAAAGATGAAATGCCACAAAATATCATTCAAGTATGTGAGATCTTTGACGTTTGGGGTATAGACTTTATGGGGCCGTTCCCATCATCTCGTGGTAATAAGTACATCCTTGTTGCGGTTGACTACCTATCTAAGTGGGTGGAGGCGAAGGCCTTGCCCACTAATGATGCTCGTGTGGTAGTTAAGTTCTTGAAAAGTTTGTTTGCTAGGTTTGGAACCCCTCGTGCGATCATAAGCGATCGTGGAACCCATTTTTGTAATGACCAATTAGAAAAGGTTCTAAGGAAATATGGGGTTACACATCGTCTTTCTACGGCTTATCACCCACAAACGAGTGGGCAAGTCGAGGTTTCAAACCGAGCATTGAAGAGGATCTTGGAGAGATCCGTAGGAGAAAACCGACAATCTTGGTCGGATAAGTTAGACGATGCTTTATGGGCCTTTAGGACCGCTCATAAGACACCCATTGGGTGCACTCCCTATAAGCTTGTGTATGGAAAGAATTGTCATTTGCCTATCGAGTTAGAACACACAGCTTATTGGGCCCTAAAGCATTGTAATGATGACATGGAGACCGCGGGAAAACACCGGAAAATGCAATTAAATGAATTGGATGAATTAAGAGATATTGCTTATGAAAATTCATTGATTTACAAAGAGAAAACTAAAAAGTTGCATGATTCAAAAATTAAAAACCGGGTTTTTAACATTGGGATCAAGTTTTACTTTTTAATTCGAGATTAAAAATATTTTCCGGTAAATTGAAATCCCGTTGGTCCGGTCCATTCATCGTGACTCAAGTATTTCCGTATGGGACCATCGAGCTAGCTCAAGATGATGGTCCTAACTTCAAGGTGAATGGACATAGGTTGAAGCACTACTTTGGGGGGGAAGTTCCATCCTTGAACTACCTCGACCAAGTCAACTTCCCCAATGATAATTAGTATTGAGGGGATCGAGTCGAGCTCATGACTCGGTAATCAAAAACGAGGAGCCTCGTGGGGGAGTCCCATGCTTATCCTATGTACATATTATCGCTTTCTAATGTAGCTTACGTGAGGGGATTTGTGCCCTTCCAACCTTTGTTTCGTGGTTGTTTGTGAATTGTGGTTTTTAGATCATGATCTTCACGATTGGAGCCTCTCGTGTTCGTTTTATGGGAGCACTCGATCGTTTGCTTTGGAGACATTTCTCAATATCCATGATATATCCTTTTAATGTTCTAACCTTAGGTTTTTAGCACACTTCATAAACGGCTATTACTTATTGGTTACACCCTTTCCATGCTAGATTAGGCATTCGACTACGTCTCTAGTATGGGGGTGTTTGCACCCCTAGACTCGAAACATTGAGGACAATGTTTAACTTTAGTATGGGGGGGTGAATAGATACTTGCCTTGCCAAACCTTCACGCTTTCCAAAGTTTATCGTTTTGTTTATCATTTTTGTTGCAAAATAAGGCTAAAAATGGACAAATTTTTAAATTTTTCTCATGTTTTATAAGTGTTTGAAGACACGAATGTAGATTTTCCGATGGCGAGAATAAGAGTAATTTTTGACTCGACCGTGCGTGTTGAGCACTTAGCTTTGATTCCTTAACTACACATTAGGCTAAGTCTCTTAAATGAGGACGAGAAATGATAGAGTTAATTATAAGTTACTATGCTAAACGTAGAGTACTCGTATTCTTTCAAAAACTCATGTGTTCTCGGTGTTTGCTTATTCTCCCTTCGCATGTAAATATTTTTTGCTTAATAAATATTGACTTAGCGGTTTAGTTAGGATTGTTGGGTTTCTAGTCTTTTCTAGTAGCTTCCGTGTAATTAAATTGGGAAGACATTAAGGTATCGCCAGCGTCACGGTTTTGAAGTATTGGCACCCTAATAATCGAAAGCTTCACCCAATAATAAGATTTCAAGTGCTCACCTAAATCAAGCAAACAATTTGAAGCCCCACAAGGCCTAAAATCTATGCAAAATTGAAAGTGAATCAAGCCTTAATCTTCGAAGCTTTAAAGATCCAAAATTCGCCTTAGCGTGAGGATATACGTCTTTGGCTAATAAAACCACCGATGAGTCGGATAATAAAAGGCAAGGCAAGACCGAAGTCATAATAAAAGCTTCATGGCGAAGTTGAATAAAAGATGGAGGTAAACCAAAGATAATAAGGCCCTTCCGTTAGGGGGCGTATAAAAGTCTTGGTAATAAGTCTCATGTTCAAAACCGTTATAAAACCGTGTTTATCGATTCTTCTTGTCAACTTAATTTTTTAACATCGTTTTCTATTAGGAGGGGTTATTGATTTGATGGTCTTAGTTACACCGTTAGGACTCTATTTTTAGACCTAAATCTCTATTATCGCATAAGTCAAACAATGTATCCTCGTGAAACATTCAAGACAAAATAAAATATAAGAGATACAACTTAGGAATAACGGGAGGATAAGTACGTGATTAGGGCATATGAGTAGTGTTAGCATTACTAACTTATAATGACAATGATCTCGTTGCACGCTTAGCATGGAATTGGAGTGAAAATCGAGGACGATGAAATTATTTCTAACGAAGCATTCACGTGTTCTTGTTCTATGAACCTAAACGTCCCATTTTGCGATGAAAATCATACATTATGTCTATAACACAAGTAGTAGTAATAGTAGTAGTGTAGCTAGTTTATCGTTCAATAAAGTGAATAAAATGAATTTTGGAGATGCTTTGATACTTTATTCTAGCATTGCGTGAGGGCACGGCAATGGTTTAGTATGGGGGAGTGATGAGACTGCTTTTATACATAGTCTCATCTTCCAAATAGGGCTTAAAATGCATTAAATATCATCAAAATACCCAAATATATGCTTGTGTTTGTTGCTTGTGTATTTTAGGTACGGATATTGAGATGATGACAAAAGATCACAAGAATCATACAAAAACGAACACGGGAAACGAAGCCGCACAATGAACCAAGCCCTAGTGAAGACTTTCCCAAAATCAACCCTTGAAGATTTGAAGAATTATGAAGAAGGGTCCTCCAATTATGAAGAATTGACACTTTATACCCTTGTATCCTCATAATTACAAGTTTGGTCCCTAAAGTTTGTCAAAATTACAAAAAGGGCCCTTAACTTTGAAGAATTGGCAAGTTTAGCCCCTCAACAAAGCTAAATTGTCAACCAATATCATCCACAAAGTCAAATATATCATGAAGTCCTTCAAAGTACAAGAAATGACAAGTTTGGTCTTTAAAAATCTCAAAATTACAAAAAGGACCCTCAACTTTCAACAATTGGCAAAAATGGTCCCTCATTTATCAAGACTTGACAATTTCAGTCCTCCAAATTATCAATATTGCAAGTCTAGACCATTATCATTGAAGAAAATACCAAACCAGCCCTTGAAGAATTCAATTATGGCAAGAAATACCCCTGATTTCACTTTGTAAAAGTTTTTGGGCCAAAAATGTAAAGATGCAAAAGTTGACAAAGAAGGAAATGGGCGCTGATAGAATTAAAAGTGAAAAGACAAGAAGAAGGAAAACAAGGGACCAAAGCTGGCCAGACATGATTCTAACCTAGACCACTCACCAGCTGCCACGTGCCCCACTCAATCTTTTCCACCAATCACACCACTCCCTGCCTCCACCTCAGCCTTCCACTCACCAGGATTATAATTAATTAGTTACAAAAACACGCGCTAAACACCACATTCAAACATTAATCTGGATCAAAACATGCACTATTCATCATAAGAACAAATTTGGGTTTTCTTAATCCGTTTGTAATTAGCACCCAGTAACCTCCAGAATTATAATTAGGGTCTCCCTAATCACAACCAAACTCACAAACAGCTTGCCACATCATTCCTTTGTCACATGTTTTACCCTGCTTTCTACCCCTTGGAGAAGAAGACAAAACAGTAAAGCAAATCCAGCGCCCCACATCCTTGCTTCAAACTTAAGCTTATTATGGGCCATTGATCAAATTCCAACCCTGCCAACTCATGCAAACGTCCAAGAAAGCATCACAAGAGTCCAAGGTTTTCAAATCCTACAAGGGCATATTGGGGACTTCAACCATTAGGGTTTATAGTTTTTAGCTGTAACTTAGCTCATTGTAAGGCTATATAAAGCCACTTAGGCCTTCATTTTTCAGCTGCTTTTGGTTTTTCCTTTGTTCAAACACTTGTAAATCCTTTTTCAGTTTAATGAATTTGAGTTAAGTGCTTTGAAGAAAGACCAAGTGCCATCTTTATTCTGCTTATTATTGTTCTTAGTTTACTGCTTTTGAAGGCTAAAACCTGTTTTCAAAAGAGGAGTGTGCACAAGTTTGCATATTTTCCTCATTTTCTTGATATTTTGCTAAGTCTTATTCCAATCTTGGAATTCTTGGGCTATAGGGCTGATCATAGCATCCTAACTGAGTTGGTTAAGGTGTGGTGAGGCTTATAACTTGGGGATAATCAAGTGTGGGGTAACAAGTTTGCATCAATCAAGATTTTTCCCAAGTTTCTGATTTTTCATGTTATTGTGCTTAACCCTTGTTCAATCTTAGCAGGCTTTTGTGGAAGCTTGTGCTTGTTCTTGCTAGCACATAAGCTTAAAATTCGTGGGTGTGGATGTACATCCATGAGGTTTGCTTACTTAATCTCTAAATCTGCATAAATTGTGATTTTTGGTGATATTTGTATGAAACTGTTGTTCTTGTGAATTTTGTGGCTTGTTCTTGCTTGAATCTGTTTATTAGACTTGTTTTAGTGTTAATTGATGCTTGGTTGGCCTGAAATCTTGTTTTGCTTTTGAAAATCTTGATTTGAAAAAGTTAAAGGGGTGTTTGGGTCTACTGGTTTATGCTTATAATCTGTTTTTGTGTTAAGGGAAAGTGTTGTTTATGCTTTGTATCTGATAAACCTTTGTTTGAGAGTGTTTTGCTGCAAGTTTTGGGTTTTGAACACTTGAATTGATCAATCTGCTATATAGACCTTGTTTCTGCTTGTTTTGACCTAGGATTTTGGGAACACTTAGTGTGTATGCATGCTTAGGGATAAAAGTGGTTTAAACAAAGTTAACATAACCTGTTTGAAAGATTTGAGGTGTTGAAATTGGCTTGTGTGTCAAATACATCAGTAAAAGTAGAAAACTGCATGTGTAGTGTTCATCAATAACTTTCATTGCTTGAATCTTGCTTAATTCTTTGAACCAGTGCATGAAACCTGTTTAGACTTGCTTATTGGAGTTTATTATAGCTTGTGTGTGCATTTGGTTGAATTTGGCTGGCTGATTGCGATTTTTATAGCTTATCAAAGTCTGTTGAAGTGGTCATTTGCATCAGCAAAGTGACCACCTCATTTGGTGTTGCTTTGTGATTTCTAGCATTGTGATTGTTGTATTGTTGCTTGGATCTTGTTCATGTGCTGCTTGTGATTGGTTTTTGCTATTTGGATTGCTTTGATCATAGCTTATAAGCCCACTGGCTTATTGGCTTATCTGTGCCAATACACATCAAGTTTACCCAACTGGTGAGCCTTGATTCACAAGGTTTGCACTCAAACCTTGACCAGCAGGGTGAAAAACAAGTCCTTACACTTCATTAAGTCTGTCAACGTCCATTTTGTTCCTGTCAGCGTTTGATTATAACTTATCAGCGTTTGACTTTAACTTATCAGCGTTTGACTTTTGGTCAAACTTGGTTTCAAGCTTATTGAATCTGTTTTGCTTATTGGTACATGCAACAACTTAGTTTTTGTAATAGAACTCATTCTTCTCAGCTTAATATCAAGTCTGGAAGTTTACAAGTCTTTTGGTTAAGCTTTTGCTAGGAAACTAGCTTATTTGGCTTTTTCAGCCAGCTTATCTGTTCTCACAGCTTATTCTACTTGGCTTTTGTGATTTTCTTGATTGATTATTCTTAGTTAAGCTATTTGTGAGCTTTTTTAACTTGAATCAGCTTCTGAGGTGGTCTAGATCATAAATACGACTATTTTGTCGTTTTGTGAATAAGTTGTTGACTTGTTTCTGTCTTATTAAGTGGTCTTATTTGAAATTTCTTTTTGCAAAAGTCTTTGTTAGGTCAAAAGAAGGTTGTGTGTTAAATTTTAGCTTATGGCAACAGCTTATGGCTTAATGGGCCAAAAAGCCCATTAAGAATAAGCTGCTTATTATAAGTTAGCTTATTTCACATTTTCAGCTTTTGGGCCTTTGGAAAAAGTTGTTTAAAATTAAATTTTGAGTCAACCTGTGCTTTTTGAGCTTATTTTGAGCACTTTTTCTTATTGGGCCTTAATTAAGCCCAATAAGGGACTGTTTTGGGTTTTGCCCATTTTCTAGGCCCAATAGGGGTATTTAGGTAATTTCACTTTCATTTCTGAGTTATTTAGGTTAAATTAAGCTAGTTTACAAGTTTTTAGAATTTTTTATAATTTTTGGATTTTTAAAATTATTTTAATATTATTTTATTATTAAAAATTAAAAGTCTGATTTTCTAGGTTTTTTATATTTTTCCTAGGTTCTAAACACTTAATTAGGATTTTTGCAACTTTCCAAATATTTTTTAGGTCTTTTAATTATTTGTTATAATTAATTTAAGATTTAATTGATTTTAGGAGTTTTTTAATTGTTTAAAAATAGTTTTAATTGGTTTTAAAATTTTGAAAAATAGTTTTTAGCTTGATTAGGATATTTTTGAGGTTTACAAACTTGAAAATCTTGTTTAGGGCTTTTTAATAATTAATTTTGATTTTTAGGGCTTTAATTAGCATTAAAAAGTCATTATCTAATTATTTAAAAGGTTTTTGCAAGTTTTGATTTTTTGTAAACCCTTAGAATATTATTAGGGATTTTTGTTGATTTTTTAGAAATTTTTAGGTTTAAATTTTAATTTTGGTGGTTTTTAGGATTTTACGTGTACGCCTTTTTAGAATTAGTTTAATCCGTCTTCATAACCGTCACTCTCTTCTAATCCCCTTTCTATTTCTTCTTTTTCAAATATAATCTCAAATTAATCCAAATCATTACACACATAACATACTAGCCTCCTTGAGAACGAACTTAATTGGGTCATTCACACACGGTTTTCCTAAATCGTCGTGCACGCTTGCCCTATTTTAGTTGCTTGTTTTTCCTGAAGCAAGTATCTAGTTTTAATACAACATCAGTACTCCTCGATTCTAGTTTTCTCGATTTGCGTGCCCTCGGATCGTTTTACGAAAAATGTTTTATAAATTATGAATCAACGGCACAAAACGAATCTAATAAAAATTGTCTCCTAAAAAATGGAGTTCAAAAACGTAAATACGGAAACCTAGGGTTTCCGGTTTAGTCGTAAAGGACGTTAAATTATCCTCGTAAGTCCTAATCTCTTCTCGTAAATTTCTGAGTTTATGAACCAACACAAATTTAAATTCCAAAATAATATTCAAGAATAAGTTTATTTCCTGAAGTGTCGGACTGTCACCAAAAACGGTGTATGTAACGTAAGCACGTAACCTAGAATCCTTCGGTTTAGACGTAGTCGATGCTACTTCAAGACGTAAACCCAAATTTCTTCCCAAAAATGAGTGAGTTCATATTATAACATTAAAATAATGTTTTTAAATAATACTTGAGAATAAAATATCGATCATAAATTGACGGATTGTCACAACATTTACCCCTAAACAGGATCTTTGTCCTCAAAGATCAATTTATCTTACTATTCACTTCTTATAGAGTTAGAGCCATGTGGGTATTTCCTCCACATTCGGTCTTTTCTCTCAAGTGTAGTTCTTTACAATACGCGAGTTCCATCAAACACAAATACAGGAATACGATCAAGCTTAATTTTGACTTACTTTCTCTATCCATGATGTTCACGGGTTTTTGATGAATGCAACTTTTCGCCGATCCAAACTTCATCAAGAAGTAATCAGATTTTCACTTGATTGACATTTTATCAAGTTCGATATACGAAACATAATTCACATAGCCCTTGAAGTCCTAGGGTAGATCCAGCTTATATGCCTTTCAAACCAATCTTTTACATTATCTCAATGGTCCCATACAACGGGGACTTATTTCCCATGATCTTACAGATCATCAATTCACTTTTCCATGGTGAAAGTTTTTGGCATAACTTCGCTACCCATCCTGTACTTCAAGATCTACATTTCATATTCACATAACCTCCTGCCCACTACTGGCAATCAATAGTCAGATCCTAATTTCAACAATCATTTCAGGTCTCACGGGTCAGGTATTCTGTAAGGTTAGGTTTGTCATCATAGGCAACCTTAAACCTAAAAGACATGTCTATCTCACAATGGGTGTATGTCGGGTGTCTTCATCCCAACTCCTGCTTACAAATGCTCTCATATATATATCCTCACAAGATTCGATCTCGATCCTAATGAGATAATTATCAATGATGATCTCTCCAAAGGAAAGCAATTTTCCTATTTATTACCAAAGGTCAATTATTCAAACATAAAACAAGACTTCTAGTGTTTTGTATCGTTACTTTGCCGCGTCCCTTCGATTGGGGTGGTAAACAGTACTCTCATCAAGGTTTGCTCCCAATGACTTCTGAGCAAATCTCTAGAAATTCGATGCGAAGTGAGGATCTTGATAGAGATGATCGATACAGGCACACTATGTTTACATAACTCCTTTAAATACAAAGAGTCAATTTCTTCATCGAGAATCTATCATTAACAGGAATGATATTAGTAGATTTGGTTTGTCTGTCGACGATGACCCAAATCAAATCAAATTCAGATGACGACCTTTGCAATAGTTAGATGTTTACTAATGTATAAAGCGATGTTTGCCTTCATAATTTGCAATCAGTACAACTTTTTCAGATAAAGATACATTTAGTCAGAAATAACATGAATAGAATACTTAATCATATGAGATTCCAACATAACTAAATCTCAAAATTTCCAAATTTAGGCAACCACACATGGCCTTTAAAACATTTACCGCCAGCGGCATCTTAATTTGAATGGTTCACATTAGTCGTGAACCCCTTTTATCATTTATATTATCCTTTTTACAAGCATTGGCTATTTTTAAATTGCTCGACAATTTATTTTGCACAGTCATTATTAAGGAACAAATCATAATTGATTCTTTATCCTTTCTATATACTGTGTCAGTATCTACATTCACCTTTCCTGATGATATAATTATCAAGACCACAATTTACTTAGAAATATTTCTTCATATTTTCTATGTTTTATTTTCGTCTCAACTATCATTTTTATCAGTTTTGCTCAATCCGACGTCCAAAGCGTCGATAATTACTACAAGTAATTAAATAATAAATATTTATTTTTTATGAAACGTCAACGTAAAAAATTTTAAATTTCTTAGTTCGCCCAATTTTAGAAAAATGTTCAAAATAAATTTGAATTTAATCAACACGATTTTTGTTGATTTATCAAAAATAATTAATAAGATCCGTAAGTGTTCGAAAAATCTTTGTTTATACTTTGCTCAAAATTTTCTTAGTTGAAAAGCAAAAATTGTCGTTTCAAATTTCAATTCATGGTTTAAGTGGTTTCCTCCAGCCCTCTTAGGTTGTCTTGAGGTATGCATAAACATTTACCCCTAAAGGAGTTTAGTTAAATGATTTAGGTATGAGGGAATAATCCCTTAAAAATTCTTTTGATAAAACATTTGTCAAAACATATTTTCACTTTCTTTTTGGTAAAACCCAAAGTCTCAAATGGCTCTAATTTTTGACGAGTCAATATAGATTCCATTGTCTATTAATCACACGGTGAAATAATGTAAAGGATTAAGCCTTTAATCACATGTTAAATATTCAAGGTACAAGTATTCATTGCTCGGCCAATTCAGGGCAGTCTATAATTTATTATTAACTCCTTCGTATTCTTATAAACAAACAGATGGTCCTTAATGATCACAAGCATGAGTTTATCAAATTACAACCTACACACATGATTCACTAAATTTATGGATGCTACATGTGCATTGGTCAATCCAAACGACATCACGTGAAACTCATAATGTTCATTACAAGTTTTGGATGTAGTGATTGGAATAGATAATCTTCTTCGCGGACGTGAAGTTGATGATAACCATGTCGTGGATCAAATTTTTAGAACATACGCTAGAACCTTGTAAATGATCGAACAAATCTTTTATCCTGGGTAGTGGATATAGATTTTGATCATCAATTTACCTAGTTCACGATAATTCAACAAATATAAGGAATGATAACACCATAGCTCTTCATGATGACGATATCGGTATAATAAAAGCTTTTTCCGACAACTCTCTCAGTTGCACGATAATTCTTTTGATTCAGATGGTGCTGACGTATAGTGCATACGCCACAGGTGCAGCACCGGAAATATAATCAATACCAAATTCAACTTTCCTTAACGGATAAAATCTAGGTAATTCACCAACAAATACCTCCTAAAGTTTCAGATAACATAAATATCTTTTAATAAATTTACTTTAAGTTCTTTCTAGATTACAAGATCTTATGACTAGTTCATAACCATTAATGGTATAATTTCAAGTCTAAATGCAGGATATGGTCATCCATTAGGAATTATTTAGATCACTTTTGATAATCAACATCTTATCTTTTAGGGGATTTCTACTCGAGTTCCCATCAATTTAGACAATGACATTATGTCATAATCAATCAATCCATTCCAATGGCACTATCAACTTTCCAGTTTCATTACCGTTGATAAGATGTGAATTTCTCAAAAGACTAATAATAACTCGTAACCCTTCACAAATTCAAGGATATATGTAGACATAGCTAACATTACAAGAGTAAGGTCGACGCATAATTTACGCGAGAGAATTTCAAATCAGATAAAGACGAAAACATTAACGAATATGAATATATCCCATGTTTTCATAATTTAAGTACGCATTCGAAAGATCCTCGGATAGTTACCCAAGTCATTCAAATGAAATCAAATCAAAATAAATGATAGGAACGTCGATACATCCAGTCGGGTATCAACGCTCGGTAATCAGATAGTTTTCCAAAGAATCTCACATCGGGAGAATTGGAAAAGGAGGGGATATCAATTGTCAATTAAGACAATTTCCACAGATGATTAAATTCGATTCAGAAGAATAAATAGTATGGGCACATATGTAGGTCTCTTTAACAATATGCCCCTATTTGCACTTCTTGCAGATCTCATAAAAAATCAATTTTTCACAACTTCAAAGAAAATGTAATGTTTACTAACAATTTTATGGTGACTACTAATTAGCCTTGCATGGTCCCTTCCAAATTGTATGTAGGCGCGTAACTATATACAATTTTAAGATTAACGATGCAATACTCGGTTCGTCAAAAATTTGTCATCATGTTTAAAATAAAAACTAATTTCATCTTTAGTTCTGGAATAAGAATCAAAATGAATTTATAGAGATGTTCTTCGTTATGGAAGCAATTAAGTTTTCCAAAGTGTTTCATAAACAACTTTATTTTGATAACGATTATTTATAAGTCTCACTTTAAATAATCCATATGGTGATGAAAATTCAATTTTTCTCAAGGATACTGTTTTATCTTATAAAAACAGTGAGTGATCTTCAAAGGAGTGATGAAAATTTGTTCACCAAGAACTAACTACAATATAATAGGAAATGAGCTTAGCTAAATGATCATGAGGTTCGTGACCTCGATGGCACTCAAAAAGAATAATCCACAACGTAACTCAAATCCAGATGAGTGCTTGTTCAATGGTTGCATCACTAATGCGATCATTAGAAAGAAGCAATAAAAGATAGATAACATCGATACATGTAGGATTTAGCAAAAGGTAGTCTTTTCATTAATCACAAACAAGTCAAAATTGTACCGTAACACATTACGTGTCACTATGTCATATAATTCCAAGAACTCATCCTACCAACTGATGTCTCAGTCAAGTTAGGGATTTTTTAAAAGATACCACAATGAATACTAATTTACAAGAGTTATTAGGTGTTCCACCTGTCCCGGAAGATCTATCGGTCCCAATTCAGAAGAAGATTTCTTCAATTTATTTCTTGGACACTAGGCATCCTCGTCATTGTACAATGGCCTATGAACAACCCTTAACACGAACCAACAATTATTTAAAACCTTATAATTCAATCACAGGACTTAACGACTTCCTCTTAACCATTTCTTATTCCATACGAGTTAAATTCTTTACTTCATTCACGTTTCAACGAAATCATACTCAATGCGATATCCTACCTCATTCTCCAATACTTTCAACCTTATTCTTAGACCTTGAAAGGGCAATAAAAGATCGATATGAACAACACTCAATTTCCAATGCTATAGCTTCTTACAACAATAGTGATCGAATGAGTCACTAGTATGAAATGACTCACACATTCAATTAGATTTCTCAGAAAGGTACTAGTGGCATGAGGCTTTTGGGTAATGGTTCCAATGACAGCCTCAAGTGCAACATTCTCCCTTTCGATTTCAATTTAAGAATTGGGTGACAACGAATCAGATGACACCTTTCCAGGTGGTAACGTTTTGTCAAACTCCACTCTATAAGGAAAGATCGTCATGACATCGATATCAGATTGAATCTCTCCAATTCTTCTTCAAGATCATAATCAACTACTCTCAATATTTCTACGAATATCAACCATTTTGTTGAGATCATAAATATCCCCAACTTGGTTTAGATCTAAAATAGCTAGAATTCTTACGGAATTAGCTTCGATTGATTTGGTAGGGAGTTAGGGTTTCTTGTGACAATCTACGTCGTATAAATACCTCGTATAAATGTAAAAATACTCATCAAACAATCATGTAATCAAATTACATCATATATATATATATATATATATATATATATATATATATATATATATATATATATATATATATATATATATATATATATATATATATATATATATATATATATATATATATATATATATATATATATATATATATATATATATATATATATATATATATATATATATACATATATATATATATATATACATATATATATATATATATATATATATATATATATATATATATATATATATATATATATATATATATATATATATATATATATATATATATATATATATATATATATATATATATATATATATATATATATATATATATATATATATATATATATATATATATATATATATATATATATATATATATATATATGTAATCCAAGTTATATATATATATTAAAATAACACTCCAATCTAGCCTTGTCGGTAACTCGGGAATTCTTCGGCACCGTTATAGTCAAAAGATTTTTAGACATTTTGTGAAAAATGTTTATAGTTAAAAGATTTTGAAATGTTTTATTCAAAACGTTGATTTTAAAAATCTTTCGTTCTCTATAACGAGAGCGCTGCGACCAAACTGTAACACCCCCAAATATTCATACTTTAGTTCAGCGGAAGAGTCGTTGGTGTTACAGGATAGAACATTAATCAAATCATAGACAACGCATAAAAATCGCGTCGTTTAATAATAAAGCATTTTCCATTCATAAATATTAAATTTACATAGGTCCCAAGTCATAGTATTTCATACAAGTTTTACAAAGCATTTGAAATGGAAATTGCTATTTAAGTGCGGGCCATGAATTCTTGTCGTCTTCCCGAGAATTACGTACAAGTACCTGAGACAAAACATGTTAAAAGAAAAGGTTAGCGAAAACGCCAAGTGAATTCATAGAGTTTAATGAAAACCATTAATATATCATCGGTATATATTTATTATCGAAAATCATTTTGTACAATTCTTTTTCGTAGGCCATAAATTAAGCCAAAAACATTTTATACAAATCTTTGTTGTAAATCATACTATAGGCTTTTGCCTTCAAAATCATTATACGAACCAATGTCATAAAAACATCATACAATACGTTTTATAACGTTGTATAGAGTTAAATAAAAATCGTTATATGAATATGGTTATGCAAAACCAAAACACGAACATAATATCAATAATAAGACCCCGTATTGCTAGTCAGGCAATATATTGTAATACAATGCGTATATCAGTATTTTCATTATTGGATTGTTATAAGCCGCATGACATTGCTACCTTACTATAACAAAAAATGGGTAGCTAACCCGAAACTTATTTGCCCATCTAAAACAGCGTGTCATCACAATAATCACACTTATATAAGTCTTCTCATACATAAATTCGCTTACGAATCAATGTGGCACGACGGGGATCAACCGTTAAGGCGCGAACTGGGGTGATCTTCCCCAAATAGTACAATTATATGCATAAGCGTCTACCAAATTCCGGTAGTTCACAATTCATGCTAATGGGAATTTTAGTGAAATAACCTAACTAATAATAATCCATTTCATCTCATTCATCGGGTCATATAATCATTCATCGGGTCATACAATCATTCGGGTCCAAATCAATAAACAAACAATCGGGACAACTGGTGTCCTATTTTATTAAAACTAACATGTTATCTCCCTCGCGGGTTTATAAAACATTTCATAAAACATTAAAAAGAGTGCGAGGCTATTAACTCACGTTGATTGGGAAAGGCGGGTTATCGGCGATTTGGATGTACGGTACGTGCTTCAATCACGGGAACCTAGACAAATAATACTTGTCTTATACTCTTGTCCAATGACTTTATAAAAATAATGGCTATGTATATATATGATGATATTATAAGTATGATGATGATCATGTGAGATTTTATATCTTCATACATATTAAAGTTTTATGTGTTAGTCATATTTTTGACTAGTTACACTAGTTTCAACCCAATTCCATATTGAGGCCCAATAAGCCCATTAAATTCCAATACTTTATATTAGCCCATTTATACTTTTTATACCAGGCCTATACTCATATGTTGGGCCCAAGTGGGTTAAGCCCAATGAGTAAGTCCATTAGTGTTTATCCAAACTAGTTGGGTATATAGTCCAATACGGCTACTTTGGCCTGTTAATGTCCATACGTCATAGAGATCGGTTTTTATCGGTTTTTACTTGTCAAATATACTTATACATCAGTGTATGAGTTATAAAAAGTTCACATTATACGGGTCCGGCCGTCTAAGTTTTAATTGACGATAACGTTAATTTCTCGATTTTAGCCGAAAAGACGTAAAACTTACGTTTATAGTTTTATAACTTATAAAACTTATCAAATTGCCATTTTTATAAAATGCCCCTTTTATTCATTAAAGTACATACTTATTTATATGTAATATATAAGTTAGTGGGTTTTAGGTACAAATTTTATATTATATTAACTTGAGTGCTAATATTATACTATATACATTTATTTTACAAATCTGATTATTATTTTAACTTTAACTATTTTTACCATATCTTGAGTTCTACAGAGAGATAGAAGCTCATTTTTTGACAACACAAACTAAATGATATGTGCTACTATTAACTCAGTTTTAGCTACTGCTCAATCAACCTCTAAATGTCTCTAATAGTTCGTAAAAAACAGAGTATACAGATTTGGACTTCAATATTGTTTTGATCATATCTCACTCATTTTAGGGATTCCGTTGAGTGGCCAACTCTCACATATGTACAAGACACATACCTTACTGTATATTAATTAATCCAAGTAATTTTTACAATTTATCATATAGTTATTTACTGTTTTATACAGCCTACATTTTTAGCCATGATTTTAACATCCTTTCATGTAGCTTTAATCATTTTAATCAAATCTATCAACACCAAATCCCCACATAATATTTTGATCATCATTCATCATCATATACATATACATAAATGAAGAAAATACAAGATTACATATTCAAAATAACAATATGATAAGAAGAAATAATCTCTATACCACCAAAGTGATGAAAAGATGGGGTTGATGATGAACAAGACTTGGTTCTTGTTATCACATCTTTAACTTGGCAAATGAACTCCTTGAGATCTTTATGTGCATGAATATCATCTTGAAAATCAGCCCCTAAGCTCCATGGAAACTCCTTTTCACATGTTATAACCACCTCCAATCTTCATCTTTTCAATGGGTTTTCATCATATGTAGATTATACATATGAGTTATGGTTGATTTTTTTGATCAATGGTGGTGTTGTTGATGAATGATGGACGACCAAAAAGGAGGGTGGAGAGAAAAATGAGTTGTTTGCATGTAAAAAATGAATTAGCTTGTTTTTTGTTAGTAGTTCTGAGGTTGAGTGGTTTTGTGTGTAACTAAGGACAAGTGTCCTTAGTTATCATGCATTATGAAACCTCAAAGTGTGTTTGTTAAGATTGCTATTTTATTTAGTGGGGATGGGACAAGTGTCCCACTTGTCTCATCTCCACTAATTTACGGGTACTCCTCGATTCTAGTTTCCACGATTTCCATGCCATCGGGTCGTTTTACGAAAAACGTTTTTATAAATTATTAATCAACGGCACAAAACGAATCTAATAAAAATTGTCTCATCAAAAACGGAGTTCAAAAACGTAAATACGTAAACCTAGGGATTCCGGTTTAGTCGTAAAGGACGTTAAATTATGCTCGTAAGTCCTAATCTCTTCTCGTAAATTTGTGAGTTTATGAACCAAAACAAATTTAAATTCCAAAATAATATTCAAGAATAAATTTATTTCCTGAAGTATCAGACTGTCACCAAAAACGGTGTATGTAAACGTAAGCACGTAACGTAGAATTCTCCGGTTTAGACGTAGTCGATGCTACTTCAAGACGTAAACCCAAATTTCTTCCCAAAAATGAGTGAGCTCATATTATAACATTAAAATAATGTTTTTAAATAATACTTGAGAATAAAATATCGATCATAAATTGACGGACTGTCACAACGTACCCTTCTAATTTGAGGAGACAATTGATCGATCCAAGCTTTAAAGCACAATATACTTCAAAGATCTTGAATGACCATCGCTCTGATACCAATTGTAGAAACTAGAAGGGGGCGTGGGGGGGGGGGGGGGCTGAATAGTTTCTCTTGATTAAGGTCCTAATTAAAATCCTTTCAATTTGGTTTTTCTCAAAATTACCTTTTACTTGAAAACTAGTTTCATAGTTGTTAGGTTCAATTCTAATGCATTAAAAATATCTGGTGACAATGAAATGCAAAGTAAGAATGAAAACATAAGTAAACAGTAAGGAAAGAAACAACCTAAGGTACGAAACCAAGATTTATAGTGGTTCGACAACGAAGCTCTCTCTTCGTTCCTACTCCACTCCTCGAGTACACCTTACTCGAGATTTCCACTATATCCATAAGCTCCCTTCTTGGCGGAGAAAACCTTACAACATCGCTTACATTATTTTCTGACACTAAGCTAAATGTCGAGACCTAATCTTAGCTAGGACCAATCTACACACGTCGCCTACTTTACCATTTTCCGACACAAGGCTAGATGTCGAATTCTAATCGAAATCTAGAACCAATCTTCGTCGCCCATCTTCTTTTCTGACACAAGGCTAGATGTCGAGTTCTAATCCAAATCTAGAACCAATCTTCAGACTCTTCACTTTCAAGTTTAGTGAGAATTCACAAGACACATACACACACACTTTGTAGTTTAGTGAGAACTAACATACAAGACTTATTACAACTCATTAAGACATATCCAAGTATCCACATGTAACTTGGATCCACAAAATAAAAATCCAAGTATAGACATATATAATGGATTTATAAAAGACTAATCCAAGTATTTACTAATACATTGGATCAACGAAACACTAATCCAAGTATACATAAATACATTTGATCTACACAAGACTCAACTAAACAAAATGAAAAACATGACTAGATCTAAGAAAGCATGATCTTCATTAAGGCTTCATCTTTATCACATCACAAATGTGTGAGTGATCTTCTCTTTGGAAAATTAAAGAAGGGGATCAAAAGGATAATCATAAGTAAACATACTTAACTCATTAAGTGATCATTTACTAATGATTAGGATATAAAAAGAAGAAAAGAAGCAGAAAGAATGTCCAAAAAGGTTCATGGAAACTTAAGATTTGATCCACAATTTATAGGAGACAAAAACCAACAACTCTCTAGCACGATTCTTTAATTTGTATGCGGTTCATTGTCAATAATGAACTGCATAGCTATTTGGGGAACTACATAGAGTAGACTATGTTGTTTTTTATCTTTTAGTGGGGAAATGTTATCTGAGGTAGATTTTACCTTCAAAGGATATTCCTATGGCTTTTGGAATATGTCATATTCAAATTTTTAATTTCCATTTTAATAAAGCAGTTTCTTAAAAATAAAGTTTATTAAAATCTTTTGTCACATTTGTCAAAATGTAAGTTCTAAGGTTAATCACTTTCTATGATCACTAAGAATGATTAAGATATGTTTGTGTAAGACTTTAATGATTATTACCTTGATGATAGTATTTGTTGAATAACTCGTCTTTCTATTTTCTTTGACGATAAATGTCTTTATACCTTGTCGTTATCAAAACTAAGAAAGATTAGTTAACACTAATAATGTTTTTAGGCATTGCTTGCATTAACAGAACCTAATCTTTTTCAACCAATTATAAAACTCCATTAATTTTCATACTAAGACTATAGTTCCACTTCAATTTAATGTACAAATAATTGAAGCACAAAGTACAAGTTTTTAAAGCATGGAATACTAATTAAACCTATTACCTCCAAGGATATGATGAACCTATATAAACCCTTAAACCAAGTACGTAGGATCTTTATAAACCTTAAAAATATCATATAATACCTAGAATAAGTTTTCATGAGTAGATAAACACTAGTTACCCAAAGTACAAAGTCATTAGGCTTGATGACCTAAAAACCCTTATATTAAGCATTTTACTTAGAATCAATACCTAGTATTATAGGACAAGTCTACAAACACTCATAGCAGGTTATAACATTATATTAAGACAATTTACAAGTACCCTAAAGCACATGGTACAACATTTCAATGCATGACTCATAAATTAGGTCAAAATAGGTATTATCACCCATTGGACATGTTTACTTAGAATGACTTAGTAAAACCAATGTAGAGACTTCATGAACACATTGAGGACAATGTAGGACGTATATATTGGGTTTAAATCAGTATATAAATCAAGGATAATGGATTCAACAAGGATTTAAACCTAGATCATTAGAAACCCTAATCCAGCTAGGTTTACTTTCCAATTTCACTTAAAACCTTTGTTAAACTTCAAAACAAAGACCCAAACTTCTTAATTACAATCTATAAACCCTATTTATACCACAATCCATCACTAATCACATTCATAAACCCTTAATTACAAGAATTACAAAGTTACAAGCCCTAGAAATGCATCTCGGTAGGTTTTTCCCTCCAAAAACCCATTTAAACACTTTCCCTCCTAAATTCAAACATAGGCCAGATATTTTAGGATACTTTTAGAAATTTAACAAGTAGGTGCATCACCTACTTGTAGATCAAAATTGATTATTCATATCCTTAAAATTCATGGCTATGTAATGACCATAAACATTATATATTTTGTTCCTAGCTTCCATGAGTCATTACTAGACTTACCTAGCATCCCTTAGTCATGTATCTACTACCCGTACACGTTTCATGGAAAAAATTGGATCCTAAGGGTTGAAACAAGTATAAATAGGGGCGAACTACACCATATGTAAACTTGTACCCCATTTTCTCTTTACCTCCATACCCATTCTGAATTCCAATTCTACAAAAGTTTTAGGACTCTTAGAAGACCATAAACTAGGTCTAAAAGGAAGCCATTTAAGCTCTTGAAGCTTTGGTATCAAGGAGTGTTCTTAAGAAGTCATAATGAGCCATTTTGGAGCTACCTAGGTAATCAGTATGTTAAATAAGCTATGATCTTGTTATAATTATTTTCTAAGACTTTTTATAATGCTTATAAGATGTTAATAAGCTAATTTAATAAGCCTTACTTCATATAATAAGCTAAAATGGAAGTTATAAGCTAAAGGTGTCATAAAACCCTAGTTTTGTAATTTACATGAAACAATGAGATAAAATCCATTTCAAAAGCTATAATTCTGGAAAAGTAATGTTATTATGATTATAAAAGTTTCATAAACTTTTTTTAAGTTCCTAGATCATTTGATACATTTTTGAGGTTGTTATATAATTTTAAACAAGTATAGGGACTAAAACTGTAAGTTTTGAAACAATAAACATTTTGGGCCAAAAGTATCATTTTACTAATGTTAAAACTATAAGGATTAATATTGTTAAGTTTGAGACCTTGAGATTAATATTAGAAGGTTGAAATTGTAAATACCTAAACTATATACTTAAAGGGTTAAAAGTGTAATTAAGCTAAACTTATCATGTTAGTAGGGAGCTTTGTACAAAGATGTTCTATCTCGGTATTACGTTCTGACTGAGTGGTTGGGTTTACGATTTAAAGTGTCCTCGCTCCTCAAACGTTTATAGAATGGATTCTGAGTATGATGGCCCGAACAATGATGCTATAATTACAACAAATTATAAATCAAATAACTCATAAGTAATACTTAAAAGTATTGAACTCAAGATCAAAGACTTGATACTATACAAAATATGCTAATCTAGGTTCATCTGAGACCAAGTTGTGGTTTGTGTGACTAAGCTGTTTATCTGTGAATGAAATATATCTGATGTAGCTCAGACTTTATGTATCCCAGGTGAGTTCGTAGCCTCACTAGGCCCAATTCAAATGATTTGAAAACCTTTGAGGGTATATATGCTAAAACTAGAATACAAGTATTTTTGTATGCTGCCTAATATGATTATTGACACTATGTTTACTAATTCCCATTAAGTCCCTTTTTAATCGTGGACCGCTAATCATTTCTAGAAAATGCGCTCTAATATTATGAATAGTACTATTAACGACTGACATCCACTATCTAGGCAAGTCGCGCTTGCTAGTAGCTGATGGTTTCTACCTAGGCTAAACAGATATACTTGATTTTGCAAAACTCAGGATAGTCCAGCAAACTTCTTGCATATGGGAAATTTGTTGGTTTTTCTGATAATATCTAGTAGCGAGGTCATGAGCTAGTGCAATAAGAATCGATGAATTTAAAATATTGAGCGAGTAACAACGTAGCTTAGGAAAAAGGATATTTTATTCAAAATGATTTTAAACCTATGAATTCACTCAACCATTATGTTGATTTGAACCATATATCTTAGATATTAAAGATAGTTAGCATGGAGCAGCACGAGGATGGCATGAAGAGGCACAATGCTTGAAATTATTATTCTAGATTTTGGGAACCTCATATTGGAAAACTCTGGTTTTGAATAATATATGAAGAAAGTTGAGTTAATCACACCTTTGAGTTATTTTCTATCATTATGACTTGTGTTCTATGAAGTAATACCCCAAATCAATGTTTCGCTTAAGGTAAAATGAGCGTGTTACATGAATAAAGTATTGACTATGGTAGAGCAAATGGCTAACCGGTAAAGAATAATCAAATCAGTTGACGGCTGGTGATTGGCCAAAAAACATGATGCCAATACATATTGGTTTATTACTAACTGTCTTATGCAGGGGAGTAGATACAAGATTTTACAACACAAGTGAAATAAATATCAAGAGCTCCATATCTCTGATATCAATTGTAAAGATCAAGATGTTTCATAAAAGATGTTTCAGAAATATTCAAATATTCAAAAGAACAAAAGATTAAAAGACAAGAGTGAACTCCACATATTTACACATTTCAGAGTTCATTATATCAAAAGAATGAAGTTCTACTTTGGTGTTTAAATGCATTCCTCTGTAAGTATATGTTTGAAGATAACAAGTCCTACCCAGAAGACTATATATGTTAAAGATTGAAGACATGAAGATCAGATCAGTCAAAGACAAAGAAACAAGAAGATAACAAGTGATCATTCTTGTTTAGGGGAGTATTTTTGGGAATTATTTGTTAAGTACCAAGTATAGTTAGACATGTATGTTTGTACGGCTAGTGTTAGCAAGTACTGTTAGTAGTAACACGGTACATGCAAGTACCGTTAGGTTTATGGTTAAGTACTGCTAGTTTGATAAGGACATATATATCTTAGGTAAAGATATGTTATATTTATGATAGGAGTGTGTCATGTGTGATATACGTATCCTAATAGAATATTCTATAGTTCCATGCAAGTATAAAAGGATTATAGAGTCATTGAGTTTATTGTACCTCAACAGTTTACAATTAATAAAGAACCGAATAGTTAGTAGAATCCTTGTTCTTATTAGCTTTGATACGTTAGATTCCACATAACTTATCTTAGTTCAGTAAGATTCTCTCTCGTTCTCTTGTTTGTTTACAAGATATAAGTACAATCCTTAACAAGATCATGATTTATTCATTAGGATCAACAATCTCTCGTTTTTGTTGAAGACAAAACATAAAATTATTTTTTGTTGGTGATTAGAAACAACTTATAAGTTTTTAGAAATATGATTTTATATGTCTCTTCTCCCCTTTTTTGTCGAAATAAAAAGGGAGGTTTAGAAGGAAAAAGAATTTTAGAGATAGATTTAGAAGATTTAGACATAAAGAAGAGAAATCTAGATAGAAAAATTGTATTTACATCGTCTCCCCCTTGGTTCATACTCCCCCTAATTGGAGAACCAGGAGACATGGATGATGAAAATCATGCAAAAGAGAGTTAGAGGATAGGTAGTAGAGAGAATATTATGAATGCAAGAAAGACATATTACAAGATAAGAAACAAAAGAATGCATAAAATATGTAGAAGTAAACAAGTGATGCATTTCATGAATGATCCCCCTTGATTTATGCTCTATATGAAGAGAAAATGGAGAAAAAGAATGCCCGAGAAACCTGTAAAATAAAGTTAGATAGCGGAAAAAGACGAGATAGACATAGCATTGACATAACATTTAGTAATGATAAGATAAGGCATTAGCATACATGTACACAAAAATTAGTTAAGAAAAGATATGTGGGTTCATTCATCTTGCCCAAGTAAAGTTACATTATTTAGCATGTGAGACATTGTAACAAGAATAGAATTACAATATTAAAAATGGAAAAATAAAGAGTAAAACATGACTGTGGGTCACGGACCCTTTTGTGGTTGCGGACCCAAATTTGATAAGGGTCTACGGGGTCTGTGATTCAGTAAGACAGATAGAAACGAGATAGATATTGAGCCCAAAATCCCATGACCAAGGTGCTACTGAGATGGCCTGCGTAGGAGGGATTCAATCTCGTCAAGAACATTATATAATGCAACTCGCATCTCTTGACGGAGGTCCATGACAAGAGAGTAGGTGTATCGACAATGGCCGAATTCATAAGGGAGCTTGTAGTTAGGAAGGTTATGGTGAGTGTTTTAAGTAGGTGGTGGTTGTGGTGGTGGTGTAAAATTACCTGCTGAGTCTCTAACGCATTGTGCCTTTTGGATGTGCCGATTGGCCAAATCACTGAAGGCACGGTGGCGGTTGAGTTCTTGGTGTTGTTTGTCTTGTTGTTGAGGAGGTGGGAGCACACTAGTAGGTGAGGATGGGGATGGTGAGTGTGGGAGAGAGTGTTAGAATGAAGGCGGTTCAATCCAAAGAGAGGAGTCATCCAAGTTCATAAATGATGGAATGGGAGGAGGATTTCCTAATTGAGGTTTTGGAAAAGAAATTTTTGGGGGTAATGGAGTTGAGGTTTGAATTGGTGCTTATGGTGGTGGTGCAAATTCAATGCTGACCAAGTTAGGTTGAGAATGTGGAGGAGAAGTAGGAGGGCGTCGAATATTTCGATAGGTTAAGGTATGATGGTGGTTGGTGATTAGGTAGGGATGGTGGTTGGAGAGTTAGCCTACAGTGGAGAGGTTGTGATGGGATAATTTGTGCGGGAAGAGTAGTGAGGTGATCTAGAGTTCTTATAATATCTCCATGCTCTAAAGATGTTTTATCTTTTATTGGTGACAAGTGTGGGTTTGTGGAAGAGGTTGTTGGTGGTGAAGGTTCGAGAAATCCAAAACAAGAGGGAAATACACTAATTCAATTCGTCATTCTAAGGATGGGGTTCGAAGAAGATTTTGAGCCTTTGGTCATTTTTTAGAAGAGTAATTTCTGACTTTTGTGATGGATAGGAGAATATGAATATTTGTGAGGAAGATGATGTGAAAGAAGGATGTTTAAGTAGGAGATTAGATAACCTAAGAAGTTAATGATGTAGAATGTGATTGGAGGAAGAAGAGATGATGAGTAATGAGAGTTTAATATGTGGTTTTTAGAAGTCAAAAGGGAAGATGAAATGGGCTTTCGAAATTAGGGTAGTTAATGACTATAATGATGAAAGATGCATGAGAACTGGAGGTTCACGGACCCTTTTGGGAAAGGGTCCGTAGGGTTCCGAATAAGAAGACATATAAGTTTAAAAATTAGTTTAGAGGGAGAATTTACGAACCCTTTTGGGTGGTGGACCCTTTTGAAGAAAGGTTCAGTAAGGGTCCGTGAGTTGCTGTAACAGACTGCAAAAGGTGGATGAAAATGAGATTTTTGACCCAGAAAGGGAAATTTGGTAGGAGGAGGTGTTTGAGGGTGATGTTTCACATGTGTATGCTGCAATTAGAACTGTACGGAACAAGAGGATATACCTTTTTGTGTGCAAAGCCAAGACATGCCATTACCGAGCAACTAGCATAAGAACACAAATAAGGTGGTTCCCGATCCTATCAACATGGTCATACAAGTTAGTGTTTAATAAGATAAATAAGAAAACACAAACAAATGTATCACGTAAATTGTTTACAAACACCATTGTTTTGAAAATGGACCATTGTCTATATGTACCCATTCATACTGTTGTCTTACTTTCCTTTCGCTTGTCCATCTTGATTAGAAATCTTCTTATTCACTTGAACATCCCTTTTGTTTGCTTAAACTTCGGTGAGGCATTACAGATTTCGGGTAGTCGGCTAAAGTACTCTAGTGTTGGTAGCCTAGAATCCGGAAGTCCATTATCTTCACTAGCCGAGGAGGGTGAGCTAGTGGGAGGATGAGCTCTCTTTCCTTTTCCCTTAATTTGTGATCCTAAAGTCCTTTGAAGCCTGTGGTCGCTAATAGGAGTCATGACACGGTCAATAATAGTATAGGTGCCTACTCTACCACTAGGACTTGGTGGAATTGGGGATATGTGTTTGAAGAGACGGGTTAATACCATAGGAGAGAATGGTTGTAGCAAGGCTTCGGATATGGGACATCCTATTGGAAATGTAGTAAGCTAGGTTGAAGGGTGTATCATTGTCCAAACTTTAGAGCATATAGCTAAGACATGCATTGACGTTGTCCGTATTTCCCACTAAGCACATAACATTGCAACGCAAGATCCTCTCCCGTTTGACATACTCCTCTTTGAGTTCTTTAGCTTTCATGCCATATGGGTCCTTGTTTATCACCGTCTCTAGTAAAGATTCTAGTTGATTAGGTTCTAGGGTTATAAAGAGTTCTCCTAATGACATCATTGCTAACAAGTCTAGAATTGTACTTATCTTGATCATTTATTAGGATGTTTGTCTTATCAAGGGGTGTTAGAGAGTGAAAATCAGAGTAAAAACAAGTACCATTACAAGGAACTCTAAGGATTTGGGCAAATTGGTTTAAGGTGAAAGATACTCCATGGCCATTTTCTTGAAACTTTAAGACAAGAGTATGGTCTTCATCAAAGATAACATGAACGGACATGTAGAATTCTAGTACAAATTTGGGGCGAATTTGTTCATCTATGTTTAGGAGGAAATCAAAGTTAATCCTAGAAAAGGTTTCACGAATATTTGTGTTGTTGATGAAGGAGGGATCAACAACTCGACCTTCGTGAAAGAAACATTTCTCAAGTTCCTTGCACAAGGTTTGTTATGTGAAAGTTAGGTGTTTAGATTTGTGAAAGGCGGGTATGTAACTAGCGGTTTCCTTGTTATCATAAGTCCAAGCGGAAGGCATGCTTAGACCTAAGGCATAGTTTTTCAAATTAGACACATTTGAGAAGCAACTAGAGATATTCCTAGTGTGTGCCTATATGCAAACAATGTGGAGGTGCGGTTATCTCGACCCAAAATGTTTTTAAAAAGAAAAGTGTCTTATGCATAGTTTTTAGATAACCCAAACGCTCCTTAACTTTCTGTTCCAGAGATTATTTTTGGAGAGAATAGTAAAGAAGTGAAAAGGAAAAGAGAAGAAATTGTAAAAAATCATATTCCAGAGATTTTTTTTGATGAGAGAAGAGATGTGATATGGAAAGTAAATCATGCATAAATTATTTACATAATCTTCTCCCAATATTTTTGATGATTTGGATAGAAGTATATCACGCACGACTTTAAATTATTTTTATAACCAAAATACCTTTAACCTAATATAAACCCTCCGATATATTTTGACCTTTTTTCTATCAAAAATCAATTGTAGCAACCTCATAACCACCTACAGACCACCCATATCATCTTCTTTTACCAGGTAAATTCATATTGTACTTATTTCATGATAACAATCCTCTTAGTTGCTTGTTAATAATAGTTTCTTATGGTTCGTATGCTATTGGATGTTTTAAACAAAAAAATCTATAAAAAACGTTGTATACCTTGGGTAGGTAGTATGCATGGTTGGATAAATTTTCCATGATAACAAATTAATCAATCACAATGGATACGTGGTTTAGCTTTTAGAATGAAAAAAAAGCATATATGTCGTTTGAGAATACGTAGATTAGCAAGTTGTCTGATCAACTATTATATATACTAGTATGATTCATGTAGTAATTCTTAATTTTCGGATCAATATTTATAACCCGACTTTTATTTATCATGTTTATTTTTATATAAAAATAATAATAAATATTGAATTCTCGGTAAATCGACAAGGTTGAGGCTTTAACGTATCCAAAACGTGTCATTTATTATTTATCGACAAAGTTTACGACCGTCATAGGCCGTAAATATCCTCGTTATGACATAGAAATATTTTCTATTGTCGTCATTCAAATTTTTCATTTTACGATCATTCTTCATAACTTATGTTAAACTTTTAGCCGTCTTTCGTTTATAAAACGTGTTAATGTATTTTAAGTCTTAAGCCCTCATTTGTTTATCTAAATTTCAACGTTCTCTGAATATCAAAGTTTTTATTCTATATTGAGCGTTTATTTTTCGTGCTTAACGTGTATCTTTCAAATCGCGTAACTTTTAAAATATCGGACATTAATAATACCCGCTTTTATCGACAAATCCACAAAACAAAACTATTAGCTAACTTTTTCTTCCTTATCCGATTCATATTTCAGGTAAAACAAAACTTTGGTTCCTTTTTTATCTATAATATGGTTATGTTCATATATGCTAGACTCTAATGTGTCATGCATATAATTTTCATTATATAAAATACGTAGTATGGTGTGAAATTGAAAGAAACGTGGCGCGCAAATACTAACGTCGTTGACTAATCTATCAAAATGTTAGAAAGTACTATCCTAAGTAAAATAAATGAATTAATCATGCACCTATATTACTTAATCTTCAAGTATAGTTCCTATTATAAAAACAAAGGAAATCTAGCACATCTCCCATATAAAAAAAAGACATCGAACAACATGTAACACTATGTTACGCTTGGAATTTTTGGAAGGACACGCTCATAATAGTATAAGTATGAAAAAATATGTATAGATTTTAGAAGAGATGTCTAATGAGACATATGTTCGTGGATTGCTTTGGTGATGGTTATTGTGTCGTTTTTGAACGTGCCTCTCACTCGTTAAGATGAGTTCATAGCCTCTCTTTTACCTATTTAGTGTTTTATTAAACCTACGAGGGGGATACGTGCTACTTTTTAAGAATGGACGCATGTGCTTGAACTGTACTCTTATTTGATCCCTTTTAGTCATGAACCGTTAATTACTTGGACCGACTTTACTTGTCGAGTAAACACGAATACTGTGAATAGATCTATTGGGATTGACCTCCCTGTCCGGGTTTAACGGAAAACCGACTGGACACATTGTATTTGAAACTTGAACGGAATAACGGATGTTCATGTTCGGTTTCATGAGCTAAATGCGATAACTAATGCAATCTGACCTTGGAAACTGAATACTTGAATTTCTGTGTTCCACTGCTTCTACTTGCAAACCTATGAATTCACTCAACCATTGTGTTGACGTTTTAGCATGTATTTCTCAGTTACTCAGATTTAAGAGCAGCTGGAGCATGGAGTCGAACGAGATATTTTGCAGATAATAAAATACTGATTACCGTTCGATAATGTGACAACCCTGGTTTTGAGGTTCGTCACATAGTTTTATTTTGTGCTAGTTACGTGTCTTTATGTGCTTATGTGCTTATTGGTGTGTATAGATTGTGCTTTGGATATCGTTTCCGGTACGGGGTACCTTGTGAGTGAAATGATGTGTGATGATTTCATGTTCATGAGTTCACATGGTAGTGACTATGAAGTGAGATGGTGTTATTTAGTGGTTTTACGTATACGTATATGTATTAAAGAAAATCGTATTTTTACGATTTACGATTTAGCATTTAGAGGTCTCGGATGAGGTGTTTAGTCATACGAATATTTTTCGGGATGGTTTTAAGTCATTTAGGACTTAGTTATAAAGTTTATTTCAAAATTTGAGATTTTTTATAAAAGTTTATATTTTACGACTTTTAGGGTAAAACGCGTAAATTTGACTAGTTTTACGGTTTTGAGGTTTTGGAGGCTTTAGGAGCTGAAATAAATTAAGGGAAATTAAGGTAATATTATTAATACAATTATTAATAATAAAAAAGAAAAAAAAACGAATTGTAGGGGGTGTTGGGTCGGTTTGGACGCAAGAAAGAAACAAAAAAAGGGAAAAAAAAGAAAAAGGAAAGTGTAAATGGGCTATGGGTTGGACTTGGGTTCACCCATACCCTATATAATGTATTTATTAAAAAAATCATATTTTTCTCCTGGAGATTCTTAGGTCGACGGTTTAAGGAGAATTTTTAGGGTTCTTCATAATTTTGGAGGTTTCCATTAATCTTAAGGTATAATCTTTAATCCCTTTTTAATTTAATTGTTTTTATGTTTATATAATCATCTTATGATGGATTTAGGTTAGGGTTTAATTTAGAAACAGTAAATTAATGTTATAATAATGAGTTCATAATGATTACATAAGTTAGGGCTTGTAATTAGTGGAATTAGGGTTAATTAAATAGTTTAATTTGATTAAACCCGTTTTTAAAAACTGGCCAGAATTTTGAGTCAATTATTTTGATCATATCGGGAGTTCTATAAACTCTTATTTTACGATCCAAGTATCCCTGAAAAGTAATTGAAGTGGCTTTCCAATGCAAGAAACGAGAACTAAATTGGAGGTCGGGAAGTGGGTCAAAAACAGGTTACAACACTCGGAGGTCAAAACAGTTTTGTAATCAGCCTATTTTCTTTTTAAGTTTTGGGTTGTTTGGGGTACTTAGGGTTGCATTGAGATCTTCTCACGAACATGAGAGATGGTTTATATATTTTAGTAAGTATCTGCACTTGGGCTAAGGTTGTGGTTTAGGGTAAGACCCCTTAATTGTAACAAACTTTTAGTATGTTTAAAAATCAGGAAATCTGGAATGACAAAAGTATATCTTTACATATCGGGGCCTTAACAGTAGTTTTAAGGTTAGGGCAAGTGGGAGGTGTTAGCTAACATATGTAAGGGTATGAATATTCCTTTTACAGAAACCATGGGTATGTTTAAGTGGACGTTTGACTTAAAGTTTGGATACCTAAAATTGGGACTGTTTTGTGTAAAATATGAACGGGATAGTTAGGGAAGGGTAATGGGGTGATTAGACCTTATCAATGAGGTATTTATATGGGAATAGGCTAGATGTACATCATAGGTTGATGAGCCATCTTAGTGATTGGTTCATGTATTGATTGCGTGTTTTTGGTTTGTTAGCTTGTTGCTAGTGCGAGGACTTGTGAAGAAGCAATCAGGTCAGTTTCATAGTCCCATGTTTACTATTGATTTTGACTTCCAGATGGGATGGAAGAGACACTGTGTTGAGTTGCTTATAAATTGATGATGTGAATGTTTTTAAGGTTTGAGATGGACTTATGTGTACATTATGTGATTAACTGCTATGTGATTCTTGTTTGTGTATGATTTGGATTGGGATAGGTACATAGCGTGATCGTCTATGGGACCAATGGATAATGACAAGGTAGCGGCCTTGGGATAGGTACATAGTGTGATCATCTATGGTACCATGGTTTTTGGTAAGGCTGTGGGCCTTGGATTTTGGTTTGGTATGATTGATCTTGAATGTTAGTTGTTAATACATATTTGTAACATATTGTCCATATGTTATTGTGTTGATGGTTGTTATTCACATCTTATAACTGATTTGGCGTTGGAGTCTAAACCTATGACTCTCACCAACTTTATGTTGACGTGTTTTAGTGTCTCTTTCAGGTGTGAATGTGTTTAAGCTTCAGGATAGAAGTGGCTAGACTTGGATGCCTTAGGATTGCATATAGAAGGAGATCCCCGTTCCTTCTTTTACCTTTATGTTTTTTTTATAAGTGATACATGTTGGCACCTATATGTTTGTTTCGTTTATGTTTATTGTTTGTCTTGGGTAAGTGGTAGGACTGTTACCTACTTACCTAGACTCCTGCATTTGATGAGATATTGTCATGACTTTTGTGTCACCATTTTATGACATTTCTTATTTCATATAGTTATCTCTATAGACACGCCATGTTGTGATGATATCCATACGTCGCACCTTATATTCCGCCATGGTGGGATGTGACAGAATGGTATTAGAGATAATGGTTATAGAGAATTAGGTTGCCTAGTCGTGTAGCCTAGTCTATAGCTTAAGGGTCCCTGCATATAGGCGTCATAGGAGTATGTGTGCATTTTATAATAATTGATGTGTTTGGATGTTATTTATTGCGATGTTTTGACTAGTATGAATTGAATCGTAGTATGTTCATACTTAGTCACATGTTATTTTCTTTTCGGGTTTGTGACTAGTGCGGGTTGAACCATAATCGTCCACGCTAGTCACTGTTGTATTTTGCTTAAATTGTACATTATAGTACATAATTTAGTACAAGGTAGTTTCTATCTTTTATCGAGTTATTTTACATACCTGAGGTATGTTATTTTTATTTTGATGTTTAAGTCATGTTCCCTAAGAATCGTGTGGTGGTTCGAGTTACTAGGAGTAGGTGGATAGGAAGGTTTTTAAGCTGTTTCCACTCTTACGGGCGACATGACTTATAACTGATTTTGTTTTCGTTTTGGATTTAGTCTATTCTGTTTTAGCTAGACTATGTATTTTTGTATTCCAAGAGTACTACTATGTTATTTTAATAGATAGAGTTTTGGACTTTATTGTTTATGTGGTTATGAGCTTATGTGAGTAGATGGATTATGTGTTATATGTTTTATTAATTCTTATAAGTGTCATCATAGGAGGGAGTGCATTGGGGAAAGGGTAATTGTATAAGTATGGTGGCCAACATAGTTATACAAGTACCACAACTTCAATGGGTTCTCAAGTATGATTGCATGAAAGAGGGTTAGTACATGCTTGTATATGATGAGATGTAGAATTTGGGTATACGTATAATATATGGGTTTTGTGCCTTGTTGTGGCATGGTGAGATGGTGAGAAGGTGATTACTCGTATGGAAAAAAGAGCGTATAAAGCGATTGATTGACTTGACATGTATGATAACGAGTATGTTTGGGAGATTTGATAGGTATACATATGCGGATGTATATATACTAATAGATGTTATGTTATGATTTACGGTCGTTCAGTAGCTATTATAACTTGAACGTACCTGGTACTCTCTTGAGTTTAAACAATTTATTAGAGCTTGAGTTTGGGGAGTTTCAACGACGTTTTGAATCGTTTGAAGTGTGTCTTGTAGCGTATTCTTTGAGTTTCGTATTTCACGTGTACGTTTTAAAATGGTGTTCTTGGTTTTAAGTCTATTGAAGTAACTTGGGATTTCTTTTGAAATAATGAAATCTTTTGTGTTGGGTCTTACATTTCTTTTGGTCGGTATATCTTGAGAGAAAGGGGGACTTGGAAATCTATTATAGGGTTAGATAGTTGGTTGTATTCGTTAAAATAAGGGTAAGGTGTTGGAGTCGTGTTTGAAACAAGGTGCAACATACGATTTCTTTTTAATCAACACTTATTTATTTCAAATTCTAAAAGACTTTCTTTAAAATAGAGCGAAGTAAAATTTCTTTCTACTTACATAGTTTATATAATTGGGTTTAACCGATTCACGTCATTTATAATTATTAATACGAGGTTAAATTGAGTTTATGAAGGTACACATACAATTATATCTTTCATTTAAAAGGATTGCATTAATCACTAAGTTTATTCTTTAGTTTTAAAACAACTAATATAAAATTGTTTTGGTCGTAACTTGTTCGTTTTTAAAGCTTTTTGGATGATTCAAAAGGCTAAAATTATGTACTCGGAACGTACTTCTCAAGTATTCAGAATGTATAGTCATGGAAGGTCAGTATCTTGGCCGAAATTATTGTACAAGTGTCGGGTTAAAGGTTGAGTTTGAATAGTAGTTTATTTTTATGATTTGGGATGCACGGGATACCTAGTTTTTGAGTTGAGTTTTGAGTTCGTCAAGAGGGTTGTTTGTAGATTGTTTGAGTCACATAGATGTGGAGGTCATAATAATTATAAAAAAAAGATATATATTCTTTTGGAAATGTCGATCTTTTGCACGGTTTAAATAATATGTCGCGGGGCGTAATATGTTTCGTTGTCATGGGTCATTTTGAATTAATACACGTTTTGGGTTTGAGTTTTCTCTTGAGTCTCATGGTTTTTGACTTATTTTAACTGGTGCACGTGAAATGTCGTTAGTTATCCGTTGGTTTGATTTATTGATCGTATCTGATGGATTCAGGATGTAGTTTTGGTTTCGTATTGTTCGGGAGCGTTGAGGTAGTCGTATGAAAGACTTGTTCGCGCCTACATGCTTACGTAGGTGACCATGAGAGAACGGTCGAAATACCCATAGTGGGGAGGAAAGAAGTTCGTAGACGAACTAACGTGGTCATGAGGCCTCTTAGGAGTACCAAGGAGATGAATAGAGATTTGTGGGATACCATCACAAGTAACGTGCCATAGAGAGTGTTGGAAGGGGATATTGTTTATAAGGCATGTATGTTTTCTAAAAAATTACTGAAATTTAGTAGGTTTGCCTATTATTTTGAGGTAGAACCATAAATAGAGCAAGTAGGAGAAGTGAGAAGAGTTGTAGTTAGTGCCTTTCCAAGGAAAATCGTTGATGGAGTGATTTAAAAACAAGAGCTGTTAGAAATTGCAACGGATGCAAGGTAAAAGTTGAGTTGCTTAGTAGTAGATTGGATGTGGAAAGCGGTTGAGTGGTCTAATGAGAGGAAGCATTTTAGAGGCTGAAGAGGTGGATTGGATAATGAGCCGATCTTGGCATTATCTGAAGGACTGGATGAATTCGCGAAGCATGACGATACGTGGAGCAAGGATTTGGATGTGTACGAGAACGACAAGAAAGGCGATTGCTTATACGTTGCAGGAACTGAAGATTTGGAGGAACTGGATAGACTTAGTTAGTGGAGCTGGACTGTTATATCTGCCTAGAATGCTAGAGGCATTTGGTGTACGAGACGTGGAGAATGATCTGTACGGATCATGAACGTCTCCAACACATATTCAATTATCTTGATTGAACTTTTGGCAAAGGTGATGGGTGGAGTTAATTGATTAAAGAAAATTGCAAGGCCAAGTACCATCTGGGAAAGGAAAGCATGGTCGATGAGACATGGAATAAGAAGGATGTGGTGAAACTGAGACGAACTTGAACTATAGGGATGACGTATTAGGGCGGTTTGGATAAAGGATATAGGTTGCACGAGTTAAGTTGTCTAAAGCAGAGAACGCGTCAACATGTATGTTACGTGGCTTGGACAATCATATAGAGAAAAGGGACGTAGACTATACTTCCTACATAGTTAGGAGTAGCTTAGAAAGGGCGATGTAAGGACGAAGTTGGTGGAAGGGATACATAACGCGGTGGAGGAATAAGTATGACGAGAGTTGGGTGATAGTCGATAGACAGACTAATTCATTTCATATTTCAAGAGGAATGAGAAGTCACGTAGTTGAGAAGTTGGAAGGATTGCGTACGGATGTGATGGAATAGAGGGTTCTGCGTAAAAGTTTGCCTAATAGGTATGGAATGTCTTATGAAGGATTATGGCAAGGGAAGAAACGATGGGAAGCATCACATCGTGATGTATGGTAGGACCGAGGAAGGAGAAGGAAGTGTGTATAGAAGCGAAGCATGAATGAAATAGGTCGAGATGGGAACCGATGGTAAAACTTTGGTAGAGCCTAATGAGTAGAATAAAGCACAAAGCAGGCTAATACTGTCGTAGTGTGGAAAAGGAAATGGCACTGACCTATACTGATTATTTGGGAGGCTTAGTGTCGATAATCGAATGGATGAGGAGTTATAGGTGTGATGTGCCATAGGGATGAAGGGCTTGGTCTAACTGAGACAAGATGAAGAAAGGTGAGAAAGAAGTGTATAGGTGCTACTAATGAGCTATCCAAATTTAATGGAAGTAGTTGTAGCATGGGTTTGGATGACAGTTGATAGACTAACTGAGATAACCGTCCTTTTGATGATGTGTATAGATCATAAGTCAATTTGGATTGGAAGAACTAATGGATATGTGAAAGACCGTCATAGGTCACTTTGTAAGGAAATTGGAATTTTTAGTAGTTTGGAGTACGGACTAAAGGGAGTTGATGAACATGATCGGATATGAGTATATCCGACTAACTGGAAAAGGATAGGCAAGTTAGATATTTATACAACCTTAGGAGTCACACTGAGGACATGAGTGATTGACTTAGAGGGAGTTAGGAAACTCATTAGCGATGGCTGAGTTTCTCATATAATGATAGTTATCGTACTAGAAGTCGATAAATGCCATTTGATGCACTATATGAAAGGATAGGTTGAGTTGTCCCCATTGTGGACTAGAATTGGTAAAAGAGGCTACTAATGTGGTAATGGTGTTTGTGGGAAGGATGAGAGCAAAAAGGGATACTATATAGAAAAGGAGGAAGCCACTAGAGTTAGTGACAGAGTTATGTATGAAGTTTCACCCATAGTAACGGGTGGTATGTTTTGGTAAAATGGAAGAGTTGATGTAGAGTTTTGTAGGTCCATTTATGATCTTTGGAAAGATCGGACCAGTAGCTTATGAGCATAGAATTACCTGGGGGAAATTGAGTGGTATACATGATATATTTCATGTATCAAGATTGGTAAATGTTGTTTGGGAATGCATATTTGCATGTCCGGTTACTGGGGATTTGAGCTAATAAGAGTCTTTGTTTTATCAAAGACTCATTTGTGAGATTTATTGACTGTGAGGTCAAGAGTTTGGCAATGAGTTTAATTATTTTTGGTTTGTATATGTGGTATTTTGCAACTTGAATTAAAGTTCACGTGGAAATGAGGGGAGTTCATTTAGAACAAGTATCCTCGTGTGATTTGTTGTTTGTGTGTTGATCCTAAGGAGTAAATCTTGGGACGAGATTTCTATTAGGAGGGAGTGATGTGACAACCCTGGTTTTGAGGTTCGTCACTTAGTTTTATTTTGTGCTAGTTACGTGTCTTTATGTGTTTATGTGCTTATTGGTGTGTATAGATTGTGGTTTGGATATCGCTTCCGGTACGGGGTACCTTATGAGTGAAACGATGTGTGATGATTTCATGTTCATGAGTTCACATGGTAGTGACTATGAAGTGAGATGGTGTTATTTAGTGGTTTTACGTATACGTATATGTATTATAGAAAATCGTATTTTTACGATTTACGGTTTAGCATTTAGAGGTCTCGGATGAGGTGTTTAGTCATATGAATATTTTTCGGGATTGTTTTAAGTCATGTATGACTAAATTATAAAGTTTACTTCAAAATTTGAGATTTTTTATAAAAGTGTATATTTTACGACTTCTACGGTAAAACGCGTAAATTTGACTAGTTTTACGGTTTTGAGGTTTTGGAGGCTTTAGGAGCTGAAATAAATTAAGGTAATATTATTAATACAATTATTAATAATAAAAAATAAAAAAAAAGAATTATAGGGGGTGTTGGGTCGGTTTGGACGCAAGAAAGAAAGAAAAAAAGGGGAAAAAGAGAAAAAGGAAAGTGTAAATGGGCTATGGGTTGGACTTGGGTTCACCCATACTCTATATAATGTATTTATTAAAAACAAAAATCATATTTTTCTCCTGGAGATTCTTAGGTCGACGGTTTAAGGAGAATTTTTAGGGTTCTTCATAATTTTGGGGGTTTCCATTAATCTTAAGGTATAATCTTTAATCCCTTTTTAATTTAATTGTTTTTATATTTATATAATCATCTTATGATGGATTTAGGTTAGGGTTTAATTTAGAAACAGTAAATTAATGTTATAATAATGAGTTCATAATGATTACATAAGTTAGGGCTTGTAATTAGTGGAATTAGGGTTAATTAATTAGTTTAATTTGATTAAACCCGTTTTTAAAAACTGGGCAGAATTTTGAGTCAATTGTTTTGATCATATCGGGAGTTCTATAAACTCTTATTTTAGGATCCAAGTATCCTTGAAAAGGTAATTGAAGTGGCTTTCCAATTCAAGAAACGAGAACTAAATTGGAGGTAGGGAAGTGGGTCAAAAACAGGTTACAACAGTCGGAGGTCAAAACAGTTTTGTAATCAGCCTGTTTTCTTTTTAAGTTTTGGGTTGTTTGGGGTACTTAGGTTTGCATTGGGATCTTCTCACGAACATGAGAGATGGTTTATATATTATAGTAAGTATCTGCACTTGGGCTAAGGTTGTGGTTTAGGGTAAGACCCCTTAATTGTAACAAACTTTTAGTATGTTTAAAATCATGAAATCTGGAATGACAAAAGTATATATATATTGGGACTGTTTTGTGTGAAATATGAACAGGATAGTTATTAAAATTAACCAAGTTAAGGACTTGTTAGGGAAGGGTAATGGGGTGATTAGAGCTTATCAATGAGGTATGTATATGGGAATAGGCTAGATGTCCATCATAGGTTGATGAGCCATCTTAGTGATTGGTTCATGTATTGATTGCGTATTTTTGGTTTGGTAGCTTGTTGCTAGTGCGAGGACTTGTGAAGAAGCAATTAGGTGAGTTTCATAGTCCCATGTTTACTATTTATTTTGACTTCTAGATGGGATGGAAGAGACACTGTGTTGAGTTATTTATAAATTGATGTTGTGAATGTTTTTAAGGTTTGAGATGGAGTTGTGTGTACATTATGTGATTAACTACTATGTGATTCTTGTTTTTGTATGATTTGGTTTGGGATAGGTACATAGCGTGATCGTCTATGGGACCAATGGATAATGACAAGCTAGTGGCCTTGGGATAGTTACATAGTGTGATCATCTATGGTACCATGGTTTTGGTAAGGCTGTGGGCCTTGGATTTTGGTTTGGTATGATTGATCTTGAATGTTAGTTGTTAATACATATTTGTAACACATTGTCCATATGTTATTGTGTTGATGGTTGTTATTCACAACTTATAACTGATTTGGCGTTGGAGTCTAAACCTATGACTCTCACCAACTTTATGTTGACGTGTTTTAGTGTTTCTTTCAGGTGTGAATGTGTTTAAGCTTGAGGATAGATGTGGCTAGACTTGGATGCCTTAGGATTGCATATAGAAGGAGATCCCCGTTCCTTCTTAGTTTACCTTTATGTTTTTTTTATAAGTGATACATGTTGGCACCTATATGTTTGTTTGGTTTATGTTTATTGTTTGTCTTGGGTAAGTGGTAGGAATGTTACCTACTTACCTAGACTCCTGCATTTGATGAGATATTTTCGTGACTTTTGTGTCACCATTTTATGACATTTCTTATTTCATATAGTTATCTCTATAGACACGCCATGTTGTGATGATATCCATACGTCGCGCCCCATATTCCGCCATGGTGGGGTGTTACAGATAACCTTTTTGAAACTGTTTATTATTACATTATTGTTGGGACATGTTTACTCGTTTGTAAACTCTGATGTTTTATTAACCGAATGGATTAAACTTTTAAAACATCTCTTTTTGAGTCGTTCTCTTTTTACATATGCTTGTGATTATAAAGTGGCACCCAAAAGTGGTATTCCACTGCGTTGTTGTAAAATTTGGGGTGCTAAATATTGGTATTAGAGCACTTGTTATAGAGAACTGGGTCATTTTTATGAAACCTAGACTATAACAGCTCTTTTGATAAAACAATTTTATTGCCTTGAAGATCATCCATGTGCTCATGATACCCGAAAGCTTGTAAATATATATATATATATATATATATATATATATATATATATATATATATATATATATATATATATATATATATATATATATATATATATATATATATATATATATAATATATGGGGCTAAGTTTGACATGGAAAATGGTTAGGTGCCATGTCATATGCCTACATGGCGTTTTGAAGGGATTCTATTGGTTTAATGATAAATATGGAATGTTAGGCTTAATATTCGGGCATATTCGGGCTTAATATTCGGTCATTATGCTTAATGTTCGGATGAGACATCTAAATATTCGAAGATATATTGATAATTCTAATTCTGATTTTATTATATTGCTTAATGTTCGGATGAGACATCTAAATATTCAAAAATATATGTATATTAATAATTCTAATTCAAAATTTACTACGCAATATCTTATTCTAAAATAGTTGTAGATACTTATTTACGTTTAAAAAATAAACTACGATTGGCTGCCAATGTTCGGATGATGATATCAATTCATATCTATAGTAAAAATCCGTTACTTGAAGGTTACGTATTAAATATTTACCATAGATAATTATCAAATCCTATATTTTTACCATAGATAATTATCAAATCCCTTACTATCCTGTGTATATGAACCATCCCACCGTGATCCCACAAACCATAATATACAGACCTCTTTACCCGTTGTTTTCAACAACCAAATACAGCAAACAAAAACATCTTTCAACAAATCTCTTTACACAAAAAGAACCATGAAATAGTAGATATCAAACTCGAAAAAACACCAAGATGGGTTACCAAAACCAACCTACAACAGCATCTATCAATTCCACAAAACATAATTCAACAGTACGCACTCGCGTATCTAACACAATTTCTGAACCTGAAGGTTTGATTTCTGTATCATCTGGGATCAGTAACGGATCAAAGAGTGTATGTGATCCTCAAGAAACCTCTGGATTTAACACTGGAGTTGGTGGTGGTAGGATACATAGTGGGCGTTCCAAGGGTGTCCCCTTGCATCAACCTGATGGTTTTTTTTAAATAATTTAGCTACAGTTTTGTTTTTTTGAATCTATGTTATTTTCTGATGAGCATAAAAGTGTCTTAACCACATCATACAAAATAAGAATTATGTGTCAAAAACATTTAAAATTACCTGAAATCATAGGCAATAAGCTGCTATTCTAGCACATAATGTTTAGCGACTTGGATGTGGTTAATCTGTTCGACCACAAATGAACCATTACCATAAACATCAGTTAAAAATGCCACCTGTAACCATACGAAATTGCAATGTTTTAATGCTACATATATAAAATCTGAATCTTACCCAGCAAGGAGATGAAAAGCACATTCCGACATTCATCCGTAGGGTCGAAAGGGTTGAATTGTGATCTGTCAAAATAAAATAGTTAGATTTTAAGTATTGTGTTGTATAGTTTGTTTCACATCATACAAAATAAGAATTATGTGGCAAAAACATTCAAAATTACATAAGTATTGTGTTGTACAGTTATGATCATATGATTGCTTTTATATTTTTTTATTTTATGCTACAGGTTTGGGTACCCACAATTACAAAAAGAATGTAGGTGGTACAAGTTCTAGAGCTGGTTTTGTTAAAGGAAGTTCAAAGTCTTTTAGCTCATCTCGTGAACTTGGAGGTTAGTTAAATAAACAAACATTTGTTTTTTCTTGATTGTTTTTATATATTTTCTTTTTTTGTTGACAGTGAATGAGAATGAGAAAAAAATAACACCTATAAGCGAATTTGATCCTATGTTAGATTGCTTATCTGTTAAAGGCCGCTGTATATCTATATAGCAGTCGCATAGGTTGAATGCTGCTCATGATCCTTACAGTCTCGATCTTGTGTTGCAAGATGCTGATGTATGTTCAATTCCTTTTTATTTTTATATGTAATTAGACTTAAATAAAAATTGTGTTGACTTTGTGTTTTTAATTGTAGAACACAAGAATACAAGTTTATATAAAAAAGGAATTTATATTTAGGTTTCAGTCGTTATTTGAGATAGGCCAATGTTACATACTTTCTAATTTTGGAATTGCTGAGAATGGTGGAAGGCTTCCATTGTTACCACATAGGTACAAGATTAGCTTTTACAGGAATACTACTGTTACACGAGTTGATGCTTTTGACAACAACACCAATGGTTTTGTTTTTGAGCCGTTTAACCATTTGTTGGATACTGTGGATCATCAATACTATGAAAATGATGCTGTTGGTAATTTTCCTAATTCTCTCTAAATTATATTTTATTTAATATATATGAATAAATTATATTAAATTAGTATGGTTTTTTCTTTGAACACTTTTATATTTTAAACAGATGTAATTGGTTCGGTAGTTGGAATTAGTGATATCGTTCCTGTCATGTCTGCCGCTGGTAAAAAGGTTCGGAGGACAGTAGTTATAGAGGATGTTGAGTAAGTATATTTGTCATTATACATATAGATTTTTTAATTTTTTGATAAATTTTAATTTTTAATAATTTATTTGTTTATGTTATAGTGGTGATCGTATTGACTTGACATTCTGGGATAACTGGGCAACCATGTGGGATCAATATGCAAAGAAGCTTGAAAGCATAGAACAATTGGTTATTATTCTTCAATTAGGAAAAGTTAAATACTGGAATGGTAAGTGCATCAAAAAGAAAATTGTATTTCATTTATGTATTGTTATTTTTTTAATGTTTTTTTTCCTTAAATCAGGAGTAACCGCAATTCACAATGCCCTCTTTGGTCAAAGATTTTCACAAACCCTAAGTTGCCTGAAATTGTTGATTTCAAAAAAAGGTAAATACATGTTTATTATTTTTTTTTAATTTATCAAAGTTTTGTAACAGGTTCCCTTTTTAATTTAGGGTTCTAGAACGTGAAGATTACGATGGAAATCAATTAAAAATTGAGTTGTTAGCTCCTGAAGTGAAGATCGTTACTATTGCTGATTTTTTCCATGGTGCCATAACACGAATGGTTGGATCTATCCGTGATAGTCACCCGGTATGTTATTGAATCAAATATGTTTCTATTTTATTTTTAAAAATATACATTATTTAACTAATTTGCATTTAATATCATAGGATTCACACTGTATAGTGTAAGGAAAAATTGTCAGAATCCATAAGGAGCACGGGTGGGTGTACACAGGTTGCAAAACATGTAATAAAAAGGTTTTTATACTTACTCACCAAAATCGGCCACCTGTTTATATTTGTGAAGATCATGGGAATGTACAAGCAGCATCTAGGTAAAATTATTTACTGTATGAATTGGTTTTTGGTTTTTTAATGGAATTATTTTTTAAATTTTTTTTTCTCCAAATATTAGGTTTAAAGTCATCGTAAGAGTGGTGGATGAATCTGGTTCAGCACCATTGTTGTTTTTCAACACCAACTTTGTTAGTCTTTCTGGCCATAGTGCTTGGGAACTGATGGAGAAACATGGTATGGACAAAGATGATTATTGGCCCGAAGAATTGAATGACATAATTGGAAAAGAATACCTTTTTAAAATTTATTATTTTGAGTGGAATGTGAGGAAGAATGATCACACTTATCGATGTGATGCTTTTTCTAAAGATGTTGAACTAATCAACCACTTCAAAAGATCTTTTCTGGGATATGATTCTGATGATGAGGTAAATTTTAAATACGGGGATGTCATTTTAATAGAAATAATATTTTAGTTTAACTATGTTTTTTTTGATTTTTTAGGACGAGGAACGAGTATCAACAGGCAATATGCAAGAACAAGAACAAATTGATGAGGTCACTATGCAGGAGACACATTTAAAACGTCGTTTTAATACAGTTACTCATTCAAAAGAAGATGACACGTCAAGCATTGGTGAAGATACAAGTGTTAAGAAAGCAAAAATTGTCGAAGATGATGAAGTTGAAAGTGATAATCAAGAAGAGAATAACTAAAAGATCCAATAATTGGTTGCAATGAAGTTTGAAGCATTTATCTTAATTTTAATGATACAATTTCAAGTTTTTATGTTTTTTCTTTCTTAGACATAATACTTTATACATGAAGAATGTTGGTTTTATTTGTTTCTTTTCATACACTTTGTTTCATTTTATAATAATTTTTTGGATTATTGATTGGTTTCATTCTCCAATTTTCGTACTTATTTTTTTTAAATTTATACTATTTTTTAATATTTATGAATATATGTTATTTTTCCGGATTATTGTTGGTTGCTCTGGGTTTCTAAAGTTTATATCATTGGTTCTGAGTTCAGGTACCTTGGAGGCTCTACAACCTACATATTATGTGATTTCTAGGATAAAATTGGTTTTGGGAACCGGATTAGTTTTATGTAGGTTTATATAGGCCTGTTATGCATCATATATACATATATATAGAATGTTTTATTTTGTTTGTTTGTATCACATTAAGATGTCATATAAAAGTTCTAAGATGACATTGGTTTTCATTTTATCTTTCTTAGCAGATATATTTCTAGAACTTTACTTTACAACTAACTCTGACAAATTGAGTTTGCTAGAAGAACATAAGATAAATCTGTGTATACCTCTGGTCTAATCCTCCCGCTTTATGAATGTGATTAAATGGATCCGTAGAGCATCCCCTCAAAAACAACATCAACGACGACACCCATGACAGCTCCTCGGAAGGACAACACAGCAAAAACAACCATATGTACACGAATAAGAAACTGACAAAAAAACTTAAAACTGGGCAAGCTCTGTATTAATATAATTTTACAAGTATATACCTCTGGTCTAATGCTCTCGTCTTGTGAATGTGATTGAATAGAGCCGTAGAACATCCCTCTCTAAAAAACATACACAACGACACCTATGAAGCTCCTTGAAAGGCCAAGTATATAAAAAACAACCATAGAAAACATGCACACATAAGCAAATTACAAATTTTTTGAGTACTATGCAAGTTGTGTATTAATCTGTTTTCTTCATACCTCTGGTCTAGTGCTTCACCCTTGCGAATCTAATTGAATTTATCCGCAAAACATCTACGACGACACCGATGACATCTCCTCGGAAACCCAATAATAGTGATATAAAAATTCTGCAAAATTAAAGGTTAAAACGATTATTTGCCTTTGTTCTGCTAATGCATTATTTGGCTTTTTTTCAATAAAATGGTATTTAAATGACCTCATTAAGTTTGTTGAAATTGGTGTATTCATTTGTTCGTTTTTTCTGTTTTGAAGTGAGGCATTCAAGAAACCACTCCCTTCATTTATAAATATATAACCTTACAGAACCAGTTCCAGGAAGAGAACTCTATTAAACATTAACAGAATCATTGAAATAAATTTTTACTTTATTAAACATTATTCAAGATTAAAGAAGTTAAAATTTTTTGTTAATGCTGACGGGTTGGATGTGAAATCAAAGATAGAGTGAAGTTTTAAAAGTATTGAAATCCATTACTTATCTTAACAGAAAGAATGTAGTCACGCGAGAAGAATTTGTCAAAAAATTTTGCAGATAATAATGGGGATGAGACCATGCTCTTCTCAAGCTTGCACTCAATGATGTGCTAATATCATTATTTCCTAATACTTGTAAAGTAAAGCAGCTTCTTTTTAGATTATAAAGCATAAAGTGTAATGTATATGTTCAGCTCAATTCTTTAAAACTGAGAGAGAACTTGGTGATCAGACAAAGAACTTGGTTACACAATTATCATCTTCCTATGTCAACCGGGTTGGGCATGGCTATATCCTATACTAATATGTGTGTTTGTTATTTTCAGAATTTTTCAGAATCAGTAAACCAAGAATTTGGTAATATACATATCCAAACAAAGCTTTGTGTTATTGTTTGTGCCTGAAGTTTTGATAAGTTGATTCTCACCTGTTCATTCCGTGTATGGGGCGTAGATATTGCCATATGTTGACATGCCACATATTAGTTTCCAGAAAACCCCATTATCAATATTCCATTCTTTTTAGTTTTCTATAAAGGTATGATTATTTATTCCTCAATATCAATATGCATTAACATTAAAACAAAAAGTCTATCATTCGTAAAGCTGGCTACGCTAATATTCCTACATCGTGTCTGCTAAAACAGCCACCAAAATATCAAAAACCTTGAAAAACTGGGTTTAAACAAAAAACGTTTAGGTTCAACCAAATCATCCACAAAACTGACGCTTTATAAAACTATGATTTATGTCATTTTATGAATACTATGATTTATGTCATTTTATGAATACCTGATGCTATTTAAACCTTTGAATCTATGCAAAGATCGTCATGTCTGCTTAATTTTTATTTTTAATAATATTTTGTTGTTTTAATCAAAATTGTAATTTGTTGGATCCTTAATTAAAAATAAGAGCTTAATATATTTTAAATCTAAAAATCTTATTAATTTGGTAATAATTATTTTTAAATATATAATTAATGCTAAAAATCTCATAAACTTCTTGAATTATAATAAATATCTTTGAATATATATAAAATCAATCAAACTGTAGACAAATCTTTTTATTTACTATTAGATATATACAATAAATACTTAAAAGATAATTATTGCTTAAGAAAATATTTATTAAACAAATAATTATCAAAATCTTCTATTATTAGAATAAATACATACCCTAAAGAACATTGAGAACCATATTTTTCATACTTAAATCTCAAAAAACGTACAATAATGAATAGAATTCCAGAAGAAAAAACCACAAATTCGTATCAATAATTCATCAACCAACAGATTCCACAAAAACATGTTAAGGAAAGCTAACATGAATTCCCAACAACCAACAAGATCTGGAATTACCAATAATCATGTATGTTTTGTTTATAGTTGTTTTTAATATGTTTTGTGTTTAAAATATATATGTTTAATAATGCTAATTATTCTGTAAACACTTTTACAGGTTAAAAAAGATGAATACAAGTCAAAAGAAACAACTTATGAATCGATGAAAGATGTAACAACCATTGATTTAAGTGATGATGAGCAGGTATTCCTAAACTACATGTATTTATATTATTTGTTTATGCAATTTTCTTTTTCCTGTTGATTATAATTTTTAAAATTATAACAGGATGTACCCATTCCTCAAAAACATAGAAGACTTCTAAAAAATGGTGGTACTGTCAACGACAATTAAAACAACCAGGTATTTCTCTAAATTAAATTATATTATGTTTGATTATATTTTTTTAATAGATCTAATATTTAACAGTATTACTTATTTTGATTAGGTTATTAAAGAAGAACATGGTTATCAGCAAACTACAACTGAAAGAGATCAAGTCTTAGAAGTTATAGACATATCAGCGGACGAGATGGTAATAGTTTTACTAAATATTGATTGTATTATTCTAATATCGTACTGTTAATACTTTTGTTCTAACCTGCAATTAACAATATTTAGGATGACTCCCCTGCGAGGAATTATAACATCTATAACAATATGTTTAACATCGACAATCTTAAGAAGATCAAAGACTTTGAATTACCTTCTTCTCAAGAAAGTAAGATATTACGATTGAGTAACAACAAAGAACATGACAACAAAACTCACAAGATTATTGATTTGGTAAATTTTTTCCTTTTCTTCTAATTAACCACTGTGTTATGTATAAATTAATACTTATAAATATTTAACATGTCTAAATCATTAAATTCCTTTATGGTTGTAGGACTCTGATGAAGACATTCCAATACGATTTAGTCGTTCAAAAAAGAAGAATATGTCTTCGAGTTTTAAACTACAAACTTACAATCTAAAAGACGAGCCAACATATGATGAAAGCTTTGGAAATACTCATTCAAATATGAAGTATCCAGATTTATTTGATGATGAATCCACTCATGTAGATAATGCTAATCCAAATCATGATATTGTTAATTTGGTATATTATTGTTAATTTTTTAAAAATTAATCAATATTAGTATAAGAATACTTTTAACTATAAATCTATTTATATTTGCCGGATTCCGATGATGAAATAGGACAAAATTTGGATGATTATGCTGACAAAGATTTACATGGTACCAATGCCAATGAGAAGTTTATTAAAAATGATTATACTGATGATGAAATAGGCGAAGATCTTTATGACTCCGACATGTACAGCGTCAGGTCTGTATCTGATGGAGATGATGATGACAACTTTATCAATGATGATTCTATAGACTATGAAACAGATGATGACAACACAGATGATGACTTTTGAAGATGAAAACCTTTTAAAATAACTTTATTATTTATTTAATAATGTTTATGTCCACTATCATTCGATAATGTTTGTTGATTTTTCTTTGTTAGACATAATACTTAATGCATGAAGAATGTCCGATTTGTTTGTTTGTTTTGTTTTATATATTTTAGTTTTATTTTATAATAAGTTTTTGGATTATTTATGGGTTCCATTCTGCAATTTGCATACTTTGTGTTTTTTTTAAATTATGCTCTTTTTTGTATTTATGAATATATACATACTAAAATGTAAGACATTTTTTAAATGCATAAAAATATCTACATCATTTGGTTTAAAATTTTATTTATATTGAACATAAAACTGGACAAAAGGTACCCATCCACTTCGACTGATCCCTTTTTGACATGTTAAATGACTCGCTCATTCTACCACCCATGTTGTGCCGCCTATTCGTGTTAAATTATGCAAAAATTGCAAACCACAACTACCATAAAATTAAAATACCTATTACTTATGTAGTAAGTTAAATCTAAGAAATATTTACTGGTGGTTGTGTTGAAAAGTGGTTGAAGATTTATAACTCAATTCCATTTGGCGAATATATGCGATCTTTACTTATCATAAGGCACTCATTTCGACCTGCAATATAACAACATAGTTTCATAAACTAAAAAATCCTCAAGAGCTAACTTTTTGGTCAATGTAATCTGCTATAAGAAGTAATGTAAAACATACCGGATAATATAAGCAACAACTATAAATTTAACTAAACATTTAAAATACGTGAGGTTAAATAAACACTTACAGGACTGCAATAATTCATTTTTGGAAAGAAGTTGCTGAAGTCAATGAACTCATTCTTGTAGGCTAATGTGGACAGGCCCTTCCTTGCAATCTACTTGCTGCAATATTAAAGGATAACTTTGATTAATATTTAATTAAATTTGTAATTTATTTACTTAACATATTATAATTTAAAGGAAATATACAGTATAATAATAATAGTAATCATACAGGCTAACTTATAATTTCTTTAGATTTTATCACAAAAATTAAAATAAATGTTTATAACAGCTTAAATTATAAAGTTAAATATATATTCAAATATAAAAACATACGTTTTAGATATCATTGTTAAGAAAAAAAAATCAAAACACAAAGAAAAAAAAACCTTATATACAGTCTCATCAGATGTTAGAATTAACAGGTAAGTCTCTCCAGGAAGGTAAAACAAATTCTATAAAACATCACCTAATAGATTTAACCTCATTTTTTTTAATATTCAATCATATTAATATATGTTTTTTTGGCTAAATTTTTTAAATTTAACAGGTAATTTACCTAAATATCAAACCAAGAGGAAAGCATATGCAGATCCATGTGACATGTTATCAAATATCACAACATTAGACAATACCAAAGGTTTGTTTGTAAAATAACTTTAAACATATTCTACTAATTAATGTTGCTGTATTTTCCAATATTATTACTAACAAATGTGTATTTGTAATGCGAACTTCTGTCAAATGGTATCAAATACAACACTATTAGTTGACATGTCAATGAGAAGGATTGGCAGACCACCTAAAAGATCATCAGTTACAAAAGGTTTGTGTTAAAACAAATCCAAACTCATAAAATAAATTCTTTTTAATTAATATGCATGCGTATTTGATATTATATTAATATTTGATTCTATTGTTTTTGCTCTAATCAAAATAACAAACCATTCATCCTAATTTAAATACTTGCATGACTCTAAACAGATATTACTCCACCATTGACAATACAAAAGCCTAAAATACCAGCTAAACGTCAAACAATGACAGAAGGTTAGTTTACAACCTAATTACATACATATATTTATTTTATACTAATACATAATGTTCTGTCCGTACTTAATAATAAATTATATACCATGTCACCAGATATTGATTTCACGATAAGGAAACCTGGAAGAAAAAGAGCTCAAACACCAATACTTGGTGAAGGTTTGTTATCAAGCAAAGTTTTATATCATATACATATTGAGTTAAAATAAATAATATGCAAATAATCTTACAACACAATATCTGTTTTTGTCAGCTATGCGTAAGGAAATACTAAATACAAAAAAACCTAAAGTAGCAATTACAAGACCAGTTGAAACAATAAAAAAACCAAGGGGCCGACCACGGATTGTAGATATTCCAACAATTAATGGAATTACACAAACAAACCACTTGAATGCGAGGCAACATCTCCGTAAAGTTGGAAAAAGAGCTCACAATAACGAAAACAATTGTATCTCAAAAGGTAATCAATTTGATTTCTGGTCTAACTTCTATTCATAATAATATTATGTTAAAAAATTTAATAATTTTTCAATTACCAGATTACATTGATCATGGAGATCCAACATTTCCATGTGAATCATGTGGTGCATTGCTATGGCACGCTGAAACACTAAGAAGAGCAACCGACGCCTCAGACGAGTCATACTCAATTTGTTGTGGCAGAGGAAAGGTAAAGCTAGGAAATGAAGCACTTCAACCGCCTAAATTGTTGAAAGATCTTATAACAAAAAAACACAAGAACAGCACTTCGTTCATAGAGAATATAAGACGTTATAATTCAATGTTTGCCTTTACTTCCTTGGGTGCTCAAGTAGACGATACTGTTAACTATGGAACCGCGCCATTTTGCTACCGCATTCACGGTGAGAACTACCACAACGTAGGTTCGTTGTTGCCTGAAACCGGGAAAACCCCAAAGTTTGCCCAGCTATATATCTACGATACAGAAAATGAAATTCAAAACCGGATCAAATCTGTCAGGTTTAATTATTATTTATATTGTTTTATATATTTTAAAATTAATTTACATAATATGTATTTGTATAAAGATGAATTGATTTTTTTTACTGTTTAAATATAAACAGCAAAGAATCATATACGACCTCAAAAGACAAGAAATTGGACTACAAGCTTACTACTGAGATTCGAGACATGCTTGATGTAATAAATCCTTTGGTTAAAGATTTTCGCATGGCTGGTGAGAGTATTAAATCAACATCTCATGAAACAATCAAGCTCAAACTTATTGGCACAAGGACTCGAGATGGAAGAAAACACAATCTACCTACTGCATCCGAGGTAGCAGCTTTAATTGTAGGTGATTTTGAAACCACCAAACATAAAAGGGATGTTATTTTACTAAAACAAGAGTGATGTCTTAAGAGAATAAGTGAATTGCATCCCTCATATCTTGCACTCCAATATCCTTTGCTTTTCCCATACGCTGAGGATGGATATCGAACAAATATATTTCATAAAGGCGTAACGGACTACAATGAAAAAAACAAAGGAACACGTGTTACTATGCGACAATGGTTTGCATACCGCGTCCAAGAAAGAGACAACCAATTCTCAATGATGCAAAACGGAAGAAGATTGTTCCAACAATTGTTGGTGGACGGGTACACAATGGTTGAGGCAGAAAGAATGAAATTCAATAGGAAGCAACAAAAGGATCTTAGAAGCGAAACATATTCAAAATTGGCAAAATTAGCGGAGGATCCAAATTTAGGAGTCATATTACATGGTAAAAAGGTTGTTTTGGGATCAGGATTCAAGGTACATGATGCAAAACTATTTGGATGCAATGACAATTTGCAAATTCTATGGTTATCCAAAATTATTTATAACCTTTACATGCAACCCAAATTGGCCTGAAATTTCACGATTTGTTACTAAGAGAAATTTAAATTCAGAAGACCTACCCGATGTTATATCAAAAGTGTTTAAAATAAAGCTTGATAGCCTTATAAAGGATTTAAAGGACAGACATACATTTGGACATGTCAAAGGAGGTATTTTTCCTACTCATCTTATTATATTTTTGAATTATTATTCATAACACAATTAACCGATAACTAACTCAATTATATAATACAAAACTGGAAGTTGTTTACACAATTGAGTTTCAAAAAAGAGGTCTTCCTCATTGTCTGTGACAATCCGTCAATTTAGGGTTGATATTTTATTCACAAGTATTAATTAAAAACATTATTTTAATGTTACATTATGAACTCACTTATTTTTGGGAAGAAATTTGGATTTATGTCTTGAAGCAGCATCGACTATGTCTAAATCAGAGGATTCTACTTTACGTGCTTACGTTTACATACACCATTTTGGTGACAGTCCGACATTTCAGGAAATATATTTATCCGTGAATATTATTTTGGGATTTTAATTTTTAGTTGGTTCATAAACTCACAACTTTACGAGAAGAGATTAGGACTTACGATTTTAATTTAACGTCCTTTACGACTAAATCGGAAACCTTAGGATTACGTATTTACGTTTTTGAACTCCGTTTTTGAGGTGACAATTTTTATTAGATTCGTTTTGTGTCGTTGATTCATAATTTATAAAAACGTTTTTCGTAAAACGACTCGAGGGCACGCAAATCGAGGAAACTAGAATCGAGGAATACCCGTAAATTAGCGGGATGGGACAAAACAATTTTATCCCACCCCACTACTAAGGGACGGCCAAAACTTGACACCACACAAGTGATGTGTCAAAGTTTAAGCAACTAGCTTACACATGTAAGCCTAAGCTTAACATGTAAGCTACAACTCTCCCACCAAACATCAAAACCACTCAAACATACCATTTGCTTCCATTTCCATCCATGCAAAAACTCACAACTCTATCCTCCCTCTCTCTAAAATTCGTCCACCACCACCTATAAACACCCTCATTTGATCACTTTTAACCATGAAATCATGTGTTATTCACACATATGATGAAGCCCTTTTGAAGCTCTATAGATTGGTGGTGATTTTAACATCTAAAAAGGAGTTTTCAAAGGAGTCAAGGGCTGATTATCATCAAGGTGTTCATGTAGATGGGTGGTCTTGAAGATGGTCTTGGTTTATCACAAGTTTCTCCATCAAAATCCATGTCTTAATCACAACCTACATCATGTTGGTAGTTTAAAGATTGTTCTTCCCATCCTCTTGTTATTTTGATTATGTAATCATGTATTTTCTTTCTTATTGTATATGTATATGATGAATATATGATGATAAAAATATTATGTGGGGATTTGGTGTTGATAAACATGGGTAAAAAGATGAAAAACTATATGTAAAAGTGGTTATCTTTCTTAATTTAGTAGGCTGTATAAAAACAGTAAATAACCATATGATAAACTGATAAAATGGTATAGATGAATTGATATACAGTGAGTATTGAGACTTCTACACATGTGAGAGTTTGTCATACAATGGAATCATAAAAATGAGTGAGATATGATCAAAACAAGTTTAGAGTGCAAATCTGAGTACACTGTTTTTGACGAATTTTATAAAATACTTAGAAGTTGATTCATCAGTAGCTATACAGGAATAAAATGAAGCACATATCATGTAGTTTCTGTGATAAAAATTTGGGGTTGTATCTCCATGTAAAACTCTAGATATGATCATTTTAGTAAACTAGATTTTTAGGACTGATTTTGTGAAATTAATGTTTAATATTATTATATAAGCACTCAAATAAATATAGTATAAAATGTGAATTAAAACCCACTAACTTATATATTTCATTTATATAAAAATGCATAGTAGTTTGGTAAGTTTTATAAGTTATAAAAACTATATATTAAGTTTTACGTCTTTTCGGCTAAAACCGAAAGATTAACATTTTTGTTAAATAAAACTTAAACGGTTGGACCCGTCTAATGTAAACTTTTATAAACTCACATACTGATATATAAACATATATACCAAGTAAAAACCGATAAAACCCGAGCTTTACAACATATAGACATTAACGGGCCAAAGTAGCCTTATTGGACTATAAACCCGACTAGTTAGTAAAACACTTATAAACTTACTTATTGGGCTTAACCCATTTGGGCCCAACATGTAAAGTATAATACTGATAATAAAAGTATAATTGGGCTAATATAATATATTGGGCTTGTAATGGGCCCATTGGGCCTCAAAATGTAGACAAGTTGAACTAGTATAACTAGTATTGAAAATTTCCAACACATAAACACTATTATGAATGAGTAAAAATATACAATCCCACTTGATCATCATCATATATATAAAATCATCATATGTATACATAATTGTTATTTTTATAAAGTCATTGGACAAGAGTCTAAGACATGTATTATTTGTCTAGGTTTCCGTGATTGAAGCACGTACCGTACATCTAAATCGCTGATAATCGCCTTCCTACATGAACGTGAGTTCATAGCCTCGCACTCTTTTAAATGTTTTTATAAAATGTTTTATAAACCCGCGAGGGAGATAACATGTTAGTTTTTATAAAATAGGACACTAGTTGTCCCGATTGTCTGTTTATTGATTTGGACCCGAATTATTGTATGACCCGATGAATGATTAAATGACCCGATAGATGAAATGAAATGGATTATTAAAGTTAGGGTATGTCACTAAAAGTCCCATTGGCATGAATTGTGAACTACCAGGATTTGGTAGACGCTTATGAATATAATAGTACTATTTGGGGACGATCACCCCAATTCGCGCCTTGACGGTTGATCCCCGTCGTGCCACATTGATTGGTAAGCGAATTTATGTATGAGAAGATTTACACAAGCGTGACTATTGTGACGACACGCTAATTTAGATGGGCAAATGATTGTCGGGTTAGCTACCCGTTGTTTATTGTGGTAAGGTAACAATGTCATGCGGCTTATTATAATCCAAATAACGAAATACTGCCATACGCACTAAATTACAATATATTGCCTGACTAGCGATACGGGGTCTTACTATTGATATTATGTTCGTGTTTTCGTTTTTCATAACCATATTTATATAACGGGATTTATTTAACTCTATACAACGTTATAAAACGTATTGTATGATGTTTTTAACGACAATGGTTTGTATAATGATTTTGAAGGCAAAAGCCTATATTATGATTTTTGACAAGGATTTGTATAAATGACTTTGGCTATTTTATGGCCTATTGCAAAGATTTGTACAAAATGATTTTCGGTAATAATTTTATACCGATGTTATATTGATGGATTTAATTAAAACTCTATGAATTCACTCGGCGTTATCGCTGACCTTTTCTTTTAACATGTTTTATCTCAGGTACTTGAAGGTAATTCTCGGGAAGACAACAAGAATTCATGGCCCGCACTTAAATAACAATTTCCATTCAAATGCTTTGTAAAACCTGTATGAAATACAATGACTTGGGACTTATGTAAATTTGATATTTATGAATGGAAATGCTTTATTATTAAACGACGCGATTTTTAAGCGTTGTCTATGATGTGAGTAATGTGCTATCCCGTAACACCAACGAGTCTTCCGCTGTATTGAATTGTATAAATTTGGGGGTGTTAAAGTATGGTACCCGAGCTCTCGCTATAGAGAACGAAAGATTTTTAAAACCAAGGTTTTGAATAAAACATTTCAAAATCTTTTAACTATAAACATTTTTCTAAAAATGTCTAAAAATCTTTTCACTATAACGGTGCCGAAGAATTCCCGAGTTACCGACAAGGCCAGACTGAGAAGTGTTATTTTAATATATATATAACTTGGATTATATATATATATATATATATATGATGTAATTTTATTACATGGTTGTTTGATGGTTATTTTGATATTTATACGAGGTATTTATACGACGTAGATTGTCACAAGGAACCCTAAATCCCCTAGTAAATTAATCAAAGCTATTCTCGTAGGAATTCTAGCTATCCTAGATCAAAACCAAGTTGTGGACATTTATGATCCCAACAAATGGTTGATATTCGTAGAAATGTCGATATTAGTTGATTGTGATATTAAAGAAGAATTGGTGAGATTAAATATGACGATCTTTCCTTATAGAGTGGAGTTTGACAAAACGTTACCACCTGGAAAAGTGTCATCTGATTCGTTGTCACCCAATTCTTAAATTTGAGAATCGAAAGGGTGAATGTTGCACTTGAGGCTGTCAATGGAACCATTACCCAAAAGCCCCATGCCACTAGTACCATTCCGAGAAGTCTAATCGAATGATCGAGTCATTTCATACTAGTGACTCATTTGATTACCATTGTTGTAAGAGCTATAGGATTGGAAATTAAGTGTTGTTCATATCGAGCTTTTATTTCCCTATTAAGGTCTAAGAATAAGGTTGAAAGTATTAGAGAATGAAGTAGGATATCGAATTGAGTATAAGTTGGTTGAAACTTGAATAAAATAAAATTTAACCCGTATGGAATAAGAAATTGTTAAGAGGAAGTTGTTGAGTTTTGTGATTGAATTATAAGGTTTTAGATGATTGTTAGTTTGTGTTAAGGGTTGTTCCTAAACCATTGTCCAATAACGAGGATGCCCAGTGTCCAATAAATAAATTGAAGAAATCTTCTTCTGAATTGGGACTGATGGATCTTTCGGGACATGTGGAACACCTAATGACTCTTGTGGATTAGTATTCATTATGGTATCTTTTAAAAATCCCTAACTTAACTGAGACATCAGTTGGTAGGATGAGTTCTTGGAATTGTATGACATAGTGACACGTAATGTGTTACGGTACAATTTTGACTTGTTTGTGATTAATGAAAAGACTACCTTTGATTGCTAAATTCTATATGTATCAATGTTATCTATCTTTTATTGCTTCTTTCTAATGATCGCATTAGTGATGCAAACATTGTACAAGTACTCATCTCGATTTGAGTTACGCTGTGAATTATTCTTTTCGAGTGCCATCGAGGTCATGAAACTCATGATTAATTGGCTAAGCTCATTTCCTATTATATTGTAGTTAGTTCTTGGTGAACAACTCTCCATCACTCATTTGCAGATCACTCATTGTTTTATAAGTTGAAACAGTATTCCTTGAGAAAAATTGGATTTTCATCACTATACGGATTATTCAAAGTAAGATTTATAAGTGATTGTTATCAAAATGAGGTTGTTTATAAAACACCTTGGAAAACTTAATTGTTTTCATAACAAAGAAAATCTTTGTAAATTTATTCTTGATTCTTATTTAATAGTTAAGCATGAAATGTTTTTATTATAAACATGATGATAAAATTTTGACGAACTGAGTATTGCATCGTTAATCTTGAAATTGTATATAGTTGCGCGCCTACATACAATTTGGAATGGACCATGCAAGGCTGATTAGTAGTCACCATAAAACTGATTAATAAACACTACATTTTCTTTAAAGATTGTGAAAGATTGAATTTTATGAGATCTGCAAGAAGTGAAAAATAGGGACAGTGTTAGGGACACCTACATATGTGCCCGTACCATTTATTTTCTGAGTCGAATTCACTCATCTGTGGATATTGTCTTAATTGACAATTGATATTCTCTTTCTTGTCCAATTCTCCCGTGGTAAGATTCTTTGAAAAAGTATCTGATTACCGATTGTTGATACCCGACTTGGTGTATCGGCGTTCCTATCATTTCTTTTGATTTGATTTCATTTGAATGACCTGGGTAACGATCTGAGGAGATTTCGAATGCGTACTCGAATTATAAAACATGGGATACATTCATATTCTTTAAATGTTTTTGTCTGTATCTGATTTGAAATTCTCTCGCATAGATTATGTATTGACCTTACTCTTTTAATGGTAGTTGTGTCTCCATATATCCTTGAATTTATGAAGGGTTACGAGTTATTATAAGTGTTTTTAGAAGTTCACATCTTATCGACGGCAATAAAACTGGAAAGTTGATAGTGCTAGTAGAATGGATTGATTGATTATGACATGACGACATTGTCTTAATTGATGGGAACTCGAGTAGAATTCCCCTAAATGATAAGATGTTGATTATCAAAAGTGATCTAAATAATTTTTGATGGATGACCATATCCTGCATTTACACTTGAAATTATACCGTGAATGGTTATGAACTAGTCATAGATATTATAATCTAGAAAGAACCTAATATGAATTTATTAAAAAATGTTTCTTTTATCTGAAACTTTAGGAGGTATTTATTGGTGAATTACCTAGACTTTCGCCATTAAGGCAAGTTGAATTTGGTATTGATTATATTCCTGGTGCTGCACCTGTGACATGTGCACTATACATCAGCACCATCTAAATCGAATGTGTTACCGTACAACTGAAAGAGTTGTCGAGGAAAGCTTTTATTCTACCAAGCTCGTCATCATGAAGAGCTATGGTGTTATTATTCCTTATATTTGCTGAATTACCATGAACTAGGTAAATTGACGATTAAAAATCTATATCCACTACCCAAGATGATAGATTTGTTTGATCATTTACAAGGTTCTAGCGTATGTTCTAAAGATTTGATCCATGGCATGGTTATCATCAACTTCGCATCTGCGAAAAAGATTATCTATTCCAATCACTACATTCAGAACTCGTAATGAACATTATGAGTTTCACGTAATGACGTTTGGATTAACTAATACACATGTAGCATTCATAAATTGGGTGAATCACGTGTGTAGGCTGTAATTTGATAAATTCATGCTTGTGATCATTAAGAACCATCTGTTTGATTATAAGAGTAATAATGAGTTGAGACGAAACTAAAACTTAGAAAATATGAGGAAAGAATTTCTGAGTAATATTGACCATGATATTTATTCCATCTAGGAAAGTGAACGTAATTACTGACACATTATATAGGAAGGATAAAGAATCAATTAGGATGAGTTTCTTAATAATGACTGTGCAAAATAAATTACCGAACAATATAAAAATAAACAATGCTTGTAAGAAGGATAATATAGATAATAAAAAGGTGTTCGCGGCTAATGTGAACCATTAGAATTGAGAAGCCGATGGCGTTAAATGTTTTAAAGGCCACTTGTAGTTGCCTAAAAATGGAGATTTTGAGATATAATTATCTTGGAATCTTGTAAGTATAAGTATTCTATTCCTGTCATTTCTGATTTGATGTATCATTATCAGAAGAAGGTGTATTGATGGCAAATTATGAAGGCAGACACCGCCTCATACATTAGTAAACGTCTAGCTATTGCAAAGGTCATCATCTGAATTTGATTCGATTTGAGTCATCGTCGACAGACTGACCAAATCTGCTAATATCATTCCTGTTAATGATAGATTCTTGATGAAGAAATTGACTCTTTTGTATTTAAAGGAGTTGTGTAAACATGGTGTGCCTGTATCGATCATCTCTATCAAGATCCTCGCTTCGCATCGAATTTCTAGAGATTTGCTCAAAAGTCATTGAGAACGGATCTTGATGCGAGTACTGTGTATCACCCCAATCGAAGGGACGAGGTAAAGTAACGATACAAAATACTATAAGTGTTGTTTTATGCTTGAATGATTGACCTTTGGTAATAAACCGTATATTCACTTTCCTTAGGAAAGATTATCATTGATAATAATCGTATTAGGATCGAGATCTAATCTTGTTAGGATCTAAATATTAGAGCATCTGTAAGAAGGAGTTGGGATGAAGACACCCGACATACACCCCTTGTGAGTTGGACATGTCTTTTAGGTTTTAGGTTTCCTATGATGGCGAACCTAACCTTTCAAAAATACCTGACCTGTGAGACCTGAAATGATTGTTGAAATTAGGATCTGATTATTGAATGCCGGTAGTGGGCAGGACGTCATGTAAATATGAAATGTAGATCTTGAAGTGCCAGATGGGTAGCGAAGTTATGCCAAAACTTTTAAGCATGGAAAAATGAAATGATGATCTAAAAGATCATGGGATATAAGTCCCCGTTGTATGGGACCATTGAGATGATGTAAAAGATTGGTTTGAAAGGCATATATGCTGGATCTACCCTAGGACTTCAAGGGATGCGTGAATTATGTTTCGTATATCGAACTTGATAAAATGTCTATCAAGTGAAAATCTGATTACTTCTTGATGAAGTTTAGATCGGCGAAAAGTTGCATTCATCAAAAACCCGTGAACATCATGGATAGAGAAAGTAAGTCAACAATAAGCCTGATCTTATTCCCGTAGTTATGTTTGATGAAACTCGCGTATTGTAATGGATTACACTTGTGAGAAAAGACCGAATGTGGAGGAAATACCCACATGGCTTTAACTCTATAAGAAGCGAGTAGTAATATAAGATGATCTTTGAGGACAAAGATTCTGTTTAGGGGTAAATGCTGTGACAATCCGTCAATTTATGGTTTATATTTTATTCTCAAGTATTATTTAAAAACATTATTTTAATGTTACATTATGAACTCACTTATTTTTGGGAAGAAATTTGGATTTACGTCTTGAAGTAGCATCGACTACGTCTAAATCGGAGGATTCTACTTTACGTGCTTACGTTTACATACACCGTTTTGGTGACAGTCCGACATTTCAGGAAATATATTTATCCGTGAATATTATTTTGGGATTTTAATTTTGAGTTGGTTCATAAACTCACAAATTTACGAGAAGAGATTAAGACTTACAATTTTAATTTAACGTCCTTTACGACTAAACCGGAAACCTTAGGATTACGTATTTACGTTTTTGAACTCCGTTTTTGATGAGATAATTTTTATTAGATTCGTTTTGTGACGTTGATTCATAATTTATAAAAACGTTTTTCGTAAAACGACTCGAGGGCACGCAAATCGAGGAAACTAGAATCAAGGAATACCCGTAAATTAGCGGGATGGGACAAAACAATTTTATCCCACCCCACTACTAAGGGACGGCCAAAACTTGACACCACACAAGTGATGTGTCAAAGTTTAAGCAACTAGCTTACACATGTAAGCCTAAGCTTAACATGTAAGCTACAACTCTCCCACCAAACATCAAAACCACTCAAACATGCCATTTGCTTCCATTTCCATCCATGCAAAAACTCACAACTCTATCCTCCCTCTCTCTAAAATTCGTCCACCACCACCTATAAACACCCTCATTTGATCAATTTTAACCATGAAATCATGTGTTATTCACACATATGATGAAGCCCTTTTGAAGCTCTATAGATTGGTGGTGATTTTAACATCTAAAAATGAGTTTTCAAAGGAGTCAAGGGCTGATTATCATCAAGGTGTTCATGTAGATGGGTGGTCTTGAAGATGGTCTTGGTTTATCACAAGTTTCTCCATCAAAATCCATGTCTTAATCACAACCTACATCATCTTGGTGGTATAAAGATTGTTCTTCCCATCCTCTTGTTATTTTGATTATGTAATCATGTATTTTCTTTCATATTGTATATGTATATGATGAATATATGATGATAAAAATATTATGTGGGGATTTGATGTTGATAAACATGGGTAAAAAGATGAAAAACTATATGTAAAAGTGGTTAATCTTTCTTAATTTAGTAGGCTGTATAAAAACAGTAAATAACCATATGATAAACTGATAAAATGGTATAGATGAATTGATATACAGTGACTATTGAGACTTGTACACATGTGAGAGTTGGCCATATAATGGAATCATAAAATTGAGTGAGATATGATCAAAACAAGTTTAGAGTGCAAATCTGAGTACACTGTTTTGGACGAATTTTATAAAATATTTAGAGGTAGATTCATCAGTAGCTATAAAGAAATAAAATAAAGCACATATCATTTAGTTTCTGTGATAAAAATTTGGGGTTCTATCTTCATGTAGAACTCTAGATATGATCATTTTAGTAAACTAGATTTTTAGGACTGATTTTGTGAAATTAAAGTTTAATATTATTATATAAGCACTCAAATAAATATAGTATAAAATGTGAATTAAAACCCACAAACTTATATATTTAATTTATATAAAATTGCATAAGGATAAATAAATGGACATTATATAAAAATGGTAGTTTTGTAAGTTTTATAAGTTATAAAAACTATATATTAAGTTTTACGTCTTTTCGGCTAAAACCGAAAGATTAACGTTTTTGTTAAATAAAACATAGACAGTTGGACCTGTCTAATGTAAACTTTTATAAACTCACATACTGATATATAAACATATATAACAAGTAAAAACCGATAAAACCCGAGCTTTACAACATATAGACATTAACGGGCCAAAGTAGCCTTATTGGACTATAAACCCGACTAGTTAGTAAAACACTTATAAACTTACTTATTGGGCTTAACCCATTTGGGCCCAACATATAAAGTATAATACTAATAATAAAAGTATAATTGGGCTAATATAATATATTGGGCTTTTAATGGGCCCATTGGGCCTCAAAATGTAAACAAGTTGAACTAGTGTAACTAGTCTTGAAAATTTCCAACACATAAACACTATAATGAATGAGTAAAAATATACAATCCCACTTGATCATCATCATATATATAAAATCATCATATGTATACATAATTGTTATTTTTATAAAGTCAATGGACAAGAGTCTAAGACATGTATTATTTGTCTAGGTTTCCGTGATTGAAGCACGTACCGTACATCCAAATCGTTGATAATCGCCTTCCTACATGAACGTGAGTTCATAGCCTCGCACTCTTTTAAATGTTTTTCTAAAATGTTTTAAAAACCCGCGAGGGAGAGAAGATGTTAGTTTTTATAAAATAGGACACTAGTTGTCCCGATTGCCTTTTTATTGATTTGGACCCGAATGATTGTATGACCCGATGAATGATTAAATGACCCGATAGATGAAATAAAATGGATTATTAAAGTTTGGTTATGTCACTAAAAGTCCCATTAGCATGAATTGTGAACTATCTAGATTTGGTAGACGCTTATGCATATAATAGTACTATTTGGGGACGATCACCCCAATTCGCGCCTTGACGGTTGATCCCCGCCGTGCCACATTGATTGGTAAGCGAATTTATGTATGAGAAGATTTACACAAGCGTGATTATTGTGACGACACGCTAATTTAGATGGGCAAATGATTGTTGGGTTAGCTACCCGTTGTTTATTGTAGTAAGGTAACAATGTCATGCGGCTTATAATAATCCAAATAACGAAATACTTCCATACGCACTAAATTACGATATATTGCCTGACTAGAAATACGGGGTCTTACTATTGATATTATGTTCGTGTTTTGGTTTTTCATAACCATATTCATATAACGGGATTTATTTAACTCTATACAACGTTATAAAACGTATTGTATGATGTTTTTAATGACAATGGTTCGTATAATGATTTTGAAGGCAAAAGCCTATATTATGATTTTTGACAAGGATTTGTATAAATGACTTTGGCTATTTTATGGCCTATTGCAAAGATTTGTACAAAATGATTTTCGGTAATAATTTTATACCGATGTTGTATTGATGGATTTAATTAAAACTCTATGAATTCACTCGGCGTTATCGCTGACCTTCTCTTTTAACATGTTTTATCTCAGGTACTTGAAGGTAATTCTTGGGAAGACAACAAGAATTCATGGCCCGCACTTAAATAACAATTTCCATTCAAATGCTTTGTAAAACCTGTATGAAATACAATGACTTGGGACCTATGTAAATTTGATATTTATGAATGGAAATGCTTTATTATTAAACGACGCGATTTTTAAGCGTTGTCTATGATGTGAGTAATGTGCTATCCCGTAACACCAACGAGTCTTCCGCTGTATTGAATTGTATAAATTTGGGGGTGTTACATTGTCACATACTACTTTGGCTTGAAACAGAAGATAAAATAACAACAACTGCAAAGATCGATGAGTACATATTAGTGGAGATACCAAATAAGGACGAGGATCCAGAACTGTATGAAATAGTCACAGAGCACATGATGCATGGGCCGTGTGGCGCTGATAATCCAAACTGTCCATGCACTATTAATTTCGAATGCACCAAAAATTCCCAAAACAATTTAACGAAACAACAGTAATTGATGACAACGGGTATGCAATATACAAGAGAAGAAACAACGGCAATGTCATCAACAAAAGTGGAACAGATTTGCATAACGGATACGTAGTTCCGTACAATCCAGGTCTACTAAGGCGATACAATTCACATATAAATGTCGAATATTGCAACCAGGTAGGGTCTATCAAATATTTATTTAAATATATAAATAAAGGACCAGATAGGGTAACCGCTGCTATTGACGGTGAAGAGGTGGATGAAATCAAGGATTTCTATGATTGTAGATATCTTTCGGCATGTGAAGCAGATTGGCGCATCTATGGATTTGATATTCATTACAGAACTCCATATGTTGAATGTTTACCGTTTCATTTGGAAGATGAACAATCTGTAATCTTTGATGCAACGGAAAGCATAGATTACACAATTGAAAAGCAATCCGTTAACGAGACAAAATTTATAAAATGGATGGAACTAAACAAAACAGAACCATTCGCCCGCAATTTTTTATACGCAGAGATCCCTAAATGGTATGTTTGGAACTCAACAAAACGAACTTGGGAAAGAAGAGAAAGAGGTTTTAGTTTAGGACGTGTTCATCACGTACCTCCATCTTGGGGCGAGTTATTTTACTTGCGTGTATTGCTTAACAAGGTTAAAGGCCCCATGGACTGGAAAGACCTCTAAGAATATGACGACGTTGTGTATCCGACGTACAGAGACGCTTGCTATGCTCGTGGACTTTTACAAGACGACAAAGAGTACATTCACGGACTAATAGAAGCTAGCCATTGGGGAATTGGAGATTATTTAAGATCTTTTTTTGTTATGCTACTAATGACAGATAGCATGTCTCGCCCAGAGTTTGTATAGGACAAAACTTGTCACCTTATGGCTCACGATGTGTTACATGTGGAACGCACCAAGAAAAATGACCCTGGTATGTTCAACAAATTTAACATAATTTTATCCTATAAACATGATACATATACCTTATTCCAAAGTGTAATAAATAATAACTTTAAAACCAATAGAACACATGTTATTGTGTAACAACAAGAGTTTGAAGAATATAACAGGCATGCCGTATCCTGACAACGAGTACACTATGGAAGGCTATAACAAATTAATATATGATGAGAAATCATACAACCCATCCGACTTGAAAAAACAACATGAAACATTGTATAGCAGCCTCACGTCTGAACAGAAAGAAATTTATTCAACAATTATGGACGCCATAGACAATGACAAAGGAGGAATGTACTTTGTCTACGGATATGGAGGAACAGGTATAACCTACCTATACAAAACAATGTCAGCTGCATTGCGATCAAAAGGTGAAATAGTTTTAAATGTCGCATCAAGTGGTATTGTTGCACTTTTGTTAGAAGGTGGAAGGACAACACATTCTCGATTTGCAATACCAATTGACATACATGATCAATCAGTATGCCACATAGAAGGGGATAGCCAACTCGCTCAATTGATAAAACAAGCTAAACTCATAATATGGGACGAGGCTCCAATGATACACTCGCACTGTTACGAAGCATTTGAGAGGACACTAAGAGATATTTGCAGAACAGATCCTTCAAAACCATCACACCGTCCATTTGGCGGTAAAGTTGTTTTGTTCGGTGGCGATTTTCGACTAATACTTCCAGTTATTCCAAGTGGTAGTCGAAACGAAGTTGTACATTAAACAATAAACTCATCATCCTTGTGGGAAAAGTGCACGGTAATGAACTTAACAGTAAACATGCGCCTAACTTCTGGATCAACTGAATCAGAGAAAAAATAAATACAAGAATTCACAGACTGGATATTAGGTATTGGTAATAGATGCATCGATGGTAAAAACGATGGGGAGTCGACGGTGGTGTTTCCAGATGAAATGTTGATCCCAAAATCCGATGATTATGTGGGATCAATAATAAATGAAACATACCCAGAGTTGATAAAAAACCTATACAACCCAACATTCTTTCAGGAAAGGGCCATACTAGCACCAACTCATGAATTGGTGGATATGATTAACTACCGAATGATGAGTTTACTTCTAGGTGAAGAAACAATATACGAATCATCAGACTCAGTTTCGTTAATCGACGAAGATACAAACTTTGATGATTCAATATACACGATAGACTTCCTTAACGGAATAAGGATGTCTGGCCTACCAAAACATGCCATGAAATTGAAAATTGGAGCTCCAGTTATGTTAATGAGAAATCTTGATCAAAAGGCAGGGCTGTGCAATGGAACCAGGCTTCAAGTGTTAAGATTGGGCAAAAATGTAATTGAAGCAAAATCATATCAAGTGGAAATGTTGGAAAAATTTGTGCAATTCCATGCATGATTATTACACCAACAGACTCAAGGATGTCGTTCAAATTGAACAGAAGACAGTTTCCAATACAAATTTATTTTGGAATGACAATCAACAAAAGCCAAGGACAAACATTATCACATGTTGGTTCGTTTTTACCAAAACCAGTTTTCTCACATGGACAACTATATGTGGCACTATCGAGAGTCAAAAGCAAAAAAGGATTGAAAGTGCTCTGCTTAGACGAGGAAGGGAACCAAACAAACACAACGACAAACGTTGTCTACAGAGAAGTGCTCTTTCGTATTTAGACAAACGTTTAATTACATCACATTCAGAACGTCTTTGTTTATAAACTACTTCATATATAACTATCATATTCATATTCTTCGTTTAATCAATTTATAGACTTTCGATGTTCATTTTAGTGACAAACGTTGTCTACAGAGAACTGCTCTTTCGTATTTAGACAAACGTTTAATTAGATCACATTTATAATGTCTTTGTTTATAAACTACTTCATATATAACTATCATATTCGTATTTTTCGTTTTATCAATTTATAGTCTTTCGATGTTGATTTTAGTGTACTTTCATGGTGTTACAAAATTGGTTAAGAATATTGTGTTAAGTGTGTGTGGTGACAAGGTCGCAGGTTCAACTACTGGCCTTTTAAATACTCAAAGTGACACTATCGAAATCAAAATTATTATAATACAGATTATTAACAATAGATTATAAAAAAAAATTACAATAATAATAAATTAGAATTTTTGCTTTATGTAATAAGCTTAATATAAGTAGTGCACTTATATTAAGTTATAACTATAAATAAAAATAAAATATTATAATAATAATAATAAAGTATAATTTTGGCTTTATGTAATAACCTTAATATAAGCAGTAGACTTATATTAAGTTAATAACAATAACAATAGCAAAATGAACCAATATAAAACACAATCTGTTCGGAACAAATGGCTATCTAAACCAATGAGATCAATACAAAAACCTTAAAAAACTAAAAACAAGAAATTAAAGACAAAACAAAACCAAGAAAATGTTAAGCTACTTATTTATTTATTTAAACTGTTTTTAATAACTAACAACTAACAAAAAAAATAGATAACAACCTATTATGACTAAACTAAGGTCAAATAAAATACACAGATTACATTGAAGCCTACGATCTAACTTTAACACAAATTCAAATGAAATCCATATAATAAAAGACCAACATATATAAATGCAAAAAAAATAAACAAGTAGTAAAATAAAATATACATAAACAGTAAACACAAAACTACAAAAACCCAACAAATTTAAAACGATAATAACCAATTCAGATAAGCAAACAACAAATACACAAAATAAGCTACTCAAAAAGGAAATGAAAGACTTACACTTTTGCATTGGTCACCAAAAAACAAACTTCACTTTCATAAATGCTTCATTTGTACTATAACCAATCATATCTCCGTAAAATTTACGCATCTTGACGTATACAAACAAACAAAAAACCAGTTACAACTTTATTAAAATCCGACAAAAAAGTACTTCTAATGTTTTAAGAGGTAACTTAACTTTCAAGAAGACCCACGTTCTTTAAACTTGCCTCGTGAAAAGCATCTCAAACAAATCTTCAAATACTGCCATATTAATAACAATCCAGTTATAACTTAAATACAAAACATGGAAAACCACTAACTATACAGTTTTAAGAGGCAACTTAGTTTTCAAAATGAGTCACGTTGTTACGGTAGCCTCATCCAATCCAATACACTAAAACTCATACGTGAACAAATCTTCTATAAGGAACCACATGACGCACTAACTTTCTTTAATAATCGGAGGCTCAAACCCATCACATCCACACATCCAGATAAATCTATGGAAATTCTTGTCATCCTGACATATACAAATAAACAAAGACCATTTAGAACTTTTAAAACAACATGGAAATAAATAAGTTATAAAGATCTAATAGATAACTTAGCTTTCAATAAGACCCACGTATATCGCTAGGAAGACTGGTCGTTATCCCCTTTCGAGGACTTACAGAAACAGTCAGACAGACATAAACCTTAAAGTACTCAAAACTACCCACACACTTCCACAAGGTAGAATTACAATCAATAGTAACAAAAAAATCCCCAAACAAGCCACGCATCATAATCTCTAGAAACTCCATCAAAGTTACCTTCACATCAACACATGGAACCTATGTACATGCAATAGAAAATCGAGTTAGGAGGAAATAGTCTAACTAAAAAAGTAAGATAAATGAACAAAACAACAATTACAGATGCCAGCATTAATGATGTATAACCATATTGCTTATTGCTCACCCATAATTATGTATCATGCAAGTGACCCCTTACTTGGGTTACAATAACCAGTAACCATGTCCCACATATAGCAACCAGACGAGCAGCTTGAACTGAGTAGAAACACCACCGCATATTGAAGCTTCTCCATTTCATGGAACTTACGATGCACCACCACCACCTCCACCTCCAACTTCAAACCCTGGACAACAAAAGTTTATTCATAACCACAACTTAGATGACAACACATAACTTCAAAAAGAAAATATTTAATTTGAAGAATTGCATATTGTTAGCTACAGTTTTAAAACGATATCAAAGTGTTTTCTGATCCAATTCATTTCAAATGATACTAACTGACACTTTACTACTTCAGCCCTAGAAATAATTCAAAACACCGAGACTAAGATCATTGTTGTTAAAGCTATAAGATTATTTAATAACTTAATCAAGTTTTCTTAATGGGTTCTTAATGGGTTTTTTTAAACTATGCTCATAGTATTGAAGTGGTCCACATATAATGTGTTTTCTGAAACTTTCTAGGGTTTGCAGTCGTATGTTTTTTAATTTGACCTATTCAAAGGTGACAAAATGTGTAGGTTGAGTGTGCAGTGCACTGGGTAACGGGTCAAAACATGTTTGAGTCAAATGGGTTATTATTTGTACAATCGTGTTATGTATCAATTGTGCCAGCTTGATAGTATTAGAAGCTGATATATAAGTACATATACCTTATTATAACATGGACTTATGTTAACAGGATGTTTAATCTATGAGATATTTGTGGGTTTAAAAATGAGTAAGACTGAGGAGCTGTGGAACACATTTTCAATACCAAAGGTGAGCATATTCCGTAATTGAAATGTGTGTGCGTGTTAGTGTGTGGCTTGGTAGTTTTAAGATTTTGGCTATTTGAATTTTCATTTTTTATCTACGTATCTTAGTCTGTATATCCAGATTATCAGCGACTCTTGAGTTCTTTGTTCATGTTGTGCTTATTCCAGTTTTTATCTTTACTTTGGTTGTTTCTCGATCTACTATATTCAGAAAAAGAAGTGAGTGTTAATTATTTTGATAGGATAAAGTTTAATCCACCTTTCCCTTTCGTGGCTGCACATCTATCAATTTACTATTATCTTTCACAACTTCAGTGACAAAAAACAAACTATGGGGAGCAATTACTTACATAAATAGGAACCGCTAAGCCCTCCAACATGTCTCCAAGATTTGTTTTATCCTCATCTCTTATGATTCAGGCGTTTTGCAACACATCATTTGAGCTTTAGCTGCTATACCACCAGGTGTAATGTGCGAACTTCTGCTGCTTATATTGAAATTACCCCTATTTCACCCCCTATGACCCCCTCAATGTATTGCCTCATCACCGCTGTCTTTTGGCAGCATTGTACTCGCGTCCTACATATACTTGACATAACATAGATAAGACTTGTATCAAGTACACAAATAACTTTTCTATAACAACATCTTTTATGACAACTATAAATTCTGTTCATAGTATTAACAGTTCCGCCAAACATACCTACTCTGTGTATATACTCACTTTGTAGAAAGCATCTAACCTTCAACGAAGTTGATGACTGATATGTGTTTAAAAGAGAAGCCTGCATTGTAACACCAAACAACAACAACTGAATTGGCGTATTCAGTTTCTCTGGAAAAGCATCAAAACTGAAAAGTCCTCCAGGTGCAAACACAGATAAACTGACAGACGTGAGATTCGCAGCCTGCATTGTAAGTATCATCAATCAGATGCTGTTTGAATCTAACTAATTTTAATTAAAAAGAAAAAAATGAAAAATGAAAATTCCATGTATAATATCATCATAGTCATATCTACTTTTTCAAATCGAGCTCCACTTAGGTCACTTTTTAATCTTATTTTCAATAATTTTGACATTCTTTTTTCAATACTTTCAGGTTATTCTAATGTCACGCCTTAAACAAACTGATACTCATGAAACATAAAACCAAAAACTTACCAAATATCAAATTCACTACCCCTGCAAACCTTAATGCTATTGTAGCATAAAGCAACACTTCCAATTCCCATGATCTGCAATGTACAAGCTCAACATTAGAAATATGTGTATGTGGCGGTAGTTATATTCCATCCAACAAAACATATGCTCACTTCCACAGTTATACACAAAAACTCTAAGGGTGTATTTGTTTCAGCTCATACAGACGACTTATAGCTTATTTGGTTTCTGCCTTAACTTGTTTCATGACCTCAATTTTATGGCTACATCTAAAACTTTTCAACTCATATAAGATTCATTTTAAACAAGGGGGTTCAGCTTATATTACATAACACCTAATTTTGGGGCTTATTTGAAGACTTATGGCCTTGTATTAGTTTATCATGATATAATAAACCTATATAAACCACTAAGTCTGAAAATAAGTCACAAATTGGAACTTATGATATAATAAGCCAAAAATAAGCCACAAATAAGCCATATAATTAATCCTAATATTATATACACTAAAATCAGCTTACGTTATATAATCTAAAACAAAAAAGCCCTTATATCTATAACAGATTCAAAATAAACAACAAAAACTGAGCTTATCAAATAAAAAAAACAAAAACAAAATAACACATAAAGCCAGTTATATGAGGTGAAAAAAACACCCCTAAATGCATAACATGTAATTTAATATTGACAATTAAAAACAAATAAAATATAATCCTATTAAATTAATATAACATCTGTATTAAATCAGATCAAGCTAATTAGAAATTAAGATCAATTACAGAAATAATTGATCATTACCTGGGTAATGGTGAAAGAAGGTGAAATAACGACACGTTATGAGGAGGATGAGGTAAGTTTAGATAAATATCTAACTCGTGCAGCGCCCATTGTTGAGATTAAAAATGAAATGAAATGGAATCTGATAAGAAATGAAAGTGATGGCGGATACTAATTGAGTCACTACTAATTGACTCACTCCCAACAATTTAGGTATTTAGATGGATTATTTCCAACCGGGTCGGGTTCGGAGCAAAACCCTTCTTTTAGTTAACTAACATTTAGGTCGGGTAGGGTTGGAATAAATGCCTTTTTAAACTTAAATAACATTCTCTAACTAAAAATACCCCAAATACCCGATAAACCAGCATAAATAAAAAATATATGTGTTTTTTGTTCCTTAATTATTAACATTTTATAACTTTTAACTAAAAAAATTTATACTTACCATTCTATATTTTATCACAACACTTTTACTCATTTAATTAACACAAGAAAACAGAATACGGCACCACATTTTACATGATATACATCTTCTAACTTACCTAAATTTAATAATGAGTCTGGTCTATTATTTACAACGGTCTCGTCTATTATTTGACGAAACATTATAGGTTCAAAATACATTTGGTACACTTATTATTTAAAAATAAAATTAACTTTAAAAAAATTAAAAAGTATTTATAATAGATTATTTTAACAATAACGTCATTATTTTACACAAACGTAACTTTAAATAGATTCGTTTAAATTTTCTTTTTAAAAAAATACGATCAAAAGAAAATGCTATTTTGAAGTTTTCTCTTAACAATAACGTGTTATACTGAAAAAAATTAATACACAAACATAATTTTATAAGAAATTCAAAAAACAAACCCGCCTGTTAGACGGGTTACGAAACTAATATATATATATATATATATATATATATATATATATATATATATATATATATATATATATATATATATATATATATATATATATATATATATATATATATATATATATATATATATATATATATATATATATATATATATATATATATATATATATATATATATATATATATATATTTGCTTTTCGTTAGCAAGTTTATATGAAGGGATTATTCATATAAACAGTGAGTTCTTTTAAGACATTGCAGGTGAAGCAATGGTCTTGGTAAATGTGACAATCCGTCAATATCAGGTCGTTATTTTAATCTCGACTATTACGTATTACGTGTTTAATCTAATGAGAATTTTTAATTTTCGACTAACCGAGAAGGTTATGACTTGAAACTAGCGTAAGAATGTCGATTAGATGAAAACCGGAAAGGAATATGTTAAGTGTCGATATTATATTCTCAATTTATCATAAAATGATTTTATTTTATTTAATCTTTATTTCTCGTATTTTACGCTTTAACGAATGACGAGAACTATTAGTGATCGCGATACCGACGGATGCCCAAATATTTATGTTTTATTATGGATTGTCTCGATATTTTATATTTTCGATGTTTTCGATTTAATTACGTTTTAAGTCGTGTCGAAGCTTTATTATTATTTTTATGAAGCGTTTTAACTTTCGTAAAGTATTTTTACGAAACCCGAGCCCCTTAAATATTTTCAAAATTTACAATTTACATTTTCTACCTTGTAAACTATTTAATTGTATTTTTGGACCAAAACTATGCCTAAATGACAAAATCTACCCTAACCTTGGACTATTTAAGGATTTTCCACTAGCTAACTTACATTAAAAATTCATTTAAAAAAAATATAATCTCTCCCTCTCTCCTTTGTGGAAACCGTCCACCCCCATCACATAATCCCCCAAAAAATTTTAATTTCTACTTTGATTCTTCCAATTCTAATCAAAGACCCATTCTAGAAATTTGATAAGCTTCATATTGGTATAAAATTTTCCCACATGCATACACTTTAATTTTCTTTCAAAATTTTGGTGAAGAACATGTGTTTGATCCATTTTTATGGTTATGAATGTTGTTATTATTATTATATTTGAAGTGGGTTGTTGTTGCATGCATGGTTTTTATATATTTGATTTTTGTTAGATTGAATTTGAGGGTGTTAGGAGTTAGTTATATGTGTTATGATAATATTAGGATGATATTATGAATATGTAAATTGTTGAAATGGGTCAAAATGGTGTTTTGTATGATTTTTAGATGACCATTTTAGACCAGTAGGTAAAAGGATATTTTTGAATTACTTACTGTAATAAAATTGGTAAACTAATGATATAGGGTCGTAGAGAATTTTGTTAGCTTCAATTTGATATAAGATAGAGCTTCTAGCTCCAAACGAGCGAGAAGTTATGCCAATTTTAGTATTCGTGTACCGGGAGACGAGTATCGGCACAATCCGAAAATTGTTGTCGATATTTGGATCGAACCTCGGGGACTCTAAAATAAGTTTTAAAATTTTTCAAGGACTGATGTTGAAGTCTAAACCTCAGGTCATGAGTCTGTTTTCAAACCCGATTGTCGGTTTTATAAATGGAGTCGTTTAGATATGTCAAAATGATTTTACGCGTTGAAGGCGTAAATCTGTCCGGTTTTTATAACACGAAGGTGTGTCGGGCAGAAGGCCTTAAAAGTAATATTTTTGAACGAAATTTAAACTGAGTCTTATTCATATTATATGTGAGTTTGTGACCAAGTTTCGTCGAAAACGGAATAGTTTAAGTAAGGTAAATGAGCTTGTACATTCGGTAAGTACCGGCAGATTTTTATCGATAATATAGTCTAATAAAGTTGACATGTAAAAGGAGTATAAAAGTACACTTGTACTACTATTGTTTTTGGGATTGTCATGGTCTTGTATTTTGAGTTTTGTATTATTTAAGTATTATTTATACTTGAGTCATTTATTAATGAACGCGCCTTATTTGGTAGGTTGCGGTCTTCGTGTTTAACGGACATCACTTATCGTCGGCGATCGTCATATTACTACTATTGTACCAAGGTGAGTCTATAGCCTCGCTTTTATACTATCTTGTAAAGATTTTTAAAACCCGCGGGGGGGATAACATGCTTGTTTTAAAATAGAACACAAAGGACCCGATTGTATGCTAGATGAAGTTATTTACATAAGTTTTCTTCTATCCTTAAAAGACCCATTGAATCATGAATTGTTAATCGAATGAACGCTAATACTATGGATAGATCTATCGGGGTGACGCCCAGTCCGGTCACGACTAGCTATCGCGTGGTGTTGTGATGCACTAGTAATGAAACATCGGATGCAATTGTATAAGAGAAATATACGCACTTGGCTAGGTGTGTTGGGCTGAAATAATATATGTTAACGTGCAATGTCATGAGATTTATGTAATAACACCGATGATTATGTCTGATCCACATGATTGTCAACCATTGAAGGTTTATTCAGAATACTTGTGTTCGTTTATTAAATTTAAACTCTATAGATTCACTCAGCATTTTGGTTGACTTTATAGCATGTTTTTTCTCAGGTCCATGAAGAAGGCACTCAAAGGATGGCGGTTTCGTGTAGCTTGCTTGTGAAATGTTTTGGCCCGCCTTTCTAAACTATATCCATTCTAAGAAACTTCTGTTGTTTGTTATGTTATGTAAACTTGAAAACAATTTGGGACCGTGTGTGAACTGTTTTACCTTTAAATAATGAATGGATGTATGTTTTATTAAAACAACTCATTTTGAGGCGTTTTCTATGATATTGAGGTTGAACCATGACAGTAACACCCACTGACTCTTCCGCTGCTATCCGATAAAATTGGGGGTGTTACAGATTGGCATCAGAGCTCAAGTTATAGAGAACGAAAAGATTTTCCAAAAATAAAATTTTGAAATCTTTTAACTATAACTTTTGCAAGCGAAAAATATTGAATTCTCGGCTAACCGGCAAGGTTAGAGCTTTAACGTGACAAAGTTTATGTCCGTCATCGACCGTAAGTATCCTCGATATGACATAGAAATATTTTTCTTGTCATTATTTTAATTGTTCGTTTTACGAACATTCTTCATAAATTTATGATAAAATTTTAATTGTCATTCTTTATATGGCGCGTTAATGTTTATTAAATATAAGACCTATATTTTATATCAAAATATAAACATTCTCCGAATGTCAAAGTTTTAATTTTATATCGAGCGTTTATTTTTCGTAATTAACGCGTATCTTTCAAATCGCGTAACTTCTAAAATATCGGGTTTCGATAATACCCGCTTTAACAAAAAAAATTAATAATAACAAAACATCACATCCCCACCTCATTAGCTTGAGGTGATGCATGACTAACACAAAGTACAAACACGTTGATAACTAGGATGTTGATAAACTTTCTACATCTTATCTAATATCTGACAAAATAGAAATTCATATCTTGCTTTGTTTTGTTCTAGGGGTGAGCCAAAAATCCCCTACACCACTTCCATATTACTAGTATAACTAGTTATAAGTATGAACATAAAACTTATCGTTTTTGAAGTTAAGGGATGATTATACAAGGGGTTTTTAGCAAATGATATTTGGGTTGATTATTCCCCTATGGTCATTTTCATTGTTTTCATCCTTCTTGGTAAGATATTATATGACCTATCTTGAAGTTTATGTTTTAATTTATGTATATTCTAGTTTTTATTAATCTATGTAATATATGTATGTATATGTTTATTCATCACTTTGTAAAATGTTAGAAATCATAAATTTACACATTCACGTTAATGTGTACGAATTATATAATCATTTTAGATTATATTTTAAAACAACCCTTTGATTTACATAAATAACAAAAAATGGCGTTTAATATATTGTTTCTGACGATAATGACCTTTTATATTATTAAGCTAATAAAATATTTAATGTTTTAGGGCATATTTAAGTATGTCAGAACTATTTATGAAATTTCAATAAAAATCGGTTTATTCTTTTACGTTGTAGTTTATATCTCTAAGACGCGCCACTTTATTTTAGGTTGTCATTAGAAGATCGTGGTTTCTCAGCTTATCTTATTCATCGTTTCATTCTTGTCACTATTATCTTGATCGTTATCCACGTTTGATAACGTTATCGGTAAGGTGAGTTCATAGCCTCGCTTTTACTACTTTAATTTTTTTATTAAACCCGCGAGGGGGATACATGCTACTTTATACGAATGGACGCAAGTGCTTGAACTGTATGCTTATCATGTCATTATCATATACACTAAGGAACACTATTGCCAAGAACAAGTCCCTTTTAGTCATGAACCGTTAATTACTTGGACCGACTGTACTGGTCGAGTAAACACGAATGCTGTGAATATTTCTATTTGGGATTGACATCCTTATCTGGGTAAGTCGCGCTTACTTGACCGACCGAACTGGTCAAAGGGACACAATGTATTTGAGAACTCTAGGTAATATGGAAAATTACCTACTAAGGGAAAACTTATCTGAACTCTGTTAATGTATCCGTTTCTTGAGCTTAGTGCGATAATGGATGCTATCTGACTTTGGAAACTGAATACTGAAATCTTGTGGTCCACTGCTTATATTTGCAAACCTATGAATTCACTCAACTGTTGTGTTGATGATTTTAGCATGTATTTCTCAGGCACTCAGATTTAAGAGCAGCTGGAGCATGGAGTCACACTGGGTATTTTAAAGGCAATAAAATACTAATTACCATGTGATTAACTTTTTGAAACTGTTTATTATTACTTTATTGTTGGGACCTGCTTGTAAACTCTGATTTTAAATTATCGAATGAATTAAACTTTTTAAACGCCTCTTTTTGAGTCGTTTTCTGTAACTTGTGTGTTGTGCTATGAAGTAATACCCCCAATGACCTTCCGCTGCTATCCGAAATTTGGGAGTGTTTCACTTTTCATGCTAATACGTACTTGGCCTCTGTTGTGGAAATTTAAGGTATCTTTGCTTTTTCGAGAACCATGAGGTTAGACAACATCCGGTAAAGGTACATATTCCACTTGTACTTTTTTTATAGACATAGTCACCGACATGGTCCGAATCCGCATAGAAAATGCTTTCCATTTCCATGCCCTGGGATACAGAAGCCCAAAATGAGTGGTTCCTTTGATGTATCTAAAGATTCTCTTGACGGCTTTAGGATGTGATACATTTGGGTTGTCTTGAAATCGAGCATACATGCATACACTTAACATTATATCCGGTCTACTTGTCGTGAGGGTAGAGTAGAAATTTTCTACTAATGGAAAGATTGGGCAAATAACACGCAAGGAAATTGGTATAGTTATGGAAGTGTTATTTAGTGGTTTTACGTATACTTATATGTATTATAGAAAATCGTATTTAGTACTACCAATCATACCTCTATATTTATTACTATCAACATAATCGTTAATTTCATCTTTGGTTAGTTTAGTTGTGACAACCATGGTTTTGAGGTTCGTCACTTAGTTTATTTTGTCCATATTTCGAGGAATTACGTGTCTTTATGTGTTTATGAGTTATGTGGTGTGAATAGAGTGTGGTTTGGACATCGTTTTCAGGTACGGGGTACCATGTGAGTGAAACGATGTGTGATGTTTTCATGTTCATGAGATCACATAGTAGTAACTATGAAATATGATGGTGTTATTTAGTGGTTTTACGTATACGTATATGTATTATAGAAAATCGTATTTTTACGATTTAGGGTTGTGCATTTAGGGGTCTCGCATGAGCTATTTAGTCACGAGAATAATTTACGGGATGGTTTTATGTCATTTAGGACTTAATTATATAGTTTATTTCATATTCTAAGAGTTTTTATAAAACTGTATATTTTTACGTCTTTTACGGTATACGTGTAAATTTAACTAGTTTTATGGTTTTGAGGTTTTGGAGGTTTTTAGAGCTGAAATAAATTAAGGTAAATTAAGGTAATATTATTAATACATTAATCAATAATAAAAATACAATAAAAATTAAAAAAATAATAAAGGGGGTCGGTTTGGACGATGCAAGGAAGAAAGAAAAAAGAGAAAGTTGTTAAAAGCCCATATTGAGCCCAATTGTGAAAGCCTTTTTATTAAATCCTTTTTGGCCGAAATATTATGAGACCTAATTTAGGGATTCATCAAAAATAATTTTCTTGAAGATTTGAGGTAAAGATCTTGATTTAATTCTTATAGTTTTCATGTTTTATATCATTAAGGCTTCAAGTATTATCTAATCAATTTATATGATGGATTAGGTTTCTTATTAGATATGTAATTATGGGTTTTATAAAAATTAACATGATTAGTATAATGATTGGTGTTAATTAGTAATGTTAATTAGGGTTTAATCATGTTTAAATTCGTTTTTAAAAACTGGGCAGAATTTTTGGTTCATTGTTTCGATCATATCTAAAGTTCTACAAAACTTTAATTTTCGAATCTTATGTCCCTGGAAATGTAATTGAATTATCTTTCAAATTCAAGACACTAGAACTAAATTGGAGGTCGGGAAGTGTGTCAAAAACAGGTAACATCAGTCGGGTGTCAAAATAGTTTTTGGATCAGCATGTTTTCATTTTATGTTTTGAATTGTTTGGGGTACTTAGGTTTATAATTGGAGCTTCAAATGAACATGAGACTTAGATTATATATTAAATAAAAGATCTGGGGAAGGGATAAGCAAATGGGATAGGGTAAAACCCTCTGATCATAACAAACTTTTCATATGTTGAAAATCATTAAATTCTGGATAGGTAAAAGTATATATATATATGGAGGCATTAACAGTAGCTTTAAGGTTGAGGCCAAAGGGGAGAGTTATCTAACACATGTAAGGGCATAGGGTTTCTTTTACAGGGGATGTTATTTTTTTAAGGAGGTGTTCAACCAATAGTTTGAAGTATGAAAAACGGGACTGTTTTGGGTTAAATGTTAACGGGACGAGTTATGAACTAAACTAAGTTAAGGGCTTTATATAGGGGTGTAATGAGATTCATATGGCATATAAATGGGGTAAAGTTGTAGGTTAAGGTTAGATATCCATCATAGATTGATGAGCCATTTTGGTATGTGGTTCATGTCTTGATTGTATACGTTTGTGTGTTTAGATTTGTGCTAGAGCGTGGGTACTTGGAGAAGCTTGTTCATGTGAGTTTCATAGTCCCATATCTTTTTATGTTTTTGTTTTTTTACTTCCAGATGGGATGGAAGAGACACTGTATGGTTTTTTAACTAATGTTGTGAATGTTTTTATGGTTTGTGATGGACTTGTGTGTGCACTTATGTCATTAACTGCTATGTGATTCTTAATTGTGTTTATGATTTGGATCGGGGGTCACGTACCGTCTTAGTTATTGTGGTTTGACTTGGTACCAATGGTATATTGACAAGGAGGGGCCTTGGGATTGGTACATAGGTGTATGGGCGCCTATGCGACCATGGTTATTGGTAAGGCTTGGAGCCTTGGAATTGTGGTTATTGGTAAGGCATGGAGCCTTGGGTTTGTAGTGATTGGTTAATCTTGAATTTTTGTTGTTAATACATAATTGTATCACATTGTCCATATGTTCTTTTGTTAATGGTTGTTATTCACAGCTTATAACTGATTTGGCTTTGGAGTCTAAACCTATGACTCTCACCAACTTTATGTTGATGTGTTTTAGTGTCTCTTTCAGGTGAGAATGTGGTTAAGCGTGAGAATAGGAGTGGCTAGATGGAAGGCCTAGGATTGCATTTAGAGGAACCCCCTTTCCTCTTAGTCTTTATTTATGTTTGAATAAGTGATACTTTATAGACACCTATATGTTTGTTATTTGTTAATTGTATGTCTTTGGTAAGAGGTAAACCTGTTACCTACTTACCTAGACGCCTGCATTGTTTGAGATATCTTCATGACATTGTGTCACCATTTATGATATTTCCATTTCATTTAGTTATCTATATAGACACGCTATTGTTGTGATGATATCCATACGTTGCGCCCCATATTCCGCCATGGTGGGTGTGGCAGAATGGTATCAGAGACAATGGGTATAGAGAATTAGGTTGCCTAGCCTAGTATATAGCTTAAGGATCCCTGCATATAGGCGTCATAGGGTACGTGTGGTCTTGATTGTATTTTCCTAAATTTTATTTTTTTGTGAATTTTGACTAGTATGAGTTGAACTAAGTTGCTCATACTTAGTCAGCTGTTAATTTCTGTTTTATTTGATGTTAATTTCTGTTTTATTTGACTATTATTTGGTGTACCTAATGTATAGTATTTTTCTTTTGATCTTTAAGTCATGTTTTCTAAGAATCATGTGGTGATTCGTGTTACTAGGAGTAGGTGAATAGGAAGGATTTTAAGTTGTTTCTACTCTTATGGGCGACATGACTTAAAACTCGTTATGATGTTGTGTTGGAGTTTGTCTATGTTGTTTTAGCTAGACTATGGATTTATGTATTCCAATATTTTGACTATATTATTTTAATAGATGGAGTTTTGGACCTTATTGTTTATGTGGTTATGAGCTTATGTGAGTGATGGAATTATGTGTTATATGTTGTATTGATTCTTATAAGTGTCATTATAGGAGGGAGTGCATTGAGGAAAGGATAATTGTATAAGTATGGTGGCCAACATAGTTATACAAGTACCACAACTTCAATGGATCTCAAGTATGATTGCATGAAAGAGGGTTAGTACATGCTTGTATATGATGAGATGTGGATTTTTGGGTATATGTATAATATACGGATTTATGTAACGGTTGTCTACCATATGGCTATTTTTGAGTGTGTTATATGTTTTGGGTTATACTCATGTTGTGGGATTATGGGGTCACACGATATAGACTGGTTTTAGTGATGGGTTTTATTCGTTGTTGTTAGATGGTGATTACTCGTATGGAAAAACGAGTGTATGACGCGATTGATTGATCTAACAAGTATGGTAACGAGTATGTTTTGGGAGATTTAATTGGTATATATATGCGGATGTCTATATACTACTATGTGTTAAGTTATGATATATGGTCGTTCAATAGTTATTATAACTTGAACGTACCTTGTGTTTGCTGGTATTTTATGGTGCTGGAGTTTGATGGAGTTCCAACGACGTTTTGCGTCTTTTGATGTGTGTCTACATTTGGGTATGTATTTTAATTAATGAGAACTACTAAATATTTTTGCAAATAAGTCTGGCTAATTATAGGTAAATGATTTTGAAAATAATTTTTAAGTGTATGGTATGATATCGTGACTTATTTATCTTTTATTTAAGTTTCTGGTAGTAAGTTATAAAAAAAAATTTGTCTTGAAAATATTTGGATTAGTTTTCTAGGTAACATGTGATAATACATTTTAAAGGGTGAAGACATTTTGCAATGATTTTCTTAAGTGGAGTTAAAATTTTAGAAGTATTTAAATGGAGGAAAAGAGTAAAAAGGGAGATTTTATTATAGTAATGATAACAATAACACCACACCTTGTAAACTTATAATAGTTTAGTTATAACCAGCCTAAATGGGTTATATATATAATAATAATAATAATATAGATTAAAATGAAAGAAAAAAAACAATATATTTTATAAACATGTATTGGTTTTGTAAAACCCCCAAATTTATACAACTCAATACAGCGGAAGACTAGTTGGTGTTACGGGATAGCACATTACTCACATCATAGACAACGCATAAAAATCGCGTCGTTTAATAATAAACCATTTCCATTCATAAATATCAAAGTTACATCGGTCCCAAGTCATTACATTTCATACCAAGTTTTACAAAATATTTGAATGGAAAATATTGTTTAAGTGCGGGCCATGAATTCTTGTCGTCTTCCCGAGAATTACCTTCAAGTACCTGAGATAAAACATGTTAAAAGAAAAGGTCAGCGATAACGCCGAGTGAATTCATAGAGTTTAATAAAATCCATCAGTATAATATCAGTATAAGATTATTACTGAAAATCATTTTGTACAAATCATTTCAATAGGCCATAAAATAGCCAAAGTCATTTTATACAAATCTTCATGAAAATCATAATATAGGCATTTGCCTTAAAAATCATAATACGAATCATTGTCATTAAAAACACCATACAATACGTTTTGCAACGTTGTATAGATTATAAAAACCGTTATATGAATATGGTTATGAAAACCAAAACACGAATATAATATCAATAGTATGACCCTGTATTGCTAGTCAGGCAATACATCGTAATTTGGTGCGTCTAGTAGTATTTCGTTAGTTTGGATTATTATAAGCCGCATGACATTGTTACCTTACTAAACCAACAACGGGTAGCTAACCCGATACTCAATTTGCCCATCTAAAGTAGCGTGTCGTCACAAAGGTCACGCTATGGAAATATTCTCATACATAAGTTCGCTTACCAATCAATGTGGCACGACGGGGATCAACCGTCAAGGCGCGAACTGAGGTGATCGTCCCCAAATAGTACTATTAAATGCATAAGCGTCTACCAAATCCCGGTAGTTCACAATTCATGCTAATGGGACTTTTAGTGACATAACCTAACTTTAATAATCCATTTAATTTCATCTATCGGGTCCTTTAATCATTTATCGGGTCATACAATCGGGTCATTCAATCATTCGGGTCCAAATCAATAAACAAACAATCGGGACAAATGGTGTCCTAATTTTATAAAAACTAACATGTTATCTCCCTCGCGGGTTTATAAAACATTTATAAAACATTTAAAAGAGTGCGAGGCTATGAACTCACGTTGATGTGGGAAGGCGGGTTATCGGTAATTCGGGCGTACGGTACGTGCTTCAATCACGGAAACCTATATAAATAATAATCGGTCTTAGAAGTTTGTCCAATGACTTTATAAAAATAACAATTATGTATACATATGTTGATTTATATATATATGATGATCAAGTGGTTTTACATATTCTTGTTTACTCATTTTAGTGTTATATGTCGATAACTTTTATACTAGTTTACTAGTTTTACCTATTTACGTGTTTTAAGTCCAATAAACTTATTATAAGTTCTTTAACTTGTATTAATCCATGTTATACTTATATTATCAGTATCTAAACTTTACAAGTTGGGCCTAAATGGGTTAAGCCCAATAAGCAAGTTTATAAGTGTTTTAGTCCATTTTGTTGTATTATTAGTCCAATATGTTTACTTAGCTCGTTAATGTCCGTATGTCCTATATTTCGGGGTTTTATCGGTTTTTACTTGTTATACATGTCTATATATCAGTATATAAATTTTATAAAGTTTTCATTAGACGGGTCCAACCATCTAAGTTTTATTTAACAAAAACGTTAATTTTACGGTATTAGCCGAAAAAGTCGTAAAAATCATGTTTATAGTTTTATAACTTATAAAACATAACAAGTTACCATTTTTATAAAATGTCCAATTATTTACCATTGTACATATTTATATAAATGTATTATATAAGTTAGTGGGTTTTAATTTATATTTTATACTATTAAATTTTTAGTGCTTATATAATAGTATTATACTTTAATTTCCAAAATCTGATTTTTATTTTCATCTTCACCAAAACTGCCATATCTAGAGTTCTATATGGAGATAGAAGCTCAAATTATTATCACATAAACTACATGATATTTGTTCCATTTAACTCTTCTATAGCTACTGTTGAATCATCCTCTAAGTATTTTCTAAAAATCGTCCAAAACAGTGAACTCAGATTTGTATCTTAAACTTGTTTTGATCATATCTTACTCATTACAATGATTCTATTGCATGGCCAACTCTCACATGTGTACAAGACCCATATATTACTGTTTATCAATCAATTCAAGTCATTTTATCAGTTTACCATATTTTTCTTCACTATTTTATACAGCCAACAAATTTAAACAAGATTTTAGCCTTGTTTCTTATAATCTTTCATCTTTTTAAGCATGTTTATCAACACCAAATCCACACACAATATTTTTAATCATCATTCATCATCATATACATATACATAAGTAAAAGAAATATAAGATTACATAATCAAAAATAACAAGATGATAGGAATAAATAATCTCTATACCACCAAAGTGATGAAATGATGAGATTTTGATGAACAAGGCTTGGTTCTTGTCACCACATCTTTAACATGGAAAATGAAATTTTTTAGATCTTCATAGGTATGAATACCTTCTTGAAAATCAGCCCTTGGACTCCATAAAATTTCCTTTTTACTTGTTAAAATCACCTCCAATCACCTTCTTTTTATGTAGCAATCAACATAGGTTGATTCTAGATGATGTTTATGGTTGAATTTTGATGGATGGTGATTGTGGGAGTGATGTTGGACGTTCAACATAGGGAGAGAAAGAGGGATGGAGAATTTTTCCTTCTCTTGTTTTTGCATGTATGAGAAAGTTGTTTTGGTTTAGCTAGTTTTGTGTTAAGTGGTTTGTAAGGCTCTAAGGACAAGTGTCCTTAGAGTGTGTGTTATGTTGACACCAAAGTGGTGTGTTGGTAACTTGTCTTGCCACCCATAGTGGGGGTGAGACAAGTGTATACTTGTTTCATCCCCACTCATTCACGGGTACTCCTCGATTCTAGTTTCCTTGATTTGCGTGCCCTCGGATCGTTTTACGAAAAACGTTTTTATAAATTATGAATCAACGGCACAAAACAAATCTAATAAAAATTGTCTCATCAAAAATGGAGTTCGAAAACGTAAATACGTAATCCTAGGGATTCCGGTTTAGTCGTAAAGGACGTTAAATTAAAATCGTAAGTCCTAATCTCTTCTCGTAAATTTGTGAGTTTATGAACCAACACAAATTTAAAACTCCAAAATAATATTCACGGATAAATTTATTTTCTGAAATGTCGGACTGTCACCAAAGACGGTGTATGTAAACGTAAGCACGTAACGTAAAATCCTCCGGTTTAGACGTAGTCGACGCTACTTCAACGTAAATCCAAATTACTTCCCAAAAATAAGTGAGTTCATATTGTAACATTAAAATAATGTTTTCAAATAAATATTGAGAATAAAATATCAACCATAAATTGACGGATTGTCACAGCATTTACCCCTAAACAGGATCTTTGTCCTCAAAGATCATCTCGCTTCTTATAGAGTTAAAGCCATGTGGGTATTTCCTCCACATTCGGTCTTTTCTCACAAGTGTAATTCATTACAATACGTTTCATCAAACATAACTACGGGAATAAGATCAGGCTAAATGTTGACTTACTTTCTCTATCCATGATGTTCACGGGTTTCTGATGAATGCAACTTTTCGCCGATCTAAGCTTCTTTAAGGAATAGTCAGATTTTAACTTGATAGACATTTTATCAAGTTCGATTTACGAAACATAATTCACGCAGCTCTTGAAGTCCTTGGGTAGATCCAGCTTATATGCCTTTCAAACCAAATCTTTTACATCACCTCAATGGTCCCATACAACGGGGACTTATATCCCATGATTTGTCAGATCATTAATTCTTTTCTCCAAGGTTAAATTTTTTGGCATAACTTCACTACCCATCTGGCACTGCAAGATCTACATTTCATATTCACATAATCTCCTGCCCACTGTCGGCAATCAATAATCAAATTCTAATTTCAACAATCATTTCAGGTCTCGCGGGTCCAATATTTTGTAAGGTTAGGTTCGCCATCATAGGAAACCTTAAACCTAAAAGACATGTCCAACTCACAGTGGGTGTATGTCGGGTGTCTTCATCTCAACTCTTGCTTACAGATGCTCTAATATTTAGATCCTAACAAGATTCGATCTCAATCCTAATACGATGATTATCAATGACAATCCTTCCAAAGGAAAACGATTATACGGTCCATTACCAAAGGTCAATCATTCAAACATAAAACAACACTTATAGTATTTTTTATCGTTACTTTACCTCGTCCCTTCGATTTGGGGTGGTACATAGTACTCTCATCAAGGTTCGTTCTCAATGACTTCTGAGCAAATCTCTAGAAATTCGATGCGAAGCGAGGATCTTGATATAGATGATCGATACAGGCACACTATGTTTACACAACTCTTTTGCATTTATCATTAACGGGAATGATATTAGCAGATTTGGTCAGTCTGTCGACGATGACCCAAATCGAATCAAATTCAGATGATGACCTTTGCAATAGCTAGACGTTTACTAATGTATGAGGCGATGTCTGCCTTCATAATTGCCATCAGTGCAACTTCTTCAAGCAAAGATACTTTTAGTCATAAATGACATAAATAGAATACTTATACTTAAAAATTCCAACATAACTAAATTTCACAATCATCCAAATTTAGACAATCACAAGTGGTCTTTTATAAATTTAACGCCATTGGCTTCTCTATTCTAATGGTTCACATTAGCCGCGAATCCCTTTTATTATATATATTATCCTTCTTACAAACATCAGTTATTTTTAAATTGTTCGGCAATTTTGTTTTACACATTCATTATTAAGAAATATATCATAACTGATTCTTTATCCTTTTTATATAATGTGTCGATGTCTATATTCACCTTTCCTGATGATATAATTATCATGTCCACAATTCACTCAGATATTCTTTCTTCATATTTTTTAAGTTTTAATTTCTTCTCAACTATCATTTTTATCCGTTTTACTCAATCCGACGACTAAAGCGTCGATAATTATTGCAAGTAATTAAACAATAAATATTTAATTTTTATGAAATGTAAACGTAAAAAGTTTTAAATTTCTCGGTTTGTCCAATTATAGGAAAATGTTCAAAAGAATAAATTTGAAATTAATTATCACGATTTTTATTGATTTACTGAAAATAATTAGTAAGATTCGTAAATGTTCGAAAAATCTTTTGTTATAATTAGTTGAAAAGCAAAAATTGTCGTTTCAAATATCAGGTCATTATTCAAATGGTTTCCCCAATCCCTCTTAAGATGTCTAGAAGTATACACAAACATTTACCCCTAAACAAAAGTTTAGTTAAATGGTTTGTGTATAAGGGAATAATCCCTTTAAAAATCCTTTGTTAAAACATTTGTCAAAATATATTTGCACTTTCTTTTTAGTATAACTCAAAGTCTTAAATGACTTCTGATTTTTGAAAAGTCAATATATTCCATTTTCTGTTATCACACGGTCAAATAATATAAAGGATTAAGTCCTTAATCACATGTTAAATATTTAAGGTATAGGTTTTCATTGTTCAGCCGATTTAGGTCAATTTATAACTAACTATTAACTCATTCTTATTCTTATATACAAACAAATGGTCCTTAATGATCTCAAGCATGAATTTATCAAATTACAGCCTACACACGTGATTCACCAAATTTATGGATGCTACATGTGTATTAGTTAATCCAAACGTCGTCACTTGAAACTCATAATGTTCATTACAAGTACCAGATGTAGTGATTGGAATAGATAATCTTTTTCGCAGATGCGAAGTTGATGATAACCATGCCATGGATCAAATCTTTAAAACATACGCTAGAACCTTGTAAATGATCGACCAAATCTTCCATTTCGAGTTATGGATATCGTTTTCGATTGTCAATTTACTCAGTTCACAGTAATCTATAAATATAAGGAATGATAACACCATAGCTCTTTATGATGACGATCTTGGTAGAATAAAATCTTTCTCTGACAACTCTCTCAGTTGTACGGTAATTCCTTTAATTCAGATGGTGCTGACGTACAGTGCACAAGCCATAGGTGCAGCACCGGAAATATAATCAATACCAATTTCAACTTGCCTTAATGGCGAAAGTCTAGGTAATTTACCAACAAATACCTGCTAAATTTTAGATAACATAAACATGTTTTAATAAATTCATATTAGGTTTTTTCTAGATTATAATATCTATGACTAATTCACGATCATTCATGGTATGATTTCAAGTCTTAATACATGATATGGTCATCCATCAAGAATTATTTAGATCACTTTTGATAATCAACATCTTATCATTTAGGGGAATTCTACTCGAGTTCCCATCAATTAAGACAATGTCGTCATGTCATAATCAATCAATCCATTTCACTGGCACTATCAACTTTCCAGTTTCAATATCGTTGATAAGATGTGAACTTCTCAAAAGACTAATAATAACTCATAATCCTTCACAAATTCAAGGATTGGAGACATAACTAACCTTAAAAGAGTAAGGTCAACGCATAACCTATGCGAGAGAATTTCAAATCAGATACAGACGAAAACATTTAATGAATATGAATATATCCCATGTTTTCATAATTTGAGTACGCATTCGAAAGCTCCTCGGATCATTACCCAGGTCATTCAAATGAAATCAAATCAAAAGAAATGATAGGAACGTCGATACATCCATTCGGGTATCAACACTCGGTAATCAGATGCTTTTCCTAAGAATCTCACTACAGGAGAATTGGACAAGAAAGAATTGTCAATTGTCAAATAAGACAATTTCCACAGATGAGTAAATTCAACTCAGAAGAATAGATGCTACAGGCACATATGTAGGTGTCCCTAACACTATGTCCTTATTTTTCACTTCTTGCAGATCTCATAAATTTTTAATTCTTCACAATCTTCAAAGAAAATTTAGTGTATATAATAATTTCATGGTGACTACTAATCAACCTTGCATGGTCCCTTCCAAATTGTATGTAGGCACGCAACTATATACAATTTCAAGATTAACGATGCAATACTCAGTTCGTCAAATTTTTATCATCATGTTTATAATAAAAACATTTTCATGCTTAATTTTTAAATAAGAATCAAAAATAAATTTACAAAGATTTTCTTTGTTATGGAAACAATTAAGTTTTCCAAAGTGTTTTATAAACAACTTCATTTTGATAACAATCACTTATAAATCTCACTTTGAATAATCCTTATAGTGATGAGAATTAAATTTTCTCAAAGGATACCGTTTTTACTTTATAAAAACAATGTGTGATCTGCAAAAGAGTGATGAAAGCTTGTTCACCAAGAATTAACTACGATATGATAGGAAATGAGCTTAGCCCAATAATCATGAGGTTCATGACTTCGATGACACTCAGGAATACAAAGAGAATAATCCACAACGTAACTTAAATCACGATGAGTACTTGTTCAATGGTTGCATCACTAATGCGAACATTAGGAACAAGCAAGAAAAGATAGATAACATCGATACATGTAGAATTTAGCAATCAAAGGTAATCTTTTTCATTAATCACAAACAAGTCAAAATTGTAGCGTAACACATTACGTGTCACTATGTCATACAATTCTCAGAACTCATCCTACCAACTGATGGCACAGTTAAGTTAGGGATTATTTTTAAAAGATACCACAATGAATACTAATCTACAAGAGTCATTAGGTGTTCCATATGTCCCGGAAGATCCATTGGTCCCAATTCAGAAGAAGATTTCTTCAATTTCTTGGACACTGGGCATCCTCATTAGTGGACAATGGCCTAGGAACAACACTTATCACAAACTAACAATCATTTATAACCTTATAATTCAATCACAGGACTTAACGACTTCCTCTTAACAATCTCATATTCCATACAAGTTAAATTTTACTTTATTCAAGTTTCAATAAATTTTATACTCAATGCGATATCCTACCTCATTCTCCAATACTTTCAACCTTATTTTTAGACCTTGAAAGGGCAATAAAGCTCGATATGATCAACACTTAATTCCAATCCTATAGCTCTTACAACAACAATTATCAAATGAGTCACTAGCATGAGATGACTCACACATTCAATTAGACTTCTCCGAAAGGTATTAGTGGCATGAGGCTTTTGGGTACTGGTTCCAATGACAGCCTCAAGTGCAACATTCACCCTTTCGATTTCAATTTTAGGAATTGGATGACAACGAATCGGATGACATCTTTCCAGGTGATAACGTTTTGTCAAACTCCACTCTATAAGGAAAGATCGTCATGACATCGATATCAGATTTAATCTCGCCAATTCTTTTTCAAAATCACAATCAACTAATATCTACATTTCTACGAATATCAACCATTTGTTGGGATCATAAATATCCACAACTTGGTTTAGATCTAGGATAGCTAGAATTCCTACGAGAATAGCTTCGATTAATTTACTAGGGGATTTAGGGTTACTTGTGACAATCTACGTCGTATAAATACCTCGTATAAATATCAAAATAATCATCAAACAATCATGTAATAAAATTACATCATATATATATAATCCAAGTTATATATATATTAAAATAACACTTCTCAGTCTGGCCTTGTCGGTAACTCGGGAATTCTACGGCAGCGTTATAGTCAAAAGATTTTTAGACATTTTTAGAAAAATGTTTATAGTTCAAAGATTTTGAAATGTTTTAATCAAAACCTTTGTTTTAAAAATCTTTCGTTCTCTATAACGAGAGCTCTGGTACCAAACTGTAACACCCCCAAATTTATACAACTCAATACAGCGGAAGACTAGTTGGTGTTACGGGATAGCACATTACTCACATCATAGATAATGCATAAAAATCGCGTCGTTTAATAATAAAGCATTTCCATTCATAAATATCAAAGTTACATCGGTCCCAAGTCATTACATTTCATACAAAGTTTTACAAAATATTTGAATGGAAAATATTGTTTAAGTGCGGGCCATGAATTCTTGTCGTCTTCCTGAGAATTACCTTCAAGTACCTGAGATAAAACATGTTAAAAGAAAAGGTCAGCGATAACGCCGAGTGAATTCATAGAGTTTAATAAAATCCATCAATATAATATCAGTATAAGATTATTACTGAAAATCATTTTGTACAAATCATTTCAATAGGCCATAAAATAACCAAAGTCATTTTATACAAAAATTCATCAAAATCATAAAATAGGCATTTGCCTTAAAAATCATAATACGAATCATTGTCGTTAAAAACACCATACAATACGTTTTGCAACGTTGTATAGATTATAAAAACCGTTATATGAATATGGTTATGAAAACCAAAACACGAATATAATATCAATAGTATGACCCTGTATTGCTAGTCAGGCAATACATCGTAATTTGGTGCGTCTAGTAGTATTTCGTTAGTTTGGATTATTATAAGCCGCATGACATTGTTACCTTACTAAACCAACAACGGGTAGCTAACCCGATACTCAATTTTCCCATCTAAAGTAGCGTGTCGTCACAAAGGTCACGCTATGGAAATATTCTCATACATAAATTCGCTTACCAATCAATGTGGCACGACGGGGATCAACCGTCAAGGCGCGAACTGAGGTGATCGTCCCCAAATAGTACTATTAAATGCATAAGAGTCTACCAAATCCCGGTAGTTCACAATTCATGCTAATGGGACTTTTAGTGACATAACCTAACTTTAATAATCCATTTAATTTCATCTATCGGGTCCTTTAATCATTTATCGGGTCATACAATCGGGTCATTCAATCATTCGGGTCCAAATCAATAAACAAACAATCGGGACAAATGGTGTCCTAATTTTATAAAAACTAACATGTTATCTCCCTCGCGGGTTTATAAAACATTTATAAAACATTTAAAAGAGTGCGAGGCTATGAACTCACGTTGATGTGGGAAGGCGGGTTATCGGCAATTCGGGCGTACGGTACATGCTTCAATCACGGAAACCTATATAAATAATAATCGGTCTTAGACGTTTGTCCAATGACTTTATAAAAATAACAATTATGTATACATATGATGATTTATATATATATGATGATCAAGTGGTTTTACATATTCTTGTTTACTCATTTTTGTGTTATATGTCGATAACTTTTATACTAGTTTTACCTATTTACGTGTTTTAAGTCCAATAAACTTATTATAAGTTATTTAACTTGTATTAATCCATGCTATACTTATATTATCAGTATCTAAACTTTACAAGTTGGGCCTAAATGGGTTAAGCCCAATAAGTAAGTTTATAAGTGTTTTAGTCCATTTTGTTGTATTATTAGTCCAATATGTTTACTTAGCTCGTTAATGTCCGTATGTCCTATATTTCGGGTTTTTATCGGTTTTTACTTGTTATACATGTCTATATATCAGTATATAAGTTTTATAAAGTTTTCATTAGACGGGTCCAACCATCTAAGTTTTATTTAACAAAAACGTTAATTTTACGGTATTAGCCGAAAAAGTCGTAAAAATCATGTTTATAGTTTTATAACTTATAAAACATAACAAGTTACCATTTTAATAAAATGTCCACTTATTTACCATTGTACATATTTAAATAAATGTATTATATAAGTTAGTGGGTTTTAATTTATATTTTATACTATTAAATTTTTAGTGCTTATATAATAGTATTATACTTTAATTTCCAAAATCTGATTTTTATTTTCATCTTCACCAAAACTGCCATATCTAGAGTTCTATATGGAGATAGAAGCTCAAATTTTTATCACATAAACTAAATGATATTTGTTCTATTTAAATCTGCTATAACTACTGTTGAATCATCCTCTAAGTATTTTCTAAAAATCGTCCAAAACAGTGAACTCAGATTTGTATCTTAAACTTGTTTTGATCATATCTTACTCATTACAATGATTCCATTGCATGGCCAACTCTCACATGTGTACAAGACCCATAGCTTACTGTTTATCAATCTATTCAAGTCATTTTATCAGTTTACCATATGTTTCTTCACTGTTTTATACAGCCAACAAATTTAAACAAGATTTTAGCCTTGTTTCTTATAATCTTTCATCTTTTTAAGCATGTTTATCAACACCAAATCCACACACAATATTTATAATCATCATTCATCATCATATACATATAATTAAGTAAAAGAAATACAATATTACATAATCAAAAATAACAAGATGATAGGAAGAAATAATCTCTATACCACCAAAGTGATGAAATGATGAGATTTTGATGAACAAGGCTTGGTTCTTGTCACCACATCTTTAACATGGAAAATGAAATTTTTGAGATCTTCATAGGTATGAATACCTTCTTGAAAATCAGCCCTTGGACTCCATAAAATTTCCTTTTTACTTGTTAAAATCACCTCCAATCACCTTCTTTTTATGTAGCAATCAACATATGTTGATTCTAGATGATGTTTATGGTTGAATTTTGATGGATGGTGATTGTGGGAGTGATGTTGGACGTTCAACATAGGGAGAGAAAGAGGGATGGAGAATTTTTCCTTCTCTTGTTTTTGCATGTATGAGAAAGTTGTTTTGGTTTAGCTAGTTTTGTGTTAAGTGGTTTGTAAGGCTCTAAGGACAAGTGTCCTTAGAGTGTGTGTTATGTTGACACCTAAGTGGTGTGTTGGTAACTTGTCTTGCACCCATAGTGGGGGTGAGACAAGTGTATACTTGTTTCATCCCCACTAATTCACGGGTACTCCTCGATTCTAGTTTCCTCGATTTGCGTGCCCTCGGGTCGTTTTACGAAAAACGTTTTTATAAATTATGAATCAACGGCACAAAACGAATCTAATAAAAATTGTCTCATCAAAAATGGAGTTCGAAAACGTAAATACGTAATCCTAGGGTTTCCGGTTTAGTCGTAAAGGACATTAAATTAAAATCGTAAGTCCTAATCTCTTCTCGTAAATTTGTGAGTTTATGAACCAACACAAATTTAAAACTCCAAAATAATATTCACGGATAAATTTATTTTCTGAAATGTCGGACTGTCACCAAAGACGGTGTATGTAAACGTAAGCACGTAACGTAGAATCCTCCGGTTTAGACGTAGTCGACGTTACTTCAACGTAAATCCAAATTACTTCCCAAAAATAAGTGAGTTCATATTGTAACATTAAAATAATGTTTGCAAATAAATATTGAGAATAAAATATCAACCATAAATTGACGGATTGTCACAGGTTTCATAATAACAAGCGAAATAAGTTTAATATGAGTAAACCAGATAATGGTTAGAATAAGATTGTAGTATACCAACTAGTTGATATCCTTGATAAAATAATGAAGATAAAAGATGAGTTTATGGTTAAAAATGAGTATGATTGATTTTAGTAGTATTGAAGTTTGGTTCTTATGAGAAGTAACTAATTGGGACAAAAGTTTAAAAATTTCTAAGATATCGAAATTTGGTAATACTAATCGTGACGAGTCTAATTTTTCATTGTTGGCACACTCCATTGATATTTCGGATTACATTGTTTTGTTTTCAATTGTTTTCGCTAGGGTTCATTTTACCCTATATTTTATTTTGGGACACGATTGCTTGGAATTCTTTTGGTACACGTCATGATTTAGTTATTCGGTTGTGGAAACGTTTGGATGAGAGGATAGAGTTGGGTAGTATTACTTATGGTAAAATATTAGAATGGAGAGATGTGTTTTGGTTTAAAGGTTGTGTTGAAGGAATGATTAAGATTTATGAAGTTTGAAACTTAGGTTGGTTACGGGAATAAGGGAGTAAGTAAAGTTAGTTGACTGGTCATGGGAACGAGATGTCACGCTATGAGAAGTTGGCTGAAGTACCATTAGGAGATTGATGAAAGTACTAGCGGATGTGAGGGTAGAGTAGAAATTTTCTACTAATGGAAAGATTGGGCAAATAACACGCAAGGAAATTGGTATAGTTATGGAGGCAAAGTAGTAGTAGAGACGTGAAGAAAAACATGGATGTGAAAGAATGATTGGTAAGAAGCTGATTAATGGTGAAGTACAACAAGTAATGAAGAGTGAGCCATTGAGGGGTTAAAAATATTGTTGTAGATGAGTTGAAGTTAGAAGCTACTGCGTAGTGTGAAGTTCCTAGGTTACATCATGGAGACGAGAAGGAGTGCGTGAAGAGCTACATCGTGAAGCAAGGAGCTGAAAGGACTACGTGCCGGCGACAAGAGATTTCGAAGGAGTCACAGAAGTCGAAAGGACTAGAAAGATGTCAAACACTATGATGTGAATCTCCGTATGGTTCGTGACGAAGAAGGACAGATCGAGTACCTGAGTGGAGTTAAAATCTAACACCCCCAATTTACATTGCGCAACGGAAATACACATTTGGGTGCTAGACACAAGCATCATCACACAAGGTATATTGAACGACTCAAAAGAGAGACGTTTACACAAAATATAAACAACATTTTCATATATGGTCTAAAACATAGATTTCAACCCAAATTGTACTGACACGATACCAGAGTAAAGCATTTTGTCCCCATGGATCTCGACCAACAACCAACAAGTTTAGTACAGTACAACAACATAAAGTAAATTGTTCAACATTAAAAGGTAGAAACAGTTTAGACCAACATTCTTCCAAAAGCCAAGCCACAACCTCCACAGCAAAGCTCCATGCTCAATCACTTCCTATTACCTGAAATACATGCATAAAACGAGTCAAAAATAATGTTGAGTGATACTATAGGTTTATCAAATCACATTTGAACACAAGAAGAAAATCAATCATAATCATTTATAGAATTGTCGTACACACAATCTATATTCAAGGCACTATTAATAATGATATTATTAAACAAACATTGTATTTAAGCTCATGACACCGACCCCTTAACCAAATAGTCACCCACGCCAAATGCTGACATGACTAGAATAAAACCCTTTCCCCTCTAGGGTATCAGTTTCTAGAATACCACAATCTAATTCACGTAAAATTATCCTTCCCAACGGGTTACTCAACGTAAAGCCCTGGTCTCAGATAGGGTGGTCAACCCAATAGTACTATCATTAGAATAAGCGGCTATTCCTAACTCACAACATCAAGTCAGAAGATAGTTAACGACTCATGAATTTAGGGTCTTTAGCAACAAGTAACTCAATACAATGAAATCAACTTTAGGCAACATTCGGGTCCAACAATTACTCATGACTTGTGTTCATTTATTTTTAAAGAGCATGTATCCCCCTCGCGGGTATTAAAATCACTAAAACGAGTAGAAAGCGAGGCTATAGACTCACCTTAGTATAAGAGATCTAGCGAGATGATCGTCGACGGTAATGGATGCCTTTCAAACACGAGAACCGCTACCTATCAAATAAGGCGCGTTCATTAATAATGACTCGAGAAATAAATCATACATATCAACATCAAACTAAAACTCATAAAGTCACGATAAACTCGAGAGAAAACGATATGAATAACTTCATTATATTTTACTACACCTTTACTTTACCATTTTACACTTTTAACAAAGTCCGCCGGTACATACTACATGTACTAGCTTATTTACCCCTTTTAAACTCGTCAACCGTTTATGAAACGACTCGATAAACTGACTTACTATATATAGAAAGTACTCTTACAAGTTTATCAAATGAAATTACTTTTAAAGTACTTTACCCAACTCATTTTCAAACTACAAAATCCGGACAGATTTACGTTAATTTTTCATACAACCGTTTTAACTTATTTAAACGACTCCGTTTACAAAACCGACACTCGGGTTTTAAAGTAAACTCAACCTAATATGTAAACACCTCATTATCAGTAGGTTACATTTTTCAAAACATCCATTTAGAGTCCCCGATATTCGATCCAAATATCGACAACAACTACTTGTAGTGCCGATACTCGTCTCCCGGTACACGATCATTCAAAACATCATAACTTCACGCTCGTTTTGAGCTAGAAGCTCTACCTTATATCAAATCGAAGCTAAGAAAATTATCTACAACCCTATGCTATAAGTTAAGCTATTTTCAAAACATAAAAATTCGGATTTTACCTTTTACTTACTGTTATAAAATGACTACTCAAAACTTGTACAAAATAAATTTTTTGATAAAAACCAACCATGGAAATGATCATTACTATGCCCTAATATCATCATAAATCAACCATAACATCAAAATCATAATCAAAATAAAAATCATAAGATCAAAATGAAGTTTCTAACAAGATTTGTAGCACAAACCACCATGGATCATCATGATAATGCCATGCATGATCATAGCTCCTACCTACCAACATCAAGAAAAAAAAAAGTTGCTTGCATGTAAGAAATTCTTACACCAATGTGATACTTGATCAAAAATAATGTTGGGTCTAGTGTTAGTTTAGCTTGAATCAACTCAAACTCAAGAAAAATTGAAGTTTGTAAGTGTTTGGTGATGGTGGTGATGTTACGGCCCAAAGAAGAGAGAGAGAGAGTGGAAGTGAAATTTTTGAAATGGAAAATGTGATGTGTGTATTGATTTAAGTTTATATATAGTGGAGTAGGGACCAAGTTTCAATTTAATGAAAGTTGTGGCTAGAAATGTAAATAGTTAGCTAAAAAGCGGGAAATAACTATTAGTCAATTTTCAAAATATTTACGGGGCTCGGGTTTCATAAAGATGCTTTAAAAAATTTAAAACGTACCTAAAAAATAATAATATCGACTCTCTACTCGACTTAACACGTCATTTAAAATAAAATCTCGAATATAATAAAAATCGAACAACCGACAAAAAACAAAAAATATTTGGCATCCATCGACATCACGCTTGCTAATACTCCTTATACTTAATAAATATTAAATATAAAACTTCCAACATCGGTTTAAACTTAAACCTCCAAAAATTAATATAGTTCAACTCATTCCAAAATTTCAAAAATAATCGTAAAATAAGATTAAGCAATGACCTCGATTTTGGGTTGTCACATCCCCCCTTCTTAAAAGAAGCGACGTCCGCGGCGCTTAATCCTTCCTAAACAAATGAGGATACTTATCCTTAAAGAAATCCTCAGGTTCCCACGTAAACTCTGGCTCACGTCTAGAGTTCCATCTCACCTTCACAATCGGAATTCTACTATGCTTCAAATTCTTAACTTCCCTATCCATTATTTCTACAGGTTCCTCTATAAAATGCAACTTATCATCCAATTGAATTTCCTCCAATGGAATCACCACATCCCTTTCAGCTAAACACTTCTTCAGATTAGACACATGAAAAGTATTATGAATAACCTTAAGCTCATCAGGCAATTCTAACTTATAAGCCACCAATCCAATCCTTTGGATAATCTTAAATGGTCCAATAAATATCGGGATCAACTTTCCTCTCTTTCCAAAGCGTATTACTCCTTTCCATGGAGATACCTTTAGCATAACCATGTCTCCTACTTCAAACTCCAACGGTTTCCTTCTGTTATCAGCATAACTCTCTTGTCTACTTCTGGCAGATAACAAACGCTTCTTAATTTGTACAATCTATTCAGTCGTCTCAAATATCATTTCAGGCCTAGTCAATTGAATTTCTCCTACCTCACTCCAACACATTGGAGATCTACACTTACGTCCATACAAAGCTTCAAATGGAGCGGCTTTAATATTTGCATGATAACTATTATTGTATGAAAATTCAACCAATGGCAAATGCTTATCCCAACCATTTCCAAAATCAATCACACATGCACGAAGCATATCCTCTAACGTTTGAATCGTTCTTTCACTTTGTCCATCAGTTTCCGGATGATATGCTGTACTTAAACATAACTCCGTTCCCATGGCTTTCTGCAAAGACTTCCAAAATTCCGAAGTAAACCTACGATCACGATTCGAAATTATTGACAAAGGCACACCATGTCGACAAACAATCTCCTTCACATACACTGTTGTTAACCTTTCCATACTATCTGTCTTCTCCATTGGCAAAAAGTGAGCAGACTTAGTCAATCTATCTACTATCACTCATATCATATCACTACCATTTGCAGTCCTTGGCAAACCTGTCACAATATCCATTGTAATCTTCTCCCATTTCCACTCAGGAATCTCAGGTTGCACTAATAATCCCGACGGTTTCTTATGTTCAGCCTTCACCTTCGCACAAGTTAAACACTTATTAACATACTGTGCTATATCTGCCTTCATATTCGGCCACCAATAAACTTTCTTAAGATCTTGATACATCTTGTCCGATCCAGGATGTATCGAATACTTCGACTTATGATATTCATTCATAACCAAATCTCGCACCCCTAACGAATCTTTCTCAGACGGACACAACGGTAACCAAATCCTATTCTTAAAATACCTCAATCCATTTGACCTCACTTCAAACGATGGTTTCAACATTCTACCCAAATTTTTTGCCTCAACGTTCTCTTTCTTCAAACCATTAGTTTGGGCTTTCAATATCGCTTCTGTCAAATCAACACTTTCCAACATCGTCAAAGCTCTATCTCTTATAGACTTATCTCTTTCCTTTCTACTAAGTGCATCAGCTACCACATTCGCTTTACCAGGATGGTAACGAATCTCGAAGTCATAATCACTCAACAACTCAGCCCATCTCCTTTGCCTCATATTCAATTCCTTTTGATCCAAAATATATTGCAAACTCTTATGATCAGTGAAAACCACACACTTGGTTCCATACAAGTAGTGTCTCCACAACTTCAAAGCAAAAATAACAGCCCCAAGTTCTAAATCATGCGTAGTGTAATTCTCTTCATGCTTCCTTAATTGTCTCGACGCATACGCCATTACTTTATCCCTTTGCATCAATACAACTCCAAATCCTTTATGAGACGCGTCACAGTACACTACAAAATCCTCAGATCCTTCTGGAAAAGACAATATCGGCGCAAAACACAACTCATCCTTCAACATACTAAATGGAGATTCCTCTTCCAATCCCCATTCAAACACTCGATTCTTTTCAGTAAGCTTAGTCAACGGCTTAGCAATTAACAAAAACTTCTCAATAAACCTTCTATAATACCCAGCCAAACCATGAAATTGGCGAACTTCAGTCGGCGTCTTCGGCACTGACCAATCCTTAATTGCCTCAATCTTAGCAGGATCCACACGAACACCTTCACTATCAATCACGTGCCCCAAAAATTGCACTGATTTCAACCAAAATTCACACTTAGAGAATTTTGCATACAGCTTCTCCTTCTTCAACAATTCCAAAATTGTTCTCAAATGCTTCTCATGTTCCTCTTCACTCTTGGAGTAAATGAGAATATCATCAATGAATACGATAACAAACTCATCCAAATACGGCTTACATACACGATTCATCAAATCCATAAATACAGCTGGCGCATTTGTTAATCCAAAAGGCATCACTTGAAATTCAAAATGTCCATATCGCGTACGGAAAGCTGTTATAGGAATATCTTCTTCTCTAACTCTCAGTTGATGATACCCAGATCTCAAATCGATTTGCGAGTATACGCTAGATCCTTGCAACTGGTCAAACAAATCATCAATCCTCGGTAGTGGATACCGATTCTTGACAGTCAATTTGTTAAGCTCTCTGTAATCAATACACATTCAAAAAGAACCATCTTTCTTCCGAACAAACAAAACAGGCACACCCCACGGTGACGAACTTGGTCTAATAACTCCCTTCTCCATCAATTCCTTCAATTGATCAAATAATTCTTTCATCTCAGATGAAGCTAAACGATACGGTGCACGAGCAACTAGAGCAGCACCCGGCACTAAATCAATACGAAACTCAACTTCACGATGCGGCGGTAATCTTGGAAATTCCTCAGGGAAAACCTCAGGATACTCTCTAGTCACAGACACATCCTCCAATTTCCTTTAATTCACACCATCATTACTTATCTGTGCAAGAAACACATCACAACCTGCTTCTATATACCTCATCATCTTTAAACAAGAAACAACTCTCAAACGAGACGTACATTCATCACCTTTCACAGTCAAAACCCTATTCCTTAGCGGTATCTGAACTAATCTTTCTCCACAAACAATTATTGCACCATTACCAACTAACCAATCCATTCCAACAATCACGTCAAAAGATCCTAATTCTATGGGCATCAAATCAATACTAAACACATAATTACCTAACTTCAAGGAACAACCTTTCAGTATAGAACTAGTGCTTACAACATTACCATCAGCTAACTCCACATTATAACTGTTGATGCAAAAGTTGGTTGATCCTTGCTAGACCCGAATTAAGCCTAATTCGGGTTGGCTGGGCTCCGGCTCCTGCACCAAGTGAATCGTTTGGTTGGGATCCTGCACACTAAACAACACGCGTTAGGCTTACCGTGGGAATGTTTCCCACGATTAGACTCCGGCGTGAGAGTAAGTAATCGATTTAGGGTTTATGTGAGTTGAGAGTATAAGTCGTAATACCTTTGTGGAACCCTTGAGGGTTCCTTTTATAGGCAGTGAAACCCTAATGGGCTTTCACTGATGCTTCAGCCCCAAGGAAGAGATAACTACCAGAATTAGAATGATTGTTATCTTCTAATTCTGGTAGTGAATATCCTCCTCCATTGGGATAAAGATATTCCTAGACAGAATATTATTCTGCCTAACCATATGTCGGCCGCACCGGGCCGTGGGCCGCACACATGTGTGCGGTTACTGTTCATCCAAGCCCATAAGTCTGAATGACATTATTCCACCCATCTGTGATGGGCCGGATATGGGTAGTACCCATGGGCCGGGTTCATGACCCGGCTGGGGACTATACGTCATCATGTCCCCCCAGTCTAGTTGTTACAACCAGAGGTGTAACCTCTATACTACCAAGATGCTCCCCGGACGTACCAAGGAAACAATAGGGAATGATAAGTTGTCCAAGAATTTGTATTGGCCGCACGTGGCAACCTGGCTTAGGAAGTTATTTCATCAATATCTCAGCCGCATATAGCGACCGAGATAAATTAAATATAGCATTAAATGTCAAGTCTTACGTAAGAGCCGCATAACCCGACATTAATAACTGTTCATCTGACTTGTTTGACTGACAAAAGTGCAAACAGTCAGAACCTTGAGCAGTGCAAACGTTTGAGTCAGAAGTGACCCGTGCGTCCCTTCTGACGTTTCACTTGCCACTTGCCCCCTAGCCACACGATTAAGAATAGTGGCAGAAACGTGTCACACATCCAACAGGTCGTGACCCACGAGGCAACCCTATAAATAAGCCACCCCCACGGCTGTGTGAAACACACAATTATAACCTCCATTTCTGCCATTAAAGCTTTCCTCTTAGCTTGAACCAAATACGCACGGATCCCTTCACACGCAGGTTAGAACACCACGTCTTTACACTTTTATTTAGTAATGGCTCATAGAAACAACCCTACCATTGGATCCGTGCTGAATGTTATGACCCAAGACCAATTAAACCACTTTCGTACAAACTATTTCATCCCTACCAACCTACACCCCTCACTTCCTGGCGCCGGAGACCTCATAACTGAGGCTCCGGCGGGTAAGATTGGCCTGTACACTCGCCTCTTTGATGCGGCTAATTACCGCATCCCTCTCACCCTTTTCCTTGTAGATCTGTTAGGATACTATGATGTACATATTAGTCAGCTCCACTGCATAGGTGCCTGTAAGATTAGTCAATTCGAGATCCTCTGCCGTGCTAGGAGAATCCCCCCAACCGTAGAATTATTCCGGCTCTTTTATGTTCCCAACATAATAAACGGTTGGGTATCTTTTAAGAAACGATCCTCTAACAGTCCCCAATCGCACAATAAACCAATGGATTCATTGAAAAACTAGTACGACCACTACTTTTTCATTGACGCAGTGGTATGGCCGGGCGATTACACCTTTAGAACTAGGATACCCCACGACCCCAAGCCGCACACAAGTACATACAAACCCCGACATTCCCAATAATTAGATCTGAATAGGACCGGGTTCCATAGAAGCCTTCCCGAGTCATTCCTATGTTTGCTAGGGATTAGCCGCAATTACTTTGGTCCATCCAATAGGTATCCCGTGTTTTGGAGAAGGCAGGGTGAAGGTAGGCTAACATCCGTACCCAAAAATGTATTCAATTATTTGATAAATGGCTAACATATGTTGTTCTGGGCAGAAATGAACTTCTTTGGACTTTTGCGTCAGGGCGACCCAAAGCTTGTACCGGAGGGTTCCCATCCTCTCCGTGAGAATGAACGACCCCTTCTTGAGCATACCCGAAACGTGACAGTTGCTCTCGAAGCCGTGCAAGATCCCCACTCAGACGAGGAAGGGCATGGAGATAATGGTGGTGGTGGTAAACGCATGCATGAAGGAGGAGCCGGGCCCTCCTCACCACATAGGAAACAGCAGGGAGATAATATTGACTTAACCACCTCCAGCCTTCGTCGGATGATGGGTGATGATGATGAAGAAGTACAACAAGTCAACCTGGAAGAAGAGGAAGAAGAAGTGGAAGGAGAGGTCGAGGAGGAGATCGACGAAGCAACAGCTCAGCCCGTCGCCAGGCGTACCCGAAAAAGAAGCAACCGAGCGAGGAGAACTGCTTCAGTCGAGATTGGCGAACACAACGCTCCTGCCAAGAGACTCCGAGAAGACCACCCCTTGTACCAATCTGTCGGGAGTGCTACCCAGGGTTCCGAGACTATCCGGGCCGCACATGTCGATCCCGTCACTCAGATTGCCCCAACCGCCTCCGAATTAGCAAGAAACGACATGTAAGACTCCATCCTAATATGTAAGAATGACAAATTTACTTGTAAGCAATACTTAATATATTTCCCAATACTTGTTGCACAGGGACGACCAGACTGGTGCCGCGCCTCCTTCTGACACACAAATTGATAAGGGGAAAGGAAAAGAAGTGGAAAGAAACCCCACGGCCCCCACAAAGTCCGGCCCTGTATTTGAAGAAGGTTCACCCACAGCCTCCCAAGACCTCCCAGCGTCCGGCCCCCCTCAACCGTTCAATCCTGTATGGAATATCACAACGTCATCACGAATGAGGGACGCCGATGAGTGCCGGGAGTACCTCAACAATTACATACCACCAGGCTTAGTGCGAGAGGTAAATGCGCTCAGCCATGCAGACTTGGCGGATGAGTATAATGGTGCTTTGGTACACCAAATGGCGATGGGCACCTCGATGAGGGTAAGGTTTGAAGCCGCACTTGGGCATGTTGAATCTCTCAAGAGGAAAGTTGGACGGAGGGAGAAGATGATCGTGGATAATGAAGCTCAAATTGCAGACCTCCAATCCCAACTGGCCAGCGTCGACGCGACCATAAAAAAGCAGTCGGCCCGCGCGAATGAATACGACCAACAAGTGGCCAATCTTGAGTCACAACTAGATGCTACAACCACCAAGGTACATATCCGTGCCGCACCACCCACATTCTAAAAGAGATATATTCTAACACTATATTTCTTATAGGTAGCCATGGCGGAAGCTTCTGCCCAGTCGTACTCCAGCCAGGTAGATGTGCTTAACAAGAAACTAGAAGACGCGCACCTGGCCGTCCAAAGCATGGAGAAGGTACAAGGGGAACTTGCTGATGAGAGGGCTGTCACCCAAGAGCTGAAAGAGGCATTTGCCCAAAAAGAGTTGATGATTGATGCCCTCACCGCTGAGCGTGACAATGTGCTATGCCCCCAACTGCTAACAGCTATTGCCGGCCGTAGGTGGATGGTCGGGCATGGAGCACGCCTGGCCGTCGTTAAGGTCTTAGAGGCCCCGGAATTTGTGCAACAATTTGCAAGCCTTGTGTCCGATGGTATTTACCACGGACGTCACGAGGGGATGGTTGAGGCCGTTGAGCTGATCAAGAAAGGGGAAAACTTTACCAATCATGCCTTCTTTAACCCTGAAGCTGCTAACAAGATGACTGCTTCCATGGCCGCGATGCGGGATCTGCACTATCCATTCTTGGATGAGCTGGAGGCCACCAAAGATGCGTCAAATATGGAAATCATGGAAAGGCTAAGTCTTAGTGCGTTCTCCCGTGCTTCCTTCACTCCATCACCCAGCCACCTAACGCTCCCCATATACGAGGACGTAACCAGGATTGTGCTTGATGAAGAACCCTTAAGTGTGGTGCTAGAGATGAATGTAGCTCAAGCCCAGAAGCGGAAAGAAAGTGATGAGTGGATGTCGTGTCTGGTCGAGGAACAAGTGGAAATGGGTAAGTTTTTCCCTCCTATGTAGGATGCTCCTACTTTATGATCCCTTTCAGACACTTTGGTTTGTAACCTCTTAATATTTATTGTTTCTATTCGTCCATGCATGTACACGGCTAACAACATTTGTATTTTGTATATAAGTCCGTGAGTGACCAAGACAATTTTGTTATCTATTTTGGAAACTTGTGTATTTTGACTGTGTTAAATATTGTACCTCAATACTGCATGATATATCACGTCTTGCACACAAAGAAAGAAAATACATACAAGTCTATAATTTACTAGACATGCGACGTGCGTCTTTACTATGCGGAGCACTGTGCGACTACGGCATATGAAATTTACCCCAACGTCTTGTGAGTAAGCTGTCTAGTAAGGATACATGATCCGTGCGGCTGGGGTTGCATCCCTCTTACGCGGCAAGTTGAATTAGTAGGTTCACTTAATCCTCTTACCCCGCCTGGAGGCGTATAGTACATGTACAGTAATTTGAAAGAATGCATATGAATGAAACATGGCATATTATAATATAAGTAAAATTCATACGACTAACAAAAAATCTAAAAAATGATTTGCACGAAACAGGCCGTGGAGCTAGCTAGGCACCACGGCATTTTATTAGAACGTTTACACTTTTGTTTGAACAATGATGACAAGTACTAAAAAACAAGAAAGGAAACTAAACAAACATAAGAAAAACAAAACAGATAGACCGCATGGTTTTTTATTAAGACCGCATATAGCTAAGTACCCATGCGGAAGCCGTAGCTTTCAAAGATAGCACCTTTTGAGATTGGAAATGTTTCATGTGCGCTCCAGGTCGCGGCCATCCATGTCACGTAACTTGTACGCGCCTCGTCCCAAGGCTTCAGTGCCTTCATACGGTCCTTCCTATTTAGGGCCCAGCTTTCCTGTATTCTCCGCTCGACTTGCTTCGTTAGCACGATAGACGTAGTCTCCCGGTCGAAAAGAAACACCCTTGACCTTGGCGTCATAATAAGCCTTCATCTTAGCCTTGGACTTAGCCCCATTGATGGCTGCTATTTTCCTTTTTTCTTCCAACAGATCCAGGTTGATTCGCAGCTGTTCATCGTTTGTGACGACATTAACCTCCGCCGTGCGGATGGTAGGCATCCCTATTTCTGCTGGTATAACGGCTTCAGTGCCGTAAGCCAATGCAAATGGAGTATCTCCGTTGGCTGTTTTGATCATAGTTCTATGCGCCCATAGCACATGTGATAACTCATCGACCCATTTGCCACTTCGTTCGTCCAAGCGCGCCTTGATGCCATTCCCCAAACTTCTATTTGCCCGTTCAACAAGGCCATTTGTCTGCGGATGCTTAACAGATGTGAAGCGCCGCTTGATGTTCAATGATGCACACCAATCTTTGAATGGGTTGTCCGTGAACTGCTTGCCGTTGTCCGAGATGATTTCTCCTGGTAGACCAAAACGGCACACAATATGTTCCCAAACAAACTTCTTAACTTGTTTGCCTGTGATAGACTTGACTGCCTTGGCCTCTATCCATCGTGTGAAGTAGTCCATCGCAACAATAAAGAATTTAACTCCCCCCGCAGCTACAGGAAATGGTCCTGTAATGTCGATTCCCCACGTATAGAATGGCCATGGGGACGTGTTAGGTGTAAGCTCCTGCTGCGGGTGTCGGCACTGGCCTATGCACTTGGCAATCACTACACTTGCGGATCATGTCGCGCGCGTCTCTGTGCATGGTAGGCCAATAATACCCTGTCCGTAAGGCCCTAGCTACCACTGATCGTGGACCTGCATGCATGCCGCACAATCCTTCATGTATGTCACTGATTACGTATGCGGCCTGACGTGGTCCAACACATCGCAGCCACGGCTGCAAGAAAGAGCGCTTGTATAGATGCCTTCTCGAAGTTTGAAATGCTGCGACTTCCTCCTGATGCGCCGTGCTGCTTTTTCCTCGTCTGGAAGGGTCTCACTAGTCAAATAGTTGATAATCGGGGTCATCCAAGAAGGTCCATCCTCTTCAACTATAGCAGTGACCTCCCCTTCCGTTATAGATTTCTCCTTGAGTATTTCCACCAAGACTTGTTTAGACAAGTGAGCGAAGCTTGTGGATGCGATCTTACTAAGAGCGTCCGCCTTCTTGTTCTCGCCCCTTGGCACCTTCTTGATGGAAAACTTACTGAAAAACGCGATTAGCGACTTGACTTTTTCCAAGTACCTGACCATGTTGTCCTCCTTAGCCACATATCCACCTAGAATATGGTTCGCGACAAGCCGTGAGTCCACGTAGGCCTCAAGGTTGCGGACTCCCATTCTAGCGGCGATTTTCAAACCCGCAATTAATGCTTCGTATTCCGCTTCGTTGTTGGTGGCCGTGAACTCAAAACGGAGGGCATACGTGAATTCCATTCCTTCCGGATTTGTGAGAATGAGACCAGCTCCGGATCTGTCCGTACACGAGGATCCGTCCGTGAACAACACCCATGGTTCTGTTGGGGTCTCGTCTTGCTTAACGATTGGCCCTTCCTCATCCGGATTTTTGATTAGGAAATCCGCCAAGATCTGGCCTTTCACAGTCGTCCTTGGCCTATAAGATATATTGTGCTCCCCCAATAAGATGCTCCATTTCTGTAGCCTCCCTGCCACGTCCGGTCTAGAAATAACTTGCTTGATTGGCTGATCCGTAATGACTACAATTGGGTGCGCCTGAATGTACCGGCGCAGCCGCTTTGTAGCAAACACTAGTGCTAACACTAATTTTTCCATGGAGGAGTAATTCAGCTCCGGCCCTTGTAGTGTTCTACTTATAAAGTAGACCGGAGTTTGCACTGTATCTCTATCTGTCATAAGTACCGCGCTTATTGCGCCATGAGTGGCTGAGAGATACATAATGAGTTCCTCCTTTGGCCGGGGAGCTACTAGCATAGGGAGGGATGCAATATGCTGCTTGAGTTGGCCGAAAGCTTCCTCGGCTTCCTTCGTCCACCGGAAGTCTCCCTTCCTAATGCACTTCTTGAGTGTCTTAAATAGGGGTAATGACTTCTCTGCGGATTTGGATAAGAACCTATTCAGCCCGGCTAGTTTCCCATTTAAGGATTGCACCTCCTTCCGTGTCTGGGGGGATGGCAGTTGTATCACTGCGTCCGTCTTCTTTGGGCAGGGTTTGATGCCGTTTGGATCAATTAAATATCCAAGGAACATTCCCTCCGTTGCCCCAAATGTACATTTCTTTGGATTTAACTTCATTTTAATCCTTCTCAGTGTGTCGAATGTCTCTTGGACATCCCGGATAAGTGCCTCCTCCGTGTGACTTTTTATAACCAAGTCATCCACATAGACTTCCAAGTTGCGACCTATCTGTGATTCAAAAGCTTTGTCCACCAGCCGTTGATATGTAGCCCCGACGTTCTTCAGTCCGAACGGAATTTTCGTATAGCAATATACGCCCTGGCTCGTATGGAACGCCGTGTTTTCTGCATCCTCCTCCGCCATCTGGATCTGGTGATACCCTTTATACGCGTCTAGGAAGCATTTAAAAGGATACCCACATAGGGATTCCACCTTCCAGTCGATTTCCGGTAACGGGTAACAATCCTGTGGGCAGGCCTTGTTCAGATCCGTAAAATCCACACACATGCGCCAACTTCCGTCATGTTTTTTGACCATGACCGGATTGGATAACCACTCATGGTAGTATACCTCGCGCATGATACCTGCGTCCACTAGTTTCCGTACTTCCTCCAGTATCACTTTGCTGCGCTCAGGCGCCTGGCCGTGCTTCTTTTGCTTGACGGGTTGGTACCCTTGGCGGATCTGGAGCTTATGCTCTACTATCGCACGTGGCACGCCTGTCATATGCTTTGGCTCCCATGCGAATATATCTAGGTTTGCACTTAGAAGAGAGCACATGACCCTTTTGTCGCTATCCGAGAGCGCCCCTCCTATGGATACCTCCTGTTCCGGATAGTCAGGGTGAATTGCTACCTTCCAATTGGGAGGTGGTGATCCGTCCTTGGGTGGAACAGGTGGTGCCGGTGTTGTCACGGTGTGACACTCGGATGCCGGTACGATTGTGTTGTAAATAGTAACAATTCCCCCCTCCACGGGGAATTTGATCATTCCGTGCGCCGTGGAGGGTACCGCCCGTATAGTCAAGATGCCTGGTCTGCCTATGATCCCATTGTAAGGAGAATGTGAGCGTATCACCATGAAGTTCATCCACGCCGTAGTGGAATGTTCCTCATTCCCAATGGTCACAAGCAAACATAGTTGCCCTATCGGCCATATAGTGTCTCCACTAAAGCTAGTAAGCGGCGACGTGGCCGGTACTAATTGGCTTCTTATTTCTAGGCATAACTGCACAAAGTAGTGTTCATACAGTACCTCTGCTGACGATCCTCCATCCACATACATGCGACGAACGTTGTGTGCTCCAATGCTTATCTCAATAGTGAGAGGCGCATCAATCACATCGCTTGCTGTGATGGGAGGGAATGAGATTTCCCTGTCGCGTGAAAATTTTTGGCCAACTTTCTGCCTCGTGCGGCGCTGTCTGGATTGGATCATGTATATAGTCGAAGGTTTGTCCTTTTGGGGATCCTTCTTATCATACTTCTTGTTGTTGTCTTTTCCATCCTTCCAATCCTTAACTAGGTGCTTGAGTTTACCTGATTTGATCAGTGACTCAATATGATTCTTGAGGTGGATACACTCCTCCGTACCGTGGCCTTTGTCATTATGGAACTCGCAGAAGCGATTTCCTTGCCGACGTTCCGGCGGAGTGGTCATTGGGGGAGGCCTTGGAAAGTTTGCCCCTTCCGTCAGCAAGATCTCCCGGTAGGACATCTTTAGGGGGTGAACTTATCGTCCGGCCGTCCTCCTTTGCTTTGGCTCTTATAGTCTGCGCCCTTGTTATTGTTCTGGTTGCCTTGACCGCCCGGCTGTCTCCGGGACTGATCATTTGACCGATACCCATTTCCTCGGGATGGGTAGGCCGCGGCAATAGCTGTTTCTCCTTCTATGAAATTTCTGACCCTTTCCATGAGGTCGTCATATCTCTCTGGACGCTTGTCATTGAGGCGCCTGATCAACTCTCTGTCTGTTATGGCGTGCATGTAGTCAGAGATTTTCAGGAGCTCCGGCATTGTTCTTGTGCGCGTGCACTCATCATTGAAGCGTTCAGTGAAGGCTTCTGTGGACTCCCCTGGCCGTTGTTTGACAGTTGCCAATGAGACCGGATCCCTGTTATACTTCTTCCTCTGAGTATAATTGTTCTCAAACGCAGTGCGTAGTTCCGTGAAACTATCAATGCTCCATGAAGGGAGTGCCTCAAACCAGTCATGGGCATTTCCGATCAAGGTTGAATTGAACATTTGGCACCATATAGGCATGGGCCATCGCTCAATTTTAGCCTGCGTATCAAATATTTTAAGGTGATCCACCGAATCACCGGACCCATCATAGGTCTTGATACACGCCGGCATGCGACGTTTGGTGTCCTCAGAATAGTTTCGTATGAAAGAGGGTGAACGGGTCTTCCCTGGGATCCGCCCATGGCCGGCTGAGCCTAGGGTAATCCCATGGTTCACACCATGGACGCGAAAGATCCTCCGCTTCTGCATCTCGATAGTAAGGGCTACTATAATACTCATCATTGTTTGGTGGTGGTGGAGGGGTGCGCCTAGGCCGCCGACGCTTAGGCGGATGGTCATCTGAGTCCTCTCCTGACGGGTCCGGGGATGGCGGTGGTGCCCCATCCTTTGGGTAGGGACCAATTTTTTGGGACGAACCAGGAGCCTTTTTCCCAGTGTTCATCCTGTCCCACACACTCGGGCAACGTGCGGTTCTGGCCAGCTCTCGATCTGGTCGCTCGGGTGAGCCATCCAACTTTTATCCCTCTCAAGACTGCATTAGTTCCTGCATGAGGCGATCTCCTATGCGCTCAAACACATTCCGGGGTTGAGAGGTTTCCTCAAAGGTGCCCTGTTCCTGAGGCCGAGCTCTCCTTTTCCTCTGATTTTTGGAGGAGGTGATTGGTCCGGTGTCACCAAAGTTGAGTCTGGATTGGAGGTTCCTCCCCAGATTCAACCTTGATGCGATCCCCGGGACGATCCTATCGAAGTTCTGCGTGAGAACTCGAGTAAGATCCTCCTCGCTGAGTGGTAGGACTTCCACTTCTTCCTCCGTCGAGGGTCTGCGCGGTTCCTTGTTAGGAGGGTTTGGCGCACTCCCTGGGTCAGGGTTATCCAGGGTTGAAGTAGGTAGGGGTGTCATGGAGATCGTGCTCGTCACCCCCAAGGACTGAAAACCGCCACGGTTACCAGGCCCGCCTGCGAGGCGGCTAGGTGATTGATTGGGGATGAAAATCCCTTCCCCTTGGGACTTCCGGTTCCCGGGATTCGCATTCCTGGGGTTAGCTTGCGGATGCCCCTTCGTCATTGGAAATTCAAGATGAGGTTTTGTTCTAGCTTAGTGTAATGGTCCCACGGATGGCGCCAACTTGTTGATGCAAAAGTTGGTTGATCCTTGCTAGACCCGAATTAAGCCTAATTCGGGTTGGCTGGGCTCCGGCTCCTGCACCAAGTGAATCGTTTGGTTGGGATCCTGCACACTAAACAACACGCGTTAGGCTTACCGTGGGAATGTTTCCCACGATTAGACTCCGGCGTGAGAGTAAGTAATCGATTTAGGGTTTATGTGAGTTGAGAGTATAAGTCGTAATACCTTTGTGGAACCCTTGAGGGTTCCTTTTATAGGCAGTGAAACCCTAATGGGATATCACTGATGCTTCGGCCCCAAGGAAGAGATAACTACCAGAATTAGAATGATTGTTATCTTCTAATTCTGGTAGTGAATATCCTCCTCCATTGGGATAAAGATATTCCTAAACAGAATATTATTCTGCCTAACCCTATGTCGACCGCACCGGGCCGTGGGCCGCACACATGTGTGCGGTTACTGTTCATCTAAGCCCATAAGACTGAATGACATTATTCCACCCATCTGTGATGGGCCGGATACGGGTAGTACCCATGGGCCGGGTTCATGACCCGGCTGGGGACTATACGTCATCAATAACTAGTTGTCAATCTCACTTGTTCTCTATCCAATAGCTGACTGAATCTAACATCTACGAAACTTCTATCGGATCCAGAATCAAATAACACACTAGCATAACAAGCATCAAGTAAGAACGTACCAGTCACCACGTTCGGCCCTTAAGGTTTGTCAGCATCTCCCACGACATAGGCTGGAGCAGCAATCCCAGCAGCAACAACAACAACATTGCCTCCCTGTCGTATGCCAAACCTCGGACAGTTCCCTTGCTTATGTCCACGACCTCCACATCCAGAACAGTAAACTACCTTGACAACATAAGCCCCAGTGGCTACACCCTTGTTTCTACAATCTGCCATCTTATGTTCGGCCTTCCCACACTTGTTGCAAGCAGGTGGAGAATTTCCAACATGATACAGATTACACCGACCACACTTCAGATTCACCTTGTTACCTTGATTTCCTGTAGCAGCACGAACACCATCATTCCTTCTCAAATTATATTGCTGATTCCTATTCGGTCCTTGGTTATTGTTATTACGATAACCACCTCGATTCTGCCCTTGGCTTGAGTGTGCACCTTCCCACTTTCTCTTATTCCCCTCTACAATATTATCCTTTCGATCTTGCAGCTTTACATCCATTAAAGCATGAGCCATTTGAACAGCTTCATCAAATGACTTGGGTTTCGACGAAGTAGTTTCTCCCTTGATATTACTAGATAAACCTCTAATATACTGCTTCATCTTCTTTCGTTGATCAACAAACGCATCAGGACACAACAAACATAAATCAGAAAATCTCCTTGTATAAGCTACAATATCATTGTTCCTCAACACCAAATGCCTTAATTCATCTTCCAACTGACCTAACTCTTCCTCGGGACAAAACATATCAGTCAACAGTCCGTTAGTAACAGTCCATGTTCTAGCATTAGCTTCAACCAATCCCACAGTAGCTACTTGACTATTTCACCAACTCAACGCATCATCCTGAAAAGTAGCTAAAGCCAATTTCACCTTACTGGCTTATGAACATCCACTGATTTCAAAAGTACTTTCAATCTTCTCAATCTAACTTCTTAATTCCAATGCACCACTAGTACCACGAAATTGGGTAGGTCCACATTTCATGAAACTAGTATAAGAACATTCCTTCTGAACCTGCTGAACAGCAGCATTACCTCCAACTTGTCCCGCAGCATTTCCTTCTGCTTGCTCATCAGCATTACCTCCAGCCTGATTTTCAACATTTCCTCCAACATGACCAGCAGCATTCCTATTCTCAGCCTCTTGGTTCCTCGCAGCATGTTCAGCTTCTAAAGCTCTAGCGATAGCTTGCTCAATCATGGTATTAACAGTAGCAGTCGTCAATTTAGGCGGCATGTTTACAGGAAACTAACCAAACAGTAATTTAGTAAAGTCAGAAAAATGCCTCCCAACTCCTTCCTGTAACCATAACAGAAAAAGAACAAGTAAGTATTCATATCATGATAAGAAGAAGGATTTCTCTATCAAGATGTAACATGGATACTACATGCACCAACAACACAATTCACAATGAATCATTAACCAATTCACACAAGAACTAATAAAACAAATCATAAGTCATGAAGGTAATTTTGGATTGCCTTGGAAAATCTCCACAAAATTGTGACAAGTAATGTCACTACAATCCTTCATCACAACAACTTAAAGTCATTAAGTTTCATCACAAACTAGAGTACGAGTCTACATAAGTTCTATTACAAAAAGACCAAATAAAAACAATAGAAAGGACTAAACATCACATCCCCGCAGCTTCTTGTACATCGGCTCGTCGTCACTGCTGCTATCATCATCCTCAGATTCTTCCTCCACTTTTTCCTTTCCCTTACGACTACTTCCTTCACTTGGTTTCACCAACACTTGAGCTTCAACCTGATTCGGCACATCACGAATCACAACACTATGACTAGGAAAAGATCTCACCGGCAAACCCCACGCACTCAACCTAGCATTCCTTTCTTGCTCCCTACGCAACCTTTCAACTTGCCCACTCAAATTCAGCACCATAGATCTCAATCTAACAACTTCATCCATTTCCCTTGCCCTAACAAACTCTGATCTCCTCACACTACCAACAAACCTTTCAAACTTTTTCTCATTCTGCTCAAAGCTCCTAATCACACGAGTCTCAACCAAATACCTTTCAAACAAAGACCTATCAAACTTCTTAAGAAACCAGAAAATATCATCATAAGACCTAGGACCTGGACAATAAACCTTAGGAATACGATCATGAATAGATCGAGCACTAGAAGCCCTACTCGACTCACCAGGAACATCACCCCTAGCAAATGCAATCCCATGCAAACTACTAATATAAGCATCACAAGTAGGAGTCGAAGAACGATCAACCGGTCGCTGACAATCTGGAACAGTCTGTGGCACAACATTGACCCTTGGAACATAACTACCTTGTATCAACTCAGGCTCTGTCTGACCAACTGCAGTAAGTGGAATCCCATCATCTAAAAAATTAAAAGGCTCCTCATCGTCACTAGCACCAAAGTTATCTACTTCCTCACCATCCACTACATTAGTCAAATCAATCCATCCATCCTCACGAGGTAAACCAGCCATTTTCTACAATTATAAGGGTTAAGGATACTTAAGGTCATCGTTAATAAAATAATAATTAGTATGCAATGCTCATGCAAATGTCATACATTATCCATGCTATGCAACATAATGCAAATGATGTTTATGCAATGCTCGCAAAAAATAAATAAATATGATACTGACAAGCACTCAGCGTACTTTCAATAATTCCAATACAATATCGTAGTATTTACTTAATAAATACTCGGGAAATCATTTCAGTTATGAGGGATACATCTACAATGCAAAACAAAACTAAAAGTGATCTTACCGGAGCATTGCAGAGGAGTTGTGTGCTTTTGAAGAATAAATACTTTCGACACCAAAGTTATAGCTTAGGTCAATTTTCAAAATCGACCCATTTCTCTATAACTTACAGCTCTGATTACCATTCTCTAACACCCCTAATTTACATTGCGCATCAGAAATACACAATCAGGTGCTAGACACAAGCATCATCACACATGGTATATTGAACGACTCAAAAGAGAGACGATTACACAAAATATAAACAATATTTTCATATATGGTCTAAAACATAGATTTCAACCCAAATTGTACTGACACGATACCAGAGTAAAGCGTTTTGTCCCCATGGATCTCGACCAACAACCAACAAGTTTAGTACAGTACAACAATATAAAGTAAATTGTTCAACATTAAAAGGTAGAAACAGTTTAGACCAACATTCTTCCAAAAGCCAAGCCACAACCTCCACAGCAAAGCTCCATGCTCCATCACTTCCTATTACCTGAAATACATGCATAAAAGGAGTCAACAATAATGTTGAGCGAGACTATAGGTTTATCAAATCATATTTGAACACAAGAAGAAAATCAATCATAATTATTTATAGAATTGTCGTACACACAATCTATATTCAAGGCAGTATTAATAATGATATTATTAAACAAACATTGTATTTAAGCTCATGACATCGACCCCTTAACCAAATAGTCACCTACGCCAAATGCCGGCATGACTAGAATAAAACCATTGCCCCTCTAGGGTATCAGTTGCTAGAATACCACAATCTTATTCACGTAAAATTATCCTTCCCAGCGGGTTACTCAACGTAAAGCCCTGGTCTCAGATAGGGTGGTCAACCCAATAGTACTATCATTAGAATAAGCGGCTATTCTTGACTCACAACATCAAGTCAGAAGATAGTTAACGGCTCATGAATTTAGGGTCTTTAGCAACAAGTTACTCAATACAATGAAATCAACTTTAGGCAACATTCGGGTCCAACAATTACTCATGACTTGTGTTCATTTATTTTTAAATAGCATGTATCCCCCTCGCGGGTATTAAAATCATTAAAACGAGTAGAAAGCGAGGCTATAGACTCACCTTAGTATAAGAGATCTAGCGAGATGATCGTCGACGGTAATGGATGCCTTTCAAACACGAGAACCGAGACCTATCAAATAAGGCGCGTTCATTAATAATTACTCGAGAAACAAATCATACATATCAACATCAAACTCAAACTCATAAAGTCACGATAAAATCGAGAGAAAACGATATGAATAACTTCATTATACTTTACTATACCTTTACTTTACCATTTTACACTTTTAACAAAGTCCGCCGGTACATACTACATGTACTAGCTTATTTACCCCTTTTAAACTCGTAAACCATTTATGAAACGACTCGATAAACTAACTTACTATATATAGAAAGTCCTCTTAAAAGTTTATCAAATGAAATTACTTTTAAAGTACTTTACCCAACTCATTTTAAAACTACAAAATCCAGACAGATTTACGTTAATTTTTCATACAACCGTTTTAACTTATTTAAACGACTCCGTTTACAAAACCGACACTCGGGTTTTCAAGTAAAATCAACCTAATATGTAAACACCTCATTATCAGTAGGTTACATTTTTCAAAACATCCATTTAGAGTCCCGGAGATTCGATCCAAATATCGACAACAACTACTTGTAGAGCCGATACTCGTCTCCCGGTACACTATCATTCAAAACATCATAACTTCGCGCTCGTTTTGAGCTAGAAGCTCTACCTTATATCAAATAGAAGCTAAGAAAATTATCTACAACCCTAGTCTATAAGTTAAGCCATTTTAAAAACATAAAAATTCGGATTTTACCTTTTACTTACTGTTATAAAATGACTACACAAAACTTGTACAAAATCAACTTTTTGATAAAAACCAACCATGAAAATGATCATTACTATGCCCTAATATCATCATACATCAACCATAACATCAAAATCATAATCAAAATAAAAATCATAAGATCAAAACAAAGTTTCTAACAAGATTTTTAGCACAAACCACCATGGATCATCATGATAATGCCATGCATGATCATAGCTCCTACCTACCAACATCAAGAAAAAAAAGTTGCTTGCATGTAAGAAATTCTTACACCAATGTGATCCTTGTTCAAAAATAAGGTTGGTTCTAGTGTTATTTTAGCTTGAATCAACCTCAAACTCAAGAAAAATTGAAGTTTGTAAGTGTTTGGTGATGGTGGTGATGTTACGGCCCAAAGAAGAGAGAGAGAGAGAGTGGAAGTGAAATTTTTGAAATGGAAAATGTGATGTGTGTGTGTTGATTTAAGTTTATATATAGTGGAGTAGGGACCAAGTTGCAATTTAATGAAAGTTGTGGCTAGAAATGTAAATAGTTAGCTAAAAAGCGGGAAATAACTATTAGTCAATTTTCAAAATATTGACGGGACTCGGGTTTCATAAAGATACTTTTAAAATTTTAAAACGTACCTCAAAAATAATAATATCGACTCTCGACTCGACTTAACACGCCATTTAAAATAAAATCTCGAAAACAATAAAAATCGAACAACCGACAATAAAACGAAAAATATTTGGCATCCATCGACATCACGCTTGCTAATACTCCTTATACTTAATAAATATTAAATATAAACCTTCCAACATCGGTTTAAACTTAAACCTCCAAAAATAAATATAGTTCAAACTCATTCAAAAATTTCAAAAATAATCGTAAAATAAGATTAAGCAATGACCTCGATTTTGGGTTGTCACATAAAAAGAGCTAAACCAATAGATCGTGACGGAGTGACTACATAACATGGGAGATTTAGAACTCGTGGATGTAACAAGGGGAGTCGAGTAACTACACAAAGATAGATTTTGTGGCAATCAATATCGAGGGATGAGTAGTGAAGCTGAGCTGAATAAGTTCGTGGAGAAGTGATTAGAGGGTCAGTCTAGTGAAGGTGTTTATGAAGGATCTTTGGAAGAGACAGTTATGCATTATCTAATGCACTAACGATTTCATAGAGTTGATGAATTGAGTGTGAAATTTTGGTTGGACATGGTAGTGAAGGAATTAGGGAGAACCTTCGAAGGATAGAAACAAGTATCCCTAGAAGTTGATGATTGAATTACCACATGATAGGTGCAATGTCAAAAAGAGAGTTATGAGACCTATGTAAGAATTTATAATATAGCTTAGTTTAGACAATGAAAACTAATATGGGTTTTAGATAAGAGTGTGATCCGAGTGGAATCACGAGAAACTCTAATCTATCCCTATTAGGAGGGAGTAGGAGTGTTGGTCGTACGGAAAACATGTGAAGCTACTTAGGTAATTTCGGCGTGTAGACGACTTGATAGACGGGAAGCATCACATCGTGATGTATGGCATGAGTTTAGGAAGAAGAAGGAAGTGTGGATAGAAGCGAATAATGAATGAAATAGGTCGAGATAGGAACCGAAGGTAAAATGTTGGTAGATCATAATGAGTAGAATAAAGCACAAAGCAGGCTATTATTGTTGTAGTATGGAAAAGGGAATGACACTGACCTATACTGTGTGATTGGAAGGCTTAGTATCAATAATAAAAGGGATGAGGATCTATAGATGTGGTGTGTCATGAGAGACGAAGGGCACGGTATAGCTGAGAAGAGACGAGGAGCACTATGACTTTGAAGGTAAGACATCGTGTAGATATAAAGGAAGAAATGTAGCTAATTGTCTTAGAAAGAGTTGAATATGTTTAAGGGTAAGTTGAGTATAAAGTATCACTAAAAATCTTTCATTGAGGAAAGTGAGAAAAGAAGTGTATGGGTGCTACTAATGAGCTATCCAAATTTAATGGAAGTAGTTTTAGCATGGGTTTGGATGGCAGTTGACAGAACTAACTAATGAATATGTGAAAGACCGTCATAGGTCACTTTTGTAAGGAAATTGGAATTTTTATGTGTTTTGGGGTACGGACTAAAGGGATTGGATGAACATGATCGGATATGAGTATATCCGGCTAATTAGAGATGGATGGACAAAGTGATAAATTGCTACAAGTATATGAGTCGTGTTAAGAGCTTGGGTGACTAATTTAGAGGAAGGTAGAAAACTCGTTAGCGATGTCTGAATTTTCATATAATGATAGTTATCATACTAGAAGTCGATGAATGCCATTTGAGGCACTATATGGAAGGATAGGGTGAGTTGTCCTTATGGTAGACTAAAATTGGTGAAAGATACTACTAATATAGTAATGGTGAGCAACAAGAGATGCAATGTTGAAAAGGAGGAAACCACTAGAGTTTAGTGACAAAGTTATGTAGGAAGTTTCACCTATAGTAACGGGTGGTATGTTTTGGTAAAAAGGGAAAAGTTGATGTCAATTTTTGTAGGTCCATTTATGATCTTTGGAATGATCAGACCTGTAGCTTATGGGTATAGAATTATCTGGAAAATTAAGTGGTGTACATGATATATTTCATGTATTAAGATTTGAGAAATGTGGTTTGAGAATGCATATTTGCATATACGGTTATTCGGGATTTGTGATAATTAGAGTCTTTGATTTTCAAAGAGTGATTGTAAGATTATGAACTATGAGGTCAAGAGTTTGAGAATGAAGTTAAATATTTTTGGTTAATATATCTAGTAAATTGAGTCATGAACCAAAGTTCACGTGGAAATGAGAGGAGTTCTTTTAGAACAAGTATCCTCATGTGATTTGTTGATTGATGTGATTGATCCTAAGGAGTAAATCTCGGGACGAGATTTCTCTTAGGAGGGAGTGATGTGACAACCACGGTTTTGAGGTTCGTCACTTAGTTTTATTTTGTCCATATTTCTGGAATCACGTGTCTTTATGTGTTTATGAGTTATGTGGTGTGAATAGAGTGCGGTTTGGACATAGTTTTCAGGTACGGGGTACCATGTGAGTGAAACGATGTGTGATGTTTTCATGTTCATGAGATCACATAGTAGTGACTATGAAATATGATGGTTTATTTAGTGGTTTTACGTATACGTATATGTATTATAGAAAATCGTATTTTTACGATTTAGGGTTGTGCATTTAGGGGTCTCGAATGAGCTATTTAGTCACGGGAATAATTTACGGGATGGTTTTAAGTCATTTAGGACTTAATTATATAGTTTATTTCATATTCTAAGAGTTTTTATAAAACTGTATATTTTTACGTCTATTACGGTATACGCGTAAATGTAACTAGTTTTACGGTTTTGAGGTTTTGGAGGTTTTTGGAGCTGAAATAAATTAAGGTAAATTTAGGTAATAATATTAATACATTAATTAATAATAAAAAGAAAATAAAAATAAAAAAAATAATAAAGGGGGTCGGTTTGGACGATGCAAGGAAGAAAGAAAAAAGAGGAAGTTGTTAAAAAAACAGATTGAGCCCAATTGTGGAAGTCTTTTTATTAAATTCTTTAAAAACCAATCATAATATAAAAAAGATCAGTTTTTTTCTCTCCTCCACCCTTTTTGGACGAAATATTATGAGCCCTAATTTAGGGATTCGTTAAAAATAATTTTCTTGAAGATTTGAGGTAGAAATCTTGATTTTATTCTTATAGTTTTCATGTTTTATATCATTAAGGCATCAAGTATTATCTAATCAATTTATATGATGGATTAGGGTTCTTAATAGATATGTAATTAGGGGTTTTATAAAAATTAACATGATTAGGATAACGATTGGTGATAATTAGTAATGTTAATTAGGGTTTAATCATGTTTAAATTCGTTTTTAAAAACTGGGCAGAATTTTTCGTCCATTGTTTTGATCATATCTAGAGTTTTACAAACTTTTAATTTTTGAATCTTATGTCCCTGGAAATGTAATTGTATTAGCTTTCAAATTCCAGAAAATAGTACTAGATTGGAGGTAGGGAAGTGTGTCAAAAACAGGTTACATCAGTCGGGTGTCAAAACAGTTTTTGGATCAGCATGTTTTCATTTTATGTTTTGGATTGTTTGGTGTACTTAGGTTTATAATTGGAGCTTCAAATGAACATGAGACTTAGATTATATATTAAATAAAAGATCTGGGGAAGGGATAAGCAAATGGGATAGGGTAAAACCCTCTGATCATAACAAACTTTGCATATTTTTAAAATCAGTAAATTCTGGATAGGTAAAAGTATATATATATATATATATATATATATATATATATATATGGAGGCCTTAACAGTAGCTTTAAGGTTGAGGCCAAAGGGGAGAGTTATCTAACACATGTAAGGGCATAGAGTTTCTTTTACAAGGCATGTTATTATATTTAAGGGGGTGTTCAGCCAATAGTTTGAAGTATGAAAAACGGGACTGTTTTGGGTTAAATGTTAACGGGACGAGTTATGAACTACACTAAGTTAAGGGCTTTATATAGGGATGTAATGATATTCATATGACATAAAAATGGGGTTAATTTGTAGGAGAAGGTTAGATATCCATCATAGATTGATGAGCCATTTTGGTATGTGGATCATGTCTTGATAGTATACGTTTGTGTGTTTAGATATGTGCTAGAGCGCGGGAACTTGGAGAAGCTTGTTCAGGTGTGTTTCATAGTCCCATATCTTTTTATGTTTTTTTTACTTCTAGATGGGATGGAAGAGACACTGTATGGTTTTGTAACTAATGTTGTGAATGTTTTTATGGTTTGTGATGGACTTGTGTGTGCACTTATGTGATTAACTGCTATGTGATTCTTGATTGTGTTTATGATTTGGATCGGGGGACACGTACCGTCTCAGTTATTATGGTTTGACTTGGTACCAAGGGTTTGTTGACAAGGCGGGGCCCTGGGATTGGTTCATAGGTGTATGGGCGCCTATGGGACCATGGTTATTGGTAAGGCTTGGAGCCTTGGAATTGTGGTTATTGGTAAGGCTTGGAGCCTTGGATTTGTGGTGATTGGTTTATTTTTAAAGTTAGTTGTCAATACATAATTGTAGCACATTGTCCATATGTTCTTTTGTTAATGGTTGTTATTCACAGCTTATAACTCATTTGGCGTTGGAGTCTAAACCTATGATTCTCACCAACTTTATGTTGACGTGTTTTAGTGTCTCTTTCAGGTGAGAATGTAGTTAAGCGTGAGAATAGGAGTGGCTAGCTGGAAGGCCTAGGATTGCATTTGGAGGAACCCCCTTTCCTCTTAGTCTTTATTTATGTTTGAATAAGTGATACTTTATAGACACCTATATGATTGTTATTTGTTAATTGTATGTCTTTGGTAAGAGGTAGACCTGTTACCTACTTACCTAGACGCTTGCATTGTTTGAGATATCTTCATGACATTGTGTCACCATTTATGATATTTCCATTTCATTTAGTTATCTCTATAGACACGCTATTGTTGTGATGATATCCATACGTCGCGCCCCATATTCCGCCATGGTGGGGTGTGACATTAGTTTCTGTATACATTGGTGTGTGTGTTGCTTTAGATTCTTTTAGTCCATATTTCTTGAAAATTTCTTTGATATATTTAGATTGATTAAAGAAAATGCCATCTTTCATTTGCATGATTTGTAAGCATAAAAAGAAGTTTAGTTCACCCATCATGCTCATTTCAAATTCATCATGCAATAGTTTTAGAAAAATCATCACAAAGTTCTTGACATGTAGAACCAAATATAATGTCATCAACATAAATTTGGACTATTATTATGTGTGAAACATTTTTCATAGTGAACAACGTATTTCTACTTGACCCATAGAGTATTTATGTTTAATTAGAAAAGACTTAAGTCGGTCATACCATGACTTGTGTGCTTGCTTGAGACCATAGAGAGATTTTTTGATTTTGTAAACATGATTTGGTTTTTCAAAGTATTCAAAACCGAGAGGTTGTGCAAAATACACTTCCTCATTTATGAAACCATTTAGAAAGGCACTTTTGACATCCATCTGAAAGAGTTTGAAGTCATGTGCACATGCATATGTTATAACTGAATTATAGTTGATTAAAAATGTAGCTTTTGCAAGATCTTTCTTTGATTGCGTTGCTCGTACCCAATTGTATATGTCGTTGTTTCGTTCTCGGTATCTTCTCGAATCGATCACGGTTTAAAGTGGAATTGTTGTAATTGGTAATTAAAAGGGGAGCTTTTGATCTATAACTACTAAAACGATAAGTGCGCGAAGTAATAAAATTAAACTAAAAGCAATTACTGAAAATAAAACTTGAATTAAAATTAAACAGTAAAATAACTAAACATGGAAAAAACAGTTGATTCGGAATAATTACTTGATCCGGAATATAAGAGTTGATCCGGAATATTTGGCTCATTCGGAATAAATCAACTCATGCGGAATAACCTAAAAAACTGCTTCATTCGGAATAATCGTTGACCCGGAATATTTGCTTGATGCGGAATGATAGCTTGATTCAGAATAAAATTGGTGATCCGGAATAAAATTCTATCCGTAATAAAATTATATCCGGAATAAATTATGAAAATTTGATTCGGAATATTCACACTCATCCGGAATATTAATTATTCCGGATGAACACTTGATTCGGAATGTCTAAATGAAATAAACTGATCAGGAATAATTGACACAATTGAAAATAAGATTGATTTGGAATAATTAGTTTACTCGGAATAAAACTTGATCCGGAATATTATGCTTTGATCCGGAATAAATGGTTATTCCGGATGGAGAACTTGACTCGGAATAATAAATATTCCGAATGGAAGACATTGATCCGGAATATAAAATATTCCGGATGAACAATCTTGATACGGAGTAAAAGTTGAGGGTGCTTGATTCGGAATCTGGGCAGGATAAAAAAATGACGAAGAACAGGGGATGAAAACTAGGTACGATTCTAACCAAAATCCACCAAGTTTTTAACCAAAACTCGAACCAATTTAACCACTGATCATTTACTAATGATAATCATCAATCCAAAACAACAAAAACTCAAAACCCACTTACTTTTGAAGATCAAAACCAATAAAATAAAACTTTAGAACTTTGAATCAACAAGAGAAGAAAGAAAGATTAAATGGAAACTTGTATTAATGAATAAGATTCAAACAAACAAAATGGAAAGATTAAACTTACAAGATTGTGGAAGAAATCAAAGAAAATGAAAACCACCAATCTCCTTAAGGGAGTTGGTTCCTACGAAACAGGGAATGAAATAACAGAAAAATAACTTTTCTAAAATTTGTGAAGGGAAGGGTATTTATAGGGCTTGGCTTGGTTTGGTGAGTGGGCTTTCTCCCTTTCTTTTTGTCTTCTCGTCTTTTCAGAAAAGTTGACGTTTTCGATTTCGATTCGGGATTTGTCGACGAATAAATTCAACTCGTCTTTTAATTTCTTCATTTAATAGACTTGAGTTTCTTCGACATATGTAAATCTTCCATCTTTGGTCCTTTTCTTCGATAAAACTTCAAATAGGCCCATTGACTTCAAATCTTTTGCATCTCTTGGACTATATACTTCGTCTTTTCATCTTTTTCTTTGATAAAACCCGTGCAATCCCATGTTTTCTTAAATATTTATCCGGTTGGCTCTGAAAACACAACAAACACACAAACCACACATAATTACAAACAAATGACATTAAATACGCGTTTTGGTCTCGTTTTAGCCAGAAATAAGTGGTAAAAGGATGGGTGTTTTCACACCTATCAAATCCCCTACACTTAACCATTGCCATGCCCTCATGCAATGCTACAATTTTAAAGCACGATTTACATTTCTCATCATAAATAACCCACCTTTGCCTTTATTAAATTCTAAACACTAACAAAACCAAAAGAACAAAACAAGTAAAGTATTTAAAGACTTACATTGGGGTTTTAGATTGTCATGAATGTTCATCATTCTCAAGTTTCACGTTCCCCATACCAAGCTTTCAAATGAGATCATTGTTATTATAAGTTAGCAAACTAACACGAACTCATGTGGTCCAATTATTCACTTAGACTCCCTTATTCCTTGGTGTATCTCTTATATTTTATTTTTGTCTTGAATGATCACGAGGATGCATTGTTTGACTTATTTCGATAGTTATTTAGGCTGAAAACAAAGTGGGACGATTTGATCGATAATTAGCTAAAGGACAAAATCTTTTAAAACTGCTTCTCGGGACCTCATAAAGTTCATATCTTGGCATAACTCGCTTCACGATTTGAGACCTTTCTCGGACCGATATTTGGCAGCGACTTCATACTTCGAATCTTGGAGAGACGTTCTTGAAATTATGGTCTTCTCTTCCTAATAGGAATTTCTTCACTTGACGTTTTGAGAGATTCTTCATCTTTGGACCACGACTTCTTTCATTTTTCTCCAATCTTTATTTTAGACTTTGATATACAACGATCCGCCTCCTTTTAGAACTTGGATCTATTTATCCTCATACCTTGCTAGGGTCTTTTCGGATAGACTTCTCCATGACTTTTGGGGAGTTTTTGCTTTTCGTCGTGTGTCTCGATCCTTCATATTGATTTTCGATAAATGATTCTTCGCATCACTTTTGGATCTTTAGCAACAAAATGTAGCCCTCATGCCTTGTTAGGGCCTTTTCGGACTCGCCAATCTTCGCATCTCGCTTCAATAAGTTATGCCTTGGCTATGAACTCTAATTAATACCGAGCAACTTTTAAACGATCTTGGGCTAGAAGCTAAGTAACTTTTCAAATCGTACAACCTTATTTATTGCAGTTAAATTTATTAGCAAGCGATGGGAGAATAGGCTTATAATCAACTCACATAAATTCACGAAAGAATACCACACTTATAATTGACTCTATCATCTCTCGTTCTCCACAATTTAAAATCTCAAGGAATGAGACTCGTGGATGCTTAGCCAATTAAATCAACGTTTTGGGTTTTCGAGTTGCCTATAGGATCTTGCATCTTCTTAGACTCTTTCAAGTTTAGAATTTACGTTTTAAAGTTCCCTTGATAAACGACTCTCTAGGATCAATTATAGGAACTTGCGAAAAGTTCTTGTTCTTAACCCGTGAGAGTTAAGACTTTCGCGTTTTAAAGCTCCTTATATAAAAGCATAACAAAACATGACTTAAACACGTTAAGGATACTAGCTAGAGTAAACTAAGATAAGTAAACTCGGGTTGAGTCAAAATATTCACGACTTTGAAAAATGTAAAACCACTTTATTGAAATTTTATTCTAGCAAGGAGAGAAAATAAACATAACAAAGGAAAATGCAACTATACAACTAGGCCAAAATAGATTGAAAATTTTGAAAAATGTCGAAAAATCGAATTTTCCGGTTAAATGAAGACACTTTAATGGAAAAGTCCACTTAAAACTTCGATAGAAGTCTCCCCTACACTTAATATAAACATTTTCCTCAATGTTTAAGCATGTGGGAAAAGTCTCCCCTACACTTATGACATTGTGCACGTTGGTTAAATCAAGTTAAGGAGGAGACAACTAAAGTGATCAATTTCAAATGTAAGTATGAAGAAGATTGAATCACGATAGTTGAGAGATAGAACCGGATTTGCGGGTAACATGGGAGCACGGTTCTTCAAAGATTCCAAGAGTGCACATATCCCTGTAATCACATCACCATACAAACACAAGCAACCTATATAGCTCCCCCTACACTTAGGACGAAAAACGGGAAAAGGGGGATAGATACTCGGGTTGCCTCCCGAGGAGCGCTTGTTTTTGTTAACCGAGTCACGAGCTTGACTTGGTCCCGAACTAATTCATAGGAAACGTGGTGAGGGATGGAATCATCTCATGAGAGATGTCCTCACCAAAGTACAACTTCAGACGCTGGCCATTCACCTTAAAATTGGGCCCATTTGGCTGAGAAAGCTCAATGGTGCCATAGGGAAAGACATTAGCGATGGTGAATGGACCAGACCAACGGCTCTTCAACTTTCCCGAGAAGATCTTCAACCGAGAGTTAAAAAGTAAGACTTGATCACCAATGTGGAACTCTCGATTCTTAATTTTAGCATCGTGGATAATCTTGGTCTTCTCCTTGTAGATCAATGAGTTCTCGTAAGCTTCGTTCCTAAATTCATGTAGCTCGTTGAGTTGAATCTTGCGAAGATCACCGGCTTTGTTGATGTCGAAGTTAGTCCACTTCAAGGCCCAGTATGCCCTATGTTCCAGCTCGATGGGAAGGTGGCATGCTTTCCCGTACACAAGACGATAAGGTGTACAACCAATCGGCGTCTTATAGGCGGTACGGAAAGCCCACAGAGCATCATCAAGTTTATCAGCCCATGAGGCACGATGCTCTCCCACAGTACGTTCCAAAATTCGCTTCAATCCACGGTTGGATATCTCGGCTTTACCGTTGGGTTTGAGGATGGTAAGCGGTGTAAAGACGGTGATTGACACCATACTTATCCATGACTCTTGCAAATTAATCATTGCAAAAATGAGTCCCGCGGTCACTGATTATAGCACGAGGAACACCGAATCGAGCAAACAGTTGTTTCAAGAAATTACAAACCACCCTCGTGTCGCTAGTGGGTAAAGCTTTGGCTTCAACCCATTTGGAAACATAGTCAACATCGACAAGGATGTATTTGTTTCCTTTAGAAGAAGGGAATGACCCCATAAAATCGATGCCCCATACGTCAAAGATTTCACATTCTTGTATGAAATTTTGAGGCATCTCATCTTTATGTGTGATCTTGCCTTGTTTTTGGCAAGCATCACAATGTTTAACCATCTCGTGAGCATCACGATAAATGGTGGGCCAATAGAATCCCGAGTCAAACACTTTTTTGGCGGTGTAGTTGGGACAAAAGTGACCGCCGGTGGGTCCTTTGTGGCAAGCCTCGAGAATGTCTAAAGCTGCCGGTCCGTCAACACATCGGCGAATAATCAAGTAAGCGCATTGTTTGAATAGAAAAGGGTCATCCCAAAAGTAGGTCTTGACATCATTCAAGAACTTTTTCTTTTGTTGGGATGTTAACCCTTTGATGAGAACACCACCCGCTAAGTAGTTTGCAATGTCGGCAAACCACGGGGTGTCATCAAGATTGGCACTAATAGACATTAAGGTCTCAAGGGCAGTCATTGATCTCTTTGTTTGGATGATCCCCTTGATATGGATCCTCAAGTCTACTTAGATGATGCGCGGCTAGGTTTTCGGCTCCCTTCTTGTCACGAATTTCAATGTTGAATTATTGAAGGAGTAAAACCCAGCGAAGAAGTCTTGGCTTAGAGTCGTGCTTAGTCATCAAGTACTTCAACGCGGAATGGTTCGTGTATACGATTGTGGTGGATAAAACAAGATAGGGACGAAATGTTTCAAAATCATAGACAACAGCTAAAAGCTCTTTTTCGGTTGTCGTATAATGCAATTGAGCCCCCGTCATTGTCTTGCTAGCATAATGGATTGGTTGGAAATGTTTGTTGATCCTTTGTCCCAAAACCGCTCCAATAGAAAAGTCTCTAGCATCGCACATCAACTCAAAAGGTAGCTCCCAATTAGGGGTAACCAAGACCGGTGCCTTAGTTAGCTTATCCTTAAGAAGATTGAAGGCTTCAATACACTCTTTATAAAAGATAAAAGGAGTATCTTTTTCCAAGAGGTGGGTCATCGGGGGAGTGATTTTAGAGAAATCCTGAATGAATCGACGATAAAAGCCCGCGTGAGCCAGAAAACTTCTCACACCCTTCACGGTTGAAGGTGGAGGTAATTTGGCTATGACATCCACTTTAGCACGGTCGACTTCAAGACCGGCTTTTGAAATTTTGTGTCCTAGCACAATGCCTTCTTTTACCATAAAATGGAATTTTTCCCAATTTTGTACAAGGCGAGTGTCTTCGCACCGCTTAAGCATACATTCTAAATTGGCAAGGCAAGAAAAGAAGGAATCCCCAAAGACCGAGAAATCATCCATGAAGACTTCCATGGTTTGCTCAACCATGTCATGGAAGATAGCCAACATGCACCTTTGGAAAGTCCCGGGGGCATTGCATAAGCCAAAAGGCATCCTTTTGTAGGCAAATGTGCCATAGGGACAAGTGAATGTTGTCTTCTCTTGATCTTGGGGATCGATGGGTATTTGGAAATAACCCGAGAAACCATCTAAAAAGCAGTAATATTCATTACCCACTAAACGTTCAAGCATTTGGTCCATAAAAGGAAGAGGGAAATGATCATTTCTCGTGGCATCATTGAGTTTGCGGTAGTCTATACAAACTCTCCACCCAGTAACGAGACGTGTAGGAATCAACTCGTTGTTTTGATTGGGTACAACGGTGATTCCGCCTTTCTTAGGCACACAATAGACTGGACTAACCCATGGTGAATCCAAGATAGGATAAATCATGCCCGCATCAATAAGTTTGATAACCTCTTTTTTGATAACGTCATGGATTTTAGGATTCACCCTTCGTTGGCTTTGAATTGTGGGCTTAAATTCGTCCTCCATGAGAATTTTATGTGTGCAAAAGTGAGGATCAATTCAGCGAATATCAGAGATTTTCCAAGCGATAGCTCGTTTATGTTTCTTGAGAACTTCAATGAGACGAGTTTTCTCATTGGCTTTTAAGTCCTTAGCAATGATAACGGGAAGTTGATCAATGCCTTCTAAGAAAACATATTCGAGATGGGAAGGTAGGTCCTTAAGCTCAAGAGTAGGAGGATCCTCAATATATGGTGTAACTAACGATGGATCATCATTAGTCACCTCTTTAGGAGAAGGAGGAGAAAACGGGTCTTCATTGAGAAGTTTCTCAATTGTACGAATGTCTTCATCCCAATTGGTGGGAGAATCATCATACTTAAGATCGAGAGGACCCAAGCTAGCTTCAAAATCATCCAATTCACTTTCTCCAAAAGGAGTCAATGACGGAGCAATTGAGGCAACGGTCTCAACATTGGGTAGAGAAGAGAGAGTACTTTTGCAAGCATCATGGAAGTGTTCTTCACAAGCCTCATCGAGAACATCAATAGCATTAACACTCTCATATGAATAAGGTTGCTTAGAAATCTTACCCATGTTGAAGACAAATTTATCGTCACCAACTCTCATGATTATTTCGCCCGCGGCTACATCAATGAGAGTGCGACCGGTCCTCAAGAAGGGACGTCCAACGATTAATGGAACACGAGGATCCATCTCGTAGTCAACGACAACAAAATCCGCCGGGAAGGTGAATTTGTCAACGCCAACGAAGACGTCTTCGGCTATCCCCACTGGATAAGCAACCGTATGGTTAGCTAATTCCAAAGTCATTTTGGTGGGGACTAGCTCGGGGAGAGATAATTGCTTCCAGACACTTAAAGGCATTAAGTTTATACTGGCACCTAGATCGGCTAGGGCCATGCAATTCTCTACTCCCGGGAAGTTGCAAGGAATTAAGAAGCGACCCGGATCACCAAGTTTGGTGGGCAATTTCTTTAAGAGAACGACGGAGCAATTCTGATTAAGTTGGGTCTGAGCAATGTCAAGAAGCTTCTCCTTGTCACTAATAAGATCTTTAAACATCTTCGCGTATTTAGGCATGTGAGCGAGAGCCTCGGCAAAGGAGATGTTAAAATTCAATTGTTTAAACATTTTGAGAAAGTTCGAAACTTGAATATCATCCTTGCTCTTTTGCTTCTCTTTACTCAACCTTGAAGGATAAGGTATATCGGATGAAGAGGAAGGCTTTAGGGGAGTAGGATCACTCACAACCACGGGTGGTGGGGCTGTGACAATCCGTTAATTTATGGTTGATATTTTATTCTCAGTATTATTTAAAAATATTATTTTAATGTTATATTATGAACTCACTTATTTATGGGAAGAAATTTGGATTTTTCGTCTTGAAGTAGCATCGACTACGTCTAAACCGGAGGATTCAACGTTACGTGCTTACGATTACCTACACCGTTTTCGTGACAGTCCGACATTTCAGGAAATAAATTTATCCGTGAATATTATTTTAGGATTTTAATTTTGAGTTGGTTCATAAACTCACAAATTTACGAGAAGAGATTAGGACATACGATTATAATTTAAAGTCCTTTACGACTAAACCGGAAACCTTAGGATTACGTATTTACATTTTCGAACTCCGTTTTTGATGAGACAATTTTTATTAGATTCGTTTTGTGTCGTTGATTCATAATTTATAAAAACATTTTTCGTAAAACGACCCGAGGGCACGCAAAACCGAGGAAACTAGAATCGAGGAATACCCGTATATTAGCGGGATAGGACAAAACAAGTTTATCCCACCCTACTACTAAGGGATAGCCAAAACTTGACACCACACAAGTGATGTGTCAAAGTTTAAGCAAGTAGCTTACACATGTAAGCTTATGCTTAACATGTAAGCTACTCATCCCACCAAACTAGCAAAACCACCAAGCCTAAAACAACTAACTCATTTCTTACATGCAAAAACCACACAACTCTCCCCCCTCTCTCTAAATTTCGTCCAAGAACCACCCCTAAACACCCTCATTTGATCAAATTTAACCATGAAATCATATGTTATTCACACATATGATGAAGCCCTTTTCAAGCTCTATTGATTGATGGTGATTTTAACATCCAAGGAGAAGATTTGGTGATGTCCAAGGGCTGATTTCTACATGAAGTTTACAAGTATTGGTGGCCTTGAAGATTGGTGTTGATCTACAACAAGTTTTGCCATCAAAAATCCAAGCCTTGATCATAAACTACACAACCTTGGTGGTATAGAGATTGTTCTTCCTATCCTCTTGTTATTTTTATTATGTAATCTTGTATTTTCTTTATTTATGTATATGTATATGATGATGAATGATGATTAAAAATATTATGTGGAGATTTGGTGTTGATAGATTTGATAAACATGGGTAAAAAGATGGAAAAACCACATGTAAAAATGGTTAAATCTAGCTTAATAAGATGGCTGTATAAAAACAGTAAGTAACCAAATGATAAACTGATAAAATGGTAAATTGGAATCAATATACAGTAAGTATTAGGTGTTATAAACATGTGAGAGTTGGCCATACAATGGAATCAACAAACTGAGTGAGATATGATCAAAACAAGATTAGTGCACCAATCTGAATAGTCTGTTTTGTAGGGACTGTTAATGATAGTTAAACATGGAATGAGCAGTATCTATAACTAACTTATTTGTAGCACATAATATGAAGTTTATTCCATCTAAAAATGAGCTTCTATCTCCTTATAGAACTCAAGATATGATAAAAATGGTGAAGATGAAACTAAAAATCAGATTTTGAAGAATTAATGTTTAATAGTATTATATAAGCACTCAAACTAATATAGTATAAAATGTGAATTAAAACCCACTAACTTATAAAATTCATTTATATAAATATGTATAAGGTTAAATAAATGGACACTTTATAAAAATGGTAGTTGAATAAGATTTATAAGTTATAAAAACTATAAACATGATTTTTACTACTTTTTCGGCTATTACCGTAAAATTAACGTTTTTCGCCAATTAAAACTTAGACGATCAAACCCGTCTAATGTAAAGTTTTTAAAAGTCATATACTGATGTATAAGTACCTAATACAAGTAAAAACCGATAAAACCCGAACTATATGACATACGGACATTAACGAGCTAAGTTAGCATATTTGGATTAATAATTTAACTAAATAAGTTAAACACTTATAAAAATTACTTATTGGGCTTAACCCATTTGGGCCCAACATGTAAAGTATAATACTGATAATAAAAGTATAATTGGGCTAATATAATATATTGGGCTTGTAATGGGCCCATTGGGCTTCAAAATGTAAACAAGTTGAACTAGTGTAACTAGTCTTGAAAATTTCCAACACATAACACTAAAATGAGTAAATGAGAATATATAAACCCACTTGATCATCATATATATATAAAATCATCATATGTATATTTTTTATTTTTATAAAGTAATTGGACAAGAGTCTAAGACGAGTATTATTTGTCTAGGTTTTCGTGATTGAAGCACGTACCGTACATCCGAATTGCCGATAACCCGCTTTCCCACATCAACGTGAGTTCATAGCCTCACACTCTTTTAAATATTTTTATGAAATGTTTTATAAACCCGCGAGGGAGATAACATGTTAGTTTTGATAAAATAGGACACTAATTGTCCCGATTGTTTGTTTATTGATTTGGACCCGAATGATTGTATGACCCGATGAATGAATATATGACCCGATAAATGAAATGAAATGGATTATTAAAGTTAGGTATGTCACTAAAAGTCCCATTAACATGAATTGTGAACTAACGGGATTTGGTAGACGCTTATGCATATAATAGTACTATTTGGGGACGATCACCCCAGTTCGCGCCTTGACGATTGATCCCCGTCGTGCCACATTGATTGGTAAGCGAATTTATGTATGAGAAGATTTACACAAGCGTGATTATTGTGACGACACGCTAATTTAGATGGGAAAATTGAGTTTCGGGCTAGCTACCCGTTGTTTGCTTTAGTAATGTAACAATGTCATGCGGCTTGTAATAATCCATAAATAACGAAATACTGCTATATGCACTAAATTACGATATATTGCCTGACTAGCAATACGGGGTCTTATTATTGATATTGTATTCGTGTTTTGGTTTTACATAACCATATTCATATAACGGTTTTTATTTAACTTTATACAACGTTATAAAACGTATTGTATGATGTTTTTAACGACAATGGTTCGTATAATGATTTTGAAGGCGAAAGCCTATATTATGATAAAGATTTGTATAAAATGACTTTGGCTATTTTATGGCCTGTTACAAAGATTTGTACAAAATGATTTTCGGTAATAATTTTATACCGATGTTATGTTGATGGATTTCATTAAACTCTATGAATTCACTCGACGTTTTCGCTGACCTTTTCTTTTAACATGTTTTATCTCAGGTACTTGAAGGTAATTCTCGAGAAGACAACAAGAATTCATGGCCCGCACTTAAATAACAATTTCCATTCAAATCTTTTGTAAAATTGTATGAAATGACTATGACTTGGGACCTATGTAAATTTGACATTCATGAATGGAAATGCTTTATTATTAAACGACGTGATTTTTAAGCGTTGTCTATGATGTGAGTAATGTGCTATCCCGTAACACCAACGAGGCTTCCGCTGTTTTGAATTGTGTAAATTTGGGGGTGTTACAGTTTGGTACCAGAGCTCTCGTTATAGAGAACGAAAGATTTTTAAAACCAAGGTTTTGAATAAAACATTTCAAAATCTTTTAACTCTAAACATTTTTCTAAAAATGTCAAAAAATCTTTTGACTATAACGGTGCCGAAGAATTCTCGAGTTACCGACAAGGCCAGATTGAGAAGTGTTATTTTAATATATATATATAACTTGGATTATATATATATATACATAAGATGTAATTTGATTACATGATTTTTGATGATTATTTCTATATTTATACGAGGTATTTATACGATGTAGATTGTCACAAGGAACCCTAAATCTACTAGCAAATCAATTGAAGCTATTCCCGTAGGAATTCTAGCTATTCTAGATCTAAACCAAGTTGTGTATATTTATGATCCCAACAAAATGATTGATATTCGTAGAAATATAGATAGTAGTTGATTGTGATATTGAAGAAGAATTGGCGAGATTAAAACTGATATCGATGTCATGACGATCTTTCCTTATAGAGTGGAGTTTGACAAAACGTTACCACCTAGAAATATGTCATCTGATTCATTGTCATCCAATTCTTAAATTGAAATCAAAAGGGTGAATGTTGCACTTGAGGCTATCATTGGAACCATTACCCAAAAGCCTCATGCCACTAGTACCTTTCCGAGAAGTCTAATCGAATGATCGAGTCATTTCATACTAGTGACTCATTTGATAACCATTGTTGTAAGAGCTATAGGATTGGAAATTAAGTGTTGTTCATATCGAGCTTTTATTGCCCTATTAAGGTCTAAGAATAAGGTTGAAAGTATTGGAGAATGAGCTAGGATGTTGCATTGAGTATAAGTTGATTAAAACTTGAATAAAGTAAAATTTAACCCATATGGAATATGAGATTGTTAAGAGGAAGTCGCTAAGTTCTGTGATTGAATTATAAGGTTTTAAGTGATTGTAGGTTCGTGTTAAGGATTGTTCCTAGGCCATTGTCCAATAACGAGGATGCCCAGTGTCCAATACATAAATTGAAGAAATCTTCTTCTGATTTGGGACCGATGGATCTTCCAGGACAGGTGGAACACTTAATGACTCATGTAGATTAGTATTCATTGTGGTATCTTTTAAAAATCCCTAACTTAACTGAGACATCAGTTGGTAGGATAAGTTTTTGGAATTCTATGACATAGTGACACGTAATGTGTTACGGTACAATTCTGACTTGTTTGTGATTAACGAAAAGACTAACTTTGATTGGTAAATTCTACATGTATCGATGTTATCTATCCTTTATTGCTTGATCCTAATGCTCGCATTAGTGATGCAACCATTGAACAAGTACTCATCTCGAATTGAGTTACGTTGTGGATTATTCTTTTTGAGTGCCATCGAGATCATGAACCTCATGATTAATTGGCTAAGCTCATTTCCTATTATATTGTAGTTAGTTCTTGGTGAACAACTCTTTATCACTCTTTTGCAGATCACTCATTGTTTTTATAAGATAAAACAGTATTCCTTTGAGAAAATTTAATTTTCATCACCTTATGGATTATTTAAAGTGAGACTTATAAATAATCGTTATCGAAATAAGGTTATTTATAAAACACCTTGGAAAACTTAATTGTTTTCATAACAAAGAAAATCTTTGTAAATTTGTTCTTGATTCTTGTTTAAGAATTAAGCATGAAAATGTTTTTATTATAAACATGATGATAAAAATTTTGACGAACTGAGTATTGCATCGTTAATCTTGAAATTATATATAGTTGCGCGCCTACATACAATTTGGAAGGGACCATGCAAGGCTGATTAGTAGTCACCATGAATTTACTAATAAACACTAAATTTTCTTTGAAGATTGTGAAAGATTAAATTTTATGAGATCTACAAGAAGTGAAAAATAGGAACATATTGATAGGGACACCTACATATGTGCCCGTACTATTTATTCTTCTGAGTCGAATTTAATCATCTGTGGAAATTGTCTTAATTGATAATTGATATCCCCTTCTTGTCCAATTCTCTCGTAGTGAGATTCTTAGGAAAAGTATCTAATTACCGAGTGTTGATACCCGACTGAGTGTATCGACATTCCTATCATTTCTTTTGATTTGATTTCATTTGAATTACCTGGGTAACAATCCGAGAAGCTTTCGAATGCGTACTCAAATTATGAAAACATGGGATATATTCATATTCGTTAAATGTTTTCGTTTGTATCTGATTTGAAGTTCTCTCGCGTAGATCATGCGTTGACCTTACTCTTTTAATGGTAGTTGTGTCTCCATATATCCTTGAATTTGTGAAGGATTTGAGTGATTATTAGTCTTTTGAGAAGTTCACACCTTATCGACGGCAATAAAACTGAAAAGTTGGTAATGCCAGTAGAATAGATTGATTGATTATGACATGACGACATTGTCTTAATTGATGGGAACTCGAATAGAATTCCCCTAAATAATAAGATGTTGATTATCAAAAGTGATCTAAATAAATCTTGATGGATGACCATATCCTACATCTTGACTTGAAATTATACCATGAATGATTGTGAATTAGTCATAGATATTATAATCTAGAAAGAACTTAAAATAAATGTATTAAAAGATGTTTATGTTATCTGAAACTTTAGGAGGTATTTGTTGGTGAACTACCTAGACTTTCCCCATTAAGGCAAGTTGAAATTGGTATTGATTATATTCCCGGTGCTGCACCTGTGGCTTGTGCACTGTACGTCAGCACCATCTGAATTAAAGGAATTACCGTACAACTGAGAAGAGTTGTCGGAGAAAGCTTTTATTCTACCGAGCTCGTCATTATGAAGAGATATGGTGTTATCATTCCTTATATTTATTTGTTGAATTACCGTGAACTAAGTAAATTGACGATTAAAATCTATATCCACTACCCAAGATGATAGATTTGTTCGATAATTTACGAGGTTTTAGCGTATGTTTTAAAAATTTGATCCACGACATGGTTATCGTTAACTTCGCGTCCGCGAAGAAGATTATCTATTCCAATCACTACATCCAGAATTTGTAATGAACATTATGAGTTTCACGTGATGTCGTTTTGATTGACCAATGCACATGTAGCATTCAGAAATTTGTTGAATAACGTGTGTAGTATATAATTTGATAAATTCATGCTCGTGATCTTTAAGAACCATCTGTTTGTTTATAAGAATAAGAATGAGTTAATAATTATTTATAGATTGCCCTGAATTGGCCGAACAATTAAAACCTGTACCTTGAATAATTAACATGTGATTTAAGACTTAATCTTTTACATTATTTGACCGTGTGATTAAAATATAATGGAATCTATATTGACTCTTCAAAAATTAAGAGCCCTTTTAAGACTTTGGGTTTTACCAAAAAGAAAGTGCAAATGTGTTTTGACAAATGTTTTAACAAAGGATTTTTAAGGGATTATTCCCTTATACCCAGAACATTTAACTAAACTCTTGTTTAGGGGTAAATGTTTGTGCATACCTCAAGACAACCTAAGAGGGATTGAGGAAACCGTTTAAACCAAGATTTAAAACTACAATGTTTGCTTTTCAACTAAAGAAAATTTTGACCAAAGTATAACCAAAGATTTTTCGAACATTAACGAATCTCATTAATTATTTTCGATAAATCAACAATTGTGTTAATTAAATTCAAATTTATTTTGAACATTTTTATATAATTGGTCGAACTAAGAAATTTAAAATTTTTACGTTTACATATCATAAAAGTTTAATATATATTATTTAATTACTTGTAATATTTATCGACGCTTTAAACATCAGATTGAGCAAAACTAATAAAAATAATAGTTGAGATAGAACTAAGACTTAGAAAATATGAAGGAATAATTTCTGAATAAATACGGTCATGATATTTATTTCATCGAGGAAGGTGAATATAATTACTGACACATTATGTAGAAAAGATAAAGAACCAATTAGGATGTGTTTCTTAATAATAACTGTGCAAAATAAATTGCCGAACAATATAAAAATAAACGATGTTTGTAAAAAGGGGTTCGCGGTTAATGTGAACCATCAAAATTGAGAAGCCGATGGCGTTGAATGTATAACAGGCCACTTGTGGTTGCCTAAAAATGGAGATTTTGAGATATATTTATGTTGGAATCTTGTAAGTATAAGTATTCTATTCCTGTCATTTCTGATTTAATGTATTTTTTTAACTGAAGAAGTTGTACTAATGGCAAATTATGAAGGCAAACATCGCTTCATACATTAGTAAACGTCTAACTATTGCAAAGGTCATCATCTGAATTTTGATTCGATTTGGGTCATCGTCGACAGACTAACCAAATCGCTAATATCATTCCTGTTAATGATAGATTCTTGATGAAGAAATTAACTCTTTTATATTTAAAGGAGTTGTGTAAACATGGTGTGCCTGTATCAATCATCTCTATCAAGATCCTCGCTTCGCATCGAATTTCTAGAGATTTGCTCAGAAGTCATTGAGAACGAATCTTGATGAGAGTACTGTGTACCACTCCAATCGAAGGGACGAGGTAAAGTAACGATACAAAATACTATAAGTGTTTTTTTATATTTGAATGATTGACCTTTGGTAATGAACTGTATAGTCGCTTTCTTTTGGAAAGATTATCAATGATAATTATCGTATTAGGATCGAGATCGAATCTTGTGAGGATCTAAATATTAGAGCACCTGTAAGAAGGAGTTGGGCTGAAGACACCCGACTTACACCCACTGTGAGTTGGACATGTCTTTTAGGTTTAAGGTTTCCTATGATGGCGAACCTAACCTTACAAAATACTCGACCCGCGAGACCTGAAATGATTGTTGAAATTAGGATCTGATTATTGACTGCCGGTAGTGGGCAGGAGGTTATATGAATATGAAATGTAGATCTTGAAGTGCCAGATGGGTAGCGAAGTTATGCCAAAAATTTTCACCATAGGAAGATGAATTGAAAATCTGAAAGTTCATGGGAATTAAGTCCCCGTTGTATGGGACCATTGAGATGATGTAAAAGTTGGTTTGAAATGCATATAAGCTGGATCTACCCTATGACTTCAAGGGCTGTGTGAATTATGTTTCGTAAATCGAACTTGATAAATATCTATCAAGTGAAAATCTGAATTCTTATTGATGAAGTTTAGATCGGCGAAAAGTTGCATTCATCAAAAACCCGTGAACATCATGGATAGAGAAAGTAAGTCAACATTAAGTCTATCTTATTCCCGTAGTTATTTTTATTGAAACTCGCATGTTGTAATGAATTACACTTGTGAGAAAAGACCGAATGTGGAGGAAATACCCACATGGCTTTAACTCTATAAGAAGCGAGTAGTAAGATAAGATGATCTTTGAGGACAAAGATCCTGTTTAGGGGTAAATGCTGTGACAATCCGTCAATTTATGGTTGATATTTTATTCTCAGTATTATTTAAAAATATTATTTTAATGTTATATTATGAACTCACTTATTTATGGGAAGAAATTTGGATTTTTCGTCTTGAAGTAGCATCGACTACGTCTAAACCGAAGGATTCAACGTTACGTGCTTACGTTTACCTACACCGTTTTGGTGACAGTCCGACATTTCAGGAAATAAATTTATCCGTGAATATTATTTTAGGATTTTAATTTTGAGTTGGTTCATAAACTCACAAATTTATGAGAAGAGATTAGGACTTACGATTATAATTTAACGTCCTTTACGACTAAACCGGAAACATTAGGATTACGTATTTACGTTTTCGAACTCCGTTTTTTATGAGACAATTTTTATTAGATTCGTTTTGTGCCGTTGATTCATAATTTATAAAAACGTTTTTCGTAAAACGACCCGAGGGCAAGCAAATCGAAGAAACTAGAATCGAGGAATACCCGTAAATTAGCGTGATGGGACAAAACAAGTTTATCCCACCCCACTACTAATGGATGGCCATAACTTGACACCACACAAGTGATGTGTCAAAGTTTAAGCAAGTAGCTTACACATGTAAGCTTATGCTTAACATGTAAGCTACTCATCCCACCAAACTAGCAAAACCACCAAGCCTAAAACAACTAACCTATTTCTTACATGCAAAAACCACACAACTCTCCTCCCTCTCTCTAAATTTCGTCCAAGAACCACCCCTAAACACCCTCATTTGATCAAATTTAACCATGAAATCATATGTTATTCACACATATGATGAAGCCCTTTTCAAGCTCTAGTGATTGGTGGTGATTTTAACATCCAAGGAGAAGATTTGGTGATGTCCAAGGGCTGATTTCTACATGAAGTTTAAAAGTATTGGTGGCCTTGAAGATTGGTGTTGATCTACCACAAGTTTTGCCATCAAAAATCCAAGCCTTGATTATAAACTACACAACCATGGTGGTATAGAGATTGTTCTTCCTATCCTCTTGTTATTTTTATTATGTAATCTTGTATTTTCTTTATTTATGTATATGTATATGATGATGAATAATGATTAAAAATATTATGTGGGGATTTGGTGTTGATAGATTTGATAAATATGGGTAAAAAGATAGAAAAACCACATGTAAAAATGGTTAAATCTTACTTAATAAGATGGCTGTATAAAACAGTAAGTAACCAAATGATAAACTGATAAAATGGTAGAGTGGAATCAATATACAGTAAGTATTAGGTGTTATACACATGTGAGAGTTGGCTACACAATGTAATCATCAAAATGAGTGAGATATGATCAAAACAAGATGAGTGCACCAATCTGAATATTCTGTTTTGTAGGGACTGTTAATGATAGTTAAACATGGAATGAGCAGTATCTATAACTAACTTATTTGTAGCACATAATATGAAGTTTATGCCATCTAAAAATGAGCTTCTATCTCCTTATAGAACTCAAGATATGATAAAAATGGTGAAGATGAAACTAAAAATCAGATTTTGAAGAATTAATGTTTAATAGTATTATATAAGTACTCAAACTAATATAGTATAAAATGTGAATTAAAACCCACTAACTTATAAATTTCATTTATATAAATATGTATAAGTTTAAGTAAATGGACACTTTATAAAAATGGTAGTTGAATAAGATTTATAAGTTATAAAAACTATAAACATGATTTTTACGACTTTCTCGGCTATTACCGTAAAATTAACGTTTTTCGCCAATTAAAACTTAGACGATCAAACCCGTCTAATGTAAAGTTTTTAAAAGTCATATACTGATGTATAAGTACCTAATACAAGTAAAAACCGATAAAACCCGAACTATATGACATACGGACATTAACGAGCTAAGTTAGCATATTTGGACTAATAATTTAACTAAATAAGTTAAACACTTATAAAAATTACTTATTGGGATTAACCCATTTGGGCCCAACATGTAAAGTATAATACTGATAATAAAAGTATAATTGGGCTAGTATAATATATTGGGCTTGTAATGGGCCCATTGGGCCTCAAAATATAAACAAGTTGAACTATTGTAACTAGTCTTGAAAATTTCCAACACATAACACTAAAATGAGTAAATGAGAATATATAAACCCACTTGATCATCATATATATATAAAATCATCATATGTATATTTTTTATTTTTATAAAGTCATTGGACAAGAGTCTAAGACGAGTATTATTTGTCTAGGTTTTCGTGATTGAAGCACTTACCGTACATCCGAATTGCCGATAACCCGCTTTCCCACATCAACGTGAGTTCATAGACTCGCACTCTTTTAAATGTTTTTATGAAATGTTTTATAAACCCGCGAGGGAGATACCATGTTAGTTTTGATAAAATAGGACACTAATTGTCCCGATTGTTTGTTTATTGATTTGGACCCGAATGATTGTATGACCTGATGAATGAATATATGACCCGATAAATGAAATGAAATGGATTATTAAAGTTAGGTAGGTCACTAAAAGTACCATTAACATGAATTGTGAATTACCGGGATTTGGTAGACGCTTATTCATATAATAGTACTATTTGGGGACGATCACCCCAGTTCGCGCCCTGACGGTTGATCCCCGTCGTGCCACATTGATTGGTAAGCGAATTTATGTATGAGAAGATTTACACAAGCGTGATTATTGTGACGACACGCTAATTTCGATGGGCAAATTGAGTTTCGGGCTAGCTACCCGTTGTTTGGTTTAGTAAGGTAACAATGTCATGCGGCTTGTAATAATCCATAAATAACGAAATACTGCTATATGCACTAAATTACGATATATTGCCTGACTAGCAATACGGGGTCTTATTATTGATATTGTATTCGTGTTTTTGTTTTACATAACCATATTCATATAACGGTTTTTATTTAACTTTATACAACGTTATAAAACGTATTGTATGATGTTTTTAACGAAAGTGGTTCGTATAATGATTTTGAAGGCGAAGGCCTATATTATGATAAAGATTTGTATAAAATGACTTTGGCTATTTTATGGCCTATTACAAATATTTGTACAAAATGATTTTCGGTAATAGTTTTATACCGATGTTATATTGATGGATTTCATTAAACTCTATGAATTCACTCGGCGTTTTCGCTGACCTTTTCTTTTAACATGTTTTATCTCAGGTACTTGAAGGTAATTCTCGGGAAGACAACAAGAATTCATGGCCGCACTTAAATAACAATTTCCATTCAAATCTTTTGTAAAATTGTATGAAATGACTATGACTTGGGACCTATGTAAATTTGACATTCATGAATGGAAATGCTTTATTATTAAACGACGCGATTTTAAGCGTTGTCTATGATGTGAGTAATGTGCTATCCCGTAACACCAACGAGTCTTCCGCTGTATTGAATTGTGTAAATTTGGGGGTGTTACAGGGGGAATGGGGGTAGAAGGCAAAGGAGGTGAGGAAAGTTGCTCTTTTTCCTTGTTCACAATCACGGGTGGAGGTGTAGGAAGCTCGGGTTCCGTATAACCTTTTCCACTACGAGTGGTGATTGCTTTCATCTCCCCTCTTGGATTCGCAACGGTGTTACTCGGAAGAGTACCCGAAAAAGAGGGTTGATTACCTTGGAAGAGGGAACCGATCATATCACGTATGTTAACCGCTTGAGTGCTGAAAGAGTCTCTCATGTCTGCACGAATATCATTGCTTTGTTTCGCCATGTCATTCCTTAGCTCGGCTCGAATATCGTTCCCTTGTTTCTCCATTTCTCCCTTCAAGTTGACGAATTGACTTTGAAGATTCGTCACCATCTCTCTATTAGTCCTCATGAACGTCTCGACGTCTGGATTCAATGCCATCGGTGGATTGAGAGGTTAAGCTTGAGAATTTCCTTGAGGTGGGTATGGGTTTCGTTGGGATTGATATTGATTGTTAGCACGAGGTTGGGATTGGTTATTTCGGTTATAGCTTTGTTGTTGGTTTTAGTTTGGAGGAGGAAAACCGGGTGGTGCAAGATAGTTGTTTGAACGATAACTTAGCAAACTACGGTCTCTTTGAGGACGAGCTTGATAGCCTCCTATGGGATAAGTACCGTATGCCGCGTTAATGTTTTCACAAAAAATTGACTTGAGTAGAAGGACAATCATTGTAAGAATAAGGACCACCACATGTGTCACAAGAAATAGAAACGGCTTTAGCTTGTTGAAAGTGGTTTGTGGCCATGGTCATGTAATTCTTGTTCATCTCTGCGATTTGTCGGGTAAGTTCGGTTATCTCGGGATTGGAAGTAGTAGAAGAAATATTGACTCTCGGGTTAGATCTTGAGGATGCGGATGAATCCCAATTCTTATGGTGAGTAGTCATGTTTTCAATCAACTCTCTACACTCCTCCGGTCTCCTTTTCATAAAAGTACCACCGGCGGCGGCGTTGATCGTGTCACGATCACGAAAAGTGAGACCATTGTAGAAAGTATCAATGAGAGTGACGGGGAGCATGTTGTGATTTGGACAACGGTCGATCAAATCATTGTATTGATGAGACTGCTTTTATACATAGTCTCATCGTCCAAATAGGGCTTAAAATGCATTAAATATCATCAAAATACCCATATATATGATTGTGTTTGTTGCTTGTGTATTTTAGGTACGGATATTGAGAAAATGACAAAAGATCACAAGAATCATGCAAAAACGAACACGGGAAACGAAGCCGCATAATGAACCAAGCCCTAATGAAGACTTTCCCATGATAAACCCTTGAAGATTTGAAGAATTATAAATAAGGGTCCTCCAATATGGAAGAATTGACACTTTATACCCTTGTATCCTCATAATTACAAGTTTGGTCCCTAAAGTTTGTCAAAATTACAAAAAGGGCCCTCCACTTTGAAGACTTGGCAAGTTTAGCCCCTCAAAAAAGCTAAATTGTCAACCATTATCCTCCACAAAGTCAAATACATCATGAAGTCCTTCAAAGTACAAGAAATTACAAGTTTGGTCCTTTGAAAATCCCAAAATTACAAAAAGGACCCTTAACTTTCAACATTTGGCAAAAATGGTCCCTCAATCATTATGACTTGGCAAATTCAGTCCTCCAAAATATCAAATATGCAAGTAAAGACCATTACCATTGAAGAAAATGCCAAATCAGCCCTTGAAGTGTCACAAAATGGCAAGAAATACCCCTGAAAATACTTTGGAAAAGTATTTGGGGAAAAAGTGTGAAAACTGAAAGTTTGATTACAAAGGAAATTCAGTTTTGGGGTTTAAATCTACAAATGACAAGAGAAGGAAAGAAAGGGGGTTATATATGGCCAGACAACATTGTTACCTAGACCAACCAGAAGCTGCCACCTGTCCCACTCACACCCCTCAACCAATCACAACACTCCACTCCTCCACCTCAGCCTTCCACTCACCCCGGTTTATACTTAATTAATCCTTGGCGCCTAAACACCTTTTTAAATACTAATCACCCTTAAAACAGATTGAAATCAAGTTCTTCATGTTCATAAACCAAATTGGGCATTTGCTAATTACCAACAATTAACCCCCAATATGGTGCAGATTTATGATTAAGGGTATTGTTAACACATCTCAAACCTTAAACATGACACCCCACCAACCCACATGCTACATGGGACCTCCCCTGCTACAAGTCATACATACTGCCAAAAGGGTGGCAGCAATCCAACGTCCCACATTGTGGCTTACTTTCTAAGCTTCATACACACCCTTTGATCACATTTTCACATGCCAACTCATGCTACACAACAAGATGCAGTCACATGATCCTCAAGTTTTCAAAAGTTCACAAGGGCATTTCAGGGATTCTCCCAACTAGGGTTTATGTTTTTATGCATTCTAGGATCATTGTACACCCTCTATATAAAGGGTATTAGGTCTTTCATTTATCCTTGCTCTTGAATTTTCCAAGTTCACTTTTCTGCAAATCCTTTTCAATATTAATGAGGAGTGCGCAAAAGTTTGCACATTTTCCACATTTTCTTGTTATTTTGCTAAGTTCTTTGTCTATCTTGGAATTCTTGGGCTATAGGGCTGATCATAGCATCCTGATATTGTGTTATCAAGGTGTGGTGAAGCTTATAACTTGGGGATAATCAAGTGTGGAGGACAAGAGTTGCATTAATCAAGAAGTTTTCAAGTTTCTGTTTTTATAATTGTGCTTCTAACTTTGTTGATTCTTAGCAGTCTTTGTTGCGGAAGCTTGTGCTTGTTCTTGCTAGCACATAAGCCCAAAATCCGTGGGTGTGGATGTGCATCCATGAGGTACACATCCTTAATCTCAAAATCTAAAATATTTTGGATATTTGTGATATTTGAGTGTCGCCTATGTTCTTGTGTATTTTGTGGCTTAATCTTTCTTGAATCTGTTGTTCTCATCTGTTTTTGTGTTAATTTGGGCTTGGGTGGTCTTAAATCTCACTTTTGATTTGAAAAACTTGGTTTTGAAAAGTTAAAGGGGTGTTTGAGATTACCTGTTTGTGATTGAATCTTGGTATTGTGTTGTTAGTAGGTGTTGTTTGTGCTTGGTATCTGATATATGCCTTGTTGAGAGTGTTTTGCTGCAAGTTTTTGGGTTTGAAACTTCAAATCAAACAATCTGCTATAACTTGGTGAATTTAACTGTTTTTGACCTAAGATTTTGGTGAAATCTAGTATTTGTGCATTCTTAGGGTTGAAAGTTGTTAAAAAATCATTATTATAACTTATTTGATAGATATTGAGTGTTGAATCTGGCTTATTGGTCAAATACATCAGCAAAGTGTAAAACTGCACGTGTTTGTGTTCATCAGTAACATTCATAAGCTTGAATCTTGATTTAGGCTTTAAGCCATTGCATGAATACTGTTTTGACTTGTTCATTAGAGTTTATAATAGCTTGTGTATGCATTTGGTTGAATTTGGTTGGCTGATTATTGCTAAAACTGCTTATAAGTGCTCAACTGCTTATTGTTTCATGTCTGTGCTAGATCTGGTACTTTATTGATTAAACTGTATCAAATTGGGTGATTGTGTTTGTGATATTTTGATTGTTATTGACTCCTTTTGATCCAAAGATCATTTGGGTGCCTTTGTGTAATCTGAATCTCAAAAAAGTTCACTAAAGACAAAAAGTCAAACAAGTCAAGCAGTGGAAAAAGTTTCCACTGCTCAACACCCAAAACTAGCCCCTACTAGTGTAAAATTGAACTCAACTTATCAATAAGCTAATTTAGCTTATCCAGACTTGCAACAACTTATTTTTTGTGATAGATCTTCATTATTTGACCCATTTGATTAGACTGGAGCTTATTGGACTTTGACTTTGACTTTTTACTAGAAAACCAACTTATTTGACTTTTACATAAGTGCTTATTTGCTTTTTCCAGCTTATTGAGTCATCTTATTTGAAAACTCTTTGTTGATTTGGCTTAATTAAGTCATTTGAAAGCTATAGAAACTTGAATCAGCACTTGGGGTGGCCTAGAACTCAAAAACGACTATTTTGTCGTTTTTTGTAGATTGCTTATTGCATTTTCAGGCTTATTTTTTGGGGTTATTTAAAATCTCTTTTTACAGAAGTCTTATTTAGGACAAAAGAAGCTTGTGTGTCTAATTTCAGCTTATGGCATTGGCATATAGCTGAATGGGCCAAAAAGCCCATTAAGAATAAGCTATTTGGTATAAGTTAGCTTATTTCACACTTTTACCTTTTGGGCCTTTGGAAAAAGTTGTTTGAAATCAAATTTTGAGTCAAGTAGTGCTTTTTGGGCTTACTTTGGACACTTTTTTATATTGGGCCCAAATTTGGCCCAATAGTGATCTGTTTTGGGTTTAGCCAACTTTTTAGGCCCATCAAGGGTATTTAGGTAATTTCACTTTCATTTCTGAGTTATTTAGGTTAAATTAAGCTAGTTTGCAAGTTTTTAGAATTTTTTATGATTTTTGGATTTTTAATAATATTTTAATATTATTTTATTGTTAAAAATTAAAAGTCTGATTTTCTAAGTTTTTATATTTTTCCTAGATTGTAGACACTTAATTAGGAATTTTGCAACTTTCAAATATTTTTAGATTCTTTTAATTATTTTCTAGAATTAAATTAAGTTTTAATTGATTTTAATAGTTTTTAATTGTTTAAAAATAGTTTTTAGTGATTTTAAAATTTTGAAAAATACTTTTTAGCTTAATTAGGGTATTTTTGAGGTTTACAAACTTTAAGATCTTGTTGTGGACGTTTTAATAGTTAATATTGATTTTTAGGGCTTTAATTAGCATTAAAAAGGTTATTATTTAATTAATTAAAAGGTTTTGGCAAGTTTGAATTTTTTATAAACTCTTAGAATTTTATTATGGATATTTAGTGATTTTTAGGAATTTTTAGGGTAAAATTTTAATTTTAGTACCTTTTACGGTTTTACGTGTACACCTTTTTCGTCTTAGTTTAATTCAACATCGTAACCGTCATTCTCTTCTTACCTCATTTCTATTTTTTCTTTCTCACAAATATAATCACAAAGATAATCATTTCATCACACACACACTAAGCCTCCTTGAGAACGATTCCCCATCTTGGGTCATTTGTACACGGTTTTCCTAAATCGTCGTACTTAATACTTGCCACTTTTGCTCTCTTTTCCTAAAGAGTAGTAAAACCACTACATCATTTTGGCGCCGCTGCCGGGGAGGCGTGTTGTGTTTTGATTTGGAATTGTTATTTTTATATACTAACCATAAATAGTATTTGTATTAGTAGCACTCTACTAATACGTATTATCAGTTTTCGGGTTTTTATGTGAATACTATTACTATAGTGTATACGTAGAACAATAAATTCATAAGTACTCCAAATACGTGAGAAATCACAACCTTGACTTGGGAGGTCATTACCCAATCATTGTATTCAAATCTCAAACCAAATAAAAAAGGCAAAAATAGATAAATACTTTCGTGAAGCTCGATTTTGAAAAATACAAACTATAAGGTGGGTATAAGGCGGATATTATAAAATATATCCTAAGGAAAAAGGCTCTTAAGTGCTTCGCGCCGCCTCGTTTCCCCGCTTGCTTGTGAGTATTTGATTTTGAGAGCTAATCGAGGGTTTTGACGCCCAAAGTATTACTAAGTATCATATATATTTTCTTGGTTTCATTGTTTAAACCCTCTTGAACGTTTTGGTGTTCCACCAACGTTCTAAAGTCATCGAAGGCGTTCACTTCACGTGATCGTTTTCGTTCTTTGAGGCTTCTTTAATCAAGAGATTTGATTAAGGAGGAGATTTGTAGATTTTTGTCTACTTAATACATTCACCAAAATCAAAAAAGGTTAATACAATCAAAAACCACAAAAAATTGAAAAATACAAAACACCAAAAAGAATCTTCTTTGCTCGTCCCCTCGTTGTACGTGACGTTTATGCTAACTCGTAATCAAGCAAGACGTGCACGTAAACGAAAGAACAAAACTCCCACTCCCAATCTATCTAGTGAGGAGTCTCCTATTGACAAACCCATTGTAAGAGAAGCACCAACCATGGCGAATCGAACTATGATGGAGTTACTTCAAGCACCCACCGAGGGTTATGGAGAGGCTATTGTGATTCCCGCTATCCTTGCGGAGAATTTTGAGGTGAAAACGGGTTTGTTGTCGATGATCCAAAACAACAAATTCTATGGTGATGAGAAGGACAATCCACACAACCATATCCGCCAATTCAATAGTCTTACCGCCACTTGCAAGTTTAAGGATGTCTCGAATGACTCGATTAAGATGATGCTTTTTCCGTATTCCTTAGCGGGGCCCGCTAAAATTTGGTTAGAGAAAGAGCCACCCAATTCTATATTGACGTGGAAGGATCTCGTGTCTAAGTTTGTGAACCAATTTTTTCCGCCCTCTAAGACTACGCACTTAAAAAACGAGATTTCAAAGTTTTCACAAGACTTTAATGAAAGTTTTTCGACGGCTTGGAATAGGTTTAAGGAGATGTTACATTAATGTCCTCATCACGGTTTTTACGACTGGCATCAAATTGACACGTTTTACAATGGACTTAATGATCATGAAAGGGATTATTTAAATGCCGCCGCGGGTGGTAATTTTTTGTGTAAAACGGTTGAAGAAGCTTTGGTGATAATTGAGAATAGATCTAAGGTGTATAGTCCTCGTAGCACGTCTAGTGTTCGTAAGGCTTCGTCTTCGGCTTCACCTTCTTTGTCTACTACCATCGATGCTTGCCAAATTGAGGCGAACTTGGAAAACAAGATTTTTTATATTCTAAAAGGACTTTTGATTGAGTTTAAATTTGGTGAACCAAGTGCTCCCGCTACGGCTAAAGCGGTTGAGGTTTCGTGCATGTATTGTGGTGGAGGTCATGATTTCTCCAAGTGCATTACCAACGGTGGTAACACTTCGAGTGCCTTCGCGGCCACGGGAAATTACAACCAAAACAGTCAAGTTTCCCGCACTAATCAATTGACTCCACTGGGTTTTGGTTCAAATCAAAATGCTAACAACAACTATCGCAACAATCAAGTTGGTTTCAAAAACATTTTCAACAAGGGAAACTATGGTAATCAAGGGGCTAATAATCAAGTTTCAAACAAAAATCAAAATGATTTTCAAAACAACAACAAAAGTTTGCAAATGTTGAAAGATCTTCCAAATGAATTTGTTGAATACGCTAATGGGAATAATGCTAGGTTTGACAATATTCAAAGAGAAATCATTAGCCTAAGATCTGAGTTTAAGAACGACTTGTAGAAAGAGTTGAAAAATGAGTTAGCTAATGAACTTAAGATCCACACCAACAAGATGGAAGGAAATGTCACAAGGTTACAACAAAACCAACAAAAAATGGAACAAGGGCAACATGAGATTAAACAAGAAATGATTAAAGCCGAGAAAAGGTAATCCGTGTTTGAAGATAAAATCTCGTCTATGTTTGAGGCAATAATGTGTAAACCGTCTTCGAGTAGTCTTCCTAGCAACACCGTATCAAACCCTAAGGGTGAGATGAAAGTGATTACCACACGTAGTGGTAAGACACTCAAGGAACCGACTCCTCAACCAATTGCTCCTACGGAGGAAGCAATTGAGGAAGAACACGAGGTGGTGGTCCAAAAGGAGCATGTCCCAATACCACGAAGTACCGCTCATGACACACCTACGGTCGACCCTTCACCAACATTGGAACCCGAGATTCCAAAGGCTATGCCTATGCCTCAATCCACACCACCTTTTCCCTATCCATCGAGACTTAGAAAGGAGAAACGTCAAGAGCGCGACAAATATCAATTTGAGCTTTTTATGAAAATGTTTTGTGATTTGCACTTTAATGTGAGTTTCACCGACGCTTTGGTCATGATGCCTCGATTTGCCGCTAACTTTAAGAGTATGTTGAACAACAAGGATAAATTGCACCAATTGTCTAGTTGTTCGTCAGTTTATCCTAATCGCATACCTAAAAAGGTCGGTGATCCCGGTAAATTTTTGATCCCTTGTGCAATCCAAGATATGGAGGAATGCTTCGCCTTGGCCGATCTTGGTGCTAGCATTAATTTGATGCCACTTGCAATCTTCAAGTCGCTCAATCTTCCTAATCTTACTCCTTCACTAATGTCTAACGAGTTGGCCGACCATTCCACGATTCCCGCATGTGGATTGGCGAAAGACGTTTTTGTGAAAGTGGGGAAGTTCTACTATCCCGTAGACTTTATCGTTGTTGATATCCCCACGGATCCTCAAGTTCCTCTCATTTTAGGTCGTTCGTTTTTAGATATGTCTATGGCTTTGATCGATGTTCATGCTAGAAAGATCACCTTACGTTTCAACAACGAGGAACTTGTTATAAACGCAACTCAAAACTCTAAAATTTCTCATGTTTATTCCGTTGCAACCATAAACCTCGTTGATATGATCGACGTGGTTTGCGAGAAATTTTCACAAGAAGTTCTAGGTTTTGGTGATGAAGAAACTAGTGGCAATCCCACTATGTTAGATCCAATTCTTGATAATTCGACACCAACCTTCACTCCATTTGAAGGTGGTGGTTTTATGTTGGAAGAATTCGATGTTCCACGTACTTGTAAAGAAGACCTCGACAACGATGAGGACTTCTCGATTATCAAGGATTTTCTCAACGATTTCCTATTTCCTCCACCCGAGGAGGTTATGAGTATCGAGCCCAAATCTTCAATTGAGGAACCACCTATCCTCGAGTTGAAACATTTAAATCCTCATCTAGAATATGTCTATTTGGAGGAGGACGACAATTTGCCGGTTATTATTGCGAAGGAACTTTCGAATGATGAAAGAACCGCACTTGTCGATGTTCTAAAGGATCACAAAGGGGCAATTGCGTGGAAGTTATCCGACATTAAGGGGATCGATCCCAAGTTTTGTACCCACAAAATCTTAATGGAGGAGGAGTACAAGCCCGCAATCCAATGTCAAAGGAGGGTGAACCCCAAAATTCACGACGTCATCAAAAAGGAAGTCCTTAAACTCCTTGACGCGGGAATGATTTACCCTATTTTCGATAGCCCTTGGGTGAGTCCTATTCATTGTGTCCCTAAAAAGGGAGGAATGACCGTTGTGCCAAACGTTGCCAACGAGTTGATTCCCACTAGACTCGTGATCGGATGGAGAGTGTGCATTGACTATCGTAAGTTGAATGAAGCCACTCGAAAAGACCATTTTCCCTTGCCCTTCATGGACCAAATGTTGGAGCGTCTTGCGGGAAACGATTTCTATTGCTTTTTAGATGGTTTTTCCGGTTACTTCCAAATTCCCATCGATCCTCGTGATCAACAAAAAACTACGTTTACGTGTCCATATGGAATGTTTGCCTATCGTAGAATGCCATTCGGACTTTGTAATGCACCGGGAACCTTTCAAAGGTGCATGGTGGCTATTTTTCATGACATGATCGAGAAGACGATGGAAATCTTCATGGATGACTTTTCCGTGTTTGTTAATTCGTTCACTTCGTGTTTGTCGAATCTTGAGAGAATGTTGAAGCGTTGTGAGGAAACCAACCTTGTGCTCAATTGGGAAAAGTGTCATTTTATGGTTAAAAGTGGAATCGTCTTAGGGCACAAGGTCTCGAAAGCGGGGATTGAGGTAGATCAAGCTAAGGTAGACGTCATCGCCAAATTACCTCATCCCAAAACCGTTAAGGGAGTTAGGAGTTTCCTAGAGCACGCGGGCTTTTATCGTCGATTCATCAAGGATTTTTCAAAGATCTCTCGACCCATTACACATCTTCTTGAAAAAGAGGCACGTTTTGTCTTTGACGAAGATTGTGTACGAGCCATTGAAATCCTTAAGAGGAAACTTACCGAAGCTCCCATTCTTGTTGCTCCCAATTGGAACCTCCCCTTTGAGCTCATGTGTGATGCTAGTGATTACGCTATTGGGGCCGTATTGGGGCAACGTCATGATAAGCACTTCTTGCCTATTCACTATGCTAGCAAGACGATGACCGAGGCTCAACTAAAATACACTACAACGGAGAAGGAGTTCCTTGCCGTGGTGTATGCATTTGAGAAATTTCGACCTTATCTCGTCTTGGCTAAATGCATAGTGTATACGGATCATTCGGCTATCAAGTATCTCATGGCAAAGCAAGATGCAAAGCCGAGATTACTTCGTTGGATTCTCCTCCTTCAAGAATTTGACCACAAAATTGTTGACAAAAAAGGAGACGAGAATCTAGCGGCCGATCATCTTTATCATTTAGAAGATCCTCACAAAGTGTTTACGAGCCCAGGGAAATCACCGAAACATTTCCGCCCGAGACACTTGGTGTAGTGAATTCTAAGCTTGATTCTTCAACCCCATGGTTTGCGGATTTTGCAAATTACCATGCGGGTAACTTCATCATCAAGGGTATGACGACTCAAGAAAAACGAAAATTCTTTCGTGACGTCAAGTTCTACTTTTGGAACGACCCTTACTTGTTTCGAACTTGTGCGGATCAAATCATCCGACGTTGTGTATTTGGCACCGAAGCTTCTCACATCCTTAGAGCTATCCATGAGGGACCCACGGGTGGTCACCATGGTGCTAATCTCATGGCTAAGAAGGTGTTTGACGCCGGCTTCTTTTGGCCTACTATTTACCGAGATGCACAAGATCTTGTGAAGTCTTGTGATTCATGCCAACGACAAGGAAAAGCCTCACAAAAAGATGAAATACCACAAAACATCATCCAAGTGTGTGAGATCTTTGACGTTTGGGGTATAGACTTTATTGGGCCGTCCCCATCATCTCGCGGTAATAAGTACATCCTCGTTGCGGTTGACTACCTATCTAAGTGGGTGGAAGCTAAGGCTTTTCCCACCAATGATGCTCGTGTGGTAGTCAAGTTTTTGAAAAGCTTGTTTTCTCGGTTTGGAACCCCTCGTGCGATCATAAGCGATCGTGGAACCCATTTTTGTAACGACCAATTCGAAAGGGTCCTAAGGAAATATGGGGTTACACATCGTCTTTCTACGGCTTATCACCCACAAACGAGTGGGAAAGTCGAGGTTTCAAACCGAGCGTTGAAGAGGATCTTGGAGAGATCCGTTGGGGAAAACCGACAATCTTGGTCGGATAAGTTGGACGATGCTTTATGGGCCTTTAGGACCGCTCATAAGACGCCCATTGGGTGCACTCCCTATAAGCTTGTGTATGGAAAGAATTGTCATTTGCCTATCGAATTAGAACACAAGGCTTATTGGGCCCTAAAGCATTGTAATGATGATATGGAGACCGCGGGAAAACACCGGAAAATGCAATTAAATGAATTGGATAAATTGAGGGACATTGCTTATGAAAATTCATTGATTTATAAGGAAAAAACTAAAAAGTTGCATGATTCTAAAATTAAAAACCGGGTTTTTAACATTGGGGATCAAGTTTTGCTTTTTAATTCTCGCTTGAAAATCTTTTCCGGTAAGTTGAAATCCCGTTGGTCCGGTCCATTCACCGTGACTCAAGTATTTCCATATGGGACCATCGAGCTAGCTCAAAATGATGGCCCCAATTTCAAGGTGAATGGACATAGGTTGAAGCACTACTTTGGCGGGTAAGTTCCATCCTTGAACTACCTCGACCAAGTCACCTTCCCCAATGATAATTAGTATTGAGGGGATCGAGTCGAGCTCATGACTCGGTAATCAAAAACGAGGGGCCTCGTGGGGGAGTCCCATGCTTATCCTATGTACATATTATCGCTTTCTAACGTAGTTAACGTGTGGGGATTTGTGCCCTTCCAACCTTTCTTCTATGGTTGTTTGTGAATTGTGGACTTTAGATGATCATATCTTCACGATTGGAGCCTCTCGTGTTCGTTTTATGGGAGCACTCGATCGTTTGCTTTGAAGACTTTCTCAATATCCATGATATATCCTTTTGATGTTCTAACCTTAGGTTTATAGCACACTTCATAAATGGCTATTAATTTATTGGTTACACCCTTTCCATGCCAGATTAGGCATTCGACTACGTCTCTAGTATGGGGGTGTTTGCACCCCTAGACTCGAAACATTGAGGACAATGTTTAACTTTAGTATGGGGGGTGAATAGATACTTGCCTCACTAAACCTTCACGCTTTACAAAGTTTATCTTTTTGTTTATCGTTTTTGTTGCAAAATAAGGCTAAAAATGGCCAAATTTTAAAAACTTTCTCATGTTTTATAAGTGTTTGAAGACACGAATGTAGGTTTTCCGATGGCGAGAATAAGAGTAATTTTTGACTCGACCATACGTGTTGAGCACTTAGCTTTGATTCATTAACTTCACATTAGGCTAATTCTCTTAAATGAGGACGAGAAATGATAGGGTTAATTATAAGTTACTATGCTAAACGTAGAGTACTCGTATTCTTTAAAAAAACTCATGTGTTCTCGTTGTTTGCTTATTCTCCCTTCGCATGTAAATATTTTTTGCTTAATAAATATTGACTTAGCGGTTTAGTTGGGATTGTTGGGTTTCTAGTCTTTTCTAGTAGCTTCTGTGTAATTAAATTGGGAAGACATTAAGGTATCGCCAGCGTCACGGTTTTGAAGTATTGGCACCCTAATAATCAAAAGCTTCACCCAATAATAAGATTTCAAGTGCTCACCTAAATCAAGCAAACAATTTGAAGCCCCACAAGGCCGAAAAATCTATGCAAAATTGAAAGTGAATCAAGCCTTAATCTTCGAAGCTTTAAAGATCCAAAATTCGCCTTAGCGTGAGGATATACGTCTTTGGCTAATAAAACTACCGATGAGGTGGATAATAAAAGTCAAGGCAAGACCGAAGTCATAATAAAATCTTCATGGCGAAGTTGAATAAAAGATGGAGGTAAACCAAAGATAATAAGGCCCTTCCGTTAGGGGGCGTATAAAAGTCTTGGTAATAAGTCTCATGTTCAAAACCGTTATAAAACCGTATTTATCGATTCTTCTTGTCAACTTAATTTTTTGACATTGTTGTCTATTGGGAGGGGTTATTGATTTGATGGTCTTGGCTACACCGTTAGGACTCTATTTTTAGACCTAAATCTCTATTATCGCATAAGTCAAACAATGTATCCTCGTGAAACATTCAAGACAATATAAAATATAATAGATACAACTTAGGAATAATGGGAGGATAAGTACGTGATTAGGGCATATGAGTAGTGTTAGCATTACTAACTTATAATGACAATGATCTCGTTGCACGCTTGGCATGGAATTGGGGTGAAAATCGAGGACGATGAAATTTTTTCTAACGAAGCATTCACATGTTCTTATTCTATGAACCTAAACATCCCATTTTGCGATGAAAATCATACGTTATGTCTAAAACACAAGTAGTAGTAGCAATAGTAATAGTGTATCTAGTTTATCGTTTAATAAAGTGAATAAAAATGAATTTTGGAGATGCTACGATACTTTATTCTAGCATTGCGTGAGGGCACGGTAATGGTTTAGTATGGGGGAGTGATGAGACTGATTTTATACATAGTCTCATCGTCCAAATAGGGCTTAAAATGCATTAAATATCATCAAATTACCCATATATATGCTTGTCTATTTTAGGTACGGATATTGAGAAAATGACAAAAGATCACAAGAATCATGCAAAAACGAACACGGGAAACGAAGCCGCACAATGAACCAAGCCCTAATGAAGACTTTCCCATGATAAACCCTTGAAGATTTGAAGAATTATGAAGAAGGGTCCGCCAATATGGAAGAATTGACACTTTATACCCTTGTATCCTCATAATTACAAGTTTGGTCCCTAAAGTTTGTCAAAATTACAAAAAAGGCCCTCCACTTTGAAGACTTGGCAAGTTTAGCCCCTCAACAAAGTTAAATTGTCAACCATTATCCTCCACAAAGTCAAATACATCATGAAGTCCTTCAAAGTACAAGAAATTACAAGTTTGGTCCTTTGAAAATCCCAAAATTACAAAAAGGACCCTTAACTTTCAACATTTGCCAAAAATGGTCCCTCAATCATTATGACATGGCAAATTCAGTCCTCCAAAATATCAAATATGCAAGTCAAGACCATTACCATTGAAGAAAATGCCAAATCAGCCCTTGAAGTATCACAAAATGGCAAGAAATACCCTGAAAATACTTTGGAAAAGTATTTGGGGCAAAAGTGTGAAAACTGAAAGTTTGATTACAAAGGAAATTCAGTTTTGGGGTTTAAATCTGCAAATGACAAGACAAGGAAAGAAAGGGGGTTATACATGGCCAAACAACATTGTTACCTAGACCAACCAGAAGCTGCCACCTGTCCCACTCACACCCCTCAACCAATCACAACACTCCACTCCTCCACCTCAGCCTTTCACTCACCCGGTTTATACTTAATTAATCCTTGGCGCCTAAACACCTTTTTAAATACTAATCACCCTTAAAAAAGATTGAAATCAAGTTCTTCATGTTCATAAACCAAATTGGGCATTTGCTAATTACCAACAATTAACCCCCAATATGGTGTAGATTTATGATTAAGGGTATTGTTAACACATCCCAAACCTTAAACATGACACCCCACCAACCCACATGCTACATGGGACCTCCCTTGCTACAAGTTCATACATACTGCCAAAAGGGTTGCATCAATCCAACGTCCCACATTGTGGCTTACTTTCTAAGCTTCATACACACCCTTTGATCACATTTTCACATGCCAACTCATGCTACACAACAAGATGCAGTCACATGATCCTCAAGTTTTCAAAAGTTTACAAGGGCATTTCAGGGATTCTCCCAACTAAGGTTTACGTTTTTATGCATTCTAGGATCATTATACACCCTCTATATAAAGGGTATTAGGTCTTTCATTTATCCTTGCTCTTGAATTTTCCAAGTTCACTTTTCTGTAAATCCTTTTCAATATTAATGAGATGTGTTTGAAATGTTGAAGAAAGCTCAAGTGCCATTGTTATAATCTGCTTATTATTGTTCTTAGTTTGATATTTCTGAATCATAAACCTGTTTTAAAAAGAGGAGTGTGCAAAAGTTTGCACATTTTCCACATTTTCTTGATATTTTGCTAAGTTCTTGGTCTATCTTGGAATTCTTGGGCTATAGGGCTGATCATAGCATCCTGATATTGTGTTATCAAGGTGTGGTGAAGCTTATAACTTGGGGATAATCAAGTGTGGAGGACAAGAGTTGCATTAATCAAGAAGTTTTCAAGTTTCTGTTTTTATAATTATGCTTCTAACTTTGTTGATTCTTAGCAGGCTTTGTTGTGGAAGCTTGTGCTTGTTCTTGCTAGCACATAAGCTCAAAATCCGTGGGTGTGGATCTACATCCATGAGGTACACACCCTTAATCTCAAAATCTGAAAATATTTTGGATATTTGACATTTGAGTGTTGCCTATGTTCTTGTGTATTTTGTGGCTTAATCTTGCTTGAATCTGTTGTTCTCATCTGTTATTGTGTTAATTTGGGCTTGGGTGGTCTTAAATCTCACTTTTGATTTGAAAAACTTGGTTTTGAAAAGTTAAAGGGGTGTTTGGGATTACCTGTTTGTGATTGAATCTTGGTATTGTGTTGTTAGGAGGTGTTGTTTGTGCTTGGTATCTGATATATGCCTTGTTGAGAGTGTTTTGCTGCAAGTTTTTGGGTTTGAAACTTTAAATCAAACAATCTGCTATAACTTGGTGAATTTAACTGTTTTTGACCTAAGATTTTGGTGGAATCTAGTATTTGTGCATGCTTAGGGTTGAAAGTTGTTAAAACATCATTATTATAACTTATTTGATAGATATTGAGTGTTGAATCTGGCTTATTGGTCAAATACATCAGCAAAGTGTAAAACTGCATGTGTTAGTGTTCATCAGTAACATTCATAAGCTTGAATCTTGATTTAGGCTTTAAGACATTGCATGAAAACTTTTTAGACTTGTTCATTAGAGTTTATAATAGCTTGTGTATGCATTTGGTTGAATTTGGTTGGCTGATTATTGCTAAAACTGCTTATAAGTGCTCAACTGCTTATTGTTTCATGTCCGTGCTAGATCTGGTACTTTATTGATTAAAGTGTATCAATTGGGTGATTGTGTTTGTGATATTTTGATTGTTATTGACTCCTTTTGATCCAAAGATCATTTGGGTGCCTTTGTGTAATCTGAATCTCAAAAAAATTCACTAAAGACAAAAAGTCAAACAAGTCAAGCAGGGGAAAAAGTTTCCACTGCTCGACACCCAAAACTAGCCCCTTCTAGTGTAAAATTGAACTCAGCTTATCAATAAGCTATTTTAGCTTATCCATACTTGCAACAACTTATTTTTTGTGATAGATCTTCATTATTTGACCCATTTGATTAGACTAGAGCTTATTGGACTTTGACTTTGACTTTTTACTAGAAAACCAACTTATTTGACTTTTACATAAGTGCTTATTTGCTTTTTCCAGCTTATTGAGTCAGCTTATTTGAAAACTCTTTGTTGATTTTGCTTAATTAAGTCATTTGAAAGCTATAGAAACTTGAATCAGCACTTGGGGTGGCCTAGAACTCAAACACGACTATTTTGTCGTTTTTTGTAGATTGTTTATTGCATTTTCAGGCTTATTCCTTGGGCTTATTTCAAATTTCTTTTTATATAAGTCTTATTTAGGACAAAAGAAACTTGTGTGTCTAATTTCAGCTTATGGCATTGGCTTATAGCTTAATGGGCCAAAAAGCCCATTAAGAATAAGCTATTTGGTATAAGCTAGCTTATTCACATATTCAGCTTTTGGGCCTTTGGAAAAAATTGTTTAAAATCAAATTTTGAGTCAAGTAGTGCTTTTTGGGCTTATTTTGGACACTTTTTTATATTGGGCGCAAATTTGGCCCAATAGTGATATGTTTTGGGTTTAGCCCACTTTTTAGGCCCATCAAGGGTATTTAGGTAATTTCACTTTTATTTCTGAGTTATTTAGGTTAAATTAAGCTAGTTTGCAAGTTTTTAGAATTTTTTATGATTTTTGGATTTTTAATAATATTTTAATATTATTTTATTGTTAAAAATTAAAAGTCTGATTTTCTAAGTTTTTATATTTTTCCTAGATTGTAGACACTTAATTAGGAATTTTGCAACTTTCCAAATATTTTTAGAGTCTTTTAATTATTTTCTATAATTAATTTAAGTTTTAATTGATTTTAATAGTTTTTAATTGTTTAAAAATAGTTTTTAGTGATTTTAAAATTTTGAAAAACACTTTTTAGCTTAATTAGGGTATTTTTGAGGTTTACAAACTTTAAGATCTTGTTGTGGACTTTTTAATAGTTAATATTGATTTTTAGGGCTTTAATTAGCATTAAAAAGTCATTATTTAATTAATTAAAAGTTTTGGCAAGTTTGGATTTTTTGTAAACTCTTAGAATATTATTGTGGATTTTTAGTGATTTTTAGGAATTCTTAGGGTAAAATTTTAATTTTAGTACTTTTTACGGTTTTACGTGTACACCTTTTTCTTCTTAGTTTAATTTAACATCGTAACCGTCATTCTCTTCTTACCTCATTTCTATTTTTTCTTTCTCACAAATACAATCACAAAGATAATCATTTCATCACACACACACTAAGCCTCCTTGAGAACGATTCCCCATCTTGGGTCATTTGTACACGGTTTTCCTAAATCGTCATACTTAATACTTGCCACTTTTGCTCTCTTTTCCTAAAGAGTAGTAAAACCACTACATCTTGTATCGTTCCCAAGCATCAAAGAGCGATTCATCATTGTCTTGCATGAATCCACTAATTTGGTTACGAAGGCTCGTGACCATGGATGGTGGGAAGTAGCGCGACAAAAAGCATTGAGTCATGTCGTCCCAAGTATGAATAAAATTCTTTGGGAGACGGTCAAACCATTTTTCGCCATGGTGAGAAAGCGAGTAGGGAAATAGTTGGAGGCGAAGTTCATCCATAGAAACACCGGGTGATTTCATGCTTTGGGTGATGGTAATGAATTTGTCGAGGTGTTTGTTGGCATCATCATCCGGAATTCCGCGAAATGGGTTAGTTTGCACTTGTTGGATCATGTGATTCTTCAACGAAAACTCCTGAGTTGTGATATGCATCGGCGCAATCGGGCCTCCACGTCCGTTCATCGTAGGTTGGCATAGCTCCTCCATGGTTCGTAGGTCGGGTAAGGGTGGATTATTCATGTTGGGGTGGGGTGGATTATTATTGTTGGGGAGGGGTGGATTATTATTGTTGTTGTTGTGTACACAGGCCATGTCTAAATCTTCGAGAGTCTCGGGCTCTGAATAAGAAGTTGATCGAGTACGCATACACTAAAAAGAAAATGCAAGAGAAAATATTTTTGGTTATTATAGGTTTTTTAATGTTTTTGTATTTTGAAAATTTTATATTTTTATGGGTTTATTTTGAAAATTTTTGTGCTTGAAAATAACGTTCCCGAAAGAACGGATCCCAAAATCCAATTTTTCTCACAAGAAACCGTTGATCCTTACGAAAAGAGCCGGCAGCAGCGCCATTTTTATAACTGAATTTTAGTTGATTAAAGATGTAGCTTTCGCAAGATCTTTCTTTGATTGCGTTGCTCGTACCCAATTGTATATGTCGTTGTTTAGTTCTCGGTATCTTCTCGAATCGATCACGGTTTAAAGAGGAATTGTTGTAACTGGTAATTAAAAGGGGGAGCTTTTAATCTATAACTACTAAAACGATAAGTGCGAGAAGTAATAAAATTAAACTAAAAGCAATTACTGAAAATAAAAATTGAATTAAAATTAAACAGTAAAATACCTAAACTCGGAAAAAACAGCTGATTCGGATTAATTGCTTGATCCGGAATATAAGAGTTGATCCGGAATATTTGGAATATTTGGCTCATTCGGAATAAATCAAATCATGCGGAATAACCTAAAAAAATGCTTCATTCGGAATAATCGTTGACCCGGAATATTTGCTTGATGCGGAATGATAGCTTGATTCGGAATAAAATTGGTGATCCGGAATAAAATTCTATCCGGAATAAAATTATATCCGGAAAAAATTATGAAAATTTGATTCGGAATATTCACACTCATCCGGAATATTAATTATTCCGGATGAACACTTGATTCGGAATGTCTAAATGAAATAAAATGATCCGGAATAATTGACACAATTGAAAATAAGATTGATTCGGAATAATTAGTTTACTCGGAATAAAACTTGATCCGGAATATTATGCTTTGATCCGGAATAAATGGTTATTCCGGATGGAGAACTTGACTCGGAATAATAAATATTCCGAATGGAAGACACTGATCCAGAATATAAAATATTCCGGATGAACAATCTTGATACGGAGTAAAAATTGAGGGTGCTTGATTCGGAATCTGGGCAGGATAAAAAAATGACGAAGAACAGGGGATGAAACTAGGTACGATTCTAACCAAAATCCACCAAGTTTTTAACCAAAACTCGAACCAATTTAACCACTGATCATTTACTAATGATAATCATCAATCTAAAACAACAAAAACTCAAAACCCACTTACTTTTAAAGATCAAAACCAATAAAATAAAACTTTAGAACATTGAATCAACAAGAGAAGAAAGAAAGATTAAATGGAAACTTGTATTAATGAATAAGATTCAAACAAACAAAATGGAAAGATTAAACTTACAAGATTGTGGAAGAAATCAAAGAAAATGAAAACCACCAATCTCCTTAAGGGAGTTGGTTCCTACGAAACAGGAAATGAAATAACAGAAAAATAACTTTTCTAAAATTTGTGAAGGGAAGGGTATTTATAGGGCTTGGCTTGGTTTGTTGAGTGGGCTTTCTCCCTTTCTTTTTGTCTTCTCGTCTTTTTAGAAACGTTGACATTTTTTATTTCGATTTCGGATTTGTCGACGAATAAATTCAACTCGTCTTTTAATTTCTTCATTTAATAGACATGAGTTTCTTCGACATATGTAAATCTTCCATCTTTGGTCCTTTTCTTCGATAAATCTTCAAATAGGCCCATTGACTTCAAATCTTTTGCATCTCTTGGACTATAGACTTCGTCTTTTCGTCTTTTTCTTCGATAAAACCCGTGCAATCCCATGTTTTCTTCAATATTTATCCGGTTGGCTCTGAAAACACAACAAACACACAAACCACGCATAATTCCAAACAAATGACATTAAATACGCGTTTTGGTCTCGTTTTAGCTAGAAATAAGTGGTAAAAGGATGGGTGTTTTCACAACTATCAATATGCAAGTAAAATTCTTATGGACTCAAGCAGAACAACCGGGCATAGGTTTTGTAACACACCACTTGGATAAGTTGACCGTTACGTGTATTTATGGCATGTCATCATAGCATGCAAGGTAATATGTCCTAAAACATACATTACCAAAAGGGAAATCCGGAATCAAACATCAGTCCCCAAACATAATCCCAAAACATAAATAAAGTAAATGAACTGAGAAGGACATAACGATTGTCCAAGCAAGCATAAGTATGTGAAGGAAAAAGGAGAAGAAGTCTAAGGTAGCTTCCATTCTACGCACCTCCTCCAAATGCTCAAATCCGTCCTTGGGTACCTGCCGTATGAGTCATCGAAAGAAGATACGGCTGAGCAATACGCTCAGTGAATAGATATAATGACATGATAAGAAATTCTTGAATGTAAATGAAAGATCTTGAATACTAAGCTGATACAGGTAAAAGTACTGAAGCTGAAAGACTGATAAGTAAAATGCTGCGGAAACTGTGTATGTCTCGGAAAACCTGGTTTATAATTTGTGAAACCGAACTGATAACTGATAAAGCTGAAAACATGTATTTATCGTATTTTATGTGCCAAATAGCTTATATAGGTCATGTAATGTAACAACGTGTGCATGAATACATAGAGGGGTGACCTCTTCATGCTATAGAGGGATGACCTCTAACTGATAACTGGGTAGAGGCATCAGCTCCAATGTGAAGGATGTAGAGAACACACTACATTCACCTGATAAACTGTAAATTGATAAACTAGGATGTATCCGTACGCCCCACATGATAGTATTGATAATATCCAAACTGAAACTGAAGGGACGCCACGAGAAATCACTCCCTCGTAGAGGTGTCATAACACTGGTGCCTCAAGTGTTATGATTACGATACCTCCGTATCTAGATGACATGGTCATGCATGTATATAGCTCAGGCATATTAAAATGTTAACATATAACTTACTGATAAGTTTACTATAACTACTGGGAAAAAACAGATGGCTCCAAACGGGAAATCCTAATATAGGAAAAGAATGTCCTTACTGAAGGACGAAATATCCGTACCTCGTGTTCAGTAATGAAGTGAGAATAAAAGCTAAAGGATCTACTCCGACTTCACAGATACTACATAAATAAGGGACGTGAATGAGTTGTCTGATGACTGTATACTTTACTGGTTCTGAGTGTTCATAGGTTGTTTAACATGTTCTTGTCTTTTTACTATTTTGTGTATAATCTAGTAATTCTGACTGTTTTCATGTATTTCTGATTAGTGTATTTCCTGTATTCTTGTATCATTATATTGTTGTATCACAATTAGTAACTCTCTAAAAGTAGCAGGTTTCCAAAAATAGAAAGTTTCCAAAAATAGAATGTTTCCAAAAATAGAAAGTTTCCAAAGTTTCTAAAATAGAAAGTTAAGCTTGATTAATAATTCCAAAATATAAGCTAGAGCTTAAATAAGCATAATTTATAAGTCATGGTGTCTTAATAGTTTAACACCCCCAAATTTACTCGTACCGGAAACCAACTACTTGGGTGTTAAGAAATAGCACAATCACAAAAGAATATAAATAACGACTCTAAAAGAATATAAATAACGACCCACAAACCGTTAGCAACATTTCTATCATAAATCTTTTAAGTACACAAATATTTAAAAGTAAAGAGATAGTTGAATGGTACAAAAACATATTTCCCAAAACATTAGCGCTTTCCTCCTCGTCCATTCCAAACCTCCAGCATTCATCTTTAATTACCTCAGATAAACATGCTGAAAAGTCAACTAAAAAGATGAGTGAATTATAGAGTTTATAAGAATAATAGGTGAGCACAAGAATTTTTAATCAACTCAAACTTATCACACAGACTAGTCATATAAATAGATAAATACATTAAGCTCACGCCACTGAACGTTAACCCACACTTCAAATCGAGTCACTACGGTGCCCCTACAATCAGGTAATATTGTCATATACCAACGACCTCTTATACATAATATCCATTTCAGGTGTGCACAAGGAAACATACCCTAGGATAAGGTTGTTAAACCAAATATATCAATCATATGTAGTAGCGTTTACCCCTTCGAGTAATTAACAGTGCATGAAATTCAGGGACTTCATTAGACAATGGTACTTATGCATTTATCATCACATTCTGGTCCAACATACCGAAAAGACTTGTGTTCATTTTATAAAATAGCATATATCCCCCTCGAGAGGTTTATTATAAAACATTTAAAGTTTAATGGGGAGGCTATAAACTCACCTTGAGTGGTAGAAGTAGAGATAACGATCGCCGACGATAAGTGATGTCCGTTAATCACGAAAACCGCAACCTACCAAATAAGGCGCGCATTAAGATTCGAACTCAAATATCGATATATACTAAGTATAATATGACTTAAATATTTTCATAGTAATCATACTTTATAAATAGTGACACGAACCAAGTGAATCCATACTATCCCATTTATTCAACCCTACTCGTTTAAACACTTACACTCTTGACATTGACCCGTCATAAGACGCCAAGTCAACTCGAGTCAAACTATCACTTTACTTCACTCGGACCAGTAACCAATTCATTTATATAATTACTACTCACTTGAGTAAGTCACCATGTTCAATAGTGAATACTCAAACTCACGCCACACAAGCATTGAACTATGTGTCCAAAATACAAATCAGCATGTACACTTCAAATCGAGTCACTACGGTGCCCCTACAATCAGGTAATATTATCATATACCAACGACCTCTTATACATAATATCCATTTCAGGTGTGCACAAGGAAACATACCCTAGGATAAGGTTGTTAAACCAAATATATCAATCATATGTATTAGCGTTTACCCCTTTGAGTAATTAACAGTGCATGAAATTCAGGGACTTCATTAGACAATGGTACTTATGCATTTATCATCACATTCGGGTCCAACATACCAAAAAAACTTGTGTTCATTTTATAAAATAGCATATATCCCCCACGAGAGGTTTATTATAAAACATTTAAAGTTTAATGGGGAGGCTATAAACTCACCTTGAGTGGTAGAAGTAGAGATAACGATCGCCGATGATAAGTGATGTCCGTTAATCACGAAAACCGCAACCTACCAAATAAGGCGCGCATTAAGATTCGAACTCAAATATTGATATATATACTAAGTATAATATGACTTAAATATTTTCATAGTAATCATACTTTATAAATAGTGACACGAACCAAGTGAATCCATACTATCCCATTTATTTAACCCTACTCGTTTAAACACTTACACTCTTGACATTGACCAGTCATAAGACGCCAAGTCAACTCGAGTCAAACTATCACTTTACTTCACTCGGACCAGTAACCAATTCATTTATATAATTACTACTCACTTGAGTAAGTCACCATGTTCAATAGTGAATACTCAAACTCACGCCACACAAGCATTGAACTATGTGTCCAAAATACAAATCAGCATGTACACTTCAAATGTACACACCGATCTACCCTATCTAGACTTGTCCGATTTTGATGAAACTTGGTGTCAAGGTCACTTATAACCTATATAAGACCCCACCAAAGTTTGAGCCAAATTTCACACTTTAAAACCCATGAGCTCGACACTTTACTCGACTCTAAAATTTGGGGCAGAATGTATACCGTTTTATGAAACCGTTTATACCACTTTAAAACTGTTTTCTTGACATTTCGCCTTTTAAACTCACTACTAGACTCATCATAATAAGTTTATAAACTTTAAAAACCAGTAGTATCAATTATCTAACTACGCCTAAAGTCCCCAAGAGTCGACCCAAAATCAACCACAATTTCGGATTGTGCCGATTTGCTTCTCCCGGTACACGAATATTAAAACTAGCATAACTTTTGATCCGTAATGAGTTAAGAGCTCATTCAAGCGGCAAAACGACCATATTGAAGATTACTACAACTATATCACATCATTTCTAAGCCTACATTAACTAAAACTCAGGAATTTATTTAACAAATATTCTGCCCAAAATACCCTTTCGGAAATGACTCAATTTTCCATTTTTACCAAAATGCATCGTCATGCACCTAATTCTAACACCTAATCTATCATCTCTAACATAACAACCATATCCTATCACCACTTGATCATCCTAGGATTCACTTTCTCAAATATCACAGGCACGCACTTAAAATTCCCATTATAAAAATAACAACACAATTCTATACCCATAAAAATGGATCAAACCCACTTGATCATCATGAAAGATTTTGAAGAAAATGAAGTTGTTGAATGTTTGTATAAATGGTATCAAAATGATCACAATCCAATAATAAGAATAGGTCTTACCTTGGATTGTTTAGATTCAAGATCAAAATTTAGATTCAAGGGGTGTTTTGGTGTGTAGTATTTACGGCAAGAAAGGGAGCGGAGGAGAGAATGAGGTGAACTTTTTTAAAGAATTTTTAGTGTGTGAAAGTTAGGTGGGTGAAATCTTTTTATATGGTTGGTTAGGGTAGATTTTTCAAATAGTGGATAGTTTTGGGCTAAATGTAAATATTAGTTAAAAAGCGAGAAATGACTAATAGTCAATTTTGAAAATATTTACGGGGCTCGGGTTTCGTAAAAATACTTTTCGAAAGTTAAAATGCACACAAAATATAATAATATGGGTCCGATAGACCTAATACGCAATTAAAAACGAAAAACGTCAAAATATTAAATATCAAAACAGTCGATAATGAAACGTAAAATTTGGGCATCCGTCGGTATCGCGATCACTAGCAGATAAATTCCATTCGTAATATTCGCGAAAATTATAATTTAACGATTTTCATTTAAAATCTACTAAGACCAATAAATCACTTCAATAAAGTTTGAATTAAATTATATATAGAATAAAATATGACCTTATTTTGGCGGGTTTTACATCACCCTCTTAGGGAAGCACCGTCCCGGGGCTTACTTCTCCTTTTGTCCGTCTACGAATAAATGCGGATACTTGCTCTTGAAGTAGTCCTCTCGTTCCCAAGTGTACTCGGGTCCACGTCAAAAATTCCATCGCACTTTAACTATCGGAATCTGACTTTTCTTAAGCCGTTTTGTAGGATATGTAAATCTTGCTTATGTTTTTAGAGAGAGAAAGAGATAGAGAGATGGTGGAACACACACAATTCTAGAGTGAGAAACAAGAGTTTACTATGTGTAAAATGAATAACCACACACCCTCTCCATCAAAGGAGAGGGTTTATATACCCAAGCCCTTGTCATGGGCTTGGGCTTACATTTGGGCCGGCCTACACATGCTGTAGGCTTGGCTTGGGTTTGTTTGTTAAATAAAGATAAGTAACTAAACTACGAGCTATTACATGGACTATTGTTGGAGTTACCGATCCTTCTTAATACGTAAAATGTATTTCCAACAATCTCCCCTAAGGGAGGTCACTCCAAACAAGGGTGTTACCCTAGTTACAATAATAAAATAAACCTAGCATACTATGCTTGTCTTGAGCTCGTAGTCTTCGTCTTTCTTTTCTTTTTCTTTTCAGGTGAACATGCTGATGTGATATTTGATATCAATCTTGAGCATTAATCTCTTGCCTTGATCTTGTGCATCCATCACTTATGATCTTCGCCTCTTCGTGACCTCACGTCCCACAAACTTATACCTTCGTAATTCTTGAAAGCTCCAGAGTTCGATACAGTGGAAGACATAACTTTTAGGCTTTCTTGAATTAGATGAGGTATTAAGTGCATAAAGTATAAGCATGCGGGGACAACTTCTTCTTGGATTCCGCAACACCACCGTCATCAAATGCCGCAACATAAGTAGACACGAACAAAATGGCTTTGAACATTTTATTCTAATTCGGTAGCATTTTACCTCCGGTCGGTGAAGACCGTTGGACGATATAAAATATCGTACTTGTGGCAGGTAGATTTAATTAAAAATCTCCTTGACAAGATTTCGCGGGTAAACCCGTTCTCTTTACTCGACCGTCCAAAGCTGACTGCGAACGTAAAGAGTGAATCATTTGGATAAAATTATCCGCATGATTGAAGCCGTCAATTCTGATTCCTGGAACAAGTTTGATTCATTAAAGAATCGCACCATCGTTGCTTTCCAGTTGTCACGAGCTTGATTCATATTGAATCTTGCAAGTTACCTACCAAGTGCTGTTTAAGGTTAACACTAGAAGGATTTCCCCTCATCATTGTGAACACTAAGGTATCACTCTGAGTGTTCTGGCAAGATCACTATGATATTGCGTAGAGGCCTGAAACGTGTTTAAGTTCAGTTAAGAATTAAACCACTGTTGCTTTCCAGTTATCACAAGTTTGATTCATAAAGAATCGCACAAGTCACCTACCATGAGCTTTTTGATATTTGCTCAAGAAGGATTTCCATCTTCATTGTAAATACTTGTGTATTACTCGGATGTTCAGGCAAGATCATGAAGATTTTGCGTAGGACTCTTAAGATCTTTCTTACTTTTCACAGTGTGTGAAGAAGAAAGGAATTATGAAAGTGTGTCCTAATGAAATATTTGATGATCTCAAATGGCTCTAGACTCGATCGTGAATTTTAGATTTTAGTGATCGGAGGCTGGAGAGGAGTGCCACCTTTTCAATACCAATTTATTCGGAGTGAATAAATCAATAGATAATGCATTGTCTCTGTGTGTTTAAAACAAATATCTTTTAAGAGATATCTGAGTTAGCTGGGATTGGTTGTGCATTGCATCACTGGGTCGATGATGTCTATCTTCAATATCAAGAATCATTAAAAATGATCTCAATAGCATATGTATTAACCCGGTTTTTGCCTAAGGTTGTAAGGAGGGCTTCTTTCTTTACACCCTTTATCTTTACAATTCTTTTTCATTCTTCAACCCCTTCAATGCTTACCAATACGTCATAACTAGCACCTTGTTGTGATTGTTCTAGTGCTAACTTAAGTACTTGGTCGGCATTCAGCTACGTTCACAATCTTTATCCAACTTTCCTAAGGACTACTATTTCTAGCTATGGAATGTCCTTGGGAAGATTCCTCCGATTCTAGAAGAATCATAGGACTTAACCTATCCTACCATCCTTATGTCACCACAATCTTCATCGTCGTGAAATAAATGGGTTTTGGGTAAGTATATGTCACCATGAAAATCCATTTTAGATATGCAAATCCGTTTTGCTCCCCCTTAACATATGCCACGATATTCGAAAACATTTCGCACATGTCGTGATGAGCCAGCACATTAAGTCAAACCATTTGTGATAATATCCCATATTAAATCACATTTTCTCCCCCATATTAAAAATATTAACCCAATCGATGTTTTTAATATCAGTTGATTTAATGAAGTTTTAACAAAGGTTTTGGGAAGAAAAATGCAAGTCCGTTTAATCTTCATGATTCCAAATGTATGAAATATGATACTGATTAGTAACATGATCACATATTCACCATATTAGAAAAAATTGACAAGGTTAGACATGATTGATGAAAACATCATATGATAAGATCAAATGGTTTTTGTCAGCATATGTTGGTCGCCTTGTCACGTCTGAAGTCATCTCTCGACACCACGTGTACGATTGGTATTGTTGTCTTGACACCAACTTGTGAACTTGGCACTTTCGGCATCGAAGATTCTAAATGCTTGACAAATGCTCCCCCTCAATTGTTGACCCGTGTTCTATTGAAAGAGCTGTAGTCGTCGGTTGAGTAGTCGCATCGTCGAGTATGTAGATACCAATTGTAGATTGCTATGGTTGTAGAGATGATAACTTCATAAAAACAAGACTTCTCTTGTTTTAACAAATAAATGCACTGAAACGTACATACATTTGTGTTAGACCAAGTTATAAAGTAAATTTGATCCCTTACAAGGTTTTAAAGTAAACCTTTCCCGAGAAAATTAATTCGCGTTGTGAGTCAAAGCTTTCATAAGAAATACTTGACTTTAATATGAAAACCGGGTTGCAATCAGAAATAACTACAAGCCAAAAGGGCATGTTTTATGAAATATTTACAACTTTTGTACGAACTCTATTTATTGCGCCGTGTCAATATTAATTGACATTTCTAAGGCCGTAAATATTATCGTACCAAAAGACATGCCTTTGAAAAATAAAGTAAAAATATTTTTGGATTTTTATGAATTTTTCAATTTTTTATGGTTTTTATATGGTTTTATATTTTTGTGTTTTGCTTTTATGGATAAGAATATAAACAATATATATAGATGATCACCAAGGATACGGAGAATATTTTACCATCACTATTCTTTCGCTTCATCTGCCAGTTCCTTAAGAGTCTCAGGCGAGAAGGTTCTCATTCCTAGCTTGTCGGCCAAAAATTCAATTCGAGCGCGATCTAAAGCCTTCGTGAAAATATCCGCCAATTGATACTCAGATCGGACAAAATAAAGCTCGATCACTCCATTTTCCACTTGCTCCTTGATAAAGTGGTAACGAATGTCAATATGCTTCGACCGACAGAATTGAACATTGTTGCAGCATAAGGCAATTGCACTCTTGTTGTCACAGTACATCGGAATTTTGTTGAAACCTAGACCATAGTCGGTTAATTGCGATCTCATCCAAAGAATTTGAGCACAGCAACCGAACATAGCTATGTATTCTGCTTCCGTACTTGAAATTGCAGCGCTTTTCTGCCTTTTCGATGCCCAACTGATTAATCGATCCCCTAGTAGTTGCAAAGTTCCACTAATGCTACGCCTTGTATCTTGACAACCCGCGTGATCCGCATCTGCATACGCCATAAGTAAAGTCGAAGAGTCCTTCGAATACCAAAGTCCCCGATTAATGGTTCCTTTAAGATATCGAAAGATCCGTTTCACAGTGGCCAAGTGTAACTCAGCAGGTCGAGTTTGATACCGAGCACACATACATATAGCAAACTGAAGATCAGGTCGACTAACTGTGATATACAGAAGAGTACCGATCATTCCACGATACAGTGTCGGATCAACGGCAACTCCATGTGGATCTGCATCAAGCTTAGTTCGTTCCACCATTGGAGTATCCACGGGATCACAAGATTCCATCTTATATTTCTTAAGTGATTCAAGGGCATACTTGGATTGATTGATAAAGATGCCTCTGGGACTCTGAGACATCTGAAGACCTAAGAAGAATGATACCTTGCCCATCATTGACATCTTAAACTTGGAAGACATGAGTTTCCCAAATTCGTCGGATAAGGTTTGGGTCGAGGATGCAAATATAATATCATGAACATATATTTGTACCATAATCATATCTTTACCTCGTTTCTGAATGAACAACGTGGTATCCACCGCCTTTAGCGAAGCCTTGCGTAATGAGGAATTGTGATAATAGATCATACCATGCGCGTGGAGCTTGATTCAACCCATAGAGAGCCTTCTTAAGCTTCTACACATGATTAGGATAATTAGAATTCACAAAACCATCCGACTATTGAACATAGACTTCTTCCTTGATTTCACCATTCAGAAATTCCGTCTTCACATCCATCTGATAGACCATCATATTCATGTGGGCTGCATAAGCGAGGAATAGTCTTATAGATTCCAAACGGGCAACAGGTGCAAAGGATTCCATAAAGTCGATGCCCAATAATTGCTGTATCCACGAGCTACTAGTCGAGCTTTGTTCTTCAATATTCTGCCTAACTCATCGAGTTTCACTTTGTAAACCCATTTCAAAGTGAGTAACTGCACTTGATCCGGGCATGGGACAAGTTCCCATACTTCAAGACGTATAAACTCATTAAGTTCTTCTTGCATAGCTTCTATCCAACAGGATTGAGTAAAAGCTTGTTGCCATGTCTTAGGTTCAACTTCAGTGAGGAAAGCATCAAAATGACGAAACATTGCATTTTCTTGTAACTGACTTCGTGTGGATACCGGACGATTAGGGTCACCAATAATAGAATCTATAGGATGATCCTTTGTCCACTTGCTGTCATGTTCGCGAATCCGTGGATTGGAGTTGACCGTAGAAGGAGCTTCCTCTGAGGTGGATGACCCGGCTTGATTAGGGTCAGGAATAGGTACATCAAAGAATGGAAGTTCACGCATTTGAGCGAATTCCAAATCGTGATCATCATCATCCTCTTCATCATCAATAGGCATGACATGAGTAGTTGATTCGGGTGTTGGTTGAGAATTACTAGTTGATGGGATATCTTGACCAATTGTAGGTGCAGACGTATCAGATTGTGCTTCAGTTGCTGGAGCGACAACTTCGGTTACCGGAGCTATTACCTCAGGTTCTGGAGCAACAATACTTGGAGGAGTAAAGAACTCATCAAAGAACGGTTGAAACAACGTATCCCATTCATTCCTAGTAGGTGGTATAAATGATGATGAAGTAGGGTTGTTTGGGACAAGACCAGAACTAATGTTACTGGGTCCCATTTCATGAAGTGCGGGTTCAGAGCTGCTTTGCTCAGAAGCCATTGCTGTCAGCTCATCAAAATCAACATTCATAGTTTCGGGGATTTTAAGAGACTTACGGTTGTAGATTCGGTATGCCTTCTTTGCGGGTGCGTAACCAATGAAAATACCAATATCAGCCTTTAGTTGAAGTTTTCCCAAATTATCACCATCATTATTTGGATAGCAAAGAGAACCAAATACATGAAGATATGATAAATCTGGTACTTTTCCATGAGAAGCTCATAAGGTGTTTTACCATGACGTTTACAAATTAGTGACCGGTTTTGGGTGTACACTGCTGTAGATACTGCTTCTACCCATAAAAACAATGGAGCCTTTGCGTAAATTAACATCGTTCGAGCAGCTTCCATAAGTGTGCGATTTCGCCTTTCAACGACAGCATTTTGTTGTGGACTGCGAGCAACGGATGTTTCATAAGATATGCCAACTTATTCATAATAATCACGCAAGATTTGATTCACAAATTTGGTTCCATTATCTGTACGAATGCGTCGGACAGTAGTGTTGAGACGCACTTGAATCATCTTGAGAAATCAGATGATGAATTTAGGTGCCTCATTTTTTGTTGTAAGAAATTTCACCCATGTAAACCGAGAGTAATCATCAACAATTACGAGGATGTACTTTTTGCCACTAAGACTTTCAACACGCATTGGCCCACAAAGATCCATATGCAACAGATAAAGTTTCTCTTGGTTGGTGTCTTCCATCTTGGGTCTGTATAATTTCTTGCTGCTTTTCCCTATTGTACACGCGGAACACAAATGATCCTTGTGAAATGAAAGTTTAGGAACACCACGAACAAGTTCGTTTTTGGCCAAATGATTAATAGCGTTAAAGTTAAGATGAGATAACCGTCGATGCCATAACCATGACTTAGTCTTTGATGCTTTGGAGAGAAGACATACGGGAGAAGCGGCCATCATGTCTTGTAGAGACAAAGTATAAAAATTATTCCCTCGAGTTCCTTTCAATAATTCAACCCCTTCCAAATTACGAATGAAGCAGGTATGCTCTCGAAAAGCAACTTCTAGGTTTGCATCACAAAATTGTCCCACAAAAAATAAGTTGTGACCGAGACCTTCCACATAATACACTCTTGAAATTATAACATTCCCAATATGATATTCACCATAACTCATTATCTTTGCAATATGATCATTTCCAAATCTAACCGTACCAAGAAACTTGCTGACGAAATTTCTGAGCTGAGAGCGATCTCCGGTCATATGCTTGGAGCAACCAGAGTCCAAATACTAGAGAACAATTTGGACCACCTGTTTTCAACAACAACAGTAGACAATGCATTGGAAACTATTGGTTCTGGAGTGTTAGCAGATACAGATAAAATATTATTAGAATTGCTAACATGTTTGTGACCCTTAGATTTCCTGAGTTTTTTAATGTGAGTTTTAGCACTAACAGATTTTACTGTTCCAACTTTCTTAGGTTTTGGATTATTCGCGGGCACTACAGTGGTAGTGTTGGTGTTCCTAGTTAAAGGACATGCTTGTGTTTTGGTAGCCTTGGTACTCCTAGTTAAAGGTCACGCTTTCTTCGCTGTAGTGGGAGTGATCCTAGTTAAAGGGCAAGCATTTCCTACTATAGTGAAAGTTCTACCAGTGGGGCGCCACATCCAACCAACTTGGGTTAACACTTTCCCAGTCGGTTTCCATTCTAATCCATTTTTCCGGGCATACATCTCATTCACATGGTCAATAAGGCAAGAATCATGACGACTAGAAAACATACATTCATTGCAATTCCAACATTTAAAATTAGAATTCACACTAGGCTTAGAACGCTGCACAACCACAGAGCCTTTAGGTTTAGCTACATGATTCTTTTTATTCAAAACAGAAATAACATTCCTAGGATGGGCTTCTACTTTCTTCTTCACTTGACTACTAGATAGGGCAAGATCCTATCATTCTTCTTGTTTCTTTTAAGCTTAGATCTTTGAGCCTTAGTAGTGGGGATTACTCCTGTAGAAGGCAACACGGGAATATTAGAAGCTGGTTTTGATTCCGCCTTACCTTTGGTGACCAAAGTTTGAGATGGTTTAGTCCTATGGCCCTTATTAAATGGTGTGACGGCTATAAGGTTCCTTTTGACCGCACTAGAGGACGATGCTGAGACAGTGGCTGCGTTATCCACAACATTTTTACCTTTTATAGTACGAAGTGTTTCCTTTAACTCAGTCAGAACCAGATTCTTATCACAAATTTGTTCCCTCAAATCAGATATTTCCACCGACTTTCGATTCAATTGTTCAATCAATGATTGATTCTGTGCAGTGTTATTAACACATGGGGGTTTTACTGAATCGAAGAGTCGTGTATCTTTCTGTTTTAAGTTATCAACTTTGGAAAAAATCTTGGAAACTCGATTATCTAGAACAAGTTTAAAAATCTCAGCGGCCTCAAGTACGTTCACACAGTTAAGCTTCTTAGATTTCTCTATGTCTATTGGCAAAGTTTTAGCAACTTTGTCACTTGGCTGACGCTGTTTTGATTGTAAATTCAATCGAAAATTCTTTTCAAAGTTTGCATCATCGATATTAACACCTTTGAATGACGTTTCAAATATTTCTCGAATAAATTGTTGCTTGCATTCAAGCGAAATACAATGTGTTTGAATCTCATCAAAACGTTTTGAAAGCGAGGAATATGAATCTTGAAGCTTTAAAAATTCAATCTCAGATTCGTGACAAGTACTATCTACCATATTATCCACAGATTCAACATTATGCACAATAGAATCATTATCAACACTTTTATTCACAAAGACGGAAACAATATCATGAGACATCACTTGCTTCAGAAGATGATCATTTTGGCGTGAAACCCTTTCTATTTCAAGTAAACTGTTTTCATAAGCATCATCCATTTCATTTAAAACACGTTTAACTTCTTCTATTTCCAAATACAAATCTTGATCAAGATTACTAAGAAAAGCTTTAACATTCTTTACAAACGGAACAATTTCGTCTCGGAACGCAGCTCTAGTGTGCTCAAAGTTCCATTCACCTTCTGTTATGGTCATGGTCGTCGTATGTTCCAAAATGACATTATCAAAATCAGCTAAGTGTTGGTGTACCGCGTTTAAGTTAACGGACGCCTTACTTATCGGTGGAAGTAACTTCGTTAAATCCATTTTGACAAGTGTAGGAGACGTACTAGGAGGGTTTTCATTTGACAAACTTGGGGGCACAAGAACGGTTAGTTCAACTAATTCCTTTTGTAGGCGAATACGTGTCTTTTTAGACAATTGTTCTTTGTTATATTGATCATAATCAATCGTATGGAATTTTGAAAGCATTTTAGAATGAGTTTCATCCGCAAGTGACTGTGTCTCCTCAGTACTACGAACAAAAGGTGCTTCTTTCGATTTGCCAATTAAGGTCATATCATAAAGACCGAGAATATATTCCTGAGCTTGTTTTGCATAACCGGGATTAGGTGGTAAATCTTGAAGACGCTTAAGTTCGAGTTCTTTAAATGATCTAGTTAAAAGATGAACCTTTTATGTGGAAGCGTATTGTTTCAAAAGCTGTTGTTCTTTGAATTTAAGAAGTTTGGTAGCATTAATTTCCGATTAAAACTTTTTAGACTCGAGAGTTTCAAAATCCATTTTAAGTTTCTGAAATTCAATGACAACCGACTCTTTTTCTTTTAATTCATTGAAAAGATTAGCTTTTAATGATTCTATTTCTTTCAAGTGTTCAATCTTTTAAAAACGAAATTGGTCAAATTCTGAACATGTTATTTTCTCTGCTTGAGGGACCATTTCAAAAGTTTTGACCTTTTCTTTATGCAACGTAAGCTCAGCAGTTAGGGTGGAATTGGTATCTACGGATTATCTGAGGGCCATATGCATTTGATCAATAATATGTTTAGGTATCATGCCCAAATCATGTTGAGCATAAGATTCCATACCCGTCGTAGCATTTGGTTGAGGTTCACTCAAATGTGTAGGATTGGGTACCACATCATTTGAGTTACTAGTTCCCAAATGCTGTTCGAGGTTGTCATTTTCATGCCTAACTTGATGTTGATTATCATCATTACCAAGATTGGTTGTTGTGGGTACCTCACTGACGACATCAAAACCGTAGTGAGAGAGATTAGCAACGAGAACAACTTGGGCATAGTGAATGTCATCACAATCTGAATCATATACATCAAGATCATCTGCTTGATAAGCTGCATTAGAAGTGGAAACGACTGCAATGCCTTCAGTATCTACTGCCCCTGGGTCTGCAAGAAATGCTAACTCCTCTGAATCCAAAATCTTTCCCTTAGATTAAGCATTGTCCAAATACATCTTCACACGAAACCATGCATCATCCCTTCTCCTTTTCAGCTGAGGGCATTGCCTAGCCATATGACCTTGTCTTCGGCAATTATAGCAAGACAAAACCTTTTGAGGACCAATGGGACTTCCATTTCCATTAGCTTGTGAATTCACAGCTTGAGCATTCACTGTCTTTGTAGGAGGTCCATAAGAATTTTGCCTTCCCTGAATAGGTTGCACTGTTACTTGACCATCTTGAACAGTAGCTTGTTGTCGAGGATTTGAAGAGGTGCGGATCTGATTGTTTGTTGGTGGAAATCCTCTAGTTGCAACAAGTTTTGACAAGTAGGCAGTGAGATGGTTTAGTACATTAGCTGGCGTATCATTTGGAGTAAAGACCGGTGCTTGGATTGGTGGAAGTTCATTAGAGTAGAAAGCTTGTGCTGGTTGTGCTTCTATTGGAAAATATCCTTGTTGAGGAGTATAGCCCATTGGAGAAGTGTTGGCTTGTGATGGTGATGTATGATGTGTTGGTTGCTGTGGAAAAGATTGTTGATGAACACTTGGTTGAAATGCTTGTTGTGGCATCATTGGTGGTTGATAAGATGGTTGTTGTGGTTGCTGATAAGTGTGTGGTGGTGGCTGCTGCAAGTATGATGGTTGTTGATAAGTATAAGCCATGTTTTGTTGAGAAGCATACATTGCAAGTGGATCATGAACTTGAGGTGTAGACAATCGAGCCTCGATCACATGGCATTCTTGTTGTTGAAGAAAAGCTTGAAGTTGATCCACATTGGTGTTATGCAAGTCCTTAGCCAATTTAACATCCGTCACGTATTTTTTCCATTCTGGAGGAAGAGTGTTCAAATACTTGGTGTTCAATTGAAAGGTAGGAATTGCCATGCCATAGATATTAAGCTCATTCAACAATAGGGTAAATCTCAGATAGTAATCATTGAGAGTCTCCCTTGGCACATAGGCAAACTTATCAAAAGTATCATAAAGCTTACACTCTCGTTCTTGTTTAGTTAACGAGGTGCCTTGCATTAGAACACGAATTCTATCTCATAACTCTTTGGCAACTTTATGTTTGCTGACGAGTTTGTAGACATCTGGAGGAAGGGCTTGGAGAATGATATTTGTAGCTTGTTTATCACACTTGTCTTGTATCTTAGCATCTCCAGTTAGTTCACCCGTTGTGCGAGGACGAGTAACAACACCTTCCGTCACAGTACCATATACCAATGGTCCATTGAGCACGGATGCCCAAATTAGATGTCCATTCTCCTTGTTCAACATATAAAGTTCCATGCGGGAAGCCCACTCCTTATACATAGTCTTCACCAACATTGGTGGACGATTATCCGTACCCGAGAGGATGGACTTATCCGTAAGAGATGTGTACTCCATTTCAATAAGTTAAGATTTACAAAAGTTGATCGAACAATGAGAGAAAGTTAATGTGTTTGTTGTTGTGTGTTAAAACCGAGAAATAATGTTGAAATCCCCTAAAGTATGTTCTCGATAAACCAAAAAATCCAAGACTAAATTACACACGAGTAAAAAAATTTTAAAAACACGTTTTTTAAAAAACTTGGAAATCTTGTCACTCTATCAGAATGCACAAAACAAGGTCTGTCGCAATACTTGATCGCAATAACTATCGCAATGCACAAACAAGTTCTGTCGCAATGTCTATCTGAATCCCTGTCGGAATGTCTGATCGTAATACCTGTCGGAATGTATGATCGCACTACCTGTCGGAATGTATGATAGCAATACCTGTCAGAATGTATGATCGCAATACCTGTCGGAATGTGTGATTGCAATAACTCCCGGAATGTGTGATCGCAATACCTGTCGGAATGTCAGATCGCAATACCTGTCGGAATGTCAGATCGCAATACCTGTCGGAATTTCAGATCGCAATATCTGTCGGAATGTGGCTAAAGAAATTTTGGCAGAGTAATGTTTTGAAATTGCCTTATAACCGATGGAAATGTACGATGCAAGGAGCTATCGCAATGTTTGATCGGAATAAGTGTCGAAATCCCCTTTGATCGCAATGTAGAGACCCTAGGTCTTTGCGATCGGAATGAAGAATTCAGCCCACTTTATGATAGAAACAACTTTACCACTATTCTCGGAAAGTACATAACAAATTCGCAATTTTAATCCTAAAAACGAATCAAACACCCAAAAATTTATGTTTTTAACCCAAAATACCAATACCAAATCACTATAACAAGTAACTAGATAACGTATATCAAGATTAAAGCATAAAAACACAAAAAAAATTGGGACGTGAGAAAAAGGATCAAAATAGACGAAATGATCAAGAGAACAAACACAAAAACCAAGCAATCATCCCATGGCTCTTGATACCATTTGTAGGATATATAAATCTTGCTTATGTTTATAGAGAGAGAAAGAGATAGAGAGATGGTGGAACACATACAATTCTAGAGAGAGAAACAAGAGTTTACTATGTGTAAAATGAATAACCACACACCCTCTCCATCAAAGGAGAGGGTTTATATACCCAAGCCCTTGTCATGGGCTTGGGCTTACATTTGGGCCGGCCTACACATGTTGTAGGCTTGGCTTGGGTTTGTTTGTTAAATAAAGATAAGTAACTAAACTACAAGATTTTACATGGACTATTGTTGGAGTGACCGATCCTTCTTAATACGTAAAACGTATTTCCAACACGTTTCACCTCTCGATTCATGATCTCCATCGGTTCTTCAATGAAATGCAGCTTTTCTTCCAATTGAACCTCCTCAAGTGGAATTATTAAATTCTCTTCCTCCAACCACCTCTTAAGATTAGAAACGTGGAAAGTGTTATGAATAACACTTAACTTGTCCGGCAATTCCAACTTATACGTCACGGAATCAACTCGATCAACAATCTTGAATGGACCAATATAGCGTGGACTAAGCTTTCCTCTTTTGCCAAATCGGATTAATCCTCTCTAAGGCGATACTTTTAACATAACCATATCGCCAATATCAAACTCCAATGGTTTCCGCCTCTTATCCGCATAGCTCTTCAGCCTACTACGGGCAGTCACTAAACGATTCTTAATTTGCACGATCTTCTCGGTCGCCCCTCTGATCAATTCAGGACCCGTTAATTGACTTTCACCAAACTCACACCAACCAACTGGTGATCTAAACTTTCTCCCGTAAAGTTCCTCAAAAGGCGCTGCCTTGATACTCGCGTGATAACTATTGTCATATGAGAACTCCACCAATGGTAAATGTCGATCCCAACTACCTCCAAATTCTATTAAACACCCTCGTAACATATCCTCCAAAGTCTACATATTCCTTTCACTTTGACCATCCGTTTCCGGATGATACGCAGTACTCATGTCCAACTGAGTCCCCAAAGCTCGCTGAAGCAATTTCCAAAACTCAGATGTGAACCTACTATCTCGATCTGAAATAGTTGACAAAATAACTCCATGTCTACAAACAACTTCCTTCAAATACAACGGAGTAATTTTGTCTAAATCATCGGTTTTCTATCGGTAAGAAATGATCTGACTTAGTCAACTGATCAACAACCACCCAAATCGTATCATGACCATTAGAAGTTCTCGGAATTCCTGAAACAAATTCCATAGTTATCTTCTCCCATTTCCATTCTGGAATTTAAGGTTGTTGTAGTAAACCCGAATGTCTCTTGTTCTCGAACTTCACCTTAGCACACGTCAAGCATTTACTAACATAAGTGGCTATGATAGCCTTCATATTTGGCCACAAGTAGCATTTGTTCAAGTCTTGGTACATTTTATCTGATCCTGGGTGAATTGAATAATTAGACTTATGCGATTCGTGCATAATTAAATCTCTTAGTCCTCCATACACCGGTAACCATACACGATTCTTAAAATACCAAATTCCATCATCACGAATCTCGAATATGGGTGTCATCCTTCTACCCAATTCTTCATTTCGTACATTCTCCTCTTTCATCTCTTTTGTTTGAGCTTTAAGTATTCGGTTTGATAAATCAGAATAATTTGTCATGGCTAAAGCTCTAACCCTTTTGGTTATTTCTCTTTCTTTCCTACTAAGAGCATCAGCAACTACATTCGCCTTGCCGAGATGATAATGGATTTCACAGTCGTAGTCACTCAAGAGTTCAACCCAGAGGCGTTGTCTCATATTAAGCTCCTTTTAATCTAGGATATAATGTAAGATCTTATGATCCGTATATACTACACATTTTGTACCATACAGATAATGTCTCTAGAGTCTAAGTGTGAAGACAACAACACCAAGTTCTAAGTCGTGCGATGTGTAGTTCTCTTCATGTTTCCATAGTTATCTTGAAGCATAAGCGATGACTTTATCCCGTTGCATCGGTACAACCCCATAACCTTTATGTGACGCGTCACAGTACACCACAAAGTCTTCAGATCCCTCAGGCAATGCAAAAATAGGTGTGGAACACAACTTTTATTTTAGCATTTGAAATGCTTCCTCTTTTTCCTTGCCCCATTCATACGTCTTGCTCTTTTGGGTCAATTTGGTAAGTGGTTTAGAAATCAAAGAGAATCCCTCAATGAATCTTTGGTAATACCCAGCCAAACCCAAGAATTGCCTTACTTCGGTCGGTGTTGTTAGGGCAGGTCAATCTCGAATAGCCTCAATCTTTGCTGGATCAAAATGAACACCATTACTGTCGATTACATGACCAAGAAACTGTACAGATTCTAGCCAGAAAGCGCATTTCGAAAATTTGGCGTACAATTGTTCCTTCTTAAGCAATTCCAAAATAATCTTCAGATGCTCTCCATGCTCTTCCTTGCTCTTGGAATAGATAAGTATATCATCAATAAATACAATCACAAACTTATCAAGGTATGGCTTACAAACTCGATTCATTAAGTCAATAAAATTGCGGGTGCATTAGTTATACCAGGGCATCACTTGGAACTCGAAATGACCATACCGAGTCCTAAATTCAGTAATTGGTATATCTTCCTCCCAAATGAGAAGATGATGATAACCCAATAACAGATCAATCTTTGAGTACACACTCGAACCTTGATGTTGATCAAATAGATCGTCAATCCTCGGAAGCGGATATCGGTTCTTGACCATCAACTTGTTCAGTTCGTGGTAATCATTACACATACGTAATGATCCGTCCTTCCTCTTCACAAACAATATTAGAGCTCCCCAAGATGATGAACTCGGACGAATAAATCCTTTCTCTGATAGTTCCTTCAATTGATCAGCCAACTCCTTCATTTCTAACGGTGCTAGATGATAAGGTGCACGTGCGACATGTGCAGCTCCAGGCACAAGTTCAATTTAAAATTTGACTTTTCGAGGTGGTGGAAGTCCAGGCCAGTCGTCAGGAAACACCTCCGGATAGTCACAAATCACCGACACATCTTCTAAATTCTTATCCTTAGGTTCTGCCTCACTCACATGGGCTAAGAACAATTGGCATCCTCTTTCTTTGTACTTCCTCACCTTTATAAAAGAGATCACCTTCAAGTGAGACGTACCACTATCCCCTTTTACTACCAACGTCTTACCCTTAACAGGTACATGCACTACTTTCTTCCCATAGACAATGGTAGCATCATGATTATCAAGCAAATCCATCCCAATAATCACGTCAAAAAAACCAAGCTCAATAGGCATAAGATCGATTTTGAATAAGTGATTAACTATTTTCAGAGTACAATCTCTTAGGATAGAGCTAGTACTTACTATCCTACCATCAACCAATTCAACCTCATACTTTCTATCTAAGTCGTCCGGTTTAGTATCGAACAAGAGACTAAAACTTATGTTAATAAAGCTCTTATCCGATCCAGAATGAAATAGTACGCTAGCATATCTGTTATTGAGTAAAAACGTACCCGTCACTACATTGGGTCTATCATTCTGCTCAGCACCTCCAACAACATACACTTTTACTACAACATTTCCTCCTTGATTGTTCTTTTTCAGGTAGTTCCCTCTCACATAGCCTTTTTCTCCGCAATCATAAAAAGTTATAACACGACGAGTGTTTGCACCAGTGGCAACACCCCTGTTCCAACAATCTTTAGCCTTGTAGCCAGGCTTTCCATACTTGTTTCATTTTGGTGGACCGTTCCGAAAGTGTCGATTCCCACAATTATTACAATTAGAAGCATTCCCACCTTGATCACCTCTTGCATTAGGCGCATTTGCCATGGCTCTTGCGTTCCCTTTCCTTTGATTGTTGTACTATTGATGATAGTTTGGTTGTTTCCCCTGTTGTTGTTGTAACACTCTCATTTTTCGTATCGGTACAGCAGAAGGGTCTTTCAGAGTGTTACGGGATAGCACAATAACTCCAATCATAGACAACACATAAAAATGGTTGTACAAGGTTTAACAAACATTCATTCGATAAAAAGTTTCAAAAGTGTACAACAGGTCCCAAATTATACAGGTCATTAAGTTTACAAAACACAGATCGAATGAACATTTTTAATATTAAGTGTGGGCCATCAGAGTCGATCTCCATCCGGATTACCTTCAAGCACCTGAGATAGAAAACATGCAAAAATCATATCAGCGAATGCCGAGTGAATTCATAGAGTTTAATGAAAACCGTTATATAAAACAATCATTTACATTCATTTAAAATCAGAACACAAGTATAATATCGGAAGTAAGTCCACATATTGCTAGTCAGGCAATATATATCAAGCATACATCTTAAACCGTCCATGAGACCGTAGTCTCTATATTACCATGATAGGTAATATATTCATCGTTAATAGCGTCATTATCATATATAGGATACATTTTTATTTGAATTTGGTTGTAGGATTATTATTAGCTGCATGATATTGTTACCTTACTGTGAAAACAGCGGGCCGCGAACCCGACAAACAATTTGCCCATCTAAGTTAGCGTGTCGTCACAAAAATCACGCTATGGAATCTTCTCATACATAAATTCGCTTACCAATCAATGTGGTACGACGGGGATCAACCGTCAAGGCGCGAACTGGGATGATCGTCCCCAAATAGTACTATCAAATGCATAAGCGTCTACCAAATCCCGGTAGTTCACAATTCATGCTAATGGGACTTTAAGTGACATAACCTAACTACTAATAATCCTTTTAGTCTCGAATATAGGGTCATAGCATCATTCGGGTCCATCTCATTAAGCATATAATCGGGACTACTTGTGTTCTATTTTTATAAAAATCTAGCATGTTATCTCCCTCGCGGGTTTACAAATCATTTTATAAAACATTTAAAAGAGTGCGAGGCTATGAACTCACGTTGTTAATGAAAGGCGGATTATCGGCTACGGCCGTGCTTCGGTCACGGAAACCTATATAAATAATAATCGGTCTTAGACTCGGTCCAATGACTTTTATCAAAATAACAATATATATATATATAATTTTGTACATATGATGATAATCAAGTGGGTTTATACATCCTTGTTTACTCATTTTAGCGTTTACGTTTTGGTAACGTTTGACTAGTTTGCTAGTTTTACCGATTTACCTATTTTAAGTCCATTAAGCCTAGTATAAGTTCTTTAACTTGTTTTTATCCCTTTTATACTTATATTATCAGTATATATACTTTTCATGTTGGGCCCAAATGGGTTAAGCCCAATAAGTTCTTTTTACAAGTTTTTATCTTATTAAGTCCAATTATTAGTCCAATATGTTTAGTTAGCTCGTAAATGTCCGTAATTTTTATAGTTCGGGTTTTATCGGTTTTTACTTGTCTTAGTTACTTATACATCAGTATATAACTTTTATAAACTTTACATTAGACGGGTTTGGTCGTCTAAGTTTTATTTGATGAAAAACGTTAATTTCACGGCGATAGCCGAAAAAGTCGTAAAAATCAAGTTTATAGTTTTTATTACTTATAAATATTATTTTTACCACCATTTATCTAATTTACCCATTTAATTAACCTTTTATACATTTATATAAATAAGTTCTATAAGTTAGTGGGTTTATATTTTACATTTTATAAATTATAAAGTGAGTGCTTATATAATAATAATAAACATTATTTCCAAAATCTGATTTTTAACTTCATATTCACCATTTTTACCATATCTAGAGTTCTACAATGACTTAGAAGCTCATTTTTGGATGACAACTTCTTCATAATATGTGCTACATATAACTTAGCTATAGCTACTGCCCATTTTGAGTCTAAGTTGCCTTAACAGTCCCTACAAAACTGCTTATTCAGATTGTACCACCTAACTTGTTTTGATCATATCTCACTCATTATTTTGATTCCATGCATGGCCAACTCTCACATGTGTATAACATCATCTACTTACTGTAAATAGATCAAACCATGCAATTTTATCAGTTCATCATTTAGTTATCTACTGTTTTTATACAGCCAACTAATTAGTCATGATTTTAGCTTCATTTCTTATGGTTATCATCATTTTTAAGCATGTTTATCAACACTTGATCCCCACACAACATTTTTATCATCATATATACATCATATACATATAAAAAATGAAAGAAAATACATTTGTTCTTTACAAAATAATAAGAGAAAAATGTAGAGGATGATCTTCTTTACCAATCCAAGTGGATTTCTTGTTTTAGGAAGGCAAGAACTTGATGAACACAACAAGTATCTCCAAGACCATCAAATATCAAGATCATATGTTGGAAAATCAGCCCTAGGACACAAGCAAATCACCTCCAAAGTTGTTTATATGGCCACCAAATGATCAAGGCTTCAAGGAAACACCTTAATAGGACTAGTAAACATGTGGTTTGTAGCTAGAAAAGATCAATGATGGGGTTTGTAGGCTTATAGTGGACGACACAAAGGGGTGAGTTGAGAGAGTTTGAGAGTGAATTGCATGTAGGAAATGGTAAGGATGAAACCATTTGCTAGTTTTGATGTGAAGTGGAAGTAGTTAGCTTAAGGTGTAAGCACAAGCTTACACTTGTGTAAGTTATTGTTAGCTTGATGCCACCTATGTGTGGTGAGTCATTTTGCCGTCCCATATAAGCTAGTGGGATGGGGCAAAGTGTTTTGTCCCATCTCACTAGTTTACGGGTATTTCTCGATTCTAGTTTTCTCGATTTGCGTGCCCTCGGGTCGTTTTACGAAAAACGTTTTTATAAATTATGAATCACCGTCACAAAACGAATCCAATAAAAATTGTCTCATCAAAAACGGAGTTCAAAAACGTAAATACGTAATCCTAAGGTTTCCGGTTTAGTCGTAAAAGACGCCAAATTATGCACGTAAGCCCAAATTTAAATCCGTAAATTGTGAGTTCGTCAACCAACACAAAAATAAGTTTCAAAATATTATACGAGAAAATATTTCATTACCTGAAAATGTTAGATTTGTCACAGCTTTTCCTCCTAAAAGGGATCAACGTCCTCGTGATCCCATTTCATTTGGATGTCCGTTTCTTATTGAAATCGAAGAGGTGCGGATATTTCTTCCACATTTCATCCTCTCGTTCCCAAGTATACTCCGGTCCATGCTTTGAATTCCATCGGATCTTGACAATAGGTATCCGAATTTGTTTTAGTTGCTTTACCTCACGGTCCATAACTTCTACGGGCTCTTCGATAAAATGCAACTTCCCATCTATTCGAACCTTACCTAACAGAATTTTCTCATCACTCACTGCTAGACATTTCTTTATATTAGATACATGGAATGTGTTGTGAACACCATGAAGTTCTGGGGGTAACTCTAGTTTGTAAGCCACCGGACCTACTCTAGATAAAATCTTAATGGGTCCAATATAACGGGGATTCAATTTTCCTCGCTTTCCAAATCTGATAACGCCTTTCCATGGCGATACTTTCAACATTACTCGGTCACCCACTCCAAACTCCACTGGCTTCCGCCGCACATCCGCGTAACTTTTCTGTCTACTTCGGGCAGTCAACAACCTCTTCTTAATCTGAACTATCATCTCCGTAGTCTCCCGGATCAATTCCGGTCCCGTGAGCTGGGTATCCCCAACTTCACTCCAACATACAGGAGATCTACACTTCCTACCATACAAAGCTTCAAACGGTGCAGCCTTAATACTAGAATGGTAACTATTGTTATACGAAAACTCTGCTAACGACAAATGTTTATCCCAATTCTTACCAAAGTCTAACACACAAGCTCTCAACATATCTTCCAGTGTTTGTATCGTCCTTTCACTCTGCCCATCAGTCTGGGGTGATAAGCAGTGCTCATGTCGAGATTCGTTCCCAAAGATCTTTGGAGAGATTTCCAAAAATTCGATGCGAATCTAGGATCTCGATCTGAAATGATCGATACAGGCACTCCATGCTTGCATACAACATTATCAAGGTATATTCGAGTCAGCTTCTCCAGTGAGAACTGCTCCTTAACCGGAATGAAGTGTGCTGATTTGGTCAGTCTATCGACAATAACCCAAATCGAATTGTTTCCAGATGATGTTCTAGGAAGCTTGGTGATAAAGTCCATCGTAATTCGCTCTCACTTCCATTCAGGAATCTTTGGTTGTTGAAGTAGTCCTGATGGCTTTTGATGTTCAGCTTTGACTCTGGCACAAGTCAAGCATTGGAGAACATACATAGCTATGTCAGCTTTCATATTCGGCCACCAATACAACTTCTTCAAATCATGGTACATCTTATCAGATCCCGGATGAATGGAATACTTAGATTTATGGGATTCTAACATAACCATTTTAAGCCTCCAAACTTAGGTATCCACATACGACCTCTTAAGCATTTCACTCCATCAGCTCTAACCTCTAAAGGATCTCCTTCTCCTCGGAACCCTTCATTAACAAAATTCTCCTTCTTACAAGCTTCTATTTGTGCATTTCTAATTTGCTCAGGCAAATAATTGTGCACGGTCAAGACTAGAGAACGCACCCTGATAGGCTCTCTATTTTTCCTACTCAACGCATCAGCAACAACATTGGCTTTTCCTGGGTGATATTTTATATCACAATCATAATCACTTAACAACTCTATCCATCTTCGTTGCCTCATGTTCAATTCCTTCTGGTCGAGAATATACTGTAGGCTTTTGTGATCGGTGAATACCGTATACTTGGTGCCATACAGATAATGTCTCCACAACCTAAGAGCAAAGACTACAGCTCCTAACTCAAGATCATGAGTAGTATAATTCTCCTCATTCTTCCTTAATTGCCTAGAAGCATAAGCTATCACTTTCTCTCTCTGCATCAAAACAGCTCCATAACCTCTAAGAGATGCATCACAATACACTACAAAATCTTCACTCCCTTCGGGTAATGATAAGATTGGCGCACTACATAATTTTTGCTTCAATGTCTGAAATGCTCCATCTTCATCACTTCCCCAAACGAAAGGTTTATTCTTCTGAGTAAGCTTAGTCAAGGGTTTAGCTATCAAAGAAAATTCTTTAATGAATCGCCTATAATAGCCAGCTAATCCTAAGAACTGTCGCACTTCCGTTGGCGTTGTCGGTGCAGACCAATTCTTAATAGCTTCAACCTTTGCAGGATCAACATGAATTCCATCTTTGTTAATCACATGACCAAGAAATTGCACAGAATCCAACCAGAAATCACACTTCGAAAACTTAGCATACAACCTTTCATCCTTCAACAACTTCAAAACAATCCTCAAATGTTCTCTATGCTCATCTTCATTCTTAGAATAGATTAGAATATCGTCAATAAACACAATCACAAATTTATCCAAGTAGGGCTTGCACACTCGATTCATTAAATCCGTGAAAACCGCAGGTGCGTTAGTTAACCCAAATGGCATTACTTGAAATTCATAGTGTCCATAACGAGTTCTAAATGCAGTTATAGGAATATCTTCTTCACGGACGCGAAGTTGGTGATATCCTGACCGCAAATCTATCTTAGAATACACACTAGATCCTTGCAGTTGATCAAACAAATCATCAATCCTAGGTAAAGGATATCGATTCTTAATTGTCAACTTATTCAGTTCCCTATAATCAATGCACATACGAAAAGATCCATCCTTCTTCTTAACGAACAAGACTGGAGCTCCCCAAGGCGACGAGCTCGGTCGAATAAAACCTTTATCAGACAACTCCTTAAGTTGCTCAGATAACTCCTTTAATTCAGAAGGGGCTAATCGGTAAGGCGCACGTGCCACCGGTGCAGCACCAGGAATTAAATCGATTCGAAACTCTACTTGCCTTATCGGTGGAAGTCCTGGTAAATCTTTAGGAAATACCTCAGGAAATTCACAAATAATAGGTACATCTTCCAATCGTTTCTCCCTAGACTCATTCTCGGTCACTTGAGCTAAGAATAACTCACAACCGTTCCTGATGTACTTTTGGACTTTAATACATGAAACGATTTTCAAACGGGATTCACCTCGACTACCATCAATTACTAACGTCCTATTCCTAAGAGGAATCTTAACCTTCTTCTCTCCACATAAAATAGTATCATTATTCAACGACAACCAATCCATACCAATAATAATATCAAAACTACCTAATTCTATCAACATCAAATCAATCGGAAAGGAATGGTTCAAGAGATTTAGAGAGCATCCTTCTAATAGCTTATTAGTTTTTACAAATTTACCATCAGCCAATTCCACCTCGTAACTGGTACTTATCTCAACAGGTTCAATATCAATAAGGGCACTAAATTTAGTGGATACAAAGCTCCTATCGGCACCCGAATCGAATAAAGCAACAGCATAATGATTGTTGAGTAAAAACGTACCGGTAACGACATTCGGATCCTCTTTCTTCACCTCAATTGTTCCAAGTTGGTAGATACCACCCTGGGGGTTTCTTCCAGGTACAATCGCTTTCAACTTGGGGCATTCCGATTTCCTATGACCTTCTTCATTACAGTTGAAGCAAATCGTTCCCTTCTTACACCTTTCAACCTTGTGTCCAAGCTTTCCGCAATTTCGGCACTTCCAGCAGTCGCCAGGATGCCTCTTGTTGCCACACTTAGGACATCTATCATCGTTGCGCGGTGCATTGTTGGTAAGAGCATTTGCATTCCCCTTTCTCTTGTTCTGACGGCGATTGAAATTCTTCCTATAATCACCTCTATCTACACGATCACCGTCTCCCTTTCTTTTCTCACCAACACGGGCTTCATCTTCCTTATCCTGAATTATCTGTCCAATGAGTTGGTAAGCCATTCGAACAGCATCATCAATGGTCAGTGGTTTCGATGATGTCACGTCCCCCCAGATATTCCTGGTCAACCCTTTCACATATTGCTCAATTCGGATCTCTTCGGGTTCAACCAAACGAGGACATAGCAAGGCCAACTCATGGAATCGATTCGTGTAACTATCAATATCCACACCTTTCATTCTCAGATGAATCAACTCTTGTTCTAACCTAATGATCACACTACGAGGACAAAACTCCAAAGTCATCCACTTCCTGATTTCAGCCCAAGGAGTAGCATTAGCAGCATCAAGACCCATGAAAGCAATTCTCCCGTTCCACCAAGTCAACGCACGACCTTTAAGAGTAGCCATAGCAAAAGTCACCTTATCTTCCTCCTTACACTTACTAATCCTAAACACCGATTCAATCTTCTCAATCCACTGGCTTAGTCCTACAGCACCTTCAGTTCCATTAAAAGGTAGAGGTTCACACTTCATGAACGTCACATAAGTACAGCCACCAACTTCAGGTGCATTCGTTCCAAGTCCTCCTACATTTCCTCCAGCATTAGCATTCACATTATTAGCATTCACATTCATATTAGTACCGCCAATTCCACTACCGCCAGCTCCACTACCGCCAGCTCCACTACCGCCAGCTTCATTTCTAGCATTTGCCATAAATTCAGTCATAGATGCGGTAACTTGCTCCGTAATAATCCTACGTACATCATCCTCAGTCACAGCCTTCTTGGGCGGCATAGTTCTATAATTCCACAATTTCAAAGTATTAAGCATTCACCCAACAAAGGATTCATATAATATGGATCGAATTCATAATCAAGATACAAATAAGGCACAATATGAAATTCAAGACAAGATACATATTTCATTCGATCTGAAACAAAAGTATTGTCTTAGTACATCCATATCAAAGTTCTAACACTATTTACACTCAAAATTCATGCCAAATCTATTACTAACAAGTCGGTTCAGTCAAAGCTACAAGCACAAAAGATATAAAGGTCACTACTAAATACAGACTGGTCTACTAAGAACCGCCAGATGGTCTATCATCCATCGTCTTCTGGATCTTTGCCGGACGATCATTAGACACATCTTCAGCTGGGCGCTTACGGATTACTCCTCTTTCAACCATGTGAGCATAAAATCTACTGTTCCAACCCACGGATATATTCAACTCCTTTTCGGCTTTCTCACGCATCGCACGAGCCACACTCAACTGAATCTCCATAGAATTCACTTTTCTCTTCATAGCAGCATACTCACCACTTTCCAACACCGATAACCTCCTAAAAGCCTCATTCAAACCACGTTCTACATCACTCAAATCCAAACTAAGCAATTCTCGCTCTTTCTCGCCAATCTTAGTCTTTGACTCTAAATAAGCAACCTGAGTCTGAACACCACCTAATCCAACCTCTGTCGTACAACTCTTAACACGGGAAGCATCTAGATCACGTCTAAAGGCCCATGGTGCAAGACCATCAATATGAGTAGCCTCTTGAGTACTAGATGACTCTCCTATCTCACGTCTACGAGTATCAATACCATCAGTACCGTCAGGTGCATCGTCATCCTCATCCTCCTCTGATTCAGAATCAGATTCAGACGATTCAGACATTTCGTCCCTAGGTAACTCATCCTCAGAATCAGACAAACAAACTGGTGGGGGCAAAGGCTCGCCCTCTGGAACATCATACGGATAAATAAGCTCAGCTTCCTCATCGTCATCAACCTCAACATCTATACCTACATCCTCCTCGACATCCTCGTCGTCAATCTCATCATCTAAATTATCTAACCCAATCTCATCATCGTTCTCAATATCAGCATTCTCAATCTCCACATTCTCATTACCCACATTCTCAATATCCACATTCTCATTACCCACATTCTCAATCTCATTCTCTACTAAGTCAACCTGAGGGGCAATCTGATCTCCTAGTCCTAACTCGGGCTCGGGATCCTCAAATGGTTCCTCCTCATCATCAATATCAAAATCTACTAAGTCTAAATAAGGATCATCTTCTATATTAGGTTCGGGAATAGCATGGTTTTCTACAGGAATATTAGGGTCAGCCATGACAATCTGCATTTATATATATTTATCTCGTATTAGGATAACATACTAGTTAAACAATTACATAATGAAATCACGATATATACATATATATAAATTAAATTATATATATCAAAATATATATCTTCTCAATAGGGCTTGTTGGTAACATAGGAGATCTCTGGCACCGTTATAGTCAAAAGATTTATCAAATATTTTCTTAAATGTTCATTGTCAAAAGAATTTGAAAAGTTTTGTTCAAAACCTTGGTTTTTAAAATCTTTTGTTCTCTACAACGAGAGCTCTGGTACCAAACTGTAACACTCTCATTTTTCGTATCGGTACAGCGGAAGGGTCTTTCAGAGTGTTACGGGATAGCACAATAACTCCAATCATAGACAACACATAAAAATGGTTGTCCAAGGTTTAACAAACATTCATTCGATAAAAAGTTTCAAAAGTGTACAACATGTCCCAAATTATACAGGTCATTAAGTTTACAAAACACAGATCGAATGAACATTTTTAATATTAAGTGTGGGCCATCAGAGTCGATCTCCATCCGGATTACCTTCAAGCACCTGAGATAGAAAACATGCAAAAATCATATCAGCAAATGCCGAGTGAATTCATAGAGTTTATTGAAAACCGTTATATAAAACAATCATTTACATTAATTTAAAATCAGAACACAAGTATAATATCGGAAGTAAGTCCACATATTGCTAGTCAGGCAATATATATCAAGCATACATTTTAAACCGTCCATGAGACCGTAGTCTCTATATTACCATGATAGGTAATATATTCATCGTTAATAGCGTCGTTATCATATATGGGATACATTTTTATTTGAATTTGGTTGTAGGATTATTATTAGCCGCATGACATTGTTACCTTACTGTGAAAACAGCGGGCCGCGAACCCGACAAACAATTTGCCCATCTAAGTTAGCGTGTCGTCACAAAAATCACGCTATGGAATCTTCTCATACATAAATTCGCTTACCAATCAATGTGGTACGACGGGGATCAACCGTCAAGGCGCGAACTGGGGTGATCGTCCCCAAATAGTACTATCAAATGCATAAGCGTCTACCAAATCCCGGTAGTTCACAATTCATGCTAATGGGACTTTAAGTGACATAACCTAACTACTAATAATCCTTTTAGTCTCGAATATAGGGTCATAGCATCATTCGGGTCCATCTCATTAAGCATACAATCGGGACTACTTGTGTTCTATTTTTATAAAAATCTAGCATGTTATCTCCCTCGCGGGTTTACAAATCATTTTATAAAACATTTAAAAGAGTGCGAGGCTATGAACTCACGTTGTTAATGAAAGGCGGATTATCGGCTACGGGCGTGCTTCGGTCACGGAAACCTATATAAATAATAATCGGTCTTAGACTCGGTCCAATGACTTTTATCAAAATAACAATATATATATATAATTTTGTACATATGATGATAATCAAGTGGGTTTATACATCCTTGTTTACTCATTTTAGCGTTTACGTTTTGGTAACGTTTTACTAGTTTGCTAGTTTTACCGATTTACCTATTTTAAGTCCATTAAGCCTAGTATAAGTTCTTTAACTTGTTTTTATCCCTTTTATACTTATATTATCAGTATATATACTTTTCATGTTGGGCCCAAATGGGTTAAGCACAATAAGTTCTTTTTACAAGTTTTTATCTTATTAAGTCCAATTATTAGTCCATTATGTTTAGTTAGCTCGTAAATGTCCGTAATTTTTATAGTTCGGGTTTTATCGGTTTTTACTTGTCTTAGTTACTTATACATCAGTATATAACTTTTATAAACTTTACATTAGACGGGTTTGGTCGTCTAAGTTTTATTTGATGAAAAACGTTAATTTCACGGCGATAGCCGAAAAAGTCGTAAAAATCAAGTTTATAGTTTTTATTACTTATAAATATTATTTTTACCACCATTTATCTAATTTACCCATTTAATTAACCTTTTATACATTTATATAAATAAGTTCTATAAGTTAGTGGGTTTATATTTTACATTTTATAAATTATAAAGTGAGTGCTTATATAATAATAATAAACATTATTTCCAAAATCTGATTTTTAACTTCATATTCACCATTTTTACCATATCTAGAGTTCTACAATGACTTAGAAGCTCATTTTTGGATGAAAACTTCTTCATAATATGTGCTACATATAACTTAGCTATATCTACTGCCTATTTTGAGTCTAAGTTGCCTTAACAGTCCCTACAAAACTGCTTATTCAGATTGTACCACCTAACTTGTTTTGATCATATCTCACTCATTATTTTGATTCCATTGCATGGCCAACTCTCACATGTGTATAACATCATCTACTTACTGTAAATAGATCAAACCATACAATTTTATCAGTTCATCATTTAGTTATCTACTGTTTTTATACAGCCAACTAATTAGTCATGATTTTAGCTTCATTTCTTATGGTTATCATCATTTTTAAGCATGTTTATCAACACTTGATCCCCACACAACATTTTTATCATCATATATACATCATATACATATACAAAATGAAAGAAAATACATTTGTTCTTTACAAAATAATAAGAGAAAAATGTAGAGGATGATCTTCTTTACCAATCCAAGTGGATTTCTTGTTTTAGGAAGGCAAGAACTTGATGAACGCAACAAGTATCTCCAAGACCATCAAATATCAAGATCATATGTTGGAAAAGCAGCCCTAGGACACAAGCAAATCACCTCCAAAGTTGTTTATATGGCCACCAAATGATCAAGGCTTCAAGGAAACACCTTAATAGGACTAGTAAACATGTGGTTTGTAGATAGAAAAGATCAATGATGGGGTTTGTAGGCTTATAGTGGACGGCACAAAGGGGTGAGTTGAGAGAGTTTGAGAGTGAATTGCATGTAGGAAATGGTAAGGATGAAACCATTTGCTAGTTTTGATGTGAAGTGGAAGTAGTTAGCTTAAGGTGTAAGCACAAGCTTACACTTGTGTAAGTTATTGTTAGCTTGATGCCACCTATGTGTGGTGAGTCATTTTGCCGTCCCATATAAGCTAGTGGGATGGGGCAAAGTGTTTTGTCCCATCTCACTAGTTTACGGGTATTTCTCGATTCTAGTTTTCTCGATTTGCGTGCCCTCGGGTCGTTTTACGAAAAACGTTTTTATAAATTATGAATCACCGTCACAAAACGAATCCAATAAAAATTGTCTCATCAAAAACGGAGTTCAAAAACGTAAATACGTAATCCTAAGGTTTCCGGTTTAGTCGTAAAAGACGCCAAATTATGCACGTAAGCCCAAATTTAAATCTGTAGATTGTGAGTTCGTCAACCAACACAAAAATAAGTTTCAAAATATAATACGAGAAAATATTTCATTACCTGAAAATGTTAAATTTGTCACAGTTGTTGTTGTTGTTGTTTCTGTAGTTACAACTATTACCACCTTGGTTATTATTCTCCCATTTTCTCTTATTGCCTTCTGCAAATCTTTCAGCCTTAGCAGTCAACTTCTGCTCCATCAAAGTATGTGCCATCCGAACAACTTCATTCAACATAGTAGGCCTTGAGGATATGGTCTCCCCTTTTATGTTCTCTGGCAAACCCCTTAGATACGCATCAATTTTCTTTTTCTCAGTCGGAACTGTTCCAGGACACAACAAAATTAACTCATTAAACATTTGAGTATAAGCAGCAATATTGTAGTCATTCACCCTCAGGTTCCACAGCTTCACTTCCATTTTCTGAATTTCCTCTACAGAACAAAACTCCTCAGTCATCATAGTTATCAATTTTATCCACGACCTCCCAGGTGCCACTTCTAGTCCTAAGGTATCTACTTGAGCATTCAACCATGTTAAAGCTGGACCTTGAAGTGTAGCAGTAGCAAACTTCACCTTGTTCCTTTCCATACAGTCACTAATACTAAACAAACTTTCCGTCTTTTCAAACCAACGAGCCAATCCCATTGCTCCTTCAGTACCATGGAAATTAATCGGCCCATATTTCTTAAATACACTCTATAACAGGTGGTGCACCAATTGGACCAACATTTCCTCCTGCTCTACCGGCACCACCGGCTTGGTTCCTTGCAACACGATCTTCTGCAAGAGCTGCAGCAACAATTCTGTTCACCTCGGTCTCACTCATCGTACGCGGTGGCATGATTTTGTCACAACACAAAGAAAAACTCATGAGTGTTCATACAATTATATGGGCATAACATGTACAAATTTTGGATCACAACATGAATAAATCATCGAACTATACAAAGAATCACAACACAAAAGTAATTACTATTACTATGGGTCACGTGGGGATCCACGTGACTCATGTGCGTGTTAGTCACTAGCATCGTCATTTTCATCATCAATAACACCTTTTCTCATCTAGGACACAAGACGTTCCCTCGATTCCTCTATTAGATCTTCTTCGCGAAAATTAGCGACATAGTTGTGAGAAGGTAGATTTGTCAATTTGCATATTATGGCAAATCTCGTAAAATAAAATTTATAAGGTCATTATATAATTTCATAAATTATGAAAAATACGAATGGATGCATTTACATCAAAATATCGTTCAAAGTAGATATATATAATTTATATCTCAAATATATCTAAAATTATATCTCAAAAATCTCGAGTATCTCAAAGTATTTCAAAGTATTTATAATAAAAATACTTAACAATAATGCTTCTCAAATATGCATTAATCAATAACATAAAAATTACCCAAAGGCTTGGACTAGGAACACGAGAAGACTTAGCGCAAAAAACACGGTTATAGTTTAGGTTTTTGAGAATAAAAGACCTAATTCTCTATAACCTTAAGCTCTTGATACCAATATTTAACACCCCCAAATTTACTCGTAGCGGAATCCAACCATTTGGATGTTAAGAAATAGCACAATCACAAAAGAATATAAATAACGACTCTAAAAGAGTCATTTTTAGATAAAAGGTTCCATTCATAAATATTAGAGTATGGGTCCCACAAACCGTTACCAATATTTCTAACATAAATCTTTTAAGTACACAAACATTTAAAAGTAAAGAGATAGTTATCACACAAACAAGTCATATATATAGATAGATGCATTAAGATCACACAACTAAACGTTAACACACACGTAAAACTGAGTCACATACGGTGCCCCTACAATCAGGTAATATTGTCATATAGCAACGACCTCTTATACATAATATCCCTTCCAGGTGTTCACAAGGAAACATCCCCTAGAATAAGGCTGTCAAACCAAATAGATCTATCATATGTATTAGTGTTTACCACTTCGAGTAATTAAAAGTGCATGAAATTCAGGGACTTCATTAGACAAGGGTACTTATGCATTTATCATCACATTCGGGTCCAGCATACCGAAAAAAACTTTTTGTTCGTTTTATAAGATAGCATGTATCCCCCTCGCGAGGTTTATAATAAAACATTTAAAGTTTAAAGGCGAGGCTATTAACTCACATTGAGTGGTGGAAGTCGAGATAACGAACGCCGACGATAAGTGATGCCCGTTAATCACGAAAACCGCAACCTACCAAATAAGGCGCGCATTAAGACTCGAACTCAAATATAGATATATACTAAGTATAATATGATTTAAATATTTTCAAAGTATTCATACTTCATAAATAGTGACACGAACCAAGTGAATCCATACTATCCCATTTATCCAACACTACTCGTTTAAACACTTGCACTCTTGACATTGACCCGTCATAAGACGCCAAGTCAACTCGAGTCAAACTATCACTTTACTTCACTCGGACCAGTAACCAAGTCATTTATATAATGATTAAACACTTGAGTAAGTCTCCATGTCCAATAGTGAATACTCAAACTCATGCCACACAAGCATTGAACTATGTGTCCAAAATACAAATCAGCATGTACACTTCAAATGTACACACCGATCTACCCTATATAGACTTGTCCGATTTCGATGAAACTAGGTGTCAATGTCACTTATAACCTGTATAAGTCCCCACAAAAGTTGGAGGCTAAGTTCACACGTTAAAAACCAAAACTCGACAATTTACTCGACTCTAAAATTTGGTGCAGAATGTGTACCCGCTTGATAAAACCGTTTATACCACTTTAAAAATGTTATCCTGACATTTCGCCTTTTAATCATACTACTAGACTCATCATATTAAGTTTATATACTTTAAAAACTAGTAGTATCAATTATCTAACCACGCCTAAAGTCCCCGAGAGTCGACCAAAAATCAACCACAATTTCGGATTGTGCTGATTAGCTTCTCCCGGTACACGAATATTAAAACTAGCATAACTTTTGATCCATAATGAGTTAAGCTCATTCAAGCGACAAAACGACCATCTTGAAGATTACTATAACTATCTCACATAATTTCTCAGCCTATATTAACTAAAACTCACGAATTTATTGAACAAATATTCTGCCTAAAATATCCTTTTCAAAATGACTCAATTTTCCATATTTACGAACATGCATCTAATTCTAACACCTAATCTATCATCTCTAACATAACAACCATCCCCACCACCACTTGATCATCCTAGGATTCACATGATCAAATATCACATGCATGCACTCAAAATTCCCATAATAATAATAATAACACAATTATATACCCAATAAAATAGATCAAACCCTCTTGATCATCATGAAATATTTTGAAGAAAATGAAAGTTGTTGCATGTTTCTATAAATGGTATCAAAATTATCACAATCCAATAATAAGAATGGGCCTTACATTGGATTGTTTGGATTCAAGCTCAAAATGTATATTCAAGGGGTGTTTTGGTGTGTGGTATTCACGGCAAGAAGGAGAGAGGTGGAGAGAATGAGGTGAATTTTTGGTAAGAATTTTCAGCGTGTGAAAGTTAGGTTGGACAAATCTTTTTATATGGTTGGTTAGGGTAGAATTTTCAAATAGTGGATAGTTTTGGGCTAAAATGTAAATATTAGTTAAAAACCGGGAAATGACTAATTGTCAATTTTGAAAATATTTACGGGGTTCGGGTTTCGTAAAAATACTTTTCGAAAGTTAAAACGCACACAAAATATAACAATATGTGTCCTATACGACCTAATACGCAATTAAAAACTAAAAACATCAAAAATATTAATAAAACGTAAAATTTGGGCATCCATCGATATCACGATCACTAGCAGATAAATTCCATTTGCAAGATTCGTGAAAATTATAGTTTAACGATTTTCATTTAAAATAAACTAAGACTAACAAATCACTTCAATAAAATTTGAATTAAATTATATATTAGAATAAAATATGACCTTATTTTTGCGAGTTTCACAAATACTAAAGTTTATAAAATAAAAACATTAAGCGAAACTGATGATTATTAATTAATAATAAAAAGGCATGCTTCAATAAGGATTATTAATTAATAACATGACGTAATTTATTTATTAAAAATTTTCCTTAGATAAGTAATTAAATTAAAGTTTGGTTTTAATTTTATTATGTCATAATAATATACCTAGGTTAGTTCATGTATTATTACATTTAATAATTTTATAACCTAAGTTCTCCATGATAAATTATTAATCCCACTTCAATCCATAACACAAGATTTAGAGTAGATCTAGAGAGAGAAAGAGAAGAAAGTTAGAGAGAGAAAAGAGAGAGAATGGTGGAAGGTTTATGTTTACTAGAGAGAGAAAGTAAAATGAACCAACACCCTCTTCCACACATGGAAGAGGGTTTATATACCAATGAGCTTGGTGGGCTCATGGGCTTGTTTCATTGGGCCAGGCTTAGACAATATTAGCTTAAGGTCCAAGCCCGGTTAACCTGACTAACCTATTACAATACAAGACCGTTAACGACTAAGATGACCTATTACATTCTTGTTCGACTATATAAAATATAGAACTAACAATCTCCCCCAATGTATCGGTCATCTTTAAAATGCATAAGATGATTAAGAGAATACATTCTTGTGCAGGAGATCTTCCTTCTTTGGTCTTGTATCTTGGTCTTGATCTTGTTTGTAACGGCTTTGTTCCTTTATGCTTTGTGATCTTTATCATGAGCCTTTGTCTTTTGACTTTGAGTGCTTGAGATCTTTTAGTCTTGTATCTTGGCCTTGATAGTGTTCATCTTTTACTCTTGTGACAAGATGACCTATTACATTCTTACATTCTTAAGTATCTTGATTATCGCCATCTTGTTCTCTTGTGAGTTTTGAATCGACATATTCTTACTTTGTTGATTCCGAAAGGCTAACAATCTCCCATACAAATATAGTTGTAGTTAGTCCTTCAAATATTCACCAGAGTTGCGGAAGACTTTAACTTTAGTATGAACATATGAAGACAACTTTGGTTAATACACTGCTACACCACCTTCTTGATATGTTGCAACATATATAGACACGGATAAAATGGCTTTAAAAATTCATCCTAACTCGGTAGCGTTTTACCTCCGGTCGGTGAAGACCATTAGACGATATTAGATACCGTACTTGTGAATCGGTAGATTCGATTAAGAACCTCCTTGACAGGGTTTCCCGGCTGTACTAGCTAGTTCTATTTACTCGACCGTCTCAAAGCAGACTGCGAACGTAAAGAGTGAATCATTAGGATAAATTATCCGTCTAATTAGAGTCATCAATTCAGATATCCTGGAACAAGTTTGATTCTAAAATAATCGCACCATTGTTTCTTTCCAGTTTGTCACAAGCTCCATTCTTAGAGCATCTTGCATGTCACCTACCACAGTGCTGTTTGAAGTTGACACTCGAAGGATTTCCATTCATCATTGTGAACAATAAAGAGTGTCACTCTGAATGTTCTGGCAAGATCACACGGATTATGAGAAGAAGCCTGGAATCAAGTTTGAATCAATTAAGAATCCAAACTTAGTTGCTTTATAGTTCTCACAAGTTTGATTCGTGTAGAATCGCACTAGTTACCTACCATGAGCTTGTTTGATGCTGGCTCAAGCAGGATTTCCATCTTTATTGTAAGTCTTATCACTCAGATGTTCTGGCAATATCACAATGATAATGTGTAGGACTCGATTGTGTCCTAACGAGATGATAGATAGATTTCGTTTGGCTCTAGACTCAATAAGTGCATTTTTGTAATCGGAGGTTGGAGCAGACAGCCACCTTTTCATTATTAACTAACTCGGAGTGAGAAATCCAATAGATACGTGTTGATCTCTATGACAATGAGAAAAGTTTCTTTTGAGAGAAACTCGAATGGTTGGGGAAAGGTTGTGCATCGCATCACTGGGTCCATGACACTAGTCTTCAAAAGATGTGTTCACCCGGTTTCTACCTAGGTTGCATAGAATATTCAACTCCTTCAATGCTTACCAATGCGTCATCACTAGCACCTTGTTGTGATTGTTCCAGTACTAGATTAAGTAATTGGTCCGCATTCAGCTTCATTCAACTCCATCTTTCCTAAGGACAACTATTTCTAGCTATGGAATGTCCTTGTGTAGATCCCTCCTGTTCTGGTTGGATCATAGGACTTAGTTTCCTATCCTAAACCACCTTTTTGACTCCATCGTTCCGTCGTGGATAGTAGGTTGTTTTTAGGTAAAGATCGTAACCATAAAACCATTCAAAACCATTCAAAGTGCTTGATAAAAATCAACACTTTTAACACTTTGAAAGTTTTACTTTTCCGAAAGCTCCCCTACACACATGCATCGATATACGAAATAGTTTAGCATGCGAAGGAAAGTGTTTCACTTGAGTCTTTAAGATCACATGTTGCGATATATTAAATTTTAATCACATTTTCTCCCCCTATCTCTAATATAAAAATTTAATATTAGAGATACCAATTGATTAAAATATGACAATTTCTAAAAATCGTTCAGAGAGAAACATGTGTGCAAGCATGAATCATGGAACTTTTTCAGTCGGGTTGCTCCCCCTCAACAATATATGTGTGTCTTAAAACAAAATTTGGCAATATTTTGGAAAATCGACACCACAAAATATGTTGAGGTACGGAATTGAGATGCCTTTAACGATAAGGTATATTACATATGACAGTTTTAAACCGTTTTCGGAATGTCTTGGATACATATATCTGAGATGTACCCAACAACATTAAATGCTTGATTTTAAAACGCCCCCCCCCCCTCAAAAATTGATCAAAATAACATATGACAGTTTTGAGGTATAAAAACCACTTTATCAAGAAGGAGTGTTGAACACACAATTTTGAAAGATTTAGAAAATTCTTTTGTGAAATTCATGAAAAATTGTGTTCAACGGTTTTAAAATAATATCCGATTTACAAGAGCTCAAAACTTTGAATGTTTTGTTACTAGCTCATGACCGATAAAAATTAATTTCCTATTTTGAAGGATAAGTTATCATCCGTGATAAACTTTCCTTTAGGTGAAGTCCGAGTTCTAAGTTGACATTTACTTAGAAGTCCTTTTTCATGAACTTAAAAACTTTGAATGTTTTTATGAGAAGCTCATGATCGAGAAATATGAATTTCTCGTTGAGAAGGATAAGTTATCGTCCGAGATAAACTTTCCTTATTTGAGGTCCGAGTCCTAAGTTGTGATGCACTTAGAAGTCATCATGAGAGAATATCAAGCATCTTCATTTGCCAAAACCTCCAAGTCTTCTGGAGTCATATACTTCATACCAAGATGGCCAACGAGAAACTGAAATCTATTTTGGGATAGGGCTTTAGTAAACAAGTCTACTATCTGGTATTCAGTTCTGACAATGTATAATTCCACGATACAACAATACAAATGTATTTTATCAAAGTGGAAGCCATAATCCGTGAGTTGAGTTCTCATCCAAAGGACTTGAGCACAACACGCGGATAGAGCCATACATTCTGCTTCAGCTGATGAGAGCGAAGTGTAATCCTACTTCTTTGACGACAAACTCGCAATCTTTTCTTCCCATAGAAATTGTATGCTACCAGAAGTGCTTTTTCGACTATCAAGGCAACCTGCGTGATCAGAATCTGAAAAAGCTGTTAGATGAAAACCAGTTTCCCTTGGATACCAGAGTCCCATGTGAATGGTATTCTTAAGGTACTGAAAGATCCGTTTAACCTCTTTGAGGTGCTTTTGAGTTGGTCTGGCTTGATATCGTGCACAATAGCATGTGGCATGATGAATATCAGGCCTACTGGCTGTAAGGTACATAAGAGACCCGATCATACTGTGATATCGCGTTTGATCTACGGGGTATAAGTACAAGTCAGCGTCTATGTATGTGGTCGACAATGGTGTACCAACGCGAGCACATGATTGCATACCATGCTTTTTAAGTATCTCTTGAGCATACTTAGCTTGGTTAATAAAGATACCACATGGGGATTGATGAATCTGGAGGTCTAAAAAGAATTTTAGCTCCCCCATATTTGACATTTCAAATCTTTTATGCATTAATTTTTCAAAACGTTTTGAAAGTTTTGGGTTCGTAGAACCAAAAATGATGTCATAAACATAAACTTGCACAAGTAATATGTCATGCCCATATTTATTAATAAAGAGAGGAGGGTCAATGGAACCTTTGGAGAATCCTTTGGATACCAAGAAGTTTGATAGTTCATCGTACCACGCCCTTGGAGCTTGTTTGAGTCCATATACTGCTTTCTTGAGACGGTAGACTTTGTCAGGATGATGAGGATCAATAAACCGTTCCGGCTGATTCACATATACGTCTTCCTTCAAATGACCGTTGAGAAAAGCAGTTTTAACGTCCATCCGATTAACCGTGAAGCCTTTATGTACAGCATATGCAAGGAATATCCTGACAGCTTCCAAACAAGATACTGGAGCAAATGATTCATTGAAATCTATCCCTTTTTGTTGACGATATCCCTTAACCACAAGACGAGATTTGTTTTTGATGATGGTTTGTTCTTCATCCGGTTATTTTTCCAGATCCATTTGAAATCTAAAGGCGAAATTCCATAGGGTCTGTCAACAAGTTCCCAAACATTTAGGCATTCAAACTAATGAATTTTTCTTGCATTGATTCAATCCTCGTATGATCAGTCATGGCTTGTAATAAGTGTGAAAACACTTATCCTTTTACCACTTATTTCCAATAATAACAAGACCAAATCGTGTAATTTATGTCGTAAAAGTCGTAATTATGCGTGGTTTGTGTTTTTATTGTGTTTTAGGACCAAAAGATGAAAAAGGAAGAAAACATGGGCTTTCACGGGCTTTTATCTAAGAAAACGAGAAAAGACGAAGTCAAAAGATCATGAGTGCAAAAAGAACGGAAGTCCAAGGCCTATTATGAAGATTTATCGAAGAAAAAGTCTAAAGACGGAAGTTTAATAAAGCCGAAGAACTCAAGTCTAATTAATGAAGAAATTACAAGACGAGTTTAATTAATCCCGAGACAAAGTCGAAAAAGTCGAAGAATTAAGAAGACGAAAAGACGAGAAAGAAGAAAGAAAGAAAGAAAGGAGCAACACATGCTTCCCTTCTCCCTATATATAGCACCCATTTCACTTCATTTCTCTTGGTTAGCTAATTTGACAAATTAGTCTTTTCACCATTTTAATTACTTGCACCATTTCTATTTTCATGTCATTTTAATTTCATGTCTTAAATTTCTTGCCTTTTAATTCAAAGTAAGTTAATTTTATTTTTAATCTTTATTTTCCTTTAATCAAGCGTTTCTTTATCATTCTCATCCTACTTTTCTTGTCTTTGATTTGATTGTGGTTCGGATTAAGCATTGATTTTGCTTAATCTTATTGTTTATTTGATTAAAAAGTTCATCTTTTTATGCTTTTCTAAGTCTTAAACGGATTAAGCTTTGAACTATTCATGCTTTTTGTATTTAGTGTTTAGCTTATTGTTTTTAGTTTTCTTAAAAAGTTTAAACTTTTTAATGTTTCTATTATAAAGTTTACAAATTTTATATTTCAAAAGTTGTCAAATTTATGCTTATTGAGTTGTTTGAGATTCCGTTAAGTGTGCTTATTGAAATAGCTTATTGAAGTTTTGGCTTATATCTCCATTTTCGGATTGTTGTGTTCCATCGCAATATTGAGGTTTACGCATTCCGACGGCCACTTTCAGACAGCTTGTTTCGATCGCAATAACCTTAGGGTTCTACTTTGCGATCTAGAGCTTTTTGCCCCTTACTCCGATTGGGATTGCGATCGCATATTCCGACGGGTCTTAAGGCTACATTGAGACGAAGTGCTGCCCAATTTTCGATAGCCACATTCCGATGGTTTCAATCTTTACTATATTTCGATACTTTTCTTTTAGATTCATTCCGACAGTCTTTGTTAATATAATATATTACGACAGTTTTAAATTCAAAAAAAAAAACATTCCGACACTTTTTTTTATCATAAACATTGCGATACAACATACACATTCCGATACAATGTTTATTCCGATGGAGCACCTACATGCTTGGCTGCTTAGCCATTTTGGCGCCAAAAGTGAGCAGCTAGATTGCTAGCTGCCTGCTAGCTTGTTTAATAATTAGTATTGTTCCGTAATTGTTTAGTTTAATCTGAAAGTTGTTCCGATTTAATTTCTGAAAGTTACATATTTTTAGTTAAAATTTTCGTCTAATTTTAAAATTAATATTTTTTAGTAAAGTTCAAGTTTTATCTTTTATTTAGTACCCGCTTTAGGTTTTGCCTCGTTTAGCTTTAAAGTACTATTTTAGTTTTATTCTCTCCTTTTTCATTTAGTAAACTTTATTTTCGAGTCGATAGTTTATTTAGTCTTTTAGTTTTATTTTTATTAATTGTTTCGCTTTAAATTTCGTTTTATTATTTGTTTTACTATTCGTTTTAATATCGTTTTAATTTTTATTCACCTTGTTTTACTTTTATTATTTGTACTTATCTTTAGTTGTTTTTAAATACTTTTCGCATTTACTTTTTAATTAGTTAAAGATAATCAACTTCCCTTTTTCTTAACCAAAAACAATTGAGTCGCACTTTGAACCGGAAATCAATTCGATTAGACACCGAGAAAACGAACTTTTTAACCTAGCAAATACTCAATTTCAAATGGCGCCGCTCCCGGCTCTTTTCGTGAAGATTAACGGTTTTTTGTGAGAGAAGCGTTGGATTTTGAGACCCGTTCACTCGTGAACGTTATTTTTCGTGTCAAAAATTTTCAAAAAATCCCAAAAACATTTGAAAAATCATAAAAAGCATTTCTTTTTCAAAATTTTGCACCAAAAATATTCATCTTTATCCTCTATGGTGTTTAATTCTTTTCTCTACCCCTCTTATTTTTAATTCTTCATGGATTCGTCTTGCGTACGGTGTGGGAGACCATGGCATGGTTTTCAAACATGTCAATGGTGTACTTGTGAGCGGTGTGGTTCTGATATCGACAATACACAATTTAAATTTTGTCCATTTTGCAATTCAACAAATTCGTACTTCTCCTCTTACAATACTTTCTCACCCTCTCCCGTCTATGACGATCCTTATCCTCAAACTGAACCGGATTTTTCTCCATCTCCGTGGTGCTATAAGTGTGGGGGTCCTCACGAAAGTTTTCACTGTCCAACGGGGGATCAAGGTTACTATAATTATACCCCTTCCAGTTTTGACCAACCCCTGCAATACCCAATTGATCATCAGTCTCATCACGGGATGAGTTACCAAGAACAGAATGACGATCTTGATAACGCTTTTCAAGACCAAAAGAAAGAGCTCTTCCAAACGATGCATACTTATATGGAGTTAATTTCAAAGCAACAAGAGCAGACGAGTACTCATATCCCTGAGCTTGTTATTGGCCCTTTAGGTAATGAGGAGAGTGATGATGATATTAAGGTAATTTTCGACGAGGAGGAATTTCTAAAGCAACGCACGACTTCTCACATTCCTCCTTCGTCTATTTCTATCACACCCGAGGAGCCCGTTGGCTCTCTCATAATGGAGGATGAGCATCTTGACATTATTTCGACAACGGAATCGGACGAATTCCTAAAGTCTAGTGTCGAGGACCTTGTCGTCATCCAAAGTGAGCGCGAGGGTATTCCTGAAATTTTGTGTGATATACCGACTTTTGCGGAGCTTAAGGCCGAGGTCGCTTCGCTAGTCGATGATCACATACTCACAAATCCATAAGAGATAATTGATTCTCCCAACACGAGTTCAGCATGTGTTGAGTATGATGATTTCTTCTTCGAGCCCGAGATTGAGGAAATTATCGACCGAGAGCTAGCTCTTTTACCTCTACTTCCACCTACGAGTGAGGACGATTTTTCCAATATCGGGGGCGAACTTGATGAGTTGGAACGTCTTATTTTTCATGATAATGACGAACCAACTCACATGCCCAAACATCCAACTCTCGAGGAGTTACCTAATCAACACTCCTCTAATGAGAATTACGTTTACCACATTCGTGAGGATTTAACTTATCAATAATCCACACAAATGAATGATGGTTTCGTACTTGATTGTGATCTTTTCAAAAGAGTTTCTAACATCCTTATCTACGATGAAATCGAAAAGATTAACGTTCATGAGGATGAATGTTTTGACCCGAGAGGTGCCATGGACCATTCTATGATTGACACCTTTACGGCTTTGCCAATTGGTCAACATCCATTGTCTTTGGAGGATGACAATGTGATTCCTTTACCCACCCCACCTCCCATCAATCTGGAATTCACTTGCTTTCCTTATATTAAGCGGACTTTCCTACCATTCCCTACTTATCCTCCTACCTCTCCTTCATTGATGTCCTCCGAGAACGAGGACAAGGTCTTTGATCCCGGTATTACATTCGAGGCCTCCCCATGGACCATTTAATTTGGGGACGAGTCAGGCTCGTGACTCGGTTAATATAAACAAGCGCTCTTCGGGAGGCAACCCGAGTATCTATCTTTATCTGTTTTCACCATAAGTGTAGGGGGAGCCCCGTTGGTGTTTCTTGTTTTCTTTCTTATTATGTGCAGGGATTAAAGCTTCAAAGACACACTCTTGATGATTTTTGACGACCCGTGATTCCGTGTGCCCGTCTTCCCGGTTATATCCTAAACTCTTCTCGATTCTCTATTTTAATTCTTCAATATTAAAATAGGAATCACTTTAGTTGTCTCTTCCTTAACAAGATTTAAACAACGTGCACACTATCCTAAGTGTAGGGGAGTTTACTTCCACATGCTTAAACATTGAGGACAATGTTTATATTAAGTGTAGGGGGCCTTCTATCGAAGTTAAGTGGTATTTTCCTTGTATTTGTCCTCATTTTAACCGGAAAATTTGATTTTTCGACATTTTCAAAATTTTTAATCTATTTTGGCCTAGTTGTATAGTCGTATTTTCCTTTGCTATCGTTATTTACTTTCTTTGCTAGAATAAATTTTCAATAAAGTGGTTTTAGTTTTTCAATGTTGTGAAGCTTTTGACTCAACCCGAGTTTACTTATCCAAGTTTACTCTAGCTAGTATCCTTAACGTGTTTAAGTCAAGTTTTGCTAGACTTTTATATAAGGAACTTTAAAACGCGAAAGTCTTAACTCTCACGGGTTAAGAACAAGAAATTTTCGCAAGTTCCTATAATTGATCCTAGAGAGTTGTTTATCAAGGGAACTTTAAAATGCGAATTCTAAACTTGAAAAAGTCTAAGAGTTTGCAAGATCCTATAAATGACTCGAAACCCAAAACTTTGATTTAATTGGCTAAGCATCCTCGAGTCTCATTTCTTGAGATTTTAAATTGTGGAGAACGAGAGATGATAGAGTCAATTATAAGTTTGGTATTCTTTCACGAATTTATGTGAGTTGATTATAAGCCTATTCTCCCATCACTTGCTAATAAATTTATCTGCAATAAATAAGGTTGTACGATTTGAAAAGTTACTTAGCTTCTAGCACAAGATCGTTTAAAAGTTGCTCGGTACTAATTAGAGTTCATAGCCAAGGCATAACTTATTGAAGCGGGATGCGAAGATTGGTGAGTCCGAAAAGGCCCTAACAAGGCATGAGGGCTACATTTTGTTGCTAAAGATCCCATGTGATGTGAAGAATCATTTATCAAAAATATATATGAAGGATCGAGACACACGACGAAAAGCAAATACTCCCCTAAAGATCATGGAGAAGTCTATCATAAAAGGCCCTAACAAGGTATGAGGATAAATAGATCCAAGTCCTAAAAGGAGGCAGGTCGTTGTATATCAATGTCCAAAATAAAGATTGGAGAAAAATGAAGAAGTCATGGTCCAAATATGAAGAATCTCTCAAAAAGTTCAAGTGAAGAATTCCTAATATGAAGAGAAGACCATAATTTCATGAACGTCTCTCAAGATTCGAAGTATGAAGCCGCTGCCAAATATCGGTCCGAGAAAGGTCTCAAATCGTGAAGCAAGTTATGCCAAGATATGAACTTTAAGAGGTCCCGAGAAGAAGTTTTAAAAGATTTAGTCCTTTAGCCAACTATTGATTAAATCGTCCCACTTTATTTTCGGCCTAAATAACTATCGAAATAAGTCAAACAATGAATCCTCGTGATCATTCAAGACAAAAATAAAATATAAGAGATACACCTAGGAATATGGGAGTCTAAGTAAATAATTGGCCCACATGAATTCGTGTTAGTTTGCTAACTTAGAATAACAATGATCTCGTTTTTAAGCTTGGTATGGGGAACGTGAAACTTGAGGATGAAAAACGTTCATGGCAGCCAAAACCCAATGTAAGTCTTTAATTTCTTTACTTGTTTTTATCTTTTTATTTAGTGTTGAATAAAGGCCAAGGTAGGTTATTTATGATGGAAAATGTAAACTGTGCTTTAAAATTAATGCATTGCATGAGGGCATTGCAATGGTCAAGTGTAGGGGATTTAATAAGTGTCAAAACACTTATCCTTTTACCTCTTATCTCCAATAATAACAAGACCAAATCGTGTAATTTATGTCGTAAAAGTCGGAATTATGCGTGGTTTGTGTTTTTATTGGGTTTTAGGACCAAAAGATGAAAAAGGAATAAAACATGGGCTTTCACGGGCTTTTATTGAAGAAAACGAGAAAAGACGAAGTCAAAAGATCAAGAGTGCAAAAAGAACGGAAGTCCAAGGCCTATTCTGAAGATTTATCAAAGAAAAAGTCTAAAGACGGAATTTTAATAAAGCCGAAGAACTCAAGTCTAATTAATGAATAAATTACAAGACGATTTTAATTAATCCCGAGAAAAAGTCGAAAAAGTCGAAGAATTAAGAAGACGAAAAGACGAGAAAGAAGAAAGAAAGAAAGAAAGGAGCAACACATGCTTCCCTTCTCCCTATATATAGCACCCATTTCACTTCATTTCTCTTGGTTACATAATTTGACAAATTAGTCTTTCCACCATTTTAATTACTTGCACCATTTCTATTTTCATGTCATTTTAATTTCATGTCTTAAATTTCCTGCCTTTTAATTCCAAGTAAGTTAATTTTATTGTTAATCTTTATTTTCCTTTAATCAAGCTTTTCTTTATCATTCTCATCCTACTTTTCTCGTCTTTGATTTGATTGTGGTTCGGATTAAGCATTGATTTTGCTTAATCTTATTGTTTATTTGATTAAAAAGTTCATCTTTTTATGCTTTTCTATATCTTACACGGATTAAGCTTTGAACTATTCATGCTTTTTAGCTTATTTAGTGTTTAGCTTATTGTTTTTAGTTTTCTTAAAAAGTTTAACCTTTTTAAGGTTTCTTTTATAAAGTTTACGAATTTCATATTTTAAAAGTTGTCAAATTTATGCTTATTGAGTTGTTTGAGATTCTGTTAAGTGTGCTTATTGAAATAGCTTATTGAAGTTTTGGCTTATATCTCCATTTTCGAATTGTTGTGTTCCATCGCAATATTGAGGTTTACGCATTCCGACGACCACTTTCAGACAGCTTGTTTCGATCGCAATAACCTTAGGGTTCTACTTTGCGATCTAGAGGTTTTTCCCCCTTATTCCGATTAGGATTGCGATCGCTCATTGCGATCGCATATTCCGACGGGTCTTAAGGGTACATTGAGACGAAGTGCTGCCCAATTTTCAATAGCCACATTCCGATGGTTTCAATCTTAACAATATCCCGATACTTTTCTTTTAGTTTCATTCTGACAGTTTTTGTTAATATAATATATTGCGACAGTTTTTAATTCAAAAAAAAAAAAACATTCCGACACTTTTTTTATCATAAACATTGCGATACAACATACACATTCCGATACAATGTTTATTCCGATGGAGCGCCTACATGCTTGGCTGCTTAGCCATTTTGGCGCCAAAAGTGAGCAGCTAGCTTGAGCTAGCTGCCTGCTAGCTTGTTTAATAATTAGTATTGTTCCGTAATTGTTTAGTTTAATCTGAAAGTTGTTCTAATTTAATTTCTGAAAGTGACATATTTTTAGTTAAATTTTTCGTCTAATTTTAAAATTAATATTTTTTCGTAAAGTTCAAGTTTTATCTTTTATTTAGTACCCGCTTTATGTTTTGCCTCGTTTAGCTTTAAAGTACCATTTTAGTTTTATTCTCTCCTTTTTCATTTAGTAAACTTTATTTTCGAGTCGATAGTTAATTTTGTCTTTTAGTTTTATTTTTATTAATTGTTTCGCTTTAAATTTCGTTTTATTATTTGTTTTACTATTCGTTTTAATATCGTTTTAATTTTTATTCGCCTTGTTTTAGTTTTATTATTTGTACTTATCTTTAGTTGTTTTTAAATACTTTTCGCATTTACTTTTTAATTAGTTATAGATAATCAACTTCCCTTTTTCTTAACCAAAGACAATTGAGTCGCACTTTGAACCGGAAATCAATTCGATTAGACACCGAGAGAACGAACTTTTTAACCTAGAAAAATATCAATTTCAGCTTGCTTGATGTTTGTAGGTAGAGTTGAACTCACGGTGACTGCATACATACATACATCGCCATCAGTTTCGAGTTGTCTGCGTTTTCGAATCGGTTGTGAGGGATTTCGAATGACTTGCTCCAATGGATGATCACGTGTCCAATGGTGAGTGGATGGATATCGTTGGTAGAGTGTATGCATGTTGGATGGATCAACATTTTGAGTAGAAGACTATATGACTTTGCGTACCGGTGTACCGAACGGGTTGATAAATTCTTCTTCGGCAGTTTGTGCATCGACTGCTTGATTGTTGTTTCTTCCTTTAGCATTAACGGCTGGTGATGTTGGTTGTATGAAAGTTTCTTGAATTTGTTGAGTATCCAATGGAATTGTCTCTTGAGCAACGGTTGCTGAAGTAGATGCAGTTGTGTCTTGTTGACTTTGTTCGGGTGCATCAACAGTATTGACAGCGGAAGGCTTGACACAACTTGATTATTTCCATAGTAATATTCATCAAACATTGGATCATATAAATCAACCAACACATTCATGTGTGTCGTATCCGTCGAGTCTGCTTTAGGAGTACTTTCTTGATGTTCTTGCACGGGACTGATATGAGTAAAATCTCATATCAATTAATCTACAAATCACCCTAAAACACATGGAAAATACCTAACTTTTGTGCTATAAAGCAGAATTATGTGGTGTGTTTTGTGTTTATCCTTAAATAGGTAACAAGGATACAATTTCAAGCAAACAAGAAGAAATCAAGCTCATTTATGATGAAAAGACAAGAGAAGGATCCAAGATGACAAGTCAATTAAAGATGAAGGACCTATCTTGACAAGACTCAAAAGTTGAGGGACTTAAATGCAAACTTTGGAAAAGTCAATATCAAAGTCAAACTTGGTCAACTCACAAGTCAACCAAGTCAAAGGGCTAAAATGAACAAGAATGCAAGTTGAAGGACTGAAATTGCCATTGGAATGAAGATTATAGCTCATTTTGATATTCTGCGAAAGTCTAAGGGTTTAAAGTGTCAAAAATGCCTCAAACTTGTTATCAATCCGTGTCATAGGCTTTTTGACCAATCAAATTGCATGAAAATAGAGACAAGGATCGCCAGCTACTAGCTCACCCATTAATTAAATGAGACGAATCTACTACAACAACTCCCACTATATCTTTTTGGACCAATCAAAATTCGCCATGCAATAATCCCTTTTATCCAGTTTGGATTATGATCCGTGTGAAGGACCAAGGACGAATAAAAGAACGACACATGTCACTCTCTTCTTCAAACGATCCCAGAACATGGATTCTTCTACAATGCGTTTCACAATAAACTTCCTACATGAAAAAGTGCTCGGTTTGAGAAGACGAATCTAGATATACAAGTCAATTAAGCTGAGGATCAAAGAGGAAGAAAAGCCCTTTTGGTGTTCTCGATAAGAATTTGCAATTTACCAGAAAATGACACTTGGCAGCAATTGATTGGTCAAGACACGTCACTACCCCCAACCACTTCTCACTTTCACTTTATAAATAGGCATTTGTATCTTCATTTGTAAGAAGCTAAGTGTGTAAAAACACACACACCTTAGATTTTCTCTTCCATTTTTGTTATTCATTCAGTTAGTAAACTTCTCTCAAGAGTTTGACACAATCTTGAGAGTTAGTTGTAGATTCAGTTAGGCAGTTGTAACAAATTTACCTTCATCAATCCACAAAATCCAAAAAAATATCCATTTCCTTTCTCTATCCTTCAATTCACTCTCATTCTCCAATACTGTTACTATTGTTACTTTGAGTTTCTATTGGTCACTCTTGATCAACGGAAGCTTTGTGAGGAGTTTGTTGTTGTTCAGTTCATTTCAAGTAGCTGTTAAGAAGATTGTAGCTGTTTTGGGTAATTTTGATCAGACATGGTGATTTAAGGTTGTTGATTGGTTAATGGGCATCTTGGCGTAGTTCTAGTGCAGATTTGAGTTGGCCCAGCACCACACTCCTCCATTAAAGGAGGCCTTAGCTAAAAAGTTTGTTAATTCTATTTACATTCCACTCAAAAGAAGTTTGCATGATCAATTCTAGTATAAACCATCTGTGATGCTATGATCAAGTGTGTTTAGCTTATTTGTAGTATAATTGTGATAGTTTGATAGCTTGTGTTAAGTCTTGTAGTTTTAATATGACTTTTACTTGATTTCAGCCTTTAATTCATCAGTCAAGTCATCTGAGTGCATTTTGTGTGATAGTGTTTGTATAAGTCTGTTAGTAGTTCATTTATCTTTCATTTTACTTCTTGAATCTGTCTTGATATCAAAATTAGCTTGATTCAATCTTTTTATCAAAATCTATTTGTAAAAGTTCAATTTAGTTTTCATAATTGTTGTTTGGATCCGTCAAGATTTAGTAATTCAAGTTTGATAAACCTGTTAAGCTTTGCTTATTCTTGATTAGTAAACATTTGGAAACATTTGAGTTAAGTTTTATGGTCAAAGTTGAGGTCAAACAGGCAATTGGTCAAGAAAAAGTTTGGGTCCAAGTCTGTAATATTGTTCATCAGAAAACTTGCTATTTTCATTCCCTTGTCATTTGTTCATTTCTCAACCAATTTCCTTGAAACAAGTTTCTAGTTATAGCTTAACATCCAATGTTCAACTATGTGCAAGGAAATTCTACATTATTTTGATTTGACTGAGAAATCAGCTTATTAATAAGCATTTGAGCAAAGTCAAGTTTCTATAATATTGAGTGAACTGTTTTCTTGTAGAGCAAATTCCACTTCATAAAAGTTGAGATTTGCTTTCACAAACCTGTTTAGAAACATGTCATAAGTAAAATATGAGCTTTTCAGCTTTTTCCATTTTTGGTCAACAAAAGTCGAATAAGCTACGTTTCAGCTTAAATCTACTTTCCTGCTTATTCACTTGACCATTTTAAAAAAGAAGAGACATTCCCTACTCTTGATAAGCTGTTTAACAAGTTTGGACTTAAAAATCAAGTCGAGGATGTCTGGCTTATTAGTTTGCTTAATGTTGGCTTATTGAAATAAGCTAACTTGAGAATTACTTGGTTTCAAGCTTTTTCCTCATACAAGTCTAGTTAATTTTCGATTTTAAGCATTTTAAACTTTTTTTGAGCTTAATTGGTTCAGTAATAAGCTCGTAGCTTATTGTTTGGAGTAAGTCCGTTTTTGATAAATAGTTCCCATTTATTGCACATTGGTCCTTGAAGTTTTCAGCTGTTCTCATCGGTACCTAATCTTGCATTTAATTAGGGTTGCATTAATTCAGTCCTTTAATTTTTAGTAACTTGTCATTTTCAGTTAGTTAGTTTGGTTAGTTTGTTAAAGTTAGTTACTAGTTTGTTGGAATTTACATTTGAAGTCCTTTTACTTTCTGAATTTTTACATTTCAAGCTTTGTAGTTTCATTACTTTACATTTTTAGCACATTACTTTCATGTTTTTACATTTTGTCCTTTTGTGTTTAAAAATTTGGTAATTGCTAAGTGTTTTACGGATAAATAGCTTAATATTTTTCACCCTTTTTACTTGATTGTTGAAATAGACATAGAATATCCAAACAAACCCTATTAACTGTTAGGACCATTGTAATGGTTAAATGTAATAGGTAGACTAGGAGGTATGTAGTTCCTCCTGGTCCTAGTAGTAGTAGGAGCAAGTCGTGCTCCTGGTCCTGGTCAAAGTCAAACTTTATTATTTGTTTATTATTCTGTTAGGATATGCATGAGATATGTTAGGAAAAGATATGCATATCAGTTTTACACGTTTTGTTTAATGCTGTATTAGGGTTTCCTTGTAGTATAAAAGGAACCTTAGGCAGAAGGGTTAGGTATACCTTCACCAAACGTAGTTCTAGTGATTCTCAATATTAGAAATCCTTAGAAAGGATCAAGTCTTTATAGTTATTATGTTCTTCTTTATTATATTTGTATTCTGCATTCATATTGTGTATAGAGTCTCTCTGTGGATTGACTTGTGATTACAGAAGTCATTCACCGTTCCTGACAGGCAACAAGATCTACATCCAGTAGACTCAACAAGTGGTATAAGAGCATGGGAGGGTCTCTATACAAGAAGAATCAAGTTTTCTTATTTCTGACATTATTGTTTTATCATGTCTGCCTCAACTTCTACTCAAACAGGAGAAGACAACACTCCTAAAATTGTGCAACCTCAGCAGATCGTTGCTACGGTTTCCACCACGAATGGTAAATTTCCTCTTCTGAAAAAGGATGAATATGATAGTTGGGCAATGAAGATGGAATGGTGGATCACCAATACTGATCAAGACCTTTGGAAGATTATTCTGAATGGAAACAGCAGGAAGGTAACAGGAAGAGACAAGAATGGTAATATTACTCTTCTTGACCCTAAATCTCATGAAGAAATCATAGCTATTCAGAAGGAGGTCAAAGCAAAAACAATTTTGCTTCAAACTCTTCCTGATGATCACATGGGTGACTTCTACCATTTGGATGACGCCAGAGAGATCTGGAATGGTATAAAAGCAAGGTTTGGTGGGAATGAGGAGTCAAAGAAAATGCGAAGATCCATGCTGAGAGATGAATTCACAGAATTCAAAATCTCAGAAACTGAAGGTTTACATCAAGGGTATGACAGGTTTCAGAAGATATTGAGCCAATTGAATCAACTTCGTTCAAAGCCTGATGATGGTGATATTAATGCAAGGTTTCTTAAAGCCTTACCATACTCATGGAATCAGGTGGTGATCTCTCTCAAAGCCAAAGGTGGGCTTGACTATCTCAACTTTGATGATCTATTTCATAAGCTCAGAACTTTTGAACCTCATGTGAGAGGATATTCTAGTGACTCTTTTCCCACTCCTGCTAATTCTGCCTTTGTGAGTTCTATGGAATCCAGTCCCATGTCATATGCTAGTACCCCAAGCAATACTGTGTCCTCTCAACATACCTTTCAGCATACTTCTGCTCCTGATCCTACTGCCAAGTCTGGTAGTATGGTAGAAGCCGTGCTTCATTCTTTTGTGGCTGATGTTGATGCTCAACAACAACTTGCTTTTGATGACTTCAAACAGGTCGATAAACTTGACCTGGATGAAATGGATCTTAAATGGCAGATGGCCATGCTCACTCTTAGGGTTCACAAGTTTGAGAAGAAAGCAGGTCGAAAATTCAATTACAACCCAAGGGAGCCAGCAAGATTCGACAGAAGCAAGGTTCGATGCTATAACTGCCAGCAACAAGGTCACTTTGCAAGGGAGTGCCCTAGCAAGAATGACCAGGAGAAGAGCAGGTACTCAGCCTTTAAGGTTCAGGAGATAAAAGATGACAAGAAGGCATTGGTATCTGTTGACTCTATGGTCAACTGGAATGATCATCAGGCTTCTACTCTGGAATCAGCTGAGTCCTCGACTGACGTGTTTGCAGTGATTGCTGGGAATCTCTCTGATGCAGAAGAAGCAGACGAGTTTGCTCTTATGGGCATCTCACCTCAGGTAAAACATTGTCCTCTTGGTTGTCATGATAAATACTCAGAGCTGTTGTCCCAATTTAATGAAGTAAATGATCAAAATGATAAATACTTTTTAGAGGTTCAAGCCTATAAGGCTTCATTAAACACATTGGAACAACAAAAGAGGTGGCTACAAGATACTCAAGGTGAGTATGAGGATAAAATCCGGATTCTAAGCATCGATTTAGAAAACACAACTAATATGCTTAGATATACAGAAAAAGTAAGAGATGCCAGTATCAAAGAAAAACAAGAGATGCAAGAAAAATTAGATGCTACAATGTTGAGATTTGAAAAATGGCAAAAGGCACTGATAGGTGTGTAAACACCCATCCTTTTACCACTTAATTCGGGCTAAAACGAGACCAAAACACGTATTTAATATCATTTATTTGGAATTATGCGTGGTTTTTGTGTTTATTGTGTTTTCAGAGACAACCGGATGAATATTGAATAAAACATGGGATTGCACGGGTATTACTGAAGAAAAAGACTCAAGATAAAGTCTATTGTCCAAGAGATGCAAAAGATTTGAAGTCACTGGGCCTATTCGAAGATTTATCGAAGAAAAGGACCAAAGATGGAAGATTTAAATAAGTCGAAGAAACTCAAGTCTATTAAACGAAGAAATTAAAAGACGAGTTGAATTTAATCGACGACAAATCCCGAATCAGAATCGAAAACGGAAACTTTTCTGAAAAGACGAAAAGACAAGAAGAACGGGAGAAAGCCCACTCACCAACCAAAGGACAAGCCTATAAAAGGAGCCCCCCTCACACATTTTAGAGTTAGTCTGGAGTTTTTCTTCTCCCCTTTTTTCTCCTTTCTTGTTCGTTCCATCACAATCACCACTAGGGTGATTGATGATTTTAATCTTTGTTCTTCCAATCTTGTTGTTTTAATCTTTGTTTAATCTTGTCAAAACATTAATCATTCAATACAAAGTCTTGTTTAATCTTTCCATTTAATCTTGTTCATCTTCATTTTTATCTTCAAGTTCTTAAGTTTTTATTTTCCTTGATTTGATCTTCAAAAGTTGTTAGGATTTGTGTTTTTATTGGTGGGATTCGTTGCTTATGGTGTTTAAATGATTTGTGTTTAATTTGGTAAAACCTTTTTAAGTATTTGGTTTGATTTTGATTAAAATCCGTGTTCCCTGTTCTTCGTATATCTGCTACTGTTCTGGGTTTCCAGATCTTCCGAATCAAGCAATAGTTCCGAATGAAGCTTAAACTTCCGAACGAAGCAAATGTTCCGAATGAGTTTGTCTAGCAAATGTTCCGAATGAGTTTACTTTGAAAAAGTTCTGAACCAACCCTTCATCCGGAAAGTTCCGAATCAATTTTTGATGTTCCGGATCAAGCCGAAAGTTCCGAACCAACCCTTCATCCGGAAGGTTCCGAATCAATTTTTGAAGTTCCGGATCAAGCCGAGACTTCCGAACCAAGCACCTTCATTCGGAAGGTTCCGAACCAAGCAAGAAGTTCCGATCCAATTGCTTTTCAAAAGTTCCGAATGGATGAACAGTAACTTCCGAATGAGTTGTCTTTGAGTAAGTTCCGAATCAAGGGTAAAAGTTCCGAATCAATTTTCTTGTAGTGTTACTGTTTTTTCTGTTTTACTGTTTCTTTACGTTTATCTCACAAATTATATTTTATATTTCATACTTTGATTTAAATTTTAGTTTTGATCCTAATTTCACTTTTAATTCACATTTTTATTAATTGTTACTAAAGTAATTGTGTTTGATTTAAATTTCCATTTTAAACGTTAAGTAGATTAGAAAACCAAACCCTTTTATTTAGTAACCAAGAACAATCATTCCACTTAAGTCTGAGATCAATTCGAGAGGATATCGAGAGTAAAATTGAACCTAACAAAATCAAAATATCAAATGGCGCCGCTGCCGGCTCTTCTCGTTAAGATCAAAAGTTTTTTGTGAGAACTTGGATTTTGGGATCCGTTCCCCGTGAACGTTACTTTTTCATAAAAATTTTCAAAAAATCCTAAAAAAATATAAAATTTTCAAAAATACAAAAAAAAAATTAAAAATTATTAAAAAACATAAAAACCAAATATTTTTGCTTTGTTTCTCTTTGTTCGTTCTTTTGCAGGTGTATGCGCACCCGATCCACGTCATATCAAGAGCCCGAGCCTCTCGATCACTTAGACATGGCCGGTGTACCACCTCCAAACAATAATAACAACAACAACATGAATAATAACAACAACAATGAGCACCTTCCGGATAATCGCCCGATGATTGAATTGCTGCAAGCTCATGTCGATGGCAACACGGATCCAATTGTTATACCACCAATTGCCGCCAACAATTTCGAGCTAAAATCAGGCTTTATCCAGATGGTCTCCGCTCAACCATTCTTGGGACGAACCATTGATGATCCACACGACCACATCAAGAGATTTCTACAACTCACCAACACGGTCAAGTTCAATGGAGTTCCACAAGAGGTTATAAGGTTACAACTTTTTCCCTTTTCTTTAGAGGGACAAGCCCGGCATTGGCTTGCTAAGGAACCGCCACAGAGTATTCTCTCATGGACGGATTTGGAAACAAAGTTTATCAACTACTTTTTTCCACCCTCTCGTACTACCGCTTTGCGGAATGAGATCATAAATTTTGAACAAAATTACGATGAGTCATTCAGTGAATCTTGGGATCGCTTTAAAGATCTTTTAAGAAAATGCCCACAACATGGTTTTACCAAAGTACATCAAATCAATACTTTTTACAATGGTTTAAGCATGAGTGACCAAGATTCACTGAACAGTGCTTCGGGGGGTAATCTATTGGCTAAGATTTCCAATGCTGCTTGGGATATCATTGAGAACAAATCTCGTGTGCAAACCAAGAGTGTTAGGACCAATGTTGCTAGTGCTAGCACTAATGACAGCGACAAGCGACTTGACAAAATCACCACGCTTCTTGAATCGCTTGTCACCCACACTGTCAGCAACAACGCCAAAAACGCTCAAGTGAACGCTGTCAGCCAACCTTGTGAGATATGCGGTGGTCCTCACTCTTACACAACTTGTACCGCCACCCAAGATTACCCTGCTGAGAATGTGAATGCGGCATATGGCACCTACCAACAACCTGCTTATCAAGCTAGACCTCAAGGTGACCGTAACTTGCTTAGCTATCGATCCAACAACTACCTTTCACCACCTGGTTTTCCCCCAAACAACCCAAACCAACAACAAAACCTTAACCGCCCTCCTCAACAACAACAACAACCTCGACAACCATACATCCCACCTCTCAAGCAACAACAACCACCTCAACGTAACAATCAAGTCTACCAACAACCTGCTTACCAACCACCTGCATACAATGCTCCTCCCAACCAAGCCAACACTGCATTACACCAAGAGGTTGCAACCTACATGAGAACCAATGATGTGATAGTGGGAAATCTCCAAGAGGAAGTGCGCAATTTGAAGGCAGACTTGGTCAAGCAAGGAAATGATTTAAGAGCCGATATGAGAAATACGTTGGACACCCAAACAAATGACCTGAGGAACATGATGGCTAGTTTCTTCCATGGTAATCAACCCTCTTCTTCGGGTACTCTTCCGAGTAACACCGTTGCAAACCCAAGAGGGGAGATGAAAGCAATCACTACTCGAAGTGGCAAGGGTACCAAGGAACCCGAGCTTCCTATACCTCCACCGGTGGTTGTGACTAAGGAGAACGAGTCGCCTGCTCCTATTCCTCATCCTTCACCTTCCCCAATTTTTCCACCTCTTCATTCTACCCCTCCTCCACCCGTGGTTGTGAGTGATCCTACTCCCCTAAAGTCTTCCTCTTCTTCCAATATACCTTATCCTTCAAGGTTGAGGAAAGAGAAGCAAAAGAGCAAGGATGATATTCAGGTTTCGAATTTCCTTAAAATGTTCAAACAACTGAATTTCAATATCTCCTTCGCTGAGGCTCTCGCTCACATGCCCAAATACGCCAAAATGTTTAAAGACCTTCTGAGCGACAAGGAAAAGCTCCTCGATCTCGCCAACACCCAACTTAATGAGAACTGCTCTGCAGTGCTCTTAAGGAAATTGCCAATCAAGCTTGGTGATCCGGGTCGTTTTCTTATCCGTTGCAATTTCCCGGGAGTAGAGAATTGCATGGCCCTAGCCGATCTAGGTGCCAGTATTAATCTCATGCCTCTAAGTGTTTGGAAGCAATTATCTCTCCCAGAGCTAGTCCCCACTAAAATGACTTTGGAATTGGCCAACCGTACGGTTGCTTATCCAGTAGGGATAGCCGAAGACGTCATTGTAGGAGTCGACAAATTCACCTTCCCTGCTGATTTTGTTGTCGTCGACTACGAGATGGACCCCCGTGTGCCACTGATTGTTGGTCGTCCATTCCTTAGGACCGGTCGCACTCTCATTGATGTTGAAGCCGGTGAGCTTATCATGAGAGTGGGTGACGATAAAGTAGTCTTCAACATGGGAAAGTTGTCTAAACAGCCTTATTCATATGAGAGCGTTAATTGTATTGACGTTCTTGATGAGGCTTGTGAAGAACACTTTAATGATGCTTGCAAAATTATGTCTACTTCTCTTCCCAATGTTGAGACCGTGTCCTCTATTGATTCATCGTTGTCTTTATTTGGAGATAGTGATTTATTCTGGAACAATCTTGAAGATACCATGGGAGATGCGAATTTAGCTACTAATGATTCTCCTCTCGATGGGGATGAAGACATGAATTTCTTTGACAATCTTCTCACCGAAGACAATCCTTCGCCTCCATCTCCCACGGTCATTGCTATCGATACTCTGACTTTGAAACCGCCTCCCGTCGAAAATCCTCCGGATTTGGAACTTAAGGAGTTGCCGCCACATCTCGAGTACGTGTTCCTTGACGACAACAAGAAGTCGCCCGTCATTATTGCAAAGGATTTGAAAGATGCAGAGAAGACCCGCCTCGTTGCCGTGCTGAAAGCTCATAAGAAGGCTATTGCTTGGAAGATTTCGGATATTCGTGGAATTGATCCTCACTTCTGCACACACAAAATTCTCATGGAGGACGACTTTAAGCCCACAATTCAAAGCCAACGAAGGGTGAATCCAAAAATCCATGAAGTCATCAAAACAGAGGTTATCAAACTTCTTGATGCGGGTATGATTTACCCTATTTCGGATTCCCCATGGGTTAGTCCAATCCATTGTGTGCCCAAGAAGGGCGGAATAACCGTTGTTCCCAATGAACACAACGAGTTGATTCCCACTCGTCTCGTTACTGGGTGGAGAGTTTGTATAGACTACCGCAAACTCAATGATGCCACGAGAAAGGATCATTTCCCTCTACCTTTTATGGACCAAATGCTTGAACGTTTAGCCGGTAATGAATATTACTGCTTTCTCGATGGTTTCTCGGGTTATTTTCAAATACCCATCGATCCCCAAGATCAAGAGAAGACTACATTCACTTGTCCCTATGGCACTTTCGCTTACAAAAGAATGCCTTTTGGCTTATGTAATGCGCCCGGGACTTTCCAAAGGTGCATGTTAGCTATCTTCCATGACATGGTTGAACAAACCATGGAAGTCTTCATGGATGATTTCTCGGTCTTCGGGGATTCCTTCTCCTCTTGCCTTGCCAATTTAGAACGTATGCTAAAGCGGTGCGAAGACACTCGCCTAGTTCTGAATTGGGAAAAATGCCATTTTATGGTAAAAGAAGGCGTCGTGCTTGGACATAAGATCTCGAAAGCCGGTCTTGAAGTTGACCGTGCTAAAGTCGATGTTATCGCAAAGTTGCCTCCACCATCAACCGTGAAGGGTGTGAGAAGTTTCCTGGGTCATGCGGGCTTCTACCGTCGATTCATCAAAGATTTTTCCCAAATCGCTCGCCCGATGACCCACCTCTTGGAAAAAGATACTCATTTTATCTTTTCCAAAGAGTTTCTTGAAGCCTTTGACTTGCTTAAGGATAAGCTAACTAAGGCACCCGTCTTGGTTACCCCTAATTGGGAGCTTCCCTTTGAGTTGATGTGCGATGCTAGTGATTTTGCTATTGGAGCGGTTCTTGGACAAAGAGTGAACAAACACTTCCAACCGATCCATTACGCTAGCAAGACAATGACTGGGTCACAATTGCATTATACGACAACCGAAAAAGAGCTTTTAGCAGTTGTCTATGCTTTTGAAAAATTCCGCCCCTATCTTGTCCTTTCTACCACTATTGTGTACACCGATCATTCCGCGCTGAAGTACTTGTTGACAAAGCAAGATTCCAAACCAAGACTTCTTCGCTGGGTTTTGCTGCTCCAGGAATTTAAAATCGAAATTCGCGATAAAAAAGGAGCTGAAAACTTAGCCGCGGATCATCTCAGCAGACTTGAGGATCCTTACCAAGGGGATCATCCGACCAGAGAAATCAATGATTCTTTTCCCTTGGAGACCTTAATGTCTATAAACTCGAAGCCGAATGAAACCCCGTGGTTTGCGGACTTTGCAAACTACTTGGCGGGTGGAATTCTCAAGGAAGGGTTGACGTCCCAGCAAAAGAAAAATTTCTTCACCGACATCAAGACTTACTTTTGGGACGACCCTTACCTATTCAAACAATGCGCTGACCTGATTATTCGCCGATGTGTTGATGGACCGGCAGCGTCTGAAATCCTTAATGCTTGCCACAAAGGACCCACCGGTGGTCACTTTGGTCCCAACTACACCGCTAAAAAAGTGTTTGATTCCGGATTTTATTGGCCCTCCATATACCGTGACGCTCACGATATGGTCAAACGATGTGATGTTTGCCAAAAGCAAGGCAAAATCACACATAAAGACGAGATGCCTCAGAATTTCATTCAAGAGTGTGAAATTTTTTATGTTTGGGGTATCGACTTTATGGGGCCATTCCCTTCTTCTAAAGGAAACAAATACATCCTTGTAGCCGTTGACTACGTTTCAAAGTGGGTTGAAGCCAAAGCTTTGCCTACTAATGACGCCAGGGTGGTTTGTAACTTTTTGAAAGCTCTTTTCGCTAGATTCGGTATGCCTCGCGCCATTATTAGTGATCGTGGGACTCATTTCTACAATGACCAATTTGCTCGAGTCATGGCTAAGTACGGTGTAAATCATCGTCTTTCCACAGCCTACCACCCACAAACAAATGGCCCGGCTGAAATATCAAACCGAGGGCTGAAGCAAATTCTTGAAAGAACCGTGGGAGAGCATCGTGCCTCATGGGCTGATAAACTTGATGATGCTTTGTGGGCTTTCCGTACTGCTTACAAGACCCCGATCGGCTGTACGCCTTATCGTCTTGTGTACGGGAAAGCGTGCCACCTCCCCATTGAGTTGGAGCACAAGGCTTATTGGGCATTGAAGTGGGCTAATTTTGATATAAACAAAGCCGGTGACCTACGCAAGATCCAACTCAATGAGCTGAATGAACTCCGTAATGAGGCTTATGAAAATTCTTTGATCTATAAGGAAAGAACTAAGCTCATTCACGACTCCAAGATCAAAAACCGAGAGTTCCACGTTGGAGACAAAGTCTTACTTTTTAACTCTCGGTTGAAAATCTTCTCGGGAAAGCTCAAATCTCGTTGGTCCGGCCCATTCACCATTGCCCAAATTTTTCCATATGGTACTCTCGAGCTCGCTCAACCTGATGGACCAAATTTTAAGGTGAATGGCCAACGAGTGAAGTTGTACTTTGGTGAGGACACCTCTAAGGAGGTGATTCCATCCCTCACCACGTTCCCCATGAACTAATTTTGGGTCGAGTCAGGCTCGTGACTCGGTTATCAAAAACAAGCGCTCCTCGGGAGGCAGCCCGAGTATCTATCCTTTTATGTTTTAATCCCCTAAGTGTAGGGGGGACTTCTATATGTGTTTGTCTTTGTATGGTGATGTGATTACAGGGATTAGTGCACTCTTGGAAGTTTTTAAAGAACCGTTCTCCCGTGTTATCCAAAATCCGGTTCTATCTCTCAACTATCGTGATTCAATTTTCGTCATACTCACATTTGAAATTGATCACTTTAGTCGTCTCTTCCTTAACTTGAGTTAACCAACGTGCACAATGTCATAAGTGTAGGGGAAACTTTTCCCACATGCTTAAACATTGAGGACAATGTTTATCTTAAGTGTAGGGGGGACTTCTATCGAAGTTTTAAGTGGACTTTTCCATGAAAATGCCTTCAATTAACCGGAAAATCATATTTTTCAACATTTTTCAAATTTTTTATTAACTTTGGCCATTTAGTTGTAATTTTTAAATTTTTATCGTTGCTTTCATATGTATATATTCCGCAATAAAGTCAAAAATATTAATAAAGAGGTGTAGCTAGTTTAGAAGTCTTTGACATATTAGGCCTGTTGCGTTTATTTTGACTCAACCCGAATAGACTTATCCAAGTTTATTCTAGCTAGTATCCTTAACCATGTAGACCTTAATTGGTTTATTAGGCTAAGTGTCCACGAATCTCATTACTTGAGATTTTAAATTGTGGAGGACGAGAAATGATAGAGTCAATTATAAGTTGGTATTCTTGCGCAAGCTCACTTGGTGTAATTATTTGCCTATTCTCCCATCACTTGCTAATAATTTATCTGCAATAAGTAAGGTCGTACGATTTGAAAAGTTACTTAGCTTCTAGCCCAAGATCGTTTAAAAGTTGCTCGGTAATGATAAGAGTTCATAGCCAAGGCATAACTTATGAAGCGGGGCGCGAAGATTGGCGAGTCCGAAAAGGCCCTAACTAGGCATGAGGATTCAATTTTATTGCTGAAGATCCAAAGTGATGTGAAAAGCATTATTCCTAAAATCAATAAGAAGGATCAAGACTCACGACGAAAAGCAATCAACTCCCATAAAGATCATGGAGAAGTCTATCCGAAAAGACCCTAACAAGGTATGAGGATAAATAGATCCAAGTCCGAAAAGGAGGCGGATCGTTGTATCTCAAAATCCCAATTAGAGATTGAAGAAATAATCATGAAGTCGTGGTCAACAAAGGTTGAGTACCCCTCAAAAGTCTCCAAGCGAAGAAAATCTATTATGATGAGAAGACCATTATCTCAAGAACGTCTCTCGAAGATATGAAGTATGAAGTACATGCCAAATATAGGCCCGAGAAAGGTCTCAAATCGTAAACCAAGTTATGCCAAGATATGAACTTTTTGATATCCCGAGAAGCAGTTTTAAGAGATTTTGTCCTTTAGCTAACTATTGATCAAATCGTCCTACTTTGCTTTCAGCCCTAATAAACTATCGAAATAAGTCCAAAAATGCATCTTCATGATCATTCTAAGACAAAAATAAAATATAAGAGATACACCTAGGAATAAGGGAGTTTAAGTATTTAATTAAGCCATGTGTGTAAGTGTTTGAAGTGCTAACTTATAATAACAATGATCTCGTTTTTAAGCTTAGTTTGGGGAACGTGAAACTTGAGGGTGATAAATCTTCGCAGCACCAAAGCCCTAATGTAAGTCATCAATTTCTTTGCAAGTTATTTCCATGTAGCTATTTTCAAAGAGAAAATGGTTTTCTATCCCTTTGTTACCTTTGAAGTTTTATTTCTTTAATCTTTGTTTAGTAGAATTTAAATAAGGCCAAGGTTGATTAATTATGAGAAAAATGTAAAATTGCTTTGTCACTAAGCATTGCATGAGGGCATGGCAATGGTTAAGTGTAGGGGATTTGATAGGTGTGTAAACACCCATCCTTTTACCACTTAATTCGGGCTAAAACGAGACCAAAACACGTATTTAATATCATTTGTTTGGAATTATGCGTGGTTTTTGTGTTTATTGTGTTTTCAGAGACAACCGGATGAATATTGAAGAAAACATAGGATTGCACGGGTATTACTGAAGAAAAAGACTCAAGATAAAGTCTATTGTCCAAGAGATGCAAAAGATTTGAAGTCACTGGGCCTATTCGAAGATTTATCGAAGAAAAGGACCAAAGATGGAAGATTTAAATAAGTCGAAGAAACTCAAGTCTATTAAACGAAGGAATTAAAAGACGAGTTGAATTTAATCGATGACAAATCCCGAATCAGAATCGAAAACGGAAACTTTTCTGAAAAGACGAAAAGACAAGAAGAACGGGAGAAAGCCCACTCACCAACCAAAGGACAAGCCTATAAAAGGAGCCCCCCTCACACATTTTAGAGTTAGTCTGGAGTTTTTCTTCTCCCCTTTTTTCTCCTTTCTTGTTCGTTCCATCACAATCACCACTAGGGTGATTGATGATTTTAATCTTTGTTCTTCCAATCTTGTTGTTTTAATCTTTGTTTAATCTTGTCAAAACATTAATCATTCAATACAAAGTCTTGTTTAATCTTTCCATTTAATCTTGTTCATCTTCATTTTTATCTTCAAGTTCTTAAGTTTTTATTTTCCTTGATTTGATCTTCAAAAGTTGTTAGGATTTGTGTTTTTATTGGTGGGATTCGTTGCTTATGGTGTTTAAATGATTTGTGTTTAATTTGGTAAAACCTTTTTAAGTATTTGGTTTGATTTTGATTAAAATCCGTGTTCCCTGTTCTTCGTATATCTGCTACTGTTCTGGGTTTCCAGATCTTCCGAATCAAGCAATAGTTCCGAATGAAGCTTAAACTTCCGAACGAAGCAAATGTTCCGAATGAGTTTGTCTAGCAAATGTTCCGAATGAGTTTACTTTGAAAAAGTTCCGAACCAACCCTTCATCCGGAAAGTTCCGAATCAATTTTTGAAGTTCCGGATCAAGCCGAAAGTTTCGAACCAACCCTTCATCCGGAAGGTTCCGAATCAATTTTTGAAGTTCCGGATCAAGCCGAGACTTCCGAACCAAGCACCTTCATTCGGAAGGTTCCGAACCAAGCAAGAAGTTCCGATCCAATTGCTTTTCAAAAGTTCCGAATGGATGAACAGTAACTTCCGAATGAGTTGTCTTTGAGTAAGTTCCGAATCAAGGGTAAAAGTTCTGAATCAATTTTCTTGTAGTGTTACTGTTTTTTCTGTTTTACTGTTTCTTTACGTTTATCTCACAAATTATATTTTATATTTCATACTTTGATTTAAATTTTAGTTTTGATCCTAATTTCACTTTTAATTCACATTTTTATTAATTGTTACTAAAGTAATTGTGTTTGATTTAAATTTCCATTTTAAACGTTAAGTAGATTAGAAAACCAAACCCTTTTATTTAGTAACCAAGAACAATCATTCCACTTAAGACTGAGATCAATTCGAGAGGATATCGAGAGTAAAATTGAACCTAAGAAAATCAAAATATCAGGCACCTAAAAATCTTTCAAAATTAATTGATAGTAGCATGTCTGGTAGAACTAAAAGAGGCTTAGGATTTGAAAAATATATTGATTCAGAAGATGTGTTTGATTTATCTTTTTTGAGTATCTTTGATGCCGACAAAGAGGAAGAGGGAAAACCTAGTTACAATAGGTTTAAACCAGAAGCAGAAATGCATGCTGTCCCTCCCCCTCTTACTAGAACTTTTATGCCCACTTCATGGCATAATGACTTGGATGGATCACAGATGCATGAGTCCCCAAAAATTTCTACTAATTCTAATGACTTTGTCTCTTTTACTTTCAGTGACAAAGCCTGTGACTCTGCATCTAGTGGTTCAAGTGAAGAGTCAAGACCTACAAGTTCCAAGTTGAATGATCATGCTGCTACTGGTGCTAGGAAGTGTGAAGAAAGAGTTGCTGTTAAGTCAAGTGTGTCTGGTCCTAGTTTATTGAGTCCTAGGAAGAATGTTTCTCCTAGAATTGTGTGTAATAATGTTGGCAGTATGACACCATATCATTCTAATAAAAGGTCTTTTAAAACATGTTTTTTTTGTGGAAGTGCATTTCATTTAATTAAAGATTGTGATTTTTATGACACACATGCTTCTGTTAATCATGCATTTCCTGCTCCTGGTCCACCAGGAGCTTCCCCATATACTTCTAAAAGACTCAATCCTAGTGCTCAATCGTTTTCTTCTTCTAGAAGGTCTTCTCCTTTAGCTTCTGATCATTGGATAAATATTAGATTACAAACCACCAGTAATTATTTTCAAAATTTTAATCCAATTTATCCACATAATTTGGGCCACGCATATTTTGGTTTGGGAAGTTTAGGAATTGCTGTTAAGCCCTCAGCAGGTTGTTCTTGGTCAAATAATAATACCCATATGATGCATAGGCAACCAAGGAACAACGGTAGATCTCATCAATCTTCTTGGCACTCTACTAAAGATCCACAAGGCAGGCTCAAACCTGAAAAGGTTTGGGTCCCCTTAAGACACTAACTTTTGCATTTTTATTATCTTGTTGTTGTAGGTTACTCCATACCAAGATCCTTGTCTAGGCATTGTTGATAGTGGTTGCTCCAGGAGCATGACAGGAAACAAAAGTCTTCTCTCTAACTTTGTACCATTTCAAGGCGGCAAGGTTTACTTTGGTGGAGGATTAGGCAGGATCACTGGTAAAGGAACGATTAAGACTCCTAATCTAAATTTTGAGAAGGTCTACTTTGTGGAAGCACTTCAACACTTCAACTTGATATCTGTCTCTCAGATTTGTGACAAGAAGCAGTTTGTTCTCTTCACCGATACTGATGCACTTGTGCTTTCCAAAGACTTTCAGCTTCCGGATGACTCACAAGTTCTGCTCAGAATCCCTAGAAGACACAATCTCTATAGCATCAAGCTGAATGAAGTCAATCCTACTGGTCAACTAGCATGTCTAGTTGCTAAAGCCTCAGAAGATGAAGCTACTCAATGGCACATAAGGATGGGGCATGTGAACTTCAAGACCATTCACAAACTTGCAAATCTGAATCTGGTCTCTTGTTTACCTCCCAAGTCGTTTAGAAATGATATAAATTGTATTGCTTGCAGCAAAGGCAAACAGCACAAAGCATCCTTCAAGGCCATTACTGCTCTTAGTCTTATTACTGAACCATTGCAACTACTACACATGGATTTATTTGGTCCTACTTCCATTAGGAGCATTGACCACACACAATTCTGTCTGGTGGTAACTGATGGATATAGCAGGTTTTCGTGGGTGTTCTTCATGGCTGCCAAGAGTGAGACCTACTCAATTCTTAGAGATTTTCTTACCCTTATAGAGAACCAGTTGAGCAAGAAGGTTAAAGGTATTCGTTACGACAATGGAACCGAGTTCAAAAATAAAGACCTCATAGCACTTTGTAATGCTAAGGGCATCAAAAGAGATTATAGTGCAGCAAGGACTCCTCAACAGAATGGCGTGGCAGAAAGAAAGAACAGGACACTAATAGAAGCAGCAAGAACTATGCTTGCCGATTCCAAGCTTCCAACCATGTTCTAGACAGAAGCTGTTAATACTGCAAGTTACGTTTTGAATAGGGTTTCTATTAACAATCATCACAAGAAGACTCCTTATGAGCTTCTAACGGGCAGAGTTCCAAATATTGCTCATTTGAAACCTTTTGGGTGTCCAGTCACCATTCTGAATACTAGTGACTATTTGGGGAAGTTTGATGGCAAGGAAGATGAAGGATACATTGTGGGATATTCAGCTCACTCTCGGGCTTATCATGTCTAGAATCTCCAAGCCAAGCGGATCATTGAAACTATAAATCTTAGGTTTTTTGAGGAGAAGTCAAACATCCAAGGCAAGGGTCCTGAATGGTATTTTGATCTTGATTATCTTAGTGATTCATTAGGATATTTTCGTTTCAAAACTAACCATGATGCAGGTCCACAAGTGTTTGCAACTTCTAGTACAGGTGTTCCTTCTAGTCTTTCTGATTCAGATGATGAGGATGACATTTTTGTGGTTACATCCTACTCCACCACCGTCTCTCCTACTCCTTCTAGTGATGCAACTCCATTGGATGTACCGGATTCCCAAGTAGCTCTTGACACTTTACTCAAACAACAACAAGAAGCTACTACAGCAGCTGCTCAAGGTGGTTTTGAGTTCCCCTTGAATACGCCGACTGACAATGCTACTCCTGGTACCCCAGCTTCTGCTCCTGGTGTCAGTTTATCAACTATTGGTACTCCAGCTAGTGAGTCTGCTTCCAATACTCGTTTCTCCAGTCCTTCTGATTTGGGGAACCATCAAAAGAAGTCTTCTACCAAACTGGATGATATTCATAAACAACCAGTAGATGGGATTTTCAACACTGCTTCATATGATGCTGACTTTGTTGGTGATCTCAATAACTTGGCACCAGAAGTGGAGGTCTCTTCTAATCCAGTCTTGCAATCACACAAAGATCATCCTACCACTCAAATTATTGGAGATCCTGGTTCTACTGTCAAGACACGCAGAATGCAGAAGAAGGCCTCGTCTGATCATCATGCTCTTGTGAGCTATATTGAAGATCAAAAGCGTAATAATCATACGGACTTTCAACACTATTTGTTTGCTTGTTTTCTTTCACAGGTGTAACCTAGGTCAGTTTCTCATGCTCTTGAGGATTAAAGTTGGGTGGAGGCTATGCAGGAGGAAATGCAGCAATTCTTGTTTCAGAATGTTTGGGTTCTGGTTGACTTACCAGATGGAAAGACTACAATCAATACCAAATGGATTCTCAAGAACAAGAAGGATTCACGGGGAATTGTCGTAAGGAATAAAGCTAGGCTTGTCGCATAGGGCCACACTCAAATTGAGGGCATTGACTACACTGACGTTTTTGCTCCGGTTGCAAGGATTGAGGCCATTCGTCTGTTTTTGGCTTTTGCTTCGTATGTGGGCTTTACGGTGTTTCAGATGGATGTCAAGAGTGCATTTCTCTATGGCAAAATTGATGAGGAGGTGTATGTCACTCAACCTAAGGGCTTTGTACATCCACTTCATCCCAAGAAAGTTTACAAGGTGTTCAAGGCTCTTTATGGATTACATCAGGCTCCTAGAGCTTGGTATGAGCGTCTTTCAACTTTCTTGTTAAAGAATGGCTATAGAAGGGGTACTATTGACAAAACACTATTTCTTAGGAGGAATACCAAGGACATTATCCTTGTTTAGGTTTATGTGGACGACATTATCTTTGGTTCTACTAGGAAGGAATGGTGTGATAAGTTTGAACACTTGATGAAAGGCGAATTTCAGATGAGTGCGATGGGAGAGCTTTCTTTCTTCCTTGGTCTTCAGGTCAAGCAACAATCAGATGGGATTTTTATCAGTCAAGATAAATATGTTCATGAGATCCTTCAGAAGTTTGACATGGATCCTCTTAGACCAGCAGCAACTCCTTATGAAGTTGCTAAAGTCAAACTTAAGAATGAGCCAGACCTCCTGGTCAATGTTCACATGTACAGGTCTATGATTGGCTCCCTCATGTATTTGACTGCATCACGTCCGGATATCATGTTTGCAGTAAGTGCTTGTTCTAGACACTAGGTGACTCCAACGGTTTCGAACTTAAATGCAGTGAAGAAGATTTTACAAGTATATCAAGGCTGAACCTAAATTGGGCTTATGGTATCCTAGAGAATCACCTTTTGTTCTAGAAGCATATAGTGATAGTGACTATGCAGGTGCTAATAATGACAGAAAGTCTACTACTGGTGGTTGTCAATTCTTGGGTCGTCGACTTATTTCATGGCAATGCAAGAAACAGACAATAGTAGCTACTTCTTCAACAGAAGCTGAATACGTTGCTGCTGCTAGTTGTTGTGGACAGGTTTTGTGGATCCAAAATCAGATGTTGGATTATGGTTTCAATTTTATGAACACCAAAATTCTTATTGACAATCAAAGCACTATTTGCATTGTGAAGAATCCTGTTTTTCATCAGCGAACAAAGCATATTGAAATTAGGCACCATTTTATAAGGGATGCCAAGGAGAAGAAGTTGATAAAGGTTCTTAAAGTTCATACGGATGATAATGTTGCTGATTTGTTGACAAAAGCCTTTGATGGTCCTCGGTTTAACCACTTGGTGTTTCACATTGGGATGGTCAATCCTTGAGGTCTAGGATTGAGGGGAAGCTAAGCCTAAGGGGAGGCTTTGTGTACATATTCTTAGGACAGACTAACGTATTGGTAGATTTTAGCAACATATTACATTGGTTCTGGTGGTGTGTGTTACTCCTGGTTGAGGATTTTGCTCACTTCTGGTGGTTATGATCTTACATGACTGGCTTCTGGTCCTCATTGGTCAGCTTCTAGTCATAATTGGTTGGCTTCTTGTGGTTCAAAATTCTTCTTTGTCAAGTGGTGATTGGCTTTTGGTACTGGTCTGGGACACTGTTCATTCTTATTGTCCTTTGTTGACCACATTTTGCTTCTGTTCTGACCATTGTGTGCTTTGACTTTTAGTCAACGCTTCCAATTCTGGTATTTACATTTTTAATTAACTTTGGTAACTTGGAATTTGGGAAGTATGTTAAAAGGGGCAAGTGGTTACTAAGTAATAATGTGAAATTTGAAAGGGCAACCCCCCATTAATAGGGGTCAATGAACAGTTACTACTTACATTATTTATGGTCAAATTAACCCCCTTGACTCAATCATTCCATTCATCACACACACAAAACCGATCCTACTCTCTCAACCCTAACCAAAATCCTCTTCCATTCACTTATTCAAGATCCATGGCTGCCCTAGTATACCAACTTGCTCACAACAAGGTCGCCTTTGTAGGCGATGGTCCACATCGTGAGGAGTTTACTGACATTCTAGATTTCATTGAGGCCTCAAACCTAAGGTATGATTTTACTGTATGTCCCACTATCTATGATAGTGTCATTCGTCAGTTTTGGGCATCTGCTCGTCTTTTGGTTGTGGTTGGTCGTCCATGTGAACTCCATGCTACCATAGATGGACGTTCATATGTGGTGTCTGAGGCTTCTATTCGATCTTCTCTTCATCTTCAAGATGAGGGTGGTGTTGAGTCCATCCCCAATTTGGAAGTTTTGGAGGGGATGGTTGCTATAGGGTACAATCATGGGGGGAAGTTTAACTTCCAGAAAAATAGGTTTTCCCCCCAATGGAAGCTTTTGGTGCATTTTCTGATACATTGTTTAAGTCCCAAGTCTGGGAGTTGGGATGCTTTCCCTACTCCTTTGGCTACTGGTCTCATTTGCTTGGCTCAGGGTAGAGTTTTTAATTTCTCTCATTATCTGTTTGAGGGGATGGTTAGTAATCTATATAATGCTGGTTCAAGGAAGAAGTTTCTTATGTATCCTAGGTTTTTACAACAAATACTGGTTTGCATTCCTCATGATAGGACTGAACATGTGCCGTCTAAGCTTACTGCAAAAGTGTATTATAATATTGTCCATGGGTTTACCGGGGAGTGGAGGCCCCTTACTGAGGCCATGTTGGGGCTGGCTTAGGGTCCTATGGAGGAGGAGGAGGAGGCTCCTGAGTTTGTTGTGATTGATGATGACCCTATGAAGGCGGAGGCTCCTACTGGTGGTGCTTCTCATGTGGTTGAGGAGGAGCTGGTTGAGGAGGTGGTGGTTGAAAAACCATCCCCTTCCAAGGCTGGTCCTTCTTCAGTACCACAAAAGTCTCCATTTGTGGAGACTCCACCTCCTAGTCCTGCTCCACACTCTTTTGATAAGCCTTTTGGTGCTAGTACTCCTACTGTTGACCCATCTGTTGCTTCGGGCTCCAATTACGCCTTCCCTGACCCGAGTTCTCTTGGTGGGCAGGCGGAGGAGCCTACTATACTTATGTCGTTACTTGATCTTATGCACAGGTATCATGAGCGGATTATTTCATTGGAAGCTGATTTGAATCAACACCGGAAACTTACTAGGGAGTTTGTTCTTCCTCTGGCTGATCGCATCAAAGCTTTAGAGACTCAGCAAAGACGACGAAAGAAGCATGTGATCCACTCTGATTCTGATGAGGAGAGTACGGAACGTGTTGAGGATGGTTTGACATTGTTGGCAAAGGCTGCCTTTGCTGATAAATTGTATGATGATTTGTCGGTTCCTCCGACATCCTCTAGTGTTCCTTCTCCGGCTGGAGTTTCCACTCCTATGGATGGTGCTTCTGGTCCTGCTGCTGGTTCCAATGCTGGTCCATCCCATGATTCGAAGGGGAAGGCCCCAATGACTGATGCTCCCTCACCACCTCGCAAGCGTACACACAAACAACTTGAGTAGGATAGGCTCGGTGAGGAGGCTGCTCAACGGATCCAAGCTGAGATTGATGAGGCTGAAAGGGATGCGGCTGAGGCGCTTCAACAGCAGAGGCGTGAACAAGTTCAGCATGATGCAAGGCATTGGAGTGATAGTGATTGGATGCAGGTATTGACTATTCTTACCAGGGATTATGCCCAGTTCACTGATGTTTTGGGTGACGATGTGGATGAGCATAACTGTATTCCAAGAGCCATGGTGTTGATGCGCAAGCAACAGTTGGCCCTTGCTGCACAGCTTCGTGAGAAAAGAAAGAACAGACCTTTATCAAGAACTGAGGAGCGCAAGCAAATGCAGCGATATGTGAAGTATCAATCGGCTACATATTTTCAAGCTGGGTGGAAATGGGACAGGGTTCGAGCTTTGACTTTTGATGAGCTCAAGGCACTCTATGAACGTATGGTCAAGCATCAGAGTCAACCCATTCCGGAACGATTTATCTATCGTCCCCCTCCTCGTGTGGTGACCACTTCTTCTCCTGTTGTTACTACTGGTCCTTCATCTGATCCTACTCCTGGTTCTGCTGCTAGTCCATCAGTTTTTGTTGCTACTTCAGTTGGTACCACTACTTCTCCTTTGGTTTCTCCTTTGGGTTCTTCTTCCGGTCCTGCTACCACCACCACACATGCTACCACCACCACCTTTTCTACCACGATAACTACAACTGCTACACCTGCTATGCCATCCCCATCACCACCGGTTCCTGGAACTCAACCTAGTCCTACTTCTAGTGCAGCTCCTATTGATCCCTTGGGTGGGCAAACTAATGAGTCTACTTCTCCTGCTCCCACTGCTGCTGCTGAGGTAAAGGTAAAGGTTGAACCCTCTCCTAGTGATTCCACACCTCGACGTTCGCTTCGCTAGAAATCAGCTCGACGTGTTCGACGTGGCAAGACGGTCCCGTATGAGAAGCGTGATCTTGAGAATTTGATTGATGCAGCTTCTGACAGTGATTCTGATTTGCCTTTGGGAAATGGGCATATTATTGGTTGGACGGTTGAGCGTTCCACAACTCTTCCTGGTATGGTATCCCATAGAATTACTCTTAGTGATGGGTCTGTGCGGTTAGCTTCGGTTTGCAGGGTGTTTTGTCTTGGGCTGATCGTAAGGATCTCATGGCTTTATATGGGTTTATGGATTCTGGCATGCCTTTTGATCCCATGGCTGTGTCTTCCTGGCCTGGTCTGCGCATATGGGCTAATCTTAAGCTGATGCTTGATGCACCTCCTCATGCTCCTGTTTCTGGTATATGGAAGGATCAGATGCAATGGGTTATTCAGCGATGGAAGTTATATGCGGGATGTGGTGTGCATATGTTGGAGTTGGAATCTGGTCATATGGTTTTCATGCTCACAGATGTGGATTATCCTTTGACAATTTCTTCGATGGAGGCTATGTTGGCTAGTCACTTGCAAATTTCCAATGCTCCATCAGGGAATGAGTCCTCTATGGCAACTGCGTTGGTGGAAGGAATTCAGGCTCGTTTGACAGCAGATAAGAAGGCTGCTTCTGGTCTATGATTTGGTTGGGTTGTAAGTGTTTCTGTTTTGTATTTTTTGTTCATTTGTTCTTATTATCATTCTTTTCACCAATATGTAAAGTGATTGTTGAATTTCATTCTTTATAGTTAAAAAAAAAAGAAAAAAAAATACTTTTTATATAATATCTGCTTATACTTTTAACACATCTTGGATTTTATACTTGTGAATATGATCCCATTTGCTGCTTCACATTATGGGTTCTGGTTACTGAATTGTGCTTGTGCTGGTTACTAGTTTCACTTGGTGTTGGACTTTGTCCTCACAACAAATGGTTCTCAACTCACCATGTCTCATCGACAAGAAAGAGTTGATTCACCTTGAGGGTATGGCTCCTGGTGCGATTCTCAAATCCGTGGATGGTTGCCAGGTTACCCAAAACTAGATGGTTTTCACTTGCCATGGTCCTAGACTGAAAAGTGGCTAATCCAAGGGGGTACGGCTCTTGGTAAAGATTTTATCAAATCCGTTGATAGCTGTAATAGCTTGCTTAAAGCTATAGGGTTTTCAACTCACTGATGCTTCATTGCTGAGAGTTGGCGAGTCCAGAGGGGTACGACTTCTGGTAAAGACATATCAAATCCGTTGACGGCTGTGATGGTTTGCCTAAAATCATCAGGGTACTCCCACTCACCATTGATTCACGTTCTAAGAGTTGGGCTGGGTTCTAGTCTCCCAGGGTGATGCTTATTCCACCAAAAAGACTAGCTAGCCCAAGAGCGAGCAGCTACTTGGTAAAGGCTCATCAAATCTGCTCATGTTGCTGAAAAGATTCAACACGATGCTGATTTGTTCCAAGCTTTGAAGAAGCTTCTAGTGTTTCATGTTGTGGCGGTTTTTCTGATTCTTATCTTGCTGATGCTGCTATTAGTTTTGCTGATTCAATCCTCGAGCTTTATTTGCACGTTTTACAGGAAACTTGAACTCAACAGGTCAAATTCAAGTTTAGGGGAGGATTGTTAGGACCATTGTAATGGTTAAATGTAATAGGTAGACTAGGAGGTATGTAGTTCCTCCTGGTCCTAGTAGTAGTAGGAGCAAGTCGTGCTCCTGGTCCTGGTCAAAGTCAAACTTTATTATTTGTTTATTATTCTGTTAGGATATGCATGAGATATGTTAGGAAAAGATATGCATATCAGTTTTACACGTTTTGTTTAATGCTGTATTAGGGTTTCCTTGTAGTATAAAAGGAACCTTAGGCAGAAGGGTTAGGTATACCTCCACCAAACGTAGTTCTAGTGATTCTCAATATTAGAAATCCTTAGAAAGGATCAAGTCTTCATAGTTATTCTGTTCTTCTTTATTATATTTGTATTCTGCATTCATATTGTGTATAGAGTCTCTCTGTGGATTGACTTGTGATTACAGTAGTCATTCACCGTTCCTAACATGCAGCAAGATCTACATCCAGTAGACTCAACATTAACCAAGAACAATAATAAACTTGAGATTTTTAGGACTTTAAATTGGTCAAGAATCGAGAGAAACGAACTTCAACATACTCAATTTCAAATGGCGCCGCTGCCGGTTCTTTGACTTTACGAGAGACTATCGATTGACGTTTTTCATTGGCTTTTGGGATCCGTTCACCTCGTGAACGTTATTTTTACGTATCATAAATCAAAAACATAAAACAAATCAAAAATATAAAAGTATAAAAACTAAAAAAATAACAAAAACAATTCTTTTCCTAAAGAATTGACCAAAAAATAAAAAATTCAAAAAGCAATCTTTTTCCTAAGAGATTGCACCCAAAAATATATATTATTGGATTTCCTCAGTTTTTACATACATATAGTATTTTCTTTAAAAAACCCAAATAAATACAAAAATATTTTCTCTATATTCTTATATGTAGATACGTATACTTATACGAATAACCAATACACATATCTCCATAAGTATTGCTTTTGCAATACACTGTGTTAGGGAGTGTTCCGGTCTTTGACACGTGTATCGATCAAATTTAACTAAGCAAGAATAGATAAATACTTCCAATAGGCAATAATTCTAAGTATACAAACTACAAAGTGAATAGAAAGGCGATATGCTATAAAATGCCATCTAAGGGTTAATATGTACTTAAGTGCTTCGCGCCACCTAACCCCACGTTCACTAGTGCGTATTCTAAGAAGGAAGGTTTGATTGGGGGTCTTGCACCCAAGTAGTAATTACATATTTTATACATTCTTGGGGATATTTTATATTGCATCTCGAAGAGGATAATACCTTCTTCTTTAAAGCTGAACAAGAGCTTCTCTCTCATTCCTTTTGTTGAGTTACATTCTCACTCGCGGGTGTGCACAAATACCATTTGGTGTACAACCCCTTCCTCCCAAATGGAAGAAAAAGAGAAAGAGTAAAAACACCTTCGTCCATCAAGCCGATCCCGAGAATCGTGCTTTGATCCATACACAACAAGAAGCCATGACCGGCATTGACACTCGTCCTTTGATGGAGCACTTGCAATCCAATGTGCAATGATATACCGATTCTATCAAGATACCCGATATTCCTACAAACACATTTGAGCTAAAGACATCTATGATTAACTTGGTTTCAAACACACCATTTTTTGGGAATAAGAATGATAATCCACATTATTACCTTAAGAAGTTTCTTGCTCTTTGCAACACCATTAATTACAATGAAGTGCCCCATGATGCCATTAAGGTTTATATTCGTCCAATTTTCACTAGAGGGAAATACTAAGCATTGGTTAGATAGAGAGCATTACTACATGGGATGATTTTACTAAGAAGTTTTTGAACAAGTTCTTTCCCCATCTAAGACCACGACATTGAGAAACTTAATTATAGGCTTTCAACAAAAAACCTAGTCAAACCTTTAGTGATGCTTGGGAGGAGTTCAAGGAGTTATTGAGGAGATGCCCAAATCATGGATTCAATGAGGTTCACCAAATCAATACTTTCTATGATGGATTGAGACCACACCACCAAGATTCACTCAATGCTTCCACGGGAGGAAATATTCTTGCTAAATCCATTCAAGAAGCTTGGGACATTATTGAGACCAAATCAATGGTGCAAACTAACACTTAATTTGAAGAAAGGGTTCATGTTGTGGAAAATAGTTCTCAAACACCTTGTGATAACCAAATCCTCATGAGTCACCAAGAGATACTCCAAAGAATAGATAGGGATCATGAGATGAATCTTAAGGCAAATCAAGAACTAATCCAAGCCATTAAGGGGCTTTCCTTGAACAATTCCACCAATGATGTGCATGCTATTACTCTTTCATGTGAGACTTGTGGACGTCCCCATTCATATCAACAATGTGATAAAGTTCAAGGTTATCAAGGGGAGTGTTTTGCACACCAAGAAGAACATCGAGAACATTTCAAACCCATCATCAATCTAAACAACCTTTCTTACAAGTCTCAAAACTACCTTGCACCACCGGGATTCCCACCCTAACCACTAAAATTGAGATTTTGCTAGGTTAAAAAGTTCGTTTTCTCGGTGTCTAATCGAATTGATTTCCGGTTCAAAGTACGACTCAATTGTTTTTGGTTAAGAAAAAGGGAAGTTGATTATCTATAACTAATTAAAAAGTAAATGCGAAAAGTATTTAAAAACAATTAAAGATAAGTACAAATAATAAAAGTAAAACAAGGAGAATACAAATTAAAACGTTATTAAAACGAATAGTAAAACAAATAATAAAACGAAATTTAAAGCGAAACAATTAATAAAAATAAAACTAAAAGACGAAATTAACGATCGACTCGAAAATAAAGTTTACTAAATGAAAAAGGAGAGAATAAAACTAAAATGGTACTTTAAAGCTAAACGAGGCAAAACCTAAAGCGGGTACTAAATAAAAGATAAAACTTGAACATTACGAAAAAATATTAATTTTAAAATTAGACGAAAAATTTAACTAAAAATATGTAACTTTCAGAAATTAAATCGGAACAACTTTCAGATTAAACTAAACAATTACGGAACAATACTGATTATTAAACAAGCTAGCAGGCAGCTAGCTCAAGCTAGCAAGCTAGTTGCTCACTTTTGGCGCCAAAATGGCTAAGCAGCCAAGCATGTAGGTGCTCCATCAGAATAAACATTGTATCGGAATGTGTATGTTGTATCGAAATGTTTATGATAAAAAAAAGTGTCGGAATGTTTTTTTTTTGAATTAAAAACTGTTGCAATATATTATATTAACAAAAACTGTCGGAATGAAACTAAAAGAAAAGTATCGGAATATAGTAAAGATTGAAACCATCGAAATGTGGCTATTGAAAATTGGGCAGCACTTCGTCTCAATGTAGCCTTAAGACCCGTCAAAATATGCGATCGCAATGAGCGATCGCAATCCCAATCGAAATAAGGGGAAAAACCTCTAGATCACAAAGTATAACCCTAAGGTTATTGTGATCGAAACAAGCTGTCTGAAAGTGGCCATCGGAATGCGTAAACCTCAATATTGCGATGGAACACAACAATCCAAAAATGGAGATATAAGCCAAAACTTCAATAAGCTATTTCAATAAGCACACTTAACGGAATCTCAAACAACTCAATAAGCATAAATTTGACAACTTTTGAAATATTAAATTCGTAAACTTTATAAAAGAAACTTTAAAAAGGTTAAACTTTTTAAGAAAACTAAAAACAATAAGCTAAACACTAAATAAGCCAAAAAGCATGAATAGCTCAAAGCTTAATCCGTGTAAGACTTAGAAAAGCATTAAAAAATGAACTTTTTAATCAAATAAACAATAAGATTAAGCAAAATCAATGCTTAATCCGAACCACAATCAAATAAAAGACAAGAAAAGTAGGATGAGAATGATAAGGAAAAGCTTGATTAAAGGAAAATAAAGATTAACAATAAAATTAACTTACTTGGAATTAAAAGGCAAGAAATTTAAGACATAAAATTAAAATGACATGAAAATAGAAATGGTGCAAGTAATTAAAATGGTAGAAAGACTAATTTGTCAAATTAGCTAACCAAGAGAAATGAAGTGAAATGGGTGCTATATATAGGGAGAAGGGAAGCATGTGTTGCTCCTTTTTTTCTTTCTTTCTTCTTTCTCGTCTTTTCGTCTTCTTACTTCTTCGACTTTTTCGACTTTGTCTCGGGATTAATTAAACTCGTCTTGTAATTTCTTCATTAATTTGACTTTAGTTCTTCGGCTTTATTAAACTTGCGTCTTTAGACTTTTTCTTCGATAAATTTTCAGAATAGGCCTTGGACTTCCGTTCTTTTTGCACTCTTGATCTTTTGACTTCGTCTTTTCTCGTTTTCTTTGATAAAAGCCCGTGAAAGCCCATGTTTTCTTCCTTTTTCAACTTTTGGTCCTAAAACACAGTAAAAACACAAACCACACATAATTCCGACTTTTACGACATAAATTACACGTTTGGTCTTGTTATTATTGGAAATAAGTGGTTAAAGGATAAGTGTTTTCACACTTATTAAATCCCCTACACTTGACCATTGCAATGCCCTCATGCAATGCATTAATTTTAAAGCACGGTTTACATTTTCCATCATAAATAACCTACCTTGGCCTTTATTCAACACTAAATAAAAAGATAAAAACAAGTAAAGAAATTAAAGACTTACATTAGGTTTTGGCTGCCATGAACGTTTTTCATCCTGAAGTTTCACGTTCCCCATACCAATCTTAAAAACGAGATCATTGCTATTATAAGTTAGCAAACTAACACGAATTCATGTGGGCCAATTATTTACTTAGACTCCCTTATTCCTAGGTGTATCTCTTATATTTATTTTTGTCTTGAATGATTACGAGGATTCATTGTTTGACTTATTTTGATAGTTATTTAGGCTGAAAATAAAGTGGGACGATTTAATCAATAGTTAGCTAAAGGACAAAATCTTTTAAAACTGCTTCTCGGGACCTCTTAAAGTTCATATCTTGGCATAACTTGCTTCACGTTTTGAGACCTTTCTCGGACCGATATTTGGCAGCGGCTTCATACTTCGAATCTTGAGAGACGTTCATGAAATTATGGTCTTCTCTTCATATTAGGAATTTCTTCACTTGAACTTTGTGAGAGATTCTTCATATTTGGACCACGACTTCTTCATTTTTCTCCAATCTTTATTTTGGACTTTGATATACAACGATCCGCCTCCTTTTAGGACTTGGATCTATTTATCCTCATACCTTGTTAGGGCCTTTTTGGATAGACTTCTCCATGATCTTTAGGGGAGTATTTGCTTTTCGTCGTGTGTCTCGATCCTTCATATAGATTTTTGATAAATGATTCTCCACATCACATGGGATCTTTAGTAACAAAATGTAGCCCTCATGCCTTGTTAGGGCCTTTTCGGACTCGCCAATCTTCGCATCCCGCTTAAATAAGTTATGCCTTGGCTAAGAACTCTAATTAATACCGAGCAACTTTTAAACGATCTTGTGCTAGAAGCTAAGTAACTTTTCAAATCGTACAACCTTATTTATTGCAGATAAATTTATTAGCAAGCGATGGGAGAATAGGCTTATAATCAACTCACATAAATTCACGAAAGAATACCAAACTTATAATTGACTCTATCATCTCTCGTTCTCCATAATTTAAAATCTCAAGGAATGAGACTCGTGGATGCTTAGCCAATTAAATCAATGTTTTGGGTTTTCGAGTCATTTATAGGATCTTGCAAACTCATAGACTTTTTGGGAATTCGCATTTTAAAGTTCCCTTGATAAACAACTCTCTAGGATCAATTATAGGAACTTGCGAGAAGTTCTTGTTCTTAACCCGTGAGAGTTAAGACTTTCACTTTTTAAAGTTCCCTATATAAAAGTCTAGCAAAACTTGACTTAAACACGTTAAGGATACTAGCTAGAGTAAACTTGGATAAGTAAACTCGGGTTGAGTCAAAAGATTCACAACATTGAAAAAACTAAAACCACATTATTGAAAATTTATTCTAGCAAAGAAAGTAAATAACGATAGCAAAGGAAAATACGACTATACAACTAGGCCAAAATAGATTAAAAATTTTGAAAATGTCGAAAAATCAAATTTTCCGGTTACAATGAGGACAAATACAAGGAAAAGACCACTTAACTTCGATAGAAGGCCCCCTACACTTAATATAAACATTTTTCTCAATGTTTAAGCATGTGGAAGTAACCTCCCCTACACTCAGGACATCGTGCATGTTTTTTAAATCTTGTTAAGGAAGAGACAACTAAAGTGATTCCTATTTTAATATGAAAGAATATAAAATAGAGAATCGAGAAGAGTTTAGGATAGAACCGGGAAGACGGGCACACGGAATCACGGGTCGTCAAAAATCATCAAGAGTGTGTCTTTGAAGATTTAATCCCTGTACATAATAAGAAAGAAAACAAGAAACAACTACGGGGCTCCCCCCTACACTTATGGTGAAAACAGATAAAGATAGATACTCGGGTTGCCTCCCGAAGAGCGCTTGTTTATATTAACCGAGTCATGAGCCTGACTCGTTCCCGAATTAAATGGTCCATGGGGAGGCCTCGAATGTAATACCAGGATCAAAGACCTTGTCCTCGTTCCCGGAGGACATCAATGAAGGAGAGGCAGGAGGATAAGTAGGGAATGGTAGGAAAATCCGCTCAATATAAGGAAAGCAAGTGAAGTCCAGATTGACGGGAGGTGGGGTGGGTAAAGGAATCACATTGTCATCCTCCAAAGACAATGGATGTTTACCAATTGGCAAAGCCGTAAAGGTGTCAATCATAGAATGGTCCATGGCACTTCCCGGGTCAAAACATTCATCCTCATGAACGTTAATCTTTTCGATTTCATCGTAGATAAGGATGTTAGAAACTCTTTTGAAAAGATCACGATCAAGTACGAAACCATCATTCATTTGTTTAGATTGTTGATAAGTTAAATCCTTACGAATGTGGTAAACGTAATTCTCATTAGAGGATTGCTGATTAGGTAACTCCTCGAGAATTGGATGTTTGGGCATGTGAGTTGGTTCGTCATTATCATGAAAAATAAGACGTTCAAATTCATCAAGTTCGGCCCCGATCTTAGAAAAATCGTCATCACTCGTAGGTGGAAGTGGAGGTAAAAGAGCTAGCTCTCGGTCGATAATTTCCTCAATCTCGGGCTCAAAGACGAAATCATCATATTCACCACATGCTGAACTCGTGTTGGGAGAATCAATTATCGCTTGTGTATTTGTGAGTATCTGATCATCGACTAGCGAAGCGACCTCGGCCTTAAGCTCCGCAAAAGTCGGTATATCACACAAATTTTCAGGAATAACCTCGGGCTCACTTTGGATGACGACAAGGTCCTCGACACTAGACTTTAGGAATTCGTCCGATTCCGTTGCCGAAATAATGTCAAGATGCTCATCCTCCATTATGAGAGAGCCAACGGGCTCCTCGGGTGTGATAGCAATAGACGAAGGAGGAATGTGAGAAGTCGTGCGTTGCTTTAGAAATTCCTCCTCGTCGAAAATTACCTCAATATCGTCATCACTCTCCTCATTACCTAAAGGGCCAATAACAAGCTCAGGGATATGAGTACTCATCTGCTCTTGTTGCTTTGAAATTAACTCCATATAAGTTTGCATCGTTTAGAAGAGCTCTTTCTTTTGGTCTTGAAAAGCCTTAGCAAGATCGTCAATCATTCTTGGTAACTCATCCCGTGATGAGGCTGATGATCAATTGGGTATTGCAGGGGTTGGTCAAAACTGGAAGGGGTATAATTATAGTAACCTTGATCCCCCGTTGGACAGTGAAAACTTTTGTGAGGACCCCCACACTTATAGCACCACGGGGATGGAGAAAAATCCGGTGCATTTTGAGGATAAGGATCGTCATAGACGGGAGAGGGTGAGAAAGTATTGTAAGAGGAGAAGTACGAATTTGTTGTATTGCAAAATGGACAAAATCCAAATTGTTTATTGTCGATATCAGAACCACACCGCTCACAAGTACACCATTGAGATGTTTGAAAACCATGCCATGGTCTCCCACACCGTACGCAAGACGAATCCATGAAGAATTAAAAATATGAGGGGCAGAGAAAAGAATTAAACACCATAGAGGATAAAGAGGAATATTTTTGGTGCAAAACTTTCAAAAAGAAATACTTTTTATGATTTTTCAAATGTTTTTGGCATTTTTTGAAAAATTTTGACACGAAAAATAACGTTCACGAGTGAATGGATCCTAAAATCCAACGCGTCTCTCAAAAAAAACGTTAATCTTCACGAAAAGAGCAGGCAGCGGCGCCATTTGAAATTGAGATTTTGCTAGGTTAAAAAGTTTGTTTTCTCGGTGTCTAATCGAATTGATTTCTGGTTCAAAGTGCGACTCAATTGTTTTTGGTTAAGAAAAAGGGAAGTTGATTATCTATAACTAATTAAAAAGTAAATGCGAAAAGTATTTAAAAACGACAAGATAAGTACAAATAATAAAAGTAAAACAAGGCGAATAAAAATTAAAACTATATTAAAACGAATAGTAAAACAAATAATAAAACGATATTTAAAGCGAAACAATTAATAAAAATAAAACTAAAAGAAGAAATTAACTATCGACTCAAAAATAAATTTTACTAAATGAAAAAGGAGAGAATAAAACTAAAATGGTACTTTAAAGCTAAACGAGGCAAAACATAAAGCGGGTACTAAATAAAAGATAAAACTTGAACTTTACGAAAAAATATTAATTTTAAAATTAGACGAAAAATTTAACTAAAAATATGTAACTTTCAGAAATTAAATCGGAACAACTTTCAGATTAAAATTAACAATTACTGAACAATACTAATTATTAAACAAGCTAGCAGGCAGCTAGCTCAAGCTAGCAAGCTAGCTGCTCACCTTTGGCGCCAAAATGGCTAAGCAGCCAAGCATGTAGGTGCTCCATCGGAATAAACATTGTATCAGAATGTGTATGTTGTATCGCAATAGTTATGATAAATAAAGTCGGAATGTTTTTTTTTTTGAGTTAAAAACTGTCGCAATATATTATATTAACAAAAACTGTCAGAATGAAACTAAAAGAAAAGTATCGGAATATAGTAAAGATTGAAACCATCAGAATGTGGCCATTGAAAATTGGGCAGCACTTCGTCTCAATGTAGCCTTAAGACTTGTCGGAATATGCGATCGCAATCCCAATCGGAATAAGGGGGAAAAACCTCTAGATCGTAAAGTAGAACCCTAAGGTTATTGCGATCGAAACAAGCTGTCTGAAAGTGGCCGTCGAAATGCGTAAACCTCAATATTGCGATGGAACACAACAATCTGAAAATGGAGATATAAGCCAAAACATCAATAAGCTATTTCAATAAGCACACTTAACGGAATCTCAAACAACTCAATAAGCATAAATTTGACAACTTTTGAAATATTAAATTCGTAAAATTTATAAAAGGAACTTTAAAAAGGTTAAACTTTTTAAGAAAACTAAAAACAATATGCTAAAAACTAAATAAGCCAAAAAGCATGAATAGCTCAAAGCTTAATCGGTGTAAGACTTAGAAAAGCATAAAAAGATGAACTTTTTAATCAAATAAACAATAAGATTAAGCAAAATCAATGCTTAATCCGAACCACAATAAAATCAAAGACAAGAAAAGTAGGATGAGAATGATAAAGAAAAGCTTGATTAAAGGAAAATAAAGATTAACAATAAAATTAACTTACTTGGAATTAAAAGGCAAGAAATTTAAGACATGAAATTAAAATGACATGAAAATAGAAATGGTGCAAGTAATTAAAATGGTGGAAAGACTAATTTGTCAAATTAGCTAACCAAGAGAAATGAAGTGAAATGGGTTCTATATATAGGGAGAAGGGAAGCATGTGTTGCTCCTTTCTTTCTTTCTTTCTTCTTTCTCGTCTTTTCGTCTTCTTAATTCTTCGACTTTTTCGACTTTGTCTCGGGATTAATTAAACTCGTCTTGTAATTTCTTCATTAATTAGACTCGAGTTCTTCGGCTTTATTAAACTTCCGTCTTTAGACTTTTTCTTCGATAAATCTTCAGAATAGGCCTTGGACTTCTGTTCTTTTGCACTCTTGATCTTTTGACTTCCTCTTTTCTCGTTTTCTTCGATAAAAGCCCGTGAAAGCCCATGTTTTCTTCCTTTTTCATCTTTTGGTCCTAAAACATAATAAAAATACAAACCACGCATAATTCCAACTTTTACGACATAAACTACACGATTTGGTCTTGTTATTATTGGAAATAAGTGGTAAAAGGGTAAGTGTTTTCACACTTATTAACCACCCACCCAAACTCAACACAATCCTCCTCAATTGTTACAAAGGAACCAAGGGCCAAGGCCACAATGCCAACAAAACAACTATAGAGCACCAAACACATTTCACAATCAAGGGAATACCTTTCAAGGCAACAACCAAGGGTTTTACAATCAACCTCCACCTTTCCATCCCCAAGGTTTTCAAGGGAATGTACCACATGATTATAACACCATTGAGCTTCTTGACAAAATTAATCAAGAGAATAAAAGGAGGTTCCAAGCTAATGAGAAAAGAATGAGAGAAATACATGAGGAAACAAACAAAAAGTTTATGATGCTTCTCAATCAAAGACCATAAGGGGCTTTACCCTCTAACACACAAACAAACCCGAGGGCTAATGTCAATGCTATTACAACAAGAAGTGGAAAGAAAACTCATGATCCTTTACCACCCAAACCTACCTTGGTAAAGCCAACTATGATTCCTTCTTGTGACAAACCTTATACATCTAGTTCGTCAACCTCAAGTTCTACACCTTCTCAACATATACCTACTTCTCTTTTACCTTCCACACTCATAAATGAAGAAACCAACAAAGAAAATCCTTCAACAACCACTCAACAACAACCAAAACCATGTCTCCCTTATCCATCAAGATTGAGAAAGGACAAGCTTAAGAACAAGCATGATATACATGTCTCAAATTTTTTGAGGATGTTCAAGCAACTTAACATAAACATCTCCTTTGCGAAAGCCTTAGCCAATATGCCTAAGTTGCTAAGATGATCAAGGATTTACTTTCTAACAAGGAGAGATTGGTGGATTTTTCTAATGCTTCCTTAAATGAAAATTGCTCCGCGGTTTTGCTTAAGTAGTTACCTACTAAGCTTGGAGATCTGGGGAGGTTTTTGATTCCTTGCAATTTCCCAGGTGGAAAATTGCATGGCATTAGCGGATTTAGGAGCAAGCATAAATCTCATGCCATTATCGGTTTGGAAAAGACTTTCACTTCCCGAGCCCACTCCTACTAAGATGACTCTTGAGTTGGCCAACCGTACTTTAGCTTATCCGGTGGGAATTACGGAGGATGTTTTTGTTGGGGTTGATAGATTTACCTTTCCCATGGATTTTGTGGTAGTTGATTATGATATGGATCCGAGAGATCCTTTGATTGTTGGTAGGACATTTTTGAGAACGGGTTGGACTCCTATAGATGTGGCATAAGGATCCAAATACGTGAAAAAATTTGACAGTAGGTTTCCTGCCATTAATGATGTGGTAAGGTGTCTTTTCATGTCTAGGGATGACGAGAGAACAATTCTGAGTATAATAGGCAGTTGCTATTGCGTCAGCCTAGAAGAATAGTGGTAATTTTGAAACAGAAAGCATTGTTCGAGCTGCCTCAACCAAAGTACGGTTCCGTCTTTCGACAACGCCGTTTTGTTCAAGAGTTCGAGCAATTGAAGTTTGATGTTCGATGCCTTCTTCCTGAAAGTAGGCTTGCAAAGTCTTGTTAAAAATTCAGTACCCCTATTCGTTCTTACCGTTAAGACTTGAGCTTGAAGATTGCGTTGTATCATCTTGAGAAAGTTTTTGAGAACCTTCGGTGTTTCATCGTTAGACCTTAAGAATTAAGTACATGTGTATCTGGAGTAATCATCGACAACCACAAGAGTATACTTTTTCCCGTTAATACTCTCTACACGCATGGGACCACATAAGTCCATGTGTAGAAGTTCCAATCGTCCTTTTGAGTTTGTGGTAGTCTTCGTCTTAAAAGACATTCATTTTGATTTCCCAAACTCATAAGAAGAACAAAGATGATCCTCGATGAATTTTAACTCAGGAAGACCGGTCACAATATCATTCTTCGAAAGCAAGTTGATGGTGTCAAAGTTGAGATGCGATAATCGTTGATGCCATAACCATGCTTGAGATGATGAAGCTTTAGACATTAAGCAAATTGGATTTGTTAAAGATGTGTCTTGAAGAGTTATTGTGTAGAGATCAGAACCACGAGAACTTGTAAGAAGGTCATTCCCATCGTAGTCTCTAACATAGCAAGTAGTTTTCCGAAAAGCCACTTCCAAATCCACATCACAAAATTGACCAACCGAGAATAAATTGTGATTTAGTCCCTCGACGTAATAAACCCGTTTTATAGTGATATTTACTTGAACCAAATCGCCATATCCAAGTATCGGTGCAAACTGATCATTTCCAAACTGCATAATATCTAGAAACTTCTCCACGAAGTTACTAAGAAGCTTGAGATTGCCCATCATGTGCTTTGTGCATCCAGAGTCCATTATGAAGATAATGATCTCGACGAGCTGCATAAGAATTAGGAGACAATGTAGCATTTGAAAAATAGGAGCCCTTTATAGAAGTGGGTTCTAAAATATAAGTAGGCCTAGATACACATTCGAAAGGCAAGCTAACATTCATAGACCCAATTAGAATAGTGGTGTTCTTAGGTACCTATTTGTATCCGGGTGGTGTGAATCTTGAGTACCCCCGTTTACATGTCCTAATCATGTTGTCAAAAAGCTTCTTTAACATGTTTTGTTTACGCAGAGTAGTGGATTCTAACACACTTAGTTTCTTAAGTGGTTGAGTAGTGGATTGGTTCAAAGTTCTTGTGGGTTTTCTAGTACTAGTGGGCACAAGAATAGGCTTCCTGGTTCTAGCATTCACGCCATTATGATTAAAAGCATAAGCATCATGATTGAAATTACAAACACATTTTCCATATTCAACACATGCAAATTCAACATTCGAGGTCTTAGCATTCAAACCGTCATTACATGCAGTTACAAACGTTTTATTCTTAGAAAACTTAAAATTCCTACGATGGTCTTCTACTTCCAACTTCTTTTCTTGACTATTGTTAGGCATGAACTTATCTTGCATTCTAGTGCTCTTAAGTTGTGGTCCACTAACGCTAGTAGTGGGAATTACTCCTATAGAAGAAGACACACGTTGATTAGTTTTCCTAATATACTGAGGTAAATGTGATGTTCCAGTTTGAGTGGGCCTAGTGTTCATCTTATACATTCATGGTGCTATCACATTTGTGCTCTTATCATTTCCTAGCTTAGGCAAAGTCTGTGAGGGTTTTCCCAAAACAGATGATTTAGGGCATTTAACCGCATTCGATTGACGAACAGACTTTCCTTTCATTTTCTCAATGAGTTTTTGTAACTCACTGATGGCTATGTCCCTTTCTTGTAGCTGAGCTTTCAAATCATTTATTTCGAAATCTTTTTCATTCAATTGACGAAACAAAGAAGCTGTCAGTTCTTGAAACTTTTTATGATTATGAGATTGATCATTAGTTTGTAAAGAAAGTTAAAGAGTGTGGTAATTTTTCTCACGATTAAAAAATGTTTTCTCAAGTTCTTTGTTTGAATCAATCTGTTTCGAAAGCTCAACCTCAAGATTTTGACATTTATCAACAACAATAACATTCAGATGGTCAATACGATAATATTCTCGCGAAAGTCGATCAATTTCGTTAGAAAGTTGGGTTTCTTGTGTCTTTAATTTAGTTTGAACAAAATCAACCTCAACTTCAAGAGATTTAACATATCTTAAATCAGTTACCATTTCCTAAGTGAGAGTATTATAAAACATTTCCACATTGTTTGAAAGATCATCGATGATAGGAACCATTTCCTCATCTCATTTACGTTTTTCATCCAAAATTCGTTTTTCTAACAAAATTGATTGCTTTTTGAAACCCCTTTTTAAAGAAACTTTCTTTTTCGGTTCATCACTTGGTGGTGGAACACTAGTATTCATCTTTTGTTCTTTTGAAAGTTCTTTTTGAGGAACAAACTTAATATGATTGTTAGAATCAGAAAGGTTTTCAAATCACTTAAGTTCGATCGACTTTTTTCTTGATGACGAATGATTTCGTCGCAGTCAGGGGAAAGCATAAGAACAAAATTATCAGCATAACAACCGGTATCATAAAGAGCAGGCTCGATAGTTTGAACCTTCTTGAGATAATTAGGCTTAGCAAAACTCGTTTTCATATTTCTATTGAGTATACTGATAGTTTGAATAGACTGACCCGTTTTATAAACAATTTTGTTTAACGTTTCGACTCTCTTTTCCAAAGCAATAATTTTTCAATATCCTTTTCTTCACGAGTTTTATAAAGCTCAGTTTGTTCTTTGTAAACCGACTCTAACTCAGTAATCTGGAGTATATGTAGCAGCAATTGTTCTTCATGTTCCGACATCTTTTGTTTTGACATATGAATTTCGTGTGTTACTTAAGAACAATATTGTTCGTTGAGCACCTTACGTTCATATACCAAACCATTAGCTATTGTAACTCGTCGATCAACTTCTTATACATAATCACTAATAAGTGTGAAAATACTTATCCTTTAGCCACTTAATTATAATAAAAACGAGACCAAAACATGTATTTTATGTCGTAAAAGTCGGAATTATGTGTGGTTTCTGTTTTTATTGTGTTTTAGGACCAAAAGATGAAAAAGGAAGAAAACACGGGCTTTCACGGGCTTTTATCAAAGAAAAATACAAAAGACGAAGTCAAAAGATCAAAAGTGCAAGAAGAACGGAAGTCAAAGGCCTATTCTGAAGATTTATCGAAGAAAAAAAGTCTAAAGACGGAAGTTTAGCGAAGTCGAAGAACCAAGTCTAATAAAAGAAGAAAATTAGAAGACGAAGTTCCTTTTATCATTCGACAAATCCCGAGACAAAGTCGAGAAAGTCGAGTTATTTAAAAAGACGAGAAAACAAGAAGAAAGAGAGAAGCAAGATAACCACATCGGCCATTAAGAGTTAATTTTAGAGTTAGTTCACTTTAGTTTTTTAATAGGTAATTAGGAGTAGGTGTTACTTTCTCTCTCTAGAATTTTCTTTCAAGTTTACTTAATCTTTCATCTTTTAAATCTAGTAACTGAATCTAAATCATCTTCATTAATTCAAAGCTTTTTAGTTAATTCTCATTCTTCATTTCTTAATCATAATCTATTGTTTTGTTTCATTAATCATGTATTTGGTTTGATCTTGTTGATTGTTTGATTGATTTGCTTATTAGATTGTGCTTATTGATTTGGTGTGCTTGATGTTTTAGCTTATTGTGCTTTTTGATTAATTAGTGTCTAGCTTATTTTTAATTAAGTTGTTTTTATAGTTTAAATATTTTAAAAGTTGTTTTTTAATATTTAGCTTATTTTGTGTTTTCGTAGTTTTTAATTTGTGGCTTATTAGCTTTTTCTTAAAATCAATTTGGTTAAGTTTTTGGTTAAGTGCTTATTTAGATTTTTGCTTAATTTTCCTTATCCGGGTTTAATAAACCCTAGTATTCCGAACTAGGTGCATCAAATTATTCCGACTTGAGTTAAACTTTATTCCGGATTAGAGGTCAAACTCTCATTCCGGATTGTAGGTCCTCGAAATCCTTGGATTATCCTTGTATTGGAATGATTTAAAGAAATAGAGAGATAGATGAAGAACTAGAGAGAGAAAGGTAGAGAGAGGTTGGAGAGGAAATGAAAGATTAGATTGAAGTATGTGAAAAGTGAATGACCAACCCCTCCTAACATGCTAGGGGGTATATATAGCCCACCCTACATGTGGGCTATATGGGCTATATTGGATCACGAGCCCAATATCATTAGACTGACCGATCCTTTCTAAATACGTAAAACATATTTCCAACAATCTCCCCAAAAGGGAGGTCACTCCAAGTTACAATGTCCTAAATAGTCTATCGCTCGTGATCTATGCTAACAATGATGTGACTGAGACTTTCCTTGGAAAAACATATTTCTAACAATCTCCCCCAAAGGGAGGTCACTCCATTTTACAAAATCTTAAACCTAGCATACTATGCTTGAGTCTTCGATCTTGTTCTTGTGAATATGTTGATGAGATCTTTGACTTTGGTCTTCAACATGTGTCCTTGCTTTGACCTTGTGCATTCATCACTTGTGATATTTGCCTCCTCATGACTTCATGTTCCACATACTTATGCTTTTATAAATTCTTGAAAGCTTCAGAGTCTGATACAGCGGAAGACTTGACTTTTAGACTTTCTTGAACTTGTTGAAGTATTAAGGGCATACAGTATAAGCATGTGGTGACAACTTCTTCTGGATTGTACACCGCAATGCCACCTTCTTGTTACGCTGCATAAGACAGTTAGCAACGAAACATATACACGGATGAAATGGCCTTGAACATTTCATTCTAATTCGGTAGCATTTTACCTCCGGTCGGTGAAGACCTTTGGACGATATAAAATATCGTACCTGTGACAGGTAGTTTCAATTAAGAACCTCCTTGACAAGATTTCACGGGTAAACCCGTTCTCTTTATTCGACCATCCAAAGCTGACTGCGAACATAACGAGTGAATCATTTGAATAATAATATTCGCATGATTTGAAGCCGTCAATTCATGTTCCTGCAATAAGTGAAATTCAATTAAGAACCGTACCATCGTTGCTTTCCAGTTTTCACGAGCTTTATTCGTATAGAATCTTGCAAGTTACCTACCAAGTGCTGTTGAGGTTAACACTAGAAGGATTTCCACTCATCACTATGAACACTAAGGTATCACTCTGAGTGTTCTGGCAAGATCTCTAAGATATTTCGTAGAGGCCTGGAACGTGTTTAAATTCATTTAAGAATTAAACCAATGTTTCTTTCCAGTTATCACAAGTTTGATTCATAAAGAATCGCACATGTCACCTACCATGAGCTTTTTGATATTCGCTCAAGAAGGATTTCTATCTTCATTGTAAATACTTTCGTATTACTCGGATGTTCAGGAAAGATCATGAAGATTTTGCGTAGGACTCATAAGATCTTTCTTACTTTTCACAATGTGTGAAGAAGCAAGGAAATATGAAAGTGTGTCCTAATGAGATATTTGATGATCTCAAATGGCTCTAGACTCAATCGTGCATTTTGGATTTTAGTGATCGGTGGCTGGAGAGGAGTGCCACCATTTCAATACCAATTTATTCGGAGTGAATAAATCAATAGACAATGCGTGGTCTCCGTGTTATTAAAACAAATATCTTTTGAGAGATATCTGAGTTAGCTGGGATGGGTTGTGCATTGCATCACTGGGTCCATGATGTCTGTCTTCAATATCAAGCATCATTAAAAATGATCTCAATAGCATATGTATTGACTCGATTTCTGCCTAAGTTGTAAGGAGGGCTTCTTTCTTTACACCCTTTATCATTACAATTCTTTTTCATTCTTCAACCCCTTCAATGCTTACCAATACGTCATAACTAGCACCTTGTTGTGACTATTCCAGTGCTAACTTAAGTACTTGGTCGGCATTCAGCTACGTTCACAATCTTTCTCCATCTTTCCTATGGACTACTATTTCTAGCTATGGAATGTCCTTGGGATGATTCCTCCTGTTCTAGAGGAATCATTGGATATTAACCTATCCTACCATCCTTATGTCACCACAATCTTCATCGTCGTGAAATAAATGGGTTGTGGGTAAGTATAAATCACCATGAAATCCATTTTGATATCCGAATCCATTTTGCTCCCCCTTAACATATGCCACGATATTCGAAAATATTTCGCACATGTCGGGATGAGCCAACACATTAAATCAAACCATTATTGATCTCAATATTAAATAACATTTTCTACCCCATATTAAAAATATTAACATAATCGATTTTTTTAATATCAATTTATTTAATAGCATTTTAAGAAAATTTGGAAAGAAAAATGCAAAGCAATTTATCTTCATGAATTACACAAGCTCCCCCTCAAATTAATGAGGGTGTACTTGAAACGTAAATTAAATACCTTTTAAACACAAGTGTAAGGTATTTATCACATGCAAAGATCACATATGATAATGTATTCACAAGATTAGCAATTTACGAGGTTGGACCTGAATGATGGAGAACATCATATGAAAGATTCACATGGCTCTTGTTCACGAATGTTGGTCACCTCGTCACGTCTGAAAATATCTCTTGACTCCATGTGTATGATCGATATCGTTGTCTTGACACCAATATGTGAACTTGGCACTCTCGGTGTGACAATCCGTCAATTTATGGTTGATATTTTATTCTCAAGTGTTATTTAAAAACATTTTGGGAAGAAATTTGGATTTACGTCTTGAAGTAGCATCGACTACGTTTAAACCGGAGGATTCTACGTTGCGTGCTTACGTTTACATACACCGTTTTGGTGACAGTCCGACACTTCAGGAAATAAATTTATCCGTGAATATTATTTTGGGATTTTAAATTTGTGTTGGTTCATAAACTCGCAAATTTACGAGAAGAGATTAGGACTTACGTGAATAATTTAACGTCCTTTACGACTAAACCGGAAACCTTAGGATTACGTATTTATTTTTTTGAACTTCGTTTTTGATAAGACAATTTTTATTAGATTCGTTTTGTGCCATTGATTCATAATTTATAAAAACGTTTTTCGTAAAACGACCGAAGGGCACGCAAATCGAGGAAACTAGAATCGAGGAATACCCGTAAATTAGTGGGATGAGAAAAAACAAGTTTTGCCCCACCCCACTCAAATGGGACGGCCAAACTATGACACCACACTTGTGATGTGTCAAACTTGTAGTAAACAAGCTAAAACATGTTAGCTAAGCTTAACATGTAAGCTACCAACACCAAAACCACTCCACCACAAACCATTTGTTCACTTTCTCACATGCAAACCACCCTCCAAAAGCACACAACTCTCTCCTTCCTCTCATTTTGGCCGTCCACCATAGCTTCCCCACCACCATGATTCATCAAATTTTACCATAAACCTTATGTTGTTTCTACATATGATGATGCCCTTTTGAAGATATGAAGATTGGAGGCGATCTTAACTTATGAAAATGGGGTTTTCATTAGGTTAAAGGGCTGATTTCATGGAGGTGTTCATCCATCCAAAGGACCCAAGAATATTTCCTTGCTAAAGTTGAAGATTTGATAACAAGAACCAAGTCTTGTTCATCAAAGACCTCATATTTTCATCACTAATGGTGGTATAGAGATTGTTCTTCCTATCCTCTTGTTATTTTGATTATGTAATCTTGTAATTTTTTTATTTATGTATATGTATATGATGATGAATGATGATAAAAAAATTATGTGGGGATTTGGTGTTGACAAACATGGGTAAAAAGATGGAAAACTACATGTAAAATGGTTAAAATCTTGCTAAATATGATGGCTGTATAAAAACAGTAAGTAACCAAATCTTAAACTGATAAAATGGTAAAGTGGAATCAATATACAGTAAGTATTAGATGTTATACACATGTGAGAGTTGACCATGCAATGGAATCATCAAAATGAGTGAGATATGATCAAAACAAGTTTAGAGTGCAAATCTGACTACACTGTTTTGGACGAATTTATTAAAATATTTAGAATTTGATTCATCAGTATCTATACAGGAATAAAATGAAGCACATATCATGTAGTTTCTGTGATAAAAATTTGAGGTCCTATCTCCATTTAGAACTCTAGATATGGACATTTTAGTGGATTGAAAATTTAGGACAGATTTGGTAAAATAAATAATATATAATATAAGCACTCAAAATTTTGTATTTATAAAGTATACATATATAAAACTAACTAGTTGATAATAATTATAAATAAAGAGGTATATATATATTGATATTAAAATAGGACATGTTATATAAATTATAAGTATAAATGTTTTTCCAAGTTATAAAACTATATACTATGTTTTACGTCTTTTCAGCTAAAACCGAAAGATTAACGTTTTTGTCAAATAAAACTTAGATGGTCGGACCCGTCTAATATAAACTTTTATAAACTCACATACTGATATATGAACTTATATAACAAGTAAAAACCGATAAAACCCGAGCTTTACAACATATAGACATTAACGGGCCAAAGTAGCCTTATTGGACTATAAACCCGACTAGTTGGTAAAACACTTATAAACTTACTTATTGGGCTTAACCCACTTGGGCCCAACATTTAAAGTATAATACTGATAATAAAAGTATAATTGGGCTAATGAAAATTATTGGACTTATAATAGGCTTATTGGACCTAATACATGTAAATAGGTAAAACTAGTAAACTAGTATAAAAGTTATCAACACATAACACTAAAATGAGTAAATGAGAATGTATAAAACCACTTGATCATCATCATATTTATAAAATCATCATATGTATACATAATTGTTATTTTTATAAAGTCATTGGACAAGAGCCTAAGACGAGTATTATTTGTCTAGGTTTCCGTGATTGAAGCACGTACCGTACATCCAAATCGCCGATAACCGTCTTCCCACATCAACGTGAGTTCATAGCCTCGCACTCTTTTAAATGTTTTTATGAAATGTTTATAAACCCGCGAGGGAGATAACATGTTAGTTTTTATGAAATAGGACACTAGTTTCCCGATTGTTTGTTTATTGATTTGGACCCGAATGATTGTATGACCCGATGAATGATTATATGACCCATTGTGTGAAATGAAATGGATTATTAAAGTTAGGTTATGTCACTAAAAGTCCCATTATCATGAATTGTGACCTACCGGGATTTGGTAGACGCTTATGCATATAATAGTACTATTTGGGGACGATCACCCCAGTTCGCGCCTTGAGGGTTGATCCCCGTCGTGCCACATTGATTGGTAAGCGAATTTATGTATGAGAAGATTTACACAAGCGTGATAATTGTGACGACACGCTAATTTAGATGTGAAAATGAGCTTCGGGTTAGCTACTCGTTGTTTGTTGTAGTAAGGTAACAATGTCATGCGTCTTATAATAATCCAAATAACGAGATAGTGCTATACGCACTGAATTACGATATATTGCCTGACTAGCAATACAGGGTCTTATTATTGATATTATGTTCGTGTTTTGGTTTCACATAACCATATTCATATAACGGTTTTTATTTAACTTTATACAACGTTATAAAACGTATTGTATGATGTTTTTACGACTTTGGTTCGTATAATGATTTTTAAGGCAAAAGCCTATATTATGATTTTTGATAAGGATTTGTATAAAATGACTTTGGCTATTTTATGGCCTATTACAAAGATTTGTACAAAATGATTTTCAGTAATAATCATATACCGATGATATATTAATGGTTTCATTAAACTCTATGAATTCACTCGGCGTTATCGCTGTCCTTTTCTTTTAACATGTTTTATCTCAGGTACTTGAAGGTAATTCTTGGGAAGACAACAAGAATTCATGGTCCGCACTTAAATAACTATTTCCATTCAAATGCTTTGTAAAACCTGTATGAAATGCAATGACTTGGGACCTATCTAAATTTGTTATTTATGAATGGAAATGCTTTATTATTAAACGACACGATTTTTAAGCGTTGTCTATGATGTGAGTAATGTGCTATCCCGTAACACCAACGAGTCGATGGCTGTATTGAATTGTGTAAATTTGGGGGTGTTACAGTTTGGTACCAGAGCTCTCGTTATAGAGAACAAAAGATTTTTAAAACCAAGGTTTTGAATAAAACATTTCAAAATCTTTTAACTATAAACATTTTTCTCAAAATGTCAAAAAATCTTTTGACTATAACGGTGCCGAAGAATTCCCGAGTTACCGACAAGGCCAGACTGAGAAGTGTTATTTTAATATATATATATATATATATATATATATATATATATATATATATATATATATATATATATATATATATATATATATATATATATATATATATAACTTAGATTATATATATATATATATATATATATATATATATATATATATATATATATATATATATATATATATATATATATATATATATATATATATATATATATATATATATATATATATATATATATATATATATATATATATATATATATATATATATATATATATATATATATATATATATATATAACTTAGATTATATATATATATATATATATATATATATATATATATATATATATATATATATATATATATATATATATATATATATATATATATATATATATATATATATATATATATATATATATGATGTAATTTGATTACATGATTTTTTATGATTATTTAAATATTTATACGAGATATTTATACGATGTAGATTGTCACAAGAAACCCTAACTCCCCTAGCAAATTAATCGAAGCTATTTCCGTAGGAATTCTAGCTATTCTAGATCTAAACCAAGTTGCGGATATTTATGATCCCAACAAATGGTTGATATTCGTAGAAATGTTGATATTAGTTGATTTGTGATATTAAAGAAGAATTGGCGAGATTAAATCTGATATCGGGTGTCATGACGATCTTTCCTTATAGAGTGGAGTTTGACAAAACGTTACCACCTAGAAAGATGTCATCTGATTCGTTGTCATCCAATTCTTAAATTTGAAATCGAAAGGGTGAACGTTGCACTTGAGGCTGTCATTGGAACCATTACCCAAAAGCCTCATGCCGCTAGTACCTTTCCGAGAAGTCTAATTGAATGTGTGAGTCATTTCATACTAGTGACTCATTTGATAACTATTGATGAAGGAGCTATAGGATTGGAAATTAAGTGTTGTTCATATCGAGCTTTTATTACACTTTGAAGGTCTAAGAATAAGGTTGAAAGTATTGGAGATTGGGATAGGATATTGCATTGAGTATGATTTGGTTGAAACTTGAATGAACTAAAATTTAACTCGTATGGAATAATAAATTGTTAAGAGGAAGTCGTTAAGTCCTGTGATTGAATTATAAGGTTTTAATTGATTGTTAATTCGTGTTAAGTGTTGTTCCTAGGCATTATCCAATGATGAGGATGCCCAGTGACCAATAAATAAATTGAATAAATATTCTTCTGAGTTGGGACCGATGGATCTTTCGGGACATGTGGAACACCTAATGACTCTTGTAGATTAGTATTCATTGTGGTATCTTTTAAAAATAATCCCTAACTTAACTAAGACTTCAGTTGGTAGGATGAGCTCTTGGAATTGTATGACATAGTGACACATAATGTGTTACGGTACAATTTTGACTTGTTTGTGATTAATGAAAAGACTCCCATTGATTGCTAAATCCTACATGTATCGATGTTATCTATCTTTTCTTGCTTATTCCTAATGTTCGCATTAGTGATGCAACCATTGAACAAGTACTCATCTCGAATTGAGTTACGTTGTGGATTAATCTTTTTGAGAGTCATCAAGGTCATGAACCTCATGATTAATTGGTTAAGCTCATTTCCTAGCTTGTTGTAGTTAGTTCTTGGTGGACAACTTTTCATCACTCTTTTGCAGATCACTAATTGTTTTTATGAGATAAAACAGTATCCCTTGAGAAAAATTGAATTTCATCACTATAAGGATTATTCAAAGTGAGATTTATAAGTGATCATTATCGAAATGAAGTTGTTTATAAAACACCTTGGAAAGCTTAATTGTTTTCATAACAAAGAAAATCTTTGTAAATATATTTTTGATTCTTATTTAAGAATTAAGCATGAAAATGTTTTTATTATAAACATGATGATAAAAGTTTGACGAACTGATTATTGCATCGTTAATCTTGAAATTGTATATAGTTGCGCGCCTACATACAATTTGGAAGTGACCATGCAAGGCTGATTAGTAGTCACCATGAAATTATTAATAAACACTAAATTTTCTTTGAAGAATGTGAAAGATTAAATTTTATGAGATCTGCAAGAAGTGAAAAGTAGGGACATATTGATAGGGACACCTACATATGTGCCCGTACCATTTATTCTTCTAAATCGAATTTACTCATCTGTAGATATTGTCTTCATTGACAATTGATATTCCTTCTTTGTCCAATTCTCCCGTTGGTGATATTCTTAGGAAAAGTATCTGATTACCGAGTGTTGATACCCGACTGGATGTATCGACATTCCTATCATTTCTTTTGATTAGATTTCATTTGAATGACCTAGGTAATGATCCGAGGAGATTTCGAATGCGTACTCATCTCATGAAAACATGGGATATATTCATATTCGTTAATGTTTTCGCCTGTATCTGATTTGAAATTTTCTCGCATAGATTATGCGTTGACCTTACTCTTTTAATGGTAGTTTTATCTCCAGATATCCTTGAATTGTGAAGGATTATGAGTTATTATTCGTCTTTTGAGAAGTTCACATCTTATCGACGACAATAAAACTGAATAGTTGGTAGTGCCAGTAGAATGGATTGATTGATTGTGACATGACGACATTGTCTTAATTGATGGGAATTCGAATAGAATTCCCCTAAATGATAAGATGTTGATTATCAAAAGTGATCTAAATAATTCTTGATGGATGACCATATCCTGCATTTAGACTTGAAATTATACCATGAATGGTTATAAACTAATCATAGATAGTATAATCTAGAAAGAACTTAAAGTAAATATAATAAAATATTTTTCTGTTATCTGAAACTTTAGGAGGTATTTGTTGGTGAATTACTAGACTTTCGCCATTAAGGCAAGTTGAATTTGGTATTGATTATATTCCTGGTGCTGCACCTGTGGCGTGTGCACTGTACTTCAGCACCATCTGAATTAAAAGAATTACCGTGCAACTGAGAGAGTTTTCGGAGAAAGCTTTTATTCTACCAAGCTCGTCATTATGAAGAGCTATGATGTTATTATTCCTTATTTTTATTGATTACCGTGAGCTAAGTAAATTGACGATCGAAATCGATATCCATTACCCAAGATGATAGATTTGTTCGATCATTTACAAGGTTCTAGCGTATGTTTTAAAGATTTGATCCACGGTATGGTTATCATCAATTTCGCGTCCGCGAAAAGAGATTATCTATTCCAATCACTACATCCAGAACTTGTAATGACTATTATGAGTTTCATGATATGTCGTTTGGATTGACTAATACACATGTATCATTCATAAATTTGGTGAATCACGTGTGTAGGCTGTAATTTGATAAATTCATGCTTGTGATGATTAAGAACCATTTGTTTGTTTATAAGAATAAGAAGGAGTTAATAAATATTTATAGACTGCCCTGAATTGGCCAAAAAATGAAAACCAGTACCTTAAATATTTAACTTATGATTTAAGACTTAATCCTTTACATGATTTGACCATGTTATTAATAAGATAATGGAATCTATATTGACTCTTCAAAAATTAAGAGCCCTTTTAAGACTTTGGGTTTTTGATGAGATGGCATTTATACATGATCTCATCGTTCTTTTTGGGTTTTAAATGCATAAAAATGTCATAAAATACCATATATATGCTTGTGTTTGTTTACTTGTGTATTTTAGGTATGGATATCGTGAAAAAGACAAAAGATCACAAGATACAAGGAAAAACGAACACGAGAAACGAAGACGTACAAAGAACCGGGCCCTAATCATGAATTCTCAACAAATACCCTTGAAGACTTGAAGACAAACAAGATTGATCCTCCAAGAATGAAGAAATGACACTTAAAACCCTTGTATATTAATAATTACAAGTTTGGTCCCTTAAGTTTGTCAAAATTGCAAAGAGGTCCTTCAACTTTGAAGAAATGACAAGATTGGTCCCTCAACAAAATCAAATTGTCAAATATGGTCCCTCATGAAGATTAAGAGACATTGAAGACCTTTGAAGATCAACATTGTCCAAGATCAGCCCTTGAAATTACTCAAAATGGCAAAAATGGTCCTTTGAAACCTTTTTCCAAAAGATTGTGCCAAAAATGTAAAAGGGTGAAAGTTATTTACAAAGGAGTCACGTTTTTAGGGCTGAAAACTTCATTTGCCAAAATTTCCAAAAGATAAGGGCTTAAGTTGTCACAATTGAAACATTCAAACCCAAACTGGCGCCTAACACTTTGTTTCCCCCAATTTCGGATCAAAAAGGGAACTATTCACCTTTTTACACCTCCAGAAATTACCTTCACTTAAACTTGGGTAAATTCCAATTACTTGTGCACACGTATGATTCACACACACAGAAACAAAACCCACACCTAAAACCCTCATCCCACTCACTGTAGACCCCACCCCCAATTCCCCATTCAACCAATCACATCACACCTTGATCCCCAAGTACTGTTACTTGTCCCAAATCAACAGTGGAGGTTATTTGCTTACTCACAACGCCAAAAGGAACGTCCAGGATCAAATGTGGACAGCTCACCACTCAAACAAGTCTAAGGGCATTTTTGAGATTTTCTTTGATTAGGGTTTTGTGTTTAAGCAGCCTAGAATGTTCATTAGAGTAGTATAAATAGAGGCATCAACTTGTGATGACCCTTTGTTCCAGTTTTCAAGCTTTGCACTTGTAATTCCTTTTTTATTAAATAAAAGTTTGGTGTTTGAGAAAATCAAGTGTAATTCCTTTTTATTCTTTTAAAAAGTTGTGTGTTGTGTAAAAGCTTGATTCTGAGTTCCATTTGTTATTTGGTTAACTGATTTTGTTTTTCAAAATTTAGTTAAAGGTTTCTGAAAGTTGAGTTTCTTGGTAAGGATTTGATTTTCAGGTTTTGGTGTTAAGAGGATAAGTAATCAGTGATATAGTGTTATCAAAACGTGTTTGATAAGGTTGAAAAGTTTTTGGAAGAGGTTAAGGAAGAAAGAAAAAGAAACAGTATACCTATTGCTTGTATTTTGTTTTTGTTTTGTTTGATTTGTCTTAAACAGGTGAAAGACCTGTTGCTGTTAAAGGATCTGCACCAACCCGAGTTGGTAGGGAGGTGGATTTACATCCACTAGGGCTTTGTATGTAAAGCCCTAAGGTAATCTTCTTGTTACCTTTTTAAACTCTCAGAAAGTGTAAGCCTATATGATCTGGTATGATTGTTTGATATTTGTTGTTTAAGCTGATTGAATTGAGTTCTTGAGTGATGTTATGTATATTTTGAAGGTTTGGAATCAGTTTGGTTGCTTTTGAATGTGTTTTGGTTTGTTTAAAACGTTTTCAAAAGTTTTTAAGGGGTGTTTGGATCTATGTTTTAGCAGGGTAAAAATCTTTGCTTGTGATTTAAAAATGTGTTAGATACTTTGATAAGGTTAAGATAAGTTTGTTAGGTAGTTTTGTTTCAATTTGGTGAAGTTTGAAGCTAGTTTGTAGAGTTAAAAAGGAAAAAGTGAGCTTGAAAATCTGCTTAGGCCTTTCTGCTTGATTTTCCTTGTTTTGGTGCATGATTTTGTGAAATCTGTTGAGTTCTAGGCTATTTCAGGGTTTGATTTGTTTTGTATGTCAGTTTGAGACTTTGTGTGCTTAATTTGGTCATTTGAAGTTCATTAGAGTGCAAGTTATAAGCTCATATAGCCCACCAGACCTTGTCACTTTAGACCAGCAACTTGAATTGGCTTTGGTGTGCTTTTGATTGCTTATTGTGCTTGCTAAGTGCTTAATCCTTGCTTGTATTGACTCCTTGTGCTTCTATGAGCACAAGGGTGCCCCCATTGTCCAAAACATCCACAAATAAGCCATCTCCCAAGCTCCTCTTGGGCCTTTTGTAACCTGTGAAGAAAGTAAGAAACAAGCATAAGCTTGTGTTCAAAATTTGGAACCTGGTACGTTTTGATCTTCAATCCTGCTTAATCTTGGCTGAAAAAGTGATTTGGGATTGGAATTAAGCTTCATAAAGGTCACTGATTGGTTTGAAAAAGAAAAAAATAAAAAGAAAATAAAAGCAAAAAACTTACCCGTAGCAGGACTCGAACACCAGACCTCTCGCTGGAGGGTTAAGTGTCCTACCGCTAATCTAGATAAGTTTTTTACGTTGAAGTTTGTTTTCAATATCTATTTAATACGTTTTGTTTTTCTAGCTTATAATAAAAGCCGTAGCTTATTTACCATTTTCCAGCTTATTTGCTTTTTGTTTTTGGCTTATTTGATTTTTCCTAGGACCTAGATAAACTTAGGGATTTTTCTAGCTAGTTTTCTTAATTTTCCCTTTATTAAATTAATTTCTTTGCATTTTTCTTTATACGTTTTTTATAAAATCAATAAAAAATAGAAAAAAAGATTTTTAATTTTTAGGAAAAATAATTTTTATCTTTTAGATTAATATTTTGAGGTTTACAGCTTATTAGGTTTTCAATTTGGCTTATTTTAAATTTTATATTAATTTAAGGTTTTTTATAAACTTTAAACATTTTTATAAAATTATTAAAAAAGGTTTAGGAACTTTAATTTGTGTTTTTCTCTTAGTTAGAATATTTTAAGATTTTAGAAATTTTTTAGAATTAATTTTAGAAACTTTTTATTTTTAGCATTATTTTAATATTATTTTATTATTAAAAAATCAAAATTTTATTTTTATTTCTTTTTCATTTTTCTTAAGTTCTTTAGCATTAATTAAGACCTTTTCCATTTTTAGAATATTTTTATAGCTTTTAGATTTATTTTTATAATTATTTTAAGTTTAATTAGGTTTTAATCATTTTTAATCATTTTTAGAGTTTTAAAAATAGTTTTATTAGCTTTTAATTTTTAGAAAATTACTTTTTAGTCTTCTAATAATATAAGTTGAGTAATTATTCAATAAAATCATATTTTGGACATTTTTATTAGTTGTGTTTAATTTTAGGGCTTTAATTAGCATTTAAAATTAAATATTTAATTAATAAAAGGTTTTAAAATATCTTTGTTGGATTTTTATCTTTATTTATATTATTTTAGACTTCTTTTTAGTCTTTTTAATTCTTGATTTTGTTTTTAGTCTTAGTATAAATTTTTTAATTTGGGTAGTTTTTCACGACTTTACGTTTACATCTTTTTCGTCGTAGTTTAATTTTAACGTAGCCGTCTTTTCATCCTTTCATCCCCATTCTTCTCAATATTAATCTCAAATAATTACAAGTTAATCCACACACATATACCTCCTTGGGAAACGAACTTTCTCTCTTTTTAAGTGATTAAGGGTCATTTGTGCACGGTTTTCCTAAACCGTCGTACTTAATACTTTCCACTATTTTGTGTTGCTTTGTTTTTCCTAAAATAAAGTATACATAAAAGGACTACAATCAGTTTTACTAAAAAGAACTTTTGAAGGATTATTCTCTTATACCCAGAACATTTAACTAAACTCCTGTTTAGGGGTAAATGTTTGTGTATACCTCAAGACAACCTAAGAGGGATTGAGGAAACCGTTTAAACCAAGACTTAAAATGACAATGTTTGCTTTTCAATTAAGAAAATTTTGACCAAAGTATAAACCAAGATTTTTCGAACATTTACGAATCTTAATAATTACTTTTGATAAATTAACAAAAAAAATCGTGTTAATTAAATTCAAATTTATTTAGAACATTTTCCTATAATTGGACGAACCGAGAAAATTTAAAATTTTTTACGTTTACGTTTCATAAAATTAAATATTTATTATTTAATTACTTGTAATAATCATCGACGCTTTAAACGTCGGATTGAGCAAAACTGATAAAAATAATAGTTGAGACGAGACTAAAACTTAGAAAATATGAAGAAAGAAATTATGAATGAATTGTGGTCATGATAAGTATTTCATCAAGAAAAGTGAATGTAGATACTGACACATTATATAGAAAGGATAAAGAACCAACTAGGATGTGTTCCTTAGTAATGACTGTGCAAAATAAATTGCCGACCAATTTAAAAATAGCTAATGTTTGTAAAAAGGATAATATAGATAATAAAGGGGTTTGCGGCTAATGTGAACCATTAGAATTGAGAAGCCGATGGCGTTAAATGTATAAAAGACCACTTGTGGTTGCCTAAATATGAGGTTTGTGAGATTTAGTCATGTTGGGATCTTGTAAGTATAAGTATCCTATTCATGCCATTTCTGATTAAGCGTATCTTATCTGAAGAAGTTGTACTGATGGAAAATTATGAAGGAAGACATCGCCTCATACATTAGTAAACGTCTATCTATTTCAAAGGTCATCATCTAAATTTGATTCGATTTGGGTCACCGTCGACAGACTAACCAAATCTACTAATATCATTCCAGTTAATGATAAATTCTCGTTGAAGAAATAGACTCTTTTGTATTTAAAGGAGTTATGTAAGCATGGTGTGCCTGTATCGATCATCTCTATCAAAGATCCTCGCTTCGCATCGAATGTCTAAAGATTTTCTCAGAAGTCATTGGGAACAAACCTTGATGAGAGTACTGTTTACCACCCCAATCGATGGGACGAGGTAAAGTAATGATACAAAACACTAGAAGTGTTGTTTTATGCTTGAATGATTGACCTTTGGTAATAAACCATATAATTGTTTTCCTTTGGAGAGATTATCATTGATAATTATCGTATTTGGATCGAGATCGAATCTTGTTAGGATCTAAATATGAGAGCATCTGTAAGCAGGAGTTGGGATGAAGACACCCGACATACACCCATTTGTGAGTTGGACATGTGTTTTAGGTTTAAGGTTGCTTATGATGACAAATCTAACCTTACGAAATACCCAACCCGTGAAACCTGAAATGATTGTTGAAATTAGGATCTGATTAATGACTGCCAGTAGTGGGCAGGAGGTTATGTGAATATGAAGTGTAGGTCTTGAAGTTCCGGATGGGTAGCGAAGTTATGCCAAAAATTTTCACCTTGAAAAAAAATGAATAGATGATCTGAAAGATCATGGGAAATAAGTCTCCGTTATATGGGACCATTAAGATAATGTAAAATGTTGGCTTGAAAGGCATACAAGCTGGATCTACTCTAGGACTTCAAGGGCTGCGTGAATTATGATTCGTATATCTAACTTGATAAAATGTCTATCAAGTGAAAATCTGAATTCTTCTTGATGAAGTCTAGATCGGCGAAAAGTTGCATTCATCAAAAACCCGTGAACATCATGGATAGAGAAAGTAAGTCAACATTAATCATGATCTTATTCCCGTAGTTATGTTTGATGAAACTCGTGTATTGTAATGGATTACATTTGTGATAAAAGACCGAATGTGGAGGAAATACCCACATGGCTTTAACTCTATAAGAAGCAAGTAGTAAGATAAATTGATCTTTGAGGAAAAAGATCCTGTTTAGGGTTAAATGCTGTGACAATCCGTCAATTTATGGTTGATATTTTATTCTCAAGTGTTATTTAAAAACATTATTTTAATGTTATATTATGAACTCACTTATTTTTGGGAAGAAATTTGGATTTACGTCTTGAAGTAGCATCGACTACGTTTAAACCAGAGGATTCAACGTTACGTGCTTACGTAAATTTATCCGGGAATATTATTTTGGGATTTTAAATTTGTGTGGTTCATAAACTCACAAATTTACGAGAAGAGATTAGGACTTACGTGAATAATTTAACGTTCTTTACGACTAAACCGGAAACCTTAGGATTACGTATTTACGTTTTCGAACTCCGTTTTTGATGAGAAAATTTTTATTAGATTCGTTTTGTGCCGTTGATTCATAATTTATAAAAATGTTTTTCGTAAAACGACCCAAGGGCACGTAAATCAAGGAAACTAGAATCGAGGAATACCCGTAAATTAGTAGGATGAGACAAAACATGTTTTTCCCCACCCCACTCAAATGGGACGGCCAAACTATGGCACCACACTTGTGATGTGTCAAACTTGTAGTAAACAAGCTAACACATGTTAGATAAGCTTAACATGTAAGCTACCAACACCAAAACCACTTCACCACAAACCATTTGTTCACTTTCTCACATGCAAACCACCCTCCAAAAGCACACAACTCTCTCCTTCCTCTCATATTGCCCGTCCACCATAGCTTCCCCACCACCATGATTCATCAAATTTAACCATAAACCTTATGTTGTTTCTACATATGATGATGCCCTTTTTGAAGATATAAAGATTGGGGGTGATCTTAACTTATGAAAAGGGGTTTTCATTAGGTTAAAGGGCTGATTTCATGGTGTTGTTCATCCATCCAAAGGACCCAAGAAGATTTCCTTGCTAAAGTTGAAGATTTGATAACAAGAACCAAGTCTTGTTCATAAAAAACCACATATTTTCATCACTAATGGTGGTATAGAGATTGTTCTTCCTATCATCTTGTTATTTTGATTATGTAATCTTGTAATTTCTTTATTTATGTATATGTATATGATGGTGAATGATGATAAAAATATGATGTGGGGATTTGGTGTTGATAAACGTGGGTAAAAAGATGGAAAACCACATGTAAAATAGTTAAAGTCTTGCTAAATATGATGGCTGTATAAAAACAGTAAGTAACCAAATGTTAAATTGATAAAATGGTAAATTAGAATCAATATACAGTAATTATTAGGTGTTATACACATGTGAGAGTTGGCCATGCAATGGAATCATCAAAATGAGTGAGATATGATCAAAACAAGTTTAGAGTGCAAATCTGCCTAAACTGTTTTGGACGAATTTATTAAAATATTTAGAAGTTGATTCATCAGTAGCTATAAAGAAAATGAAGCACATATCATGTAGTTTCTGTGATAAAAATTTTAGGTCCTATCTCAATATAGAACTCTAGATATGGACATTTTAGTGGATTGAAAATTTAGGACAAATTTGGTAAAATAAATAATATATAATATAAGCACTCAAAATTTTGTATTTATAAAATATACATATATAAAACCCACTAGTTGATAATAATTATAAATAAAGAGGTATATATATATATTGATATTAAAATAGGACATGTTATATAAATTACTGTTGGGAATAAAATTAGTTAAGTAACTGGAACGCTGACAAGAGGAAATTGGACGCTGACAAGAGTAAACGAGGCGCTGACAGATGAGACGCTGATAAGACTTATCAAGGCGCTGACAAGAAGAATCTCAAGACAAAGACAAGGACTAAATCTGCCAATGACGAATTCTTCAAGTTGGTGGACAAAATATGAAGATAAGAATTCAGAATATATTCTTAATGTTTAAAAAGATTTAGTCAATAAGTTATGTTTATCTTATGTCTCTTCCTAAAATATTTTATCTTAGCTTTTTGTACAAGGCTCCTTAAACCTATAAAAGTAGGCCTTAGGGTTAGACATAAAACACATCTCAATACACCTCTTCCACATATCTCATAACACTTTCATTGTAAGCAAGTTTGATATTGATAATCAAAGTGAAAGTTTGTTTATATCATTGTGTGTTCTTGTTTAAGTGTTAAATTCCGCATAACACTTAGATTCATAAGCATATACAAAGGTTTCTCTACGTGTATTACTTGATCTAATCTCGTATACACAGAGCTAATCGATCTAAGTTTGGGATCAACAAGTGGTATCAGAGCATGTTGAGAAACTTTGATTTGAAGAACGAAATCCAATATCGTGAGGTGAACCAAGCTAAGGAAGAAGGTGAAGAAGAAGCTGATGATGTTTTCAGTTAAGTCCACGTCTACTTCAAGTTCCAATTCTTCTTCATGTTCTGATAATGAGGTATGTAATGACTCTTCTTGTAGGTTAAATACTGAAAGACTTAATAAAGAAGTTTTAAGATTGTTAGGAGATGTGAGTACTAAGAGATGCAAGTTTTCTAACTATCAAATTGCTCTCACTCAAACTGAAAAGACAGTTTCTGAGTATAAGAAAATGGAATTTGACCTAAAAGATAAAATAAATATCTTAAAACATGATTTAAATCAAAGTAATGATATTAGAAACATCATGAATAGGGTCAATGGTGAATTACATGCTAAGTTAGATGAGGCTATCAAAAATAAGGATAATGTAGACCTTAAAATTCAGAGATTTGATAAAGCCTCACAAACCCTAGAAAAATGTGTTAGTGAACAAAGGGATTCTAGGGATATGTCTGGGATTGGGTTGAAAGAATATATGGCTGTTCCACCACCAGCTTGGGACTTCTATGGTGTCCATAGAAAGGATCTCTCTTGGACTGCTATTCTAGAACTCCAAGAAGAGGAATTTATTCCTCCACCTAGAATTCTCTCTCCAGTTGAGGAATATCAACAAAAGGTTATTGACCTAAAAGAGTGGAAGAAGGCCAACCCCACTTTGTTTGTTAAGGGTGGGATGCTTAGTGAGAGTCCATATGTGCCTACACCCATTGAGAGTCCAGTAGTATCTAAACCTATCAAGAAACAACCTACTGTTAAATATGCTGTTAATCTTGGCTCCCCAATTAAGAAACAACCTACTGTTAAATATGCTGAAATGTATAGGAAACCTAGGTCACTCAAAAGCCAAGAAAGTTTTAATGGGACAGGGTTTTATCAGTCTAAGCCTAAGCTTGTGTCCAAAAAGGCTTGTTACTCATGTGGGAGCTTCTCACATTTGGCCTATAATTGTGTGAGTGGATACAATTCATTCGTTGACAATAGGTCATCCAATGTTAACCATAGACCTTTTGTCCACACTAGACCACAGGCTACTAGACCAGCTCCTTTCTTCTCTAAGGCAGCTAATACATATGGACAAAGGCCCTTTCAAAAGACCAACACCTGGTCAAACAGACAGTATGTTCCTGTAGCAAACCCTAATTTAGGCCCTGACAAGAACAAATTCAGCGCTGCAAGGAACAAATTCAGCGCTGACAGAAACAAATTCAACGCTTCCAGGAACAAATTCAGCGCTGACAGAAACAAATTCAGCGTTGACAGGAACAAATGCAAAGCTGACAGCTCTAAGTTTGGTATGAGACCTTATTTTAGACCATATAAACAAAGATACTTGGTTAATAAGGGTCAAGGGTCTAAAGCATCATCCCATTTAACTTGGAAACCTAAACAAGAGCAAAATTCTAATTTTAATGGTATTTCAATGATTGCAATAGATTTAAATATCTTGAGAAGGTCATTACTAGACTCATTGGAACAAATTGGGTGATTAGGTCCCAAAGGGATGAACAGCGATTTGTGGTAAAGAATAAGTCCACTCTAGAGGAACAACTAGACAGATCCAAGTCTGATAAAGCTTGGATATCCAAAGAAAACTAATTTGTTTTCTTTTTGAGCAGCCTATCCAAAAGCAGGTTAATGATCAAGGATATTAGGATAGTGGATGCTCAAGGAACATGCATTGTTGGTCTTTCCACTGATATTATTTTTATCCACTAACATGTTATCTCTACCCATTATCATGGGATAGGGTAGCCTCTGTTGGTGTGTGTTTTTTGTGGTTTTTGTCTAACTATGCAGGAAAGTGGAGCTACATTTGGATGGATACAAAATTGCAAACTTTTATTTATGATGGTTGGAGTGTTTATATTCCTATCTTGAGATAAAATTTTGGTTCTTCAAATATAATGATTTGTATGCTTCTAGTAAGGGGAGGTAAACCTCTAGGTTTTTGGGTACTCTTAGAGCACTCTTGCACAATTCTAGATTGTGTCCACTGGTGAGTGGGGGTTAGAAATAATGAAGGCTCTTTCCTTATGAAATTGTTGGAATTTCAAAACCTCGAGGCACTGTAGCATGCACGTAGTTTATTTTTCATGCATGTTGCCAAGACTTTTGACCTAGAATTGGGTGTGGTCGTATGGGTGACTTGGGGTAGATATATTTTTGGGTTACTTGGGGAGTTGCAAAGGTTTTATATGAGTTAACTTTCTCTTTGGGGCATTTGTGAACAAAGGACTCTAGAGTTCATGTGTGTCTATCATGCTTTTGCATGAGTGTATGCATGAACAGTGTTTGTCACTCTTGCTTATTAGAGACTAGTTAGTTTCCTTAGGATTATTACCTTTGTTTATGTTCTAACTAAAGTTTTCCATTCTCAAGTCCATTTTATGCTATGACATCTTAGCTGGTGTCATTGATAAACTTCTTTATAATCCCAAATTGTTTCATCACCCTTTTATTTTTCAAATTTTTGGATATATGGAAGCCTAATGATCATTGAGATGTTTTTCCTAGTGATTGACATCTAGTAGCAGCAGAGATCACTTTCACAAGGGTGTATAGTGTTATGGAGATGGCTGAGACTATTGGCACTAGCTTTAATGCAGTTCAAGTCAGTCTTATCATCATTAAGTCCATCCTCATGTCCTATGAATCAACATTGAGGATTCATTTCCCGAATGTGGATGAGGACAGTATGAAACATTTGACATTAATGGAATTGACGAAAATCTATATTAGCTTGTAAAAGCTTAATATAGAAATGGTACAAATTGTCAAGGATCACTGTTTGAACTGATTGACTTGTTGTTTTGGAAGCTAATGCAAGGAGGACGTTCTTGGTTCCTTCCTTGTATATCGATCTTGGAGAGGAGTCTTAAAAAGGGGAGGAGAAATCGAATTTGAGTGACAAAAGTAATAAAGAAAGCTCCAAGACACTACAGGTACTGACGATGATTAAGACCAAGTGAAGGCTGACTATAAAAGGGATTTGAGTGATTGACTTTTCGAGATTTATTATTACTCAAATTCAGGGATAAGTATATTTGTAAGAATCCTCTCTGTATGTTTTATTTTATTTAGAAACATGATTACTAGAGTAGATATCAAGTTTAGGGGAGGATTGTTGGGAATAAAATTAGTTAAGTAACTGGAACGCTTACAAGAGGAAATTGGACGCTGACAAGAGTAAACGAGGCGCTGACAGATGAGACGCTGATAAGACTTATCAAGGCGTTGACAAGAAGAATCTCAAGACAAAGACAAGGACTAAATCTGCCAATGATGAATTCTTCAAGCTGGTGGACAAAATATGAAGATAAGAATTCAGAATATATTCTTAATGTTTAAAAAGATTTAGTTAATAAGTTATGTTTATCTTATGTCTCTTCCTAAAATAGTTTATCTTAGCTTTTTGTACAAGGCTCCTTAAACCTATAAAAGGAGGCCTTAGGGTTAGACATACAACACATCTCACATACACCTCTTCCACATATCTCATAACACTTTCATTGTAAGCAAGTTTGATATTGATAATCAAAGTGAAAGTTTGTTTATATCATTGTGTGTTCTTGTTTAAGTGTTAAATTCCGCATAACACTTAGATTCATAAGCATATACAAAGGTTTCTCTACGTGTATTACTTGATCTAATCTCGTATACACAAAGCTAATCGATCTAAGTTTGGGATCAACAATTACAAGTATAAATGTTTTTCCAAGCTATAAAACTATATACTAAGTTTTACGTCTTTTCGGCTAAAACCGAAAGATTAACGTTTTTGTCAAATAAAACTTAGACGGTCGGACCCGTCTAATATAAACTTTTATAAACTCACATACTGATATATGAACTTATATAACAAGTAAAAACCGATAAAACAAGAGCTTTACAACATATAGACATTAACGGGCCAAAGTAGCCTTATTGGACTATAAACCCGACTAGTTGGTAAAACACTTATGAACTTACTTATTGGGCTTAACCCACTTGGGCCCAACATGTAAAGTATAATACTGATAATAAAAGTATAATTGGGCTAATGAAAAGTATTGGACTTATAATAGGCTTATTGGACCTAAAACATGTAAATAGGTAAAACTAGTAAACTAGTATAAATGTTATCAACACATAACACTAAAATGAGTAAATGAGAATGTATAAACCCACTTGATCATCATCATATTTATAAAATCATCATATGTATACATAATTGTTATTTTTATAAAGTCATTGGACAAGAGTCTAAGACGAGTATTATTTGTCTAGGTTTCCGTGATTGAAGCACGTACCGTACATCCAAATCACCGATAACCGCCTTCCCACATCAACGTGATTTCATAGCCTCGCACTCTTTTAAATGTTTTTATGAAATGTTTATAAACCCGCGAGGGAGATAACATGTTAGTTTTTATGAAATAAGACACTAGTTGTCCCGATTGTTTGTTTATTGATTTGGACCCGAATGATTGTATGACCCGATGAATGATTATATGACCCGATGTGTGAAAGGAAATAGATTATTAAAGTTAGGTTATGTCACTAAAAGTCCCATTAGCATGAATTATGAACTACCGAGATTTGGTAGACGCTTATGCATATAATAGTACTATTTGGGGACGATCACCCTAGTTTGCGCCTTGACGGTTGATCCCCGTCGTGCCACATTGATTGGTAAGCGAATTTATGTATGAGAAGATTTACACAAGCGTGATTATTTTGACGACACGCTAATTTAGATGGGCAAATGAGTTTCGGGTTAGCTACCCGTTGTTTGTTGTCGTAAGGTAACAATTTCATGCGGCTTATAATAATCCAAATAACGAGATACTTCTATACGCACTGAATTACGATATATTGCCTGACTAGCAATACGGGGTCTTATTATTGATATTATGTTCGTGTTTTGGTTTTACATAACCATATTCATATAACGGTTTTTATTTAACTTTATACAACGTTATAAAACGTATTGTATGATGTTTTTACGACTTTGGTTCATATAATGATTTTGAAGGCAAAAGCCTATATTATGATTTTTGATAAGGGTTTGTATAAAATGACTTTGGCTATTTTATGGCCTATTACAAAGATGTGTACAGAATGATTTTCGGTAATAATTATATACCGATGATATATTAATGGTTTTATTAAACTCTATGAATTCACTAGGCGTTATCGCTGACCTTTTCTTTTAACATGTTTTATCTCAGGTACTTGAAAGTAATTCTCGGGAAGACAACAAGAATTCATGGCCCGCACTTAAATAACTATTTCCATTCAAATGCTTTGTAAAACCTGTATGAAATACAATGGCTTGGGACCTATCTAACTTTGATATTTATGAATGGAAATGCTTTATTATTAAACGACGCGATTTTTAAGCGTTGTCTATGATGTGAGTAATGTGCTATCCCGTAACACCAACGAGTCTTCCGCTGTATTGAATTGTGTAAATTTGGGGGTGTTACACTCGGCATCAAGGATTCTGAATGTTGGACAATTGCTCCCCCTCAGTTGTTGACCCGTGTTCTATTGAAAGAGCTGTAGTCACCATTTGAGTAGTCGCATCGTCGAGTATGTAGATATCAATTGTAAATTGCTACGGTTGGTGGAGATGATAACTTCATAAAAACAAGATTTCTCTTGTTTTAACAAATAAATGCACTGACACGTACATATATTCGTGTTAGATTGTGTTATTCCGTAAACATAATCCCTTACATGGTTATAAAGTAAACCATGCCCGAGAACATTAATTCCCGTTGTTGAGTCAAAGCTTTCGGTGAAATACTTGACTTGAGTATGAAAAGCGGGTTACTATCTGAAATAATTGCAAACTATTTTGAGCATGTTTTAAAACATTGGAACTTCTGCTCGAACTTTATTTACAACTCCGTGTCATTATTGAGTGACATTTCTAGTATCGTAAATATTATCGATTCCAGAAGACATGCTCTTTTTATCAAAACATTTTTGAACACACAATTTTGAAAGATTTAGAAAACCTTTTTGAGAAAATATCGAAAAATTGTGTTCAACGTTTTGAAAACCAATTACTTGAGCTTAAGATGTTGAATATCTTACAAAAAGAGCTCAAGTCCAAGAAGTTTTAAACTTCCCGTTGTGAGGATAAGTTTATCATCGGCGATAAACTTTCCTTTTAACTGAAGAGCGAGTCCTAAGTTGACATTTACTTAGAAGTCGTTTTCATGAGCTTGAAAACTTTTGAATGTTTTAACGTAAAGCTCATGACCGAGAAAGGTGAATTTCTCGTTAGGAGGAAAAATTATCTTATTTAAAAGATACACTTTCCTTGATGAGCTTAAAACCTGGAATGTTTTACTACAAGCTCATGACCAAGAAAAATTAATTTCCCGTTATGAGGATAAGTTATCATTGAAGATAAAATTTCCTAAAATTAAAGTCCGGGGCATAATATAATTATACGCCATACTGCATGAGCTTAAAAACTTCGAATGTTTTTAATATAAGCTCATGCCTGAGAAAAATTAATTTCTTTGAAGATCGAGTTATAGTCTGTGATGTGACTCTAAGTCCTTGATTAGGCTTAACCATGAATCCCCTGAGACACTTGTTTCTCCGATATCTGCTTCTTCAACAAACAAACTCTAAGAGTGTCCTTAATTGAATGGTATATAATGATTGGACCGCTTTGTTCTTTTGGAACATCCTCTTTGGTACCTGCATTCTCATTAGGAGTTTGCATGCTTTGATATGGGTTAGCGATATCTATCTTAGAAGCAAGTGGGGTTAACAATTTTCTTTTCTTGTGCTAGAGGTGACCAGAAGAGATGATTCACTTGTCTTAGCTGGCAAATGTTTCCTTTTATAGAAAACCTTAACTTCAGGCTTAAGTGATGTATCCTCCTTTTCAATTTCCTCCTTATTAGTCTTAGTAGAATCAGAGACTATCCTAGTTAAAGGGCACTCGTTTCCTACAAGAGTGAAAGTTCTACCAGCGGGTCGCCACATTTTACCAATGGGTTTGATTTTAGCTACCCACTGGGATTTAAGTCTAGCACGGGAGTTCACCTCATTAAGTAAATTCTTGATACAAGAATCATGATTAGCTTTAAAGACACATTTCCCACATGTTTTACAAGTAGCATATTTAATATCCGAGTAAGATCTAGAATTCCTAGATGATTGATTGACGCTCCTAAGAAGTGACATGCCACATTTAGCAGTGTTGGGTAAACTATAAGGCATTTGACTAGGTTTGAAATTTCTATCTCTTACTTGTGTCTTTAGCTTAGCTTCCCTTAGACCAAATGTATCGCGAACGTCATTTGAACGAGTTTGAGATGTGTTTTTTGGACTATGTCTAGGGAGACTAAAGGCAATCATGTGATTAGGTCTTGCAGAAGCTGTTTTAGTCACAATGGGCCTAGATAGTGGAGTGACTGGTCTGGAAAGATGAACCATATCAACTTGGGAGGCAAATCGTGGTCTCGAGGATTTTGGTCGCTCAGATCTAAATGCAGTCGGTTGTCTAACAGACTGAATTTGAGGCGGTTTCCCCAAGATTGATGGGTTTTCAAGCTTAGTGTCCACACTAGTTCCTTTAGTTTTCCTCAACTCGTTTTTCAGAGCCGCTATTGCAAAGACCTTTTCCTGTACTTGAGCCTTTAAAGTCTCATTCTCTTTGAGCAAGTTATCTTGGGATGCCAATTTAGATTCAAGCAACTTAATTTGTTTCAAAGAGTATCCTTTTCAGTTTTAGAATCTAGAACAGTTTGATCCAATTTCCGTTCAAGAACAACGTTTGATTTTTCAAGTTTTTCAAAATATGTTTCAAACTTGTTAGTTCTCTTAGAAAATTCTAGTTTGGCATCCTCAAGATCTTTTGATTGCTGAGCTAAATTCATTTCAAGCTCTTCAATCCTAGAAGCAGAATTGGTTAATGAAGTAGTCATAAGGCATATATCATGATTTTTAGCATTTTGATAATTCCCTCCCCCATTACGACTCACATCGGATGAATCAGAAGTAGAATCACCCTTTTCCATCCCATGTTGGTCATAGGTGGGTTCTGAGTTCTCAGCATGCTGTAGATCATTGTGAGATTCAGTATTCAATTGTACCTCAACTATTGGCTCTTTGTCATGCATGTTTGAGTCACGTTGTCGTGATGCAATGACGCTGCTATCATCGTTAACCAAGGCGGTCTCCTTTGAGTCATCCGTAAGACCATTTTTCTCCTGTGTCATCTGCATCGTAGATTCTTGTATTCCACTAGTATGCTCTAGTTGAAGTTTTGAATTTTCATAAATCGAAAGTGCAATAGATTACATGAACTCGAGCAATCTATCCCTAAAGTCTTTAACTTCGATTTGTGTGTCTTCAAGGAATGACTGGCAGATCATTTAAGCTTCAACCTTGGCAGGATCAAATTGAAAGAACCTCGAAAAATGTTGCACTAGAACTTGAAGTGAATGTGAGGATTCAATTTGATTAATGTCTTCTTTGTAGATTTGTTCTAGTAGGTGGTTCAATTTGAGGAGCATTGGGTGGATGAAAATGGTACGATCTTGACCGAAGAGTGTCACAAATCCACTTCCTTTTTTAAGTAGAGAAATGTTCGACAGATGGGACCGAAGTAGTCTAAATAAAGTCATTCTACTTTCTCTAGCTTTAACTTTCATTTGATGCGATTCTCCCTCTTGAAAAGTCAAATTCAAAAAATCCATTGAGATTTGATGACAAATGAAAGTAAGGATTACTTGTCGATCGATCAATGAAAGAAAGTAATTGTGTTTGTTGTTGTGTGATGAAGCCGAGAAATAATGTTAAAATCCACTAAATTATGTTCTCGATAAACCAAAAATTCCAAGATGAAATTGTGATAAGTGTGAAAACACTCATCAATAATGATCCAAAAACCACCCTAAACACAGTCAAATACATTATATTTAACTTTAAAATATCAGAATTACGCGTGTATTTGTGTTTTGTGTGATTCAGGTAAAAAAGATACGTTTTGGAGCAAACATGCGTTTTCAAGGGATTTATATCACAAAAGACGAAGAAAAAGATGAAAGATGTTTTGAAGGACTTTACTTGCCATCATTTATCAAGATCGAGGATTGAAAAGTGTAAGTTTTAACAAGATGAAGGATGATAAGAAATTACTTAAAAGTTTTTATAGACATTTGAAAAGAAAGAAGAATTGAAGGACCAAAAAGGAAATTTGGAAAGTAAAAGGTTTAACTTTTATAAACTTGGTCAATTGACCAAGTCGGTCAAACACACATAACACATATACGTCTTCCCGAATGAGAAGAGAGAGAAACAAGGAATAAAAAGACGATTTCTTCATCTCTTTTCACCACCACAAACCTGCATATGCAAATCAAGAACGATTCATGAAGATTCAAGCGAAGATTTAAACTACAAAATTGCTCATCTCTTCCTCCTCTTCAAGGAGGTACAAATGAATTAGATCAAGACGGAGCAATGAAGAGACACCCAATATCAAGAATGAAGAACGAGTTCATCATCCTCGTATTAAACATGTGGCACGATTTAATTGGAGGAAACACGTCACACCACCACCTCTTCAGCTCTATAAATAGAAGACGAAGACCTTCATTTGAGATGGTTAGCTTAGGTGTAGGATTCACACAGTTAGGTTTAGGAGTAGAGTTAGTTAGTTAGAAATTCATACAAAGTTTCATCTTGCTAGTAATCGTGTAACTGATTCAGTTCTTAGTTTGTAACCGAATACTTTTTCTCCATTAATGAAAAATTCGAGCTTTCTCATTCTTCATTTCTCATTAGTTAAACAGTCAGTTGAGTCTTGTTGAATTTGTTATAGTTTTTGGAATTAGTATAACCGAATAAGCCTTTCTTGTTACTGTTAAAGATTCGGTATTGTAGTCTTTAGGAGAATTAAGCGTCGATTATGGTTAACAAGAGGTTGAAGTAGTTGGTTAGAATTGTTGATAATCGGTTACAGTTTTGGATCAGTTTTGGATTGTTAATCAGTTTTAAATGGAATTTTTCATCATAAGATTGTTCAAATTAGCTGGTAGAACTGCTAAGCTCACAAGCTACAAAAGCTTATGAAAAGCTTTTGGTAATACAAGTTTTCAGAATTATTACTTTTAAATAATAAGAATTAGATTTCAAAGTTTCCTAGCATAACAGTGTAGTTTACATTGAATTCAGTTTGTTCAGCTTTTGGTTATTAGATAGAGTTTTGGTTAACAAGTTCGAAAAAATCGCTCAATATAGATCAGTTCTGCAAGTTTCAGAGTTGACAGTTCTTGTCTAGTTTTTCTTTGCTGTGCTTCGATTTTGCAGGTTATCAAATTTGGAGGTATTTGGATTTTCTGAGTGGTAGATAGCCAAGTAAGCTCAGCGCTTTACTTCAACGTCAACGGACTGGCCTAGAAGTTAATGGTCAAGCTCATTTTTACTTTCTGCATTAACTGTAATAGTAGTATAATAATAGTGTAGACTTGCTTGATCTTTATGTTAATTTGCTTTATTTCTGCACTACTCATTTCATTTTCCCGCAATTGCTAGTGTAATCAGTGGTAATTAGCTGTAGTGTTAATTTGATTGTTTCGTTCTTACAATTCTTGCTATTAGATATTCAGTTAACTGATCTTGTTTAATAGTTTGATCTTGTGTAGTGATTCGATTCGTAGTGCGTTTGCTTAAGTGTTAGACGAGTTTTGTAAGCATTCATGTGAGCATATTTGATGCTAGGAACTTAGTGTAGAATAGAGGTTGTAAGATCTTGAGATTAGTTAATCATAGATGCATCTTATAGTACTAGTTGTTACTCTCTAATAAGTGTTTGGATTATCAGAAGTTGAGGTTGCAGTGGTGGAATTAGTTGATTATTTTAATTGTAACAGTTTGAATAAAATAGAATTTACCATGTTCACTTTAGATATATGAGTCAAAGAAGCAGTTAAATTCGGTGTGATATTTGGAAAGATTAAAAGTTGACTACAGATTTTGCTCCCAGTTAATTTGTCAAGTTTGTAGTTTGTCACAATAGCCCCCTGAATTTGTTTCTTTTTGTTAAGTAAGATTAGTCCAGTTAAGTAGCTTAGTGGATTGCAGTTGTGAGCTATTGGGTCGTTTTTTTTTTGTTTGTCGGGCCACATTTGGTACTTGGGCTGGTAGCAGTTAAACTAGAGTTGCTATTTCATTAGTTTACTTTTTAATTTGCATTATATAGAATAGATTTTATTAGTATATTAGAATTTGTAGATTTAATTCAATTGTACATTTAGTTTTTATAAAATTTACTTCTACTTTTATATTTCGTAATTTTGCATTTTTCATTTGTAGTATAAATTTTGTATTTTACATTTGTAGTATAAATTTTGTATTTTACATTTTTACATTTCGTGCATTTAAATTTCGTACTTTCAATGTGTTTTATAGATTAGTACGTATACGTATATTAGGTATTTTTACATTTTTACTTGCTTTGTGCCAATTAGACATAAATACCATTCAATTTTTACAACCAAAAACAATAAGTCGAGCTTGAAAAGTTATATCAATTCGATTAGACCGAGAGACAACTACACTAAAAAACGAAATATTAAATGGCGCCGCTGCCAGTTCTTTTCGTGAAGATTAACGGTTTCGAGTGAGACGATTGGATTTTGGGATCCGTTCACTTTGTGAACGTTATTTTTACGTATTATAAATAAAAAAGATAAAAAAATCAAAAAGATAAAAATACAAAAAAATAAAAAATCACAAAAATCAATTCTTTTCCTAAAGAATTGAACCAAAAAAATAAAAAATCCAAAAAGTAATCTTTTTCATAAAAGATTACACCCAAAAATATAAATTATATCGATTTTCATCGTTTTTTACGTACATATAGTATTTTTCTTAAAAAAATCAAATAAATACAAAAATATTTTCTTTATATTATTATATGTAAATGCGTATACGTATAAGAACAACCAATACACATATCTTCCATAAGTATTGCCGAGGCAATACACCGTGTTAGGGGGCGTTCCGGTCCTTGACACGTGTATCGATCGAATTTAATTAAGCAAGAATAGATAAATACTTCCAATAGGCAATAATTCGAAGAATACAAACTACAAAGTGAATAGAAAGGCGATGTGCTATAAAATGCCATCTAATGGTCAATAGGTACTTAAGTGATTCGTGCCACCTAACCCCCCGTTCACTAGTGCGTATTCTAAGAAGGAAGGCTTGATTGGGGGTCTTGCACCCAAGTAGTAATTACATATATTATACTTTCTTGTGGATATTTCACATCGAACCTCGAGGGAGATAATCTTTTCTCCTTCAAAAGTCGACCGAGAGCTTATCTCTCACTCCTCGAGTTTATTTACACGTGTACTCAGACGCGTGTAAACATACCACCTTTGGTGTATTACTTCCTTCCCCGAGGAAGCTTTTTGACGTCATTTCACTTGTATATACATTCGACCATTTTGCCACACATGGATAATCGTCCTATTTTGGAGATATTACAAGAAGAGCATTATCGAGCTGTGTATGGGCCTTGTGGGACTTGTGGAGGACCGCATGGTGCAAATAAATGTCATCTATACGCGAGCGATTATGTCAAGGGTTTAATGAGGATTTTCAAAATCAAGAATTTTTAAATCAAGACGATTTTCAAAATGAAGAGAATTTTCAAAGTCATAATCAAACAACCTTTCACAATCAAGGCATTTTTCATTTCTTGAGTAAAGACGCTTTTAAATTTGTAATGCAAGCACTTGAGAAAATGACAGAGGCAACTGATCCGAATATCTTAGGCTTGCGAACACACGTCTTGCAACTCATGAGACCGGACGATGCTTTACCTGATGATGAGCCTTCTTTGAGAGTAGATGTTGAGGATGATACACTTAGTGATGTTCCTATTATAGACCCTTCCATCTCTACACCGACTATACTTGAGCCATACACACCTTCAACACCTTTACCTCACATGGGACCCACCGACTCTTTAACCATGGGGGGCGAGCCTCTTAGCACTAATACAAACACCGATTTGGATGAATTAACTGCTTCTAGTGTTGAGAACCTTATCCCAATCCAAAGAGAGCTTGAGGGTGTTTCTAATGAACCATGTGATGAGCTTTGTATTGATACTTCTTCTCCTCATGATCACATTGAGATTTCATCACATGTTGTCCTTCATGCTACTACTAGTGATGTTGGTGACTTTAATCTTGATGAATTGTTTAAAGAAAGGGATAATGAGATTGAGGAAGAGTTTGTGCAAGACTTGCCACAAATGGAGGATAATGATTGTGATTCTAGTGATGCATCTTATGCTATATCATCCGATGACTTGTCTTGTCAAGATAACATTCCTAATTTGGATGAAGAGTTTGCTCCTATAGGAAAAGTGGATCCTTCTCCTCTACCACCTTATGATTCTTGTGATGAAACCTTTGATGATCCTTATGATAGTGATGAGTCTTTTACTTCTGATGATGATGACTCCATTTCTTCTATGATTCCTTCACCTATTCATCCAAGTGATTTTGTGATACATTCAAATCCTCTTTTTGAGACATGTTTTGATAACCCACTTTTTGAGGAGTGTGAAGAACCTAATAATGAATCTATAGAAGAAGAAACCTTTATTGATCATCCTTCACTGGTTTTTGAGGATACACCTATTGATTTTCATGATCATATCATCCCTTTGAGTGATTCTCTCATTAATACACCTCCTTTTGAGCCTTATGTTCCCACCCTCCCACCCTTGAAGTTGGTTACTGATGAAGATCCTTTACTCTTAGAGATTGATACTTTTTCATCTAAGGCACCTTTAGAACCCAAAAACTTTGATATGGACTCTTTTATGGAGATTGATGCCACCATAGAGGATACTCTTGCACATTTTGATATAGAGGTCAACGATAGTGTTTCTAATTTGGAAGAGGAGGTTCGTCTTATTACTACATTGCTTTTTGGGAACATAGAGCCTACACCTCCTCCACAAGACACTATTAATTTTGATCCTCCTTTCACTATGGCTTCTATGGAAGATTACCCACCTTTTGATGATGATGATGATCCTAACATGGACATAATAGTTATGAATGTTTTGATACCTACACCTTCATTGTCTCATGATGCTTTGATCACTTAGGGGGAATCTTATATGGTTGATATGAGCTCATCTTCTTATTTTCCCATGAAAAGAAAGGTTTTTGATCCTGGGATACATAAATTTGAGACACCTTGGTTTTCATCTAGTCCACTTAAGAGTGTGATTTCGATCTATATGGACTTCTCATATGATCTTACTTTGGTGATGCTACCTATTTTGGAGTTGTTCGAATGTAGAGATGGAAACTATGTATTTGATCCTGGGGTGCTTCCTATTTGAGAGATTTCGTATGTTGGACAAACTTGAGACACGTTGGACCGTTCCATTTATCGAGGCGGATATTGTAAATCTTATAGTAAATGGCAACGTGCTAAGTTTGAGTGTGTCATGTGAGATGTGCTTCTAAATGGATATCCTTTATTCTCCATGATGGTTTCCCCAAGGACAACCTAATTCGGGGTTGAGACGAGCTAGCGACTTAGGGTTAAAAAAACTCAAGCAATGAATAACTAGGTTAGAAAACGTAGCGTAGATCTAAATAGGTTAGGTTTAATTAAAAGGATGCTATAGTAGAGTTGAAGTGAAGGGGTGTCCTTTCTTCGTCTTTTCGTGTTTGTTTCAAGGGTTTCTCTCTCTCAATTCGTGCTTGGATCTTATGGAGGAGGCCCGTGTATCCGGTTCACTTCGATAAGTTTTTGCTATTATGATATTCAAAACACTTGTGCTTAAAATGAATACCCTTTAGTTGTCTCTTCCTTAGCTTGGGTTAAGCAAAGTAATCAATGTCATAAGTGTAGGGGAGTTTACTCCAATACTCTTAAACATTGAAGACAATGTTTATCTTAACTGTAGGGGAGACTTCTATCGAAGTTACCTTACCTAAACCATTGCCTTAACTTCATGATAACTTGGAAAATTAATTCTTCAAATATTTTTCAAATTTTTGATCTACTTTGGCTACCAAAAATATGCATTCATAATTTTTGGATCAATCATTTTTCATTTGCATAACACATTTGCATTGTATATATTTCTTCTTTTACTTTTCATCAAAAATATATAAAAAGAGAAAAAAATATAATAAGGACATGGTTTAACAAATTTAGACTTCTTTGACATATTAGGCCCGCCATGGATATTTTGACTCAACCCGAGTTTGCTTATCTTAGCATTCTCTAGCTAGTATCCTTAACCATGTAGTCCTTCATTGGTCTATTAGGCTAAGCATCCACCAACCTCATTATTTGAGATTTTAAATTTGTGGAGAATGGGAAATGATAGAGTTGAAGCAAGTATAAAAGGGCTAGATAAACTTCATGATAATTACTTGTGGCTAAACCCTTCTCTTCTTTACCTCTATTTTCTTCACATGTATATATGATAATAAATAATCAAGGACCGTTTTAATTGGTTTGTAATCTCTTATGCATTTTTTTCCATACATTCATGGTTGATATAAGTACGTCTTAAGATTCTAAGTTAGAACGTTTTATGTGTACTGGACTTATGTCATGCTCAATATTTAGCGGGTGTTTTTCCTTTTATTCTTTTCAACTTTCTTTGTGAGGAATAAACAAAAATAAGAGCGGCTTATGAAACAAAATGAGTGGCTAGAAAAAAAGAAAAAAAATATATATATATACAAGACTCCCAAGAGGGGCAGTGTGCTGTTAATTATAGTGACTATTGAATTCCAATATTACCTTGACGGGTTGCGGGGATTCGATAGATTGCTCCAATCCAATATTACCTTGACGGGTTGCGGGGTTGAAGATCCAAGGTCTCAAAAAGGCGGATGTAAATTATTTCGTGAGTTTTATTTTTCTTTTCTTAGCGAGTGCGTAGCTACTTATTAAAGCACGACATGAGGATTTTACACATGAGGGGAATGACTTATTACTCTTGAAACGGACTTATATTAATTGTGAGCGGTTTTTAGAGTAATGGATGAGAGGATTACTTAGGATTAAAACCGTGCTTCTTTATGTTTGGATTTTACATTTCTTATACTTCACGCTTTAAATAATGACAAATTTCCCTTCAAGCAATTTGCTCAAATAATAACCGGTTCCACATTTAATTGTCATGAATAAGTTGATGCACTTTTTACTTGTGAATACAATGATCCCATTTTTAAGCTTGGTATGGGGAAAGTGAAACTTGAGGGTGATAAGTGTCCATGGTACCAAAGCCCTAATTTAAGTCATTGATTTCTTTATGAGTTATTTCCATCAAAACCATTTCAAGAAAACCAAAAATATATAAATAAGATTGTTTTCCTTGCATTGCATTGTAATTTTCAAAACCATTCATCATGTAGTATAGTTTAGTTTATTAAATCATAAAATGGCGAAGGTTGATTAATTATGAGAAAAGTGCACTCTAGAGCTTTGAAATGTTGCATTGCATGAGGTCATGGCAATGGTCAAGTGGAGGGGAGTTGATAAGTGTGAAAACACTCATCAATAATGATCCAAAAACCACCCTAAACACAGTCAAATACATTATATTTAACTTTAAAATATCAGAATTACGCGTGTATTTGTGTTTTGTGTGTTTCAGGTAAAAAAGATACGTTTTGGAGCAAACATGCGTTTTCAAGGGATTTATATCACAAAAGACTAAGAAAAAGACGAAAGATGTTTTGAAGGAATTTACTTGCCATCATTTATCAACATCGAGGATTGAAAAGTGTAACTTTTAACAAGATGAAGGATGATAAGACATTACATAAAAGTTTTTATAGACATTTGAAGAGAAAGAAGAATTGAAGGACCAAAAAGGAAATTTGGAAAGTAAAAAGTTTAACTTTTATAAACTTGGTCAATTGACCAAGTCGGTCAAACACACATAACACATATACGTCTTCCCGAATGAGAAGAGAGAGAAACAAGGAATAAAAAGACGATTTCTTCATCTCTTTTCACCACCACAAACCTGCATATGCAAATCAAGAACGATTCATGAAGATTCAAGCGAAGATTTAAACTACAAAAGTGCTCATCTCTTCCTCCTCTTCAAGGAGGTACAAATGAATTAGATCAAGACGGAGCAATGAAGAAACGCCCAATATCAAGAATGAAGAACGAGTTTATCATCCTCGTATTAAACACTTGGCACGATTTAATTGGAGGAAACACGTCACACCACCAAATCTTCAGCTCTATAAATAGAAGACGAAGACCTTCATTTGAGACGGTTAGCTTAGGTGTAGGATTCACACAGTTAGGTTTAGGAGTAGAGTTAGTTAGTTAGAAATTCATACAAAGTTTCATCTTGCTAGTAATCTTGTAACTGATTCAGTTTTTAGTTTGTAATCGAATACTTTTTCTCCATTAATGAAAAAATTCGAGCTTTCTCATTCTTCATTTCTCATTAGTTAAACAGTCAGTTGAGTCTTGTTGAATTGGTTATAGTTTTTGGAATTAGTATAACCGAATGTTTCTATTCTCCATTAATGGAGATTTATAGTTGCATAAGCCTTTCTTGTTACTGTTAAAGATTCGGTACTGTAGTCTTTAGGAGAATTAAGCTTCGATTATGATTAACAAGCGGTTGAAGTAGTTGGTTATAATTGTTGATAATCGGTTACAGTTTTGGATCAGTTTTGGATTGTTAATCAGTTTTAAATGGAATTTTTTATCATAAGATTGTTCAAATTAGTTGGTAGAACTGATAAGCTCACAAGCTACAAAATCTTATGAAAAGCTTTTGGTAATACAAGTTTTCAGAATTATTACTTTTAAATAATAAGAATTAGATCTCAAAGTTTCCTAGCATAACAGTGTAGTTTACATTGAATTCAGTTTGTTCAGCTTTTGGTTATTAGATAGAGTTTTGGTTAACAAGTTCGAAAAAATCGCTCAATATAGATCAGTTATGCAGGTTTCAGAGTTGACAGTTCTTGTCTAGTTTTTCTTTTATGTGCTTCGATTTTGCAGGTTATCAAATTTGGAGGTATTTGGATTTGCTGAGTGGTAGATAGCCAAGTAAGCTCAGCGCTTTACTTCGACGTCAATGGACTGGCCTGGAAGTTAATGGTCAAGCTCGTATTTACAATCTGCATTAACTGTAATAGTAGTATAATAATAGTGTAGACTTGCTTGATCTTTATGTTAAATTCGGTGTGTTTGCTTAAGTGTTAGACGAGTTTTGTAAGCATTCAAGTGAGCATATTTGATGCTAGGAACTTAGTGTAGAATAGAGGTTGTAAGATCTTGAGATTAGTTAATCATAGATGCATCTTATAGTACTAGTTGTTACTCTCTAATCAGTGTTTGGATTATCAGAAGTTGAGGTTGCAGTGGTGGAATTAGTTGATTATTTTAATTGTAACAGTTTGAATAAAATAGAATTTACCAAGTTCACTTTAGATATATGAGTCAAAGAGGCAGTTAAATTCGGTGTGATATTTGGAAAGATTAAAAGTTGACTACAGATTTTGCTCCCAGTTAATTTGTCAAGTTTTTTAGTTTTTCACAATAGCCCCCTGAATTTGTTTCTTTTTGTTAAGTAAGATTAGTCCAGTTAAGTAGCTTAGTGGATTGTAGTTGTGAGCTATTGGGTCGTTTTTTTATGTTTGTCGGGCCACATTTGGTACTTGGGCTGGTAGCAGTTAAACTAGAGTTGCTATTTCATTAGTTTACTTTTTAATTTGCATTATATAGAATAGATTTTATTAGTATATTTGAATTTGTAGATTTAATTCAATTGTACTTTTAGTTTTTATAAAATTTACTTCTACTTTTATATTTCGTAATTTTGCATTTATCATTTGTAGTATAAATTTTGTATTTTACATTTGTAGTATAAATTTTGTATTTTATATTTTTACATTTCGTGCATTTAAATTTCGTACTTGCAATGTGTTTTATAGATTAGTACGTTTACGTATATTAGGTATTTTTACATTTTTCTTTGCTTTGTGCCAATTAGACATAAATACCATTCAATTTTTACAACCAAAAACAATAAGTCGAGCTTGAAAAGTTATATCAATTCGATTAGACCGAGAGACAACTACACTAAAAAACGAAATATTAAATTGCACAAGAAAATTTTTCAAAAACAAATTTTTGAAAAATCTTGGAATACTTGTTGTTCTATCGCAATGCCTAAAAGGAATGCTGTCGCAATGTCTAAAAGGAATGATGTCGCAAAGTTGTATCGCACAGTCCAATCACAATAAACCCAATCGCAATACTCCAATCGCAATGCTGTCGCAATCACTGTCGCAATGAATCCAATCGCAATACCCTGTCGCAATGCCTTGTCGCAATATCCTGTCGCAATACCCTGTCGCAATATCACAAAAACAATCCAGTCGCAATATGAATCGCAATATGGATCGCAATAACAAGGAACTCCAATCGTAATCTGGATCGCAATAACAGAAGAACTCCAATCGCAATCCCAATCGCAATATGGATCGCAATCTTAAAACCCTAGATATTGCGATGGGAGCTGTCGCAATAGTACAAACAGTATACTATTTTTTCCACTTTTCTCGGACAAAACACACTAAATTCGAGATTTTAAGCCAAAAATTGATCCAAACACCCAAAACTTTTGTGTTTTTAACCAAAGAAACAATACCAAATCACTATCACAACTATTTAGATGATTTGTATCAAGATTAAACCATAAAAAGCACAAAAAAAAATTTGGACGTGGTTTGAATAGATCAAAAAGCTACAAAAATCAAGAACACAAACACATAAACAATACAATCATCCCATGCCTCTTGATACCATTTGTAGGTCCCCCTCAAAATCCTTGGATTATCCTTGTATTGGAATGATTTAAAGAAATAGAGAGATAGATGAAGAACTAGAGAGAGAAAGGTAGAGAGAGGTTGGAGAGAAAATGAAAGATTAGATTGAAGTTTGTGAAAAGTGAATGACCAACCTATCCTAACATGCTAGGAGGGGGTATATATAGCCCACCCTACATGTGGGCTATATGGGCTATATTGGATCACGAGCCCAATATCATTGGAGTGACCGATCCTTTCTAAATACGTAAAAACGTATTTCCAACATGGATTAGCTTCAGTTATTAAATATTCCGGATAAGAAAATACCATATTCCAGATTGCTTGTAGAGGGATTCCGGATTTAGAACTTTAATTACATTCCGGATAAGCTTAGTTTTAAATTATTCCGGATTAGCATCATTAAACATTCCAGATAAGCACTAGAAATATATTCCGGATTACGTTCGTTTAAACATTCCGGATAAGAGTTTTTAAGTTATTCCGGATAAGGGTTTTTAAACGGATAAGAGTTTTTCAGTTATTCCGGATAAGGGTTTTTAAAGTATTCCGGATAAGAAACAAATTGTGGATTCCAGATTAAGAGTTTCAACATTCCGGATAAGGTCTGGATTATATTTATTCTGGATAAGCATTAGATCTACATTCCGGATAAGCTCCTTCAATTATTTCGGATTAGCTCAAGGTGGATTCCGGATAAGTTCTTTTTGCATCAAGATATAATTGATTCCGGATAAGTGATTCATCATTCAGGATAGTGTATATAACAATTTATTCCGGATAACCAACATTCCGGATTACATTTTATTAAGACAATCAAGGTAACATTTCCCTCTTTTATGTTTATATTTATGTTTAATAATTTTAGCATTTATTTTACAAGTAGAAATAGATAATCAAAAACTCCCCCTTTTAGCTACCAAAAACGATAAGTCCACCCTAAACCGTGATCAATTCGAATTGAATCCAGTAAGAACAACACACAAAAATACACTTATTAAAATGGCACCGCTGCCGGCTCTTTTCATAAAGATTAACGGTTTTTTGTGAGAAAAATTGGATTTTGGGATCCGTTCTCTTGGGAACGGTATTTTCATAGCATATAAAAAAATTTCTAAAAATCCTAAAAAAATATAAAACATTCAAAAATCCAAAAAAAAAAAAACAAGATAAAAAAGAATCAAAAATATCGTATTGCATTTTTATTGTATGCGTACTCGATCTTCGTCTAATCTTGAGCCCGAGACTCATGAAGACATAGATATGGACGCTGCGAATAATAATAACAATCAACCACACCCCGTTGGGAATAATAACAACCATCACCCTCAACCCGACCTTCGTACGATGGAGGAGTTATACCAACCGACAATAAATGGACATGGAGGACCGATTGCGCCGATGCAAATCACCGCTCCTTAATTTTCGTTGAAGCATCACATGATCCAACAAGTTCAAAATGCTTGCCCATTTCGCGGATTACCAGATGATGATGCCAACAAACACCTCGATAAATTCATAACCGTCACTTAAAGCTTGAAATTGCCCGGTGTTACCATGGATTTTCTCCGTGTTCATCTTTTTTCACACACTTTATCCCACCATGCCGAAAAATGGTTTGATCGTCTTCCTAAAAACTCAATTCATACATGGGACGAGATGACTCAAAGATTTTTGTCGCGCTTCTTTCCATCATCCATGGTAACTAGTCTTAGGAATCAAATAAGTGGTTTCACTCAAGAACCCGATGAGTCTCTTTTTGATGCTTGGGAACGTTATAATGTCTTGATCGATCGTTGTCCTAACCATAATATGCTCCCCGTCACTCTAATGTGTAGAGAGCTAATCGAGAACATGACCACTCATCACAAAAATTGGGATTCATCCGCATCCTCAAGAAATAATCCGAGGGTCAATGTTTCTTCTACTTCATCAAACCCCGAGTTAACCGAACTCACCCGACAAAAATTCGTGATGAACAAAAATTTTCTAACCATGGCTACGAAGAAATATCAACAAGTTTAAGTTGTAGCACTTTCTTGTGAGACTTGCGATGGTCCTCACTCATACACCAATTGTCCACTACTCAAGACAATCCTTGTGAGAACGTGTACGCGGCTAACGGTAACTTTTTCTACGGGAGGCTATCAAGCACGTCCACAAGGTGACCGTAATTTGCTAAGTTATCGTTCAAACAATTTTCTTTCACCACCCGGTTTTCCTACTCAAAAGCAAAACAACCTCAATAGCAAAAATTAAAGCCAACCTCAAGCTCCTAATCAATATCAAACCCAAAAAATCCATATCCACCTCAAGGTAATAATCAAGTTTACCAACCACCCACCTATCAAACACCCGCTTACCAAGCTCTACCTTTTAGCCAATCCACGACATTTAGTCAAGAGGTCGAAACCTACATGAGGACTAATGACGTGTTGGTTAAAAATCTTCAAAGCCAAATTATTAACTTGAAGGGAAATTTGACTAAACAAGGAAATGATCTTCGAACCGAGCTTAGAAATGACATGAGAAATTCTTTAAGCAATCAAATGAATGACTTAGGATATGATGGCTAGTTTATTCTAAAGTAATCAACCCTCCGCTTCGGGTTCTCTTCCGAGTAACACCATTGCAAATCCAAGAGGGGAGATGAAAGCAATCACTACCCACAGTGGAAAAGGCTAAAAGGAACCCGAGATTTCTAAACCTACTCTGGTGATTGTGAAAAAGGATAATGAGCAAACTTCACCAATTCCCTCACCTTCCAACCCCACCCCTCCACCACCAAAGGATGTGAGTGACCAATCTATTCCAAAGCCTTCCTCTCAACCCGACATACCTTATCCTTCAAGGTTGAGGAAAGAGAAGTTGAAGAACAAGGATGATATTCAAGTTTCAAACTTTCTTAAAATGTTTAAACAATTGAATTTCAACATCTCCTTTGCCGAGGCACTTGCTCACATGCCTAAATATGCTAAAATGTTTAAGGATCTTTTAAGTGACAAGGAAAAAATTCTTGATATTGCTCAAACCCAACTTAATGAGAATTGCTCTACGGTTCTTTTAAGAAAATTACCAACCAAACTTGGTGATCCGGGTCTCTTTCTCATTCCTTGCAACTTTCCAGGGGTAGAGAATTGTATGGCCCTAGCCGATCTAGGTGCTAGTATCAACTTCATGCCATTAAGCGTTTGGAATCAATTATCTCTACCCGAGCTAGTTCCCACACGATTGGCATTGGAGTTAGCTAATCGTACGGTTTCTTATCCGGTGGGGATAGCCGAAGATGTCTTCGTCGGTGTCGACAAATTCACCTTTCCGGCGGATTTTGTTGTCGTTGACTACGAGCTGGATCCCCGTGTTCCATTAATCGTTGGACGTCCATTCTTGAGGACCGGTCACACTCTTATTGATGTAGCAGTGGGCGAATTAATCATGAGAGTTGGTGATGACAAAATCGTCTTTAACATGGGTAAACTTTCTAAGCAACCTTATGAACACGAGAACGTTAATTTCATTGACGTACTTGATGAGACTTGTGAAGAGCATTTCAAAGACGCTTGTAAAGGTGGTCTTTCTCCTCTACCTCATGTTGAGAACGTAGCTTCTATTGCTCCATCATTGACTCCATTTGGATAAAATGACTTTCTTTTGAAAGAATTTTAAGCAAGTTTAGGGGATAAGGAATTAAAATATGACGATTCTCCCTCCGATTGGGAACAAGAAATTTGTACCATTGAGAAACTTCTCGATGAGGACCATGTTTCTTCACATTCTCCTATGGAAGTGAAATGTGTATAGTTGAAGTTCGTTTTCTCAGTTCTTAACAAATTGAAAGTCCTATCAAGATCGAGTTTATAATTTTTTTGGTTGGTAAAAGTATTTGGATATTTTATTTCTAATTCAACAATCAATTAAAAATGGAAAATATTAACTATGTAACCGTAAAACAAATTGCAAATACCAAATCTTTTTATTCAAATAAGGACAAGGAACTAGTAAACAAAGCACAAGTAACCAACTAACAAGTTTAACAAGAAAATGTAACTAATTCAACAATCTAACAAATTTATCAATTTTAACAAACTTAACCAAAATTAGAAAATGTAACCAATTTTCAACAAAATTACAACTAACTATTTAACCGAAAGGTTGTGGAGGCATGGGTAACAACAAGCTCTTGGAAGGAACCATCATGACTTGTTTTCCTTTATCACTTTGAAAGGTTGAGGTGGGCAAGGAAGAAGGTAAAGTATCTTCATCCAATAGAGATTCTAAATAGAGTATGTCCCCCTCCTCATCGAGATATCCAAGAGTATACTCAAAAGGTATATCCACCTCTAAAAACTTATCAATCTCATCAATGATAGAATCCTCCTCATCACCATAAACATCATAGATAGGTCTATCAAAGATTGGTGATTCCTCAAAACCCAAAGAAGTATGATCATCAACAAATGGAGAGTCACACGTAGAAATCTCATCATGACTATAGTCATCATATATTGGTGTATCACAAAGAAGAGATTCGTCATCACTAAAGTCCGCATAAATATCGTCATCATTATGGAAAAATGGATTGTCATATGGAGTGTCACCAAAGTTTAGCTCTTGAGGTTCATTAAAATCCAAGGATGAAGTAATGGAAGCTACGGTCTCAACATATGGAGGATCATAATTACCACTTGTGCAAGCTTCATGAAAATATTCACCACAAACTTCATCAAGGATATCAACTTGATTTACCTCCTTATCAATAACATCAATATGTTTTACGGTCTCGGGTTCATTGGATTTCTTAGACAACTTCCCCATGTTAAACACAACTCTTTCATCTCCTACCCGTATTATGAGTTCACCTTCCGCCACATCTATTAGAGTTCGACCCGTTCTCAAAAATGGCCTACCAACAATCAAAGGAACTCTCAGATCCATATCATAATCAACTACCACAAAATCCGCAGGAAAAGTAAATCTATCAACCCCAACAAAAAAATCTTCCGCAATTCCCACCGGATAAGCTATAGTACGGTTGGCCAACTCAAGAGTCATCTTAGTAGGAGTGAGCTCGGGAAGTGAAAGTCTCTTCCAAACCGATAATGGCATGAGGTTTATGCTAGCACCAAGGTCCGCAAGAGCCATACAATTTTCCACCCCCGGGAAATTGCAAGGAATCAAAAACCTCCCCGGATCTCCAAGCTTAGTAGGCAACTTCTTAAGCAAAACCGCGGAGCAATTTTCATTCAAAGAAGCATTAGGCAAATACACCAATCTCTCCTTGTTAGAAAGTAAGTTTTTAATTATCTTAGCAAACTTAGGCATATTGGCTAAAGCTTCCACAAAGGAGATATTGATGTTAAGTTGCTTGAACATCCTCAAAAAGTTTGAAACTTGGCTATCATCCTTGTTCTTAAGTTTTTCTTTTCTCAATCTTGATGGATAAGGAAGACTTGGTTTTGGTTGTGGTTGAGTGGTTGATGAAGGATTTTCCTTATTGAGTTCTTCATGAGTAGGTGTGGAAGTGGGAGAAATGGGAGAACTTGAGGATGGTGAACTAGATGTAGAAGGCTTGTCACATGTAGGAACAAAATTGGGTGGAACAATAGGAGGCTTAGGAGGTGAAGGTCCTTTGTTTACTTTCCATTTCTTGTTGTAATAGCATTAACATTTGATCTTGGATTTGTTTGTGTGTTTGAAGGTAAAGCCCCTTGTGGTCTTTGATTATAAAGCATCATAAAATTTTTATTTGTGTCTTCATGCATTTCTCTCATTCTTCTCTCATGAGCTTCATTCATTTCTCTTAATCTCTTCTCATTAGCTTGGAACCTCCTTTCATGCTCTTGATTCATTTTGTGAAGAAGCTCAATTGTGTTATAATCTTGTGGCACATTTCCTTGAAAACCTTGGGGTTGGAAAGGTGGAGGATGATTGTAAAACCCTTTATTGTTTCCTTGAAAGATATTTCCTTGATTGTTAAAATTATTTGGTGGTCTATAGTTATTCCCTTGGTAAGGTGGTCTTTGACCTTGATTCCTGTGTAACACTTGAGGAGGATTTTGTTGAATTTGGGTGGGTGGTTGGGGTGGGAATCTCGGTGGAGTAAGGTAATTTTGGGACTTGTAAGAAAGGTTATTGGGATTGATATTTGGCTTGAAGTGTTCACGATGTTCCTCTTGGTAAGCATAACATTCCCCTTGATAACCTGGCACCTTATCACATTGTTCATAGGAATGGGGACCTCCAAAAGTTACACAAGAAAGAGTAATGGCATTCACATCATTTGAAGAATTGTTCAATGAAAGGCTCTTAATGGCTTGAATCATCTCTTGTTGACCTCGATCCATCTTTTGAAGGATCTCTTGTTGAATCTTGAGGAATTGGTTATCACAAGGTGTTTGAAAATCGTTTTTGATAACATGAACCCTTTCTTCAAATTGAGAGTTTGTTTGAACCATTGCTTTAGTCTCAATGATGTCCAAGGCCTCTTGAATGGATTTAAGAAGAATATTCCTTCCCGCGGAAGCATTGAGTGAATCTTGGTGATGAGGTTTAAGGCCATCATAGAAAGTACTGATTTGGTGAACTTCATCCAATCCATGGTTTCCTCAATAACTCTCTAAACTCCTCCCAAGCATCACTAAAGGATTGACTAGGTTTTTGTTGAAAGCCTATAATTAAGTTCCTCAAAGCCGTGGTCTTAGATGGGGGAAAGAACTTGTTCAAAAACTTAGTGGTGAAACCATCCCATGTGGTGATACTATCGGGTGGTTGTGTGTCTAACCAATGCTTAGCGGGTCCCTCTAGTGAAAATTGCACCAATATCAACTTAATGGCATCATGGGGAACTCCATTGTACTTAATGGTGTTGCAAAAAGCAAGAAATCTCTTAAGGTGATCATGAGGATTATCATTCTTGTTTCCTTAAAAAGGTGTGTTTGAAACCAAGTTAATCATATCCGTTTTTAGCTCAAATGAATCTGCGGGAATATCGGGTATCTTGATAGCATTGGCATATCCGTGAACATTTGATTGCAATCGTTCCATCAAAGAACGATTATCAACAGCCATGGCTTCTTGTTGTGGATGAATCAAAGCACGATTCTCGTGGTCGGCTTGATGAACGGTGGTGTTCTTACTCTTTCTCTTTTTCTTCCTTTTCGGAGGAAGGGGTTGTACACCATTCGGTATTTGTGCACGCCCGCGAGTGAGCATGCAACTCAATACGAGGGATGAGAGAGAAGCTCTCGTGTGACTTTGAAGAGAAAAGGATTATCCCCTTCGAGTTTCTTCAATATGAAATATCCACAAGAAAATAATAATATACGTATGTACTACTTGGGTGCAAGACCCCCCAATGAAGCCTTCCTTCTTAGAATACTCACAAGTGAACGGGGGGTTAGGTGGCGCGAAGCACTTAAGTACCTATTGACCCTTAGATGGCATTTTATAGCACATCGCCTTTCTATTCACTTAATTGTTTGTATTCTTCGAATTGTTGCTTATTGGAAGTATTTATCTATTCTTGCTTTATTTTGTTTGATCGATACACGTGTCAAGGACCGGAACGCCCCTCAACACGGTGTATTGCCTTGGCAATACTTATGGAGAATATGTAAATTGGTTGTTCTTATACGTATACGTATTTACTTATAATAATATATGGAAAATATTTTTGTATTTATAAGTTTTTAAGAGAAAATACTATATGTACATAAAAACCGAGAGAATCCAATAATATATATTTTTGGTTGCAATCTCTTAGGAAAAAGATTGCTTTTTGGATTTTTTAATTTTTTTGGTCAATTCTTTAGGAAAAGAATTGTTTTGTTAATTTTTTAGTTTTTATATATTTTTAAATTTTAAATTTTTTATTTGTCTTTGATTTATGATACGTAAAAAATAACGTTCACTAGGTGAACGGATCCCAAAAGCCAATGAAAGCCGTCAATCGATAGTCTCTCGTAAAGTCAAAGAACCGGCAGCGGCGCCATTTGAAATGTGTATAGTTGAAGTTCGTTTTCTCAGTTCTTAACAAATTGAAAGTCCTATCAAGATCGAGTTTATAATTGTTTTTGGTTGGTAAAAGTATTTGGATATTCTATTTCTAATTCAACAATCAATTAAAAATGGAAAAATATTAACTATGTAACCGTAAAAAAAATTGCAAATACCAAATCTTTTTATTCAAATAAGGACAAGGAACTAGTAAACAAAGCACAAGTAACCAACTAACAAGTTTAACAAGAAAATGTAACTAATTCAACAATGTAACAAATTTATCAATTTTAACAAACTTAACCAAACTAGAAAATGTAACCAATTTTCAACAAAATTACAACTAACTATTTAACCGAATCTAACAAACTTTTTAAAAAAATTTTAACTATTTTTTTACTAATTTTTTTATAAAATTTCTAAACCTTCCTTTTACAAAATCCCATTTTGATTATCAATTCTAACTGCTAAAGACTAACAGTTTAACACTTAGCAGATTTATAACCTCCTAGGAGTGTAACTGAATTTTAACTACACAGGATCAAGGACTAAACTTGTATGATCACAAAATATTCCAAATTTAACAGTAAACAAATTCTACCATCAAAACTACTAAAATGCAACGTAACTCTAAGCTAAACTTGCGTTTAATAGAAAAATGAGCTTAACCATTCCATCCGTAGTCGAGTCCGTTGATGGCGAAGCTTAGCGCTGAGCTAGCTTAATCGAACACATCCTTCGAATGTGTACCGAAACAAACTATTATCGTAAATGAAATCGAAGCTAGACAAGCTGCTATCAAATTTATACCGAAAACTCAAGTTTTAATGTGTATTAAAACTTCAATAACATCTACCATATTTCTGAACAAAGAATTGTTAAACCATCGACGTCAACGCAAGAACTCAGCTATCCCACTCTTGTACTACTTGGACTGTAAATCCACACCACTGTCAATAGCAACAGCTCCTCTATCCTAATGAATCAAATGCATAATCTCTGATATCAGACGAACTACTACTCGCATAACGAATCAATACAAAATCAATCAACGATAACTCGCTAGTATAAAATCTGCATCATAATCTTCCATTCGAACTCACATGTAATGACGAATCTCGGAATCAACTGCTACTATGCGAATCAGCTTCGAGCTATCAAACCAAACGAATCGAAACTGATATCGAAACTTCTACTAAAGATTACTTCACAACTTCGATCCGAAAAACTACTTCGTATGTAACACCGGTTTTGACTATCAACGCGATGACTGCAGCTACAAGTTACTAACGCTTACGATCTTTAATAAACGAGGATCAACAACACTACTCAGCTATGGAATCAATCGGCAACAAGCATCTCATACGAACAAACACATCACTTCATTATGTCTACGCTATGAAACAGCAACAACCCTCAAATAACTATCTGCTATCAACTCGTCATGATTGAACTCTAAGTAACATGAACTATCACAATAAGATACTCCTCGTTGACAGCTAACAATTTTGCTTGATCTTTGATAAAATAAATTCGCAGAAAAGGGGAGAAGTGCAGGACATAACTCAAAGTTGAATGATGAATTTCATTTCTTTGAATTGAAAAATGGTTACAAAGTTGTTATAACAATTGTAACAAGCTCGTACAAACTCGTAACTAACTTTTAACTAACTTTTTTGTAAAGTAGAACTAGAGAGAGGAATTCTACAAACTACTCCTATTTTATTTTCTACTGTGTGTGTGAATTTACACACTTCATTCTCTGTCTAAATTGAAAAGAAACCGTATATTTATAGGTTGAGAAGAGGTGCAAGGGTGAGGGAGAGATGATGTGTTATGGCCAATAAAAGTTTGACACGTGGCAGGAGTTGGTAGGTTAATACAGGAATTGATTCGGATCAAGGCCCATATTGAAACGTGATTGGCTGTTTTTTGATGCTTGGGATTTTGTGTTGTTAATAATGGGAGTGGATTTGGGATATTAATGCTAATGATTGCCGTATTTATGAAGCTTCCCTTTAATTGCTAAACTGGACCATTATTGGCTGTTGACTCCCATTAATTTGGACTGATCTCATTTAGATGCTAGTGAAGCTCAATCCGTGTGATGGTATAAGCTTCTCTCTGATTGGCCACAAGATGTGAACTTGGATCAACTAACTTTGGGCTTTGGCAGAAAGACCCTTGTGATTAGCAGTTTTGTCTTTTGAGCTTGAATCTTCATAAACTTGTCATTTCTGATCTTTTGAGCTTCAAACTTGAACACAAATGATCCCTTGACTTGATGACTTGACTTTTGACCAGGTTTGACTTTGATCTTGAATTTTCCAAAATTGCACTTTAAGTCCCTCAACTTTTAATTGTTGTCAAGATAGGTCCTTTATCTTCTCATGGTTTGTCATATTTGATCCTTCTTTGTCTTTTTCATCCAAATAAGCTCGATTTCTTCTTTTTTTCTTGAAAATGTATCCTTCTTACCTATTTATACACAAACACAAAACATACCACATAATTCCGCTTTATAGCACAAAGGTTAGGTATTTTTCATGTGTTTTAGGGTAATTTGTTGATTAATTGATATGAGTTTTTGCTCATATCAGGAAGTTACAAACGATGGTCCTAATTTGCCTAAGTCTTCCATTGACAATCCTCCTGATTTAGAGCTTAAGGAGTTACCGTCTCATCTTGAATACGTTTTCCTAGAAGACAATAAGAAGTTACCCGTCATCATTGCAAAGGACTTAAAAGAGGATGAAAAATCTCGACTTATCGATGTGCTCAAAAATCATAAGAAAGCAATTGCTTGTAAAATTTCCGACATCCGCGGAATTGATCCTAACTTTTTCACTCATAAAATTCTCATGGAAGATGACCTTAAACCCGGAATCCAAAGCCAAAGAAGGGTTAATCCAAAAATTCATGACGTCATCAAGAAAGAAGTTATCAAACTTCTAGATGCCGGAATGATTTACCCTATTTCGGATTCGCCATGGGTTAGTCCCGTCCATTGTGTGCCTAAGAAAGGCGGAATAACCGTTGTTCCCAATGAAAACAACGAGTTGATTCCTACTCGACTTGTCACTGGTTGGCGAGTTTGCATAGACTAACGCAAGCTCAATGATGCCACTCGTAAGGATCATTTCCTATTCCTTTCATGGATCAAATGCTCAGCGTTTAGCGGGTAATGACTACTATTGCTTCTTAGACGGTTTCTCTAGGTATTTTAAAATTTCTATCGATCCAAAAGACCAAGAGACACAACATTCACTTGTCCTTATGAAACATTTTCTTACAAAAGAATGCCTTTCGGCTTACGCAATGCTCCTGGGACTTTCCAAAGGTGTATGATGGCTATATTACATGACATGGTTAAAGAAACTATGGAAGTCTTTATGGACGATTTCTCGGTCTATGGTGATTCTTTCTCTTCTTGCCTTGCCAATTTAGAACGTATGCTTAAACGGTGTGAAGACACTCGTCTCGTTCTTTATTGGGAAAAATGCCATTTCATGGTAAAAGAAGGCATCGTCCTCGGTCATAAAATTTCTAAATCTGGTATTGAAGTCGACCGTGCTAAAGTTGACGTCATTGCTAAGTTGCCTCCACCTACCATCGTCAAAGGAGTTAGGAGTTTTTTAGGTCATGCGGGATTTTATCGTTGTTTCATGCAAGATTTCTCTAAGATAGCTCGACCAATGACTCACCTCTTAGAAAAGGATGCTCCTTTCATCTTTTCTCAAGAATGTCTCGATTCTTTCGAACTTCTTAAAGGTAAATTAACTAAAGCACCGGTCTTAGTCTCTCCAAATTGGGAGTTACCTTTCGAGCTCATGTGTGATGCTAGTGATTTCGCGGTAGGAGCGGTTTTAGGTAAACGAGTGAACAAAAACTTCCAACCAATTCATTATGAAAGCAAGACAATGACGGGGGCTCAATTGCATTATACTACTACCGAAAAAGAGCTTTTAGCCGTAGTGTATGCTTTTGAGAAACTCCGATCCTATCTTGTGCTTTCCACCACCATCGTTTACACCGACCATTCCGCCTTGAAATACTTGTTGACCAAGCACGATGCTAAACCGAGACTCCTTCGTTGGGTTTTGCTCATACCAGAATTTAAAATCAAAATTCGTGCTAAAAAAGGAGCAGAAAACCTAGCCGCATATCATCTTAGTAGAATCGAGGATCCTTATCAAGGGGAACTTCCTAATCAAGAAATTAATGAGTACTTTCCCCATGAGGCCTTAATGTCTATTAACTCCAATCTTGACGATACCCCATGGATTGCGGACATTGCAAACTATTTAGCGGGTGGTGTTCTTATGGAAGGGTTAACGTCCCAACAAAAAAAACTCTTTAAGGATATTAAACACTATTATTGGGACGACCCTTACCTTTTCAAGCAATATGCGGATCTTGTCATTCGTAGGTGTGTTGATGGACTGTCAGCTTTACTAATCCTAGAAGCTTGCAACAAAGGACCCACCGGTGGTCACTTTTGTCCTAACTATTCCGCGAAGAAAGTTTTCGACTCCGGATTTTATTGGCCCACCATTTATCATGACGATCATGAAATGGTTAAGCATTATGAAGCAAGATCACACATAAAGATGAGATGCCTCAAAATTTCATCCAAGAATGTGAAATCTTTGACGTATGGGGCATCGACTTTATGGGTCCATTTCCATCATCTAAAGGGAACAAGTACATCCCCGAAGCCGTTGACTACGTATCCAAATGGGTTGAAGCAAAAGCTTTACCTACGAACGATGCAAGGGTGGTTGTGAATTTTTTTCAAAAAATTGTTTGCTCGATTCGGTGTTCCATGTGCTATCATTAGTGATCGCGGGACTCATTTTTGCAATGATCAGTTTGCTTGAGTCATGGCTAAGTATGGTGTCAAGCCCCGACTTTTGACTGCGTATCATCGACAAACTAATGGTCAAGCTGAGATCTCTAACCGTGGACTTAAGCGAATCTTAGAGCGTACCGTGGGATATCATCGTGCCTCATGGGCCGATAAGTTAGATGATGCTTTGTGGGCTTTCCGTACCGCTTATAAGACACCTATAGGTTATACTCCTTATCGCCTTGTGTACGGAAAGGTTTGCCACCTCCCCAATGAGTTGGAGCATAAGGCTTATTGGGCCTTGAAATGGGCTAATTTTGATATCAACAAAGCCGGTGATCTTAGGAAAATCCAACTCAATGAACTCAATGAATTAAGGAGTGAGGCATATGAAAACTCTTTGATCTATAAGGAAAAAACTAAGCTCATTCATGATTCCAAGATTAAGAACCGAGACTTTCACATAGGTGATCAAATTTTACTCTTTAACTCTCGATTGAAAATATTTTCAGGAAAACATAAGAGCCGTTGGTCCGGTCCATTCACCGTTGCCAAAATCTTCCCTTATGGCACCATTGAGTTATCTGAACCAAATGGGCCAAACTTTAAGGTGGATGGCCAACGTGTTATGTTGTACTTTGGTGAGGACATCTCTCATGAGATGATTCCATCCCTCACCACGTTTCCCTTGAATTAGCTCTGAGTCGAGTCAGGCTCGTGACTCGGTTAAAAAAAACAAGCGCTTCTTGGGAGGCAACCCGATGATCTATCCTTTTAACCCGTTTTCATAATAAGTGTAGGGGGAGCCACGTAGGTGTTTGTTGTCTTGTTTCTTATGATGTGCAGGGATTAAAGCTTTCAAAGATCCACTTTTGATGATATTTGACGACCCGTGATCCCGTGTTCCCGTCTTCCCGGTTCTATCCTAAACTCTTTTGATTCACTATTTTATATCCCAATATTAAAAAAGGAATCACTTTAGTTCTCTCTTCCTTAGAAAGATTTAAACAAAGTGCAAAATGTCCTAGGTGTAGGGGAGTTCGCTCCCACATGCTTAAACATTGAGGACAATGTTTATCTTAAGTGTAGGGGGGACTCCTATCGAAGTTAAGTGGGGTTTTCCATGTATTTATCCTCATTTTAATCATAAAATTTATTTTTCGACATTTTTCAAAATTTTTGATCTATTTTGGCCTATTTGTATTTTCATTGGTTATCGTTACTTTCTTTCGTTGCTAGAATAAATTTTAAATAAAATGCTTTTAACAAGTTTAGATGTCTTTGATATATTAGGCCCGCCATGAATCTTTTGACTAACCCGAGTTTACTTATTCGAGTTTACTCTAGCTAGTATCCTTAACATGTTTAAATAAAGTTTTGCTAGACTTTTATATAGGGAACTTTAAAACACGAAAAGTCTTAACTCATACAGGTTTAAGAACAAGAACTTTTCGCAAGTTCCTATAATTGATCCTAGAAAGTCGTTTATCAAGGAAACTTTAATATACAAATTATAAACTTGAAAAAGTCTAAGAAGTTGCAAGATCCTATAGATGACTTGAAAACCCAAAACATTGATTTAATAGGCTAAGCATCCACGAGTCTCATTCCTTGAGATTTTAAATTGTGGAGAACGAGAGATGATAGAGTCAATTATAAGTTTGGTATTCTTCACGAATTTATGTGAGTTAATTATGAACTTTTTCTCCAATAGCTTGTTAAGAAATAATTGCAATAAGTAAGGTGGTACGATTTGAAAAGTTACTTTGCTTCTAGCACAAGATCGTTTAAAAGTTGCTCGAGATTAATTAGAGTTCATAGCCAAGGCATAACTTATTGAAGAGGGATGTGAAGATTGGCGAGTCCGAAAAGGCCCTAACAGGGCATGAGGGCTACATTTTGTTGCTAAAGATCCAAAGTGATGTGAAGAATTATTTATCAAAAATCAATATGAAGGATCGAGACACACGACGAAAAGCAAATACTCCTCTAAAGATCATGGAGAAGTCTATTCGAAAAGACCCTAGGAAGGTATGAGGATAAATAGATCCAAGTCCTAAAAGGAGGCGGATTGTTGTATATTAAAATCCCAAATAAATATTGGATAAAAATGAAGAATTCGTGGTACAAGTTTGAAGAATCTCTCCAAAATTTCAAGTGAAGAAATTCATATAATGAAGAGAAGACCATAATTTAAAGAACGTCTCTCAAGATTCGAAGTATGAAGTCAATGCCAAATATCGATCCGAGAAAGGTCTCAAATCATGAAACGAGTTATGCCAAGATATGAACTTTATTAGGTTTCGAGAAGCAGTTTTAAAAGATTTTGTCCTTTAGCTAACTATTGATTAAATCGTCCTACTTTATTTTCAGCCTAAATAAACTTTCGAAATAAGTCAACAATGCATCCTCATGATCATTCAAGACAACAATAAAATATAAGAGAGACACCTAGGAATAAGGGAGTCTAAGTGAATAACTGAGCCACCTGAGTGAGTATTAGCTTTACTGACTTATAATAACAATGATCTAGATTTTAAGCTTGGTATGGGGAACGTGAAACTTGAGGGTGATAAACATTCATGACACTAAAGCCCTAATGTAAGTCTTAGATTTCTTTACTTGTTTACTTCTTTCAAATATTTTGTAATTTTCTATCTTTTTAAGTTTCCTTATTGTCTAGTATTTATTAAAGGCCAAGGTGGGTTAATTATGATGGATAATGTAAATTGTAACACCCACAAATTTTTACAACTCAATACAGCGGAAGACTCGTTGGTGTTACGGGATAGCACATTACTCACATTATAGACAACGCATAAAAATCACGTCGTTTAATAATAAATCATTTCCATTCATAAATGTCAAAGTTACATTGGTCCCAAGTCATATTATTTCATACAAAGTTTTACAAAGAATTTGAATGGAAATTATTGTTTAAGTGCGGGCCATGAATTCTTGTCGTCTTCCTGAGAATTACCTTCAAGTACCTGAGATAAAACATGTTAAAAGAAAAGGTCAACGATAACGCCGAGTGAATTCATAGAGTTTAATAAATTCCATCAATATAACTTCGGTATAAAATTATTACCAAAAATCAATTCGTACAAATCATTGTAATAGGCCATAAAATAGCCAAAGTCATTTTTATACAAATCCTTATCGAAAATCATAATATAGGCATTTGTCTTAAAAATCATTATACGAGCCAATGTCGTAAAAACATCATACAATACGTCTTATGACGTTGTATAAAGTTAAATAAAAACCGTATATGAATATGGTTACGAAAACCAAAACACAAACATAATATCAATAGTATGACCCCGTATTGCTAGTCAGGCAATACATCGTAATTCGGAGCGTACAGCAGTATTTCGTTAATCGGATTATTATAAGCCGCATGACATTGTTACCTTACTAAACCAAACAACGGGTAGCTATCCCGAAACTCAATTTGCCCATCTAAATTAGTGTGTCGTCACAATAATCACGCTTGTGTAAATCTTCTCATACATAAATTCGCTTACCAATCAATGTGGCACGACGGGGATCAACCGTCATGGCGCGAACTGGGGTGATAGTCCCCAAATAGTACTATTATATGCATAAGCGCCTACCAAATCCCGGTAGTTCACAATTCATGCTAATGAGACTTTTAGTGACATAACCTAACATTAATAATCCATTTCATTTCATTTATCGGGTCATATAATCATACATCGGGTCATACAATCATTCGGGTCCAAATCAATAAATAAACAATTCGGGACAAATGGTGTCCTATTTTATCAAAACTAACATGTTATCTCCCTCGCGGGTTTATAAAACATATCATAAAAACATTTAAAAGAGTGCGAGGCTATGAAATCACGTTGGTGTGGGAAGGCGGGTTGTCGGCAATTCGGACGTACGGTACGTGCTTCAATCACGGAAACCTAGACAAATAATACTCGTCTTAGACTCTTGTCCAATGACTTTATAAAAATAACAATTATGTATACATATGAGGATTTTATATATATGATGATCAAGTGGGTTTACATATTCTCATTTACTCATTTTAGTGTTTACGTATTGGTAACTTCTTACTAGTTTACTAGTTTTATCTATTTACGTGTTTTAGGTCCAATAAACTTATTATAAGTTCTTTAACTTGTATTACTCCATTTTATACTTGTATTATCATTATTCACACTTTACATGTTGGGCCCAAATGGGTTAAGCCCAATAAATAAGTTTATAAGTGTTTTAGCCCATTTTGTTGTATTATTAGTCCAATAACGTTAACTTAGCCCGTTAATGTCCGTATGTTATATAGTTCGGGTTTTATCGGTTTTTACTTGTGATATATGTTTATATGTCAGTATATTAGTTTATAAAAGTTTACATTAGACGGGTCCAACCGTCTAAGTTTTATTTAACAAAAACATTAATTTTACGGTAATAGCCGAAAAAGTCGTAAAAATCATGTTTATAGTTTTATAACTTATAAAACTTATCAAATTACCATTTTTATAAAATTTATCATTCATTTATCCTTATACATATTTATATAAATGTATTATATGAGTTAGTGGGTTTTAATTCACATTTTATACTATTTTTATTTGAGTGCTTATATAATACTATTATACTTTAATTTCCAAAATCTGATTTTTATTTTCATGTTCACCAAAACTGCCATATCTAGAGTTCTATATGGAGATAGAAGCTCAAATTTTTATGACATAAACTAAATGATATGTGCTCCATTTAACTCTCCTATAGCTACTGTTGAATCAGCCTCTAAGTATTTTCTAAAAATCGTCCAAAACAGTGAACTCAGATTTGTACTTTAAACTTATTTTGATCATATCTCACACATCCTAGTGATTCCATTGCATGGCCAACTCTCACATGTGTACAAGACATATTACTTACTGTATATTGCTTCTACTTTGCCATTTTATCAGTCTAACCTGTGGTTCTTTACTGTTTTATACAGCCAACAATCTAAACAAGATTTTAGCCTTGTTTCATATAGTTTTTCATCTTTTTAAGCATGTTTATCAACATCAAATCCCCACACAATATTTATAATCATCATTCATCATCATATACATATACATAAGTAAAATAAATACAAGATTACATAATCAAAAATAACAAGAGGATGAGGAGAACAATCTTTATACCACCAAGGTTGTGTAGTTTTTCATCAAGGCTTGGATTTTGATGGCAAGACTTGTGATAAACCAATATCATCTTCAAGACTACCCATCTACATGAACACCTTGGTGATAATCAGCCCTTGACTCCATAGAAAACTCCTTGCTATTTGTTAAAATCACCTCCAATCAACAAGTCTTCAATAGGTTTCAATCTTATGCAAGTTAAACATAAGATTTAGGGTAGAAAATTTGATAAACATGGTGGTGGTGGTGGTGGAAGTGGACGGACAAAAGTGGCTAGAGAGAGAGATGTGTGTGTTGTTTTGCATGTAAATAATGGAGCTAATGGAATGTGTTTAGTGGCTTTGATGTTGGTGGCTTACAATGTAAGCTTTAGCTTACATGTGTAAGTATTAAGCTAATACTTTGACACATCAAGTGTTGAGGTGTTGTGTTGTAGCCGGTTTTGAGTGGGGGTGGAACAAGTGTCCCACTTGTCTCATCCCCATTTATTTACGGGTACTCCTCGATTCTAGTTTCCTCGATTTGCGTGCCCTCGGGTCGTTTTACGAAAAACGTTTTTATAAATTATGAATAAACGGCACAAAACGAATCTAATAAAAATTGTCTCATAAAAAACGGAGTTCGAAAACGTAAATACGTAATCCTAAGGTTTCCGGTTTAGTCGTAAAGGACGTTAAATTAAAATCGTACGTCCTAATCTCTTCTCGTAAATTTGTGAGTTTATGAACCAACACAAAATTTAAAAATCCAAAATAATATTCACGGATAAATTTATTTTCTGAAATGTCGGACTGTCACCAAAGACGGTGTATGTAAACGTAAGCACGTAACGTAGAATCCTCCGGTTTAGACGTAGTCGATGCTACTCCAAGACGTAAATCCAAATTTCTTCCCAAAAATAAGTGAGTTCATATTATAACATTAAAATAATGTTTTTAAATAATATCTGAGAATAAAATATCAACCATAAATTGACGAATTGTCACAGCATTTACCCCTAAACATGATCTTTGTCCTCAAAGATCATCTTACCTTACTACTCGCTTCTTATAGAGTTAAAGCCATGTGGGTATTTCCTCCACAATCGGTCTTTTCTCACAAGTGTAATTCATTACAATACACGAGTTTCAGCAAACATAACTACGGGAATAATGTTCTTGATGTTCATGGGTTTCTGATGAATGCAACTTTTCGCCGATCTAAGCTTTATTAAGAAGAATCCAGATTTTCACTTGATAGATATTTTATCAAGTTCGATATACGAAACATAATTCACGCAGCTCTAGAAGTCCTAGGGTAGATCCAGCTTATATGCATTTCAAACCAACTTTTATATTATCTCAATGGTCCCATACAACGGGGACTTATATCACATGATCTTTCAGATCATTATTTCATTTTTCCAAGGTTAAAATTTTTGGCATAACTTCGCTACCCATCTGGAACTTCAAGATCTACATTTCATATTCACATAACCTCCTGCCCACTACCGGTAGTCAATAATTAGATACTAATTTTGACAATCATTTCAGGTCTCGCGGGTCGAGTATTTTGTAAGGTTAGGTTCGCCATTATAGGAAACCTTAAACCTAAAAGACATGTCCAACTCACAGTGGGTGTATGTCGGGTGTCTTCATCTCAACTCCTGCTTACAGATGCTCTAATTTCTAAATCTTAACAAGATTCAATTTCGATCCTAATACGATAGTTATCAATGATAATCTCTTCAAAGGAAAGCGATTATACGGTTTATTACCAAAGCTCAATCATTCAAACATAAAGCAGCACTTATAGTATTTAGTATCGTTACTTTACCTCGTCCCTTCGATTGGGGTGGTACACAGTACTCTCATCAAGGTTCGTTCTCAATGACTTTTGAGCAAATATCTAGAAATTCGATGCAAAGCGAGGATCCTGATAGAGATGATCAATACAGGAACACCATGTTTACATAACTCCTTTAAATACAAAAGAGTCAATTTCTTCATCAAGAATCTATCATTAACAAGAATGATATTAGCAGATTTGGTCAGTCTATCGACGATGACCCAAATCGAATCAAATTCAGATGATGACCTTTGTAATAGCTAGACGTTTACTAATGTATGAGGCAATGTCTGCCTTCATAATCTGCCATTAGTACAACTTCTTCAGATAAAAATACATTAAATCATAAATGTCATGAATAAAATACTTATACTTACAAGATTCCAACATAACTATATCTCACAATCCTACATATTTAGACACTCACAAGTGGCCTTTTATACATTTACCGCCATCGGCTTCTTAATTCTAATGGTTGACATTAGCCGCGAACCCCCTTTTTTTATTATCTATATTATCATTCTTACAAGTATTGTTTATTTTTATATTGTTTGGCAATTTATTTTGCACCTTCATTATTAAGGAACGTGTCCTAATTGGTTCTTTATCTTTTATACATAATGTGTCAGTAATTACGTTCACTTTCCTAGATGGAATAATTATCATGACCGTATTTATTCGAAAATTCTTTCTTCACATTTTCTAAGTCTTAGTTCTATCTCAACTATTATTTTTATCTGTTTTACTCAATCCGACGTTTAAAGCGTCGATAATTATTACGACTAATTAAATAATAAATATTCAATTTTTATGAAACGTAAACTTAAAATTTTTAAATTTCTTAGTTCGACCAATTAAAAAAATGTTCAAAATAAATTTGAATTTTATTAACAAGATTTTTGTTGATTTATCGAAAATAATTAATAAGATTCGTAAATGTTTGAAAAATCATTGGTTATACTTTGGTCAAAATTTTCTTAGTTGAAAAGCAAAAAGTGTCGTTTCAAACTTTAAGTCATGGTTTAAATGGTTTCCTCAATCCCTCTTAGGTTGTCTTGAGGTATACACAAACATTTACCCCTAAACAGGAGTTTAGTTAAATGATTTGTGTATAAGGGAATAAATAATCCCTTAAAATCCTTTGTTGAAACATTTGTCAAAACATTTCTCCATTTCTTTTTGGTAAAATCCAAAGTCTTAAAAGGGCTCTTAATTTTTAAAGAGTCTATATATTCCATTATCTATTAATCACACGGTCAATTAATATAAAGGATTAAGTCTTAAATCACATATCAATTATTAAAGGTATAGGTTTTCATTGTTCGGCCAATTCAGGGTAATCTATAAATAATTATTAACTCCTTTCTATTCTTATAAACAAACAAATAGTTCTTAATGATCACACGCATGGATTTATCAAATTACAGCCTACACACGTGATTCACCAATTTTATGAATGCTACATGTGTATTAGTTAATCCAAACGACATCACGTGAAACTCATAATGTTCATTACAAGTACCGGATGTAGTGATTGGAATACATAATCTTTTTTCGCAGATGCGAAGTAGATGATAACCATGCCATGGATCAAATCTTTAAAACATACGCTAGAACCTTGTAAATGATCGAACAAATCTTCCATTTCGAGTTATGGATATCGTTTTCGATTGTCAATTTACTTAGTTCACAGTAATATATAAATATAAGGAATGATAATACCATAGCTCTTCATGATGACGGGTAATAAGTGTGAAAACACTAATCCTTTTACCACTTATTTCTAATAATAACAAGACCAAAACGTGTAATTTATGTCGTAAAAGTCGGAATTATGCGTGGTTTGTGTTTTTATTGTGTTTTAGGACCAAAATATGAAAAAGGAAGAAAACACGGGCTTTCACGGGCTTTTATCGAAGAAAACAGGAAAAGACGAAGTCAAAAGATCAAGAGTGCAAAAAGAACGGAAGTCCAAGGCCTATTCTGAAGATTTATCGAAGAAAAAGTCTAAAGACGGAAGTTTAACGAAGTCGAAGAACTTAAGTCTAATAGAAGAAGAAAATTAAAAAGACAAGTTCAAATCCCGAGACGACAAAGACAAAGAATTAAAGTCGAGTCGAGAAAACGTGAAGAAAGCAAGCAAGAAGATGCAACACATGCATTCCTTCCACCTTCCCTATAAATACCCTCCTAATAGTCATTAGGAGGGTAGTTAGTTAATTTTAGCTAGTTTTCACTTTTTCTTAGTTCTCTCTAGTTTTAGAGAGAGAAAGTCTTAAACTTTCTCTCACTAAATTTCATCTTCTTTCTTAATCTTTCAAGATAAAACATCTTTGTATTGCTTATTTTCATTAATCAAAGTTCCATTTTAATCTTTTAATCCTTAATCTCATTCTACTTTTCTTTGATTTTAGATTGATTTTGGTGCGATTATCATAAGATCCGTGTTGTTCTAATTGATTTCGTGCTCAAAAAGTAATCTTTTGATCATTTCATAAGTTTTCATTTGATTAAGCTTTAAGACTTTTGTGCTTATTGGCTTAGTTTTATGATTAGCTTGTTTACTTTATAAAAAGTTTTCTTAAAAAGTTTATGTTTTTATTGTTTGATCCAAAAAGTTGCTTATTTTGAGGTTGAATAAGTTGTGATAGTTGCTTATTTAATCCGTTTAGTTGATTTGTTTTAGTTTTGGGAATAAGCTCAATCTAATAGCTTATTTTCTAGCTTTTTAATCGAATCCCACAATTTTCGGAAAGGGTATAAACCCCTTTCCGATTGTCCTATTCCGACCAGTCACCCCTCTTTCCCATTGAGTCCAATCGGAAAAGGGTTTTGACTTTCCGATTTCGCCCACTAAGATTATTCCGATTGGTGGCTTCTGTTTAGTATTCCGATTGAGATTTTTCCCATATTCCGATTTGGCAGATTTTGCACATTCCGATTGTGCCCAAGTTTCAGTCATTCCGATCTAGGGAATCAGCTATATTACGATTGTGTTTGTTCACACACATTCCGATTGACCCCCTTTGTGGACATTCCGATTGCACTTCCACCCATATTCCGACCACCAGATCGGAATACATTCTGATATGGGCTTCTGTTGGCTTGTTTTGGTGTAGTCCGATCTTACTTTCTTTTAGTACTTTTCAACTAAGTTCTTATTTTTAGAGTGTTTTCCAGTGTTAGTTTCATTTAGTGTGCTAGTACTTTTCCATTGTTACTTTTACGTTTACAAGATTTTATTTTCACTCGTCATTTTAGAATTAATCTATTAAATTCCATTTTACTCAACGACATTTTAATTACTTGCTTATAGTTTAAAATAGACAAAAAAAAACCAAACCATTCTCTTGATTCACCAAAAGACGATTGAGTCGCACTTAAGACCGGTTTTCAATTCGAAAAGACTTGGAACAACGAACTTTCATACGAGGCCTAAAAATCTCAAGTATTAAATGGCACCGCTGCCGGCTCTTTTCGTTAAGATAAACGGTTTCTAGTGAGAGACGCATTGAATTTTGGGATCCGTTCTTTGAACGTTATTTTCATTGCTATAAAAATTTCCAAAAATCCATAAAAAATATAAAACTCTTCAAAAATACAAAAACATTATAAAATCATTAAAAAAAAGCAATTCTTTTCAAAAGGTTTTGCACCAAAAAGATTATAGATATTCTCTTTGTGTATATTTTTCTTCTGCAGGTGTATGTGTACTAGATCTTCGAACTATTCTGAGCCCGAGACTCGTGAAGATTTAGATATGGCTGGTGTTAATAACAACAATAATCACCCACCTCAACTCAATTTGAATAACAACAACAACAACAACAACAACAATGTCCTCCTACCTGATTTACGAACCATGGAGGAATTGTGCCAACCCACCATGAACGGACGCGGAGGCCCGATTGCGCCAATGCACGTCACGGCTCAGGAGTTTTCGTTGAAGCATCACATGATCCAGCAAGTGAAAACGAACCCATTTCATGGAATTCCGGATGATGATGCCAACAAACACCTCGACAAATTCATTACCATTACCCAAAGCATGAAGTGCTCCGGTGTTTCTATGGATGACCTTCGCCTCCAACTTTTTCCCCACTCGCTTTCTCACCATGCCGAAAAATGGTTTGACCGTCTTCCTAAGAATTCTATTCATACGTGGAATGACATGACTCAACGCTTTTTATCGCGCTACTTTCTCCCATCCATGGTCACTAGCCTTCGTAACCAAATCAGTGGATTTATGCAAGAGAATGATGAATCGCTTTTCGATGCTTGGGAACTGTACAATGATTTGATCGACCGCTGTCCTAATCACAATATGCTCCCCGTCACTCTCATTGACACCTTCTACAATGGTCTCACTTTTCGTGATCGTGACACGATCAATGCCGCCGCCGGTGGTACTTTTATGAAAAGGAGACCGGAGGAGTGTCGAGAGTTGATCGAAAACATGACTACTCACCACAAGAATTGGGATTCATCCGCATCCTCAAGATCTAATCAGAGAGTCAATGTTTATTCTACTACTTCCAATCCTGAGATATCCGAACTTACCCGACAAATCGCGAGTATGCACAAAGATTTCATGTCCTTAGCCACAAACAACTTTCAACAAGCTAAAGCCGTTGCTATTTCTTGTGACACATGTGGTGGTCCTCATTCTTATAATGATTGTCCTTCTACCCAAGGCAATTATTCTGAAAACGTTAACGCGGCTTACGGCACTTATCCCACGGGAGGCTATCAAGCTCGCCCGCAAGGAGACCGTGGCTTGCTAAGTTATCGTTCCAACAATTACCTTGCAACACCCGGTTTCCCTCCTGCAAACCAAAACGAACAACAAAGCTATAACCAAAACAACCAATCCCAACCTCGTGCTCAAAATCAATATCAATCCCAAAGAAACCCATACCCAACTCAAGGAAATTCTCAAGCTTACCAAGCTCCACCTCTCAATCAACCGATGGCAGTCAATCCAGACGTCGAGACATTCATGAAGACGATTCGTGAGATGGTGACGAATCTTCAGAGTCAATTTGTCAACTTAAAGAATGACATGGTGAAACAAGGGAGCGATATTCGAGCCGAGCTAAGGAATGACATGGCCAAGCACAGCAATGAAATTAATGCCAACATGCAAAACTCTTTTAATAATCAAGCGGTTCACCTTTGTGATATGATTGGTTCGCTCATCCAAGGTAATCAACCCTCTTCTTCGGGTACTCTTCCGAGTAATACCGTTGCAAATCCAAGAGGGGAGATGAAAGGAATCACCACTCGTAGTGGAAAAGGTTACATGGAACCCGAGCTTCCTACACCTCCACCCGTGATTGTGAACAAGGAAAAAGAGCAACTTTCCTCACCTCCTTCACCTTCTATCCCCATTTCCCTACCACCCGTGGTTGTGAGTGATCCTATTCCCTTAAAGCCTTCTTCTTCATCCAATATACCTTATCTTTCAAGGTTGAGGAAAGAGAAGCAAAAGAACAAGGATGATATTCAGGTTTCAAACTTTCTAAAAATGTTTAAGCAATTGAATTTTAACATCTCCTTTGCCGAGGCTCTCGCTCACATGCCGAAGTACGCTAAGATGTTTAAAGATCTTCTAAGTGATAAGGAAAAGCTTCTTGACATCGCTCAGACCCAACTTAACGAGAACTGCTCCGCAGTGCTCTTAAGGAAATTGCCCACCAAACTTGGTGATCCGGGTCGCTTCTTGATTCCTTGCAACTTCCCGGGAGTAGAGAATTGCATGGCCCTAGCCGATCTAGGTGCCAGTATAAACTTAATGCCTTTAAGTGTTTGGAAGCAATTATCTCTACCCGAGCTAGTCCCCACCAAAATGACTTTGGAATTAGCCAACCGTACGGTTGCTTGTCCAGTGGGGATAGCCCAAGATGTCTTTGTTGGCGTTGACAAATTCACCTTCCCGGCGGATTTTGTCGTTGTTGACTACGAGATGGATCCCCGTGTTCCATTAATCGTTGGACGTCCATTCCTGAGGACCGGTCGCACTCTCATTGATGTAGCCGCGGGCGAAATAATCATGAGAGTTGGTGATGATAAAATTGTCTTCATGGGTAAGATTTCTAAGCAACCTTATTCATATGAGATTGTTAATACTATTGATGTTCTCGATGAGGCTTGTGAAGAACATTTTCATGATGCTTGCAAAAGTACTCTCTCTTCTCTACCCAATGTTGAGACCGTTGCCTCAATTGCTCCAGCATTGACTCCTTTTGGAGAAAGTGACTTGGATGATTTCGAAGCTAGCTTGGGTCCTCTCGATATTAAGTATGATAATTTGTCCACCAATTGGGACGAAGATATTCGTACTATTGAGAGACTTCTCAATGAGGACCCGTTCTCTCCTCCCGCTCCTAAAGAGGTAACTAATGATGATCCATCGTTAGTTTCACCATCTATTGAGGATCCTCCTACTCTTGAGCTTAAGGACCTACCCCCTCATCTTGAGTACGTTTTCCTGGAAGACAACGAGAAGTTACCGGTCATCATCGCAAAGGATCTGAAAGAAGACGAAAAAGACCGACTTGTCGCCGTGTTGAAGAAGCATAAACGCTCTATCGCTTGGAAAATCTCCGACATCCGTGGAATTGATCCTCACTTTTGCACACATAAAATTCTCATGGAGGACGACTTTAAGCCCACAATTCAAAGCCAACGAAGGGTGAATCCTAAAATCCATGAAGTCATCAAAAAAGAGGTTATCAAACTTCTTGATGCGGGTATGATTTACCCTATTTCGGATTCACCATGGGTTAGTCCAGTCCATTGTGTGCCTAAGAAAGGAGGAATTACCGTTGTGCCCAATGCAAACAACGAGTTGATTCCTACCCGTCTTGTTACTGGGTGGAGAGTTTGTATAGACTACCGCAAACTCAATGATGCCACGAGAAAGGATCATTTCCCTCTACCTTTTATGGACCAAATGCTTCAACGTTTAGCGGGTAATGAATATTACTGCTTTCTTGATGGTTTCTCGGGTTATTTTCAAATACCCATCGATCCCCAAGATCAAGAGAAGACAACATTCACTTGTCCCTATGGCACCTTTGCTTACAAACGAATGCCTTTTGGCTTATGCAATGCCCCCGGGACATTCCATAGGTGCATGTTGGCTATATTCCATGACATGGTTGAGCAAACCATGGAAGTCTTCATGGATGATTTCTCGGTTTTTGGGGATTCCTTCTCTTCTTGCCTTGCCAATTTGGAACGTATGCTTAAGCGGTGCGAAGACACTCGCCTTGTTCAGAATTGGGAAAAATGCCATTTTATGGTAAAAGAAGGCATTGTGCTAGGACACAAAATTTCAAAAGCCGGTCTTGAAGTCGACCGTGCTAAAGTTGATGTCATAGCCAAATTACCTCCACCTTCAACCGTGAAGGGTGTGAGAAGTTTTCTGGGTCATGCGGGCTTCTATCGTCGATTCATTCAGGATTTCTCTAAAATCGCTCGCCCGATGACCCACCTCTTGGAAAAAGATACTCCTTTTATCTTTTCTAAAGAGTGTCTCGAAGCCTTCAATCTTCTAAAGGATAAGCTAACTAAGGCACCGGTCTTGGTTACCCCTAATTGGGAGCTACCCTTTGAATTGATGTGCGATGCTAGCGACTTTGCGATTGGTGCGGTTTTGGGCCAACGAGTGAATAAACACTTCCAACCAATCCACTATGCTTGCAAAACAATGACGGGGGCTCAACTGCATTATACGACAACCGAAAAAGAGCTTTTAGCTGTTGTCTATGATTTTGAGAAATTTCGCTCCTATCTTGTTTTATCTCCCACCATCGTATACACGGACCATTCCGCGTTGAAGTAATTGATGACAAAGCATGATGCTAAGCCAAGACTTCTTCCCTGGGTTTTACTCCTTCAAGAATTCAACATTGAAATTCGTGACAAGAAGGGAGCCGAAAACCTGGCCGTGGATCATCTGAGCAGACTTGAGGATCCATATCAAGGGGATCATCCGAACAAAGAGATCAATGACTCTTTCCCCCTTGAGACCTTAATGTCTATAAACCTCATTCTTGATGGCACCCCGTGGTTTGCGGACATTGCAAACTACTTAGCGGGTGGTATTCTCATCAAAGGGTTAACATCCCAACAAAGGAAGAAGTTCTTGAATGATGTTAAGACTTACTTTTGGGATGACCCTTATCTATTCAAACAGTGTGCTGATCTGATTATTCGTCGATGTGTTGACGGACCGGCAACTTTTGACATCCTCCAAGCTTGCCACAAAGGACCCACCGGTGGTCACTTTGGTCCCAACTACACCGCTAAGAAATTGTTTGATTCTGGATTCTATTGGCCAACCATTTATCGTGACGCTCACGAAATGGTTAAGCATTGTGATGCTTGCTAACGTCAAGGCAAGATCACACATAAGGATGAGATGCCTCAAAATTTCATACAGGAATGTGAAATCTTTGATGTATGGGGCATCGACTTTATGGGGACATTTCCATCCTCCAAAGGGAACAAGTACATCCTCGTCGCCGTCGACTACGTTTCTAAATGGGTTGAAGCTAAGGCTCTTCCTAGGAATGATGCGAGGGTGGTTGTGAACTTTTTGAAGCAGCTTTTCGCTCGATTTGGCGTTCCTCGTGCTATTATCAGTGACCGCGGGACTCATTTTTGCAACGATCAATTTGCAAGAGTCATGGCTAAGTATGGTGTCAATCACCGTCTTTCCACCGCCTATCATCCCCAAACCAATGGGCAAGCCGAAATTTCCAACCGTGGCTTGAAGCGAATTTTGGAGCGTACTGTGGGAGAGCATCGCGTCGCGTGGGCCGATAAGTTAGATGATGCTCTGTGGGCTTTCCGTACTGCTTACAAGACCCTGATCGGTTGTACACCTTATCGTCTTGTGTACGGGAAAGCCTGCCACCTACCCATCGAGCTGGACATAAGGCGCACTGTGCCTTGAAGTGGGCTAACTTCGACATCAACAAAGCCGGTGATCATCGCAAGATTCAACTCAACGAGCTAAATGAACTGAGGAATGAAGCTTATGAGAACTCGCTGATCTACAAGGAGAAGACGAAGATCATTCATGACACAAAAATCAAGAACCGAGAGTTCAACGTTGGTGATCAAGTTCTACTCTTTAACTCTCGGTTGAAGATCTTCTCTGGCAAGTTGAAGAGCCACTGGTCTGGTCCATTCACCGTCGCCAAAGTCTTCCCATATGGGACCATTGAGCTTTCTCAGCCGAATGGGCCCAACTTCAAGGTGAATGGCCAGCGTCTGAAGCTGTACTTTGGTGAGGACATCTCTCATGAGATGATTCCATCCCTCACCACGTTCCCCGTGAACTAAATTTGGGTCGAGTCAGGCTCGTGACTCAGTGAACAAAAACAAGCGCTTCTCGGGAGGCAACCCGTGTTCTATCCATTACTGCTTTCATAATAAGTGTAGGGGGTGTCCCGCATATGTTTGTTGTCTTGTTTCTTGTGTTGTGCAGGGATTAAAGCTTCAGAGAGCATCTTGATGACTTTTGACGAACCGTGATACCGTGTTCCCATCTTCCCGGTTCTATCCTAAACTCTTGTGATTCCATATTTCATATTTTATATATGTTCACATTGAATTCACCTTAGTTGTCCTTCCCTTAGCATGATTTAAGCAACGTGCACAATGTCCTAAGTGTAGGGGAGTATACTCCCGCATGCTTAAACATTGAGGACAATGTTTCTCTCAAGTGTAGGGGGACTTCTATCGAAGTAAGTGGTCTTTTCCATGAATTTGCCCTCATTTTAACCGGAAAATTTGATTTTTCGACATTTTTCAAAATTTTTAATCTATTTTGGCCTAGTTGTATAGTTGTATTTGCCTTTGTTATGTTTATTTTCTCTCCATTGCTAGAATAGTTTTTCAACCCGAGTTTACTTGCCTAAGTCTACTCTAGCTAGCATCCTTAACGTGTTTAAGTCAAGTTTTGCTAGGCTTTTATATAGGGAGCTATAAAACGTGAAAGTCTTAACTCTCACGGGTTAAGAACAAGAACTTTTCGCAAGTTCCTATAATTGATCCTAGAGAGTCGTTTATCAAGGGAACTTTAAAACGCGATTTCTAAACTTGAAAAAGTCTAAGAATTTGCAAGATCCTTTAGGCGACTCGAAAACCCAAAACTTTGATTTAATAGGCTAAGCATCCACGAGTCTCATTCCTTGAGATTTTAAACTGTGGAGAACGAGAGATGATAGAGTCAATTATAAGTTTGGTATTATTTCGGGAATTTATGTGAGTTAATTATAAGCCTATTCTCCCTCCGCTTGTTAATAAATTTATCTGCAATAAATAAGGTTGTACGATTTAAAAGGTTACTTAGCTTCTAGCCCCAGATCGTTTAAAAGTTGCTCGGTACGGATTAGAGTTCATAGCCAAGGCATAACTTATTGAAGCGGGATGCGAAGATTGGCGAGTCCGAAAAGGCCCTAACAAGGCATGAGGGCTACATTTTGTTGCTAAAGATCCAAAAGTGATGTGAAGAATCATTTATCGAAAATCAATATGAAGGATCGAGACACACGACGAAAAGCAAGAACTCCTCAAAAGTCATGGAGAAGTCTATCCGAAAAGACCTTAACAAGGTATGAGGATAAATAGATCCAAGTCCTAAAAGGAGTCGGATCGTTGTATATCAAAGTCCAAAATAAAGATTGGAGAAAAATGAAGAAGTCGTTGTCTAAAGATGAAGAATCTCTCAAAACATCAAGTGAAGAAATTCCTATTGTGAAGAGAAGACCATTATTTCATGAACGTCTCTCAAGATTCGAAGTATGAAGTCGCTGCCAAATATCGGTCCGAGAAAGGTCTCAAATCGCGAAGCGAGTTATGCCAAGATATGAACTTTATGAGGTCCCGAGAAGCAGTTTTAAAAGATTTGGTCCTTTAGCTAACTATTGATTAAATCGTTCACTTTATTTTCGGCCTAAATAACTATCGAAATAAGTCAAACAATGCATCCTCTTGATCATTCAAGACAAAAATAAAATATAAGAGATACACCTAGGAATAAGGGAGTCTAAGTGAATAATTGGCCCACATGAGTTCGTGATAGTTTGCTAACTTATAATAACAATGATCTCGTTTTTAAGCTTGGTATGGGGAACGTGAAACTTGAGAATGATAAACGTTCATGGCCGCCAAGATTTTAATTTCTTTACTTATTTCTATCTTTTATGTTTAATATTTAATAAAGGCCAAGGTGGTTTATTTATGATGGAAAATGTAAACCGTGCTTTAAAATTAATGCATTGCATGAGGGCATTGCAATGGTCAAGTGTAGGGGATTTAATAAGTGTGAAAACACTTATCCTTTTACCACTTATTTCCAATAATAACAAGACCAAAACGTGTAATTTATGTCGTAAAAGTTGGAATTATGCGTGGTTTGTGTTTTTATTGTGTTTTAGGACCAAAATATGAAAAAGGAAGAAAACACGGGCTTTCACGGGTTTTTATCGAAGATAACAGGAAAAGACGAAGTCAAAAGATCAAGAGTGCAAAAAGAACGGAAGTCCAAGGCCTATTCTGAAGATTTATCGAAGAAAAAGTCTAAAGACGGAAGTTTAACGAAGTCGAAGAACTTAAGTCTAATAGAAGAAGAAAATTAAAAAGACAAGTTCAAATCCCGAGATGACAAAGACAAAGAATTAAAGTCGAGTCGAGAAAACGTGAAGAAAGCAAGCAAGAAGATGCAACACATGCACTCCTTCCACCTTCCCTATAAATACCCTCCTAATAGTCATTAGGAGGGTAGTTAGTTAATTTTAGCTAGTTTTCACTTTTTCTTAGTTCTCTCTAGTTTTAGAGAGAGAAAGTCTTAAACTTTCTCTCACTAAATTTCATCTTCTTTCTTAATCTTTCAAGATAAAACATCTTTGTATTGCTTATTTTCATTAATCAAAGTTCCATTTTAAGCTTTTAATCCTTAATCTCATTCTACTTTTCTTTTTTTTAGATTGATTTTGGTGCGATTATCATAAGATCCGTGTTGTTCTAATTGATTTCGTGCTCAAAAAGTAATCTTTTGATCATTTCATAAGTTTTCATTTGATTAAGCTTTAAGACTTTTGTTCTTATTGGCTTAGTTTTATGATTAGCTTGTTTACTTTATAAAAAGTTTTCTTAAAAAGTTTATGTTTTTATTGTTTGATCCAAAAAGTTGCTTATTTTGAGGTTGAATAAGTTGTGATAGTTGCTTATTTAATCCGTTTAGTTGATTTGTTTTAGTTTTGGGAATAAGCTCAATCTAATAGCTTATTTTCTAGCTTTTTAACCGAATCCCACAATTTTCGGAAAGGGTATAAACCCCTTTCCGATTGTCCTATTCCGACCAGTCACCCCTCTTTCCGATTGAGTCCAATCGGAAAAGGGTTTTGACTTTCCGATTTCGCCCACTAAGATTATTCCGATTGGTGGCTTCTGTTTAGTATTCCGATTGAGATTTTTCCCATATTCCGATTTGGCAGATTTTGCACATTCCGATTGTGCCCAAGTTTCAGTCATTCCGATCTAGGGAATCAGCTATATTCCGATTGTGTTTGTTCACACACATTCCGATTGACCCCCTTTGTGGACATTCCGATTGCACTTCCACCCATATTCCGACCACCATATCGGAAAACATTCCGATCTGGGCTTCTGTTGGCTTGTTTTGGTGTAGTCCAATCTTACTTTCTTTTAGTACTTTTCAACTAAGTTCTTATTTTTAGAGTGTTTTCTAGTGTTAGTTTCATTTAGTGTGCTAGTACTTTTCTATTGTCACTTTTACGTTTACAAGCTTTTATTTTCACTCGTCATTTTAGAATTAATCTTTTAAATTCCATTTTACTCAACGTCATTTTAATTACTTGCTTATAGTTTAAAATAGACAAAAAAAACAAACCATTCTCTTGATTCACCAAAAGACGATTGAGTCGCACTTAAGACCGGTTTTCAATTCGAAAAGACTTGGAACAACGAACTCTCATACGAGGCCTAAAAATCTCAAGTATTAACGAGCTTGGTAGAATAAAATCTATCTCCGACAACTCTCTCAGTTGTACGGTAATTCCTTTAATTCAGATGGTGCTGACATACAATGCACACGCCACGGGTGCAGCACCGGGAATATAATCAATACCAATTTCAACCTGCCTTAATAGCAAAAGTCTAGGAAATTTACCAATAAATACCTCCTAAAGTTTCAGATAATATAAACATCTTTTAATATATTTATTTTAAGTTCTTTCTAGATTATAATATCTATGACTAATTCATAACCATTCACGGTATAATTTCAAGTCATCCATCAAGAATTATTTAGATCACTTTTGATAATCAACATCTTATCATTTAGGGGAATTCAATTCGAGTTCCCATCAATTAAGACAATGTCGTCATGTCATAATCAATCAATCCATTCTACTGGCACTTCTAACTTTCCAGTTTTATTGCCGTCGATAAGATGTGAACTTCTCAAAAGACTAATAATAACTCATTATCTTTCACAAATTCAGGGATATATGGAGACACAACTACTATTAAAAGAGTAAGGTCAACGCTTAATCTACACGAGAGAATTTCTAATCAGATACAGACGAAAACATTTAATGAATATGAATATATCCCATGTTTTCATAATTTGAGTACGCATTCGAAAGCTCCTCGGATCGTTACCCAGGTCATTCAAATGAAATCAAATCATAAGAAATGATAAGAACGTCAATACATCCAGTCGGGTATCAACACTCGGTAATCAGATACTTTTCCTAAGAATCTCACTACGGGAGAATTGGACAAGAAAGAATTGTCAATTGTCAAGTAAGACAATTTCCACAGATGAGTAAATTCGACTCAGAAGAATAGATGCTACAGGCACATATGTAGGTGTCCCTAACACTATGTCCTTATTTTTCACTTCTTGCATATCTCATAAATTTTAATCTTTCACAATCTTCAAAGAAAATTTAGTGTTTATTAATCAGTTTTATGGTGACTACTAATCAGCCTTGCATGGTCCATTCCAAATTGTATGTAGGCGCGCAACTATATACAATTTCAATATTAACGATGCAATACTCAGTTCGTCAAAATTTTATCATCATGTTTATAATAAAAACATTTTCATGCTTAATTCCTAAATAAGAATCAAAAATAAATTTACAAAGATTTTCTTTGTTATGAAAACAATTAAGTTTTCCAAGGTGTTTTATAATCAACTTCATTTCTATAACGATTACTTATAAATCTCACTTTAAATAATCCTTTCAGCGATGAAAATTCAATTTTTATCAAGGGATACTGTTTTATCTTATAAAAACAATTAGTGATCTGCAAAAGAGTGATGAAGAGTTGTTCACCAAGAACTAACTACAATATATCAGGAAATGAGCTTTAGCCAAATAATCATGAGGTTCATGACCTTGATGACACTCAAAAAGAATAATCCACAACGTAACTCAATTCGAGATGAGTACTTGTTCAATGTTTGCATCACTAATGCGAACATTAGGATGAACCAATAAAAGATAGATAACATCGATACATGTAGGATTTAGCAATCAAAGGTAGTCTTTTCATTAATCATAAACAAGTCAAAATTGTACCGTAACACATTACGTGTCACTATGTCATACAATTCTCAGAACTCATCCTACCAACTGATATCTCAGTTAAGTTAGGGATTTTTAAAAGATACGACAATGAATACTAATCTCCAAGAGTTATGGGGGTTCCACCTGTCCTGGAAAATCCATCGGTCCCAATTTAGAAGAAGATTTCTTCAATTTATTTGTTGGACACTAGGCATCCTCATTAGTGGACAATGGCCTAGGAACAACCTTTAACACAAACTAACAATCATTTAAAACCTTATAATTCGATCACAGGACTTAATAATTTCCTCTTATCAATATCATATTCCATACGAGTTAAATTCTACTTTATTCAAGTTTCAATCAATTTATACTCAAATGCGATATCCTACCTCATTTTCCAATACTTTCAACCTTATTCATAAATCTTTAAAGACCAATAAAATCTCGATATGATCAACACTTAATTTCCAATCCTATAGCTCTTACAACAACAATTATCAAATGAGTCACTAGTATGAAATGACTCACACATTCAAACAGATTTCTCGGAAAGGTACTAGTGGCATGAGGCTTTTTGGGTAATGGTTCCAATGACAGCCTCAAGTGCACATTCACCCTTTCGATTTCAATTTAAGAATTGGATGACAAGGAATCAGATGACATCTTTCTAGGTGGTAATGTTTTGTCAACTCCACTCTATAAGAAAAGATCGTCATGACATCGGTATCAGATTTAATCTCGCCAGTTCTTCTTCAATTTCACAATCAACTAATATCTACATTTCTACGAATATCAACCATTTGTTGGGATCATAAATAACCACAACTTGGTTTAGATCTAGGATAGCTAGAATTCCTACGAGAATAGCTTCGATTAATTTACTAGGGGATTTAGGGTTCTTTGTGACAATCTACGTCGTAACTCGGGAATTCTTTGGCACCGTTATAATCCCAAGTTATATAATTACATCATATATATATATAATCCCAAGTTATATATATTAAAATAACACTTCTCAGTCTGGCCTTGTCGGTAACTCGGGAATTCTTCGGCACCGTTATAGTAAAAAGATTTTTAGACATTTTTTTTAGAAAAATGTTTATAGTTAAAAGATTTTGAAATGTTTTATTCAAAACCTTGGTTTTAAAAATCTTTCGTTCTCTATAACGAGAGCTCTGGTACCAAACTGTAACACCCCCAAATTTTTACAACTCAATACAGCGGAAGACTCGTTGGTGTTACGGGATAGCACATTACTCACATCATAGACAACGCATAAAAATCGCGTCGTTTAATAATAAATCATTTCCATTCATAAATGTCAAAGTTACATTGGTCCCAAGTCATATTATTTCATACAAAGTTTTACAAAGAATTTGAATGGAAATTATAGTTAAAGTGCGGGCCATGAATTCTTGTCGTCTTCCCAAGAATTACCTTCAAGTACCTAAGATAAAACATGTTAAAAGAAAAGGTCAGCGATAACGCCGAGTGAATTCATAGAGTTTAATGAATTCCATCAATATAACTTTGGTATAAAATTATTACCAAAAATCATTGTAATAGGCCATAAAATAGCCAAAGTCATTTTTATACAAATCCTTATCGAAAATCATAATATTGGCATTTTCCTTAAAAATCATTATACGAGCCAATGTCGTAAAAACATCATACAATACGTCATATGACGTTGTATAAAGTTAAATAAAAACCGTATATGAATATGGTTACGAAAACCAAAACACCAACATAATATCAATAGTATGACCCCGTATTGCTAGTCAGGCAATACATCGTAATTCGGAGCGTACAACAGTATTTCGTTAATCGGATTATTATAAGCCGCATGACATTGTTACCTTACTAAACCAAACAACGGGTAGCTAGCCCGAAACTCAATTTGCCCATCTAAATTAGTGTGTCGTCACAATAATCACGCTTGTGTAAATCTTCTCATACAAAAATTCGCTTACCAATCAATGTGGCACGACGGGGATCAACCGTCAAGGCGCGAACTGGGGTGATCGTCCCCAAATAGTACTATTATATGCATAAGCGTCTACCAAATCCCGGTAGTTCACAATTCATGCTAATGGGACTTTTAGTGACATAACCTAACTTTAATAATCCATTTCATTTCATTTATCGGGTCATATAATCATACATCGGGTCATACAATCATTCGGATCCAAATCAATAATAAACAATTCGGGACAAATGGTGTCCTATTTTATCAAAACTAACATGTTATCTCCCTCGCGGGTTTATAAAACATTTCATAAAAACATTTAAAAGAGTGCGAGGCTATGAACTCACGTTGGTGTGGGAAGGCGGGTTGTCGGCAATTCGGACGTACGTTACGTGCTTCAATCACGGAAACCTAGACAAATAATACTCGTCTTAGACTCTTGTCCATGACTTTATAAAAATAACAATTATGTATACATATGATGATTTTATATATATGATGATCAAGTGGGTTTACATATTCTAATTTACTCATTTTAGTGTTTACGTATTGGTAACTTCTTACTAGTTTACTAGTTTTATCTATTTACGTGTTTTAGGTCCAATAAACTTATTATAAGTTCTTTAACTTGTATTAATCCATTTTATACTTTTATTATCAGTATTCACACTTTGCATGTTGGGCCCAAATGGGTTAAGCCCAATAAATAAGTTTATAAGTGTTTTAGCCCATTTTGTTGTATTATTAGTCCAATAACGTTAACTTAGCCCGTTAATGTCCGTATGTTATATAGTTCGGGTTTTATCGGTTTTTACTTGTGATATATGTTTATATATCAGTATATGAGTTTATAAAAGTTTACATTAGACGGGTCCAACCGTCTATGTTTTAGTTAACAAAAACGTTAATTTTACGGTAATAGCCGAAAAAGTCGTAAAAATCATGTTTATAGTTTTATAACTTATAAAACTTATCAAATTACCATTTTTATAAAATGTATCATTCATTTATCCTTATACATATTTATATAAATGTATTATATGAGTTAGTGGGTTTTAATTCACATTTTATACTATTTTTATTTGAGTGCTTATATAATACTATTATACTTTAATTTCCAAAATCTGATTTTTATTTTCATGTTCACCAAACCTGCCATATCTAGAGATCTATATGGAGATAGAAGCTCAAATTTTTATGACATAAACTACATGATATGTGCTCATTTAACTCTCCTATACCTACTGTTGAATCAGCTTCTAAGTATTTTCTAAAAATCGTCCAAAACAGTGAACTCAGATTTGTACTTTAAACTTGTTTTGATCATATCTCACTCATCCTAGTGATTCCATTGCATGGCCAACTCTCACATGTGTAAAAGACATATTACTTACTGTATATTGCTTCTACTTTGCCATTTTATCAGTCTAACATGTGGTTCTTTACTGTTTTATACAGCCAATAATCTATACAAGATTTTATCCTTGTTTCTTATAGTTTTTCATCTTTTTAAGCATGTTTATCAACATCAAATCCCCACACAATATTTATAATCATCATTCATCATCATATACATATACATAAGTAAAAGAAATACAAGATTACATAATCAAAAATAACAAGAGGATGAGGAGAACAATCTTTATACAACCAAGGTTGTGTAGTTTTTCATCAAGGCTTGGATTTTGATGGCAAGACTTGTGATAAACCAATATCATCTTCAAGACTAACCATCTACATGAACACCTTGATGATAATCAGCCCTTGACTCAATAGAAAACTTCTTGCTATTTGTTAAAATCACCTCCAATCAACAAGTCTTCAATAGGTTTCAATTTTATGCAAGTTAAACATAAGATTTAGGGTAGAAAATTTGATGAACATGGTAGTGGTGGTGGTAGAAGTGGACGGCCAAAAGTGGCTAGAGAGAGAGATGTGTGTGTTGTTTTACATGTGAATAATGGAGCTAATGGAATGTGTTTAGTGGTTTTGATGTTGGTGGCTTATAATGTAAGCTTTAGCTTACATGTGTAAGTATTAAGCTAATACTTTGACACATCAAGTGTTGAGGTGTTGTGTTGTAGCCGGTTTTGAGTGGGGGTGGGACAAGTGTCCCACTTGTCTCATCCCCATTTATTTACGGGTACTCCTCGATTCTAGTTTCCTCGATTTGCGTGCCCTCGGGTCGTTTTAAGAAAAACGTTTTATAAATTATGAATCAACGGCACAAAACGAATCTAATAAAAATTGTCTCATAATACGGAGTTCGAAAACGTAAATACGTAATCCTAAGGTTTCCGGTTTAGTCGTAAAGGACGTTAAATTAAAATCGTAAGTCCTAATCTCTTCTCGTAAATTTGTGAGTTTATTAACCAACACAAAATTTAAAATTCCAAAATAATATTCACGGATAAATTTATTTTCTGAAATGTCGGACTGTCACCAAAGACGGTGTATATAAACGTAAGCACGTAATGTAGAATCCTCCGGTTTAGACGTAGTCGATGCTACTCCAAGACGTAAATCCAAATTTCTTCCCAAAAATAAGTGAGTTCATATTATAACATTAAAATAATGTTTTTAAATAGTATCTGAGAATAAAATATCAACCATAAGTTGACGGATTGTCACATAAATCTTGCTTTGTAACTAATGCATTTCATGAGGGCATTGCAATGGTCAAGTGTAGGGGATTTAATAAGTGTGAAAACACTTATCCTTTTACCACTTAATTATAATAAAAACGAGACCAACACATGTATTTTATGTCGTTAAAGTCAGGATTATGCATGGTTTGTGTTTTTATTGTGTTTTAGGACCAAAAGATGAAAAAGGAAGAAAACACGGGCTTTCACGGGCTTTTATTGAAGAAAAAGACAAAAGACAAAGTCAAAAGATCAAAAGTGCAAGAAGAACGGAAGTCAAAGGCTTATTTTGAAGATTTATCAAATAAAAAAAGTCTAAAGACGGAAGTTTAGCAAAGTAGAATAACCAAGTCTAATAAAAGAAGAAAATTAGAAGACGAAGTTCATTTTATCATTCGACAAATCCCGAGACAAAGTCGAGAAAGTCGAGTTATTTAAAAAGACGAGAAAACAAGAAGAAAGAGAGAAGCAACAGCACCACATCTCCTGCTCCTATAAATAGGCCATTAAGAGTTAATTTTGGAGTTAGTTCATTTTAGTTTTTTAATAGGTAATTAGGAGTAGGTGTTACTTTTGTTGATCCCAGAATTAGATCGATTAGCTTTGTATTAACGAGATTGAATCAAGATTAATACTTAGAGAAACTTTGTGTTATGAAACAATCTAAGTGCTATGCGAAATTTAACACTTAGAACAAGAACACACAAAACAGAATAACCCAAACTTTCACTAATTAATGATCAAAACTTGCGTACAATGAAAATTGAAAACGTATATATTTTAACTAAAACCTAAAGGCCTCCTTTTATAGAATAAGCAACCATGTACAAGAGTCTACGTATCAACTATTTTAGGTAAAGATAAACATAGGAAATACAATGTCAAACATATCTTTACTCAAAGTACAATATGTGTAGACTAAGTATTCTATCAGTGGTGAAACGTCTTCTTCTCAGCGCTTCAATATCTCTTGTCAGTGTCCAGCTGTCAGCGCCTTATTATCTCTTGTCAGCGTCTAAATTCTTCTTGTCAGCGTCCCAGTGACTTAGCTATTTTTATTCCCAAGAATCCTCCCTAAACTTGATATCTAATCTAGTAATCAAGTTTCCTAATAAAAACAAAATACAAGAAGGATTCTTACAAACTAATCTTCTTTCTTAATAAGGGAATAAATAAATCTAACCAAATCCTTACTAACATCATTGGTAAAGTCAACCTCCAATGGTGTAGCTATCATCAACTTCAAAACATCTTGTGACATAGGATATTCAGCATCAACCAAAAGATTTTCTGAAAATTTAGATGTACTAAGATGATATACACCAGTAGCTGAGTAGATACGTCACGTCATCCCGCTAATAGCATCCAGATCCAACCAAATTAGATCAGCTTCATTTGGCTCAATCATTCTCTTGAATGTGGACCAAATCTTTATTCCATTAACTGAAGTAGGTTCTCCAGTCTCATACTTGGCCTTCATCAATGACCACAAGTCGACCAAGTCTTCTCTATCAAAGCTAGCAAACATTGACATGAAAGAAGTGAAAGTGTGTACCTTATCACTAGTCCTGGTGATCTTCCAAAAACCACTTGCATCTTCTTCATAGTTAATTATGGGGCTTCAAAAGTCAAGAGGCAACACTTCTACCAAATGTGAAGTCTCCAGTGGTTAAAGCTTCATACTCTTCCTTAAAACAGCCTCACTTGGATTCAATGTATTAAACTTTAGAAACTTAATTGGCAATCCCTTCTGCACAGGCCTAAGAACCATAGATGCCTTCTTGATCCTCATCTGTTCCTCCATTTCCTCTTGTCTTTCCTTTGAGAGCAGCTCAAAAGTTCTATCCTTACACAAAGAATCCCAAATAGGATAAGCCAAACACTCCAATTGTTCAAAACTAAGACCTCTAAACTTTTCATAAGTCCACCCAGACTGATGATTCCTTAAAAAAAGTAATAAAATTCTCTCCTTACTGTCTTAGATTCCAACTTGATATTACTAGGTTTATTTTTCTCCCATACCCTAAGATCATCCTACAACTTTAATATCCCTTCAAGACACCAAATCTTCTCAGACATAGAAACATTTGGATCACTCAAAACTTCATATTCATATTTAAAGAAAAGCTCAGCAATCTTAGGTATATTCAAATCAAACTTCAACTTCAACTCTCTAAGCTTCTCTAAACCCAAATCCTCCCCATATTCTAGCTTCTCATGCTCTTCAAGTATCATCACACTTGAATCAGTACTCTCACCATCACTGCCTTCCTTATTACTTTCAGATGTAGTCACAATTTGTAACTCAATGGCAGTCTTCTTCATCTTCTCCTTTTCCTCAAGTTATGCATCTAAAATTGAATCAAAATGCACTTGGGCTGCATCCTTGGGAACCTCTGCTTCTACCATAATCCCCTTACCTTTTTCCAATACATCAATAGAAGGTAAAGAAGTTGATGGTACCTGTGTAGACACATCCTTAATGATAGTTGATGACGGGGATACACCAACTACATATGCAGTCTTGTCAGCGATCCAAAACTGAATGTCAGTGCTTGGTTTGTTCTTATTAGTGTGACACCCCGGGTAGGGTCAGAATATGCGGAAAATATCTACGGAGATGTCACTAGGGTGGATCGATAGCATATAGTCCATAGAGCATAAGATAAAGAGTTATTCAAATCAAATTACATGTTTGTTAAACAAATAAATAAAAATTGTCTTAAACATGATGATAAGTGATTGTTTATGTTTCCCAAATAGAACCCCTGACGAGTCCTACAATGCAGATTACTAAGATGCTGGAGACCATGCACACACCACGTACTAACTTCATATTCCTGTGCAAAACATACTAAAGGGGTCAACATAAAGTTGGTGAATTTACAGGTTTTAACAATTAATAAGTTTGGACATACATTAATCATAAAAGTAACAATGCACAAAGCATCCTTACTAAAATTTAGATTACATTTGTTTATTATTAGAAACTGAAGCTTAACCTTCCATAGTCCTCAACAGATGTAGTGTCTTACAAAAAGACACCCATTCCAGTTCCATCATGGTATACGTCTGTTGTCCCGGCCAAGGCACAATGAGTATGACTCACCCAGAAGGGGATGGTCAATCCCTAATAGATCTATTTATAACATTCGGGCGATTTACAACAATTTAACAGTTCTAATAACAATCAATCATAGTTAAGTTTATACATTCTTGTTATGTCCATTAAGTGTTTGCATATTTTCTTTTCCAAAAGGGAAAGTTTTATCAAAAGTTTATATGGGGCTGTAAACTCACCTGGGAGTAGGCAATAGCTGTTTAATACGAATATCAAAATAAAGCTCACGCCAAAGTTATGCCTAGTCAAATAGTACAGTCTTAATAGATAGTACAAAGAACATATATGTATGGTTATACAGATTTTAGTCAGTTCATTTATGCTACGGTATTTATCTAAATAACCGTAGTTCAAGTATCAACAATATTCATTAAAACTATTTATATAAGTTTCATTTCTAAGTAAACATAAAATGTTTAACTATTAATATCAGTTAGCATATATAATAATCATTCAACTTACAATTAAGTTTTTTATTTAAGTGGACATATAATGTCTTACTTAAAATATTAGTTTACGTTAACGTAAGTTGTTCTACTTAAATATTGGTATTTAATTTATCCAACGTTCATATAAATTTTATGTTCTAAAAGTATATGAGTTCATGCATTAATATTAGTAATACATATCATAATTGTTTATACAATTTATTGCCTAAGCAAATATAAATATTTTATTTCTAAAAATAAAAAAATATTTTATTTAACTTTAAAGTTTCCATAAATTATTTTAACATTTATAAAATAATTTAAGCTTAAGAATTTATACATTAATTCTTATGGTCTATGTTTTTAATTCTGTTTTATTATAATTAAAATAGATTTTAGAGGTAGGGTTTGTTAATGTTTCGGAATATGGCAAAAATAGTCCCTCCATATATTAAACAAGTATAACTTTCGGATTTTACACATTTGGTAACTAGGGCTTGTTATAGTTTCAGCTTATGGCAGGATTAGTCCCCCTAGTTATATCTAGGTTTTGTAACTTTACTAAAATGTCAAAAACAGCCCCTAGGGCTTCTTTAAGTTTCGGTAAATTACAAGAATGGTCCTTAGGGTTATAAAATGACAAAATATCTTTTAAAACTTCTCAAAATGGTCCCTAGGGTTTAATTTGCCACAGATAGTATTTATTAAACCTTAGCAATTTGGATAATTACATTTTCAGTCCTTGTGTTTACTAGTTTATCAAAACAAGTTTCATAAGTTACGGTTTTAGTCCTTAAGTTTCATAAATTTTCGTTTTAATCCAAGAAGTTTTTATAAGTTTTATTATAAAAACTTTTATTTAACATTCAAAATAGTATATGGGCTCATTAAATGGGCTAAACATTCTAATGGGCTATCTAGTGGGCTTAAATATATCTCAAGTCTACTAATTTATTTAAATGGGCTTTTAAATCAATTATTGAAATTTAATACATTTTCAAAGTCCTTTAATTAGTTAAATGGGCCTAAGTGTAATCTTAAGTCCATTAAGTTAGTAAGATTTGTCAAATGTGCTTATTGGGTCCATTAAGTCTTGGATTAACGTTTCATGGGCTTAAATAGTCCATTAACACTACTTCACATTTTTATGTAAGTTTTAACTTAGGATATTCTTATAAGCTTATTATTAGCTTATTCATATTTAGTTTTAAATCTAAAATAGAAGAATAAAACTTATAGTTTGTTTTATGTGATGTTCCAAAATAGATCTAGGTATGTTACAAGGTTCCATGCAATTATAAGTGTTTACAAACATAGATCTAGCTATGTACAAATTAAGAAAACAAGTCATAATCCATGTACACCAAATATATAGCCTATGGCTAGACCTTTAACCTTGGTATTTCCAAGATGAGGTTTTTAGTTAATCTTATGATTTATTGATGAGACTGTAATTATACATAGTCTCATCGTCCAAATCGGGCTTAAAACGCTTAAAATATCGTCAAAATACCCAAAAATATGCTTGTGTTTGTTCATTGCGTATTTCAGGTACGAATATCGTAAATTCACCAAAAGATTACAAGAATAGAGCAAAAACGAACACGGGAAACGAAGCCGCACAAAGAACCGGGCCCAAAAATGGAATTTCCAAAAATGACCTTGAAGTTTTGAAGATTGGCAAGATTGGTCCTCCAAGTTTGAAGAATTGTCACTTTATACCCCTCATCTATCATTATATACAATGGGGTCCCTAAAGTATGAATATTGTACAGGAAATGCCCTTGACGATTACTCTAGTTGCATTTATGGCCCTTGTTTTAAAGTTGGTGAAATACACATCCCATATTTGACAAGTTGATAAAACTTTTATAACGGGAAAAAGAAGTTTTGGCTGTTTAAATGCAAGTTGAATGAACCATGGGACTTGAGGGTCTGTTTTTGCCCAGACAAACAAACACACCACCACCAATCAACTCATGCCACGTCACCCCACTCAGAATTTTATCCAATCACCACTCCCTCTCCTGCCTCGTCACTCCCCACTAGCATTTTTTATATAACTGATTTTTAATCAGTTAATCTTTGGAGGTAAACACCATTTTTAAACTTAATTAGTTTCTAAACTAATCTAACCCAACTATTCACTCAACACCTTCCCACATAAACCCTAATCCTGATTCCACTTAAATCAATGGGGGTTTTAAGTGTAAATGTCCAGAATGGCAATTAAGGCTCCCCTAAACACAAACCCACTCTCAAAATACTTTCCCGTGACCCCTGGACCCCACACGAGACAGTCCTGTTCCCCTAAATATGGCATAAAACGAATTTTTCAGAGAATCAACAATCCTCCTTCACTCCTTGGTCCCAAATGTTCCCAATGAACGTTCAAGATCAACAAGGAACAGCTGCACATCACATGGGATGATTTTGACCAAGGACTCAAGACTTTTCAAATGGCAATTTCGGATTTTCAGGCATCTAGGGTTTAGGGTTTCTCTTTTCTGAATTTTTTAATCATGTATCTAGATAGTTCCATTTCTTAGTATTTATATGGGTGGTTTGTACACATATAACCTTTGTTCCAGTTTTTGTATTTTCTTAAAATTATTAATGAAAATAAAAATTTTAATTATGCAATACTGAGTTCCATTTTTATTGCTTTCTATAGTTTAATATTTACTTTATTTGCAAAATTAGTTGTAAGTTTTCCAAAGTTATTCTTTTTTCAGAAATTTCAGAAAAATCGTTTTCTTTGTTTTAAAAGTTTTCAAAAACGTGATGATTATATGATTATGAAGTGAAAGTGGATTGGTCGTATAAAAATCAGTTTAGTGAAAGGTTTTTATAAAATTTCAGTTGGATTCAATGGTTTTGAGAAAGAAATCAGTTTTTAAGGAAAGTCATTTTTTTAGCTATAAGCTATAAGCTATAAGCTGACTTGCTCAATAAGTCATTCTTATAGCTTATAAGCTCTTGTGACCAGGTAACTTTCCCTTGTTTTCTTTTTGGCAGGACAACAAAGCTTCAAAGTGTTCAAAATTCTCAAGTTTGAAGACATTTGGGGGTGTTTGGGACTGCTGTGGTCTCCACCTCTTTTCTCTACATCAACAACTTGACCATAAGCTCACATATAAGCTCAAACAGCCTCATATGGAAGGCATCAGCCCAAGGTACGTCTTGAACCCCATTAGTTGAGTTTTTTGAGATTTTTTGTGAATTTATGTGATTTGGTGTTTGATTTATTGATTTGTTAATTTTCTTGCTTGATTCTGCTTTTATCTGATTTATATGCATGTTAGACTAGGTGTGAATCAGTTTAAGCCCATTTGATAAGCATTTGGTTTGTAAAAGTAAGTTTTCTGGTTTTAAGGGTGTGTTTGGATACGGGTTTTAGCTAGGAAAGGTGACAACTTTTGTAGTTTTAATCCATCTAGACATACTAAGGTTGTAAGTAGTACATGTTATCAGTAATTAGGATCTAGTTTGGATAGGTTTTGAAGCACTTTGTTAGCAAAATTTGGTATTCACCCTTTAAAAAATTTATCAAGTAATCTTGTAGAGTGTTAGGTTATAGGTCCATATAGGATTGTAGTTAGCTTTAATGTTATTTGGTTGACTTGTATACAAGATATAAGCACTCAAAGTTCGTCCTAGTGCACTTTAGATCAGCAAATGCTCACAGCCCCCCACTTTGCATGAACAGTGACTGGATTTTGCTCTTATTCGTGTTATTTCTGTTAATAGCTTGTGTGTTTTCTATTTTTACTAGACTCCCTACACTCCACTGAGTGTAGGGGTGCCTTTGTTTCCAAGCAAATCAAACCCAATCACAAGTTACGCGCGAAAAACTGCCCAGACCCATGTTTTCTGTACTACCAGTGGGAACCAAGTTCCCACTGCCTTTGTTAACAGTTCCCCCTGCTAAGCAAAAGACAAAAGTGTCCAAAGTGTCACTTTCAGAAACTCGTTTTTTTTTATTTAGTGCCCAAAAATAGGTTTTAGGACCTAATTCTTTTTTCATTATTTTTCTTATTTTATTTTTGATTTTTCTGTTTCACTAAAATTTTTGTTACTGTTCATTTAGTATTTTTTTCTATTTATTGCTTTTAATTCGTTTTATATTTATTACCCTTTTTCGCATTTAGTGTAAAAAATAAATATTTTTCTATTTTAAAATTTTTCTTAGATTTAGAAAAATAAGTTAGGATTTTTAGATTAAAAATCTTTTACTGTTTCAATTTTTAAGTAATTTTTATAATTAGTTAAAGTTTTATTACCCTTTTTATTACCCGTTTTGTCTTTTAGTCAAAAAATTAACTTTTTTCAAACTTTTTCATTTTTCTACTATTCAGTAAGTTAATTTAGATTTATTAAAATTGTTAGTTTAATTTTAGCATTTTTTATTATATTTAATCATTATTTTAGTTTTAAATAGTTTAAAAATAGTTTTTAGCCTTTAAAAAATAGAAAAACAGTTTTGAAAATTTAGGAAAAATAGTTTTTAGTCTTTAAATAATATAAGTGATTTATTAGTTCAATAAAATAATATTTTTGGCGTTTTGTTAATTATATTTAATATTAGGGCTTTAATTAGCATTTAAAATTGAATACTTAATTAATAAAAGGTTTTAATATATATATTTGTTGGATTTTTATTCTTATTTATATTATTTTAGACTTAGTTTAAACTTTTAATTAATTTTTAGGTTTAATTTTTAATTTTGTCGCATTTTACGTAATTACGTCATCGTTTTACGTCAACGTCGTAGCGTAATCGTAGTCGTAGCTCGTCTTTACTTTTTCTCTCTTTAAACCAAAAAACTTCACTAATCCAAACATTGATTTTATATAATTGGCACATTAATCCACACACCTCCTTCGAGAACGAACCCGCATTTATTCGGTTTTACGTTTTTCCTAAAGCGTAGAACTTAATACTTGCCACTCATACGCGTTTTTCCTAAAACGTGTACGAAAAACCTACATCAATTTTTGGCGCCGCTGCCGGGGAGGTGTTTAGTGTGCCATTATTAGTATCGTGTTTGTGTGAGTAGTGCGTTTTTGCTTTTCAATTTTTGGAAAGCGTGAATATCGTACATACTCATTTTTGTTATTTTTACTTATTATATTATAGTATCCAAATAAATCGTGTTTAATTTTCCTAAATTAAACACAAACCAATCTTTACTATATTGTAGATATCCATTATTGTTTTCGCTTTTCTTGTGAATATATTATTATATTGTACTTACGTAAGAACAATAAAAATACAAGTACTCCAAAAGCGTGAAAACGCAACCTTGATTCGGGATTTCATCACTCGATCATTGTATTCGAATCTAAAGCAAACGTTTAAAGGAAAAATAGATAAATACTTTCGTGAGGCTTAATTTCAATTAACACAAACTATAAGGTGGGTATAAGGCGGTTGTATTTCACGACCTAAGGGAAAAAGGCTCTTAAGTGCTTAGCGCCGCCTCGTTTCCCCCGCTTGCTTGTGCGTGTTTGAGAAAGAGGGCCAATCTAGGGTTTGCCGCCCAAGTATTATCTACGTATCATATATATTTGCTTGTTTTCAAGATTAAACCCTCTTGAACGTTTTGGTTTTCCACCAACGTTTTAAAGTCATCGAAATCGTTCACTCCACGTGATCGTTTTCATTCTTTGAGGCTTCTTTAATCGAGAAATAGATTCGAGGAGAAATTTGTAGATTTGAGTCTACGTAATACACAAAAAAATCCAAAAAAAAATTAAAAAAAATCAAAAACCAAAAAAATTGAAAAATCGAAAAACCGCAAAAAGAATCTTCTTTGCTACCACCCATTCTACGCTTAGTGCATGCGCACTCGATCGAAGGATTATTCTAATTCTAGCGACGCTTCGAATCGACGCAATCGTAATCGAAGGAATCGACGACGTAGAAGAGAATTAGAAACCGATGTTCCTAATATCGTTGTTGAAGAGACCTTAGACGAGATGGCCGACAATCGCTCGATGATGGAATTGCTCCAAGCGCCCACCGAGGGTTATGGAGATGCGATCGTAATTCCCGCTATCGAAGCGGAGAATTTTGAGATTAAGAGCGGAATGATTTCGTTGATTCAAGGTACAAAGTTTCGAGGTCGTGAAGCCGATAATCCTCACGACCATATTCGGAATTTTTATCGTCTTTTAGCCACGAGCAAGTTTAAGAACGTCGACACCGATGTCGTCAAGCTTATGCTTTTTCCGTACTCGCTCGATGGTGCCGCCAAGGATTGGTACGAGAAAGAGCCACCTAATTCTATAACTACGTGGAAGGATCTCGTTTCCAAGTTCGTTAATTAATTTTTCCCACCGTCTAAGACAACGTTTTTCAAAAATGAAAATACGAAATTTGAGCAAAAACCGAATGAATCTTTTAGAGACGCGTGGGATCGTTTTAAGGAATTGCTTAGGCAATGTCCTCACCATGGTTTTTCCGAGTTGCACCAAATCGATACGTTTTACAACGGTCTTAATTTTCAAGAGCAAGATTCGTTGAATTCCGCCCCCGGTGGCAACTTTTATGTAAGACTCCGAAAGACTCTTTGATAATTATCGAAAACTGATCCAAGGTTTACCAACTCCGCAACACACCGAGTGTTGCCAATGTCGCCAATGTTAGTAGTTCTAATCGCGACATTGAGAGAGTTGATGCGAAAGTCGACAAGCTTACGAATGTGTTTACATCTTTTCTCGTTGAAATGCAAAAGAAAGACGCTCCCGCTACGGTGAAAGCGGTTGAGGTTTCGTGTACGTTTTGTGGTGGACCTCATAATTATTACGAGTGTGCGGCTATGGATGGCCAAACGTCGAATGTGAGTGCGTTAAATGGAAACAACAATTTTTCCAATCAAAATAACGCGGGTCCATCACAACAAGGCAATTATAACCAAGGCAACAATTTTTCGAATCAAACCCGAAACAATTTTCAAGGAAATAATCAACAAGGAAATATTTCGAAATCAAAATCAAGGAGGTTATAATCAAGGTCGTAATATAAGTTGGCAAAATCGAGATAACAATCTAGGAAACAATTTTTCAAGTAGGAATCAAAACAATTTTCAAAGAAGTAATCAAACCCAAGGGAACTTCAATTCAAATCAAAATAGTTCGTCAAACGATTTTCAAAAATACATGAAAACGAATGAGGCTAATATGAGACGATTAGAGGGAGAAGTTGGTACTTTGAAAAACGACTTTTCAAATACATTGAAATTGCAAAACACGAAGATTGAGCAAGGACAAATCGACATTAAAAAGATGTTTTCGGCCATTATGAACAAAGCCTCGGGTGCTTCATCGAGTTCGTTACCTAGTGACACCGTTGCAAATCCGAAGGAACAATGTAAAGTCGTCTCGTCTCGTGAGAAAGGTCGTGTGATTACCCCTAACCTTGAAGGATTTCGAGTTGTTCCTTCTTCTCAACCCTCGACTTCTAAGACGTCTTATTGTTCTAAGGTCGATGGGGTGAACGTGGCGACCAAGGAAAAGAGTGCATATCCTCGTGTACCTCAAATTCCATCCACGGTTCAAAAAGAGAGCTTTATCGACCTTACCAAAGTAACCCTTGAAGAAACTTGTGCATCGATCCTTCTTAAAAAACCCAAAAGGCGTATGCCGAGAAAGGAAAAGAATCCGGTCCAATTTCTATTACCTTGTGATTTTTCCGAGATTCAGGGATGTTTAGCCCTTGCCGATTTAGGTGCTAGCATCAATCTGATGCCTCATTCTCTTTGGAAACTGATGAGATTGCGTTCACTTACCCCCACGAACATGACAATCGAGCGTGCAAATTGTACTCCATTAATACCAATTGGAATAGCCGAGGATGTCTATGTTAAAGTTGGAAATTTGTTTTTCCCGCGGATTTCGTTATATCCGATTACGAGTGTGACCCTAAATGTCCCATTATTATAGGTCGACCATTCTTATCGACCGCTCGAACCGTAATCGACGTTCACGAGGGGAGACTTACTATGAGATATGGGGATGACAAAATGGACTTTTTCGCTAGAAAATCCCAAGTTTTTCTATGATCATGAAAAAACCGAGGTTTCAAAACCTAATGATTCAAATCCTAATGATTTAAAAATGTTCACTTTAGCGGAAAGAATGAGGCTTAATGCATGTTTTGAAAGAATTAAGAAAAATGGTTTTAAAGATGATGATTTTAATGATAAAGAGTACGTGTACCTAATTCAAAAGGGTATGTGTAAATTTATGGATGAAAACTCACTTTGGGATGTATTTAGCGAAACAAGTGAAACACCAATTCCGAAGGGCGACGTTAGTGCCATTACGACAATGACCAAAATGGACTCGTCTTCACCACCTTCGAAGGACCACGTCTTTGAGGCTTCAACTTCTAACTCCATCGAAGTGCCTCCTTTGCCTAGCCCAACACCCGTTGAGGCTAAAGGGTTTATCGACATCGATCCTCTCGTCTTAGAAAAGTCACCTAAGCATAGTCATTCGACTTGTAAGACCATGGTTGTGAATGCTCACATCGACTCTTTCTTTGACGATGACGATGGCGATTTTGCCAAAATTAATCACGTACTTCGAAATCCACAAGCAATTTTTGATTCTCCAAAAAACAAACATGTGAAGTACGATGATTACGAGTTTGATCCCGAGATTGAGGAAATCATTGAACGAGAGCTAGGTCTTATGCCTTTACCTCCACCTACGAGTGAGGTTGATCTTTCCAAAATCGAGGATGAACTTAATGAGTTGGAACGTCTTATTTTCGATGACGAGCCAACTCATGTGACCACCCAAAATCCAATTCTAGAGGAGTTACCTAATCAACACTCCTAAAATGAGAATTACGTTTACCACATTCGTGAGGATTTAACTTATCAACAATCCCCACAAATGGATGATGGTTCCGTGCTTGATCGTGATCTTTTCGAGAGAGTTTCTAAAATACTCAAGGAGGGGAATGACAAACCTTGGTTTGGCAAGCCTATCTTTGATGAAGAAATCGACGAGATCGACGTTCATGAGGATGACGATTATGTTGACCCCGAGGGGGCGGTGTTCTTTATTGATCGACGTTTTGAGAACTTATATAATCCGCCACCCCCTCCCACCAATGACTTAAATGTGAGGATTTTTAGCGCTACTAATTTTGAATGTGACACGCAAAATATTTTCGACATTATTCAATCGGGTTTTCATAAAGAGTTTTTAAACGATGAAAAAGGAAAGGATTTTAAAAATGTTTTAAAAGATTTTTCTACATTTTTAACTCCGTCATCACCGCGTTTCATGAGTGCTACCACCTCGTCTACTCCTTTTGACGACGGTCGGTGTGGATCTAGTGTGGGGGAAGACCCTTATGTTCCCTCACATTTCTCCACCGAGGACGAGATTTACGATCCCGGAATTGCTTGTAAAGGGAAATCTCGGTCTTCCACCGATGCAATAAATGGAAATCTTATTCATTTGCTTGGTGTGAGTCTACCTCGAGTAGCTCATAAGTTTGACTTACCAATTGCCCCACCCTTCTACTTCTCATCTCTTTTCTTCTACCCCTTTGGGGTTCCACTAATGGTTGAAGTAGCGTTGTTTCGTCTTTCATCCGAAAACGAAGACGTTATCTTTGACCTCGTTATTCGTGTATCGGGTTTTTAAAGTACTCCATGTACTTTTGGGCCTTGTTTATCGTGTAAGCACCACCAAAAATGACCATACCAAGATTATCCCTAAATGATCACATTTATGGGGATTCGAGTCGAGCTTTTGACTCGGTTATCAAAAACAAGGTGCCTCGTGGGGGATTCTCATGCTTATCCTTGTAAATATTATCGCTTTCTTAGTTGACGTAACGAGGGGACTTGTGCTCTTCCAACCTTTGTTCAGTGGTTGTTTGTGATTGTGATTTATTAGGTTCATCGTCATCATTGAAGCCTCTCGTGTTCATTTTACGGATCACTCGAGCTTCGATCGTTGCCTTTGGAGATTCCGATATCCGATGATATCCTTTTATGCTCTAACATTTATCTTATTAGCATAATTCATAAACGGCTTTTACGTTATTCGTTTTACCCTTTCCATGCTCGAGATTAAGCATTCGACTTCGTCTCTAGTATGGGGGTGTTTTCACCCCTAGACTCGAAACATTGAGGACAATGTTTAGTTTTAGTATGGGGGGGGGGGGGGTGAGTAGATACTTCACCTTGCTCACGTCAACACGCAATCCAAATTTCATCGTTTTGTTGCAAATAAGGCTAAAAATGGCCAAATTTTAAAATTTTTCTTGTTTTTCATAAGTGTTTAAGACACGAATGTAGGTTTTCCGATGGTGAGAATAAGAGTAATTTTTGACTCGACCGTGCGTGTTGAGCACTTAGCTTCGATTCCTTAACTTTTTAGGCTAAGTCTCTTAAATGAGGACGAGAAATGATAGAGTTATTTATAAGTCTCGTAACCGTCACGATCTCATGTGTAGTAATTATTATCTTATTCTCCCCACGCTTTTGTATAATAAATTGTTAATAAATATTGATTTAGCGGTTTAGTCACTATTGTTGGTTTCTAATTTGTTTTAGTAGCTTCCATGTAATTTAATTGGGAAAACATTAAGGTATCGCCAGCGTCACGGTTTTGAAGTATTGGCACCCGAATAATCAAAAGCTTCACCTAATAATAAGATTTCAAGTGCTCACCTAAATTAAGCAAAAATTTGAAGCTCACAAGGCCGAAAAATCTATGCCCAAATTGAAAGTGAATCAAGCCTTAATCTTTGAAGCTTTAAAGATCCAAAATTCGCTTTAGCGTGAGGATATACGTCTTTGGCTAATAAAACCACCGATGAGGCGGATAATAAAAGGCAAGGCAAGACCGAAGTCATAATAAAAGCTTCATGGCGAAGTTGAATAAAAGATGGAGGCAAACCAAAGATAATAAGGCCCTTCCGTTAGGGGGCGTATAAAAGTCTTGGTAATAAGTCTCATGTTCAAAACCGTTATAAAACCGTGTTTATAGATCCTTCTTGTTGACTTAATTTTTTGACATCGTTGTCTATTAGGGTGAATTATTAATTTAATGGTTTTGGTTACACCGTTAAAACTCTATTTTTAGACTTAATCTCTATTCACGCATAAGTCGATGATGTATCCTCGTGATCATTAAGACATAATAAAATATAAGAGATACCAAGTAGGAATAAGGGGGTTTAGGTTCGTAATTAACACTCATAAGATGTGATCGTGTTGCTAACTTATAATAACAATGATCTCGTAGCACGCTTAGCATGGAATTGGGTGAAAATCGAGGACGACGAAATTATTTAACGAAGCATTCACGTGTTCTTGTTCTATGATCCAAAAAGTCACTTTATCGTGATGAAAACAATACATTATGTCTAAAACACGTGTAGTAGTTTATTTAAATTTATGTCTTCAATAAATGTCATCATAAAATGAATTTTGGAAGTGATATGATAATTAATTCTAGCATTGCGTGGGGACACGACAATGGTTTAGTATGGGGGAGTGATGAGACTGTAATTATACATAGTCTCATCGTCCAAATCGGGCTTAAACGCTTAAAATATCGTCAAAATACCCAAAAATATGCTTGTGTTTGTTCATTGCGTATTTCAGGTACGGGTATCGTGAATTCACCAAAAGATTACAAGAATAGAGCAAAAACGAACACGGGAAATGAAGCCGCACAAAGAACCGGGCCCAAAAATGGAATTTCCAAAAATGACCTTGAAGTTTTGAAGATTGGCAAGATTGGTCCTCCAAGTTTGAAGAATTGTCACTTTATACCCCTCATCTATCATTATATACAATGGGGTCCCTAAAGTATGAATATTGTACAAGAAATGCCCTTGAAGATTGCTCTAATTGCATTTATGGCCCTTGTTTTAAAGTTGGTGAAATACACATGCCATATTTGACAAGTTGATAAAACTTTTATAAAGGGAAAAAGAAGTTTTGGTTGTTTAAATGCAAGTTGAATGAAGCATGGGACTTGAGGGACTGTTTTTGCCCAGACAAACAAACACACCACCACCAATCAACTCATGCCACGTCACCCCACTCAGAATTTTATCCAATCACCACTCCCTCTCCTGCCTCGTCACTCCCCACTAGCATTTTTTATATAACTGATTTTTAATCTTAAACACCATTTTTAAACTTAATTAGTTTCTAAACTAATCTAACCCAACTATTCACTCAACACCTTCCCACATAAACCCTAATCCTGATTCCACTTAAATCAAAGGGGTTTTAAGAGTAAATGTCCAGAATGGCAATTAAGGCTCCCCTAAACACAAACCCACTCTCAAAATACTTTCCCGTGACCCCTGGACCACACACGAGACAGTCCTGTTCCCCTAAATATGGCATAAAACGAATTTTTCAGAGAATCAACAATCCTCCTTCACTCCTTGGTCCCAAAGGTTCCCAATGAACGTTCAAGATCAACAAGGAACAACTGCACATCACATGGGATGATTTTGACCAAGGACTCAAGACTATTCAAAGGACAATTTCGGATTTTCAGGCAACTAGGGTTTAGGGTTTCTCTTTTCTGAATTTTTTAATCATGTATCTAGATAGTTCCATTTCTTAGTATTTATATGGGTGGTTTGTACCCATATAACCTTTGTTCCAGTTTTTGTATTTTCTTAAAATTATTAATGAAAATAAAAATTTTAATTATGCAAGACTGAGTTCCATTTTTACTTCTTTTTATAGTTTAATATTTACTTTATTTACAAAATTAGTTGTAAGTTTTCCAAAGTTATTCTTTTTTCAGAAATTTCAGAAAAATCGTTTTCTTTGTTTTAAAAGTTTACAAAAACGTGATGATTATATGATTATGAAGTGAAAGTGGATTGGTCGTATAAAAATCAGTTTAGTGAAAGGGTTTTATAAAATTTCTGTTGGATTCATTGGTTTTGAGAAAGAAATCAGATTTAAGGAAAGTCATTTTTTTAGCTATAAGCTATAAGCTATAAGCTGACTTGCTCAATAAGTCATTCTGATAGCTTATAAGCTCTTGTGACCAGGTAACTTTCCCTTGTTTTCTTTTTGGCAGGAAAACAAAGCTTCAAAGTGTTCAAAATTCTCAAGTTTGAAGACATTTGGGGGTGTTTGGGACTGCTGTGGTCCCCACCTCTTTTCTCTACATCAACAACTTGACCATAAGCTCACATATAAGCTCAAACAGCCTCATATGGAAGGCATCAGCCCAAGGTACGGCTTGAATCCCATTAGTTGAGTTTTTTGAGATTTTTTGTGAATTTATGTGATTTGGTGTTTGATTTATTGATTTGTTAATTTTCTTGCTTGATTCTGCTTTTATCTGATTTATATGCATGTTAGACTAGGTGTGAATCAGTTTAAGCCCATTTGATAAGCATTTGGTTTGTAAAAGTTAGTTTTCTGGTTTTAAGGGTGTGTTTGGATACGGGTTTTAGCTAGGAAAGGTGACAACTTTTGTAGTTTTAATCCATCTAGACATACTAAGGTTGTAAGTAGTACATGTTATCAGTAATTAGGATCTAGTTTGGATAGGTTTTGAAGCAATTTGTTAGCAAAATTTGGTATTCACCCTTTAAAAAACAGTAACTCACTTTTCTATTTGTTTTTGGTGAAAATTTATCAAGTAATCTTGTAGAGTGTTAGGTTATAGATCTATATAGGATTGTAGTTAGCTTTAATGTTATTTGGTTGACTTGTATGCAAGATATAAGCACACAAAGTTCGTCCTAGTGCACTTTAGATCAGCAAATGCTCACAGCCCCCACTTTGCATGAACAGTGACTGCATTTTGCTCTTTTTCGTGTTATTTCTGTTAATAGCTTGTGTGTTTTCTATTTTTACTAGACTACCTACACTCCACTGAGTGTAGGGGTGCCTTTGTTACCAAGCAAATCGAACCCAATCACAAGACAAAAGTGGGAACCAAGTTCCCACTGCCTTTGTTAACAGTTCCCCCTGCTAAGCAAAAGACAAAAGTGTCGAAAGTGTCACTTTCAGAAACTCGTTTTTTTGTCTTTAGTGCCCAAAAATAGGTTTTAGGACCTAATTCTTTTTTCATTATTTTTCTTATTTTATTTTTGATTTTTCTGTTTAACTAAAATTTTTGTTATTGTTCATTTAGTATTTTTTTCTATTTATTGCTTTTAATTCGTTTTATATTTATTACCCTTTTTGGCATTTAGTGTAAAAAATCAATATTTTTCTATTTTAAAAAATTTCTTAGATTTAGAAAAATAATTTAGGATTTTTAGTTTAAAAATATTTTACTGTTTCAATTTTTAAGTAATTTTTATAATTAGTTAAAGTTTTATTACCCTTTTTATTACCCGTTTTGTCTTTTAGTGAAAAATTGAACTTTTTTCAAACTTTTTCATTTTTCTTCTATTCAGTAAGTTAATTTAGATTTATTAAAATTTTTAGTTTAATTTTAGCATTATTTTATTATTTTTAATCATTATTTTAGTTTTAAATAGTTTAAAAATAGTTTTTAGCCTTTAAAAAATAGAAAAATAGTTTTGAAAATTTAGGAAAAATAGTTTTTAGTCTTTCAATAATATAAGTGATTTATTAGTTCAATAAAATAATATTTTTGGCGTTTTGTTAATTATATTTAATTTTAGGGATTTAATTAGCATTTAAAATTGAATATTTAATTAATAAAAGGTTTGAAAATATATTTGTTGGATTTTTATTATTTATATTATTTTAGACTTAGTTTAAACTTTTAATTAATTTTTAGGTTTAATTTTTAATTTTGTCGCGTTTTACGTAATTACGTCATCGTTTTACGTCAACGTCGTAGCGTAATCGTAGTCGTAGCTCGTCTTTACTTTTTCTCTCTTTAAACCAAAAAACTTCACTAATCCAAACATTGATTTTATATAATTGGCACATTAATCCACACACCTCCTTCGAGAACGAACCCGCATTTATTCGGTTTTACGTTTTTCCTAAAGCGTAGAACTTAATACTTGCCACTCATACGCGTTTTTCCTAAAACGTGTACGAAAAACCTACATCATTTATATAAATTCAAAAATTCCAATACAATCATGTAATCTTATTGCATGTTTCCAAGATCTTTCATAAACCAACCTAGACAACATATAGCCTACGGCTAGGTTGTCTTTTCCCAAAAATTCCTATTAGATCTTTATGCTAGTTTCATGTTTATCATTTATCCATAAATCTAGGTTCTACATAAACATGCATGTACACTAAAACACCATCTAAGTAAATATAACATTTTAGTAATTTTTAATAGTCCATTTAACATGTAATGATACATATCCCATCATTTAAACTTAGCACATAAATCCTATATTCATTATTCATGTATGCCGTTACCTTCAAGGTCACAGTTTTCCATGTCTTTTGAGTTACACAAGCTGACTTTATGAGATCTATGATTATTAGTTAACCAAGATTCCAAAAGTAAGATTTGTAACTTATGCTATATTTAAATTCACAAAACGTATCATATGGTTCTTAAATCAGGTTTAACACATAGAATACAAGCCATAGGTTTCTTATTAAAAGATTTTTAATCATGTATATGATTTTCATAATTATGCCGTGACCTATAATGGTCATAGCTTTATCAAATCTTGATTTTTAACATGTTATTTACTAGTGTTTATAGATGTATGATGATGCATGCATGAAGAAATGAAAGAACATAAAGTGTATATTTAACACCCCCAAATTTACACGCAGCGGAATACATCTTTGGGTGCTAAACAATGATACAAGAACACATAACTTATAAAGAACGACTCGAAAAGAGACGTTTTAGATTTATCGTTCCCAAAACATTCATCAGAGTAGCGTAGTCCCAAGTAATCGTTACCAAAAGATAAGTTAAAACAACATATTAGTTTGTTTTAAAAATGGAACGATAAATAAATCAAAGAGTTTGAACAACATAGCAGTGCACAACTTCATTCTCGTGACCTCCAAGCTTCCACTTCTTGATTACCTGAAATACATGTGAGTAAAACAATCAGCAAAAATGCCGAGTGAATCTATAGGTTTATGTAATCAATTTGAACACAATCAAAAATTATAAGTTTGTGGCATGCTTATAAGCATCAAATAATAATTTGCATCAACAATGATAATTGAATATAGCATAAATTGCAATAAGCTCATGGAACCGAGCCCTTAAACACTCCTTTTAGAGGTCTGATAAGACAGGAGATTTATTAATTGTCGGTTACCTCTAGATTTTTGGTACATTGCAGTATACCTGACTTCTCAATACAATATGTCCAAACAATGCGGAGGTCGGGCCTAAGCTTCTGTGACAAGTCCACACAAACTGAACCGGGGCGGCTTCCCCGATAGATCTATTAATTGTACTAGCGGTTAACAAATCATAGGTTAATTAATGGTCCATAACTGAGGCTTTAACAATGGCAATCACTTAATGCAATTTAAAGGCAACCACGGGTCCATTCATAGAGGGACAAAGCATACCATAAAAATCTTTTGTTCTAAGTTTATAAAACATGTATTCCCCCTCGCGGGTTTAAAATCATTTAATAACTGGTATAAAGCGAGGCTATAGACTCACCTTAGCCGATAGTGGTAATGAGACGATCGCCGACGATAGATGATGCCTTTCAAACACGAGAACCGCAACCTATCAATTGAGGTGCGTTCATTAATAATAGACTTGAGAAATAAACCATACATAAGAATATAAAACTCGACTCATAAAATCCGAAAACTCAAGAGAAAACGATACAAGTGATACTATTACACTCTCCTATATATTCATTTTATTATTCTATGTATTTAATAAAAATCTGCCGGAACATACCGAATGTCCCAGCCGTTTTCCCATACTTGAACATATTAACTTTTTAAGATACTACTCAGAGAACTTACTTACTATATATATAAAGTCCTCCCAAGAGCCCATCAAAAGATTTTACTTCTAAAGTTCCCTGCCCGACTCATCTTTGAATCACAAAATCCGGACAGTTTAGCGACCTTGATTTACGAAACCATTTTGACCATTCTAAAAAACTCCATTTGTAAAACCGCCACTTGATTCTAAAAATAGACTCAAAATGCTAAACTTGGAGCCTGAGAACAGCCCTTGAATCATTTTGAAACTCATTTTATAGTCCCCGAGATTCGATCCAAATATCGACAACAATTTTTGGATTGTGTCGACACTCGTCTCCCGGTACACGAAAATCAAACTAGTCTATCTTCCACCTCGTTTGGAGTTGGAAGGCCTACTTTATATCAAATCGAAGCTAACAAAATTCTCTACGACATAATCCCATAATATCATCCTATATTCAGACTTAAGACCCTCGAAAATGGCCTTAAACCTACTGCCCAAAATTGACCTTTTAAAAACCATACAAAATCAAATTTTCAACACATTTTACCCATTTCTATACCACTAATATGACCATTCTAACACTCCTACACTATGATCAAACCTCTAACACACTTGCATGTACAAATCTAATAAATCAAACTCAAAAATTCAAACATGCAAACACTCCACTATGTAATATAATAATATTAACACCTATTTATTCCTTCAAAATGAATCAAACAAGTATAGTTCATCAAGAAAATAAATGTTGAAAAAAATGTTAATGCATGTTGAAGAAAATCATACCAATGTGATCACAAGATCAAAACTAAGATGGGTCTTATTTTGGATTAGCTCAAATCATCCTAAAATTGTTAGTTTAATTTTAGCATTATTTTATTATTTTTAATCATTATTTTAGTTTTAAATAGTTTAAAAATAGTTTTTAGCCTTTAAAAAATAGAAAAATAGTTTTGAAAATTTAGGAAAAATAGTTTTTAGTCTTTAAATAATATAAGTGATTTATTAGTTCAATAAAATAATATTTTTGGCGTTTTGTTAATTATATTTAATTTTAGGGCTTTAATTAGCATTTAAAATTGAATATTTAATTAATAAAAGGTTTGAAAATATATTTGTTGGATTTTTATTATTTATATTATTTTAGACTTAGTTTAAACTTTTAATTAATTTTTAGGTTTAATTTTTAATTTTGTCGCGTTTTACGTAATTACGTCATCGTTTTACGTCAACGTCGTAGCGTAATCGTAGTCGTAGCTCGTCTTTACTTTTTCTCTCTTTAAACCAAAAAACTTCACTAATCCAAACATTAATTTTATATAATTGGCACATTAATCCACACACCTACTTCGAGAACGAACCCGCATTTATTCGGTTTTACGTTTTTCCTAAAGCGTAGAACTTAATACTTGCCACTCATACGCGTTTTTCCTAAAACGTGTACGAAAAACCTACATCATTTATATAAATTCAAAAATTCCAATACAATCATGTAATCTTATTGCATGTTTCCAAGATCTTTCATAAAACAACCTAGACAACATATAGCCTACGGCTAGGTTGTCTTTTCCCAAAAATTCCTATTAGATCTTTATGCTAGTTTCATGTTTATCATTTATCCATAAATCTAGGTTCTACATAAACATGCATGTACACTAAAACACCATCTAAGTAAATATAACATTTTAGTGATTTTTAATAGTCCATTTAACATGTAATGATACATATCCCATCATTTAAACTTAGCACATAAATCCTATATTCATTATTCATGTATGCCGTTACCTTCAAGGTCACAGTTTTCCATGTCTTTTGAGTTACACAAGCTGACTTTATGAGATCTATGATTATTAGTTAACCAAGATTCCAAAAGTAAGATTTGTAACTTATGCTATATTTAAATTCACAAAACGTATCATATGGTTCTTAAATCAAGTTTAACACATAGAGTACAAGCCACAGGTTTCTTATTAAAAGATTTTTAATCATGTATATGATTTTCATAATTATTCTGTGACCTATAATGGTCATAGCTTTATCAAATCTTGATTTTTAACATGTTATTTACTAGTGTTTATAGATGTATGATGATGCATGCATGAAGAAATGAAAGAACATAAAGTGTATATTTAACACCCCCAAATTTACACGCAGCGGAATACATCTTTGGGTGCTAAACAATGATACAAGAACACATAACTTATAAAGAACGACTCGAAAAAAGACGTTTTAGATTTATCGTTCCCAAAACATTCATCAGAGTAGCGTAGTCCCAAGTAATCGTTACCAAAAGATAAGTTAAAACAACATATTAGTTTGTTTTAAAAATGGAACGATAAATAAATCAAAGAGTTTGAACAACATAGCAGTGCACAACTTCATTCTCGTGACCTCCAAGCTTCCACTTCTTGATTACCTGAAATACATGTGAGTAAAACAATCAGCAAAAATGCCGAGTGAATCTATAGGTTTATGTAATCAATTTGAACACAATCAAAAATTATAACTTTGTGGCATGCTTATAAGCATCAAATAATAATTTGCATCAACAATGATAATTGAATATAGCATAAATTGCAATAAGCTCATGGAACCGAGCCCTTAAACACTCCTTTTAGAGGTCTGATAAGACAGGAGATTTATTAATTGTCGGTTACCTCTAGATTTTTGGTACATTGCAGTATACCTGACTTCTCAATACAATATGTCCAAACAATGCGGAGGTCGGGCCTAAGCTTCTGTGACAAGTCCACACAAACTGAACCGGGGCGGCTTCCCCCATAGATCTATTAATTGTACTAGCGGTTAACACATCATAGGTTAATTAACGGTCCATAACTGAGGCTTTAACAATGGCAATCACTTAATGCAATTTAAAGGCAACCACGGGTCCATTCATAGAGGGACAAAGCATACCATAAAAATCTTTTGTTCTAAGTTTATAAAACATGTATTCCCCCTCGCGGGTTTAAAATCATTTAATAACTGGTATAAAGCGAGGCTATAGACTCACCTTAGCCGATAGTGGTAATGAGACGATCGCCGACGATAGATGATGCCTTTCAAACACGAGAACCGCAACCTATCAATTGAGGTGCGTTCATTAATAATAGACTTGAGAAATAAACCATACATAAGAATATAAAACTCGACTCATAAAATCACGACAACTCAAGAGAAAACGATACAAGTGATACTATTACACTCTCCTATATATTCATTTTATTATTCTATGTATTTAATAAAAATCTGCCAGAACATACCGAATGTCCAAGCCGTTTTCCCATACTTAAACATATCAACTTTTTAAGATACTACTCAGAGAACTTACTTACTATATGTATAAAGTCCTCCCAAGAGCCCATCAAAAGATTTTACTTCTAAAGTTCCCTGCCCGACTCATCTTTGAATCACAAAATCCGGACAGTTTAGCGACCTTGACTTACGAAACCATTTTGACCATTCTAAAAAACTCCATTTGTAAAACCGCCACTTGATTCTAAAAATAGACTCAAAATGCTAAACTTGGAGCCTGAGAACAGCCCTTGAATCATTTTGAAACTCATTTTATAGTCCCCGAGATTCGATCCAAATATCGACAACAATTTTTTGATTGTGTCGATACTCGTCTCCCGGTACACGAAAATCAAACTAGTCTATCTTTCACCTCGTTTGGAGTTGGAAGGCCTACTTTATATCAAATCGAAGCTAACAAAATTCTCTACGACATAATCCCATAATATCATCCTATATTCAGACTTAAGACCCTCGAAAATGGCCTTAAACCTACTGCCCAAAATTGACCTTTTAAAAACCATACAAAATCAAATTTTCAACACATTTTACCCATTTCTATACCACTAATATGACCATTCTAACACTCCTACACTATGATCAAACCTCTAACACACTTGCATGTACAAATCTAATAAATCAAACTCAAAAATTCAAACATGCAAACACTCCACTATGTAATATAATAATATTAACACCTATTATTCCTTCAAAATGAATCAAACAAGTATAGTTCATCAAGAAAATAAATGTTGAAAAAAATGTTAATGCATGTTGAAGAAAATCATACCAATGTGATCACAAGATCAAAACTAAGATGGGTCTTATTTTGGATTAGCTCAAATCATCCTAAATCTTGAGTTAAATTAAAAATTGTATGGATTTGGGATGGTGGTTGATGTTTCGGCAAAACAAGAGAGAGAAAGAGATGGTGGGTGAAATTTTAAATGGAAAAATGAATTGTGTGTGTTTAATTTGGCTTTTTATATAGTGCTCCAAGGGCCACTTTTGCCAATATGTGATAGTTTTGGTCCAAAATGAGATAAAATAGTTTAAAAGGGTAGAAAATATAAATTGTAATTTTTGAAATATTTACGAGACTCGGGTTTCGTAAAAATACTTTTTAAAAGTTTAAACGCACGTGAAAATAATAATATAACGACTCGATACGTAATTAAAATGATATCGTCGAAAGTATTAAATATCGAAACGATCGATAATAAAATATAAAATTTTAGGCATCCGTCGGTATCGCGATCACTAGTAGTCCTCGTTGCTCGTCAAAATATTAAAATATAATATTTAATATCGGTTTCAACTTAGACCGTTATACATAATAATATTTAACGTTATAAAATACTTCAAAATAATTGAAAAATAGATTTAAATTATGACCTTATTTTTATGGGTTTTACATCCTCACCACCTTAAGGGAGCGACGTCCCGGCGCTCAACTCGCCTCATACACGAGTTGTTCACTACTGGGAAGGATGACGACATTCTTTATAAAGAAGTCCTTACGTTCCCACGTGAATCTCGATCCACGATCTCCACTGGTTCTTTTGCAAAACGCAACTTGTCGTCAAGTTGTATCTCACCAAAAAGGAATAAATAAATCCTTATCCACCAGTCACCCGTCAGGCTCGACACATGAAAATTTTATGAATCACACGAAGCTCATTCGACAATAAGAATGGATGACAGGATTTTCGGGTAAGTCCAGTTAAGAGGAAGGTTGCAAACTAAAGGATATCCATCGGCCGGATAGCCATGGACACACATCAAAAGAACTAACAAGAAAAACATTTTCGTCATCGAAGGGTGCTCACACGCGGGTCCCTACTCAAAAGATAATACAAATACATCATCTCACTTTTGGCAACGCGCATTAAAGTCTCAATAAACATCGTCGTTGAAAGTCAAAAAGATATTACATAATATGTGTTCTACATGATCGGACGTCATCGGATGATTCCGTCTCAAGTCCTCACAACTTACGATCATTTTACTAGATCACACACCATATAAGTACATAAAAGAAAAGGTCGAACATAAACATCGAGTATAGATCTCCACCGTTAATCATCGAGAAAACCTTGAACGAACCCTTGATAATAACCACTTGATCTCCAGAGTCTTCTATGATCCTTCGATAGTAGCAAGTAAGATTACAAAAACTTCATATCCATGATAAGTTGCCATTGATAACTCGGTCCTCAATCCTTCCACAAGTACACACATAAATCCTGGTGACACTTATCGTTTCTTCTTATAACTGCTTCCCGAGATTCACTTTAAACTCAGAATAAAACAGTGATCTTTAATAAGAGGAATAGAACGAGATAAAAATGAATTTAATAAATGCATAAATGGACAAGATGTGGTAAAATGATTTAAGGTTGACGATCGACGAGGGATCTCGAATCACGTAACCGTAAAACATAATAATTCACAATACTAGAAAAATGAGAGCGAAGAATGAATTAAATATTAACATTAAAATAACATTTTTCACAATTATCCGTCCCAAATTTGGTATTACCTTAAAACTCAGTTGAGGTACCTTCATGATAAAGATGATATATCAAAATAAGAGTTAAATAGCTTCATAATTTATTTTGGTTGTCTTAAGAAACTTTGAAAGAATGACATAAATTTATTAATTAAACTCATACTGATGGTTACGATTTAGAAATATAATTTCCAAATTAAATCATTATTAGGAATATAATTTAAACCGGTAATTTCATTACATTAAAAGTAAAGTACGATAAGTCACTTAGTTCAAAAGATATAGTATAATTTCATGTTAGACATTAGTTTTAGTTATACAAAATATGATGTATAAATTTGACCTTTTACTTGTAATGGTTATTTCGATAATTGAAAATCATTGGAAAATGTATAAAAGTTCCATAAAAATATTATAATAAGTTGTCGATATACTTATAGGTGTTTAATATGTCAAAGTAAACATAGGACATATTCAGGTTTCAAAATGTGACAAGATAACAAACGAATACGAATGGAAATAATGGTCAACAATTAGTACGAAATCGACGGTACAAAAGAGGACGAAGCAGATGTCGTATGAATTCTTAAAGAGAATAATAAAATAAAGGCGTTGATGGTAAGACGATAAGAAATAATAGATTAAACAAGTTGTCGATTTTGTTAGTGCGGTCGATGATTCACCAATATCAGTTTGTTAACTTAGCGGTGGTCGATACATGATCGGAAATAAGTTACATACAAAAATTTTAATAAAAGGAAATTCCTAGTAATCACTTGTAAGTAAAACAAATCAAACGAACGATGTTAGTGTTTAAAGAGAGAAGTCAAAGCACGGTTCACAAAAGTGGATTTCGAGACAAACGAGAGTGACGGACGTCATCCCGGATATACGGAAATCACTCTAGTGATAATTCATTATTCACGTGCGGAGACATTCCAAAGATCTACCCAGTCGCGTAAAGAAAATTGGACGAGAAGGAAGGATAAAACATCGAGACTTTCAAGTCATTTATCAACAGTCAATAATTAGACGAGCAATCAAAAGAAATCAGTTATAAGACAAAATGAAGTAACAAGTGGAAAAACAATCATCGAGTAAAAACGTACCCGTAAACGTGTAATTCATCCAAGAGAAGGTAAGAAAACATATGCGGATGCATAGAAATTGTGCTACTTGCATAAAATATAAAGGTTTTGTAAACTTCTTTTCAGTTTATTTCATTTTATTTATCTTTATCATAATTACAAGTAAAAATTTGATTATCATCAAGATATTTAAGGTGACTACTATTCAGCCTAGCATGGCTCCTTCTAAATTAGACATAGGTGATCAGGCCATGTATACTTTAGGGCTAGCAATGCAGTGCTCAGTTTCGTCGAAGAGTATTACGTTTCTTATGTTTATATATAAACCATGCCATTTGTAAAATGAAATTTATAAATAGTTTATAAATTTATAGAATACAAGTAATTTGCAAGATACTCAATAAGCAACTTTTAATGTTACGAAAAGTATTTTATAAGACCAAAGTAAAAACAATTGGTGAAAATAATCGTAAAACAATATCAGATTTATTTATAAGGTGACATTATGACAATGTATAAAGTAGCCAAAGGTTTTCAAAAAGTGGCAAATAGTAGCTCATAAAACAATCAATGAAATGGTTTCAAGTCGTTAAGGTTTCAAAAGGTTATAAGGTTAGACGGAAATGCCATGAGACACGTGATGAGAATGTCGAAGAAGAATGTGAAGGCAAAACTTCAAAACTCAACCCGAATCAGTTGAAGGTTAGAAGAAAATAAAAATAAAATAACATCGAATGACAAATGAGTCATATATATAAAAAGAGTAAATCAATCCATATGTGTATTCTATGTAAGACACTCGACACAACATGCTTTTAAGAAAGTATATTATTCATTTTCAAATTACACCATTAATCCGGTAATTGCTAATCCTGTAATGTTTCTATTTTTAAACATTTTCACATGCAACTAGTATTTGTTAGTTGTAAAATAATATTTGTTAAAATTTTAAAATCTCAAATGAAATCAAAACTGCTTAGAAACGTTTAAAACTCATGTTCTGAATTTTCTATCAGATTTGACTTTTAAATATGAGCCGATTAATTGACTCGATAAACGACATCTCCAAGAGTCGGAGTCTAAAGCATTTTGATGCGAAACGACGTTTCAGACGACTTTCTAGTTTTACCCGAGACTTGAAATCCAATTATAAATGACTAAAATACCCCTGCAAGTTCTGTGCAGGTTTGACTATTTTATTTTAAAAACGCAGGTTTTACTTTTAAGTTTTGACCTGTTTATACTGTCCCTACAGTTTCTGCATAAAGTGTATTTTTTGACACTTCTTAACGGCTCAAAATATATACATATATACACACATGTCTTGTGGATTTTACAACAACGAAAAATAAATCTCGTAATGAGCATCAAATAAAAATATAGTATAATTAATGACAAAAGATGCTTCAAGGTATCCAACACAAAATTTAGGAAGCAAAACGGTGAATGACGTTCATAATTTAAGTTTCAAGGTGCAATGTAGGCAAACCTCCTTGGTGCCACGATTCTTCAAAAACACCAAAACATAACGAGAAAAGAATGGAACATTCATAGGTTGCGTTCCGAGAGCAAGAAGGTTAATGAAAAACAAATGATACAACTTTATAGAAGTAAAATCGTATTCCAATCTAGCGCCATAATCAAGACGATGATTTATAAAATGACGGTGACGTTACCGAGATATAAGCGAACAATACACTTCGGAGTCGATACATATAAATGTCAATGAATTAAATCTTCGTATGCCGTGTAAAACGATAATAAAATTTAACAAAATATTATGAAAACCATGGTAATATTCAACACTATTTTAAGAAATGTTTCAAAATGTATGACTCACACGATAGCGGTTAGTCTATTCCAAGGACACATTGAGCTACACAATGGTCTAGAGATTACGTTAAAAGACGTCCAAGCACAAATAACCGGAAGACGATTTGAATATCTATATAGATATCACAAAGGGTTAAACAATGAAAGTAACACGCGTAGATGAAGTTATGTAAGGTCATAATATAAAATTTTTGCAATTAAATCAATTTAAATACTTCAAAAATAAATACAGAAAGATCTTGAAAATTCAATGTATTTATTTAAGTTAATCATTAATAAATGATAAACTTTTATCGAAAAGTTTAACGACATAAACATATATCGATAAAGGGATCCTTGATATAAATACATATCCATAAAGGGATCATAGTATTTATTCATAAATACTTGACAATAAGGTATACGTAATAACACATACTAAAATTGTAATCTCAGAAGTAGCTTGAACCTGAAGTCACGCGAAGTCCGGTGCACATGACTCTTTGAAAAACAAACACTGACAGTTATAGTTTAGATTTATAAAATAAAGACCTAGTTCTCTATAACTCATGGCTCTGGTACCAATCTTTAACACCCCCAAATTTACACGCAGCGGAATACATCTTTGGGTGCTAAACAATGATACAACAACACATAATTTATAAAGAACGACTCGAAAAGAGACGTTTTAGATTTATCGTTCCCAAAACATTCATCATAGTAGCGTTGTCCCAAGTAATCGTTACCAAAAGATAAGTTAAAACAATATATTAGTTTGTTTTAAAAATGGAACGATAAATAAATCAAAGAGTTTGAACAACATAGCAGTGCACAACTTCATTCTCGTGACCTCCAAGCTTCCACTTCTTGATTACCTGAAATACATGTGAGTAAAACAATCAGCAAAAATGCCGAGTGAATCTATAGGTTTATGTAATCAATTTGAACACAAGCAAAGATTATAAGTTTGTGGCATGCTTATAAGCATCAAATAATAATTTGCATCAACAATGATAATTGTATATAGCATAAATTTCAATAAGCTCGTGGAACCGAGCCCTTAAACACTCCTTTTAGAGGTCTGATAAGACAAGAGATTTATTAATTGTCGGTTACCTCTAGATTTTTGGTACATTTCCATATACCTGACTTCTCAATACAATATGTCCAAACAGTGCGGAGGTCGGGCCTAAGCTTCTGTGACAAGTCCACACAAACTGAACCGGGGCGGCTTCCCCCATAGATCTATTAATTGTACTAGCGGTTAACCCATCATAGGTTAATTAACGGTCCATAATTGAGGCTTTAACAATGGCAATCACTTAATGCAATTTAAAGGCAACCACGGGTCCATTCATAGAGGGACAAAGCATACCATAAAAATCTTGTGTTCTAAGTTTATAAAACAAGTATTCCCCCTCGCGGGTTTAAAATCATTTAATAACTAGTATAAAGCGAGGCTATAGACTCACCTTAGCCGATAGTGGTAATGAGACGATCGCCGACGATAGATGATGCCTTTCAAACACGAGAACCGCAACCTATCAATTGAGGTGCGTTCATTAATAATAGACTCGAGAAATAAACCATACATAAGAATATAAAAATCGACTCATAAATTCACCACAAACTCAAGAGAAAACGATACAAGTGATACTATTACACTCTCCTATATATTTATTTTATTATTCTATGTCTTTAATAAAAATCTGTCGGAACATACCGAATGTCCAAGCCGTTTTCCCATACTTAAACATATCAACTTTTTATGATGCTACTCAGAGAACTTACTTACTATATGTAGAAAGTCCTCCCAAGAGCCCATCAAAAGATTTTACTTCTAAAGTTCCCTGCCCGACTCATCTTTGAATCACAAAATCCGGATAGTTTAGCGACCTTGACTTACGAAACCATTTTGACCATTCTAAACAACTCTATTTGTAAAACCGCCACTTGATTCTAAAAATAGACTCAAAATTCTAAACTTGGAGCCTGAGAACAACCCTTGAATCATTTTGAAATTCATTTTATAGTCCCCGAGATTCAATACAAATATCGACAACAATTTTTGGATTGTGTCGACACTCGTCTCCCGGTACACGAAAATCAAACTAGTGTATCTTCCACCTCGTTTGGAGTTGGAAGGCCTACTTTATATCAAATCGAAGCTAATGAAATTCTCTACTACATAATCCCATAATATCATACTATATTCAGACTTTAGACCCTCGAAAATGGCCTTAAACCTACTGCCCAAAATTGACCTTTTAAAAACCATACAAAATCAATTTTTCAACACATTTTACCCATTTCTATACCACTAATATGATCATTATAACACTCCTACACTATGATCAAACCTCTAACACACTTGCATGTACAAATCTAATAAATCAAACTCAAAAATTCAAATATGCAAACACTCCACTATGTAATATAATAATATTAACACCTATTTATTCCTTCAAAATGGATCAAACAAGTATAGTTCATCAAGAAAATAAATGTTGAAAAAAAATGTTAATGCATGTTGAAGAAAATCATACCAATGTGATCACAAGATCAAAACTAAGATGGGTCTTATTTTGGATTAGCTCAAATCATCCAAAATCTTGAGTTAAATTAAAAATTGTATGGATTTGGGATGGTGGTTGATGTTTCGGCAAAACAAGAGAGAGAAAGAGATGGTCGGTGAAATTTTGAATGGAAAAATGAATTGTGTGTGTTTAATTTGGCTTTTTATATAGTGCTCCAAGGGCCACTTTTGCCAATATGTGATAGTTTTGGTCCAAAATGAGATAAAATAGTTTAAAAGGGTAGAAAATGTAAATTGTAATTTTTGAAATATTTACGAGACTCGGGTTTCGTAAAAATACTTTTTAAAAGTTTAAACGCGCGCGCAAATAATAATATAACGACTCGATACGTAATTAAAATTATATCGTCGAAAGTATTAAATATCGAAACGATCGATAATAAAATATAAAATTTTAGGCATCCGTCGGTATCGCTATCACTAGTAGTCCTCGTTGCTCGTCAAAATATTAAAATATAATATTTAATATCGGTTTCAACTTAGACCGTTATACATAATAATATTTAACGTTATAAAATACTTCAAAATAATTGAAAAATAGAATTAAATTATGACCTTATTTTTACGGGTTTTACAGTATACCTTTCTTGCCTAAAGGTACCAAAGATGATCTAGATGAACAAGGAGATTAGTGATCTAGTCAAGATGGTGGAGAAACCCTAGTTATCACTAAGCCATGGTCTTCAAAGATTCAGCTAGGGTTTGTTTATAGTAGTTCCAAAAGAGATGATTCCACCAAATGATTTGCAATCAAGATGGGACAAAGATCTAGTTGGTTTAATGAACAAGATTTGATGTATATGGCTTAATGCCGAATCATTTGAGAGAGGAAGGTGGAGAGAGGATGAGATTAGTTTGGATGAGAGAAGATGAAGAGTGAGAGAGAGATTTTGGCTAAAAGGAGGGAGAGAGAATGCAAGGCAAAAGTGTCATTACCTTGGTAAGTGTAACACTAGAGAATTTTCCTTACCATAAATAATAATAAATTATAATAATTATTATTTGAAATTTATTTTTGAGCGTTATCAAACTCATTGGATTTGAAAACGGGACATATTTTGAAAAAGTTTGAAAATCGCACAGTCTGCTCCCGACACGTTAAAAATTAACTTTTGTACTTAACTGTCACGAAATATTTTATAAAATGATTTATTTAATTTTTCGATATTTTTATTTCAATAACATTTGTTATAAACGCGAATAATCGAGTTTAAGTTTATTTTTCATTAAAACTATGCTTGTTTAACAAACCTGGATGATATTTAACATTTAAATGGATTTATAAGTTTTTTATGAGTTACTAGTCGTATGAATGATCCGTTTTCATGGAAAAATGATTTTAAACGCAACGGTAAAAATTTTGAATTTTTAATCTTATTTTTATCAATCCCGATCGAGCCCCACGTCATGTTTAAACAAGATAAAAGAAAGTTAATTAACAATTTTTGTTTTTAACCCTCTACTATTTCCTACCTTACACCTCATTTCAATATAAATAGAATTTTATATAATTATTTTCCCATTTTTACTTCATCCCCCACACACACACATAACCCTAATAAAACTATCTCTCTCCCTCATCCTCTCCAAATAAATTCCGGCCACCTACACAGCCGCCACCGTAATATTTTTTTCCGGTCAACTTTTCCGGCCAACACTTAAAACGTATATAACCACTCGAACTAACCGATCTCCATGGCTAATCGGCGCCACGCGTCTCCATTACTCCACCACAACAGATCCATCGTATCTATGACCACCACCGCGGCCCTGAGCCGCCGTGCAAACCACCGACGCCAACCACTCATTTAAATCCGTCGGCCACCGCCACCCAGGGTTGCCGTCTCCGCTGCTTGACCATTACTCGCCATGACCACCATCACCATCATATCACCACTACACCACTATCCTCTACACCAACCTGCTGTCCGCCATCACTTTACACCGCCACCATGCTACTGTCGCGTCCCCACCATCAAAACCACCACCCGATATCATGAAACTGTATCTCCATCCATCAGCCACCACCACGAGCCACTATCGTGGCTTCCAGCCACCATCAGATCAGTCACCCCACCATTCTCGTTCTACCACCAGCAGGTCACCATATTTGTGGCGTTTTGTTGTTGCCATTTATCAACACACATGGAGTGTTTGTCTCGTTTATTAACAGCCCGCAAGGGGTGTTAGTTTGATGTTTATGTCTCACCGAAAACCAAAACCAAACACGGTGTTTGTGTGCGTCTCGTCACAATAGCCGCACCCACAAAGGTGTCGGGCTCGTGGTATTGTTGTTGTCACATTTGGGTTTCATTTTACCTTGAAGTATAGATCGAAAAAGATAATTATTATATGTTGGTTTTTGTGATTTAACGACCGTTAGTGTCGTTTGGTTCGGTTTAACATCCGTTAAGGGGCGTTTGGTGTTGTGGTTAGTGAATAATTGAGAGTGTTGATTATCGCGATTGTTTGGTTGAAAGTGTTATTATTGAAAGTGTTGGTTATTTACTTGGTTATCAGTAAATTCGTTTTAAATTAGATCGCTTATGATTCGACAACGATTAATTTTGATATAATGGAAACGTGTGGATATTTGAAACGCGGATTGATTGTGACAGTGAAAATATTGTGTTTTGTGATTATGGGAAACGTTATAAAAACGGATAGGTCATGCCGAAATTTTTGTAAATTTAATATTTATTTGTTTTCTTAAATATTATTTAGAACTAAAACGCTTTTGGAAATATTAAATGAACGAGTAAAGAAACGATGATTTATAAAATATTATTTTATAAAATTGTAGTTATTGTGTATGCTTTTGAAACTTCATTTGAAACTCTAAAACGTGTGTTCCCTTTTATAAAACAACATTTATAATTAATGGGTGATTTTAAAAATGTGTCGAATCATTTAGGTTTTATTTATTTTTTCTTGTTTATATAATAGTTGCAAGTTATTGTATGCTTGAACTATTTTATTCTTTTGTTGTCATCTTCTTGAGTTTTGTACATGTCGTGTGTCATGTGCATCCCGAGTTATTCGTGTGTTGTCTGTTCTTGTTATATAATTCAACCTATGAATTATATACACATGTTCCGTTCTTTCGTGTGTAACATATACTAGGTGTGTATATTACATACATGGTTGTATCATCCGCTTCACCTTACTGAACCGATTACTGAACCGATTACTGAACCGATTACCGAACCGATTATCGAACGATTTCGACATGGGATTTAAACGGTTTACGAACCGATGGTATTGGAGAAACCCTTCATCGGGAAAACTTGGATGCATCGATTTGGGATGCTGGGAGATGATCGATGAGATAAACTGTGACTTCCGGTATCGAGCAGTTCCGGCTTACGCTACACTGCTCTTGTATTCACGTATTTGCAAGCTGTTCTGCAACATCGATGTGAGTTCATACACCCTCTTTTTATTTTCAAATCGCTTTATAAATGTTTTGAATCTCTTTTGGGGAAGATACATGCTTGTCGATGTCAAATGCGTGTCATGCATTTCAATGATTGTTTACGATATACATGTCTTCACTTTCCATGCGTTTTTGTGATAAATACAAGTTGATATCTTTTTGAAGATTGCTTATATTGCGCACGTGCTTGTACTTTAGTGGACTGTTTACATGACATGTGTGTTTATACATTTGGGGTTATCAATGATTTATACTTGTGAATATCTGAGCTATCCCATAGCTCCTTTTAAACTGCTTTGTATGTTTAATACTGTGAAGTGAAATGACTGCTTATGCTTGCTTGTGGACGCAAAAAGAATTGAACCCTGTGAACACTCAGTGAACTTCGTTTATGATTAGCCTAAGTTGCTTTAGCCATAGTCCCCACTATCGTGAATCGTTAGTTACTCTGCTGGAGTAAGCTCTTATGTTACGGATAGATCTATTGAGGGTTGACAACCTCCACTCGGGCATTCTGACGCCGGACGAGTGTGTACCATTTGTATGAACGGAGTTATCTTGGCTAGGTACTCCATTGGGGCAATTTATATGTGCAATCTATTGCATGTACTGGATCACTAGTTTCGATGTCACGAGCTTAGCACTATCATAAACACTGGAACACCCAATTTAACCTACACTTGGAACTATATCTCCTATAGTTGCCTTGGGTACTTGAACTGAACTTTTGCGGTCCATCTTGCTATGAATCTTGAATGTGAATCTTGACCTTGATCTTGCTATGAATCTTGAATATGATCTTGAATATGAATCTTGAATATGAATCTTGATTATGACCTTGTTATGATCTTGAACGTGAATCTTGCTATGAATCTTGAATATGATTTTGAATATGAATCTTTAATATGGATCTTGATTATGACCTTGTTATGATCTTGAATGTAAATATTGACTATGATCTTTCTATGCTCTCGAACGTGAATAATGAACGTGATATTGGTATGAATATCGACTATGATCAGGTATAGATCTGATATGAATCTTAACTGTGATATCAATATGGATCGTGACTATAGTAAGGTAAGGCTCTTGACATGAATTTAATATATGGTGCTGACATGATTCTTGCATAAGATATAATATGATTATTGTACATGGATTGATAAAATCCTTATGTGTGGTATTGACATGATTCATGCATGTGGGCTTGAAATGATGTTTACTTGCTGGTTTGGTATGGTTCTCGTGTGCTAGTTTGACATGATGTTCATATGCCGGTCTGATAGGATGTTTGTATGCGTGTTTGATATGATTCTTATATGTCGGTTGACCTGATTTGTATGTGCGGTTTTGGTATGATTGTGACAATAACATGACCCTAGAACATGATACTGTTATGTATGTTACCGTGACTGTTGAATTTAACTTGGATATGAAATTAATGATGAACCTAAAAACTGAACTGAAATGAACTGTGAGCTTGATCTACAACTTGTGCATGAACTGAAGTTGTTGTGTTAACTGTTATGCTAATTCTAATATTTGATTTATGACTGAACTTTGATGTAATGTCTCTTTATTGTGAAACTCTGGATTTCTAAACGTTCTTACGGTACTACTTTTAGTAGTTGTCCTTGTAAACTTTTAAAGTGTCTTAAACATTTTAATAAAACTTATGAACTAGCCAACCTTTGTGTTGACACTTTTAAGCATGTATTCTCAAGTACTTGACTGTATGATTATTTGGAGTCAACATGGTGATATTTGGCATAGAGGTCGTTCTCTCGGATCAAGACTCGGATAATCATGACGTAACAGGCCCCAATACTCGTGGGCTTCTGCTGGGCCAATTTGGGGGTGTTACAGTAAGAACATTTGTACCAAGTGTTGACACTTGTGTTTCTAAAGCATCTCTTTACCTTCCACATAAGGGGGTGCGTGTCATTCTTAGCAAAAGAGAGATGGGCTTATGTTGTGGGTTTGTGTTGGGCTTGCACCCAAAGATAAAGGATCTTGGGCTAGTCTAAAGTGTGTATGAATGCCAAAGATGTACACATATACATAGATGGCACAAATACTTATCACAAAATATTTCCATGTTTTTGCTAAATGTTGCATTCATAGATTTGTTTTATATATATATAGTTCATTATTTGTTCTCTTACTCTTATATACAAGATTCAAGTTATGTAATCTATCACAAAAATCAAAATGATTGTAGATGTAAAAATACATAATGATAAGTTCACACACACATTTTATAGGATTACAATACATGAGTGATTGCTCTTAAGATATTTGGATGAAACATCATTACATAAAATCATGGTAAAATCATGGATTTTACAGCACCACGCCGTTATTTTAACTTTGTCCTCAAAGCTACTAAAAACGTAGTTATCTTTTAAGTGAAAAGATGAGGGTACTTGGCTTTGAAGATGTCTTCTCGTTCCCAGGTTGACTCAGGGCCTCTCTTCGAGTCCCATCGTACTTTGATTAACAGGATGTGGCTACGTTTCAACTTCTTGGTTATTCTCTCCATGATTTCCACCGGTGTCTCCGTGTATTGGAGTTGGTCATCGATATGGAACCCCTCTAAGGGCATAACCAAAGGTTCCTCGACGTAGCACTTCTTCAGATTTGATACATGGAAGGTGGTGTGTATCCGACTTAATTGTGGCGGCAGTTCCAAATGGTAAGCCACTTCCCCGATCTTGGCTAACACTTTGAAAGGACCCACATATCGTGGATTCTACTTTCCCCGCTTTCCAAATCGTATAACTCCCTTCTATGGTGATACTTTTAGCATGACATGATATCCTACTTTGAACTGCACGGTTCTGCGTTTCTGATCCGCGTAGCTCTTTTGTCGATCACGAGCAGCTTGCAGTCTCTGCTTTATAAGGACAATTCGGTCTGTAGTCTCCTGAATATATTCAGGCCTAGTGAGTTGAAACTCACCTACCTCTTCCCAACATACAGGAGAGCGACATTTCCTTCCATAAAGGGCTTCAAAAGGGGCGGCCTTGATACTGGCATGGTAGCTATTGTTGTAGGAAAACTTAACCAAAGGTATATGCTCGACCCAACTGTTCCCAAAATCAATTACACATGCCCTTAGCATGTCCTCTAGAGATTTGGATGGTTCGTTCATTCTGACCATCCGTTTGTGGATGATAGGCGGTGCTCATATCCAGTTCGGTACCCAAGGCTCGTTGGAGAGCCCTCCAGAAGTTAGAGGTGAATCTGCTGTCCCGGTCGTAGATTATTGAAACTGGTACTCCATGTTTGGTTACAATTTCCTTAAGGTAGGTCCTTGCCAACTTGGATAGGGAGTCGGATTCCTTAATGGGTATGAAATGAGCAGACTTGGTGAGTCGGTCGAATATCACCCAAATATCATCATATCCACGTGATGATTTTGGGAGTTTGGTCACAAAATCCATGGTGATATTTTCCCACTTCCATTCAGGTATCTCAGGCTATACCAGTAAACCAGATGGCCTTTGGTGTTCTGTTTTGACACGTGCGCATGTCAAACATTTCTGGACGTAAGTGGCGATGTCAGCCTTCATGTTTGGCCACCAATATAATTTCCTCATATCTTGATACATCTTTTCTGATCCCGGATGTATTGAATATTTGGATTTATGTGACTCATGCATGATTATGTCCCTCAAATTCCCATAACGGGGTAACTAACTCCTCCCGTGTAAGCACAGTGTTCCATCCGCCCTTGGTTCCAGTTTCTCTTTAGAGAGGTCGGTTTGAAGCATTCCTCCTATGTCTTCTTTCCAGAGGTTTTCAGGTTTTTGTGCTTGGGTTTGTGGTTCAAGGATTTGCTTGGACAGATCCAGATTGATGGTCATGGTTAAGGCTCGAACCCTCATGGGTGGGTCTTTATCCTTACGGCTCAGTGCATTAGCAACTACGTTTGCTTTACCTGGATGGTATTTGATTTCACAATCGTAATCGCTTAACAGTTCGATCCAACGACGCTGCCTCATAATAAGCTCCTTATGATCTAATATATGTTGCAAACTCTTGTGGTCGGTGTACACTGTACACTTGGTTCCGTAAAGGTAATGCCTCCCAATTTTTAAGGCAAAGACTACCGCTCCAAGTTCTAAATCGTGGGTAGTGTGGTTCTTCTCATGCTTCTTTAATTGCCTAGAAGCCTAGGCAATTACTTTCTTTCTTTGCATCAATACTTCCCCCAATCCTTTATATGATGCATCACAATATACCTCAAAGTCATCATTACCCTCGGGCAAGGATAAGAGAGGTACACTGTACAACTTTTGTTTTATCAACTGGAAAGCTGATTCCTCCTTTTCTCCCCAATTAAATTTTACTCCTTTCTAAGTGAGTTTGGTCATTGGTTTGGCTATCTTGGAGAAGTCTTCGATGAATCGGCGACAGTATCCGGCAAGGCCTAGGAATTGGCGGATCTCTGTTGGTGATTTTGGAGATGCCCAACTCTTAACGGATTCAACCTTTGCAGGATCTACGTGAATACCATCGCTGTCAATGACGTGTCCTAGGAAATGGACTATGGGTATCCAGAACTCACATTTGGAAAATTTTGCATATAGCTGCTCTTCCTTTAGTACTTTCAGTACTTGGGCCAGATGCTCAGCATGGTCTTGTTTGTTCTTGGAGTAAACAAGTATCTCGTCGATGAAGACTATCACGAATTTATCCAAATAGGGTTTACACACCCGGTTCATGAGATCCATGAATAGTGTCGGTGCGTTTGTCAACCCAAAAGGCATAACTCTAAATTCAAAATGACCATAACGAGTTCTGAAAGCTGTCTTAGGAATATCTTCTTCCCGGACTCTCAGTTGATGGTAAACAGACCTCAGATCAATCTTAGAATACATAGTTGATCCCTGGAGTTGATCAAATAAGTCGTCGATGCGAGGTAATGGATAGCGATTCTTTATCGTTAGTTTATTCAATTCTTGGTATCGATGCACATTCGAAAAGAGCCGTCTTTCTTCTTGACAAACAGAACAGGGGCTCCCCATGGAGAAGAGCTAGGCCTAATGAATCCTTTTTCTGATAATTCCTGGAGTTGTTTGGCTAGTTCCTTCAATTTTGATGGTGCTAGCCGATAGGGAGCCTTAGCTACAGGTGCAGCCCCAGGAATCAAATCAATTTGGAATTCTATCTGTCGCATGGCATACCCGGCAGTTCATCAGGAAATACCTCAGGAAAATATTGGACAATTGGCACGTCCTCGATTCGTGTCTCCTTGGGTTTGTCTTCTTCCTCGATTTTGAAGATGTGTGCTAGGAAGATAGGGCATCCTCTGGTCAAGTATCTTTGTGCTTGGGTGCAAGAAATGACACTAAGTCTAGTGTTGATTATATCAGGGTTACCATCCCATCGTATAATCAAGGTTTCATCTCCCCAAGGTATACGGACCAGGTTTTGATCACATAAGATGACTGCATGGTACTTTGACAGCCAATCCATGCCAATGATGACATCAAAGCTACCAAGACCTACTGGGATCAGATCGATGTTGAACGGGTGATTGGAGAGGTTTAGGGTACAACCTCGAATGATGGTGTCAACCGTCACAATTTTCCCGTCGGTTAGTTCTACAGTATAGTAGAGGTCTAAAACTGATGGAGTGATTTCCAATACTTTAATAAATTTCGTAGATATAAAGCTTCGGTCTGCTCCGGTGTCAAACAAGACAAATGCATATCGTTGGTTTATTAAAAAGGTACTGGTGACGATGTTGGAATTTGGATTGGTTTGGGCATCGCCAACCATGTATGCTTGTGATGGGGTTCCTTTGTTGTCCTCCTTCCAGTTGGCCAACTTGGGACTATCAGGTCTCAAATGTCCAGGGGTTCCATACTCGTAACATACTACAACTTTCTTTGGCCCATGATTACTTCCACGTGCGGGGTTTCGGTTTTACTTACATTGTTTTCCAGCATCATGATGGTAGTCGCACTTTGAACATTTAGGTTTGGATCCTGAGTAGTTCTTGTTGCGGGTTGTGGAGTAGTGTCATTAGTTTGCTCAACGTTTTGTCTTTTGGAAGACTGTTGGTGCTGGCTACGAGTATTTTTACCCGACTTTCGCTTGTTATCCTTTTGTTTTTCAGATAAGTCGCGGGCTCGTTTGTTGATCAGCTCGGCTGCAAATTCCATAGCATTCTCAACGGTAGTGGGTCATAAAGCTAGCACACTGTCATGGATGTTGTCAGGAAGTCCGCTGACATACTTCTCAATCTTATCACTCCTTAGAGGAAACATTCTGGTGCACATCAAGCTTAACTCTTGAAATCTTTGGTTGTACCAAAGGATATCATTGTTCTTACACCCTTAGATCCCACAGTTCGATTTCCAATTTCTTCATTTCTCCCTGGGGACAGTATTTCTCAGTCATTCTGTCCTTGAGGTTGGCCCAAGTAAGAGTATAAGCAGTGTCATGTCCAAGGGTAATGACCATAGAGTTCCACCAGGTAAGGGCGCTCTCGAGTAGGGTGCATGTAGAAAACTTAACTCTGTTCTTGTTAGCACAACCACTGATGCGGAAAACTGTCTCTACTCTTTCAAACCATTGCATCAATTCAACAACTCCTTCTTTTCCTCGGTAGTATGAGGGTTTGCATTTCAAGACGTCGGGGTAAGAACAACCCCTGCTGACGTTGTTTCTGTGCCTGTTGTGGTTTGGATCATTATTCACATTAGCTTCTCTGGCTGCCATAGCTGGCGTAATGCCTTCACCAATTATCACTCTGAGTTGAGCAGCGGTAAAATTATGAGTAGCTTCAGGAACTTCGGTATTAGCGGTGTTGGAAGCGGTTGCATTATTGGGGTTTGATCGCGTAATCACCATTTGTCTATAATCATACACAAAATGAGACTATTAGTTCAAACGTTAGTACAATTTTTATATTATTTGCACGAGAAAATTTCATGCACTAATTTCATAACAAATTTGGATAACCTGTCAAGATCTCATAATATAATACATTGCACAGCAAATATAATAAAGAAATTGATTATATGTTATTTCCATAAGAAATTGAACATTCATCTAGCATAACAAAATCTAAGTCATAAGCCAGTTAGGCCTTGTCGAAGGTAATGATACACACAGTCTTTAAAACATTACATCCCAAAGTTGCAAGTCTAAGAGAAAAGAAAAGATGGAGTACAGGATTACATCACCAAAAGCTGAAAAATAAAAGTACAAAAGCCTTATATCATGATAGCCGGGATGCAACCCGTAAGCTTGTCATGATGTACAATAAGTTTAGTACATCTATATTAATCATGCCTAGATCGTCTACTAGATGAGGCTGGTGCTGATGGAGCTGTAGATGCTCTCTGGGAACCCTATAAGGCTCGAATCGTCTCTCGGGTCTCCTTAAGCACATGGAATGCTGTCAACAAATGGGTCCGGAGTCTATTGGTGGCTCCTCGGAGATGAGTCATGTCTGCAGTAATCCCGTCATGTCGGACGGTGGCAAGATCACAGAAAATAGACAACGACTGCTTCTGAGCAGATAGAGCAGCCTGGGTCTGATGCTGAGTACCCTCCATGACCTGAATACGCTGGTGAAGACGACGGTTCTCCTCTATGAGCCACTTCAATGCCTTATCAGTCTTGGCCTGGACACCTTTAGTGGCCTGGGCTTCTCTCCTCGAGGTGCGGGAGAAAGAGTCAATACGATCATGGATGACGGTGTGGCCTTGTCGACCGGCTATCACTAGGTTGCGAAGGTCCGATATCTCCTGCTCCTGGCGTGCTGCCAGGGCGGCAATCTGGGCCTGGACGGAATCGACACGTCTCGCCCCGGAGCCTTCCCCGGTCTCATAAGTGGAGACGGGTACGGACCCGGAGAAATAGCCCGATGATAAGGATGGAGGCACGGAAGATGGTATGCTAGGAAGAACCTGGTCCTCCTCCATAGAGGTTGGGGCCAGTATAGTTGTTGCTGAGATAGGAAAAGGATCCTCTGAGAGTACACCTTTGATAGTTGGGTCATCCTCTATGTCCGAGGTTGACAACCATCCACACTGCGTCAATCGTGGAGATGAACAAACAACTGGAGTAGGAGCTACTACGGGTAGAAGAGTCGAGCATGCAGTAGGCAGAGTCATTATGCCCCGAAATAATATTATTTTAAGTTTGAAGTGAGTATAAGCTTACAAACAAAGAACAATATTAGTTTAGATTACATGTTTTATGAAATATATCCCTTTTAAACAATTATTATAATGTTTTAAGGTTACATATATTAATACTTATATATATATATATATATGTTATCATTTAAGCAGTTTATTTAACAATTTGTAAGTGCAAGGTTTGGTTTAATATTACCTATATTTTCATTTCAGTATTTTACTATGTAGTGTAAAATTTTCAAGTTTAGCATATCTAACATTCTCCATAGCAATATCTTACTAAACAGTATTAATAATCAAGCTTAGTAACAATACACTTAGTTCACATAGCATAAAATGCCCTAAGATCTATATGCTTAACTAATACGGTCCCAAAATAAAAATCCCAAAAAGTTTTTTTTATAAGTTATAGTCTAGTTTTAAATAAAAGAAAAATCATTCTATTTTTATTTTATTTAAAAATTTATCTGGTTCTCTATAACTAATGCTCTAATACCATTCTCTGTGACACCCCGGGTAGGATCAAAATATGCGGAAAATATCCACAGACATGTCACTAGGGTGGATCGATAGCATATAAACCATAGAGCATAAGATAAAGAGTTATTCAAATCAAATTACATGTTTGTTAAACAAATAAATAAAAATTGTCTTAAACATGATAAAAAGTGATGGTTTATGTTTCCCAAATAGAACCCCTGACGAGTCCTACAATGTAGATTACTAAGATGCTGGAGACCATGCACACACCATGTACTAACTTCATATTCCAATGCAAAACATACTAAAGAGGTCAACATAAAGTTGGTGAATTTACAGGTTTTAACAATTAATAAGTTTGGACATACATTAATCATAGAAGTAACAATGCACAAAGCATCCTTACCCTTAAAATTTAGATTACATTTGTTTATTATTAGAAACTGAAGCTTAACCTTCCATAGTCCTCAACAGATGAGGACGTAGTGTCTTACAAAAAGACACCCATTCCAGTTCCAACATGGTATACGTCTGTTGTCCCGACCAAGGCACAGTGAGCATGACTCACCCAGACGGGGATGATCAATCCCTAATAGATCTATTTATAACATTCGGGTGATTTACAACAATTTAACAGTTGCAATAACAATCAATCATAGTCAAGTTTATACAATCTTGTTATGTCCATTAAGTGTTTGCATATTTTCTTTCCCAAAAGGGAAAGTGTTATCAAAAGTTTATATGGGGCTGTAAACTCACCTGGGAGTAGGCAATAGCTGTTTAATATGAATATCCAAATAAAGCTCACGCCAAAAGTTATGCCTAATCAAATAGTACAGTCTTAATAGATAGTACAAAGAACATATATGTATGCTTATACAGATTTTAATCAGTTCATTTATGCTACATTATTTATCTAAATAACTGTAGTTCAAGTATCAACAATATTCATTTAAACTTATTTATATGAGTTTCATTTCTAAGTAAACATAAAATGTTTAACTATTAATATCAGTTAGCATATATAATAATCATTCAACTTATAATTAAATTTCTTATTTAAGTGGACATAAAATGCCTTACTTAAAATATTAGTTTACATTCGTAGTTCATATATTATAATCATCCATTTAAACTTATTATTAAGTTTCATAATTAAGTAAACGTAAGTTGTTCTACTTAAATATTGGTATTTAATTTATCCAACGTTCATATAAATTTTATTTTCTAAAACTATATGAGTTCATGCATTAATAATAATAATACATATCATAATTGTTTATACAATTTAGTCCCTAAAAAAATATAAATATTTTATTTTGAAAAATAAAATACAATATTTTATTTAACTTTAAAGTTTCCATAAATTATTTTAACATTTATAAGATAATTTAAGCTTAAGAATTTATACATTAATTCTTATGGTCTAGGTTTTTAATTATGTTTTATTATAATTAAAATAGATTTTAGAGTTATGGTTTGTTAATGTTTCGAAATATGGCAAAACTAGTCCCTCCATATATTAAAAAAGTACAACTTTCGGATTTTACACATTTGGTACCTAGGGCTTGTTATAGTTTCGGCTTATGGCAGGTTTAGTCCCCCTAGTTATATCTAGGTTTTGTAACTTTACTAAAATGTCAAAAATAGCCCTAGGGCTTCTTTATGTTTCGGTAAATTACAAGAATGGTCCTTAGGGTTATAAAATGACAAAATATCTTTTAAAACTTCTCAAAATGGTCCCTAGGGTTTAATTTCCACGGATAGTATTTATTAAACCCTAGGAATTTGGATAATTAGATTTTCAGTCCTTGTGTTTACTAGTTTATCAAAACAAGTTTCATAATTTATGGTTTCAGTCCTTAAGTTTCATAAATTGTCATTTTAATCCAAGAAGTTTTTATAAGCTATATTTTATTATAAAGAATTTTATTTAACGTTCAAAATAGTATATGGGCTCATTAAATGGGCTAAACATTCTAATGGGCTATCTAGTGGGCTTAAATATATCTCAAGTCCACTAATTTATTTAAATGGGATTTTAAATCAATTATTTAATTTTAATACATTTTTAAAGTCCTTTAATTAGTTAAATGGGCCTAAGTGTAATCTTAAGTCCATTAAGTTACTAAGATTTGTCAAATGGGATTATTGGGTCCATTAAGTCTTGGATTAACATTTCATGGGCTTAAATAGTCCATTAACACTACTTCACATTTTTATGTAAGTTTTAACTTAGGATATTTGATAGGTGTGAAAACACCCATCCTTCTACCATTTATTTCTTACTAAAACAAGACCAAAACGCGTATTTAATATCATTTGTTTGGAATTATGCGTGGTTTTTGTGTTTATTGTGTTTTCAGAGCCAACCGGATGGATATTGGAGAAAACATGGAATTGCACGGGTTTTATCGAAGAAAAAGACTCAAGACGAAGTCTATTGTCCAAGAGATGCAAAAGATTTAAAGTCAATGGGCCTGTTTGAAGATTTATCGAAGAAAAGGACCAAAGTTGGAAGATTTACATATGTCGAAGGAACTCAAGTCTATTAAACGAAGAAATTAAAAGACGAGTTGAATTTAATCATCGACAAATCCCGAATCAGAATCGAAAACGTGAACTTTTCTGAAAAGACGAGAAGACAAGAAGAGAACAAAAAAGCCTACTCGCCAACCAAAGACAAGGACTATATAAGAGGATCCCTTCACACTTTTTGAGCTAGTTTTTCATTTCCAGTTTCTTCTTTTCTTTTATAGGAAGCCAACACCATTAAGGTGTTGGTGATTTTTCATTCTTGTTGAATCTTTGATTTTGTAAGTGTTTAATCTTTCCTTTGTTTAATCTACATTAATCTATCAATACAATCCTTCCATTAATCTTGTTCATCTTCATCTTTTTTATTTAAAGCTTAAAGTTCTTATTTGGTAGATTTTGATCTTCAAAAGTTATTGGGTTTTGTGTTTTTATTGTTGGGATTTGATGTTTATGGTTAGTAGATGATTAGTGTTTAGTTTGGTTTAAAACTTTTGGTTAAATTTGGCTTGTTTTGATCAAAATCGTTTTTCCCTGTTTTTCTGTTTAACTGTTCTTCATTCCCAGTATTCCGAATCAAAATAACATTCCGCATCAGCATTTTTATTCCTTGTCAAAGTCGTTCATTCGGAATATTTTATATTCCGGATCAAAGCCTTTCATCCGGAATAATTGATTATTCCGGATCAACTCATTATTCCGGATCAATTTATTATTCCGCATCAACTTATTATTCCGCATGAACCATTTATTCCGCATGAGCCTTTATTCCGCATGAGTAGTTTATTCCGCATGATCTTTTATTCCGCATCAACCGTTTATTCCGCATGAGCCTATTATTCTGCATGAGCCTTATATTCCGCATAGCCCTCTTATTCCGCATGAGCTTATATTCCGCATCAACAGTTTATTCCGCATGAGCATTTATTCCGCATGAGTAAGATATTCCGCATGAAGGATTTTTATCTGATATATTCCGAATAAAGAGTACATTCCGAATCAAGCATTTTTCAGGGTATTTACAGCTACTGTTTTATTTTAATTTTAATTCAAGTTTTATTTTTATTAATTAATTGCTTCTAGTTTAATTTTACCTGCTTCACGCATTTACCCTTTTAGTAGAATAGAAAACCAAACCTCCTATTTGTCACCAAGAACAACTATTCCACTTTTAGCTGTGATCAATTCGAGAAGATTCCGAGAATTAATCTGAACCTATTGAAAATCTTTGTATCAAATGGCGCCTCTGCAGGCTCTTCTCGTTAAGATTAACAGTTTTTGTGAGAACTTGGATTTTGGGATCCGTTCACCATGAACGTTACTTTTTCAGAAAAATTTTCAAAAACCCTAAAAATATAAATTTTTCAAAAATCCTAAAAATTAAAAAAACATAAAAAAACCAAAAATATTTCTTTTTTGCTTTGTTAGTTCTTTTGCAGGTGCATGCGTACACGATCAACGTCTTATCAAGAGCCCGAGCCTCTCGAAGACTTAAACATGGCCGGTGTACACAACAACAACAATAATCCACCTCAAAACAACAATAACAACAACAACAATGAGCCTCTACCAGACAATCGCCCTATGATTGAACTTTTGCAAGCACATGTAGACGTCAACAATGATCCAGTTGTCATACCCGCGATTGCAGCCAACAACTTTGAGCTCAAATCCAGCTTTATTCAGATGGTCTCCGCTCAACCATTCTTGGGGCGTACCATTGATGATCCTCATGACCACATCAAAAGGTTACTGCAACTCACGAATACGGTCAAATTCAATGGTGTTCCACAAGAGGTAATCCGTTTACAACTTTTTCCCTTTTCTTTAGAGGGACAAGCCCGGCATTGGCTTGTAAAGGAACCGCCACAAAGTATTCTGACGTGGACGGATTTGGAGACCAAATTCATAAACTACTTTTTCCCACCCTCTCGTACTACCGCTTTGCGGAATGAAATCTATAATTTTGAACAAAAGTACGATGAGTCTTTTAGTGAATCTTGGGACCGTTTTAAAGATCTTTTAAGAAAGTGCCCACAACATGGTTTTACCAAAGTGCACCAAATTAATACTTTTTACAATGGTTTAAGCATGAATGACCAAGATTCACTAAATAGTGCCTCGGGGGGTAGTATTTTGGTTAAGACTTCTAATGCAGCTTGGGATATTATTGAGAATAAGTCTAGAGTGCAAACCAAGAGTATTCGGACCAATGCCGCTAGTGCTAGTACTAGTGACAACGACAAGAGACTTGACAAAATTACTACGCTTCTTGAATCTCTTGCTACCCAAACCGCTAGCAACACCAAGAGCATCAACGCTAAAAATGCTCAAGTCAATGCTGTAATCCAACCATGTGAAATATGTGGGGGTCCTCACTCTTACACCACTTGTACCACCACCCAAGACTATCCTTCTGAGAATGTTAATGCAACATACGGTACCTATCCTCCGGCCGCTTATCAAGCTCGTCCTCAAGGTGACCGCAACTTGCTTAGCTACCGTTCAAACAACTTTCTTTCCCCGCCCGGTTTTCCTCCTAACAACCCAAACCAACAACAAAACCTTAACCGACCCAACCAAAACCAACCTCGAGCACCATACCAACCACCTCAAAGACAACCATATCCACCTCAAAGAAAAAACCAAGTTTACCAACAACCTGCTTATCAACCACCCGCCTACCATGCTCCTCCTCCCAACCAACCCACCGCATTACACCAAGATGTTGAAACCTACATGAGGACTAATGATGTTATCATGGAAAATCTCCAGCGGGAAGTGCTCAACTTGAAAGCAGACATGGTGAAACAAGGGAACGATCTTAGAGCCGACATGCGAAATTCTTTGAGCAGTCAAACGAATGACTTAAGGAACATTGAAACTGAGATTTTGTTTACCTTTTTTTATTTCTATTATCGTCCTCGACTCACCTGAATTGAAATCCAATTATCGTATCGACTTAAGTTGTTTTTGGTAAATAACATTTTTGTATTTTAAACTAAAATTCTATTTAAAAACTATTTAAAGACTATCTCTACTCCTTTATAAAGGAAAAACATGGATGGTTGAAAATTGCTATATTTAGAAATGTTGAAACTATGATCTCCACTACTTATAAAGGCTACATAATTTTTTTTCAAAAAACTCTTCATTCCTATAATTAGTAATATCTCTCAACAATACCTTATATAGATTCTCAATATACCCATAAATAGAAACCGACTAAAAAATACCTCTATGTCAACGCAGGAAAAAAAATAGCTGGATGTCACCAAATATTACGTTTCATCTTTGCACTTATATTTGGCAACTAAATATTCACTCAAAAAAAGAAAGCACCAAAAATCTAAACATGATAATTTAAGAAATGTTGAAAACCATAATAATTTAAGAAAGGTTGATTATTACGTATGGATTCAATTCTTGTGAAAATATTGGCCAGCCCATATTTTTAATTTTGGCATGTCACTTATTAATGCATATGGTAATGTTGAAAATTTTAAAACAAATACAAACAATTATCGCTGGAAGAATTTTTGAAAACAGAAGAATAATGTATTATTAAGGGAAATCAAACAAACTTAGTTATCTAAAGCAAAACTTTCGGAGAAAGCCACCACATTCTACCCATATTTAACCCGTCCCTTCCACAAGACAATCTCCTTAATTCTAAACCAGCACTTTCGTAAACCCTAAACCAATTTTTAACATATCCTTCCCTTTCAGCCATAACTATCTTTCGACTATATTGAATGTTATAATGATTTTTAATTTGGGTTAATAATGTAACTTTATTTGCAGGGCTAATACAAGTCATGGTAAGCTTAGTCTCAACTATTTATCATATTCTAGCATTTAGTAGAATAGATGTACGTGTTTACAAAAGAACTTGATTTGATTATGCAGAAATGAAATTTCTCCTCATTCTTAATCCATTGATATTGGGTAAGTTCCTTCTCTTATATTTCATTTTTTTATCACACTTGATGGTGATTTCTTGACGAGTTATAATAGAAGGATTGGATATATTAACATTATTTTTCATGTACATTGTGTCATCTATCTTTCTATTACTTAAACCATTTCTATGACAGTTGGGAGACAAGCCTGGATGATGTTAAATCTATCTTTCTATATTTCATTGAAGCAATTAAGTCTTTGTCACTTGACCTTAGAATAATCAAGCGAGACCTGATGAAGCCATTTGGTGTGCATTCTCCTTTCTTAAATGGCCACTTGATGCCTATTCTTAAGTGATACCTTAGAGTAATTATACTTGGTTCTCTATAATTATGAGTGATTTCAGCATTTGATATACATGACTAGGACCTGCAAATGGTTTTTATATTCTTAGCATTTGAAACCAACTAAATAAACATCATACGATCATGTTTATGTTACATGTTCCTATGCAAATTGTAAAATATACATTGGCTTTTAATTTTACAAAATGGTAAGGGTGTTGTTTCACTTTTAACTCAGAAGTAATGCAAAACATGTTGAAATAAGCATACAAGAAGCTTCATAAACAAACATTAGTGACAAAATATAGAGCTAACCTTTTCTCACATGTCATATAATTATTTAGTTTTGCAAAGCTAAAAATCATACAAAACATAAATCTCTTCTGCAATTATATATGTGGTGCAGAATGTTTCATTTGATGCCTATTCTTATGTTCTTTACTTGTGTACGTGCAGGTGTTCTATTTGATGCCTACTAAAAAATTAAAATTTTACGTGTTCAACGACAATTTTTTGCTTGAATTATGCTTGAACAGAGGCGAATTCTAGAATTCAACATTCAGTTTTGAATATTTTCTCATCAGTTATTGGCTATTAGCCTTTTACCCCCTTTAAGTCACACCTACTACATTGATTTGACCATTAAGAAATGAAAACTATAATAGAGATTCGTTACGTTTCTTGTCATAGTAGACTCATAGCCTTGTAAAGCCTATTATCTTTTTTTAATCTATTTTGGCTATCTTACAAAGTCTACGATTATTAATAAACATTTTTTAGTGCTTATATTCGTCGAGTACCCTTTATAACTGAGATATTAACAACAACGACGATATTTTTATCCCGTCAAGGCGGGATATGAGAGAGATAAAGTGCAAACACAACAAACACTTATCCTTAAAGAATCGCGAATAAAAAATCTGCTTCCAAGTATACCTCTGGCTAAGAGAAGGAAAAGAAAAACGATACAACTTCAAAAAAATAATTATGATTTTTTTGTAGATTTGGATATGAAACACATAAGTTTTGACATGTTTTTTTACAATTTAAGAAATATGAAGTACGTTAAACATTAAAAGGCGTGTTTTTATCACGTTCAAAGAGAAATATAAGCCATATATTTATGAAGTTACTGATTTTAATGTTTTTGAACGTTCTCAATGTTGATCCTAAGCTAATAGCGAACTAACACATGTAAAATATTGAATTATCATGATCAATATTACATGTACTAGCTTTAGTTTTTGACGTTTATATGCGAAAGTAGTTGTGTTCTTTAGCTTAGAGGTGACAAATTGTTGATTTAGATTTTGTTGATCTCTATCTTTGTTAATCAAATGATAATTTAAACTTGATGTTGCGATTGTTTAAACATTGTTTAAGGTTAATGTGATACTTAAGTCGCATTTTATTGTAATTATTTTTTATAACTAATACATTTTATTCCTGTAATCAAATTGATTTAAAAAGTTTGTTGGTTCTGTATTGTTCCTGCTTGAAACATGTATGTAAGTTATGATAATCATTTGTTTGGTACATGTTAAGAATTTATTGTAATTTTATTTTGATCTTTTCATAATTTATTTTGAACGTTACACGAAACACTTAACACAATATCATATATCGTTAATTAGAGATCGTTAGAAATTTCCGCCGCTATGCGCGGGTACTCGCCTAGTGGTTGAAAATTGCTATATTTAGCTGGCACCCAATATCTCTCACTCTCATCACCCTAAACATTAACCCTACCACTTTTAATATTGCAGCCACCACATCGAGACTCTCCACCATACCACCACCATCATCGAACCATACCACCACCAAATACCACCCTCTACCAAAACCCTCCGCCAAAACCCACACATCCGTCGAAAGCCTAACCACCATAAAACGTTTTTTTATAGATTTAAATCTTTTCTTTCTTCAGATTTGGATTCTTAGTCAGATTGGGAAGCAGAGGTGGCGCTTTCGGTGGTGATGGTGTAGCATGGTTTAATCTCAAGGTTTAATATTTTTTCCATTAATATAAAGATTCAATCTTTTCTGTTTTGATATCTATTTTAGGTTAGTAGGGGTTTTGTTTGATTATTGATTTATTCTTCTGTAAAAAATGGAAGATAAGGAGCTGTATGTATAGGTAATTAGATGTCTTGATTTAATAGAAGAGATTTGTTAATTTGTTCAAGTGCATATCATGTGTTTGTTATAATGTTTAGGTGACAGATTTGTAATGTTTAGGTGACAGATTTGTAATATGTTTTAATGGCTGTGCACCAAATGTTCGATGAATTGTTTAAATGAAACTATTTGTCATAGGCTTTTGTATTTCTTTCCTTAGATACTCAGGACCAGGATATCAACTATAAATGTCGCAACTTTGAAAAATAAATGAACCTGATGTTAACAAAATTTAAATATCATGTTTATTTTCTTTTACGATTTCGTTTGTTTGTTTCAGGCGTACACGGAGGTTCATGTTCGAGGGTTCAATGTCACTATTGTGACTTCGGCAGTTCTCTCCTATTGATGTAAGTTATGGCGTAGCAGCAACTTTTTGTTTCTGGGTTTGTTTTTTATGAATCTGACACACTAATTTTGTTCAGGGCTCCGAGGTTCACATTTAAATAAGTTGTAAAGCGTATGAAAATAAAATAAACGATCTTTCAACTTAATAGGTGTATGTTGCTACTGTCAATTCACCAAAAATCAAAATGTCAAACCCTGTCGTGGTAACTAGATACATAGGAAAAGTCCATTTACCATTAAGCTATGCTCAATTCATCTCTAATTTACATACCATGTATTGTCCTAGATAGCTTTTTCTACAACATTTTTGATGTTTAATTCTCATTGTCTTTCTTAATCAGTCACCTACCTCCTTATGGTTTTACAACTGATACCAACGAAATGGGAGGAGTGGTTGTCCCCAGTTTGTCCACCAATGGGTATACTGGACGCCCACACATACATTCATTGGAAGTTGGCACCAGGTTATATGTGAGTTGGTTGTTTCTGAATCACAACGGTAATTGTTTTGGAATTTACAAGGATTTTAGGCTGCAAGAAACTGTGTGTTTCGTGAAGCAAAAGAAACATACTCTCAAATCTGAATTGTCCCGATTTTTAGTCTGCTAAGATGTTGAACTATGAGTCGAGAAAATGGGCGAGAGACGTAGGTTCATATATTGCATGGGACCAGCTATATACATTTTGCAACATTTTAATTTGTCTTACAAGTGAGTTTTTGAATAGAATAAAGTTAAGGGGAATTATAAATTATCAAAATTCAGGTAAAATGACATAATTTTGATGTACCCCCATTTTTCGGCTTCGGACTGGGCTAAAGTTTGGCTTGGAGCAAAACTTTTTAACACTTTTCTTCGATGACGGCCAATGCGCCAACAGTGAAAATGTATATAGTCATTTCACTCCATATGCATGCTCAATGCGCAATGGTACGGGCTGACGATTTTTGTAGGATGGCCATGCTCAACGATACTCATTTCTTATTGCTTTATTTGATCTGTGGAGTCACTGTGTGTGTAATTTTATGTTGCGGTCTTCCTAACATTTGTTTGCCACATTTTGACTTGCAGACCCGTGATTGGAAGCACCAGGAAGAGGAGGCATCGTCCCGTCACTCCTCATTTTCCAAAGGTATGTTACTTTCTGTCGTGAAGAGCATTGAAAGAACTTTATTCATTGTTGTTGCATACGTCAAGAGGATTGAATCTGGTCATCATAAGAGCCAATGGGTTTTCATAACATTTCCAAAAAGCTAATGGGATTATTAAATATGTGGTTTGTGTTTCGACTATTTGGAGTCACGAGTGAGCTATTCCGTTAATAACAGAGTCACTGTTTTGAATAATTTTTAGTTATGAATATGTTTGGATATCTTTTTGTTGCAGGTAAGTATGGTTCAGAAACGACAACTCAGGAAGAGGAAAATGATGCTTCGCCTAAACGATTGAAGTTGGTTCATGGATGTGAGCTATTTCGTTGTTTGGGACTAACCAAAGAGGAAGACGTGCTCCGTAAGTCAGGTGTGTTGATAGGAACTTCTAGGATGCATTAGTTTTATGGATTTTACCGTCATTTGTAATATCCCTGTAAATGTGATGTTCATTATCTTTCACTTTGATTAACTTGTAGACACCAGAGATAGTATTATGTTCATAATTGGCATTCAATGGGCAGTAGGCTTGTTGGATGGTTACAGAACTCCGTTATGTGTGAATAGATAGTGTTTGGCGTAAAAGTTGTAGTAGTATACTTGTTATAGACGTGCTTAGGATTTGACATATTGAACATGGTGAGTGTGATTGGACTGTTGACGGGGACACAATGAACATGTTACAATGGTGTTATTCAAGTATAGTGTGGTTATGAATTTAGGTACATAGGATGTAATGTCATTGAGTTTCTCTAATTTAGGTATTATTATTCTTTATTCATGTTTGTAATTTATATTACGTTATGTGAATCTGATAAAAATGTTTAATAAATGTTGACGAAAATGTATATGTAGAATGAGTGATGTGACCTGTTATAGTTATTGACTATGACATTTTTTCATTTTGCGCTTACATGAATATGATATTGGTTTTTAGTCTGCTAAGATGTTGAACTATGAATCGAGCAAATGGGCGAGAGACGTAGGTTCATATATTGCATGGGACCAGCTATATACATTTTGCAACATTTTAATTTGTCTTACAAGTGAGTTTTTGAATAGAATAAAGTTAAGGGGAATTATAAATTATCAAAATTCGGGTAAAATGACATAATTTTGATGTACCCCATTTTTCGGCTTCGGACTGGGCTAAAGTTTGGCTTGGAGCAAAACTTTTTAACACTTTTCTTCGATGACGGCCAATGCGCCAACAGTGAAAATGTATATAGTCATTTCACTACATATGCAGGCTCAATGCGCAATGGTACGGGCTGACGATTTTTGTAGGATGGCCATGCTCAACGATACTCATTTCTTATTGCTTTATTTGATCTGTGGAGTCACTGTGTGTGTAATTTTATGTTGCGGTCTTCCTAACATTTGTTTGCCACATTTTGACTTGCAGACCCGTGATTGGAAGCACCAGGAAGAGGAGGCATCGTCCCGTCACTCCTCATTTTCCAAAGGTATGTTACTTTCTGCCGTGAAGAGCATTGAAAGAACTTTATTCACTGTTGTTGCATACGTCAAGAGGATTGAATCTGGTCATCATAAGAGCCAATGGGTTTTCATAACATTTTCAAAAAGCTAATGGGATTATTAAATATGTGGTTTGTGTTTCGACTATTTGGAGTCACGAGTGAGCTATTCCGTTAATAACAGAGTCACTGTTTTGAATAATTTTTAGTTATGAATATGTTTGGATATCTTTTTGTTGCAGGTAAAGTATGGTTCAGAAACGACAACTCAGGAAGAGGAAAATGATGCTTCGCCTAAACGATTGAAGTTGGTTCATGGATGTGAGCTATTTCGTTGTTTGGGACTAACCAAAGAGGAAGACGTGCTCCGTAAGTCAGGTGTGTTGATAGGAACTTCTAGGATGCATTAGTTTTATGGATTTTACCGTCATTTGTAATATCCCTGTAAATGTGATGTTCATTATCTTTCACTTTGATTAACTTGCAGACACCATAGATAGTATTATGTTCATAATTGGCATTCAATGGGAAGTAGGCTTGTTTGGATGGTTACAGAACTCCGTTATGTGTGAATAGATAGTGTTTGGCGTAAAAGTTGTAGTAGTATACTTGTTATAGACGTGCTTAGGATTTGACATATTGAACATGGTGAGTGTGATTGGACTGTTGACGGTGACACAATGAGCATGTTACAATGGTGTTATTCAAGTATAGTGTGGTTATGAATTTAGGTACATAGGATGTAATGTCATTGAGTTTCTCTAATTTAGGTATTATTATTCTTTATTCATGTTTGTAATTTATATTACGTTATGTGAATCTGATAAAAATGTTTAATAAATGTTGACGAAAATGTATATGTAGAATGAGTGATGTGACCTGTTATAGTTATTGACTATGACATTTTTTCATTTTGCGCTTACATGAATATGATATTGGTTCCGTTAGGCTGTAGTTTGGTTCAGCATTGTGATTATTGGCATTCAAGGTGACTAGGCTTGTTAGGTAGGTAAGGAACTTCGTTATGTGTGGACGGATAGTGTTTGGTGTAAAAAAATTTACTATAGTTAGTTGATATCAGCACCTTGAAACTTTTTAATGGTGTAGTTGAGTTGGTTTTGATTCCTTGCGGTGTTTGTTTTGGCTTATGGCTTATTTGGTTTTGGGCTTATGTCACGGGGAACTCATATTAGCCGAAAAGTTAATAAGAAAAAAAGTGAGCTTATGAGTTATAAAACATAAGCTCAAAAGCAAATAAGACATTTGCCGGCTATATAAGTCAAAACAAACATCCCCCATAGGTGTTATAAATTTAGGTTCATATCATTAAGTTTATTATTATATGTTCAGTTACACTTGCAACTGATTAAGTTACATAGGAGATGTGATTTGTTAGGGAAATGAAGAGATCCAAAATTGAAGTAATCTTATACGAATGACGTCCTGTTAGAACTTAGAATGTTCTTGTTATTATATGGCATATTGGTAAATCCTACTTTCAACTGTAATGTCTAAATTGTAAATGTGAGTTTGGCTACTGCTACATGACTAAGGGATTTGTTGTCTTGAGGTTTAGTTCAGTCCAGTTATATATACTTCTACGTGCTCTCTAAATGCATTTTGTTTTCGTAACATAAATGTTCAATCAATGTTTTTGTTAAGTTTGGTTCGTGACTGCCGTTGCTCATGCACTCTGTCCTTGTAATCATTTTGTGAAGTCTCGGTGTGGAGAAGAGTTTTTGGTTAGCATAGATGTCTGTCACAAAACTTTTGGGCGCCAATACCCCAGATGCAATGAACTCAGAGGAGGGGAACGATTATTTAGATACTTTTCTTAGGCAGGCTGTCGGGAAACAGTCTTTATTTTCTTTTTCGAGGACCGAGGACAACCTTACACAGTAGATACAGTTACTTCATAGCTTTGATCAGCCAGGTATTAACAATATATTTGCCGTCCAAAAATGATAATAGTTCTGTGGATGTTTGATTCAACATTAACATGTATTGTATTGTATATGCTTTCTCTATGTGCAGATCTCACTACTTGGCCACTGCTCGCTCCGATGAAGCCTCAGATGCAGAAATGTGATAAATGTGCCCGTGATTTCTGCTCACCTGTCAATTTACGGAGACATATAATAGTTCACCGCCGGTCCAAGAGATTTCATAAGGCTCTCTTACTTGTATGTGCAAACCAGTATCTCTGCTCTTTCTTTATGGATTAGGGACCTAACTATCTGAGTTGCCGATTATAGTCATATTTGCGCCACATATGATATGTTCCTTATATATATTTGGTCTTTTTTCCTTGTTCTCCAGGAGCCTCAGAAGTATAGAGATTTTCTAGGAGCATTTTAGGATAAGGTAAACTTTCATCACTGTAGTATGCACATTCAGAGGGGTTTTTTTATCCCGCCATCACTTTGCTCACCTATGTGTTTTTTGCAGCTCACTTATGATGAAGCTCATGACATTGTCTTAGGACGATGCTATTCTAGAGGTATTATGCCGGTCCTCTTTCTTTTCACCAAATTTACTTTTGAACGCCATAACATTGCAGATTATTGATGAGAATCAGAGATCAAGAAATATTAAAACGAAATCCTATTATTGAAGGATGAGCTACAACATCCGAAAATGATGAAAACTATGAACCAAGGTGTTATCACTTATCACATCTATAATGATGAAAACTATGAAATTCATATACTTTTCCATATTTCTTCTGTTTTGCTTATGAACCAAACTGTATTATAAGTATTAGTCAAATAACAAACAGTTTATTTCGCTTGAAAAAATTAAAAATTATGCCCAAGTTTGTTGCAGGTCCAACGACGTCTAACACAAGTATTTACAAATACCCGAGTTTTAGAACGGAAGACTTGAAAATTTCAAGTGTGTACATAGTAGATGAGTTCAAATGTGATTAACATCATGTATATGCATGATTTATTCATATTAACAATTGCGTAGTCTTTTTCAATCTTGAATTATCGCTTCTTACAACCTTTTGCGAATTAGTGGATAGTCTTTTTTGTAAAAACTGAACGTGTGTGCATGGTGTCTAAATAAAAAACTCTTTTATAATTGAATGAGCCTATGATATGCATTTTATTTTCATTTTCTATTCTTAACGTTAGACGAGACACTTACCATAACATAAGACATCGTTAATTATATGTCGCTAGGCAATTCCGCCGCTATGCGCGGGTACTCGTCTAGTTTAATCTAATTTATAAAAAACTAATCTAAATAAATCTAATTTAAATGACACTAATTTAACTATATAAACTAATTTTGAAATCAAAGTTTAACTTTTAATAAAACATTAAAATTAAATGAAAACTTTTAAAAACTTTAAATGAAATAAATTTTAAAACAAAACTTAATAAAAAAAACTATTTGAAAACTAAAATTTTTAAATATAACTAAATGAAAACCTTTTTTAAAAAAAACTTTTTAAATGAAAACTTAATAAAACTAAAATTTCAAAACCAAATTTAAAACTTAAAATAAAACTATTTTTAATAAAAGTAAATTTAAATAAATGAAAACTATTTTTTATCTTTTTTATATTTTTTTAATAAAACTGAAATAAAAGGAACTTTAAAATAAAACTTTTTAAATAAATTTAAATAAACTAAAAAACTTTTGAATTAAACTAAATAAACAAAACTGCCCAATTGTAAAATCCCTATATTAATTTAATGTTGTATAAATGAACACAAATAGGTGGATAGATGAGATGGTTGTGCTGTTGGCTTGCGATGCGAGGGGTCTGGGGTTCGAACCCCAGCCCAGACGAAACCTTTTTTAATATTTTTATTTTGGTCATTATTTTTTTCTTAGGAATTGTGGACAAAAAAAGTAACCGAACAGATCAAAGGATCACAGAAATAACAGTAAGTGTATATAAAACAAATCAAATAAGATGAAACAATATAAATTCAAATAAGCCAAGTAGAAAAGAAACATAAGCAAAAATGAAATAAGCTATAAAAGGTATAACTAATTTTAAGCTAATAAGCAAATTTAAATAGATTAATACAAATTGAAAATCTGATAAGCTAAATCCTAATAAGCTGAAATACCAAATAAGTAAAAAGGAAGATTACTGAGATTAAGCAAATAATAAAACCAAATAAGCAGATATCAAAAAAATAAGCTATAACATTAAAAGCTAAAACTGAAAAAAGCAAAACCACAACTATATTTTATTAATCTGACTAAATCTCAAACTACAAAAACCAAATAAACTAAAGCAGATAACATCAAAATACAAGCAGATTAAACTAGAAATTATAAAAATTAAAAGAGATTAGAAAGAACCTAGTGACGAATCCTTTGAGCCGAAGGTGGGTGCTGAACCCCCTTTTGTCACCGAATCAACGACACCATCTACGAATCATCAAACATCAACACAAGCTCCTTCTTTCCCATATAAACTCTCGAACAGTAACTAGCTTTTTTTTTATATTAAAAATGAACCAAATAGTACCAAAGCAGATTCAATCATGATAATCAAAATTTAAGCAAAAATTTAAACGAGAATTAAAATAAAACTTCTTTTCATTAATTAAAAATTAAATTACATAAACTGGAATTTAATATTACAATAATCCTAATCTATTCTTGCTGAAAATTAAATCTAATTTAACCCTACTCCTAAAATTAATTAAAAAAACTGAAAATTAAGTAAAAAGCTATTTTCTAATACATGTGAAAGGGGGTTTTTATAGGAGAAACCCTCAAACCATTTCCTTGGTGCCCAAGGTCATGAATCTTGGCCGTTCTTCCAATCTTCTCTTTCTTCTCTTTTGATCAAACGGACGAAAAGGGCTTGATCCCACGGATTGCCACGTTGGAGAGAGAGACCACTGATGGTGGATCTTGCGATTTTTTTGGGGGATTTAATATCCCTTGGTGTGAATTATTAATTAAGGGTAAAAGCCCCAATTTCTAGTGGGTAATTTTTGTGTGGGAAGGATTAGGGTTTGTGGTAAAAAGATGGTGGTGTAACTGGTTTTGTGGGAGAGAAAGAAGGGAAAACAGTGGATGGTCTTTGTTATTAACGAAATAAATGGTTTGGGGGTAAATAAAAAGTATTTATTTGTGTGAGTGGGTAAATAGGGAAAGTATTTATTTGTGTGAGTGGGTAAATAGGGAAACACGTGGGGATTAATGGATTGGGATAAAAGGTTTCGTTTGGTGAGTTGACTGGGTGAAAGGGTGTTGACCGGTCAAGCTAAGCAAAAAAACAATGAAAACTTGTTTTTCTTTTCGTTTCTTTCTTTCATTGAATGGGCTATTAACCCAATTTCCATGCCGTCTTATTTATTGTAGGCCAAATGGGCTTTGGCCCATCCGTAATATATGAATTGTAAATTGGGCTTTGTAAATGAATTTGGGCCAAATAAAAAGTAAAGATAACTTTTAAATGGGCCTTAAAGCCCATTAACCCAAATGTGGGACCCACTTGGCCCAATTGTTTCAAAAAGATTTAATCCCCTTAAATCGAGCTCGATTTCGGCTTTCTTGATAATTTCTTCAAAAACGTGTCGGTTTAGCCGGTTTTCGCGAACTTGAGCACACTAATGGTCTTTTGACTTTGTCTTTGTCTCTTTTTGGACTTTCCTTCAATATTTGACCGTGAAATCCCGTGTTTTCTCTTCTTTTGATCATTTGTACCTAATTAAACACAAAAACACAAAACCACGCGTATTCCCGACTTTTAAGACATTAAACACATGATTTGGTCTTGTTTTTCCTAAATTTTAGTGGCAAAAGGATAAGTGTTTTCACACTTACTAAATCCCCTACACTTGACCATTGCAATGACCCCATGCAATGCATTATTTTAAAGCATAAAGTTACATTTTCTCATAATCCCTGGCAGCGGCGCCATTTTGAAACTGAGATTTTGTTTACCTTTTTTTATTTCTATTATCGTCCTCGACTCACCCGAATTGAAATCCAATTATCGTATCGACTTAACTTGTTTTTGGTAAATAATATTTTTGTATTTTAAACTAAAAGTCTATTTAAAAACTATTTAAAGACTATTTAATCTAATTTAAAAAAAACTAATCTAAATAAATCTAATTTAAATGACACTAATTTAACTATATAAACTAATTTTGAAATCAAAGCTTAACTTTTAATAAAACTTTAAAATTAAATGAAAACTTTTAAAAACTTTAAATGAAATAAATTTTAGAACAAAACTTAATAAAAAAACTATTTGAAAACTAAAATTTTTAAATATAACTAAATGACAACCTTTTAAAAAAAAACTTTTTAAATGAAAACTTAATAAAACTAAAATTTCAAAACCAAATTTAAAACTTAAAATAAAACTATTTTTAATAAAAGTAATTTTAAATAAATGAAAACTATTTTTTATCTTTTTTATATTTTTTTTAATAAAAATGAAATAAAAGGAACTTTAAAATAAAACTTTTTAAATAAATTTAAATAAACTAAAAAACTTTTGAATTAAACTAAATAAAAAAAACTGCCCAATTGTAAAATCCCTATATTAATTTAATGTTGTATAAATGAACACAAATAGGTGGATAGATAAGATGGTTGTGTTGTTGGCTTGTGATGCGAGGGGTCTGGGGTTCGAACCCCAGCCCAGACGAAACCTTTTTTAATATTTTTATTTTGGTCATTATTTTTTTCTTAGGAATTATGGACAAAAAAAAGGAACCGAACAGATCAAAGGATCACAGAAATAACAGTAAGTGTATATAAAAGAAATCAAATAAGATGAAACAATATAAATTCAAATAAGCCAAGTAGCAAACAAACATAAGCAAAAATGAAATAAGCTATAAAAGGTATAACTAATTTTAAGCTAATAAGCAAATTTAAATAGATTAATACAAATTGAAAAGCTGATAAGCTAAATCCTAATAAGCTGAAATACCAAATAAGCAAAAAGGAAGATTACTGAGATTAAGCAAATAATAAAACCAAATAAGCAGATATCAAAAAAATAAGCTATAACATTAAAAGCTAAAACTGAAAAAAGCAAAACCACAACTATATTTTATTAATCTGACTAAATCTCAAACTACAGAAACCAAATAAACTAAAGCAGATAACATCAAAATACAAGCAGATTAAACTAGAACTTATAAAAATTAAAAGAGATTAGAAAGAACCTAGTGACGAATCCTTTGAGCCGAAGGTGGGTGCTGAACCCCCTTTTGTCACCGAATCAACGACACCATCTACGAATCATCAAACATAAACACAAGCTCCTTCTTTCCCATATAAACTCTCGAACAGTAACTAGCTTCTTTTTTTATATATTAAACATGAACCGAATAGTACCAAAGCAGATTCAATCATGATAATCAAAATTTAAGCAGAAATTTAAACGAGAATTAAAATGAAACTTCTTTTCATTAATTAAAAATTAAATTACATAAACTGGAATTTAAAATTACAATAATCCTAATCTATTCTTGCTGAAAATTAAATCTAATTTAACCCTACTCCTAAAATTAATTAAAAAAACTGAAAATTAAGTAAAAAGCTATTTTCTAATACATGTGAAAGGGGGTTTTTCTAGGAGAAACCCTCAAACCATTTCCTTGGTGTCCAAGGTCTTGAATCTTGGTCGTTCTTCCAATCTTCTCTTTCTTCTCTTTTGATCAAACGGATGAAAAGGGCTTGATCCCACGGATTGCCACGTTGGAGAGAGAATGAGGACCACTAATGGTGGATCTTGCGATTTTTTGGGGGGATTTAATATCCCTTGGTGTGAATTATTAATTAAGGGTAAAAGCCCCAATTTATAGTGGGTAATTTTTGTGTGGGAAGGATTAGGGTTTGTGGTAAAAAGATGGTGGTGTAACTGGTTTTGTGGGAGAGAAAGAAGGGAAAACAGTGGATGGTCTTTGTTATTAACGAAATAAATGGTTTGGGGGTAAATAAAAAGTATTTATTTGTGTGAGTGGGTAAATAGGGAAACACGTGGGGATTAATGGATTGGGATAAAAGGTTTCATTTGGTGAGTTAACTGGGTGAAAGGGTGTTGACCGGTCAAGCTAAGCAAAAAAACAATGAAAACTTGTTTTTCTTTTCGTTTCTTTCTTTCATTGAATGGGCTATTAACCCAATTTCCAAGCCGTCTTATTTATTGTAGGCCAAATGGGCTTTGGCCCAACCGTAATATATGAATTGTAAATTGGGCTTTGTAAATGAATTTGGGCAAAATAAAAAGTAAAGATAACTTTTAAATGGGCCTTAAAGCCCATTAACCCAAATGTGGGACCCACTTGGCCCAATTGTTTCAAAAAGATTTAATCCCCTAAAATCGAGCTCGATTTCGGCTTTCTTGATAATTTCTTCAAAAACGTGTCGGTTTAGCCGGTTTTCGCGAACTTGAGCACACTAATGGTCTTTTGACTTTGTCTTGGTCTCTTTTTGGACTTTCCTTCAATATTTGACCGTGAAATCCCGTGTTTTCTCTTCTTTTGATCATTTGTACCTAATTAAAAACAAAAACACAAAACCACGCGTAATCCCGACTTTTAAGACATTAAACACATGATTTGGTCTTGTTTTTCCTAAATTTTAGTGGCAAAAGGATAAGTGTTTTCACACTTATTAAACATGATGGCTGGTTTCTTCCAAGGTAATCAATCCTCTTCTTCGGGTACTCTTCCGAGTAACACCGTTGCGAATCCAAGAGAGGAGGTGAAAGCAATCACCACTCGCAGTGGAAAAGGTACCAAGGAACCCGAGCTTCCTATACCTCCACCGGTGATTGTGACTAAGGAAAACGAGTCACCTGCTCCTATTCCTCATCCTTCTACTTCCCTAATTTCCTTACCTCTTACTTCTACCCCTCCTCCACCCAAGGATGTGAGTGATTCTACTCTCCAAAAACCTTCCTCTTCTTCCGATATACCTTATCCCTCAAGGTTTAGGAAAGAGAAGCTCAAAAGCAAGGATGATATTCAAGTTTCGAACTTCCTCAAAATGTTTAAACAATTGAATTTCAACATCTCCTTCGCTGAGGCTCTCGCTCACATGCCTAAATACGCGAAAATGTTTAAAGATCTTCTTAGTGACAAGGAGAAGCTTCTTGATATCGCTGACACCCAACTTAATGAGAATTGCTCTGCAGTGCTCTTAAGGAAATTGCCAACCAAACATGGTGATCCGGGTCGCTTCTTAATCTCTTGCAACTTCCCGGGAGTAGAGAATTGCATGGCCCTAGCCGATCTAGGTGCCAGTATTAACTTAATGCGTTTAACTGTTTGGAAGCAATTATCTCTCCCTGAGCTAGTCCCCACCAAAATGACTTTGGAATTAGCTAACCGTACGGTTGCTTATCCAGTGGGGATAGCCGAAGACGTTTTTGTAGGAGTCGACAAATTCACTTTTCATGCCGATTTCGTCGTCGTCGACTACGATATGGACCCTCGTGTGCCATTAATCGTTGGACGTCCATTCTTGAGGACCGGTCGCACTCTCATCGATGTTGAAGCGGGTGAGCTTATCATGAGAGTGGGTGACGATAAAATTGTCTTCAACATAGGAAAGCTTTCTAAACATCCTTATTCATATGAGAGTGTTAATTGTATCGACGTTCTTGATGAGGCTTGTGAAGAACACTTCAAAGATGCTTGCAAAAGTATTCCTACCTCTCCTCCAAATGTTGAGACCGTTTCCTCTATTGATTCATCACTTACTCTATTTGGAGAAAGTGATTTCCTTTGGAAAGACTTTGAAGCCACCATGGGAGATGTGAACTTAGAATATGACGATTCTCCCACCGATTGGGATGAAGACATTCGTCTCATTGAGAAACTTCTCAAAAAGAACCATATTTCTCCACCATCTCCCAAGGCTATTGCTATCGATGAACCGACTCTGAATACGCCTTCCATCGATAATCCTCAGGATTTAGAGCTTAAGGAGTTGGCGTCCCATCTCGAGTATGTGTTCCTTGAAGATAAGAACAAGTCGCCCGTCATCATTGCTAAGGACTTGAAAGAATAAGAGAAATCTCGCCTCATCGCCGTGCTTAAAGATCATAAGAAGGCAATTGCTTGGAAAATTTCCGATATCCGCGGAATTGATCAAAACTTTTGTACTCACAAGATTCTCATGGAAGATGACTTTAAACCCGCAATCCAGAGCCAAAGAAGGGTTAATCCTCGCATTCTGACGTCATCAAACAAGAGGTTATCAAACTTCTTGACGCCGGCTTGATTTACCCTATCTCGGATTCGCCATGGGTAAGTCTCGTCCATTGTGTGCCCAAGAAGGGCGGAATAATCGTTGTTCCCAATGAACACAACGAGTTGATTCCAACTCGTCTCGTTATTGGGTGGAGAGTTTGTATCGACTACCGCAAACTCAATGATGCCACGAGAAAAGATCATTTTCCTCTTCCTTTCATGGATCAAATGCTCGAGCGTCTAGCTGGTAATGACTATTACTGATTTTTAGACGGTTTCTCCGAGTATTTTCAAATTCCCATCGATCCCAAAGACCAAGAAAAGACCACGTTCACTTGTCCCTATAGAACATTTTCCTACAAACGTATGCCTTTTGGTTTATGCAATGCTCCTGGGACGTTCTAAAGGTGTATGATGGCTATCTTCCATGACATGGTTGAAGAAACTATGGAAGTATTCATGGATGATTTCTCGGTTTATGGCGATTCTTTCTCTGCTTGCCTTGCCAATTTAGAACGTATGCTTAAGCAGTGGGAAGACACTCACCTTGTTCTCAATTGGGAAAAATGCCATTTCATGGTAAAAGAGGGCATCGTGCTAGGACACAAAACTTCCAAAGCCGGTCTTGAAATGGACCGTGCTAAAGTCGATGTTATTGCTAAACTGCCTCCACCTTCAACTGTGAAGGGTGTGAGAAGTTTCCTTGGTCATGCGGGCTTCTACCGTCGATTCATCAAAGATTTTTCTAAAATCGCTCGCCCGATGACCCATCTCTTGGATAAAGATACTCCTTTTATCTTTTCCAAAGAGTGTATTGAAGCCTTCAACCTGCTTAAGGATAAGCTAACTAAGGCACCGGTCTTGGTTAGCCTTAATTGGGAGCTTCCCTTTGAGTTGATGTGCGATGCTAGCGACTATGCTATTGGAGCGGTTTTAGGCCATAGAGTGAACAAACACTTCCAACCAATCCACTATGCTAGCAAGACAATGACGGGGGCTCAATTGCATTACACGACAACCGAAAAAGAGCTTTTAGCTGTTGTCTATGATTTTGAAAAATTTCGCCCCTATCTTGTCCTATCTACCACCATCGTGTATACCGATCATTCCGCGTTGAAGTACTTGTTAACTAAACAAGATTACAAACCAAGACTTCTTCGCTGGGTTTTGCTACTTCAAGAATTTAAAATCGAAATTCGTGATAAGAAGGGAGCTGAAAACCTAGCCGCGGATCATCTCAGCAGACTTGAGGATCCTTACCAAGGGGATCATCCGAACAAAGAGATCAATGACTCTTTTCCCCTAGAGACCTTAATGTCTATCAACTCGAGTAATGATGAAGCCCCGTCGTTTGCGGACATTGCAAACTATTTGGCGGGTGGAATTCTCACTGACGGGTTAACATCCCAGCAAAAGAAAAAGTTCTTCAAAGACATTAAGACTTACTTTTGGGATGACCAGTATCTATTCAAACAATGTGCTGATTTGATTATTCGCCGATGTGTTGATGGACCGGCAGCTTTAGACATTCTCGAAGCTTGCCACAAAGGACCCACCGGTGGTCACTTTGGTCCCAACTACACCGCCAAAAAAGTGTTTGACTCGGGATTTTATTGGCCACCATTTATCGTGATGCTCACGAGATGGTTAAACATTGTGATGCTTGCCAAAAACAAGGCAAGATCACACATAAAGATGAGATGCCTCAAAATTTCATACAAGAATGTGAGATCTTTGATGTATGGGGTATCGACTTTATGGGGCCATTCCCTTCATCTAAAGGAAACAAATACATCCTTGTAGCCGTTGACTACGTTTCTAAATGGGTTGAAGCCAAAGCTTTACCCACTAATGACGCAAGGGTGGTTTGTAACTTTTTGAAATCGTTGTTCGCTAGATTCGGTGTGCCTCGTGCCATTATTAGTGATCGCGGGACTCATTTTTGCAATGATCAATTTGCAAGAGTCATGGCTAAGTATGGTGTAAATCATCGTCTTTCCACCGCATACCACCCACAAACTAATGGCCAGGCTGAAATCTCTAACGGAGGATTAAAGTGAATTCTTGAAAGAACCGTGGGAGAGCATCGTGCCTCATGGGCCGATAAACTTGATGATGCTTTGTGGGCTTTTCATACCGCATACAAGACTCCGATTGGTTGTACACCATATCTTCTCGTGTACGGGAAAGCATGCCACCTCCCGTTTGAGTTGGAGCACAAGGCTTACTGGGCCTTGAAGTGGGCTAATTTTGATATCAACAAAGCCGGTGACCTACGCAAGATCCAACTCAATGAGCTGAATGAACTCTGGAATGAGGCTTATGAAAATTCCTTGATCTATAAGGAAAGAACTAAGCTCATTCACGACTCTAAGATTTAAAACCGAGAGTTCCAAGTTGGAGACAAAGTTTTACTCTTCAACTCTCGGTTGAAAATTTTTTCGGGCAAGCTGAAATCTCGTTGGTCTGGCCCATTCACCATTGCCCAAATTTTTCCATATGGTACTCTCGAGCTCGCTCAACCTCATGGACCTAATTTTAAGGTGAATGGCCAACGAGTGAAGTTGTACTTTGGTGAAGACATCTCTCCTGAGATGATTCCATCTCTCACCACGTTTCCCATGAACTAATTTTGGGTCGAGTCAGGCTCGTGACTCGGTTAGCAAAAACAAGCGCTCCTCGGGAGGCAGCCCGAGTATCTATCCTTTTCTGTTTTAACTTCCTTAGTGTAGGGGGGCCTATATAGGTTGTTTGTGTTTGTGTGGTGATGTGATTACAGGGTTAAATGCACTTTTGGAACCTTTGAAGAACCGTGCTCCCGTGTTATCCGAAATCCGGTTCTATCTCTCATCTATCGTGATTCAATTTTCTTCATACTCACATTTTAAATTGATCACTTTAGACGTCTCTTCCTTAACTTGATTTGACCAGCGTGCACAATGTCATAAGTGTAGGGGAGACTTTTCCCACATGCTTAAACATTGAGGACAATGTTTATCTTAAGTGTAGGGGGACTTCTATCGAAGTTTTAAGTGGACTTTTCCATGAAAATGCCTTCATTTAACCGGAAAAACATCTTTTTCAGCATTTTTCAAATTTTTAATTAACTTTGGCCATTTAGTCGCAATTTTTAAATTTTTATCGTTGCTTTCATATGTATATATCCCGCAATAAAGTCAAAAATATTAATAAAGTGGTGTAGCTAGTTTTGAAATCTTTGACATATTAGGCCCGTTGCGATTATTTTGACTCAACCCGAATAGACTTATCCAAGTTTATTCTAGCTAGTATCCTTAACCATGTAGACCTTAATTGGTTTATTAGGCTAAGCATCCACGAGTCTCATTAATTGAGATTTTAAATTGTGGAGAACGAGAAATGATAGAGTCAATTATAAGTCGGTATTCTTACACAAGCTCACTTGGTGTGATTATTTGCCTATTCATCATCACTTGCTAATAATTTATCTGCAATAAGTAAGGTCGTACGATTTGAAAAGTTACTTAGCTTCTAGCCCAAGATCGTTTAAAAGTTGCTCGGTAATGATAAGAGTTCATAGCCAAGGCATAACTTATGAAGCGGGTCGTGAAGATTGGCGAGTCCGAAAAGGCCCTAACAAGGCATGAGGATTCAATCTTATTGCTAAAGATCCAAGGTGATGTGAAAAGCATTATTCCCAAAATCAATATGAAGGATCAAGACTCACGACGAAAAGCAATCAACTCCCATAAAGATCATGGAGAAGTCTATCCGAAAAGACCCTAACAAGGTATGAGGAAAAATAGATCCAAGTCCGAAAAGAAGGCGGATCGTAGTATCTCAAAATCCCAAGTAACGATTGAAGAAATAATGATGAAGTCGTGGTCAACAAAGTGGAGTATCCCTAAAAAATACTCCAAGTGAAGAACTCTATTAACGAAGAGAAGACCATTATCTCAAGAACGTCTCTCAAGATATGAAGTATGAAGTACATGCCAAATATCGGCCTGAGAAAGGTCTCAAATCGTGAAGCGAGTTATGCCAAGATATGAACTTTTTGTTATCCCGAGAAGCAGTTTTAAGAGATTTTGTCCTTTAACTAACTATTGATCAAATCGTCCTACTTTGCTTTCAGCCTTAATAAACTATCGCAATAAGTCCAAAAATGCATCTTCATGATCATTCTAAGACAAGAATAAAATATAAGAGATACACCTAGGAATAAGGGAGTTTAAGCATATAATTAAGCCATGTGTGTAAGTGTTTGATTTGCTAACTTATAATAACAATGATCTCGTTTTTAAGCTTAGTTTGGGGAACGTGAAACTTGAGGGTGATAAATCTTCGCAGCATGTAGCTATTTTCAAGTAAAAATGGTTTTCTATCCTGTTGTTTCCTTTAAAGTTTTAATTTCTCTTAGTACTTTAATTTTTGTCTACTAGTATTTTAATAAGGCCAAGGTTGATTGATTATGAGAAAAGTGTAAATTTGCTTTGTCACTAAGCATTGCATGAGGGCATGGCAATGGTTAAGTGTAGGGGATTTGATAGGTGTGAAAACACCCATCCTTTTACCACTTATTTCTTACTAAAACAAGACCAAAACGCGTATTTAATATCATTTGTTTGGAATTATGCGTGGTTTTTGTGTTTATTATGTTTTCAGAGCCAACCGGATGGATATTGGAGAAAACATGGGATTGCATGGGTTTTATCGAAGAAAAAGACTCAAGACGAAGTCTATTGTCCAAGAGATGCAAAAGATTTGAAGTCAATGGGCCTGTTTGAAGATTTATCGAAGAAAACGACCAAAGATGGAAGATTTACATATGTCGAAGGAACTCAAGTCTATTAAACGAAAAAATTAAAAGACGAGTTGAATTTAGTCGTCGACAAATCCCGAATCAAAATCGAAACGTGAACTTTTCTGAAATGACGAGAAGACAAGAAGAGAGGAAGAAAGCCCACTCACCAACCAAAGACAAGGACTATATAAGAGGATCCTTTCACACTTTTTGAGCTGGTTTTTCATTTCCAGTTTCTTCTTTTCTTTCGTAGGAAGCCAACACCATTAAGGTGTTGGTGATTTTTCATTCTTGTTGAATCTATGATTTTGTAAGTTTTTAATCTTTCCTTTTGTTTACTCTACATTAATCTATCAATACAATCCTTCCATTAATCTTGTTCATCTTCATCTTTTTTATTTAAAGCTTAAAGTTCTTATTTGGTTGATTTTGATCTTCAAAAGTTATTGGGTTTTGTGTTTTTATTGTTGGGATTTGATGTTTATGGTTAGTAGATGATTAGTGTTTAGTTTGGTTTAAATCTTTTGGTTAAATTTAGCTTGTTTTGATCAAAATCGTTTTTCCCTGTTTTTTGTTTAACTGTTCTTCATTCCCAGTATTCCGAATCAAAGTAACATTCAGCATCATCTTTTTTATTCTTTGTCAAAGTCGTTCATCCGTAATATTTTATATTCCGGATCAAAGCCTTTCATCCGGAATATTGATTATTCCGGATCAACTCATTATTCTGGATCAATTCATTATTCCGCATCAACTTATTATTCCGCATGAACCATTTATTCTGCATGAGCCTTTATTCCGCATGAGTAGTTTATTCCGCATGAGCTTTTATTCCGCATCAACCGTTTATTCCGCATGAGCCTATTATTCCACATGAGCCTTATATTCCGCATAACCCTCTTATTCCGCATGAGCTTATATTCCGCATCAACAGTTTATTCCGCATGAGAATTTATTCCGCATGAGTAAGATATTCCGCATGAAGGATTTTTGTCTGATATATTCCGAATAAAGAGTACATTCCGAATCAAGCATTTTTTAGGGTATTTACAGCTACTGTTTTATTTTAATTTTAATTCAAGTTTTATTTTTATTAATTAATTGCTTCTAGTTTAATTTTATTTACTTCACGCATTTACCCTTTTAGTAGAATAGAAAACCAAACCTCCTATTTGTCACCAAGAACAACTATTCCACTTTGAGCTGTGATCAATTAGAGAAGATTCCGAGAATTAATCTGAACCTATTGAAAATCTCTGTATCAATATTCTTATAAGCTTATTATTAGCTTATTCATATTTAGTTTTAAATCTAAAATAGAAGAATAAAACTTATAGTTTGTTTTATATGATGTTCAAAATTAGATCTAGGTATGTTACAAGGTTGCATGCAATTATAAGTGTTTACAAACATAGATCTAGCTATGTAAAAATTAAGAAAACAAATCATAGTCCATGTACACCAAATATATAGCCTACGACTAGACCTTTAATCTTGGTATTTCCAAGATGAGGTTTTTAGTTAATCTTATGATTTATATACATTCATAAATTCCAATACAATCATGTAATCTTATTGCATGTTTTTAAGATCTTTCATAAACCAACCTAGACAACATATAGCCTACGGCTAGGTTGTCTTTTCCCAAAAATTCCCATTAGATCTTTATGTTAGTTTCATGTTTATCATTTAACCATAAATCTAGGTTCTACATAAACATGCATGTACACTAAAAGACCATCTAAGTACATATAAAATTTTAGTGATTTTTAATAGTCCATTTAACATGTAATGATACATATCCCATCATTTAAACTTAGCACATAAATCCTATATTCATTATTCATGTATGCCGTGACCTTCAAGGTCACGGTTTTCCATGTCTTTTGAGTTACACAAGCTTACTTTATGAGATCTATGATTATTAGTTAACCAAGATTCCAAAAAGTGAGATTTGTAACTTATGCTATATTTAAATTCACAAAATGTATCATATGGTTCTTAAATCAAGTTTAACACATAGAATACAAGCCATAGGTTTCTTATTAAAAGATCTTTCTTCATGTATATGATTTTCATAATTATGTCGTGACCTATAATGGTCATAGCTTTATCAAATCTTGATTTTTAACATGTTATTTACTTGTGTTTATAGATGTATGATGATGCATGCATGAAGAAATAAAAGAACATAAAGTGTATACCTTTCTTGCCTAAAGGTACCAAAGATGATCTAGATGAACAAGGAGATTAGAGATCTAGTCAAGATGGTGGAGAAACCCTAGTTATCACTAAGCCATGGTCTTCAAAGATTCAGCTAGGGTTTGCTTATAGTAGTTCCAAAAGAGATGATGCCACCAAATGACTTGAAATAAAGATGGGACAAAGATCTAGTTGGTTTAATGAACAATCTTGTATGTATATGGCTTAATGACGAATCATTTGAGAGAGGAAGGTGGAGAGAGGATGAGATTATCTTGGATGAGAGAAGATGAAGAGTGAGAGAGAGATTTCGGCTAATAAGAGGGAGAGAGAATGCAAGGCAAAAGTGTGATTACCTTGGTAAGAACATTTGTACCAAGTGTTGACACTTGTGTTTCCAAAGCATCCCTTCACCTTCCACATAAGGGGGTGCGTGTCATTCTTAGCAAAAGAGAGATGGGCTCATGTTGTGGGCTTGTGTTGGGCTAGCACCCAAAGGTAAAGGATCTTGGGCTAGTCCAAAGTGTGTATGAATGCCTAAGATTTACACATATACATAGATGGCACAAATACTTATCACAACATATTTCCATGTTTTGCCAAATGTTGCATTCATAGATTTGTTTTATATATATATATATATATATATATATATATATATATATATATATATATATATATATATATATATATATATATATATATATATATATATATATATATATATATATATATATATATATAGTTCATTATTTGTTCTCTTACTCTTATATACAAGATTCAAGTTATGTAATCTATCACAAAAATCAAAATGATTTTAGATGTAAAAATACATAATGATAAGTTCACACACACATTTATAGGATTATAATACATGAGTGATTGCTCTTAAGATCTTTGGATGAAACATCATTACATAAAATCATGGTAAAATCATGGATTTTACAATTAGCGCTTGACTTTGTGATTTGCTCCATCATCTCAATTAATGTCAACTTTGTAGGAGTAATCAATGAAGCATCAAAACCTTTTTTCTCTTTCAAACCAGTAAGGGCTTCAGCAACATCTAATAAATGTCCAAAAGAAGCACCTTCATGAGAGCGTTTGTCACTGAAATGAGCATGTTCATCCTCCCCTTTGGAAGAATCCTCCTGCCTAGTTTGAACTATGTCAGCCTCCAAAATAGCTATACACTCCCTCAATGAAATGAGTTCACATGCTTGAGCATTGACAACCTGTACAAGGTTTTTATTCTTCTTTTGCAAGCTCATACAAACCACCGTCAATTCCATTACTGATAAGGGTTTCATACCGCCCTCCTCTATTATGGAAAGTTGCACGCCCATAAGAGACTCATTGAGCATGGGTGTGGACTTAATGATGGTGGGACTGACGTGGCCTGCATCTAAGCGAGTACCACTAGTCCCAGCCTCACCCATAGCACCAACCACACTTTTGGTGGTGGTTCTCTCTGCAACATGGGTAGGAACACTAGAGGAGAACACTCTAGTGATCCTTTAGCGTTTTTCGAACCTATAATCATGGGGTTCAGATGAAGATGAAGGAAGGTCTGTTTGGGATTGTGGGTGAAGGGTGTCAGCGTCAAGATTGGTAGTGTCAGCGTTGAGGTTGGAGTTGTCAGCGTTGAGATTAGGAATGTCAGCGCCTTGTGAAGAAGGGTCAATGTTCATAGGTTGAGGTGATGGTGGTTGGTCTAGAATAGGGTCTTGAGCAAGTTGTGGTGGTGGTAGTGGTGGGTTTGCAACTGCCAAGATGACAACATGCATAGTTGGGGTAAGAGGTAAATCCCTATATGGTGGTGAATTCATGTTACCAAAAACAGTTTTCTTTTGGTCAAGGACCTTATAAAAATGATCATGGTCCCTGGTACAATAGCCTTGCAGTTCAAAAATCATTTGCAAAAATCTAGGATACGCAAGAGTCATCTTGGTACCCTTGTTATGAAACATGCCATCAAAAATCATTTTGGAAAAATTATAATTTTTCCCTCTTGCAAGACAAACAATGGCACTCCCGATAGATCGGTTGATCTCATTGAATGATGAGCATTTGGGACTCAAGCATTGAGGGATGACATGAATGAGGAACTTCTAGGCTAGAGAAAATTGTTGTTTGGTATAATGGTTTAAGTGCCCAATAGGGGGCAAATCATACCCCAAGCCTCGAAGTCCCATCTCTAGATCATCTATGGGAAGGGTGGTTATACCATCAACATCATTAAGATGCAAAGTATGGCGAACCAAGGCTTCAGTAACCACGCATTCAGCCCCGTGAACAGTAGCATATAATGTAATCACTCCATCAACTATTTTGGAACGAACTTTGTTCCAAAACTACTTGACATGTGTGATAGGTACAAGTGGAGTGTGAGTAAGAGCATAAATTAGAGGAGAAGCATTCAAATATGTAACCATCTTAGTATATTGAGGATGAAGAGTATTATCAGCAACCAAATACGCCACCATATTATGCTAACTCTTGAATTCCAACAACACATTATCTGGTTTGAACTTTGGAGCCATTTGAAATGTATATGAAAACTTGTGAGTGATTAACAAAGAAGGTTTGAAGGTTAGAAAGGTTTGCTAGACAAGAATAGTTGTTACCCTGTTGAAACAATATGAGCCGTATTTATAGGAAAGAAACTAGCACACTATTGGTTGAAAAAGAAGGCAAAGATATTCAAAAACTAATGATGTAAATCTTGAAAGTATTTAACTTATCTTTGCATTAATAAGAAGTTACCAAGTTGCTAAAATTACGGCCTAAATTTTCGTCAAAAATAACAACTGGGTAGGACCCAAAGTTGTCAACGGTCAAAAATTAATTGTCATCGTAACGGCTATATCTTGTCAGCGTGTAAATTTTGCCATGTCAGCGTTCGAATTGGTCTTATCAGCGTTTGGAAAGAAAAGTGTCAGCGTCCAAAAATAAAAATAATTAAAAATAAAAAGGACCTTAACAAAGTAATTTATCCTAGTGAAGATAACTCATAGACTAAAAATTACTATAGGGTGACAAGCACTGTCTAATCATGCACACTTGCTTAAACAAGATAGACATAATTGCCCTCAAGTGTCCCTTGTTAACCAAAGTTCTTAATAGTGAAGTTATCTCGTATAAATACCTTGTAACTTCCCAGGTAAGCCCAATAAAAACGTGCCTAAGTCTCCCAACCGACTAAATCCAATTCTAGGCCAAAAAGTCTTGGCATCGTGCATGTATATCAACTTTGCATGCTACATTGCCTCACGATTTAGAAAACTAACTCGTAATCACCAGTGGACACAATTAAGAATTGTGATAATAATATTATAAGCATACCCAAAAATCCTAAAGGTTTCCTAAACCTCCCCTTAAACTATGATATACAAAGTTGCCAAAAATAAAAGATGCAATAAAAATTTATGTCAAGATAGAAATGTATGACATTCCAACCATCATCCATAAAATTGAACACACTCCTAGTAAGATCCAAAGATCCATAAGCAACTCTGTATCCATTTGTACAATGCTCACAATCCTGCATGATTAGATGAAAAACCACAAAAACTAACATGTTGCTGTCAGCGTCCATTTTAACACTTATCAGCGTCTCAAGAAACACTTTTCAGCGTCTCAAGAAACACTTATCAGCATCTGTCTAAACACTTTGTCAGGGTCTTAACAAACACTTGTCAGCGTCAATCTAAACACTTGTCAGCGTCAATCTAAACACTTGTCAGCGTCTCAACAAACTTTGTCAGCGTTAGAAAATAACAGTGGAAAGACCTAATACTTTTACAAAGACCAATAACAGTGCATATCCTGTACATACTTTTACAATAAGGTCCAAAAACACATTTTAGGTAAGATTGATCATTCCAATACTTATTACCAAGTATTGAAACCTCCCATCATCAAAAGGTTTAGTTAACAAACCTGTCACATTTTCTTCTGTGTCAACCCTATCTGGTTGTATTAAACCTTTTTTAAAACAATCTCTTATAAAATGATGTCTAATTTCTATGTGTTTTGTTTTAGAATGATTTACAGGATTTTTAATAATGCATAATGTACTATTATTGTCTACAAAAATCTTGGTCTGCATAAAGTTATACCCATAATCCAACAGTTGGTTCTGAATCCACAATACTTGTCCACAACATGCAGCTGCAGCCACATACTCAGCTTCAGTTGTAGAATTAGCCACCACTGTTTGTTTCTTGCATTGCCAAGATATCAACCTGCTTCCAAGGAATTGGCATCCACCAGTTGTGGATTTTCTATCTAACTTGTCACCTCCATAATCACTGTCTGCATAACCTATAAGCTCCAATGGAGAATCTTTATCATACCATAATACCAAAAAGGATAGCACCTAGGGTATCTAAAGATCCTTTTAACAGCATGAAGATGACATTCCTTAGGATTCACTTGATGGCGTGCACATGCACACACAGCAAACATGATGTCAGGTCTAGAGACTGTAAGATACATCAATGATCCAATCATTGATCTATAATGCCTGACATCTACTTCTTTTCCATCTCCAATCTTTCCCCAAGGGTGTTCCATATCCATGGGTGCGCTAGCCCATTTTTCATGTGGAGAAAAGCCAAACTTCTTCAAGATTTCATCTACATACTTGTCTTGAGAGATAAAGATACCATCTTCTTTCTATTGAAGTTGTAACCCTAGAAAGAAGTTCAGCTCTCCCATTTCACTCATCTTGAATTTGTTTGTCATGAGCTTGGAAAACTCTTCACTCATCTTTGGATTAGATGAATCATAGATGATATCATCCACATAGACTTGAACAAGTAGAAAGTCCTTACCAATCTTCTTGGTAAATAAAGTCTGGTCTATGGTGCCCGTTTTAAATCCATTTTCCCCCACATAGGTGGACAATGTTCCATACCACGCTCTTGGGGTTTGATGAAGTCCATACATTGCTTTCTTTACCCTATACACTTTGTCTGGATGTTTTGGGTCTTCAAAACCAGGAGGTTGCATTGCATAAACCTCCTCTACAATTGTACCATAAAGAAAAGCACTCTTCACATCCATTTAATAAACTGTGAAGCCCATGCAAGAAGCATAGGCTAGGAGAATCCTTATTGCTTTAATTCTTGCAACATGTGCAAAAACCACTTCATAGTCTATCCCTTCCTCTTGTGTATAGCCTTGAGCAACTAAACATGCCTTGTTTCTGACCACAATCCCTCTTTCATCTTTCTTGTTTCAAAGAACCCATATTATCCCTATAGGTCTTACATATCTAGGACAGTCCACTAACTCCCACACATCTTGAATAGAAAATTGGTGAAGCTCATCTTGCATTGCTTCCACCCAACTTGGTTCTTTGAGAGCATAAAAAATCTTCGTTGGTTACTGTTGTGACAGAAAAGAAGCAAACAAACATGCCTGTACAAGAGGGGTACCAACCTTCTTATGGATATTGGCAATAAATCCTCCTTGATTCTGATAAGACCTTATTGTTTGAACAGGAGACAAAACATCACCAATGATTAGAGAAGGAGGATAATATTTTCTAGTACTTGTAAGTGTTCCTCCTTCAATGAGTGTGTTGTCTTCAATCTCAGTCTCCATGTTGCCAATATCATCTTCATATCCTCCTCCATCATCACTAGAATGAACCTCTTCATAAACTCTGGAAGGTTCACTTTGTTCAAAAGTATTGGAAGAGAATGGATGCCCAAACAGGTTGTCAGCGTCTCATCTGTCAGCGTCTGAGTTTAACCTGTCAGTGTCGGACTTTCCTTTATCAGCGGTTGAAGATTCATGCATGTTTTTGTCAATTGGTTTTTCTTGTGGACCAACTTTCTCCTTAGCAGCAGCAGCAGCTTGTGCAAATCCATCAGTCCATATATGAATAGTGACATACTCAATAATGGGGCCTGGTTTGGCTGCATGTGATCCTTGTACCTGTTTAACTTGTTTACCTAAAATTTCAACAATAGGTTCTTCCCCGAAATTTGAATCCTCTTTCACAATGTCTGGATTAGCAATAGGCATATAATTCAAGGTCCTAGATAAAGGTTCTAAATCAAAGAACCAATTTGGTCCACCCTCAGGATCACTAGGTTTACTTTCTAAAAACTTAACATATAATTTTTCAAGTATACGTTTTTCTTTCTTAATGTAAACCCTATATCCTTTACGTGGACTTTATACCATTCAAACTTTCTATATTAGTTGGGCCAAATAAGTCCATATGTAGCAAGTGAAGTGGTTTAGAACTGGAATGCACAAGTTTAGACTTAAATGAGACTTTGTGCTATTTGCCTTTAAGATATGCAACACAAGAATGATCATTGTGGAAATCCTTTTCAGGAAAACCATCAACTAAACCATGTCTCACAAGTCTGTTTATGTTCTTAAAGTTTATGTACCCTAAACTTTTGTGCCATACTTTCATCTACTAAAGCCATAGCATATAGACATGAAAAATTGTTGTTCATCCTAATACCATTAAGATTACATTATAAATGTCCTTATGCGTAGGTGTTCTATAATCAATAAACTTCTCATCAGGCACTTAAAATCGTTGTTTAACACCAAGCATTCAATATTAGTGAAAAAAACCTTATTCTTATTGTCACAAACTTGTGACACACTAAACAAATTATAATCAAGTTCTTTTACCAGAAATACGTTTTCAAAATGCAAATTATTGGGGATCAGAGTGCCTTTGCCAGAAATTGTACCATATCCTCCTCCAAAGTACACTTTGTCATCATATTTAATGGGGTAAAGTTAGTCAAATAATCTGCCTTCCCCATCATGTGACTAGAGCATCCACTGTCCCAATATCCATAGTCATTTACCTGCTTTTGAATGCCCTGCACATAATGAAAACAAATTAGTTTTCTTTGGGAACCCAAGCTTGAGCAGACTTGGATTCATTTGTTTGTTCAACAAGAACATATTTAGTACTTATAACAACCCCTTGTTCATCCCTCTGTGCCCTAAACAACCAGTTTGTACCAATTGCTTTAGAAATAACTTTTTCAAGATATTTAAACCTGTCACATGTCATAGAAAAACCATTAAAATTAGGGTTTTGATCCTGTTTAGGTCTCCATGACAAACCAGATGAAGCTTTAGATCCTTGTACCATGGGTTTCAAATACCTCCCATTACTTGGTCTAACATATGGTCTAACATCAGCAAGTTGTGGCATTTTCATACCAAACTTGAAGCTGTCAGCTTTTGCTTTGGTCATGTCAGCTTCACATTTTTACCTGTCAGCGCTTGATTTGTTTCTGTCAGCACCAAAACTAGGGTTTGCTACAGGAACCCATTGTCTGTTTGACCAAGTGTTGGTCTTTTGAAAAGGCCTACGTCCATTAGATTTAGTCCCTTTAGTAAAGAATGGAGTTGGTCTAGTAACCTGTGGACTTGGTTGGAGATTAGGTTTAGGGTTGACCATGGTTGACCTTTTGTTAGTGTTAACTTTTGAAGCACTGACACATTTATAAGCAAAATGAGAAAAACTCCCACATGTAAAGATAGCTTTTCTAGACATAACCCTAGGTCTAGATGAAAAGAACCCTGTTCCATTATCACTAACTTGACTTTGTGGTGACCTAGGTTTCCTATACATTTCAGCATACTTAACACTAGGTTTTCTATTAACATTTGAGCCAAGGTCAACAGGTTTTCCAGTAGAAGGGTTGGCCACAGTTATGGGTGTAGACTCAAACTCTCACTAAGCATTCCACCTTTAACAAACAAGGTAGGATTGGCTTTCTTCTATTGTTCCAAGTCAGTCACTTTCTGCTTATACTCCTCTACTGGAGTAGGAACTCTTGGTGGAGGAATGAATTCCTTTTCTTGGAGTTCTGGTATACCAGTCCAAGATAAATCCTTTCTTAGGACACCATGAAAGTTTCCAGCAGGTGGTGGAACATCATCATACTCTTTTAGCCCAATCCTAGACATATCCTTAGAATCCCTTTGCTCACTTACACATTTTTCTAGGGTTTGAGAAGCTTTATCAAACTTTTGAATTTTAAGCCCTACTTTCTCTTTATCTTTAATGGCCTCATCTAACTTAGTTTGTATAACTCCTTTGGATCTCACCAGTATGTCCCTAAGTTCAACACTAACTTTGAGGTCATTAGACAAAACATTAATTTGATCCTTTAGGTCAAATTCCATATTCTTTTACTCTTCTATAGTCTTTTCAATTTGAACAAGTTCCATTTGATAACTAGGTAGCTTGCATTTTTCATCAAGAACATCTGATTTTAACTTTAAAATTTATTTGCTAAGTTTTTTAGTGTTTAAACGACAGCCTTTGCTATAGAAAGCATCATCATATACCTCATTATCTGATGAAGACGAAGAATGTGCCATGAGAGCAAAGTGAACATGCTCTTCTTCTTCCTTCTCTGCAATCAGGGCCTTGTTCTCTTCCACGTCCTTTGCCATAAAGCTCCAGTCCCATACAACACCATCAATTTCTTGCATGGAAACCATAGCCTTCGTGTCTTCAACCTTGATGATTTGGCTTGAAGGCTTTCTAGCATTAGATCTTATTGGAGATCTACATTCCCTCATAAAATAACCCATCTTATGGCAATTGTAACACTCAACCTTGGATTTATCAAACCCAGCAGTGTCTTTAGCATTGAAGGTCATCTTCTTCCAGAATCTCCTATTCCATCTGTTGGCCCTTATGCTTACAAGTGCCATATTCCATTTAACATCCATCTCCTCCAAATTCTCCTCACTGAGTTACTCAAGGTCCTCATATGTAATCACTGAACCATTAGGCAATGCAGCAATGTATGCACATACTGTGTCTAGATCAATACCAGCATGTTTAATTATTGGTGAATCATTATTGCATGTGTCAGCGTCTGAATGCGAGGCGCTGGCAAAGGTTGATCCACCGTTGAAAAAGGTTGATCCACCGCTGACACAAGGTGATCCAGTAACAGGATGCACATATGTTTCTCTCTTATCAACTTGAGCATCACTCTGTGAGATGAAATCCATGTTTCCAGAGGTATATTTTCTTCCAGAATCCAAGAGGATTTCATTCTCTACAATCTTTAGTGTATTGTAGACGTCATCAAAAGTAGAACTCTTGTGGGCAATGGTAGCAATGATAGACCTAGCTTCAATCTTCCATGTATCACCAAGACTTTTAAGGAAAGTGGTAATGATATCAGCATCATCATACATTGTTCCCATAAAGGACAATTTGCTAGTGATGTCTAGAAGTCTGCTTCTTACCCCACTTAGCTTCTCACTGGGAAGAGCCTTGAACATAACATACTCATGCAAAAGTTGCTTATTCTTTTCTGAAGCAGTATAATCATTACCGTCATAGTTGACTTGAAGAACTTCCCAAAGTTCCTTGGCAGACTCAAAACCTCTATACTTGTGTTGATTTGTTGGTCCCAAATAGAGTTTGAGAATGCTTGAAGTTTTCATGTCACTCCTTCTCTTTGCAATATCCTTAGTTGTGACAGCTCTCCCAAATGTAGGTCTTTCTTTACGATCCTCTTTAGTTGAACCCTCAACTGATCTTAAAGAAATAGAAGCAGCAATCATAGCAGCTTTATTGAATGTGTCCCCATATTCAATAATTTCCCAGAGAGTGTGATCATGAATTTGAAGGTATTGTTCAAAATTGAACTTTCATAGAACAAAGTTGTCAGGGTCTAGCATGGGAATTTTTAGTTTGTGACTTGATGAGGAGGAGGTCATATCTGGAGTTGACATCTTTTTTGGTTTTTAGGGTTTCTTGAATAATTAGGGTTTTTGACGATTTAGGGTTTTTAGGGTTTCGTGTTCTTCTAGATCAAAGTTCCTCAACAAGCTCTGCTACCACTTGTTGATCCCAAACTTAGATCGATTAGCTTTGTATTAACGAGATTAAATCAAGATTAATACTTAGAGAAAATTTGTGTTATGAAACAATCTTGTTGGGAATAAATTATAGCCAGTCTACTTGAGCGCTGACAAGAGTAAAACAAGCGTTGACAGGAGTAATACAAATGCTGACAGCTCAAGCGCTGACAAGACAAAGTCAAGCGTTGATACATTGAAGACAAGCACTGATGGAAGGATATACTCTACGCGTTTATTGTATTCTAGATTACTTCTAGTAAAGATAGGAACAACAATGTATTTTCTATATTTATCTTTACCTAGAATAGTTGATACGTAGATTATTGTACAAGGCTTGTTATGTCTATAAAAGAAGACCTTTAGGTTAATGTTCAATATAAGTTTTCATACGTAAACTACTTTCATTGTAAGCAAGTTTGATATCATTAATCAAAGTGAAAGTTTGTTTATATCTTGTGTGTTCTTGTTTAAGTGTTAATTCTGCATAACACTTAGATTATCATATACATATACAAAGGTTTTTCTAAGTGTATTACTTGATCTAATCTCGTATACATAAAGCTAAATCGATCTAAGTTTGGGATCAACAAGTGGCATCAGAGCTTGTTGAGGAAATTTTGATCTTAAAGAACACAAGAACCCTAAAAATCACCAAAACCCTAATTTTCTCAAAACCCTAACAACATCATGTCAAATCCAGAAATAACCTCCCCCTCCTCACCTCTACCAAACATAAAGATTCCCATTCTTGATGCAACCAACTTTGAATTATGGAAATTCAACTTTGAGCAATATCTAGGGATCTATGACTACACACTCTGGGAGATTGTTGAATATGGAAACACATTCAATAAAGCCCAAAAGATTGCTGATGCTATTGCTGGAAGAGCAGCTGTTGTTGGATGTTCTGAAGCAGATAAGAAAGAAAAGCCTGATGATGGTAGAGCTGTATCTGCTGAAGACATAACAAAGAAAAGGGTTGACATGAAAACCCAAAATATTCTGAAACTCTCTTTGGGACAAGAGAACCAGCATAAATACAGAGGATATGAATCTGCTAAAGACCTTTGGGAAGCTCTTGAAGTTTCATATGGTGGCAATGAAGATACTAAGGAAGAGAAGAAGAAGCAACTCATGCATGATTATGCTGTCTTCAAGGCTCAACCTAATGAAAAGCTCAGTAGTGTGAGAAGCAGATTGCTTGACATTACAAGCAAACTGTCCTTCATGGGGACACAACTTGGTGATGTTGACATTAATGCCACTTTTCTTAAAAGTCTTGGTGAGGCGTGGAAAATTGAGGCAAGATCTATTCTTGCCAATAATACTCACAAAAGTTCCACGTTTGATGATATCTACAACAAACTGAGGCTATTGGAAGATGAAACTCTTTTGGAGCATGGAAGCAAGTCCACCAACAATAACATGGCCTTCTTTTCTCATAGTGAAGGTCAATTCAATCAGAAGGACGCCTACATGCATCCAGTTACTGGATCATCATGTGTCAGCGCTGGAACATGTCCTGTCAACGTCTCCTTTTCAGACGCTGACACATTCAAAAGTGACTCACCAAGAGTTAAACCTGCTGGTTTGGATCTGGATACTGTGTGTGCTTATATTGCTTCTTTTCCCAATGGTTCAGTGATTACATACGAGGACCTTGAGCAGATAAGTGATGAGCACTTGGAAGAAATGGATATCAAGTGGAACATGGCTCTTGCTAGTATAAGAGCAAAAAGGTGGAATAGAAGGTTTAAGAAGAAGATGATCTTCAATGCAAAGGACACAGCTGGATTTGATAAATCCAAAGTTTAATGCTACAACTGTCATCGTATGGGGCACTTCATGAGGGAATGCAGATCACCTAGAAGATCTGATGTTGGCAAACCTTAAAGCCAAATTGTTAAGTCTTAGGATCCTAAATCTATGGTTGCAGTTCAAGGAATTGATGGTATGGGATGGGATTGGAGCTATCTGGCTAAGGATGTGGAAGAGAATAAAGCTTTGATTCCTGAGATAGAAGAAGAAGAGCATGTTCAATATGCTCTCATGGCACACTCCTCCTCTTCATCTGATAATGAGGTATACGATGATGCTTTTTGTAGTAAAGGTTGTAGGTTAAACATTGAGAAACTTAACAAAGAGGTGTTAAGATTATTAGATGATGTGAGTACTGAAAGATGCAAACTGTCTAATTACCAACTAGCTCTCACTCAAACTGAGAAGAGAGTTTCTGAATACAAGAAAATGGAATTTGATTTAAAAGATAAAATAAATATCTTAAAACATGAGTTGAATGCTAGTAATGATATTAGGAGTATCATGGAAAGGGTTAATGGTGAGTTACAGGCTAAGTTAGATGATGCCATTAAAAACATAGATAAAGTTGGCCTTAAAATCCAGAGATTTGATAAAGCCACACAAACCCTAGGAGAATGTGTGATTAACCAAAGGGATCCTAAGGACATGATTGGGATTGGGATGAAAGACTACTTTGTGGTTCCACCACCAGCTGGTGACTTCTATGGTGTCCAACACAAGGACCTACCTTGGACTGGTTTGCCAGAACTCCAAGAGGAGGAATTCATTCCTCCACCAAGAGTTGTCACCCCAGTTGAAGAGTATCAACAAAAGTTGACTGACTTGAATGAATGGAAGAAAGCTAACCCTACCTTATTTGTTAAGGGTGGCTTGCTATATGAAAGTCCTAATGAGTCAACTCCCATTAAGGTTACAAACCCAATCACAGGTAAAGCTGTTGACCTTGGCTCAAACACTGTTAGAAAACCTAGCATTAAGTATGCAGAGATGTATAGGAATACTAGGTCACCTAAGAGCCAAGTTAGCAATGATGGAACAGGCTTCTTCTCTTCTAGACCTAGGGTTGTGTCTAGAAAACCCTGATACACTTGTGGTAGCTTTTCACATTTAGCATATAAGTGTGTCAACGCTCCCAAAGTCAACGTTGTTAGAAAGTCAAACGTTGTCAGACCCAAAACTTGTGTGCAGCAAAGTCCACACGTTGTTAGACCTGCCCCATTCTTCACTAGAGGGTCTAACACTCATGGACAAAGACCATTTCAAAAGACAAACACTTGGTCTAATAGGCAATGGGTTTCTGTAGCAAACCCTAGGTTCAACACTAACAAGGGTAATTTCAGCGTTGACAAGACCAAATCCAACGCTGACAGAAACGTGACCAGACCTAAATAATTGCAACCACAGGGTAAGGGGTCTAAAGCTTCTTCAAGCTTAACATGGAGACCAAAGAAAGATCAAAACCCTAATGATAATGGGATTTCAATGACCTGTAACAGATTTAATTACATTTCAAAGGTCATTACAAAACCTATTGGGGTTAACTGGGTATTTCATCCAAAGAGGGATGAAAATAGGGTTGTTATGAGAACTAAATCTGTTCTTATTGAACAACCAGATGAATCCAAGTCTGCTAAGGCTTGGGTTCCCAAAGAAAACTAACTTGTTTTCTTTATGTGCAGGGCATTCAAAAACAGGTGAATGATTATGGATATTGGGACAGTGAATGCTCAAGGCACATGACAGGGAAGGAAGATTATCTGACGAACTTCACTCCCATTAAGGATGGTGATAAGGTTTACTTTGGAGGCGGATATGGTACTATCACAGGCAAAGGAACACTTCTCACCAAGAACTTGCGTTTTGAAAACGTATTTTTGGTAAAGGAACTTGATTACAATCTTTTTAGTGTATCACAAGTTTGTGATAACAAAAATAAAGTTTTGTTTACTGATACTGAATGTTTGGTGTTAAGCAAGGATTATAAGATCCCTGATGAGATATATATTGACTATAGAACACCTAGGCATAAAGACATATACAATGTGAATCTGAATGGGATTAGAATGAATAACAATATGTCTTGTTTTTATGCTAAAGCTTCAGTAGATGAGAGTAATTTATGGCACAGGAGACTAGGGCACATAAATATTAAAAATATAAACAGGCTTGTGAGACTTGTCTTGGTTGATGGTTTGCCTGAAAAGGCCTTCCACAATGACCACTCTTATGTTGCATGTCTTAAAGGCAAGCAACACAAGGTCTCATTCAAGTCCAAACAGGTGCACTCTAGTACTAGACCTCTTCACTCTTATGTTGCATGTCTTGAATGGTAAGTCATACTGCTTTGTTATCACATATGACTTTTCTTGGCTTACTTGGACCTTTCTAGCTATGAAGAGTGACACAGCTGACACTTTAATTGATTTTATCACTCAGATTGAGAAGAAAACAGGCAATGAAGTTAAAATGCTTAGGAGTGATAATGGTGGTGAATTTAGGAATAAAGTGTTAGATGACTTTTGTGCCAGGAAAGGAATTACTAGGCAATTTAGTGTTGCCATAACCCCTCAGCAAAATGGTGTTGTAGAAAGGAAAAATAGAACCCTAATTGAAGCAGCCAGAACCATGTTGGCTGATGCTCATTTCCCAATAACCTTTTGGGCTGAGGCTGTTAATACAGCTTGCTATGTTCAAAATAGAGCATTGGGGAAGAAAACCTAATATTGGTTTCTCAGACCTTTTGGTTATCATGTAGTAGTTTTAGATACTAGTGATGCCTTAGGTAAATTTAGTGCAAAAGGTGATGAAGGCTACTTCATGGGGTATTCAGTGCAGAGCAAGGGATATAGGGTTTATCTTAAAAAGGAAAAACGTATTCTTGAAAGAGTACATGTTAGGTTTTTATAGAGTAAACCTAGTGATCCTGAAAGTGGTCCAAATTGGTTGTTTGACTTGGAACCTTTGTCTAGGACTTCAAATTATATGCCTGTCACTAATCCAGACATTGTGAAAAGGTTGGATCACAAGCAGAAAAGTCATCTCCTATACAAGAATATGTTACCATCCCCATATGGACAGATGCTTTTGCTGCTGCTGCTGCTGCTGGAAAAGATAATGGTGGTCCCCAAGTACCACCAGATAACAACATGCATGGTCCTTCAGGCGCTGACAAAGGCAAATCTAGCGCTGACATGACCAATTCAGACGTTGATGGCTCAGACGCTGACAACAATAGTTCAAGCGTTGTTAGCCCACACGCTGACAAATAAGGTTCAAGAGTTGACAACACTTCTGCACATCTTTTCTCTTCCACTTTTGAACAAGGTGAACCTTCCAATTTATATGAAGAGGTTCATCCTCATGTTGATGAAAGAGAGTCTGAAGAAGAAGATATTGGCAACTTGGAGAATGAGATTGAAGACACCAGACTGTTTGAAGGAGGAGTTCTCACTTCTACTATGAAGAATCACCCCACTTCTCAAATCATTGGTGATATTATGACTCCTGTTGAGACTAGAAGATATCATCAAGGTCTTGGTGGGTTTATTGCCAATATTCACAAGAAGGTTGATACCCCTCTTGTTCAAGCATGTTTGTTTGCCTGTTTTCTGTCACAATAGGAACCCAAGAAGATATTTTATGCTCTCAAAGAACCAAGTTGGGTGGAAGCAATGCAGGATGAGCTTCACCAATTTGCAATTCAGGATGTTTGGGAGCTGGTTGAGTGTCCCAGATATGTCAGACCTATAGGGACAAGATGGGTTCTAAGAAACAAGAGAGATGAAAGAGGTATTGTGGTCAGAAACAAGGCAAGATTAGTGGCTCAGGGATATACACAAGAGGAGGGGATAGACTATGAGGAGGTCTTTGCACCAGTTGCAAGGATTGAAGCTATTAGGATCTTCTTAGCCTATGCATCCTGCATGGGCTTCACTGTCTATCAAATGGATGTCAAGAGTGCCTTCCTCTATGGAACAATTGTTGAGGAGGTATATGTGATGCAGCCTCCTGGTTTTGAGGATCCAGAGAATCCAGACAAGGTGCATAGAGTCAAGAAGGCTATGTATGGACTTCATCAAGCCCCTAGAGCATGGTATGGTACTTTGTCTACTTATTTAGTGGACAATAGATTCAAAAGGGGCACCATAGATCATACACTATTTACAAAGAAGAAAGGTAAGGATGTGTTGCTTGTTCAGGTCTATGTGGATGATATCATTTTGGGTCTACTGATCCAAAGATGAGTGAGGATTTCTCCAAGCTGATGACAGACAAATTCAAGATAAGTGCTATTGGGGAGATGAACTTCTTTCTTGGTTTACAAGTTCAGCAGAAAGAAGATGGTATCTTCATCTCCCAGGATAAATATGTGGCTGAGATCTTGAAGAAGTTTGGATTTTCTCCACATGAAAAGAGGGCTACTACTCCTATGGATAGAGAACACCCTTGGGGAAATATTGGAGATTGAAATGATGTTGATGTCAGGCACTATAGATCAATGATTGGTTCATTGATGTATCTCACAGCCTCTAGACCTGACATCATGTCTGCTGTGTGTGCTTGTGCACGCCATCAAGTGACTCCTAAGGAATGTCACCTTTATGCTGTGAAGAGGATCTTTAGGTACCTAAGATGATATCCTAGTCTTGGTTTGTGGTACCCAAAGGATTCGCCATTGGAGCTGATTGCATATTCAGACAGTGACTATGGAGGTGATAAATTTTATAGGAAATCCACAACTGGTGGATGTTAGTTTCTTGGGAGCAGGTTGATATCTTGGCAATGCAAGAAACAAACAGTGGTGGCTAATTCTACAACTGAAGCTGAGTATGTGGCTGCAACTGCTTGTTGTGGACAAGTTTTGTGGATTCGGAACCAGCTGTTGGACTATGGGTATAATTTCATGCATACCAAGATATTTGTTGACAATAACAGCACTTTATGCATTATTAAGAATCATGTACATCATTCTAAAACTAAACACATAGAAATTAGACACCATTTTATAAGAGATTGTTTTGAAAAAGGTTTAATACAACCAGATATGGTTGACACAGAAGAGAATGTGTCAGATTTACTAACTAAACCTTTTGATGCTGGAAGGTTTCAATACTTGGTAACAAGTATTGGGATGATCAATCTCACATAATATGTGTTTTGGAGTCTTTTTGTAAAAGTATGTACAGGATAATGCATTGTTATTGGTCTTTTTGAGGATTTAGATTTTCCACTATATTTTTCTAACACTGACAAAGGTTGCTTGAACGCTGATAAGTGTTTTTGTGACGTTGTCAGCAATATATTTGTCTAACGCTGACAAAGCTTCCCTCAACGCTGTTATGTGTTATCGGGGCGTTGTCAGCAACAATGTTAGTTTTGTGGTTTTCAATCTATATGTGCAGGTGGTGTTAGCAGTATACCATTGGATACAGAGTTGCTTATGGATTATTGAAAAAGCATTTGGACATGTTTTTATTTATGGATGATGGTTGGAATTTTTAATTCCTATCTTGACATAAATTTTTATGTTCATGCATATTTTTAGCAACATATGTATCATAGTTTAAGGGGAGGTTTTAGGAACCTTTAGGATGTTTGGGTATCCATATGATACTCTTATCACAATTCTAGATTGTGTCCACAGGTGAGTATGAGTTAGTTTTACTAAATCATGAGGCACTGTAGCATGCAAAGTTGATATACTATGCATGCTGCCAAGACATTTTTTGCCTAGAATTGGTTGTGGTCTGTTAGGAGACTAGGGAATGATTTTTTCATGGGTTTTACCTGGGAGTAACAAGGAATTTTATAAGGTAACTTAGTTGTTAAGAGTTTTGGTTAGCAAGGGACACTAGAGGACTGTTATGTCTATCTTGCATAAGCAAGTGTGCATAACTGGACAGTGCTTGCCGCCCTATAATAATTATCAACTTTTTGGTTATCTTCTCCATTTTTCATTTTTAAACATTTTTATTTTTGGACGCTGACAAGTATTTTTCCAAGCGTTGTTGTGACCAATTTAGACGCTGACATGGCTATGGCAAACGTTGACAAGAATATAGCCGTTGGGCGTTGATAGGTTATTTTTGACCGTTGACACTCAATGGGACCTACCCAGTTGTTACTTTTTGACATAGTGATGAGACTGCTTTTATACATAGTCTCATCTTCCAAATAGGGCTTAAAATGCATTAAATATCATCAAAATACCCAAATATATGCTTGTGTTTGTTGCTTGTGTATTTTAGGTACGGATATTGAGATAATGACAAAAGATCACAAGAAACATGCAAAAACGAACACGGGAAACGAAGCCGCACAATGAACCAAGCCCTAGTGAAGACTTTCCCAAGATCAACCCTTGAAGATTTGAAGAATTATGAAGAAGGGTCCTCCAATTATGAAGAATTGACACTTTATACCTTTGTATCCTCATAATTACAAGTTTGGTCCCTAAAGTTTGTCAAAATTACCCAAAGGGCCCTTAACTTTGAAGAATTGGCAAGTTTAGCCCCTCAACAAAGCTAAATTGTCAACCAATATCATCCACAAAGTCAAATATATCATGAAGTCCTTCAAAGTACAAGAAATGACAAGTTTGGTCCTTTGAAAAATCCAAAATTACAAAAAGGACCCTCAACTTTCAACAATTGGCAAACATGGTCCCTCATTTATCAAGACTTGGCAAATTCAGTCCTCCAAAATGACAATCATACAAGTCAAGACCATTACCTTTGAAGAAAATACCAAAACAGCCCTTAAAGAATTCAATTATGGCAAGAAATACCCCTGAATTTACTTTACAAAAGTTATTGGGCCAAAAGTGCAAAAAGTTCAAAGTTGATAAAGCTTAATTGGGCGCTGACAGAGTTTTAGTTGCAAGTGACAAGAAGAAAGGAAGAGAGGGGTTAAAATTGTCCAGACATTAAACTTACCTAGACCAACCAGCATGTGCCACCTCACCCCACTTACTCTCTCCACCAATCAAATCCCTCCCTGGTGCCACATCACATCCCACTCACACCCGATTTAACTAATCTTTATTTTAAATAAAGATTATGGCGCCTAACACACCAATTAAACATTAAAACATATCAAATGAGGTGTTCTTCATGTTCTTGATAAAATTGGGTTTTCATTAATGGCTTGAAATTAGACACTAATCTGCTCCAGATTTATGATTAATCTAATCATAAACACAACCCAACCTTAAACATGGATACCTCATCACCCCATTTGTCTCCTTGTGACTCCCCTGCTCCACACCCATGCATACTGCCAAAAAGGTGGCAGCAATCCAACGTTTGAGATACATGCTTACTTTCTAAGCATCTTATGAGCCTTTAGATCACAACTTCATGCCAGCTATCTTCACAAGGGTCCAAATTCAGTCACATGATTCAAAATGAAGACAAAGACCTCAAGGGCATTTTTGGAAGATCAAGCACTAGGGTTTTAAGTTTTTAGCTGTTCCTTAGTCATTTGTATGCCTATATAAAGGCCTTAGGGTGCTTCATTAGACGTTTGCTTTTGGTTTTTCCTTTGTTCAAACACTTGTAAATCCTTTTTCAGTTTTATGAATTTGAGTTAAGTGATTTGAAGAAAGACCAAGTGCCACCTTTATTCTGTTGTTTATGTTCTTAGTTTACTGCTTTTGAATTTAAAAACCTGTTTTCAAAAGAGGAGTGTGCACAAGTTTGCATATTTTCCTCATTTTCTTGATATTTTGCTAAGTCTTGTTCCAATCTTGGAATTCTTGGGCTATAGGGCTGATCATAGCATCCTAACTGAGTTGGTTAAGGTGTGGTGAGGCTTATAACTTGGGGATAATCAAGTGTGGGGTAACAAGTTTGCATCAATCAAGATTTTTCCAAGTTTCTGATTTTTCATGTTATTGTGCTTAACCCTTGTTGAATCTTAGCAGGCTTTTGTGGAAGCTTGTGCTTGTTCTTGCTAGCACATAAGCTCAAAATTCGTGGGTGTGGATGTACATCCATGAGGTTTGCTTACTTAATCTCCAAATCTGCATAAATTGTGATTTTTGGTGATATTTGTATGAAACTGTTGTTCTTGTGAATTTTGTGGCTTGTTCTTGCTTGAATCTGTTATTTAGACTTGTTAGAGTGTTAATTGATGCTTGGTTGGCCTGAAATCTTGTTTTGCTTTTGAAAATCTTGATTTGAAAAAGTTAAAGGGGTGTTTGGGTATACTGATTTATGCTTGTAATCTGATTTTGTGTTAAAGGAAAGTGTTGTTTATGCTTTGTATCTGATATAACTTTGTTTGAGAGTGTTTTGCTGCAAGTTATTGGGTTTGAACACTTGAATTGATCAATCTGCTATTAAGACCTTGTTTCTGCTTGTTTTGACCTAGGATTTTGGGAACACTTAGTGTGTATGCATGCTTAGGGATAAAAGTGGTTTAAACAAAGTTAACTTAACCTGTTTGAAAGATTTGAGGTGTTGAAATTGGCTTGTGTGTCAAATACATCAGCAAAAGTATAAATCTGCTTGTGTAGTGTTCATCAGTAACTTTTATAGCTTGGATATTGCTTAATTCTTTGAACCAGTGCATGAAACCTGTTTAGACTTGCTTATTGGAGATTATTATAGCTTGTGTGTGCATTTGGTTGAATTTGGTTGGCTAAATTGCTCTTGAACTGCTCTTGAATGCTAAACTGTTCATTGTTCATGTCTGTGCTATATCTGGTGATAAATTGATTAAACTGTATCAATTGGCTGTTTGTGATTGTGTTATTTTGCTTGTTATTGACTCCTTTTGATCCAAAGATCAATTGGGTGCCTTTGTGAAAACTGAATCCAAGAAAAAGTCACTAAAGACAACAAGTCAAAATAGTCAAGCAGTGGGAAAAGTTCCCACTACTCAACATCCAAAACTAGCCCCTGCTAGTGCAATTTTATCATCAGCTTATCAATAAGCTATTCTATCTTATTTTGACTTGCAACAACTTATTTTTTGTAATAGATCTTCATTAATTGACCCATTTAAGTGAACTGGAGCTTATCAGACTTTGACTTTGACTTTTTACTAGAAAACCAACTTGTTTGACTTTTAAGATAAGTGCTTATTTGATTTTCCAGCTTATTGAGTGTGCTTATTTGAAAGTTCTTTGGTTTTTAAGCTTAGTTTTGTCTAAAGAAACATTTTGCAACTTGAATCAGCTTCTGAGGTGGTCTAGATCATAAAAACGACTATTTTGTCGTTTTGTGAATAAGTTGTTGACTTGTTTCTGGCTTATTGAGTGGTCTTATTTGAAATTTCTTTTTACAGAAGTCTTTGTTAGGTCTAAAGAAGGTTGTGTGTTAAATTTTAGCTTATGGCATCAGCTTATAGCTTAATGGGCCAAAAAGCCCATTAAGAATAAGCTGCTTATTATAAGTTAGCTTATTTCACATTTTCAGCTTTTGGGCCTTTGGAAAAAGTTGTTTAAAATCAAATTTTGAGTCAACCTGTGCTTTTTGAGATTATTTTGAGCACTTTTTCTTATTGGGCCTTAATTGAGCCCAATAAGGGACTGTTTAGGGTTTGGCCCATTTTCTAGGCCCAATAGGGGTATTTAGGTAATTTCACTTTCATTTCTGAGTTATTTAGGATAAATTAAGCTAGTTTGCAAGTTTTTAGAATTTTTTATAATTTTTGGATTTTTAATATTATTTTAATATTATTTTATTATTAAAAATTAAAAGTCTGATTTTCTAGGTTTTTATATTTTTCCTAGGTTCTAAATACTTAATTAGGATTTTTGCAACTTTCCAAATATTTTTTAGGTCTTTTAATTATTTGTTATAATTAATTTAAGATTTAATTTATTTTAGGAGTTTTTAATTATTTAAAAATAGTTTAAATTGGTTTTAAAATTTTGAAAAAATAGTTTTTAGCTTAATTAGAGTATTTTTGAGGTTTACAAACTTGAAAATCTTGTTTAGGGCTTTTTAATAATTAATTTTGATTTTTAGGGCTTTAATTAGCATTAAAAAGTCATTATCTAATTAATTAAAAGGTTTTTGCAAGTTTTGATTTTTTGTAAATTCTTAGATTATTATTAAGGATTTTTGGTGAATTTTAGGAATTTTTAGGGTTAAATTTTAATTTTGGTGGTTTTTACGACTTTACGTGTACGCCTTTTTAGACTTAGTTTAATCCGTCTTCATAACCGTCATTCCTTTCTAATCCCTTTTCTATTTTTCTTTTCTCAAATATAATCACAAATTAATCCAAGTCATTACACACATAACACACTAGCCTCCTTGAGAACGAACTTAATTGGGTCATTCACACACGGTTTTCCTAAATCGTCGTGCTCACTTGCCCTTTTTATTGCATCCTTTTCCTAAAGGTGTAGTTTTACTCAACATCACATATTTTTAGGCCGTAATTTTGGGAGCTGATAACTTTCATTTAATGCATGAGATAAACTTATTCTTTTTCAATATTTTCATGATTACATTTTGAAAATACTTGCCTATTTTTGGGCCACTCACATGAATTTTCTTCTCCTATATATTTGGCTCCTATTTTTAAACAGGGTACCTATTATTCTTGTCTAACACAATATTCTCTTATCAACTTCATCTTTATCAATCATTTTCACAGCTTTCAACAATGGCACAAAAGTTTAAACCATCAGATTTGGAATTGGGGTTCAGAAGTCAACACAACATGATCGCGTATCTTGAAGCTGATGATACTCTGTTTCCCCAATACACACAAATGGTGGCGTATTTGAACGCATCTCCTTTTAGGTATGCTCTTTCTCATGCACCACTCATTCCTGTCACACATATTAAACAGTTTTAGAACAATGTCAGTTCCTCAATAGTTAATAGAGTGACTACATTATCTTCTATTGTTCATGGGAGAACTTTGGTGGTTACTAAAGCTTTGGTACGCCAAGCTTTGCATCTTGATGATGCTGATGGTATAACCACCCTTCCCATTAGTGAAATAGAACAAGGACTAAGGGCTTTGGGTTATCCTTTTCCTGCTCAAGGAACTTTAAATAAATATCATAAACAGGAGTTTCCCCCAGCCTGGAAGTACCTAATACATGTCCTCCTATAATGATTGAGTCCCAAGTGTACTGCACACAATGAGATCAATAGATCTATTGCAAGTGCTATTATGTGTATTGCTACTGGGCAAAAATTTAATTATTCCAAAATGATTTTTGAGGGCATTTGTAAAAATAAAGGGAACAAAATGACTTTAGCTTATCCTAGATTTTAACAAATGGTTTTTGATGTCCAAGGATACTGCACAAGGGATCATGATGATTTTTATGAGATCTCTGTGCAAAAGAAAGCAATTTTTATGAAGATGAACTCACCCCCAAATCGTGACCTACCCCTCACCCCTGCTATAATTGTTGTCATTGAAGCAGCACAACCCCAACCAGACCCCCAACCCCAAATTGACCCAATACCTGAACCATTACCTTCACCACAACATATGCAAATTGACCAAGAACCCTTCAACGCTGACACATTAAATATTGGCGTTGATGTGCCTATACAAACGTTGACACACAACCTTCACAGACCCAAACACCCCTTAACCAACCCACATCCACCCAATCCACATCTTCTTCTCCCCCAACACAATATAGGTTACAAAAACGCCAAAGGACTACTGGAGTGTTCTCCTTTTGTGGTCCTAGCCATGTAGCAGAGAGAACCACCACCACAAGTGTGGTTGGTGTTATGGATGAGGTTGGGACTATTGGTTCTGGCTTAGAAGCTGGCCAAGAGAGTCCTACCATTATTAAGACCTCATCCATTCCTAATGAATCTAACTTGGGAGGTCAAATACCCATTTTAGAAGAGGGAAGATTGGAACCAATGACCCTAATGTAATTGACGGCTGTCTGCATGAGCTTGCAAAAGCAAAATGCAGACTTGGTACAAGTTGTCAGCACACAAGGCCTTGAACTGAAGCAATTGAGGGAGAGGATTGTTATCTTGGAGACTGCTAGTACAAGGAGAGGGATGGATGAATCTTCCAAAGGGGAGGATGAACAAATAAGTGTGAGTGATAAGGGCAGCCATGATGGTCAATCTTTTGATGTTGCTGAGGCCCTAACAAGTTTGAAGAAACAGACAGGTTTTGATACGTCTCTAGTCTCTCCTACAAACTTAAATTTATCATTTACAGCCATGTTGGAGGAAATTGCAAAAGGCGCTGAGGAAGGAAATTTGAGCGTTGACAAGGAGAATTTGAACGCTGACATGAGTATCTTGGGCGCTGACAAAGTAGAATTGGGCGTTGACAGACCTACAAATGAGGTTGATGTATTCCAGTTATCATCCATCATCAAGGAGGTTTCTTCACAGGTATCACCATCTACCTTACCACAATTGATCCATTAGATAAGGGTAAGGGTATTTTGGTAGAAGAGGTTGTTCCAAAGAATGCAACACAAAATGAATTTGATAGAAGGTTGGTTGCACGAATTGTGGAACAAGAAAAGAAAAAGGTGGGTGAATCACCTTTTGCTGTCACTTCAGAAGAGCAAGAAGGAAGTGATGGAGCTAGTTCAGACTCAAGTGTTATGATCATAGAACAACCAGAAAGACTTGAGAACACCCTTGGGGAAATATTAGAGATGGAAAGGATGTTGATGTCAGGCACTATAGATCAATGATTGGTTCATTGATGTATCTCACAGCCTCTAGACCTGACATCATGTTTGCTGTGTGTGCTTGTGCATGCCATCAAGTGACTCCTAAGGAATGTCACCTTTATGCTGTGAAGAGGATCTTTAGGTACCTAAGATTCTATCCTAGTCTTGGTTTGTGGTACCCAAAGGATTCACCATTGGAGCTGATTGCATATTCAGACAGTGACTATGGAGGTGATAAATTTTATAGGAAATCCACAACTGGTGGATGTCAGTTTCTTGGGAGCAGGTTGATATCTTGGCAATGCAAGAAACAAATAGTGGTGGCTAGTTCTACAACTGAAGCTGAGTATGTGGCTGCAACTGCTTGTTGTGGACAAGTTTTGTGGATTCGGAACCAGCTGTTGGACTATGGGTATAATTTCATGCATACCAAGATATTTGTTGACAATAACAGCACTTTATGCATTATTAAGAATCCTGTACATCATTCTAAAACTAAACACATAGAAATTAGATACCATTTTATAAGAGATTGTTTTGAAAAAGGTTTAATACAACCAGATAGGGTTGACACAGAAGAGAATGTGTCAGATTTACTAACTAAACCTTTTGATGCTGGAAGGTTTCAATACTTGGTAACAAGTATTGGGATGATCAATTTCACATAATATGTGTTTTGGAGTCTTTTTGTAAAAGTATGTACAGGATAATGCATTGTTATTGGTCTTTTTGAGGATTTAGATTTTCCACTATATTTTTCTAACACTGACAAAGGTTGCTTGAACGCTGATAAGTGTTTTTGTGATGTTGTCAGCAATATATTTGTCTAACGCTGACAAAGCTTCCCTCAACGCTGTTATGTGTTATCGGGGCGTTGTCAGCAACAATGTTAGTTTTGTGGTTTTCAATCTATAAGTGCAGGTGGTGTTAGCAGTATACCATTGGATACAGAGTTGCTTATGGATTATTGAAGAAGCATTTGGACATGTTTTTATTTATGGATGATGGTTGGAATTTTTAATTCCTATCTTGACATAAATTTTTATGTTCATGCATATTTTTAGCAACATATGTATCATAGTTTAAGGGGAGGTTTTAGGAACCTTTAGGATGTTTGGGTATCCATATGATACTCTTATCACAATTCTAGATTGTGTCCACAGGTGAGTATGAGTTAGTTTTACTACATCATGAGGCACTGTAGCATGCAAAGTTGATATACTTTGCATGCTGCCAAGACATTTTTGGCCTAGAATTGGTTGTGGTCTGTTGAGAGACTAGGGAATGATTTTTTCATGGGTTTTACCTGGGAGTAACAAGGAATTTTATAAGGTAACTTAGTTGTTAAGAGTTTTGGTTAGCAAGGGACACTAGAGGACTGTTATGTCTATCTTGCATAAGCAAGTGTGCATAACTGGACAGTGCTTTCCGCCCTATAATAATTATCAACTTTTTGGTTATCTTCTCTAGGATAAATTACTTTGTTAAGGTCATTTTTCATTTTTAAACATTTTTATTTTTTGACGCTGACAAGTATTTTTCCAAGCGTTGTTGTGACCAATTTAGACGCTGACATGGCTATGGAAAACGTTGACAAGAATATAGCCGTTGGGCGTTGATAGGTTATTTTTGACCGTTGACACTCAATGGGACCTACCCAGTTGTTACTTTTTGACATATTTTTAGGCCGTAATTTTGGGAGCTGATAACTTTCATTTAATGCATGAGATAAACTTATTCTTTTTCAATATTTTCATGATTACATTTTGAAAATACATGCCTATTTTTGGGCCAATCACATGAATTTTCTTCTCCTATATATTTAACTCCTATTTTTAAACAGGGTACCTATTATTCTTGTCTAACACAATTTTCTCTTATCAACTTCATCTTTATCAATCATTTTCACATCTTTCAACAATGGCACCAAAGTTTAAACAATCAAATTTGGAATTGGGGTTCAGAAGTCAACACAACATGATCGCGTATCTTGAAGCTGATAATACTCTGTTTCCCCAATACACACAAATGGTGGCGTATTTGAACGCATCTCCTTTTACGTATGCTCTTTCTCATGCACCACTCATTCCTGTCACACATATTAAACAGTTTTGGAACAATGTCAGTTCCTCAATAGTTAATAGAGTGACTACATTATCTTCTATTGTTCATGGGAGAACTTTGGTGGTTACTAAAGCTTTGGTACGCCAAGCTTTGCATCTTGATGATGCTAATGGTATAACCACCCTTCCCATTAGTGAAATAGAACAAGGACTAAGGGCTTTGGGTTATCCTTTTCCTGCTCAAGGAACTTTAAATAAATATCATAAACAGGAGTTTCCCCCAGCCTGGAAGTACCTAATACATGTCCTCCTATAATGATTGAGTCCCAAGTGTACTACACACAATGAGATCAATAGATCTATTGCAAGTGCTATTATGTGTATTGCTACTGGGCAAAAATTTAATTATTCCCAAATGATTTTTGAGGGCATTTGTAAAAATAAAGGGAACAAAATGACTTTAGCTTATCCTAGATTTTAACAAATGGTTTTTGATGTCCAAGGATACTGCACAAGGGATCATGATGATTTTTATGAGATCTCTGTGCAAAAGAAAGCAATTTTTATGAAGATGAACTCACCCCCAAATCGTGACCTACCCCTCACCCCTGCTATAATTGTTGTCATTGAAGCAGCACAACCCCAAGCAGACACCCAACCCCAAATTGACCCAATACCTGAACCATTACCTTCACCACAACATATGCAAATTGACCAAGAACCCTTCAACACTGACACATTAAATGTTGGCGTTGATGTGCCTATACAAACGTTGACACACAACCTTCACAGACCCAAACACCCCTTAACCAACCCACATCCACCCAATCCACATCTTCTTCTCCCCCAACACAATATAGGTTACAAAAACGCCAAAGGACTACTGGAGTGTTCTCCTCTTGTGGTCCTAGCCATGTAGCAGAGAGAACCACCACCACAAGTGTGGTTGGTGTTATGGATGAGGTTGGGACTATTGGTTCTGGCTTAGAAGCTGGCCAAGATAGTCCTACCATTATTAAGACCTCATCCATTCCTAATGAATCTAACTTGGGAGGTCAAATACCCATTTTAGAAGAGGGAAGATTGGAACCAATGACCCTAATGTAATTGACGGCTGTCTGCATGAGCTTGCAAAAGGCCTTGAACTGAAGCAATTGAGGGAGAGGATTGTTATCAGCACACAAGGCCTTGAACTGAAGCAATTGAGGGAGAAGATTGTTATCTTGGAGACTGCTAGTACAAGGAGAGGGATGGAGGAATCTTCCAAAGGGGAGGATGAACAAATAAATGTGAGTGATAAGGGCAGCCATGATGGTCAATCTTTTGATGTTGCTGAGGCCCTAACAAGTTTGAAGAAACAGACAGGTTTTGATACGTCTCTAGTCTCTCCTACAAACTTAAATTTATCATTTACAGCCATGATGGAGGAAATTGCAAAAGGCGCTGAGGAAGGAAATTTGAGCGTTGACAAGGAGAATTTGAACGCTGACATGAGTATCTTGGGCGCTGACAAAGTAGAATTGGGCGTTGACAGACCTACAAATGAGGTTGATGTATTCCAGTTATCATCCATCATCAAGGAGGTTTCTTCACAGGTATCACCATCTACCTTACCACAATTGATCCATTAGAAAAGGGTAAGGGTATTTTGGTAGAAGAGGTTGTTCCAAAGAATGCAGCACAAAATGAATTTGATAGAAGGTTGGCTGCACAAATTGTGGAACAAGAAAAGAAAAAGGTGGGTGAATCACCTTTTGCTGTCACTTCAGAAGAGCAAGAAGGAAGTGATGGAGCTAGTTCAGACTCAAGTGTTATGATCATAGAACAACCAGAAAGACTTGAGAACACCCTTGGGGAAATATTGGAGATGGAAAGGATGTTGATGTCAGGCACTATAGATCAATGATTGGTTCATTGATGTATCTCACAGCCTCTAGACCTGACATCATGTTTGCTGTGTGTGCTTGTGCACGCCATCAAGTGACTCCTAAGGAATGTCACCTTTATGCTGTGAAGAGGATCTTTAGGTACCTAAGATGCTATCCTAGTCTTGGTTTGTGGTACCCAAAGGATTCACCATTGGAGCTGATTGCATATTCAGACAGTGACTATGGAGGTGATAAAATTTATAGGAAATCCACAACTGGTGGATGTCAGTTTCTTGGGAGCAGGTTGATATCTTGGCAATGCAAGAAACAAACAGTGGTGGCTAATTCTACAACTGAAGCTGAGTATGTGGCTGCAACTGCTTGTTGTGGACAAGTTTTGTGGATTCGGAACCAGCTGTTGGACTATGGGTATAATTTCATGCATACCAAGATATTTGTTGACAATAACAACACTTTATGCATTATTAAGAATCCTGTACATCATTCTAAAACTAAACACATAGAAATTAGATACCATTTTATAAGAGATTGTTTTGAAAAAGGTTTAATACAACCAGATAGGGTTGACACAGAAGAGAATGTGTCAGATTTACTAACTAAACCTTTTGATGCTGGAAGGTTTTAATACTTGGTAACAAGTATTGGGATGATCAATCTCACATAATATGTGTTTTGGAGTCTTTTTGTAAAAGTATGTACAGGACAATGCATTGTTATTGGTCTTTTTGAGGATTTAGATTTTCCACTATATTTTTCTAACACTGACAAAGGTTGCCTGAACGCTGATAAGTGTTTTTGTGACGATGTCAACAATATATTTGTCTAACGCTGACAAAGCTTCCCTCAACGCTGTTATGTTTTATCGGGGCGTAGTCAGCAACAATGTTAGTTTTGTGGTTTTCAATCTATATGTGCAGGTGGTGTTAGCAGTATACCATTGGATACAGAGTTGCTTATGGATTATTGAAGAAGCATTTGGACATGTTTTTATTTATGGATGATGGTTGGAATTTTTAATTCCTATCTTGACATAAATTTTTATGTTCATGCATATTTTTAGCAACATATGTATCATAGTTTAAGGGGAGGTTTTAGGAACCTTTAGGATGTTTTGGTATCCATATGATACTCTTATCAAAATTCTAGATTGTGTCCACAGGTGAGTATGAGTTAGTTTTACTAAATCATGAGGCACTGTAGCATGCAAAGTTGATATACTATGCATGCTGCCAAGACATTTTTGGCCTAGAATTGGTTGTGGTCTGTTGGGAGACTAGGGAATGATTTTTTCATGGGTTTTACCTGGGAGTAACAAGGAATTTTATAAGGTAACTTAGTTGTTAAGAGTTTTGGTTAGCAAGGGACACTAGAGGACTGTTATGTCTATCTTGCATAAGCAAGTGTGCATAACTGGACAGTGCTTGCCGCCCTATAATAATTATCAACTTTTTGGTTATATTCTCTAGGATAAATTACTTTGTTAAGGTCATTTTTCATTTTTAAACATTTTTATTTTTGGACGCTGACAAGTATTTTTCCAAGCGTTGTTGTGACCAATTTAGACGCTGACATGGCTATGGCAAACGTTGACAAGAATATAGTCGTTGGGCGTTGATAGGTTATTTTTGACCGTTGACACTCAATGGGACCTACCCAGTTGTTACTTTTTGACATATTTTTAGACCGTAATTTTGGGAGCTGATAACTTTCATTTAATGCATGAGATAAACTTATTCTTTTTCAATATTTTCATGATTACATTTTGAAAATACATGCCTATTTTTGGGCCAATCACATGAATTTTCTTCTCCTATATATTTGGCTCCTATTTTTAAACAGGGTACCTATTATTCTTGTCTAACACAATTTTCTCTTATCAACTTCATCTTTATCAATCATTTTCACAGCTTTCAACAATGGCACCAAAGTTTAAACAATCAGATTTGGAATTGGGGTTCAGAAGTCAACACAACATGATCGCGTATCTTGAAGCTGATGATACTCTGTTTCCCCAATACATACAAATGGTGGCGTATTTGAACGCATCTCCTTTTAGGTATGCTCTTTCTCATGCACCACTCATTCCTGTCACACATATTAAACTGTTTTGGAACAATGTCAGTTCCTCAATAGTTAATAGAGTTACTACATTATCTTCAATTGTTCATGGGAGACCTTGGGTGGTTACTAAAGATTTGGTACGCCAAGCTTTGCATCTTGATGATGTTGATGGTATAACCACCCTTCCCATTAGTGAAATAGAACAAGGACTAAGGGCTTTGGGTTATCCTTTTCATGCTCAAGGAACTTTAAATAAATATCATAAACATGAGTTTCCCCCAGCCTGGAAGTACCTAATACATGTCCTCCTATAATGATTGAGTCCCAAGTGTGCTGCACACAATGAGATCAATAGATCTATTGCAAGTGCTATTATGTGTATTGCTACTGGGCAAAAATTTAATTATTCCAAAATGATTTTTGAGGGCATTTGTAAAAATAAAGGGAACAAAATGACTTTAGCTTATCCTAGATTTTAACAAATGTTTTTTGATGTCCAAGGATACTGCACAAGGGATCATGATGATTTTTATGAGATCTCTGTGCAAAAGAAAGCAATTTTTATGAAGATGAACTCACCCCCAAATCGTGACCTACCCCTCACCCTTGCTATAATTGTTGTCATTGAAGCAGCACAACCCTAACCAGACCCCCAACCCCAAATTGACCCAATACCTGAACCATTACCTTCACCACAACATATGCAAATTGACCAAGAACCCTTCGACGCTGACACATTAAATGTTGGCGTTGATGTGCCTATACAAACGTTGACACACAACCTTCACAGACCCAAACACCCCTTAACCAACCCACATCCACCCAATCCACATCTTCTTCTCCCCCAACACAATATAGGTTACAAAAACGCCAAAGGACTACTGGAGTGTTCTCCTCTTGTGGTCCTAGCCATGTAGCAGAGAGAACCACCACCACAAGTGTGGTTGGTGTTATGGATGAGGCTGGGACTATTGGTTCTGGCTTAGAAGCTGGCCAAGATAGTCCTACCATTATTAAGACCTCATCCATTCCTAATGAATCTAACTTGGGAGGTCAAATATCTATTTTAGAAGAGGGAAGATTGGAACCAATGACCCTAATGGAATTGACGGCTGTCTGCATGAGCTTGCAAAAGCAAAATGCAGACTTGGTACAAGTTGTCAGCACACAAGGCCTTGAACTGAAGCAATTGAGGGAGAGGATTGTTATCTTGGAGACTGCTAGTACAAGGAGAGGGATGGAGGAATCTTCCAAAGGGGAGGATGAACAAATAAATGTGAGTGATAAGGGTAGCCATGATGGTCAATCTTTGGATGTTGCTGAGGCCCTAACAAGTTTGAAGAAACAGACAGGTTTTGATACGTCTCTAGCCTCTCCTACAAACTTAAATTTATCATTTACAGCCATGTTGGAGGAAATTGCAAAAGGCTCTGAGGCAGGAAATTTGAGCGTTGACAAGGAGAATTTGAACGCTGACATGAGTATCTTGGGCGCTGACAAAGCAGAATTGGGCGTTGACAGACCTATAAATGAGGTTGATGTATTCCAGTTATCATCCATCATCAAGGAGGTTTCTTCACAGGTATCACCATCTACCTTACCAACAATTGATCCATTAGATAAGGGTAAGGGTATTTTGGTAGAAGAGGTTGTTCCAAAGAATGCAACACAAAATGAATTTGATAGAAGGTTGGCTGCACAAATTGTGGAACAAGAAAAGAAAAAGGTGGGTGAATCACCTTTTGTTGTCACTTCAGAAGAGCAAGAAGGAAGTGATGGAGCTAGTTCAGACTCAAGTGTTATGATCATAGAACAACCAGAAAGACTTGAGTATGGTGATGAGCTGGCCAAGGAGAAATTGAATGAGTTGAAATTGCAGGTTGATTTTGATATGCCAGAGGTGGTTCAGATGTATCATGCTTGGAAAGAAAGGTGTATAGAGAATCCACATTTGACCATTTCAGATCAGATATGGGGTTTGGAGATTCTTCTCAGAGTACAAAAGGATTGAAAGGTCATACTGAATCACAAAGCAAGCAATGTTCTCTCAAATTTGAAAAGGGATTGAAAGGAGTTGTACCTCATGCTGCTCAGATGTCATGGAACAGGTTGGACTTATAATAAATTGACTGGGTTGACATTTGATGAGTTGGAATGTAGAGCTTATCCCATTTGGGTTAGAGTGCAGGAAGAGAACACTCTAAGACTTCTTTCTGATGAAAGGAAAGAAGAACTTGCAGAGGAAATGGAGCTCAAGAAAGCAATGTTTGTTCCCAGACCAGTGAAAAAGGGAGTTTCTCTTGAGTTTCCCAAAGATATGGATCCATTACATCCAAGTGAAGCTGTCATAAGAAAGAGCCTCAAGCTCTCACCATTAGAAGCTTCAGATATGGTACAAGTGTTACCACTTGATTCCAGAAACCCAATTGTAAGTTATGAAGAAGATGAATGTGGGTTTTGGAAGATTGGCAGGTGTGGAAAAGAGGTGCACACTTTTACCACTCTTATATCTTTATTTGCAAGTTTTGACAGAGAAGACTTGGTAGATCTATGGAGGTTATTAGAAGCCAAGTATGTGACTGACGCACCAACTTCAGTCAATGGAATAAAACTGTGGTCAATATTCAAGAGAATGTGTGGACCAATTGATGAAGATCCTACTATTTGGAAGGATCTTGAAGATGATCTCAGTGGTCTTCAATGGAGATTGTATTCAGCTGCTGGTGTTTATTATTTGAGTTCTACAAAGTTTACTGAGTATCTACTTGTGGATGGTCAGTACTTTATGTCCAAGGAGGTCTTGGAGAAGATGAAGAACACTCGGCTGGAAATTGATTATTCAAGTGACGTGGCAAAAGACTTGATCAGATTTATTTATTACCAATATGAGAAGGTTTGTAAGATTCCTCCTAGTTCTTAATGTTTATTCAGAAACTTAATCACTAGAGTAGATATCAAGTTTAGGGGAGGATTGTTGGGAATAAATTATAGCCAGTCTACTTGAGCGCTGACAAGAGTAAAACAAGCGTTGACAAGAGTAATACAAACGCTGACAGCTCAAGCGTTGACAAGACAAAGTCAAGCGTCGATACATTAAAGACAAGCACTGATGGAAGGATATACTCTACGCGTTTATTGTATTCTAGATTACTTCTAGTAAAGATAGGAACAACAATGTATTTTCTATATTTATCTTTACCTAGAATAGTTGATACGTAGGTTATTGTACAAGGCTTCTTATGTCTATAAAAGAAGACCTTTAGGTTAATGTTCAATATTAGTTTTCATACGTAAACTACTTTCATTTTAAGCAAGTTTGATATCATTAATCAAAGTGAAAGTTTGTTTATATCTTGTGTGTTCTTGTTTAAGTGTTAATTCCGCATAACACTTAGATTATCATATACATATAAAAAGTTTTCTCTAAGTGTATTACTTGATCTAATCTCGTATACATAAAGCTAAATCGATCTAAGTTTGGGATCAACAAATCTAAGTGCTATGCGGAATTTAACAGTTAGAACAAGAACACACAAAATAGAATAACCCAAACTTTCACTTTGATTAATGATCAAAACTTGCGTACAATGAAAGTAGAAAACGTATATTTTTTTAACTAAAACCTAAAGGCCTCCTTTTATAGATTAAGGAACCTTGTACAAGAGTCTACATATCAACTATTTTAGGTAAAGATAAAAATAGAAAATACAATTTCAAACATATCTTTACTCAAAGTACAAAACATGTAGACTAAGTATTCTATCAGCGGTGAAACTTCTTCTTGTCATCGCTTCAATATCTCTTGTCAGTGTCCAGCTGTCAACACCTTATTATCTCATGTCAGCGTCTAAATTCTTCTTATCAGCGTCCCAGTGACTTAGATATTTTTATTCCCAACAACTTTCTCTCTCTAGAATTTTCTTTCAAGTTTACTTAATCTTTCATCTTTTAAATCTTTTAATTGAATCTTAATCATCTTCATTAATTCAAAGCTTTTTAGTTAATTCGCATTCTATATTTCTTAATCATAATCTATTGTTTTGTTTCATTAATCATGCAGTTGGTTTGATCTTGTTGATTGTTTGATTGATTTTCTTATTAGATTGTGCTTATTGATCTGGTGTGTTTGATGTTTTAGCTTATTGTGCTTTTTGATTAATTAGTGTCTAGCTTATTTTTAATTAAGTTGTTTTTATCGTTTAAATCTTTTAAAAGTTGTTTTTTAATATTTAGCTTATTTGGTGTTTTCATAGTTTTTAATTTGTGGCTTATTAGCTTTTTCTTAAAATCAATTTGGTTAAGTTTTTGGTTAAGTTCTTATTTAGATTTTTGCTTAATTTTCCTTATCCGGGTTTAATAGACCCTAGTATTCCGAACTAGGTGCATCAAATTATTCCGACATGAGTTAAACTTTATTCCGGATTAGAGGTCAAACTCTCATTCCGGACTAGCTTCAGTTCTTAAATATTCCGGATAAGCATACACCATATTCCGGATTGCTTGTAGAGGGATTCCGGATTAGAACTTTAATTACATTCCGGATAAGCTTAGTTTTAAATTATTCCAGATTAGTATCATTAAACATTCCGGATAAGCAGTAGCAATATATTCCGGATTACGTTCGTTTAAACATTCGGGATAAGAGTTTTTCAGGTATTCCGGATAAGGATTTTTAAAGTATTCCGGATAAGCAACAAATTGTAGATTCCGGATTAATAGTTTTCAACATTCTGATAAGGTCTGGATTATATTTATTCCGGATAAGCATTAGATATACATTCCGAATAATCTCCTTCAATTATTCCGGATTAGCTCAAGTTGGATTCCGGATAAGCTCTTTTAAGATATAATTGATTCCGGATAAGTGATTCATCATTCCGGATAGTGTATATAACAATTTATTCTGGATAAGCAAAATTCCGAATTACATTTTATTCAGAGAATCAAGGTTAGATTTCCCTCTTTTTTTATTTTTATATTTATTTTTAATAATTTTAGCGTTTATTTTACAAGTAGAAATAGATAATCAAAAGCTCCCCCTTTTAGTTACCAAAAAGATAAGTCCACCCTAAACCGTGATCAATTCAAATTGAATCGAGTACGAACAACACACAAAAATACACTTATTAATCACACTCTTTAAGCCTGTCTATCTTATCGGCTAAGGATGTATTTGCTTGCTTCAGACGTTTATTAGCCTCTTTGTTTTCATTAATTTCACGTTTTAAAGAATCAATAATAGACGCAAGCAAATCACGGTCAACTCATCTGCTGTGAGTGGAATCCCTGCTTCTTCTTTCTTACATAGCAACATCTTTTCCATGTGATATCCTGAATCCTTAACCCGTTTTGGCTTCTTACATTCCCTAGCCATGTGCCCAAATCCCTTGCAGATGAAGCATTGAATCCCAGTCTTCTGCGCAACTGGAGTGCCTACAATATCTCTAGCCCTAACTTGATTCGACATCCTCTGATTATCATACCTAGCATCACGATCATACCTAGGTGCATGATCAACTTCCTTATATCTAGCATTGGATGATGATTTGAGGTTGTTGTTGGTAGGTTTGTATATCTTTTTATAAGTTGTGGTGAGTAAAGACATGAGTTCTTCAATCTTCTTGTCCCTTGAAGTTTGTTCATCATCAATGTCTCTGTCTGACTCGGTGTCATACTTTGGAGGTGGAGTGGGGAAAATTTCTTTTGCTTTGTTTCTAGCAGTAGCTAGAGGTTTGGTGGATGAGCTGGATGAACTTGAGGGATTAGTAGATGGTTGTTAACGGTGAACGGTTTTGTTGAAGTAGCAGCCACAAAAGCAATAGAGTTAGCAGACCGTTTTGCTTAACCAAAGTCACAAACCTTTGCCATTCCGATGTGATGTGAGTTGAAGTAAATACTGAACATTGGCATGATGATTGGAGATGGTGCACTGATTTTTGACAAGCTCATTCATCATTTTGTAGAATCTCGAGTAATATGAGTCAATGGATTCACCATCTTCGGATGCGAATTTTCCAAACTCCCAAAGTAGATTAGTATCGAGATCTTGAACATTGATCGACTCACATTGCTTCAATCGATGACTTGCATTCCACATTTCGATAGCATTAGGACATGCATCAACTCTGGAATAGATATCTTTATCAATCCTAATGAGTATGTAGTTAACAGCATCAGCTTCAGCTTGGAGGAGTTTCTTTTTCGCAGCAGGACATGTGTCAAAATCCTCCATAGCTCGTGTAGTTGATGAAGTACCATCTTCTGCTTGTGTGGTAATGGGTCTGAATTAAAAACTAGAGGTGGATTCTCAAGGCAATGACGAAGAGCGGTTCGGTTGTCTTTTCCATCAAGAAATCTCATAAAATGAGATCTCCACTGAACGTAGCAACCGGCTGTTAGCACAGGTGGATTACCGTTGCCACCTTGTTCCAAACGAATTTGATTAGCAGTCACAATGTTGATGTTGTTGTTAGACATGGTGAAAACTTGTGAATGGATTAGGACCTTAGTAGATGTGTTGTGATGTGATTGTGGTTGACAATTCGGAAAAGAATGATGAAATCCCTTAAAAATGTTCTCGAAAAACCAAAGAATTCTCCAAGACCAAAAAAACACACGAATTCACCAAACTGCAAGTTTTGTTCGAAATTTTTTAAGTGTATTTTCGGAATGTTCAAAAATCCTCTAAGTTATGTGATAGTTGTAATTTCACACTTGTTTAGGAAAACAAGGTAAATGGGGTAAGAATTAAGTTGGACGATTTAAGAAAACCGTGCACTAATGACCCAAAGTGAGTTAGTTCTCAAGGAGGCTCGGTGTGTGTGTTAAACTTGATGGTATTTGAGATTAATATTGAGAAAAGAAAAGGGGAAAGAAAATGATGACGATTACGACTAAGATTAAACTACGACGACTTGTAAAACGTAAAAACGTGACGAAATTTAAAAATTACTCTAAAAATTCATAGAAAATCACAATAAAATCCTAAAAATGCAATTAGACTTTACCAAAAATCAAAACTTTTTCAAACCTTTTATTTAATTAATAATTAATTTTTTAATGCTAATTAAAGCCCTAAAAATCAATTTAATTAATAAAAAGCCTAAAATAAGATTTTTCAAATTGTAAACCTCCATAATAACCCAATTAAACTAAAAAGTATTTTTGCAAAATTTAAAACTAATTAAAACTATTTAAAATGATTAAAAATTAAAATTAATTATTAAGATAATATTAAAAATTCCAAATTTATAAAAAATCTAAAAAATTGTAAACTAACTTATTTTAACTCAGCAAAACCCAGAAATGAAAGTGAAATGACCTAAATACCCCTATTGGGCCTCCAAATGGGCCAAAAGTGAAAACAGTCCTAGCTTAATGGGCTTTTTAGCCCAATAAGCAAAAAGTCAACCAAATAAGCTGAAAAGTTCCAGACTAGCTTAAAATCAGATTTTAAACAAAAAACTCTAAAGGCCCAAAAGCTGAAAATGAGCTTATCACAACTTAATAAGCACTCAGCTTATTCTTAATGGGCTTTTTGGCCCATTAAGCCATAAGCTAATGCAATAAGCTGAAAATTGACAGAAATCCTTCTTTTGAGCTTATAAAGCAGTTTCTAAAAAGAAACTTTGAAAAAGCTCATGAAATAAGCCTGAAATACGCCAAAGCTCTCTACAGAAAACGACAAAATAGTCGTTTTTGAATTCTAGACTATTTCAAGAGCTGATTCAAGTTGTAAACATTTTTAAATGACTTAAATAAGCTAAATAATAAAAATATTTCAATTAAGCACACTCAATAAGTTGGAAAAATGAATAACACTTTGGAAATAAGACAAAATAGTCGTTTTCTAGTAAAATCTTAAAGTCAAAGGCCACAAAGCTCCAGATTAAGTAAATGGGTCAAACATTTGTTGCACGTTTGAATAAGCTTAAATGTCTTAATGATAAGTTGTTTGAAGATTAACACTAGCAGTGTCTAGGTTTCCGTGATTGAAGCACGTACCGTACATCCGAATTGCCAATAACCCGCCTTCCCACATCAACGTGAGTTCATAGCCTCGCACTCTTTTAAATGTTTTTATAAATGTTTTATAAACCCGCGAGGGAGATAACATGTTAGTTTTTATTAAATAGGACACCATTTGTCCCGATTGTTTGTTTATTGATTTTGGACCCGAATGATTGAATGACCCGATTGTATGACCCGATAAATGATTAAAGGACCCGATAGATGAAATTAAATGGATTATTAAAGTTAGGTTATGTCACTAAAAGTCCCATTAGCATGAATTGTGAACTACCGGGATTTGGTAGACGCTTATGCATTTAATAGTACTATTTGGGGACGATCACCCCAGTTCGCGCCTTGACGGTTGATCCCCGTCGTGCCACATTGATTGGTAAGCGAATTTATGTATGAGAAGATTTCCATAGCGTGACCTTTGTGACGACACGCTACTTTAGATGGGCAAATTGTGGATCGGGTTAGCTACCCGTTGTTGGTTTAGTAAGGTAACAATGTCATGCGGCTTATAATAATCCAAAACTAACGAAATACTACTAGACGCTCCGAATTACGTTGTATTGCCTGACTAGCAATACAGGGTCATACTAATGATATTATGTTTGTGTTTTGGTTTTCATAACCATATTCATATAACGGTTTTTATTTTCATACAACGTTATAAGACGTATTGTATGATATTTATGCGACATTGACTCGTATAATGGTTTTTAAGGCAAATGCCTATATTATGATTTTCGATAAGGAATTGTATAAAACCACTTTGGCTATTTTATGGCCTATTAAAATGATTTGTACAAAATGATTTTCAGTAATAATTTTATACTGATATTATATTGATGGAATTTATTAAACTCTATGAATTCACTCGGCGTTATCGCTGACCTTTTCTTTTAACATGTTTTATCTCAGGTACTTGAAGGTAATTCTCGGGAAGACGACAAGAATTCATGGCCCGCACTTAAACAATATTTTCCATTCAAATATTTTGTAAAACTTTATATGAAATGTAATGACTTGGGACCGATGTAACTTTGATATTTATGAATGGAAATGCTTTATTAATAAACGACGCGATTTTTATGCGTTGTCTATGATGTGAGTAATGTGCTATCCCGTAACACCAACTAGTCTTCCGTTGTACTGTGTTGTATAAATTAGGGGGAGTTACAGTTTGGTACCAGAGCTCTCGTTATAGAGAACGAAAGATTTTTAAAACCAAGGTTTTGAATAAAACATTTCAAAATCTTTTAACTATAAACATTTTTCTAAAAATGTCTAAAAATCTTTTGACTATAACGGTGCCGAAGAATTCCCGAGTTACCGACAAGGCCAGACTGAGAAGTGTTATTTTAATATATATATATATATAACTTGGATTATATATATATTTGATGTAATCTTATTACATGATTGTTTGATGATTATTTTGATATTTATACGAGGTATTTATACGACGTAGATTGTCACAAGGAACCCTAAATCCCCTAGTAAATTAATTGAAGCTATTCTCGTAGGAATTCTAGCTATCCTAGATCTAAACCAAGTTGTGGATGTTTATAATCCCAACAAATGGTTGATATTCGTAGAAATGTAGATATTAGTTGATTGCGATATTGAAGAAGAATTGGCGAGATTAAATCTGATATCGATGTCATGACGATCTTTCCTTATAGAGTGGAGTTTAACAAAACGTTACCACCTAGAAAGATGTTATCTGATTCGTTGTCATCCAATTCTTAAATTTGAAATCGAAAGGGAGAATGTTGCATTTGAGGCTGTTATTGGAACCATTACCCAAAAGCCTCATGCCACTAATACCTTTCCGAGAAGTCTAGTTGAATGATCAAGTCATTTCATACTAGTGACTCATTTGATAATTGTGTTGTAAGAGTTATAGGATTGGAAATTAAGTGTTGATCATATTGAGCTTTAATTGCCTTTACAAGGCTGAAGAATAAGGTTGTAAGTATTGGAGAATGAGGTAGGATATCGAATTGAGTATAAAATTGATTGAAACTTGAATAAAGTAAAATTTAACCCGTATGGAATATGAGACTGTTAATATAAGTCGTTAAGTTCTGTGATTGAATTATAAGGTTTTAATTGATTGTTGATTCTTTTTAAGGGTTGTTCCTAGGCCATTGTCCACTAATAAGGATGCCCAGTGTCCAAGAAATAAATTGAAGAAATCTTCTTCTTAATTGGGACCGATGGATCTTTCGGGACATGTGGAACACCTAATGACTCTTGTAGATTAGTATTCATTGTGGTATCTTTTAAAATAATCCCTAACCTAACTGAGACATCAGTTGGTAGGATGAGTTCTTGGAATTGTATGACATAGTGACACGTAATGTGTTACGGTACAATTTAGACTTGTTTGTGATTGATGAAAAAGACTACCTTTGATTGCTAAATTATACATGTATCGATGTTATCTATCTTTTCTTGCTTCTTCCTAATGCTCGCATTAGTGATACAACCATTGAACAAGTACTCATCTTGAATTGAGTTACGTTGTGAATTATTCTTTCTGAGTGCCATCGAGGTCATTAACCTCATGATTATCTGGCTAAGCTCATTTCCTGTCGTACTGTAGTTAGTTCTTGGTGAACAAGCTTTCATCACTCTTTTGCAGATCACTCATTGCTTTTTTAAAGTTAAAATGGTATCTTTTGAGAAAAAATAATTTTCAACACAATAAGGATTATTCAAAGTGGGATTTATAAGTGACTGATATCAAAATGAAGTTGTTTATGAGACGCCTTGGAAACCTAATTATTTCCATAACAAAGAAAACCTTTGTAAATATATTTTTGATTCTTATTTAAGAATTAAGCATGAAAATGTTTTTATTATAGACATGATGATAAAATTTTGACGAACTGAGTATTGCATCGTTAATCTTGAAATTGTATATAGTTGCGCGCCTACATACAATTTGGAATGGACTATGCAAGACTGATTAGTAGTCACCATAAAACTGATTAATAAACACTAAATTTTCTTTGATGATTGTGAAAGATTAAAATTTTATTGAGATCTGCAAGAAGTGAAAAATAAGGACATAATGTTAGGGACACCTACATATGTGCCTGTAACGCCTATTCTTCTGAGTCGAATTTACTCATCTGTGGAAATTGTCTTATTTGACAATTGATATTCCCTTCTTGTTCAATTCTCCCGTAGTGAGATTCTTAGGAAAAGTATCTGATTACCGATTGTTGATACCCGACTGGATGTATTGACGCTCTTATCATTTCTCATGATTTGATTTCATTTGAATGACCTGGGTAATGATCCGAGGAGCTTTCGAATGCGTACTCAAATTATGAAAACATGGGATATATTCATATTCATTAAATGTTTTCATCTGTATCTGATTTGAAATTCTCTCGCATAGATTATGTGTTGACCTTGCTCTTTTAATGATAGTTGTGTCTCCATATATCCTTGAACTTGTGAAGGATTATGAGTTATTATTAGTCTTTTGAGAAGTTCACATCTTATCGACGGCAATAAAACTGAAAGGTTGATAAGTGCCAGTAGAATGGATAGATTGATTATGACATGACGACATTGTCTTAATCGATGGGAACTCGAATAGAATTTCCCTAAATGATAAGATGTTGATTATCAAAAGTGATCTAAATAATTCTTGATGGATGACCATATCCTGTTTTTAGACTTGAAATTATATTGTGAATGATTGTGAATTAGTCATAGATATTATAATCTAGAAAGAACCTAATATGAATTTATCTAAAAGATGTTTCCGTTATGTGAAACTTTAGGAGGTATTTGTTAAAGCAAGTTGAAATACCTAGACTTTTGCCATTAAGGCAAGTTGAAATTAGTATTGATTATATTCCCGGTGCTGCACCTGTGGCTTGTGCACTGTACGTCAGAACCATCTAAATTAAAGGAATTACCGTACGACTGAGAGAGTTGTCGGAGAAAGATTTTATTATACCAAGCCTGTCATCCTGAAGAGCTATGGTGTTAATCATTCCTTATATTTATAGGTTACTATGAACTGAGTAAATTGACAATCGAAAACGATATCCATAACTCAAAATGGAAGATTTGTTCGATCATTTACAATGTTTTTGATCCTCAGCATGGTTATCATCAACTTCGCATCTGCGAAAAGGGTTATCTATTCCAATCACTACATCCAGAACTTGTAATAAACATTATGAGTTTCACGTGATGTCGTTTGGATTAACAATGCACATGTAGTATTCATAAATATGATGAATCACGTGTGTAGGCTGTAATTTGATAAATTCATGCTCGTGATCATTAAGGACCATTTGTTTGTTTATAAGAATAAGAATGAGTTAATAATTATTTATAGATTGCCCTGAATTGGCTGAACAATGAAAACATGTACCTTAAATAATTAACATAAGACTTAAAACTTAATCCTTTACATAAAATGACCATTGGATTAACAATGTTAAGATGTATGCATATAGACTCTTCAAAAATTAAGAGCCCTTTTAAGACTTTGACTTTTACCAAAAAGAAATGGAAATATGTTTTAACAAATGTTTTAACAAAGGATTTTTAAGGGATTATTCCCTTATACACAAACCATTTAACTAAACTTCTGTTTAGGGGTAAATGTTTGTGTATACCTTAAGACAACCTAAGAAGGATTGAGGAAACCCATTTAAACCATAACTTGAAATTTGAAACGATAATTTTTACTTTTCAAACTAAGAAAACTTTGACCAAAGTATAACCAAAGATTTTTCAAACATTTACGAATCTTATTAATTATTTTCGATAAATCAACCAAAAATCTTGTTAATTAAATTCAAAATTATTTTTGAACATTTTATATAATTGGTCGAACTAAGAAATTTAAAATCTTTACGTTTACATTTCATAAAAATTGAATACTTAATACTTAATTAGTTATAATAATAATTATTTAATTAATTACAATAATTATCGAGGCTTTAGACGTCAGATTGAGTAAAACGGATAAAAATGATAGTTAAGAAGAAATTAAAACATAGAAAATATGAAGAAAGAAATTCTGAGTGAATTGTAGACATGATATTTATATCATCAGGAGAAATGAATATAGATACTGACATATTATATAAAAAGGATAAAGAACCAATTAGGATATATTTCTTAATAATGAAGGTGCAAAAATAAATTGCCGAACGATATAAAAATAAACGATGTTTGTAAGAAGGATAATATAAATAGTGAAAGGTTTCACGGCTAGTATGAACCATTAGAATAGAGAAGCCGATGGCGTTAAATGTATAAAAGATCACATGTGATTGTCTAAATATGAAGGATTGTGAGATATAGTTATGTTGGAATTTGTAAGTATAAGTATTCTATTTATGTCATTTATGACTAAAAATATCTTTGTCTGAAGAAGTTGTACTGATGGAAATTATGAAGGCAGATATCGCCTCATACATTAGTAAACGTCTAGCTATTGCAAAGGTCATCATCTGAATTTGATTCGATTTGGGTCATCGTCGACAGACTGACCAAATCTGCTAATATCATCCTCGTTAATGATAGAATCTTGATGAAGAAATAGACTCTTTTATTTAAAAGAGTTATGTAAACATAGTGTGCCTGTATCGATCATCTATATATCAAGATCCTCGCTTCGCATCGAATTTCTAGAGATTTGCTCAGAAGTCATTGAGAACGAACCTTGATGAGAGTACTATGTACCACCTCAATCGAAGGGACGAGGTAAAGTAACGATACAAAATACTATAAGTGCTGTTTTATGTTTGAATGATTGACCTTTGGTAATAGACCGTATAATCGTTTTCCTTTAGAGAGATTATCCTTGATAACCATCGTGCTAGGATTAAGATCGAATCTTGTTAGGATCTAAATATTAGAGCATCTGTAAGCAAGAGTTGAGATGAAGACATCCGACATACACCCACTGTGAGTTGGACATGTCTTTTAGGTTTAAGGTTTCCTATGATGGCGAACCTAACCTTACAAAATACCCGACCCAGCGAGATCTAAAATGATTGGTGAAATTAGGATCTGATTATTAACTGCCGATAGTGGGCAGGAGGTTATGTGAATATGAAATGTAGATCTTGAAGTGTCAAATGGGTAGCGAAGTTATGCCACAATTTTTGACCTTGGAAAAATGAATTCATGATCTGACAAATCATGGGATATAAGTCCCCGATTGTATGGGACCATTGAGATGATGAAAAAGTTGGGATTGAAAGGCATATAAGTTGGATCTACCCTAGGACTTCAAAGACTGCGTGAATTATGTTTCGTATATCGAACTTGATGGAATATCTATCAAGTTAAAATCTGAATTCTTCTTAATAGAGCTTAGATCGTCGAAAAGTTGCATTCATCAAAAACCCGTGAACATCATGGATAGAGAAAGTAAGTCAACATTAAGCCTGATCTTATTCCCGTAGTTATGTTTGATAGAACTCGCATATTATAATGAATTACACTTGTGAGAAAAGACCGAGTGTGGAGGAAATACCCACATGGCTTTAACTCAATAAGAAGCGAGTAGTAAGATGATCTTTGAGGACAAAGATCCTGTTTAGGGGTAAATGCTTTGACAATCCGTCAATTTATGGTTGATATTTTATTCTCGAATATTATTTAAAAATATTATTTTAATGTTACAATATGAACTCACTTATTTTTGGGAAGAAATTTAGATTTACGTCTTGGAGTAGCATCGACTACGTCTAAACCGGAGGATTCAACGTTACATGCTTACGTTTACATACACCGTTTTTGGTCACAGTCCGACATTTCAGAAAAATAAATTTATCCGTGAATATTATTTTGAGATTTAAATTTGTGTTGGTTCATAAACTCACAAATTTACGAGAAGAGATTAGGACTTACGATTTTAATTTAACGTCCTTTACGACTAAACCGGAAACCTTAGGATTATGTATTTACGTTTTTGAACTCCGTTTTTGATGAGACAATTTTTATTGGATTCGTTTTGTGTCGTTGATTCATAATTTATAAAAACGTTTTTCGTAAAACGACCCGAGGGCACGCAAATCGAGGAAACTATAATCGAGGAATACCCGTAAATTAGTGAGGTGGGACAAAATACATTATCCCACCCCACTAATACACATGGGATGGCACAACATGACACCACATCAAAGATGTGGCATCATGTTAACTTGTAGCTTACAAGTGTAAGCACGAGCTTAACACTTAAGCTAGTTTCTTCCACTCATCCCACAAAAACAACTAGCTACTCATAACCACCATTTTCACTCATGCAAACCACTCTCATCCTCCCATTTCTCTCTCAAAAATTCGTCCTACTCTCACCCTAAATAACCCATTTGATCTTAATTTAACCATGAAATCATATGTTATTCACACATATGATGAAAACCCATTGAAGTTATGAAGATTGAAGGTGATCACAACATGTAAAAAGGAGTTTTAAAGGGAGTTTGGGGATGATTTCTCAAGGAGTTTTCATGAAGAACAAGGGCTGATTTTTGGAGGAATCTACAAATACTTGGTGATCCTAGAAGTGGTGTTGATATCTCATAAGATTGGTTACCCAAAACCATGTCTTGTTCATCCAAAAGCTCATCATTTCATCATCATGGTGGTATAAAGATTGTTCTCCTCATCCTCTTGTTATTTTGATTATGTAATCATGTATTTTATTTCCTATTGTATATGTATATAATGATTATATGATGATAAAAATGTTATATGGGGATTTGGTGTTGATAAACATGATTAAAAAGGTGAAAAACAATAAGAAACAAGGTTAAAATCTTGGTTAAATTTGTTGGCTGTATAAAACAGTAAAGAAACAGGTCATGGACTGATAAAATGATGAAGTAGAATCCATTTACAGTAAGCTATATGTCTTGTACACATGTGAGAGTTGGCCATGCAATTGAATCATTGTAATGAGTGAGATATGATCAAAACAAGTTTAAGGTACAAATCTGAGTTCACTATTTTGGACGATTTTTAGAAAATACTTAGAAGATGATTCAACAGTAGCTATAGAAGAGTTAAATGTAGCACATATTATTTAGTTTATGTGATAAAAATTTGAGCTTCTATCTCCATATAGAACTCAAGATATGGCAGTTTTGGTGAAAGTAAAGATAAAAATCAGATTTTGGAAAATAAAGTATAATACTATTATATAAGCACTCAAAATTATATTGTATAAAATGTAAAGTTAAAACCCACTAACTCATGAATTTTATTTAAATAAGTATGTAAAAGGTAAAATAAGTGGAAATTTTATAAAAGTTGTAACTTGTTAAGTTTTATAAGTTATAAAACTATAAACTTGATTTCTACGACTTTTTCGGCTATTATCGTAAAATTAACGTTTTTGCTAAATAAAACTTAGACGGTTGGACCCGTCTAATGTAAACTTTTATAAAACGTATATACTGATATATAGACATGTATAAAAAGTAAAAACCGATAAAACCCGAACTATATAACATACGGACCTTAACGGACTAAGTAAACATATTGGACTAATAATACAACAAAAATGGACTAAAACACTTATAAACTTATTATTGGGCTTAACCCATTTGGGCCCAACATAGAAAGTATACATACTGATAAAATAAGTATAACAAGGATTAAAACAAGTTAAGGAACTTATAATAAGTTTATTGGACTTAAAACACGTAAATGGTTAAAACTAGTAAACTAGTATAAAAGTTATCGACACATAACACAAAAATGAGTAAATGAGGATATGTAAACCCACTTAATCATCATATATATAAAATCATCATATGTATACATAATTGTTATTTTTATTAAGTCATTGGAAAAACGTCTAAGACCGATTATTATTTGTCTAGGTTTCCGTGATTGAAGCACGTACCGTACATCCGAATTGCCAATAACCCGCCTTCCCACATCAACGTGAGTTCATAGCCTCGCACTCTTTTAAATGTTTTTATAAATGTTTTATAAACCCGCGAGGGAGATAACATGTTAGTTTTTATTAAACAGGACACCATTTGTCCCGATTGTTTGTTTATTGATTTTGGACCCGAATGATTGAATGACCCGATTGTATGACCCGATAAATGATTAAAGGACCCGATAGATGAAATTAAATGGATTATTAAAGTTAGGTTATGTCACTAAAAGTCCCATTAGCATGAATTGTGAACTACCGGGATTTGGTAGACGCTTATGCATTTAATAGTACTATTTGGGGACGATCACCCCAGTTCGCGCCTTGACGGTTGATCCCCGTCGTGCCACATTGATTGGTAAGCGAATTTATGTATGAGAAGATTTCCATAGCGTGACCTTTGTGACGACACGCTACTTTAGATGGGCAAATTGTGGATCGGGTTAGCTACCCGTTGTTGGTTTAGTAAGGTAACAATGTCATGCGGCTTATAATGATCCAAAACTAACGAAATACTACTAGACGCTCCGAATTACGTTGTATTGCCTGACTAGCAATACAGGGTCATACTAATGATATTATGTTTGTGTTTTGGTTTTCATAACCATATTCATATAACGGTTTTTATTTTCATACAACGTTATAAGACGTATTGTATGATATTTATGCGACATTGACTCGTATAATGGTTTTTAAGGCAAATGCCTATACTATGATTTTCGATAAGGAATTGTATAAAACAACTTTGGCTATTTTATGGCCTATTAAAATGATTTGTACAAAATGATTTTCAGTAATAATTTTATACTGATATTATATTGATGGAATTTATTAAACTCTATGAATTCACTCGGCGTTATCGCTGACCTTTTCTTTTAACATGTTTTATCTCAGGTACTTGAAGGTAATTCCCGGGAAGACGACAAGAATTCATGGCCCGCACTTAAACAATATTTTCCATTCAAATATTTTGTAAAACTTTATATGAAATGTAATGACTTGGGACCGATGTAACTTTGATATTTATGAATGGAAATGCTTTATTAATAAACGACGCGATTTTTATGTGTTGTCTATGATGTGAGTAATGTGCTATCCCGTAACACCAACTAGTCTTCCGCTGTACTGTGTTGTATAAATTTGGGGGTGTTACATAAAGGGCGTTGTTTCCATACTTGAGTGCGAGTGTTCCTAACTAAAGGACACTCAGACCTAACCTCAATGGATGCATTCCTAGTTAAAGGGCACATTTTTCCATCTAATGTAAAGGTCCTACCAGTGGGACGCCATTACCAGCCAACCTGGGCACGAGTTCTACCCGTTGGCTTCCATTCAAGACCATTCCTAATGGCATTCATTTCATTCACATGATCAATAAGACACAAATAATGACGTTGGGAAAACATACATTCATTACAATTCCAACAATTCAAATTAGAATTCACGAATGGTTTAGGCTTCTGCACAGGCGCAGAGCTTTTAGTCTTAACATGATTCTCTTTATTTAAAACTGAACTAACATTCCTATGGTGAGCTTCTACTTTCTTCTTTTTGTCACTACTAGTGGAGGGCTTGATCTTATCTTTCTTGAGTGGCGATCCTTTAGCCTTAGTAGTCTCTTTTAATCCTGTAGAAGGCAAAGTGGGAACATTAGCAACAGATTTTAAAGGTGCCTTACTTGATTGTGCCAATGACGGTTTTGCTCCTGGAGTCTTATTGAATGGAGTTACAGCAATGGGCCTATTAGTAAGTAGTGCAGAACCTGGTTTACCTATGTATTGCAAATATGCTAAGCAATATTGAACTCGCTTAATATATTCATGAGCCGAATAATAGTAGCTACTTGAGGGATCTAAGGCATAAAGATCGTCTAAAATATCCCTAACAAGATCTACATGCTTAATGGCATTCCTCATATAATCATCGTAGGTAACTGGGTTTCTCTTATGAAGCGGGTTCTTATAAAGCACTACTGACTTGGTTGTTGGAGCACTAGTGGACGGTGCAGATTCGGTAGCTAAGTTATCAACAACTTCTTGTCGGGTGAGAAGAAGTGTCTCCTTTAACTCGGCCAAAACCATGTTTTTGTCAATGAGCAGGATGTTTAAGTCAGAAATTTCCTCACATTTTTGGTTCAATTGTTCAACATAAAATTGTTGTTGTGCCGCATTAAAAGCGAAGCGTTCTTCTAGTGAACCATAAAGTTTGGACATTCCCTGTCTTGCACGATCCATCTCCCCTAGAATAGACGAAAGTCTAATTTCTAAGGCCTGGTTTTTAGACTCTGCAGCCTCTAGTTCCAATTTTAGTGTTTCATTTGATGACACATCTCTCTTCAATCTCATAATCTCTTCCTCTAATGCCTTAACAATTGCAATCATCTTGTCACTCGTCTCAACACCGTTTTCACAACTATTTGTTATCAAAAGATCCTCATTTTGAGTTTGTTGTTTTAATTCTAAAGATATACAATGTTGTTCTAGTTAATTAAAGCGTTTTGAAAGTAAATTGTATGAATCTTGTAGCTTTAAAAACTCAGCGTTAGATTAGTGACAAGAATGATTATCTACCTCATTTACAGTATCAGCAACATTTATAGAGAGATCACAAACATCATCACATATATGCACAGCATCACAATTAATCATAGCGGATGTAAGCTCATTCGAATAATTAACATTTACAGTAGTAAGCACATCACACGAGATTACTGCGGACAAGAATCGGTCATATTCGGTTAAAATCTTTTCTTTTTCAATTAGTTGTAGTTCGTAAGCGGTGTCCATTTCATAAAACACTTTTTGAACTTCACCAATTTCAAACACAAGATTTTCCTTAAGAGATGCAAAACTTCCTTTTAGACTTTCGACAAACGGATTGATCTCATTTTTAAACACCTCGTTCATGTGTTCGAAAGCCCATTCTCCGGCGTTTAGGCCATTTGAAGTCGTACATTCCAAAATGACCTTGTCAAAATTAGTAAAGTATTGATTAATCTCTTGCAAGTTTAACCATACAGTGCTAACAGGTGGAAGATCCTTTGGAATTTCCTTAGGACCTTCCATATTGACAAGTGTAGGAAATGTACTAGGGTTTTCTTCATCTAACATGTAGGTTGGTGCTGTGATGAGATCTTTGTCCATATGGAAGCGAATTCTAAAATCCGTTTTCGCAAGCTCCTTATTCATTTTAAAATAATCACACTCGGGATATTTTGTAGAATTGTATGACCGATCCTCATCAACTAGATCCTTACTTGTTCGATCATCAAAAAAAACAATCGGGTCTAAGGCCAATCCTAATTGAGTTTCATTATAAAGTCTAGGACTATGTCTTAAAGCTTGTTTTGCATACCGTGGGTTAGGGGGAAGGCCTTTTTGACGTGATAAGTTAAATTCTCTAAACGAAGCATCAAATAAGTGTACTAGTTGAGAAGCAGCGTATTGTCTTAAAAGCAAATAATCTAGACTTCTAATCTTATTAGCAGCATTAATCTCCATTTCATTCTTCTTAGACTCGAGTGATTCAAAATCCGTTTGAAGTTTTTGAAAATTAGTGACCACTAACTCCTTTTCTTTAAGTTCATTAGAAATATTTGCTCTTAAGTTTTCAATTTCTTGCAAGTGACCCATTTGTTTGTTTCGAAAGTGATCATGTTCGGGATTAGTTAGAACACTAGACGAAGGCACTAATTCCAAAGTTTGAACTTTCTCGTTGCTTAAGGCAAGCTCATCAGACAAATTCTTATTCTTAGCTAGGGTTTCTAAAAGTGCAGCATTCATTTGGCTAAGTAATGTAGCAGGAACCATGACCAAATCTTGTTGAGCAGGAGTATGCGTATTCGAAATGGCTCCCGGTTGTGACTCATTCAAAGTCTGGGGACTCACATTGATATTACTATCATTGATTGTCTCCTCATTTGACAGACTCACGACCAAAGACTCATTCGAATCAACACTCTCTTGCACAACTTGATGTGGTTGAATACTAGCAACAGTGGTATTATCAGTGGTATTATTAAGTACCTCAGATCTCTTTTCTGGCCCTAAGCTGGAGATAGTTGCCATGAGAGCAGCCTTTGCAGATTGAAATTCATCACAGTCTGAGTCATACGCATCGAGATCATCTGCTTGGTATGCTGCATTCTGTGTGGTGACAGTGTCTTGTTCAGCAATCCCTGGATCAGCAAGAAATGCAAGCTCCTCTTCATCAAGTTCCCTTCCTTGTGCCTGAGCATTCACCAGATAGATCTTCTCTGCAAACCATTGACCATCCCTTCTCCTCTTGGGTTTCTTGCAATCCCTGGACATGTGTCCTTCTTCCTTGCAGTTGTAGCATGTAATCATTCTCAATTAGCCTGTGGAATTAGCCCGTGGAGCAGGATTGACCATTGGAGCAGTATTGACCGTGCGAGCATTGGTAGTTGATGTGGTAGGTCTCCCCTGATATGGTTGAATAGGTTGAACCATTACCCTGCCATTCTCAATAGTAGCTTGTTGGCGAGAATTGGATGAATTCCTCAACTGATTGTTGGTAGGAGCTGATCCCCTAAATCCTCGTTTGCTTAAAGTCCTTGTGAGATAAGCAGACATAGTGGTTAACACTTCAACTGGGTCAGCTCCTTGTTTGAATACAGGAATGGGGACTTCCTCATCATCACAATACATTGCTTGGTCTTGTAGAGCTGCATAATCACTAGAAGGAATACTCATTTGATCAGGGTAGCTTGTTGGATATGCTGCATTCTCTTGATAAGAAGAATATGAAGATTGAGCATAAGGTGCAATACTTGCTAGGTGAGGTTGTGTAGCATATTGTGATGAAGGTGCACTAAACCGATATTGTTGCTGATGTGAGGTGGGTGGTTGCGGTAGAATCGAGTATTAGGGGAAGGTTGGTGTCATGTAAGGTGATGGATGATAGGCTTGATGTCCCAAGATATAAGGAGTGCTGTTGTGAGACAAGCTTGGTTGATTCGCCATCAAAGCTAATGAATCAGGGTACATACCTCGAGGCGAACGGTGCATGATCACATGTTTCTCATGCTGCTGAAGGAAAGCATAGAGTTGATCCAAATTGCACTTATGAAAATCCCTGGTTAACTTAACATCGGTAATATACTCACCCCATTCAGCTTGAGGTAAAGTATTCAAGAATTTGGTGTTAACCTGGAATGGAGCAATCACGAGATTGTATACATTTAGATCATTCATGAGAGTGGTGAATCTGAAGTAATAATCGTGAAGCGTTTCCCCTGGATTGTACGTGAATCTATCAAACAGATCATACAACTGACATTCCTTTTCCTGTTTGGTAAGAGACGTACCTTGTAGCAACACCTTAAGACGTTCCCATAAATCCTTTGCCACCGTATACTGACTTACCATCCGATAGATGTCATGTGGAAGAGCTTGGAGAATGGTTTGAAGAGCCTTTTCGTCTGCATCTGCAACAAGTTGTTGAGCTGGTGTGAGTTCTTCAAATTCTCTTGGTCGAGTCACATTGTTAACCACGATGGTACCATAGTCAAGTGGACCATTTAAAATTGACTTAACCATAAGCCTCCCATAAACCGGTTTTCCCTTAAGGTAAGACATCATCCGGCCTTGCCATGCTTCAAAAACTTCTTTGATGAGCATTGGAGGGCGATTATCCGTTCCCGTAATGACAGAAATATCCGTAAGGGATGTCATATGAGGCATTACTGAATTCGGATTCATTTTCTTAACTTCAAAGAGACAAAGATTATCGGTTGATCGAGTAGTGAAGTAAAGCTTGTGAATTGTGTTGAGTTTTTGTTGTAAGAAACCAAGATTATGTCCTCTAAAAAATCGTCGAAAAAACAAGTAAAATATCCCTTGATTCGGAACTTTTTGTTGATTCGGAAGTGTTGATTCGGAAGATTTGGCTTGGAATACCTTGATTCGGAACTTTTGGTTCGGAAGTCTTGATCCGGAACTTTCCCTTGATCCGGAACTTTTCCCTTGATCCGGAACTTTCCTTGATCCGGAACTTTCTCCTTGATCCGGAACTTTCCTTGATCCGGAACTTTTGGTTCGGAACTTCCTTGATCCGGAACTTTCCTTGATCCGGAACTTTTGGTTCGGAACTTCCTTGATCCGGAACTTTTTTTGATCCGGAACTTTTCGTTCGGAACTTTTGATTCGGAACTTTTGTTGATCCGGAACTTTTCGTTCGGAACTTTTGATCCGGAACTTTTGTTGATCCGGATGTTTTTGATTCGGAACTTAGTCTGGGTAAACAGAAACTTTGTTCGTGATGAACAGTCGATCAAAAAACGTGAAATAAGCCCAGATTTTTTCCAAATCACCCAAAAAGTTTTGTGATTTCTACAATAATAAGTGAAAACTAATACTTATCTACTAATCCCAATCACAAAAACACCAAAAACACCAAGAATCAAGATGGATCTTCTTAAAGAACACTAATACAATCAAAAACTAAAAAACCACACAAATCATTACCTTAAATCACCCCATAGCTCTTGATACCAAATGTAGAATATTGATAACCTATGAATCTATGAAGTGGGTTGATGTTTTCTAGAGAGAGAAACTAGAGAGAGAAAGTGAGAGAAAACTATGTGATTTTTATTAAGTGGAAAACACAAATGAACAACAACCAAGCCCTTTCCAAGGAGGAAAGGGGTATTTATACTTCCAAGTCACTAATGGACTTGGGCCGGCCCATGACAAGCCCATGGGCCGGTTCTTACTTAACTAAATAAGTAACTATTAACTATTTGTTAACTACGAGCTATTACAACATAAATAATATTGTGGAGTGACCGATACTTCTAATATACGTAAAAACGTATTTCTAACACGGTAAATATTTTCAATATCGAGTTAAAAAGCAACACTTGATTCCCAATGTTAAAAACCCAGTTTTTAATTTTTGAATCATGAAACTTTTTAGTTTTCTCTTTGTAAATCAATGAATTTTCATAAGCAATGTCCCTTAACTCATCCAATTCATTCAACTGCATTTTCCGGTGTTTTCCTGCGGTCTCGATGTCATCATTACAATGCTTTACGGCCCAATAAGCTTTGTGTTCAAGTTCAATGGGAAAGTGACAGTTCTTCCCATACACAAGCTTGTAAGGAGTGCACCCAATGGGCGTCTTATGAGCGGTACGAAAGGCCCATAAAGCATCGTCTAACTTATCCGACCAAGATTGTCGGTTTTCCCCTATCGACGTCTCCAAAATTCTCTTCAAAGCTCGGTTTGAAACCTCGACTTGCCCACTCTTTTACGGGTGATAAGTCGTAGAAAGCCGATGTGTAGCCCCATATTTCTTTAGAAGCTTTTCGAATTGGTCGTTACAAAAATGGGTTCCACGATCGCTTATAATAGCACGAGGGGATCCAAACCAAGAGAATAGTTGCTTCAAGAACTTGACCACCACGCGAGAATCGTTCGTGGGAAAAGCCTTAGCTTCCACCCACTTGGATAGGTAGTCAAAAGCGACAAGGATGTAGTTATTACCACGAGATGATGGGAATGGACCCATAAAATCAATGCCCCATATGTCAAAGATCTCACACACTTGGATGATATTTTTTTGGCATTTCATCGTTTTGTGAGGTTTCATTGACATTAGCATGAGTCACACGACTTGACAAGTGCGTGCGCATCTAGGTAAATAGCAGGCCAAAAGAAACCGGCATCAAAGACCTTCTTCGCCGTGAGATTAGCACCGTGTGACCTCCCGTGGGTCCCTCGTGACAAGACCTAAGGATATTATATGCTTCGGTGCCAAAAACACAACGTCAAATAATTTGATCCGCACAAGTCCGAAATAGGTAAGGGTCGTTCCAAAAGTAGAAGTTGACGTAACGAAAGAATTTCTGTTTTTGTTGAGTTGTCATACCCTTATTGATGAAGTTTCCCGCATGGTAATTTGCGATGTCCGCAAACCACGGGGTGGAAGAATATTTCTTGGAATTCACTACACCAAGTGTCTCGAGAGGAAATGTTTCGGTGATTTCCTTGTTCTCGTACACTTTAGTGAGGATCTTCCAATTGAGAGCGGTGATCGGACGCAAGATTCTCGGATCATTTTTTGTCAAGTATTGTGACATCAAATTCTTGTAGGAGGAGAATCCAACGGAGCAATCTCGGCTTAGTATCAAGCTTAGATAAGAGGTACTTGATAGCCGAATGATCCGTATGCACGATGCTTTTAGTCAAGACGAGATAAGGTCGGAATTTCTCAAATGCATACACCACGGCAAGGAATTCCTTTTCCGTTGTGGTGTACTTAAGTTGAGCCTCGGTCATCGTCTTAATAGCATAGTGAATAGGCGAGAAGTTCTTATCATTACGTTGCCCCAAAGGGGCCCCAATAGCGTAATCACTTGCATCACACATAAGCTCAAAGGGGAGGTTCCAACTGGGAGTAACAAGAATGGCAGCTTCGGTAAGTTTCCTTTTAAGGATTTCAAAGGCTCGTACAAAATCATCATTAAAGACAAAAGGAGCATATTTTTCGAGGAGGTGTGTAATGGGTCTAGATATCTTTGAAAAGTCCTTGATGAATCGATGATAAAATCCCGCGTGGCCTAGAAAACTCCTAACTCCCTTAACGGTTTTGGGATGAGGTAATTTGGCGATGACGTCTATCTAAGCTTTGTCTACCTCAATCCTCCCTTTTGAAACCTTGTGCCCTAAGGCGAATCCTTCTTTAACCATAAAATGACATTTTTCCCAATTGAGCACAAGGTTGGTTTCCTCACAACGTTTCAATATTTGTTTCAAATTTCCTAAACACGAAGTGAACGAACTACCAAACACGGAAAAGTCATCCATAAAGACTTCCATCGTCTTCTCGATCATGTCATGAAAAATAGCCATCATACACCGTTGAAAAGTTCTTGGTGCATTTCAAAGTCCGAATGGCATTCTACGATAGGCAAACGTTCCATATGGACACGTATACGTAGTTTTTTCTTGTTAACGAGGATCGATGGGAATTTGGAGGCAACCGGAAAAACCATCTAAAAAGCAAGAGAAATCGTTTCCCGCAAGATGCTCCTACATTTGATCCATGAAGGGAAAGGGAAAATGGTCTTTACGAGTGGCGTCATTTAACTTACAATAGTCAATACACACCCTCTAACGGTTCACGAGTCGAGTTGGAATTAACTCATTGTCATCGTTTGGCACAACGACCATTCCTCCCTTTTAGGGACACTATGAATGGAGCTCACGCAAGGACTATCGGAAAAAGGGTAAATCATTTCCGCTTCAAGGAGTTTTAGGACTTCCTTTTGATGACATCATGAATTTTGGGGTTTACCCTTCTTTGACATTGAATTAAGGGCTTGTATTCTTCCTCCATTAAAATTTTGTGGGTACAAAATTTTGGGTCGATACCCTTAATGTCGTATAATTTCCACGCAATTGCACCTTTGTAAGCCTTCAAGACATCGATAAGTGCGGTTTTTTCATCATCCGAAAGATCCTTCGCAATAATAACCTGCAACTTATCGTCTCCTTACAAGAATACGTATTTGAGATGAGGAGGAAGATCTTTCAACTCGAGGATTGGTGGTTCCTCGATTGAAGATTTGGGTTCGATACTCATAAACTCCCCTAATAGATAGTCTCATCGTTCAAAATGGGCTTAAAACGGTTAAAATATCATAAAAAGTGCCATATATATGCTTTTGTTTGCTCAATGTGTATTTTAGGTACGGATATTGAGAAAATTACAAAAGATCACAAGAACCGGACCCTAGTATTGATTTTCAAAGAAAATTCCTTGAAGAATTGAAGAATGTACAAGAAGGGTCCTTCATCATTGAAGAACTGATACTTTATACCCTTGTATATTCATAATTACAAGTTTTGTCCCTAAAGTTTGACAAAATTACAAAAAGGACCCTCAACTTTTTAGAATTGGCAAGAATGGTCCCTCAAGATTGAAGAATTGTTACTTTTAGTCCTCCATAAAGTCAATCATACAAGTGACAAGTCTTCAATCTTGAGGGACCATTCTTGCCAATTCTTAAAAGTTGAGGGTACTTTTTGTAATTTTGACAAACTTTAGGGACTAAACTTGTAATTATGAATATACAAGGGTATAAAGTGTCAGTTCTTCAATGATGAAGGACCCTTCTTGTGCCTTCTTCAATTCTTCAAGTAATTTTCTTTCAAGTTTACTTAATCTTTCATCTTTTAAATCTTTTAATTGAATCTTAATCATCTTCATTAATTCAAAGCTTTTTAGTTAATTCTCATTCTACATTTCTTAATCATAATCTATTGTTTTGTTTCATTAATCATGTAGTTGGTTTGATCTTGTTGATTGTTTGATTGATTTGCTTATTAGATTGTGCTTATTGATTTGGTGTGTTTGATGTTTTAGCTTATTGTGCTTTTTGATTAATTAGTGTCTAGCTTATTTTTAATTAAGTTGTTTTTATCGTTTAAATCTTTTAAAAGTTGTTTTTTAATATTTAGCTTATTTGGTGTTTTCATAGTTTTTAATTTGTGTCTTATTAGCTTTTTCTTAAAATCAATTTGGTTAAGTTTTTGGTTAAGTGCTTATTTAGATTTTTGCTTAATTTTCCTTATCCGGGTTTAATAGACTGATGAGATGGCATTTATACATGATCTCATCGTTCTTTTCGGGCTTTAAATGCATAAAAATGTCATAAAATACCATATATATGCTTGTGTTTGTTTACTTGTGTATTTTAGGTATGGATATCGTGAAAAAGACAAAAGATCACAAGATACAAGGAAAAACGAACACGAGAAACGAAGCCGTACAAAGAACCGGGCCCTAATCATGGAATTTTCATCAAATACCCTTGAAGACTTGAAGACAAGCAAGATTGATCCTCCAAGAATGAAGAAATGACACTTAAAACCCTTGTATATTAATAATTACAAGTTTGGTCCCTTAAGTTTGTCAAAATTGCAAAAAGGTCCTTCAACTTTGAAGAAATGGCAAGAATAGTCCCTCAACAATTCAAAATTGCCATTTATGGTCCCTCATGAAGATTAAGATGCATTGAAGACCTTTGAAGATCATCATTGTCCAAGAACAGTCCTTGAAATATCACAAAATGTCAAAAACAACCCTTTAAAACTTTTTGTAAAAGTTTTGTGCCAAAAGTGTTAAAAGGTGAAAGTTGAATACAAAGGAGAATCGGATTTTAGGGTTAAAAACCTTATTTGCCCAAAATTCCAAAACAAAGGGACTGGAAGTGTCAAGTGGAAAGATTTAAACTCTAAACTGGCGCCTAACACTTACTGTTCCCCTATTTTCGGATTGATGAACTTACTGTTCATCTTTTTACTCCCCAGGTTTCACTTTCATTTTTACTTGGGTAAAACCCAATTAAACGTACACACGTTTAATTCACACGTACACAAGCCCTTCCCACTCCTAAAAACCTGCATCCCACGTTTGTGGTCCAAACCCCCAAATACCCTCTCCTCCAATCAGAGAACTCCTTGTCCTCCAAGGCTTGTGACGTGTCCCAATTGAACGGTTATGATCATATGCTTGGCCATTACACAAAATAAACAGCCAGGATTGAATTTGGACAGCTTATTCACCAAATTCGCCTAGAAGCTTCAAAGGGTAGAATAGGGATTTCTCTTGTATTAGGGTTTGTAATTTCTACTTCCTAGAGTAGTATAAATAGGTGTGAGCCTGTTCACAACCTTCTTGTTCCAGTTTTCCTTTCAAATTCTTGTAATTCCTTTTATTTGAAATAAAAGTTGTGTTTTTGTTTAAAAACAATATAATTCCTTTTTATTTATTTAAAGTTGGTATTTTGTTTGGGAAGGAAAACTGAGTTCCATTTTCTAGTTTGACAAGTAACTTTGATTTTCAAAGTTATTTGAAGGTTTTCTGAAAATTGAAAGATTTTTGGAAGAATCTGTTTAAGGTTTTATGGTGTTAAGAGTTTCATGTTTTTGGTGTTAGGGTATAATAGAAAAAGTGTTTTCTAAGTCTTAAAAGTTTTGGAAGAAATTTTAAGAAGAAAGAAAAGAAACAGATTGATATTATTGTGTATGCTTGTATTCTTTTCTTTGATTTGTGCTAAACAGGTGTTCAAGGATTGTTGATAAAGGATCTGCTCCAACCCGAGTTGGATTGGAGGAGGATTTTCATCCTCTAAGGTTTTGGAGGTAAAACCTTAAGGTAATCTCCTTTTACCTTAGTAAAATCTCAGAAAAGTGGTGGTTGCATGATTTTGTTGATTTGGTGCTATATGTTAGTTTAAGCTGCATGATTTCAGTCCTTATATGTTAGTATTCATGTCTAGAAGCTTATTAGTCATTTTGGTTAAGGGTTGCAAGGTTTTGAAGTGTTAAAAGTTAGTTTACAAAAATATAAAGGGTGTTTGGCTAAGTGGATTAGCAGGGTGATAATCATTGATTGAGAGTTTAAAAAGTGTTAGCAGGTTTTAAAAAGGATTCAGATAAGTTGAGTTAGAGTTCTCATTAGTTGGAAATTAGTTTGGGTCAAGTGTGGAAGCAATTTGTGAGTTTTGATAGGATAAGTGTGCTTAAAATCTGCTTGCTTTCTAAACTGCATGATTTTTCATGATTTTGTGCATTAATCTTTTGATTTCTGTGAAGCAAGAGGGTGAATTTGTGATTGTCACTGCTTGAGTATCATTAGGTGAGTGTGTGTGCCAAATTTGGTAGGCCTAAGTTCACTAGGTTGCAAGTTATCAGCTCTATAGCCACCAGATCTTGACCTTCATCACAGAGACTGACTTAGGATTTGTGTGCTTTGTTTTTGTCCTTTGGTGCATGCTAATTGTTTTCTACTTGTTATTTCTGACTTCTTGTGCTCAAAGGAGCACAAGAGTGCCCATTGTTGTCCAATAAGCCACCAAAATAAGCTCACAAGCCAATCCTTTGGCTTTGTAATCCGTGAAGGAAAGCAATACACAAGCAAAAAGTGCATAAGTGTTGAAATACAAGTCTGTCACGATTTGTTGGATTAATTTGACATAATCTTGGTTAAAAAGGAACTTGGAGTTGAAATATAAGCTTGTGTAAGTGTAGTTTGATTGGTAGAAGTAAAAAGCAAAAAATAAACAAAAGCGTAAAAAGTGGGTATATAGACTCGAACCCGTGACCATCCGTTCAACACACCAACAACCTAACCATCCTGCCCTTGGGTCTTTTACTGACCAAGGGAGGATTTGTTATTTACTTAACACGTTTTTGCTTTGTGTGATTTAAAAAAAAGCCGTAGCTTCTTTGTCCAAATTCAGCTTATTTGATAAGCTAATCTGATCTAGCTTATTTTTCCTTAGACTTTTATAGCATTTGTGATTTTCCAAAATTGGTTCTATATTTTTCCGTTTAATAGATTATTTTCTAGGAATTATTTAATAGACGTTTTTCATTAAATCAATAAAAAATACCAAAAAGAGTTTTTATTTCTAGTAAAAATAGTTTTTAGTTTTTAAAATATATTTTTGAGGTTTACATTAAGTTTTGGTTTTATAAACTTTTATTTTTAATTTTATATTATTTTAAGGTTTTTTATAAACTTTAAGGATTTTTATAAAATTATTAAAAAAGGTTTAGAAGCTCTAATTAGTGTTTTTCTCTTAGTTATATTATTTAGGATTTTTAGAAATTTTTTATTTCAAATTTTAGAAACTTTTATTTTTTAGTATTATTTTAATAATATTTTATTATTAATTTTTCAAAATTTTATTTTTCTTTCTTTTTCATTTTTCCTAGGTTCTTTGTCATAAATTAGGACCTTTTCCATTTTTAGAATAATTTTTAAGCTTTTAGATTTATTTTTATAATTATTTTAAGTTTAATTAGGTTTTAATTATTTTAAATCATTTTTAGAGTTTTAAAAATAGTTTTAATAGGTTTTAATTTTTAGAAAATTACTTCTTAGTCTTCTAATAATATAAGTTAAGTGATAATTCAATAAAATCATATTTTAGACTTTTGAATTAGTTAAATTTAATTTTAGGGCTTTAATTAGCATTTAAAATTAATTATTTAATTAATAAAAGGTTTTAAAATATCTTTGTTGGATTTTTAACTTTATTTATATTATTTTAGACTTGTTTTAGCCTTTTTAATCTTTTCTTGATTTTGTTTTTGGCTTTAGCTTAATTTTTAATTTTTGTGTTTTTCTACGGCTTTACGTTTACGTTTTTACGTCATAGTGTAATTTTCACGAAACCGTCATTCCATCTCATCAATATTAATCTCAAAGAAATACAAGTTAATTCACAACACATATACCTCCTTGGGAAACGAATCTTTCTCTCATTTTATTTGATTGTGGGTCATTACTTGTGGTTTTCCTAAATCACTCGTCGATACTTACCGCTCATATTTAGTTGCTTGTTTTTCCTAAAGCAAGTTATCTAAATTTACTACAATCAATTTTGGCGCCGCTGCCGGGGAGGTGTGTCGTGTCTTAATTTGGAAACTTTTGTTTTTGATATTATCCATAAATAGTATTTGTGTTAAGTGGAACTCCCTTAACACGTATTATCGGTTTTCTTGGTTTTTCTTTGTGAATATTATTAATATATTGTATTAAGTATCACAATCAAAATACAATATCTCCAAAAGTGTGAAAACACAACCTTAATTGGGATTTGATCTCCTAATTATTGTATTCGAATCTCAAACAAAAAGAAAAGGCAAAAATAGATAAATACTTTCGTGAAGCTCGATTTTGAAAGATACGAACTATAAGGTGGGTATAAGGCGGGTATTATAAAATATACCCTAAGGAAAAAGGCTCTTAAGTGCTTCGCGCCGCCTCGTTTCCCCGCTTGCTTGTGAGTATTTTGACATTGAAGGCTAATCGAGGGTTTTGCCGCCCAAAGTATTAATACGTATACTATATTTGCTTGGTTTTCTTTGTGATTAAACCCTCGTGAACAATTTGGTTTTCACCAAAGTTCTAAAGTCATTCGAAGGCGTTCACTCCACGTGATCGTTTTCATTCCTTTGAGGCTTCTTTAATCAAGAGTTTGATTCGAGGAGAGATTTTGTAGATTGTTGTCTACGAAGATACACCAAAATCCAAAAAAAATAAATATCATCAAAAACACAAAAAAATTGAAAATCCACAAAACGACCAAAAAGAATCTTCTTTGCTCACCTCCCATTCTTCGTGAAGTTTATGATCACTCGTAATCAAGCTAAACGAGCTCGTAAACGTCTTCAAAAGCAAGCAAATCAAGGATCGTTGATTGTTGAAGAACCTCCAATTGTTGAACCTATTATAGAACAAGAAGTCGTCATGGCTAATCGTACTATGATGGAGTTGCTACAAGCACCCACCGAGGGTTTTGGAGAGGCAATTGTTATTCCCGCCATCCTTGCGGAGAATTTCGAGATTAAGACGGGTTTAATGTCGATGCTACAAGCAAACAAGTTTCGAGGTCACGAGAAAGACAACCCGCATTACCATATTAGGAATTTCAACCGTCTCACCGCCACTAGCAAATTTAAGGATGTTCCGCATGACGCCATTAAGATGATGTTATTTCCATACTCGTTGGATGGACCCGCAAAAATTTGGCTCGAGAAAGAACCGCCAAATTCGATTTTGACATGGGCCGATCTCGTTTCTAAGTTTGTGAACAAGTTTTTTCCACCATCGAAAACAACACACTTAAAAAATGAGATTTCACGATTTGTGCAACGTAACAATGAAAGTTTTTCAATGGCATGGGAACGATTTAAAGAGATGTTACATGAATGTCCTCACCATGATTTTTCGGAATTGCATCAAATAGATACTTTTTATAATGGGCTTAATGATCATGAACGAGATTATTTGAACGCCGCCGCGGGTGGTAATTTTTTGTGCAAGACGACAAATGAGGCTTTACAAATCATTGAGAATCGATCTAAGGTTTATAGCCCTCGTAACACACCGAGTGTTGCCAATATGGGTTCGTCATCTTCGTCACAATCGTCTCGTAGCATTAACGCCTTACATGATGAAGCTAATGAGGAAAATCGGTTTTTTGATAGATTTGCTAATCTAATGTCCCATTGGAAGGGTCAAGAAGCTTCCAATTCCGCTTCGGTTAAAGCGGTTGCTAAGAGTTGTTTATCATGTGGAGGAGCTCATGATTTATCCGAGTGCATTACCGCGGATGGTAACACTTCGAGTGCTTATGTAGCAACGGGAACTTACAACCAAAACGGCCAAGGTTCCCGCCAAAATCAAGCTCCACCAAACCAAAATTCTAACAATTATCGAAACAACAACCAAGGTAATTACCAAGGCAACACACGCAATTACAACAAAGGGAATTATCAAAGTGGGAATGGACAAATCTCTAATCAAAACCAAAACCGTGATTTTCAAAACACTACACAAGGTTTTCAAAATGCTCACACGAAAAATTTGCAAGGAGAATTTTTAGATTATGCAAAAGCAAATGATGCTAAATTTGATAACATGCAACGTGAGATGATTAGCTTAAGGTCCGAGTTGAAAAACGAGCTTAAAAATGAACTTGCTAATGAACTTAAAACTCATGCTAATAAAATGGAAGGAAATGTCCAACGTCTTCAACAAAACCAACAAAAGATGGAATTAGGACAACATGAGATTAAGCAAGAGTTATTGAAAGCGGATGCTAGGCAATCAAAATTTGAGGACCGAATGGCTAAGATGTTTGAAGCTATCATGTGTAAGCCCTCTTCTTCGGGTGGTCTTCCTAGTGATACCATTGCAAACCCGAAGGGAGAAATGAAGGTTATTACTACACGAAGTGGTAAAACTTTCAAGGAACCAATCTCTCGTCCAAGTACTTCTAAGGAGAAGGAAATCGAGAAAGAACCCGAGGTGATGGTCGAAAAGGAGCACATTACAATCCCACGAAGTACCGCTCATACCACACCTACGGTTACACCAATACCAATTATGGAACCCGAGTTTCCAAGGCCGTCGCCTAATGACCAACCCACACCACCTTTACCCTACCCTTCAAGACGTAACAAAGAGAAAGCACAAGAAAGGAACAATTATCAATTTGAGCTATTTATGAAAATGTTTCGTGATTTGCACTTTAACATAAGTTTTGCCGATGCTTTAATCATGATGCCTCGATTCGCCGCAAACTTCAAAAGTATGCTAAACAACAAAGAGAAGTTACAACAATCGTCTAGTTGTTCATCGGTTTTTCTAAGCCGCATACCACAAAAAGTCGGTGATCCCGGTAAATTTTTGATTCCATGTGCTATTCAAGATATGGAGGAATGCTACGCCTTGGCCGATCTTGGTGCTAGTATTAATTTAATGCCTCTCGAGATTTTCAAATCGCTTTCGCTTCCGGCTCTTACTCCTTCGAACATGTCCATCGAGATGGCCGATCATTCTACGATCATGGCATGTGGAGTAGCCGAGGACGTTTTCGTTAAAGTCGGAAAGTTTTACTATCCCGTTGACTTTATCGTTGTAGACATTCCTATCGATCGAAAAGTTCCTCTCATTTTGGGTCGTTCATTTTTGGATACATCAAGAGCACTTATCGATGTTCATGCTCGTAAAATCACCCTTCGTTTCAATGAAGAAGAACTTGTCATCAATGCAACACAAAACTCCAATCTTTCTCATGTATATTCTATTGCAACTTTAAACCATGGTGACTCGACCAATGTCGTTTGCAAAGAATTTTCACCAAAAGTTTTAGGGAATGTCTCCAAAAACAAATTACCATTTCCTCCGCCGGTGGAGGTTATGAGTGCTAAGCCTACAAAGAAGAAACCATCAATACTTGAATCGAAAAATCCTTCACCTTCATTCTTGAAAAGTGTTGATAAGTTGCCGGTTTCTACGGAAGATCTTTCGGATGATGAATATGTTGGCCCCAATGGGGAGGTTTTCTTCGTCGATAAACGTTTTGAGAACTTGCCACCACCAAAACCAAAACGGTTTCAAAATGTGAGAATTTTTAGTGTAACTAACATCGTCTTAGAAACACCGAATATTTTCGACATAATCGAAAAGGGTTTTCATAAGGAGAGTTTAAAAGATAACAAAGGAAATGATCTTAAATGTGATTTAATTGATTTTTCTACAAATCTAACTCCGTCATCACCGCGTGTTTTGAGTACTACAAACTCGTCTACTCCTTTTGACGATGTTTTGTGTGGTTCTAGTATGGGGGAAGCCCCTTATGTTCCCTCATCCTTGTCCACCGAGGACGAGATATTCGATCCCGGAATTTCATGTAAAGGGAAATCTCGGTCTTCCACCGATGCAATAAATGGAAACTATATCTATTTGCTTGGTGCGAGTCTACCTCGAGTAGCTCAAACGTTTGACTTACCAATTGTCTCACCCTTCTACTTCTCATCTATTTTCTTCAAACTCTTTGAGTTTATGGCACATGTTCAAGTGGTGTTGAATTGTTTTTTCCATGAAAACGAGAACGCCATCTTCGACCCCGGTATTTTGCATCATCTAAGGACTTAGTCCTTTTTACCGGTTGCTTTTTGGGCCTTGTTTATCATGTAAGCCCCGCCAAAAATTGACCACGCCATGAATTCCCTAAATGTTCACATTTTAAGGGGATCGAGTCGAGCTCATGACTCGGTAATCAAAAACGAGGTGCCTCGTGGGGGAGATCCCATGCTTATCTTTATGCTTTTATATTCACTAATAAGGGGACTTGTACCCTTCCAACTCGTTGTCTCGTGGTTGTTTGTGATTGTGTTATCTAGATCATCATCATCGTCTACGATTGAAGACTCTCGTGTTCGTTTACGTGAGCCTCCATCGTTCGTTTGAAGAAGTTTTTCACGATTCCATGACATATCCTTTATTGTTCTAACAATTATCTTTTAGCGTAATTAATAAACGGCTTTAGATATATTGTTAATCACCCTTTCCATGCTAGATCCTAAGCATTCGATTCTTCGTCTCTAGTATGGGGGTGCTCCACCTTTAGACTCGAAACATTGAGGACAATGTTTACTTTTAGTATGGGGGGGTGAATAGGTGCTTGCTTTGCTACGCCCTCACGTTTTCCAACTTTCAATGTTTTGTTTTGCTAATAAGGCTAAAAATGGCCAAATTTTAAAATTTTTCTTAGTTTTCATAAGTGTTTTTAAGACACGAATGTATATTTTCCGATGGGTAGAATAAGAGTTAATTTTTGACTTGATGGGCATTTGGAGCCATTTACATTCCTTAACCCGCTCAATTCAAGTTTTGCTAGACTTTTATATAGGGAGCTTTAAAACGCGAAAGTCTTAATTCATTCGGGTTAAGAACAAGAACTTTTCGCAAGTTCCTATAATTGATTCTAGAAAGTCACTTATCAAGGGAACTTTAAAACGCATTCTCTAAAACTTGAAAAAGTCCAAGAAAGTGCAAGATCCTATAGGTGGCTTGAAAACCCAAAACTTTGATTTGATATAGTCTTAATGAAAGCTAATCCAAATTTGGCTTAATTTTGACTTGCATGGCTAAGTATTCACGAGTCTCTTTAATTAGAGGTCTTTATATAGTGAAGAACGAGAAATGATAGAGTTAGACAAGTGATCATGCTAAACGTAGAACATGAAAGTGTTCTTTCAAAAACTCATATGTTTTTAATTGTAGCTTTTTCTTCCCATAAGATCAATGCATTAGGAATAAATCATAATTGCAATAAGTAAGGTCGTACGATTTGAAAAGTTACTTAGCCTCTAGCGCAAGATCGTTTAAAAGTTGCTCGGGGTTGAATAGAGTTCATAGCCAAGGCATAACTTATTGAAGCGGGACGCGAAGATTGGCGATTATCCAAAAAGGCCTTAACAAGGCATGAGGAGCTCTATTTTTGCTAAGGATCCAAAGATGATGTGAAGTATCATTATTCCAAAATCAATATGAAGGATCGAGACACACGACGAGAAGCAATTACTCCCCTAAAGAATGGAGAAAGTCTATCCAAAAAGACCCTAACAAGGTATGAGGATAAATATATCCAAGTCCGAAAAGGAGGCGGATCGTTGTATATCAAAATCCAAAGTAAAGATTGAAGAAAAATGATGAAGTCGTGGTCCTATATGAAGAATCTCTCAAAAACGTCAAGTGAAGAAATTCCAATTATATGAAGAGAAGACCATAATTTCAAGAACGTCTTCCCAAGATTTGAAGTATGAAGTACATGCCAAATATCGGTCCGAGAAAGGTCTCAAATCGTGAAACGAGTTATGCCAAGATATGAACTTAAGGAGATACACGAGAAGCCGTTTTAAAAGATTTTGTCCTTCGGCTAACTATTGATTAAATCGTGCTACTTTGCTTTCGGACTAATAACTACTCAAATAAGTCAATATGAATCACTTGTGATCCATGACAAATAGATAAAAAATGCTAGTAACCCATTTCCTTTTATAATAACTAGGATTGCGGGGAGAAAAAGTATTACACAATTTGAACGTATGAGTAGTGTTAGCATTGTGACTTGTACCAACAATGATCTTGTTTTTGCACTTAGCATGGAATGTATGACAATCAAGGATGACGAAGTTTACTCTAAGGGACATTAACTTGTTTCTATTCTTTGACCCTAAAAGTCACCTTTCGGTGATGAAAATCATACATTATGTCTTTACACATTCTCGTAGTATGTTGCAAGTCTTTTGCTATTCAATAAAGGTTAAATAAATTGAACTTTGGTGATGCTTAGATACTTTATTCTAGCATTGCGTGAGGGCACGGCAATGGCTTAGTATGGGGGAGTGATGAGATGGCATTTATACATGATCTCATCGTTCTTTTCGGGCTTTAAATGCATAAAAATGTCATAAAATACCATATATATGCTTGTGTTTGTTTACTTGTGTATTTTAGGTATGGATATCGTGAAAAAGACAAAAGATCACAAGATACAAGGAAAAACGAACACGAGAAACGAAGCCGTACAAAGAACCGGGCCCTAATCATGGAATTTTCATCAAATACCCTTGAAGACTTGAAGACAAGCAAGATTGATCCTCCAAGAATGAAGAAATGACACTTAAAACCCTTGTATATTAATAATTACAAGTTTGGTCCCTTAAGTTTGTCAAAATTGCAAAAAGGTCCTTCAACTTTGAAGAAATGGCAAGAATAGTCCCTCAACAATTCAAAATTGCCATTTATGGTCCCTCATGAAGATTAAGATGCATTGAAGACCTTTGAAGATCATCATTGTCCAAGAACAGTCCTTGAAATATCACAAAATGTCAAAAACAACCCTTTAAAACTTTTTGTAAAAGTTTTGTGCCAAAAGTGTTAAAAGGTGAAAGTTGAATACAAAGGAGAATCGGATTTTAGGGTTAAAAACCTTATTTGCCCAAAATTCCAAAACAAAGGGACTGGAAGTGTCAAGTGGAAAGATTTAAACTCTAAACTGGCGCCTAACACTTACTGTTCCCCTATTTTCGGATCGATGAACTTACTGTTCATCTTTTTACTCCCCAGGTTTCACTTTCATTTTTACTTGGGTAAAACCCAATTAAACGTACACACGTTTAATTCACACGTACACAAGCCCTTCCCACTCCTAAAAACCTGCATCCCACGTTTGTGGTCCAAACCCCCAAATACCCTCTCCTCCAATCAGAGAACTCCTTGTCCTCCAAGGCTTGTGACGTGTCCCAATTGAACGGTTATGATCATATGCTTGGCCATTACGCAAAATAAACAGCCAGGATTGAATTTGGACAGCTTATTCACCAAATTCGCCTAGAAGCTTCAAAGGGTAGAATAGGGATTTCTCTTGTATTAGGGTTTGTAATTTCTACTTCCTAGAGTAGTATAAATAGGTGTGAGCCTGTTCACAACCTTCTTGTTCCAGTTTTCCTTTCAAATTCTTGTAATTCCTTTTATTTGAAATAAAAGTTGTGTTTTTGTTTAAAAACAATATAATTCCTTTTTATTTATTTAAAGTTGGTATTTTGTTTGGGAAGGAAAACTGAGTTCCATTTTCTAGTTTGACAAGTAACTTTGATTTTCAAAGTTATTTGAAGGTTTTCTGAAAATTGAAAGATTTTTGGAAGAATCTGTTTAAGGTTTTATGGTGTTAAGAGTTTCATGTTTTTGGTGTTAGGGTATAATAGAAAAAGTGTTTTCTAAGTCTTAAAAGTTTTGGAAGAAATTTTAAGAAGAAAGAAAAGAAACAGATTGATATTATTGTGTATGCTTGTATTCTTTTCTTTGATTTGTGCTAAACAGGTGTTCAAGGATTGTTGATAAAGGATCTGCTCCAACCCGAGTTGGATTGGAGGAGGATTTTCATCCTCTAAGGTTTTGGAGGTAAAACCTTAAGGTAATCTCCTTTTACCTTAGTAAAATCTCAGAAAAGTGGTGGTTGCATGATTTTGTTGATTTGGTGCTATATGTTAGTTTAAGCTGCATGATTTCAGTCCTTATATGTTAGTATTCATGTCTAGAAGCTTATTAGTCATTTTGGTTAAGGGTTGCAAGGTTTTGAAGTGTTAAAAGTTAGTTTACAAAAATATAAAGGGTGTTTGGCTAAGTGGATTAGCAGGGTGATAATCATTGATTGAGAGTTTAAAAAGTGTTAGCAGGTTTTAAAAAGGATTCAGATAAGTTGAGTTAGAGTTCTCATTAGTTGGAAATTAGTTTGGGTCAAGTGTGGAAGCAATTTGTGAGTTTTGATAGGATAAGTGTGCTTAAAATCTGCTTGCTTTCTAAACTGCATGATTTTTCATGATTTTGTGCATTAATCTTTTGATTTCTGTGAAGCAAGAGGGTGAATTTGTGATTGTCACTGCTTGAGTATCATTAGGTGAGTGTGTGTGCCAAATTTGGTAGGCCTAAGTTCACTAGGTTGCAAGTTATCAGCTCTATAGCCACCAGATCTTGACCTTCATCACAGAGACTGACTTAGGATTTGTGTGCTTTGTTTTTGTCCTTTGGTGCATGCTAATTGTTTTCTACTTGTTATTTCTGACTTCTTGTGCTCAAAGGAGCACAAGAGTGCCCATTGTTGTCCAATAAGCCACCAAAATAAGCTCACAAGCCAATCCTTTGGCTTTGTAATCTGTGAAGGAAAGCAATACACAAGCAGAAAGTGCATAAGTGTTGAAATACAAGTCTGTCACGATTTGTTGGATTAATTTGACATAATCTTGGTTAAAAAGGAACTTGGAGTTGAAATATAAGCTTGTGTAAGTGTAGTTTGATTGGTAGAAGTAAAAAGCAAAAAATAAACAAAAGCGTAAAAAGTGGGTATATAGACTCGAACCCGTGACCATCCGTTCAACACACCAACAACCTAACCATCCTGCCCTTGGGTCTTTTACTGACCAAGGGAGGATTTGTTATTTACTTAACACGTTTTTGCTTTGTGTGATTTAAAAAAAAGCCGTAGCTTCTTTGTCCAAATTCAGCTTATTTGATAAGCTAATCTGATCTAGCTTATTTTTCCTTAGACTTTTATAGCATTTGTGATTTTCCAAAATTGGTTCTATATTTTTCCGTTTAATAGATTATTTTCTAGGAATTATTTAATAGACGTTTTTCATTAAATCAATAAAAAATACCAAAAAGAGTTTTTATTTCTAGTAAAAATAGTTTTTAGTTTTTAAAATATATTTTTGAGGTTTACATTAAGTTTTGGTTTTATAAACTTTTATTTTTAATTTTATATTATTTTAAGGTTTTTTATAAACTTTAAGGATTTTTATAAAATTATTAAAAAAGGTTTAGAAGCTCTAATTAGTGTTTTTCTCTTAGTTATATTATTTAGGATTTTTAGAAATTTTTTATTTCAAATTTTAGAAACTTTTATTTTTTAGTATTATTTTAATAATATTTTATTATTAATTTTTCAAAATTTTATTTTTCTTTCTTTTTCATTTTTCCTAGGTTCTTTGTCATAAATTAGGACCTTTTCCATTTTTAGAATAATTTTTAAGCTTTTAGATTTATTTTTATAATTATTTTAAGTTTAATTAGGTTTTAATTATTTTAAATCATTTTTAGAGTTTTAAAAATAGTTTTAATAGGTTTTAATTTTTAGAAAATTACTTCTTAGTCTTCTAATAATATAAGTTAAGTGATAATTCAATAAAATCATATTTTAGACTTTTGAATTAGTTAAATTTAATTTTAGGGCTTTAATTAGCATTTAAAATTAATTATTTAATTAATAAAAGGTTTTAAAATATCTTTGTTGGATTTTTAACTTTATTTATATTATTTTAGACTTGTTTTAGCCTTTTTAATCTTTTCTTGATTTTGTTTTTGGCTTTAGCTTAATTTTTAATTTTTGTGTTTTTCTACGGCTTTACGTTTACGTTTTTACGTCATAGTGTAATTTTCACGAAACCGTCATTCCATCTCATCAATATTAATCTCAAAGAAATACAAGTTAATTCACAACACATATACCTCCTTGGGAAACGAATCTTTCTCTCATTTTATTTGATTGTGGGTCATTACTTGTGGTTTTCCTAAATCACTCGTCGATACTTACCGCTCATATTTAGTTGCTTGTTTTTCCTAAAGCAAGTTATCTAAATTTACTACAATCATAGACCCTAGTATTCCGAACTAGGTGCATCAAATTATTCCGACATGAGTTAAACTTTATTCCAGATTAGAGGTCAAACTCTCATTCCGGACTAGCTTCAGTTCTTAAATATTCCAGATAAGCATACACCATATTCCGGATTGCTTGTAGAGGGATTCTAGATTAGAACTTTAATTACATTCCGGATAAGCTTAGTTTTAAATTATTCCAAATTAGTATCATTAAACATTCCGGATAAGCAGTAGAAATATATTCCGGATTACGTTCGTTTAAACGTTTCGGATAAGAGTTTTTCAGGTATTCCGGATAAGGATTTTTAAAGTATTCCGGATAAGCAACAAATTGTGGATTCCGGATTAATAGTTTTCAACATTCTGGATAAGGTCTGGATTATATTTATTCCGGATAAGCATTAGATATACATTCCGAATAAGCTCCTTCAATTATTCCGGATTAGCTCAAGTTGGATTCTTGATAAGCTCTTTTAAGATATAATTGATTCCGGATAAGTGATTCATCATTCCGGATAGTGTATATAACAATTTATTCTGGATAAGCAACATTCTGAATTACATTTTATTCAGAGAATCATGGTTATATTTCCCTCTTTTTTTATTGTTATATTTATTTTTAATAATTTTAGCGTTTATTTTACAAGTAGAAATAGATAATCAAAATTGAAATTGAATCGAGTACGAACAACACACAAAAATACACTTATTAATCACACTCTTTAAGCCTGTCTATCTTATCGGCTAAGGATGTATTTGCTTGCTTCAGACGTTTATTAGCCTCTTTGTTTTCATTAATTTCACGTTTTAAAGAATCAATAATAGACGCAAGCAAATCACGGTCCTCTTCCGAGTCAGTATCATGAGTAGCATTTTCATCATCATTACACATATGCTATGAATCCGTAGAGATTTTGCAATCCTCTGTGTCCATTACATATGTGTCATTGATGCTTTCGGGTTGCTCAGGATACAGTCATTCATTTGCAAACACATTATAGTTATAATATGATGGTACCTTTTGAATTGGCTCAGAATCAATGATAGATCCAGAATTGTCAGCAGTCTCTGGAATCACTTCTTGAATCTTTTCCATGTATACGTAATGTGCCTCCAACTCTTGATCATCAGCTTCATCGCCAGTGTCATCACGCCAGTCAACTCATCTGCTATGAGTGGAATCCCTGCTTCTTCTTTCTTACATAACAACATCTTTTCCATGTGATATCCCGAATCCTTAACCCGTTTTGGCTTCTTACATTCCCTAGCCATGTGCCCAAATCCCTTGTAGATGAAGCATTGAATCCCAGTCTTCTGCGCAACTGGAGTGCCTGCAATATCTCTAGCCCTAACTTGATTCGACATCCTCTGATTATCATACCTAGCATCACGATCATACCTAGGTGCATTATCAACTTCCTTATATCTAGCATTGGATGATGATTTGAGGTAGTTGTTGGTACGTTTGTATATCTTTTTATAAGTTGTGGTGAGTAAAGACATGAGTTCTTCAATCTTCTTGTCCCTTGAAGTTTGTTCATCATCACTGTCTCTATCTGACTCGGTGTCATACTTTGGAGGTGGAGTGGGGAAAATTGCTTTTGCTTTGTTTCTAGCAGTAGCTATAGGTTTGGTAGATGAGCTGGATGACCTTGAGGGATTAGTAGATGGTTGTTGACGGTGAACGGTTTTGTTGAAGTAGCAGCCACAAAAGCAATAGAGTTAGCAGACTGTTTTGCATTTTCAGCCTTAAGTTCATTCACTTCATTCTGATGTTGTTTCAAGATATCATAAAGTTTGTGATAAGAGATAGTCTTGATATCTTCCCTTTGTTTAACCAAAGTCACAAACCTTTGCCATTCTGGTGTGAGATGAAGTAAATACTGAACATTGGCATGATGATTGGAGATGGTGCACTGATTTCTAACAAGCTCATTCATCATTTTGTAGAATCTCGAGTAATATGAGTCAATGGATTCACCATCTTCGGATGCTAATTTTCCAAAATCCCAAAGTAGATTAGTATCGAGATCTTGAACATTGATCGACTCACCTTGCTTCAATCGATGACTTGCATTCCACATTTTGATAGCATTAGGACATGCATTAACTGTGGAATAAATATCTTTATCAATCCTAGTGAGTATGTAGTTAACAGCATCAGCTTCAGCTTGGAGGAGTTTCTTTTTCGCAGCAGGACATGTGTCAAAATCCTCCATAGATCGTGTAGTTGATGAAGTACCATCTTCTGCTTGTGTGGTAATGGGTCTGAATTAAAAACTGGCGGTGGATTCTCAAGGCAATGACGAAGAGCGGTTCGGTTCTCTTTTCCATCAAGAAATCTCAGAAAATGAGATATCCACTGAACGTAGCAACCGGCTGTTAGCACAGGTGGATTACCGTTGCCACCTTGTTCCAAACGAATTTGATTAGCAGTCACAATGTTGATGTTGTTGTTAGACATGGTGAAAACTTGTGAATGGATTAGGACCTTAGTAGATGTGTTGTGATGTGATTGTGGTTGACAATTCGGAAAAGAATGATGAAATCCCTTAAAAATGTTCTCGAAAAACCAAAGAATTCTCCAAGACCAAAAAAACACACGAATCCACCAAACTGCAAGTTTTGTTCGAAATTTTTTAAGTGTATTTTCGGAATGTTCAAAAATCCTCTAAGTTATTTGATAGTTGTAATTTCACACTTGTTTAGGAAAAGAAGATAAATGGGGTAAGAATTAAGTTGGACGATTTATGAAAATCGTGCACTAATGACCCAAAGTGAGTTAGTTCTCAAGGAGGCTTGGTGTGTGTGTTAAACTTGATGGTATTTGAGATTAATATTGAGAAAAGAAAAGGGGAAAGAAAATGATGACGATTATGACTAAGATTAAACTACGACGAATGGTAAAACGTAAAAACGTGACGAAATTTAAAAATTACTCTAAAAATTCATAGAAAATCACAATAAAATCCTAAAAATGCAATTAGAGTTTACCAAAAATCAAAACTTTTTCAAACCTTTTATTTAATTAATAATTGATTTTTAATGCTAATTAAAGCCCTAAAAATCAATTTAATTAATAAAAAGCCTAAAATAAGATTTTTCAATTTGTAAACCTCCAAAATAACCCAATTAAACTAAAAAGTATTTTTGCAAAATTTAAAACTAATTAAAACTATTTAAAATGATTAAAAATTAAAATTAAATATTAAAATAATATTAAAAATTCCAAATTTATAAAAAAATCTAAAAAATTGTAAACTAACTTATTTTAACTCAGCAAAACCAGAAATGAAAGTGAAATGACCTAAATACCCCTATTGGGCCTCCAAATGGTCCAAAAGTGAAAACAGTCCAAGCTTAATGGGCTTTTTAGCCCAATAAGCTGAAAAGTTCCAGTCTAGCTTAAAATCAGATTTTCAACAAAAAACTCTGAAGGCCCAAAAGCTGAAAATGTGCTTATCACAACTTAATAAGCACTCAGCTTATTCTTAATGTGCTTTTTGACCCATTAAGCCATAAGCTAATACCATAAGCTGAAAATTCACAGAAATCCTTCTTTTAAGCTTATAAAGCAGTTTCTAAAAAGAAACTTTGAAAAAGCTCATGAAATAAGCCTGAAATACGCCAAAGCTCTCTACAGAAAACGACAAAATAGTCGTTTTTGAATTCTAGACTATTTCAAGAGCTGATTCAAGTTGCAAACATTTTTAAATGACTTAAATAAGCTAAATAATAAAAAATATTTCAATTAAGCACACTCAATAAGTTGGAAAAATGAATAACACTTTGGAAATAAGACAAAATAGTCGTTTTCTAGTAAAATCTTAAAGTCAAAGGCCACAAAGCTCCAGATTAAGTAAATGGGTCAAATAAGGAAGAATGATTTCAAAATCAAAGTTGTTGCACATTTGAATAAGCTGAAATGTCTTAATGATAAGTTGTTTGAAAATTAACACTAGCAGTGGCAAGTAGCAGTGGGAAAGGAGTTCCCACTGCTTGTGAACTGATTTGGCTTTTTAATGAGATTTACTTAGAGATTTTGGACAATAAGGGCACCTCTACAACCAATTAGTTTTAGGGAGTCACAATCAAGCAAGAAATCAACAAATGACCAAGCCAAATGATATAGTTAATCCAAATAGTACACAGACATGGAAATAAGCAAGGTCTGGTGAATTAAAGCTATGTTTAAGCAAGAATAAGCTAACCAAACTCTACAAAAAGCATACAATAGCAATAAAAAAACTTAATTAAACACAAATTAACTTGTTTCCGGCAATGGTTCAATGATTTAGATCAAGTAATAAGCCTATGTGATATTTCTGATGTAGCTGATGAACACAAAAGACCTTTTATTGATGCATTTGACCAAAACATGAACTTCAGATCCATAAATCCACAAATCAGGTTACACAAACTTTGATTTAACACTTGTTAGCCCTAGTTAAGCATGCAACCTAGTTGATGACAAGTTTTCAGTTCACAAGGACCTAAAACAAGCTTGATTTGCCAAAGATTTAGATTGGGTGTTAGAAAGCATAAGTTAAGCAGTCTTTACATTAAATCGACCGAATAACAAATACAAACACAAACAAAGCCCAAACACCTACTCAATTCTACCAAAACTTGAACCAAACAGCAATCCAAAACAGTCCTTTAAATTTCTAAATCAAATTTAACAAAGCAAAAACATTTTTTAGGTTTAACCAAGCTTAAACAAACATCATAGCAACAATATTATGAACTAGGATCAAGTTTGCATGCATAGGAACACAACATATAGCAGTCAACACCAAATTCACTTATCACCAATTACTCACAGTTTAAACAAGGGAAATAACAAACCTCAGGAATGTACATCCACACTCCCGAACGTAAGAGTTTATGTGTCTAGCAAAACAAGACACAAGCTTCCAACAAACACTGCTAAGAGGTAACAAGATTAATAGCAACAGTTATAAAAAAATGAAAATGTAAACAGATTTCTTGGTGATTTTGGTGAGTTCTCACAAAGCTTTGCCCAAGCATAAGCATCCACTACACCATGGTTTTAAGCATGGTGTTATGGTCACCTTTATGCCCAAACATATCAATATGCAACTCACTCTCTCAATCCAAGAACCCTTACTGAAACATGAAGTATCCAAAACTTCGAAAACATAAAAACCTTTTGAAACAACCTTAAAAAATGTAAACAATAACAGGAAAAGTAAATATGGGACTTGGTATTCGTCATAGATTTCAAACTTTTCATTCATTGAACAAAGATTTACAGAAACTTGACCAAAGGAAAAACCAAGAACAAGAATGAAAGTGAAACCCTAAGGACTTTATATAGGCTTAAAAGTAATCTAGAAAGCTGATAAAAACTAGAAACCATAGTGCTCAAAGTTCTAATAATGCCCTTTGGAGATTCGCATAAACTTGGTTTGAATTTGCTCTTGGAGATGAATCATGTGACCAATTTTTGTTGTGTAGTGATCTTGGACGTTAAACTTGTGCTTAGGATGCAAGCTGAGCTTTGGGGCGTTGATTCCCTGACAATGCTTTTGTCGTTGTCCCAAAAAGGTGCAGGGGAGTCCTCGTGTGACTATAGGAGTGAGGTGGCATCCAAATAGTGGGTGGGGTTTGGTTTAGTATACCCTTAATCTTAAATCTGGAGTAGATTAGGGTTTAATTATATGGGATTAACAAAAACCTAATTTTGTATTCTTGGCTGATGAACATATGTGTGATCTTTATTTGGGTTTAAGTGGGGTGTTTAGATCCAAGATTAAGATTAGTTTAATCGGTTTAAACCAATATGTGAGTGGGATGGTGAGGTGGAAGCAGGGAGGCTTGTGATTGGTTGAGGGAGATAGTGAGGTGAGGTGTCACTCCTTGGTTGGCTAAGGTAAGTATCTTTGTCGGCCATGTTTAACCCTCCATCTCTTCCTTTTGTTTCATTCCAAGTTTTGACTGTCTAACTCATTCTCCCTTTTTAATGAAGTTTACAAATTCATAATTTGGCCACAAAACATTTTTCAAAATGTTTCAATGGGTATTTCTTGTAATTTCATGATTCTTCAAGGGCTTCAAAGGACTATTCTTGAAACTTTAAGGTCTTCACTTGTATGATTGACTTTGTGGAGGACTAAAAGTGACACGTCTTCAATCTTGAGGGACCATTCTTGCCAATTCTTCAAAGTTGAGGGTCCTTTTTGTAATTTTGACAAACTTTAGGGACTAAACTAGTAAATATGAATATACAAGGGTATAAAGTGTCAGTTCTTCAATGATGAAGGACCCTTGTTGTACATTCTTCAATTCTTCAAGGACTTTTCTTGGAAAATCAATACTTGGGTCCGGTTCATTGTGCGACTTTGTTTCCCGTGTTCATTTTTTATTGATTCTTGTGATCTTTTGTCATTTTCTCAATATCCGTACCTAAAATACACACTGAGCAAACACAAGCATATATATGGCACTTTTTATGATATTCAAAACCTTTTAAGCCCATTTTGGACGATGAGACTATGTATAAAAGCAGTCTTATCACTCCCCCATACTAAACCATTGTCGTGCCCTCACGCAATGCTAGAATAAAGTATCGTAGCATCTCCAAAATTCTTTTTTTATTGATTTTTATTGAATCATAAACTTACTACACTACTACTACTTGCTACTACTTGCGTTTTAGACATAATATATGATTTTCATCGCAAAATGAGACGTTTAGGTTCATAGAACAAGAACACGTGAATGCTTTGTTAGAAATAATTTCGTCGTCCTCGATTTTCACCCAATTCCATGCTAAGCGTGTAACGAGATCATTGTCATTATAAGTTAGTAATGCTAACACTACTCATATGCCCTAGTCACGTACTTAGACTCCCTTAATCCTAAGTGGTATCTCTTATATTTTATTTTTGTCTTGAATGTTCACGAGGATACATTTTTTACTTATGTGATGATAGAGATTAAGGTCCAAAAATAGAGTCATAACGGTGTAACCAAGACCATCGAATTAATAACCTCCCCTAATAGACAACGATGTCAAAAAATTAAGTAAAAAAGAAGGATCGATAAACACGGTTTTATAACGGTTTTAAACATGAGACTTATTACCAAGACTTTTATATGCCCCCTAACGATGGGCCTTATTATCATAGGTTTACCTCCATCTTTTATTCAACTCCGCCATGGAACTTTTATTATGACTTCGGTCTTGCCTTGTCTTTTATTTAACATCGCCATGAGGTGTTTATTATGGCCAAAGACGTATATCCTCACGCTAAAGCGAATTTTGGATCTTTAAAGCTTCTAAATTTAAGTCTTGTTCACTTCCAATTTTGCATAGATTTTTCGGCCTTGTGAGCTTTGAATTTTTGCTTGATTTAGGTGAGTGAGCATTTAAAATTATTATTGGGTGAAGCTTTCGATTCTTCGGGGTGCCAATACTTCAAAACCGTGATGCTGGCAATACCTTAATGTTTTCCCAATTTAAGTACATGGAAGCTACTAGAAAAGACTAGAAACCAACAATCAAGACTAAACCGCTTAGCCAATACGTATTAGCAAAATATATATACAAGAGAAGGGAGAATAAGCAAACTATTAAAACACATGAGTTTTTGAAAGAATACGAGTACTCTACGTTTAGCATAGTAACTTATAATTAACTCTATCATTTCTCGTCCTCATTTAAGGGACTTAGCCTAATATAAGTTAAGGAATCGAAGCTAAGTACTCAACACGCATGGTCGAGTCAAATTACTCTTATTCTCGCCATCAGAAAATCTATATTCGTGTCTTCAAACAATTATGAATTATGAGAAAAGTTTTAAAATTTGGCCATTTTTAGCCTTATTTTGCAACAAAACGATAAACAAAAAGATAAACTTTGGAAAGCGTGAAGGTTTGGCAAGGCAAGTATCTATTCACCCCGACATACTAAAGTTAAACATTGTCCTCAATGTTGCGAGTCTAAGGCTAGGATACCCCCATACTTGAGACGAAGTCGAATGCCTAATCTAGTATGGAAAGGGTGCAACCATTAAATCAATAGCCGTTTATGAAGTGTGCTAAAAGACCTAATGTTAGAACAATCAAGGATATATCATATGGATATCGAGAAATTTTTCAAAGCAAACGATTGAGTGCTCACGTAAAAGAACAAAAAGGCTCCAATCGTGAAGATGATCATCTAAAAACTACAATTCACAAACAACCACGAAACAAAGGTTGGAAGGGCATAAATCCCTTCACATAAGCTACATTAGAAAGCCATAATATGTACATGGATAAGAATGGGATCTCCCCCACGAGGCACCTCGTTTTTGATTACCGAGTCATGAGCTTGACTCGATCCCCTCAATACTAATTATCATTGGGGAAGGTGACTTGGTCGAGGTCGTCCAAAGGAGGGACTTCCCCACCAAAGTAGTGCTTCAACCTATGTCCATTAAGCATAAAGCTAGGACTATCATTTTGAGCTATCTCGATGGTCTCATATGGAAACACTTGGGTAATGGTGAATGGTCTGGACCAATGAGATTTCAACTTGCCGGTAAATATTTTCAATCTCGAGTTAAAAAGCAACACTTGATTCCCAATGTTAAAAACCCAGTTTTTAATTTTTGAATCATGAAACTTTTTAGTTTTCTCTTTGTAAATCAATGAATTTTTATAAGCAATGTCCCTTAATTCATCCAATTCATTCAACTACATTTTCCGGTGTTTTCCTGCGGTCTCGATGTCATCATTACAATGCTTTATGGCTTAATAAGCTTTGTGTTCAAGTTCAATGGGCAAGTGACAGTTCTTCCCATACACAAGCTTGCAAGGAGTGCACCCACTGGGCGTCTTATGAGCAGTACGAAAGGCCCATAAAGCATCGTCTAACTTATCCGACCAAGATTGTCGGTTTTCCCCTATCGACGTCTCCAAAATTCTCTTCAAAGCTCGGTTTGAAACCTCGACTTGCCCACTCGTTTACAGGTGATAAGCCGTAGAAAGCGGATGTGTAGCCCCATATTTCTTTAGAAGCTTTTCAAATTGGTCGTTACAAAAATGGGTTCCACGATCGCTTATAATAGCACGAGGGGTTCCAAACCGAGAGAATAGTTTCTTCAAGAACTTGACCACCACGCGAGAATCGTTCGTGGGCAAAGCCTTAGCTTCCACCCACTTGGATAGGTAGTCAACGGCGACAAGGATGTAGTTATTACCACGAGATGATGGGAACAGACCCATAAAATCAATGCCCCACATGTCAAAGATCTCACACACTTGGATGATATTTTTTTGGCATTTCATCGTTTTGTGAGGTTTCCTTGACATTGGCATGAGTCACACGACTTGACAAGTGCGTGCGCATCTAGGTAAATAGCAGGCCAAAAGAAACCGGCATCAAAGACCTTCTTCGCCGTGAGATTAGCACCGTGTGACCTCCCGTGGGTCCCTCGTAACAAGCCCTAAGGATATTATATGCTTCGGTGGCAAAAACACAACGTCTAATAATTTGATCCGCACAAGTCCAAAATAGGTAAGGGTCGTTCAAAAAGTAGATGTTGACGTCACGAAAGAATTTCTGTTTTTGTTGAGTTGTCATACCCTTATTGATGAAGTTTACCGCATGGTAATTTGCGATGTCCGCAAACCATGGGGTGGAAGAATATTTCTTGGAATTCACTACACCAAGTGTCTCGAGAGGAAATGTTTCGGTGATTTCCTTGTTCTCGTACACACTTTGGTGAGGATCTTCCAATCGAGAGCGGTGATCGGACGCAAGATTCTCGGATCATTTTTTGTCAAGTATTGTGACATCAAATTCTTGTAGAAGGAGAATCCAACGGAGCAATATCGGCTTAGCATCAAGCTTAGATAAGAGGTACTTGATAGCCGAATGATCCGTATGCACGATGCTTTTAGTCAAGACGAGATAAGGTCGGAATTTCTCAAATGCATACACCACGGCAAGGAATTCCTTTTCTGTTGTGGTGTACTTAAGTTGAGCCTCGGTCATCGTCTTAATAGCATAGTGATTAGGAGAGAAGTTCTTATCATTACGTTGCCCCAAAGGGGCCCCAATAGCGTAATCACTTGCATCACACATAAGCTCAAAGGGGAGGTTCCAACCGGGAGTAACAAGAATGGCAACTTCGGTAAGTTTCCTTTTAAGGATTTCAAAGGCTCGTATAAAATCTTAATTAAAGACAAAAGGAGCATATTTTTCGAGGAGGTGTGTAATGGGTCGAGATATCTTTGAAAATTCCTTGATGAATCAACGATAAAATCCCGCGTGGCCTAGGAAACTTCTAATTCTCTTAACGGTTTTGGGATGAGGTAATTTGGCGATGACGTCTATCTAAGCTTTGTCTACCTTAATCCTCGCTTTCGAAACCTTGTGCCCTAAGGCGAATCCTTCTTTAACCATAAAATGACATTTTTCCCAATTGAGCACAAGGTTGGTTTCCTCACAACGTTTCAACATTTCTTTCAAATTTCCTAAACACGAAGTGAACGAACTACCAAACACGGAAAAGTCAACCATAAAGACTTCCATCTTCTTCTCGATCATGTCATGAAAAATAGCCATCATACACCGTTGAAAAGTTCTCGGTGCATTACAAAGTCCGAATGGCATTCTACGATAGGCAAACGTTCCATATGGACACGTAAACGTAGTTTTTTCTTGATCACAAGGATGGATGGGAATTTGGAAGGAACCGGAAAAACCATCTAAAAATCAAGAGAAATCGTTTCCCGCAAGACGCTCCTACATTTGATCCATGAAGGGAAAGGGAAAATGGTCTTTACGAGTGGCATCATTTAACTTACGATAGTCAATACACACCCTCTAACCGTTCACGAGTCGAGTTGGAATTAACTCATTGTCATGGTTTGGCACAACGACCATTCCTCCCTTTTTAGGGACACAATGAATGGATCTCACGCAAGGACTATCGGAAATAGGTTAAATCATTTCCGCGTCAAGGAGTTTAAGGACTTCCTTTTTGATGACATCATGAAGTTTGGGGTTTACCCTTCTTTGACATTGAATTGCCGGCTTGTAGTCTTCCTCCATTAAAATTTTGTGGGTACAAAATTTTGGGTCGATACCCTTAATGTCGAATAATTTCCACGCAATTGCACCTTTGTGAGCCTTCAAGACATCGATAAGTGCGGTTTTTTCATCATCTGAAAGATCCTTCGCAATAATAACCTGCAACTTATCGTCTCCTCACAAGAATACGTATTTGAGATGAGGAGGAAGATCTTTCAACTCGAGGATTGGTGGTTCCTCGATTGAAGATTTGGGTTCGACACTCATAACCTCCCCTAATAGATAGTCTCATCATTCAAAATGGGCTTAAAATGGTTAAAATATCATAAAAAGTGCCATATATATGCTTGTGTTTGCTCAATGTTTATTTTAGGTACGGATATTGAGAAAATAACAAAAGATCACAAGAATCAATCAAAAACGAACACGAGATACGAAGCCGCACAATGAACCGGACCCAAGTATTGATTTTCAAAGAAAATTCCTTGAAGAATTGAAGAATGTACAAGAAGGGTCCTTCATCATTGAAGAACTAATACTTTATACCCTTGTATATTCATAATTACAAGTTTAGTGCCTAAATTTTGACAAAATTACAAAAAGGACCCTCAACTTTTTAGAATTGGCAAGAATAGTCCCTCCAGATTGAAGAATTGTCACTTTCAGTCCTCCATAAAGTCAATCATACAAGTGACAAGTCTTCAATCTTGAGGGACCATTCTTGCCAATTCTTAAAAGTTGAGAGTACTTTTTGTAATTTTGACAAACTTTAGGGACTAAACTTGTAATTATGAATATACAAGGGTATAAAGTGTCAGTTCTTCAATAATGAAGGACCCTTCTTGTGCCTTCTTCAATTCTTCAAGTAATTTTCTTTCAAGTTTACTTAATCTTACATCTTTTAAATCTTTTAATTGAATCTTAATCATCTTCATTAATTCAAAGCTTTTTAGTTAATTCTCATTCTACATTTCTTAATCATAATCTATTGTTTTGTTTCATTAATCATGTAGTTGGTTTGGTCTTGTTTATTGTTTGATTGATTTGCTTATTAGATTGTGCTTATTGATTTGGTGTGTTTGATGTTTTAGCTTATTATGCTTTTTGATTAATTAGTGTCTAGCTTATTTTTAATTAAGTTGTTTTTATCGTTTAAATCTTTTAAAAGTTGTTTTTTAATATTTAGCTTATTTGGTGTTTTCATAGTTTTTAATTTGTGGCTTATTAGCTTTTTCTTAAAATCAATTTGGTTAAGTGCTTATTTAGATTTTTGCTTAATTTTCCTTATCCGAGTTTAATAGACCCTAGTATTCCGAACTAGGTGCATCAAATTATTCCGACATGAGTTAAACTTTATTCCGGATTAGAGGTCAAACTCTCATTCCGGACTAGCTTCAGTTCTTAAATATTCCATATAAGCATACACCATATTCCGGATTGCTTGTAGAGGGATTCCGGATTAGAACTTTAATTACATTCCGGATAAGCTTAGTTTTAAATTATTCCAGATTAGTATCATTAAACATTCCTGATAAGCCGTAGAAATAGATTCCGGATTATGTTCGTTTAAACATTTCGGATAAGAGTTTTTCAGGTATTCCGGATAAGGATTTTTAAAGTATTCTGGATAAGCAACAAATTGTGGATTCTGGATTAATAGTTTTCAACATTCTGGATAAGGTCTGGATTATATTTATTCCGGATAAGCATTAGATATACATTCCGAATAAGCTCCTTCAATTATTCCGGATTAGCTCAAGTTGGATTCCGGATAAGCTCTTTTAACATATAATTGATTCCGGATAAGTGATTCATCATTCCGGATAGTGTATATAACAATTTATTCTGGATAAGCAACATTCCGAATTACATTTTATTCAGAGAATCAAGGTTAGATTTCCCTCTTTTTTATTTTTATATTTATTTTTAATAATTTTAACGTTTATTTTACAAGTAGAAATAGATAATCAAAAGCTCCCCCTTTTAGTTACCAAAAAGATAAGTCCACACTAAACCGTGATCAATTAAAATTGAATCGAGTACGAACAACACACAAAAATACACTTATTAATCACACTCTTTAAGCATGTCTATCTTATCGGCTAAGGATGTATTTGCTTGCTTCAGACGTTTATTAGCCTCTTTGTTTTCATTAATTTCACGTTTTAAAGAATCAATAATAGACGCAAGCAAATCACGGTCCTCTTCCGAGTCAGTATCATGAGTAGCATTTTCATCCTCATTACACATATGCTATGAATCCGTAGAGATATTGCTATCCTCTGTGTCCATTACATATGTGTCATTGATGCTTTCGGGTTGCTCAGGATGCAGTCATTCATTTGCAAACACATTATAGTTATCATATGATGCTACCTTTTCAATTGGCTCAGAATCAATGATAGATCCATAATTGTCAGCAGTCTCCGGAATCACTTCTTGAATCTTTTCCATGTATACGTAATGTGCCTCCAACTCTTGATCATCAGCTTCATCGCCAGTGTCATCACGCCAGTCAACTCATCTGCTGTGAGTGGAATCCCTGCTTCTTCTTTCTTACATAGCAACATCTTTTCCATGTGATATCCCGAATCCTTAACCCGTTTTTGCTTCTTACATTCCCTAGCCATGTGCCCAAATCCATTGTAGATGAAGCATCGAATCCCAGTCTTCTGCGCAACTGGAGTGCCTACAATATCTCTAGCCCTAACTTGATTCGACATCCTCTGATTATCATACCTAACATCACGATCATACCTAGGTGCATGATCAACTTCCTTATATCTAGCATTGGATGATGATTTGAGGTTGTTGTTGGTAGGTTTGTATATCTTTTTAATCTTCTTGTCCCTTGAAGTTTGTTCATCATCACTGTCTCTATCTGACTCGGTGTCATACTTTGGAGGTGGAGTGGGGAAAATTGCTTTTGCTTTGTTTCTAGCAGTAGCTATAGGTTTGGTAGATGAGCTGGATGACCTTGAGGGATTAGTAGATGGTTGTTGACGGTGAACGGTTTTGTTGAAGTAGCAACCACAAAAGCAATAGAGTTAGCAGACTGTTTTGCCTTTTCAGCCCTAAGTTCATTCACTTCATTCTGATGTTGTTTCAAGATATCATAAAGTTTGTGATAGGAGATAGTCTTGATATCTTCCCTTTGTTTAACCAAAGTCACAAACCTTTGCCATTCCGGTGTGAGTTGAAGTAAATACTGAACATTGGCATGATGATTGGAGATGGTGCACTGATTTCTGACAAGCTCATTCATCATTTTGTAGAATCTCGAGTAATATGAGTCAATGGATTCACCATCTTTGGATGCGAATTTTCCAAACTCCCAAAGTAGATTAGTATCGAGATCTTGAACATTGATCGACTCACCTTGTTTCAATCGATGACTTGCATTCCACATTTCGATAGCATTAGGACATGCATCAACTGTGGAATAGATATCTTTATCAATCCTAGTGAGTATGTAGTTAACAGCATCAGCTTCAGCTTGGAGGAGTTTCTTTTTCGCAGCAGGACATGTGTCAAAATCCTCCATAGCTTGTGTAGTTGATGAAGTACCATCTTCTGCTTGTGTGGTAATAGGTCTGAATTAAAAACTGGAGGTGGATTCTCAAGGCAATGACGAAGAGCGGTTCGGTTCTCTTTTCCATCAAGAAATCTCAGAAAATGATATCTCCACTGAACGTAGCAACCGGCTGTTAGCACAGGTGGATTACCGTTGCTACCTTGTTCCAAACGAATTTGATTAGCAGTCACAATGTTGATGTTGTTGTTAGACATGGTGAAAACTTGTGAATGAATTAGGACCTTAGTAGATGTGTTGTGATGTGATTGTGGTTGACAATTCGGAAAAGAATGATGAAATCCCTTAAAAATGTTCTCGAAAAACCAAAGAATTCTCCAAGACCAAAAAAACACACGAATCCACCAAACTGCAAGTTTTGTTCGAAATTTTTTAAGTGTATTTTCGGAATGTTCAAATGTGATAGTTGTAATTTCACACTTGTTTAAGAAAACAAGGTAAATGGGGTAAGAATTAAGTTGGACGATTTAAGAAAATCGTGCACTAATGACCCAAAGTGAGTTAGTTCTCAAGGAGGCTCGGTGTGTGTGTTAAACTTGATGGTATTTGAGATTAATATTGAGAAAAGAAAAGGGGAAAGAAAATGATGACGATTACGACTAAGATTAAACTACGACGAATGGTAAAACGTAAAAACGTGACGAAATTTAAAAATTACTCTAAAAATTCATAGAAAATCACAATAAAATCCTAAAAATGCAATTAGAGTTTACCAAAAATCAAACTTTTTCAAACCTTTTATTTAATTAATAATTAATTTTTTAATGCTAATTAAAGCCCTAAAATCAATTTAATTAATAAAAAGCCTAAAATAAGATTTTTCAATTTGTAAACCTCCAAAATAACCCAATTAAACTAAAAAGTATTTTTGAAAAATTTAAAACTAATTAAAACTATTTAAAATGATTAAAAATTAAAATTCAATATTAAAATAATATTAAAATTTCCAAATTTATAAAAAAAATCTAAAAAATTGTAAACTAACTTATTTTAACTCAGCAAAACTAGAAAAGAAAGTGAAATGACCTAAATACCCCTATTGGGCCTCCAAATGGGCCAAAAGTGAAAACAGTCCAAGCTTAATGGGCTTTTTAGCCCAATAAGCAAAAAGTCAACCAAATAAGCTGAAAAGTTCCAGTCTAGCTTAAAATCAGATTTTAAACAAAAAACTATAAAGGCCCAAAAGCTGAAAATGAACTTATCACAGCTTAATAAGCACTCAGCTTATTCTTAATGGGCTTTTTGGCCCATTAAGCCATAAGCTAATGCCATAAGCTGAAAATTGACAGAAATCCTTCTTTTGAGCTTATAAAGCAGTTTCTAAAAAGAAACTTTGAAAAAGCTCATAAAATAAGCCTGAAATACGCCAAAGCTCTCTACAGAAAACGACAAAATAGTCGTTTTTGAATTCTAGACTATTTCAAGAGCTGATTCAAGTTGCAAACATTTTTAAATGACTTAAATAAGCTAAATAATAAAAAAATATTTCAATTAAGCACACTCAATAAGTTGGAAAAATGAATAACACTTTGGAAATAAGACAAAATAGTCGTTTTCTAGTAAAATCTTAAAGTCAAAGGCCACAAAGCTCCAGATTAAGTAAATGGGTCAAATAAGGAAGACTGATTTCAAAATCAAAGTTGTTGCACGTTTGAATAAGCTCAAATGTCTTAATGATAAGTTGTTTGAAGATTAACACTAGCAGTGGCAAGTAGCAGTGGGAAAGGAGTTCCCACTGTTTGTGAACTGATTTGGCTTTTTAATGAGATTTACTTGGAGATTTTGGACAATAAGGGCACCTCTACAACCAGTTAGTTTTAGGGAGTCACAATCAAGCAAGAAATCAACAAATGACCAAGCAAAATGATACAGTTAATCCAAATAGTACACAGACATGGAAATAAGCAAGGTCTGGTGAATTAAAGCTATGTTTAAGCAAGAATAAGCTAACCAAACTCTACAAAAAGCATACAATAACAATAAAAAAACTTAATTAAAGACAAATTAACTTGTTTCCGGCAATGGTTCAATGATTTAGATCAATTAATAAGCCTATGGTGATGTTTCTGATGTAGCTGATGAACACAAAAGACCTTTTATTGATGCATTTGACCAAAACATGAACTTCAGATCCATAAATCCACAAATCAGGTTACACAAACTTTGATTTAACACTTGTTAGCCCTAGTTAAGCATGCAACCTAGGTGATGACAAGTTTTCAGTTCACAAGGACCTAAAACAAGCTTGATTTGCCAAAGATTCAGATTGGGTGTTAGAAAGCATAAGTTAAGCAGTCTTTACATTAAATCGACCGAATAACAAATACAAACACAAACAAAACCCAAACACCTACTCAATTCTACCAAAACTTGAACCAAACAGCAATCCCAAACAGTCCTTTAAATTTTTAAATCAAATTTAACAAAGCAAAAAATTTTTTTAGGTTTAACCAAGCTTAAACAAACATCATAGCAACAATATTATGAACTAAGAACAAGTTTGCATGCATAAGAACACAACATATAGCAGTCAAGACCAAATTCACTTATCACCAGTTACTCACAGTTTAAACAAGGGAAATAACAAACCTCAGGAATGTACCTCCACATTCCCGAATGTAAGAGTTTATGTGTCTAGCAAAACAAGACACAAGCTTCCAACAAACACTGCTAAGAGCTAACAAGATTAGTAGCAACAGTTATAAAAAAAATGAAAATTTAAACAGATTTCTTGGTGATTTTGGTGAGTTCTCACAAAGCTTTGTTCAAGCATAAACATCCACTACACCATGGGTTTAAGCATGGTGTTATGGTCACCTTTATGCCCAAACATATAAATATGCAACTCACTCTCTTAATACAAGAACCCTTACTGAAAGATGAAGTATCCAAAACTTTGAAAACTTAAAAACCTTTTGAAACAACCTTAAAAAATGTAAACAATAACAGGAAAAGTAAATATGGGACTTGGTATTCGTCACAGATTTCAAACTTTTCATTCATTGAACAAAGATCTACAGAAACTTGACCAAAGGAAAAACCAAGAACAAGAATGAAAGTGAAACCCTAAGGCCTTTTAAAAGTAATCTAGAAAGCTGATAAAAACTAGAAACCATAGTGCTCAAAGTTATAATAATGCCCTTTGAAGATTCACATAAACTTGGTTTGAATTTGCTCTTGGAGATGAATCATGTGACCAATTTTTGTTGTGTAGTGATCTTGGACGTTAAACTTGTGCTTAGGATGCAAGCTGAACTTTGGGGCGTTGATTCCCTGACAATTCTTTTGTCTTCGTCCCAAAAAGGTGCAGGGGAGTCCTCGTGTGACTATAGGAGTGAGGTGGCATCCAAATAGTGGGTGGGGTTTTGTTTAGTATACCCTTAATCTTAAATCTGGAGTAGATTAGGGTTTAATTATATGGGATTAACAAAAACCTAATTTTGTAATCTTGGCTGATGAACATATGTGTGATCTTTATTTGGGTTTAAGTGGGGTGTTTAGATCCAAGATTAAGATTAGTTTAATCGGTTTAAACCAATATGTGAGTGGGATGGTGAGGTGGAAGCAGGGAGGCTTGTGATTGGTTGAGGGAGATAGTGGGGTGAGGTGTCACTCCTTGGTTGGCTAAGGTAAGTATCTTTGTCGGCCATGTTTAACCCTCCATCTCTTCCTTTTGTTTCATTCCATGTTTTGGCTGTCTAACTCTATTTCCCTTTTTAATGAAGTTTACAAATTCATACTTTGGCCACAAAACATTTTCCAAAATGTTTCAAAGGGTATTTCTTGTAATTTCATGATTCTTCAAGGGCTTCAAAGGACTATTCTTGAAACTTTAAGGTCTTCACTTGTATGATTGACTTTGTGGAGGACTAAAAGTGGCACGTCTTCAATATTGAGGGACCATTCTTGCCAATTCTTCAAAGTTGAGGGTCCTTTTTGTAATTTTGACAAACTTTAGGGACTAAACTAGTAAATATGAATATACAAGGGTATAAAGTGTCAGTTCTTCAATAATGAAGGACCCTTCTTGTACATTCTTCAATTCTTCAAGGACTTTTCTTGGAAAATCAATACTTGGGTCCGGTTCATTGTGAGACTTTGTTTTCCGTGTTCGTTTTTTATTGATTCTTGTGATCTTTTGTCATTTTCTCAATATCTGTACCTAAAATACACATTGAGCAAACACAAGCATATATATGGCACTTTTTATGATATTCTAAACCTTTTAAGCCCATTTTGAATGATGAGACTATGTATAAAAGCAGTCTCATCACTCCCCCATACTAAACCATTGCCGTTCCCTCACGCAATGCTAGAATAAAGTATCATAGCATCTACAAAATTCATTTTTTATTGATTTTTATTGAATCATAAACTTACTACACTACTACTACTTGCTACTACTTGCGTTTTAGACATAATATATGATTTTCATCGCAAAATGAGACGTTTAGGTTCATAGAACAAGAACACGTGAATGCTTTGTTAGAAATAATTTCGTCGTCCTCGAATTTCACTCAATTCCATGCTAAGCGTGTAACAAGATCATTGTCATTATAAGTTAGTAATGCTAACACTACTCATATGCCCTAATCACGTACTTAGACTCCCTTAATCCTAAGTGGTATCTCTTATATTTTATTTTTGTCTTGAATGTTCACGAGGATACATTTTTTACTTATGTGATGATAGAGATTAAGGTCCAAAAATAGAGTCATAACGGTGTAACCAAGACCATCGAATTAATAACCTCCCCTAATAGACAACGATGTCAAAAATTAAGTAAAAAAGAAGGATCGATAAACACGGTTTTATAACGGTTTTGAACATGAGACTTATTACCAAGACTTTTATATGCCCCCTAACGGATGGGCCTTATTATCATAGGTTTACCTCCATCTTTTATTCAACTCCGCCATGGAACTTTTATTATGACTTCGGTCTTGCCTTGTCTTTTATTTAACATCGCCATGAGGTGTTTATTATGGCCAAAGACGTATATCCTCACGCTAAAGCGAATTTTAGATTATTAAAGCTTCTAATTTTAAGTCTTGTTCACTTCCAATTTTGCATAGATTTTTCGGCCTTGTGAGCTTCGAATTTTGTTTGATTTAGGTGAGTGATCATTTTAAATTATTATTGGGTGAAGCTTTCGATTCTTCGGGGTGCCAATACTTCAAAATCGTGATGCTGGCAATACCTTAATGTTTTCCCAATTTAAGTACATGGAAGCTACTAGAAAAGACTAGAAACCAACAATCAAGACTAAACCGCTAAGCCAATACGTATTAGCAAAATATATATACAAGAGAAGGGAGAATAAGCAAACTATTAAAACACATGAGTTTTTGAAAGAATACGAGTACTCTACGTTTAGCATAGTAACTTATAATTAACTCTATCATTTCTCGTCCTCATTTAAGGGACTTAGCCTAATATAAGTTAAGGAATCGAAGCTAAGTGCTCAACACGCACGGTCGAGTCAAATTACTCTTATTCTCGCCATCGGAAAATCTATATTCGTGTCTTCAAAAAATTATGAATTATGAGAAAATTTTTAAAATTTGGCCATTTTTAGCCTTATTTAGCAACAAAACGATAAACAAAAAGATAAACTTTGGAAAGCGTGAAGGTTTGGCAAGGAAAGTATCTATTCACCCCGACATACTAAAGTTAAACATTGTCCTCAATGTTTCGAGTCTAAGGCTAGGATACCCCATACTTGAGACGGAGTCGAATGCCTAATCTAGCATGGAAAGGGTGGAACCATTAAATCAATAGCCGTTTATGAAGTGTGCTAAAAGACCTAAGGTTAGAACAATCAAGGATAAATCATATGGATATCGAGAAATTTTTCAAAGCAAACGATTGAGTGCTCACGTAAAAACAACACGAGAGGCTCCAATCGTGAAGATGATCATCTAAAAACTACAATTCACAAACAACCATGGAACAAAGGTTAGAAGGGCACAAATCCCCTCACATAAGCTACATTAGAAAGCCATAATATGTACATGGATAAGAATGGGATCTCCCCCACGAGGCACCTCGTTTTTGATTACCGAGTCATGAGCTTGACTCGATCCCCTCAATACTAATTATCATTGGGGAAGGTGACTTGGTCGAGGTCGTCCAAAGAAGGGACTTACCCACCAAAGTAGTGCTTCAACCTATGTCCATTAACCATAAAGCTAGGACCATCATTTTGAGTTATCTCGATGGTCTCATATGGAAACACTTGGGTAATGGTGAATGGTCTGGACCAATGAGATTTCAACTTGCCGGTAAATATTTTCAATCTCGAGTTAAAAAGCAACACTTGATTCCTAATGTTAAAAACCCAGTTTTTAATTTTTGAATCATGAAACTTTTTAGTTTTCTCTTTGTAAATCAGTGAATTTTCATAAGCAATGTCCCTTAATTCATCCAATTCATTCAACTGCATTTTCCGGTGTTTTCCTGCGGTCTCGATGTCATCATTACAATGCTTTAGGGCCCAATAAGCTTTGTGTTCAAGTTCAATGGGAAAGTGACAGTTCTTCCCATACACAAGCTTGTAAGGAGTGCACCCAATGGGCGTCTTATGAGCGGTACGAAAGGCCCATAAAGAATCGTCTAACTTATCCGACCAAGATTGTCGGTTCTCCCCTATCGACGTCTCCAAAATTCTCTTCAAAGCTCGGTTTGAAACCTCGACTTGCCCACTCGTTTATAGGTGATAAGCCGTAGAAAGCCGATGTGTAGCCCCATATTTCTTTAGAAGATTTTCAAATTGGTCGTTACAAAAATGGGTTCCACGATCGCTTATAATAGCACGAGGGGTTCCAAACCAAGAACTTGACCACCACGCAAGAATCATTCGTCGGCAAAGCCTTAGCTTCCAGCCACTTGGATAGGTAGTCAACGGCGACAAGGAAGTAGTTATTACCACGAGATGATGGGAACGGTCCCATAAAATCAATGCCCCACATGTCAAAGATCTCACACACTTGGATGATAATTTTTTTGGCATTTCATAGTTTTGTGAGATTTCCTTGACATTGGCATGAGTCACACGACTTGACAAGTGCATGCGAATCTAGGTAAATAGCAGGCCAAAAGAAACCGGCATCAAAGACCTTCTTCACCGTGAGATTAGCACCGTGTGACCTCCCGTGGGTCCCTCGTGAAAAGCCCTTAGGATATTATATGCTTCGGTGCCAAAAACACAATGTCGAATAATTTGATCCGCATAAGTCCGAAATAGGTAAGGGTCGTTCCAAAAGTAGAAGTTGACGTCACGAAAGAATTTATGTTTTTGTTGAGTTTTCATACCCTTATTGATGAAGTTTCCCGCATGGATATTTGCGATGTCCGCAAACCATGGGGTGGAAGAATATTTATTGGAATTCACTACACCAAGTGTCTCGAGAGGAAATGTTTCGGTGATTTCCTTGTTCTCGTTCACACTTTGGTGAGGATCTTCCAATCGAGAGCGGTGATCGGACGCAAGATTCTCGGATCATTTTTTGTCAAGTATTGTGACATAAAATTATTGTAGGAGGAAAATCCAATGGAGCAATCTCGGCTTAGCATCAAGCTTAGATAAGAGGTACTTGATAGCCGAATGATCCGTATGCACGATGCTTTTAGTCAAGACGAGATAAGGTCGGAATTTCTCAAATGCATACACCACGGCAAGGAATTTCTTTTCCATTGTGGTGTACTTAATTTGAGCCTCGGTCATCGTCTTAATAGCATAGTGAATAGGCGAGAAGTTCTTATCATTACGTTGGCCCAAAGGGGCCCCAATAGCGTAATCACTTGCATCACACATAAGCTCAAAGGGGAGGTACCAACTGGGAGTAACAAGAATGGCAGCTTCGGTAAGTTTCCTTTTAAGGATTTCAAAGGCTCGTACAAAATCTTCATTAAAGACAAAAGGAGCATATTTTTCGAGGAGGTGTGTAATGGGTCGAGATATCTTTGAAAAGTCTTGATGAATCGACGATAAAATCCCGCGTGGCCTAGGAAACTCCTAACTCCCTTAACGGTTTTGGGATGAGGTAATTTGGCGATGACGTCTATCTAAGCTTTGTCTACCTCAATCCTCGCTTTCGAAACCTTGTGCCCTAAGGCGAATCCTTCTTTAACCATAAAATGACATTTTTCCCAATTGAGCACAAGGTTGGTTTCCTCACAACGTTTCAACATTTGTTTCAAATTTCCTAAACACGAAGTGAACGAACTACCAAACACGGAAAAGTCATCCATGAAGACTTCCATCGTCTTCTCGATCATGTCATGAAAAATAGCCGTCATACACCGTAGAAAAGTTCTCGGTGCATTACAAAGTCCGAATGGCATTCTACGATAGGCAAACGTTCCATATGGACACGTAAACGTAGTTTTTTCTTGATCACGAGGATCGATAGGAATTTGGAAGCAACCGGAAAAACCATCTAAAAAGCAAGAGAAATCGTTTCCCGCAAGACGCTCCTACATTTGATCCATGAAGGGAAAGGGAAAATGGTCTTTACGAGTGGCGTCATTTAACTTACGATAGTCAATACACACCCTCTAACCATTCACGAGTCGAGTTGGAATTAACTCATTGTCATCGTTTGGCACAACGACCATTCCTCCCTTTTTAAGGACACAATGAATGGAGCTCACGCAAGGACAATCAGAAATAGGGTAAATCATTCCGCGTCAAGGAGTTTAAGGACTTCCTTTTTGATGACATCATGAATTTTGGGGTTTACCCTTCTTTGACATTGAATTGCGGGCTTGTAGTCTTCCTCCATTAAAATTTTGTGGGTACAAAATTTTGGGTCGATACCCTTAATGTCGTATAATTTCCACGCAATTGCACCTTTGTGAGCCTTCAAGACATCGATAAGTGCGGTTTTTTCATCATCCGAAAGATCCTTCGCAATAATAACTTGCAACTTATCGTCTCCTTACAAGAATACGTATTTGAGATGAGGAGGAAGATCTTTCAACTCGAGGATTGGTGGTTCCTCGATTGAAGATTTGGGTTCGATACTCATAACCTCCCCTAATAGATAGTCTCATCGTTCAAAATGGGCTTAAAAAGGTTAAAATATCATAAAAAGTGCCTTATATATGCTTGTGTTTGCTCAATGTGTATTTTAGGTACGGATATTGAGAAAATGACAAAAGATCACAAGAATCAATCAAAAACGAACACGAGAAACGAAGCGCACAATGAACCGGACCCAAGTATTGATTTTCAAAGAAAATTCCTTGAAGAATTGAAGACTGTACAAGAAGGGTCCTCATCATTGAAGAACTGATACTTTATACCCTTGTATATTCATAATTACAAGTTTAGTCCCTAAAGTTTGACAAAATTACAAAAAGGACCCTCAACTTTTTAGAATTGGCAAGAATGGTCCCTCCAGATTGAAGAATTTTCACTTTTAGTCCTCCATAAAGTCAATCATAGAAGTGGAAAGTCTTCAATCTTGAGGGACCATTCTTGCCAATTCTTAAAATTTGAGGGTACTTTTTGTAATTTTGACAAACTTTAGGGACTAAACTTGTAATTATGAATATACAAGGGTATAAAGTGTCAGTTCTTCAATGATGAAGGACCCTTCTTGTGCCTTTTTCAATTATTAATGTAATTTTCTTAGAAAATCAATACTGGGGTCCGGTTCATTGTGCGGCTTCGTTTCCGTGTTCATTTTTTATTGATTCTTGTGATCTTTTGTCGTTTTATCAATATCTGTACCTAAAATACACATTGAGCAAACACAAGCATATATATGGCACTTTTTATGATATTTTAACCGTTTTAAGCCCATTTTGGACGATGAGACTATCTATTAGGAGAGGTTATGAGTATCGAACCCAAATCTTCAATCGAGGAACCACCAATCCTCGAGTTGAAAGATCTTCCTCCTCATATCGAATAAGTATTCTTCGAAGGAGAAGATAAGTTGCCGGTTATTATTGCGAAGGATCTTTCGGATGATAAAAAAACCGCACTTATCGATGTCTTGAAGGCTCACAAAGGTGCAATTGCGTAGAAATTCTCCGACATTAAGGGTATCGACCGAAAATTTTATACCCACAAAATTTTAATGGAGGAAGACTACAAGCCCGCAATTCAATGTCAAAGAAGGGTAAACCCCAAAATTCACGATGTCATCAAAAAAGAAGTCCTTAAACTCCTTGACGCGGGAATGATTTACCCTATTTCTGATAGTCCTTTGGTGAGCCCCATTCATTGTGTCCCTAAAAATGGAGGAATGACCGTTGTGCCAAATGATGACAATGAGTTAATTCCAACTCGACTCGTGACCGGTTGGAGGGTGTGATTGACTATCGTAAGTTAAATGACGCCACTCGTCAATACCATTTTCCCTTGCCCTTCATGGATCAAATGTTGGAGCGTCTTGCGGGAAACGATTTCTATTGATTTTTAGATGGTATTTCTGGTTACTTCTAAATTCCCATCGATCCTCGTGATCAAGAAAAAACTACGTTTACGTGTCCATATGGAATGTTTGCCTATCGTAGAATGCTATTCGGACTTTGTAATTCACCGGTAACTTTTCAACGGTGTATGATGGTTATTTTTCATGACATGATCGAGAAGGCGATGGAAGTCTTTATGGATGACTTTTCCGTGTTTGGTAGTTCATTTACTTCGTGTTTAGGAAATTTGAAACAAATGTTGAAACGTTCTGAGGAAACCAACCTTGTGCTCAATTGGGAAAAATGTCATTTTATGGTTAAAGATGGAATCGTCTTAGGGAACAAAGTTTCGAAAGCGGGGATTGAGGTAGACAAAGTTAAGATAGACGTCATCGCCAAATTACCTCATCCCAAAACCGTTAAGGGAGTTAGGAGTTTCCTAGGCCACGCGGGCTTTTATCGTCGATTCATCAGGGATTTTTAAAAGATATCTCGACCCATTACAAACCTCCTCGAAAAAGATGATCCTTTTGTCTTTAACGAAGATTGTGTACGATCCTTTGAAATCCTTAAAAGGATACTTACCGAAGCTCCCATTCTTGTTGCTCCCAATTGGAACCTCCCCTTTGAGCTTATATGTGATGCAAGTGATTACGCTATTGGGGCCGTTCTGGGGCAACGTCATGATAAGCGCTTCTTGCTTATTCACTATGCTAGTAAGATGATGACCGAGGCTCAACTTAAGTACACCACAACGGAAAAGGAATTCGTTGCCGTGACTAAAAGCATCGTGTATACGGATCATTCGGCTATCAAGTACCTCTTATATAATCTTGATGCTAAGCGGAGATTGCTTCGTTGGATTCTCCTCCTACAAGAATCTGATGTCACAATACTTGACAAAAAAGGAGCCGAGAATCTTGCGGCCGATCACCTCTCTCGATTGGAAGATCCTCACCAAAGTGTGTACGAGGACAAGGAAATCACCGAAACATTTCCTCTTGAGACACTTGGTGTAGTGAATTCCAAGAAAAATTCTTCCACCTCATGGTTTGCGGATATCGCAAATTACCATGCGGGCAACTTCATCAATAAGGGTATGACAACTCAACAAAAATGGAAATTCTTTCGTGACGTCAAGTTCTACTTTTGGAACGACCCTTACCTATTTCAGACTTGTGCGAATCAAATTATTTGACCTTGTGTTTTTGGCACCGAAGCATAAAATATCCTTAGAGCTTGTCACGAGGGACCCACGGGTGGTCACCACGGTGCTAATCTCACGGCGAAGAAGGTCTTTGATGTCGGTTTCTTTTGGCCTACTATTTACCTAGATGCGCACGCACTTGTCAAGTCGTGTGACTCATGCGAACGTCCAGGAAAAACCTCACAAAATGATGAAATGCCAAAAAATATCATCCAAGTGTGTGAGATCTTTGACGTGTTGGGCATTGACTTTATGGGGTCGTTCCCATCATCTCGTGGTAATAACTCCATCCTTGTCGCCGTTGACTACCTATCCAAGTGGGTGGAAGCTAAGGCTTTTCACACGAACGATGCTCGCATGGTAGTCAAGTTCTTGAAGCATCTATTCTCTCGGTTTGGAACCCCTCGTGCTATCATAAGCGATCGTGGAACCCATTTTTGTAACGACCAATTTGAAAAGCTTCTAAAGAACTATGGGGTTACACATCGACTTTCTACGTCTTATCACCCACAAACAAGTGGGCAAGTCGAGGTTTCAAACCGAGTTTTGAAGAGAATTTTGGATTGGTCGATAGGGGAAAACCGACAATCTTGGTCGAATAAGTTAGACGATGCTTTATGGGCCTTTCGTACCGCTCATAAGACGCCCATTGGGTGCACTCCTTACAAGCTTGTGTATAGGAAGAATTGTTACTTGCCCATTGAACTCGAACACAAAGCTTATTGGGCCCTAAAGCATTGTAATGATGACATTGAGACCGCGGGAAAACACCCGAAAATGTAGTTGAATGAATTGGATAAATTAAGGGACATTGCTTATGAAAATTCATTGATTTACAAAGAGAAAACTAAAAAGTTTCATGATTCAAAAATTAAAATCTGGGTTTTTAAAATTGGGGATCAAGTGTTGTTTTTTAACTCGAGATTGAAAATATTTTTCGGCAAGTTGAAATCCCGTTGGTCCGGTCCATTCAAAATTACCCAAGTGTTTCCATATGGGACAATCGAGCTAACTCAAAATGATGGTCCTAACTTTAAGGTGAATGGACATAGGTTGAAGCACTACTTTGGTGGGGAAGTCACTTCTTTGGACGACCTCGACCAAGTCACCTTCCTCAATGATAATTAGTATTGATGGGATCGAGTCAAGCTCATGACTCGGTAATAAAAAGTGAGGTGCCTTGTGAGGGAGATCCCATTCTTATCCGTGTACATATTATCGCTTTCTAATGTTTCGTGGTTGTTTGTGAATTATGGTTTTTAGATGATCATCTTCATGATTGGAGCCTCTCGTGTTCGTTTTACGTGAGCACTCGATCGTTTGCTTTGAAGAATTTCTCGATATCCATATGATATATCCTTGATTGTTCTAACCTTAGTCTTTTAGCACACTTCATAAACAGCTATTGATTTAATGGTTCCACCATTTCCATGCTAGATTAGGCATTCGACTTCGTCTCTAGTATGGGGGTATCCTACCCTTAGACTCAAAACGTTGAGGACAATGTTTAACATTAGTATGGGGGTGAATAGATACTTTCCTTGCCAAACCTTCACGCTTTCCAAAGTTTATCTTTTTGTTTATCGTCTTGTTCCAAAATAAGGCTAATAATGTCCAATTTTTAAAAAATTTCTCGTGTTTCATAAGTGTTTGAAGACACGAATGTAGATTTTCTGATGGCGAGAATAAGGCTAATTTTTGACTAGACCGTGCGGGTTGAGCACTTAGCTTCGATTCCTTAACTTATATTACGCTAAGTTTCTTAAATGGGGACGAGAAATGATAGAGTTAATTATAAGTTACTATGCTAAACGTAGAGTAGTCGTATTCTATCAAAAACTCATGTGTTCTAACTGTTTGCTTATTCTCCCTTCGCTTGTATATATATTTTGCTAATAAGTATTCGCTTAACGGTTTAGTCTTGACTGTTGGTTTCTAGTCTTTTCTAGTAGCTTCCATGTAATTAAATTGGGAAAACATTAAGGTATCGTCAGCGTCACGGTTTTGAAGTATTCGCACCCCGAGTAATCGAAAGCTTCACCCAATACTAATTTTAAGTGCTCACTCACCTAAATCAAGCAAAAATTCGATGCTCACAAGGCCAAAAAATCTATGAAAAATTTAAAGTGAAAAGCCTTAAACTTTGAAGCTTTAAAGATCCAAAATTCGCTTTAGCATGAGGATAAACGTCTTTGGCCATAATAAATACCTCATGGCGAGGTTAACTAAAAGGCAAGGCAAGCCGCACAATGAACCGGACCCAAGTATTATTTTCCAAGAAAAGTCCTTAAAGAAATGAAGAATGTACAAGAAGGGTCCTTCATCATTGAAGAACTGATACTTTATACCCTTGTATATTCATAATTACAAGTTTGGTCCCTAAAGCTTGTCAAAATTACAAAAGGACTCTCAACTTTGAAGAATTTGCAAGAATGGTCCCTTAAGATTGAAGACTTGTCACTTTTAGTCCTCCACAAAGTCAATCATACAAGTGAAGACCTTAAAGTTTCAAGAATAGTCCTTTGAAGCCCTTGAAGAATCATGAAATTACAAGAAATACCCTTATAAACATTTTGGAAAATGTTTTGTGGCCAAAGTATGAATTTGTAAACTTCATTACAAAGGGAAAATGAGTTTAGATAGCCAAAACTTGGAATGAAATAAAAGGAAGAAATGGAGGGTTAAACATGGCCGACAAAGATACTTACCTTAGTCAACCAAGGAGTGACACCTCACCCCACTATCTCCCTTAACCAATCACAAGCCTCCCTGCTTCCACCTCACCATCCCACTCACATATTAGTTTAAACTGATTAAACTAATCTTAATCTTCGCTCTAAACACCCCACTTAAACCCAAATAAAGATCAAACGGATGTTCATCAGCCAAGAACACAAAATTAGGTTTTTGTTAATCCCATAAAATTAAAACCTAATCTACTCCAGATTTTAGATTAAGGGTATACTAAACCAAACCCCACCCAATATTTGGATGCCACCTCACTCCTATAGTCATATGAGGACTCCCCTACACCTTTTTGGGACAAAGACAAAAGCATTGTCAGGGAATCAACGCCCCAAAGTTCAGCTTGCATCCTAAGCACAAGTTTAACGTCCAAGATCACTACATGTTAGCCCTATATTTTATATAGTCGAACAAGAATGTAATAGGTCATCTTAGTCATTGATAGTCTTGTATTATAATAGGTTATTCGGGTTAACCGGGCTTGCACTTTAAGCTTATATTGTATAAGTTAGGGGTGTAAGCCTAAGAAAATCCAAGCCCGGCCCATAAACAAGTCCACCAAAGCCCATGTGGCGTAGCATATAAATACCCTCTTCCATGTGTGGAAGAGGGTGTTGGTTACATTCACTTTCTCTCTCTAAGCAATGTTTAACCTTCCATAATCTCTCTATTTTCTCTCTCTACCTTCATCTATTTCACTCTCTAAATATCATCTTCATATTGTGTTATGGATTGAAGTGGGATAAACATTTGGTATCATGAGCCTATAGTGGATAGGTGATTGAAGATTCGTGGTTGTGTTCTTATTGATTTTGTGAGGTATTTGATCCATAATCCTTGATCCAAATTTTTTTTGTGTTTTTTGTGGTTTATTCTTGATACAAATATTCTACATAGTTGTGGTAGAGATTTGGTATTGTTACTTTGGCTAAAAACACAATTTTTTTGGGTGTTTGGATCAATTTTTGGCTTAAAATCACGTTTTGGATAATTAGATCCGAGATAGTTGTTTCTTTTGTCGGCTACATTCGAGTTTCGGAAGAGGGTTTATAAAAAATTCTAAAACTCAAATTTGCTTAGAAACTCAAAAGTTCTGAAAGTTAAAATTTCAAAAGATCAGAAAGTAGAAACTCAAAAGTTCTGAAAGTTGAAATTTCAAAAGTTCCGAAAGTAGAAACTCAAAAGTTCCGAAAGTAGAAATCTCAAAAGTTCCGAAAGTAGAAACTCAAAAGTCCAGAAAGTAGAAATCTTAAAAGTTCCGAAAGTAGAAACTCAAAAGTTCCGAAAGTAGAAACTCAAAAAGTTCTGAAAGTAGAAACTCAAAAAGTTCCGAAAGTTGAATTTTCTCCGAAAGTTAGTTTTTCTACGAAAGTTAGATTTTCTCCGAAAGTCGGTTTTTCTACGAAAGTTGGATTTTCTCCGAAAGTTGGTTTTTTTACGAAAGTTGGATTTTCTCCGAAAGTTGGTTTTTCTACGAAAGTTGGATTTTCTCCGAAAGTTGGTATTTCTACGAAAGTTGGATTTTCTCCGAAATTTGGATTTTCTCCGAAAGTTGGTTTTTCTACGAAAGTTGGATTTTCTCCGAAAGTTGGTTTTTCTCCAAAAGATGGATTTTCTCCGAAAGTTGGTATTTCTACGAAAGTTGGATTTTTCCAAAAAGTTGGTTTTTCTACGAAAGTTGGATTTTCTATGAAAGTTGGTTTTTCTACGAAAGTTGGATTTTCTCCGAAAGTGGTCTTTCACCGAAAGTGGTCTTCCTCCGAGAGTGGTTTCCTCCGAAAGTGAAGATTTATCCGAAAGTAGTTGTCGAAAGTGGACAATTTCCATTTTTTGGTCTTGGAGAATTCTTGGTTTCTTGAGAAGACATTTTTAGGGGATTTTAACATTTTTCTTCAACAACAACAATCACAACACATCCACTAAAGATCCTAATCCATTCACACATATTTACCATTTCTAACAATAACATCAGCAATGCGACTACCAATCAAATTCGTTTGGAACAAGGTGGCAACGGTAATCCACCTGTGCTCACTACCGGTTGCTACGTTCAATGGAGATCTCGTTTTCTCAGATTTCTCAACAGGAAAGAGAACCGAACCGCTCTTCGTCACTGCCTTGAGAATCCACCTCCATTTTTTGAATTTAGACCCATTACCACACAAGCAGAGGATGGCACTTCATCAACTACACAAGCTATGGAGAATTTTGATACATGTCCTGCTGAGAAAAACAAACTCCTCCAAGCTGAAGCTGATGCTGTTAACTACATACTCACTGGGATTGGTAACGATATCTATTCCACGGTTGATGCATGTACTAATGCTATAGAAATGTGGAATGTAATTCATCGTTTGAAGAAAAGGTGAGTCGATCAATGTTCAAGATCTCGAGACTAATCTACTTTGGGAGTTTGGAAAATTCACATCCGAAGATGGTGAATCCATTGACTCATATTACTCGAGATTCTGCAAAATGATGAATGAGCTTGTCAGAAATCAGTGCACCATCTCCAATCATCATGCCAATGTTCAGTTTCTACTTCAACTCAAACCGGAATGGCAAAGATTTGGGACTTTGGTTAAACAAAGGGGAGATATCTAGACTATATCTTATCACAAACTTTATGATATCTTGAAACAACATCAGAATGAAGTGAATGAACTAAGGGCTGAAAAGGCATAACAGTCTGCTAACTCTATTGCTTTTGTGGCTGCTAATTCAACAAAACCCGTTCACCGTCAACAACCACCTACTCATTAAAAAAAGTCATCAAGCTCATCCACCAAACCTCTAGCTAGTAAAAACAAAGCAAAAGCAATTGTCCCCACTCCACCTCCAAAGTATGACATCGAGTCAGATGGAGATAGTGATGATGAACAAACTTCAAGGGACAAGAAGATTGAAGAACTCATGTCTTTACTCACTACAACTTATAAAAAGATCTACAAACCTACCAACAACAACCTCAGATCATCATCATCCAATGCTAGATATAAAGAAGTTGATCATGCACCTAGGTATGATCCTGATGCTAGGTGTGATAATCAAAGGATGCCGAATCAAGTTGCGGCTAGAGATAATGTAGGCACTCCGGTCGTGCAGAAGAATAGGATTCAGTTCTTCAATTGCAAGGGATTTGGGCACATGGCTAGGGAATGCAAGAAACCAAAACGGGTTAAGGATTCTGGATATCACAAGGAAAAGATGTTGCTATGTAAGAAAGAAGAAGCAGGGATTCCACTCACAGCAGATGAAGTTGACTGGCGTGATGACACTGACGATGAAGCCGATGATCAAGAATTGGAGGCAAATTATGTGTACATGGCAAAGATTCAAGAAGTGATTCCAGAGACTACTGATACTTCTAGACCTATCTTTGATACTGAGCCAATTGAAAAGGTACCATCACATGATAACTATAATGTGTTTGCTAATGAACGACGGAACCCTGAGCAACCCGAAAGCATTAATGACACATATGTAATAGACACGGAGGATATCAATATCTCTACGGATTCACAGCATATGTGTATTGATGACGTTAATGCTGCTCAGGATACTGACTCGGATGAGGACCGTGATTTGCTTGCGTCTATAATAGATTCTTTAAAACATGAAACTGAGGAAAACAAAGAGGCTAATAAACGTTTGAAGCAAGCAAACAAATCCTTAGCTGAGGAGATAGACATGCTTAAAGAGTGTGATTATGTAAAAGTAACTGATCGACAAGTTGCAATTGCTAATGGTTTGGTATATGAACATAAGGTTGTAGAATCTTGATAACCTATGAATCTATGAAGTGGGTTGATGATTTCTAGAGAGAGAAACTAGAGAGAGAAAGTGAGAGAAAACTATGTGTTATTTCATTAAGTAGAAACTAGAAATGTTCAACAACCAACCCCTTTCCAAGGAGGAAAGGGGTATTTATACTTCCAAGGCCTTACTTGGACTTGGGCCGGCCCATGACAAGCCCATGGACCGGTTCTTACTTAACTTAATAAGCATACTCTAACTACGAGCTATTACAACATAAATAATATTGTGGAGTGACCGATACTTCTAATATACGTAAAAACGTATTTCTAACAATCTCCCCCTAAGGGAGGTCACTCCACGTTACAAAGTTCTAAACCTAGCATACTATACTAAGTCTTCGTTCTTTAGCTCGTAGTCTTTTCTTCTTTTCTTTCTTTTGTTATGAATATGTTGGTTTGATCTTTTAGGCTTTGGCTTGAGAGCATTGTTCTTTTGGCCTTTCACGTGCGATCTTTGCCTACTTGTGAATTTTGCCTCCTCGTGACTTCATGTTCCACACACTTATGTCTTTTTGTTGAATTCTCGAAAGTTTCAGAGTTTGGTACAGCGGAAGACTTCATCTTGTGCTTTCTTGAATTTTTGCTGAACTTTGATGCAGAAAGAACATAAGCATGTGGGAACGACTTTTACAGGTTCACCGCAACACCACCGTCTTTAACTGGTACACAGCAACGCCACCGTCTTCAACAGGTACACAGGAACGCCACCGTCTTTAACATGTACACAGCAACGACACGAATAAAATGGCTTTGAACATTTTATTCTAATTCGGTAGCATTGTACCTCCGGTCCGTGAAGACCGTTGGACGATATTAGATATCGTACCCATGACGGATAGTTTCAATTAAGTAACTTCCTGACAGGATTTCGCGGGTAAACCCGTTCTCTTTATTCGACCGTCCAAAGCTGACTGCGAACATAAAGAGTGAATCACTTGGATAATTTATCCTTGTGATTTGAAGCCGTCAATTCATGAAACTTGGAACAAGTGAATTTCAATTAAGATTTTCACCATCGTTGCTTTCCAGTTGTCACGAGCTCAATTCATAAAGAATCTTGCACGTCACCTACCAAGTGTTGTTTGATGTTAACACTAGAAGGATTTCCACTCGTCACTGTGATCAATAAAGAGTCACTCTAAGTGTTCTGGCAAGATCATATGATAATGCGTAGAGGCCTGGAACGAGTTTAAGTTCAATTAAGAATTAAACCACTGTTTCTTTCCAGTTTTTCACAAGATTGGTTCTAAAAGAACCGCTCGTGTAACCTACCATGAGCTTGTTTGATGTTGGCTCAAGCAGGATTTCCATCTTCATTGTAATACTTGCTTATTACTCGGATGTTCTGGCAATATTTCAGGAATACTGCGTAGGACTCATGAAAATCTCTTACTTTTCACAGTGTGTGAGAAAGCAAGGAATAAAAGGAAAGTGTCCTAATGAGACTTTTGATGATCTCTTGGCTCTAGACTCGATAGTGCGTTTTGATTTAGTGAGCGATGGCTGGAGAGGAGTGCCACCTTTTCAATACCAGTCTATTCGGAGTGAATAAACCAATAGATAACATGTTGATCTCCGTGTGATTAAAACAAATACCTTTTGAGAGATATTTGAGTTAGCTGGGAAAGGTTGTGCATTGCATCACTGGGTCCATGATGTCTTTCTTCAATACCGAGAATCATTAGCAAAAATGACCTCAATAGCATATGTATTGACCCGGTTTCTGCCTAAAGTTGAAGGAGGGCTTCTTTCTTTACACCCTTTATCTTTACAATTCTTTTTCATTCTTCAACCCCTTCAATGCTTACCAATACGTCATCACTAGCACCTTGTTGTGATTGTTCCAGTGCTAGCTTAAGTACTTGGTCAGCATTCAGCTATGTTCACATTCTTTCTCCATCTTTCCTAGGACTTCTAATTCTATCTAGGGAATTGTCCTTGGGAAGATTCCATCGGCCCTGATGAATCATTGGACTAAACCTATTCCTACCACCCTTTTGTCACCACATTCGTCGTGAATTAAGCGTGTTTTGGGAAGGAATTGCCACCATGAAAAATAATTGAAAATCACCTAAAGTACTTGTGATATTGAAATCAAAAGTTTCGTACCTTAGGTGTTTTTGATCATCAAAAACGCTCCCCCTTAATACGTGCTTTACACATATTAAGTTGGATTATCGTTAAATCTTTTTCATCTTTTAGCCAAGTATCACTTAAGTCTCCTTAATCCCATTTTCTCCCCTTATCCAAAATGTTAACCATTAATATTTGGGATATTGAATGGATTAACCGGTCTTTGGGTAAAAAATGAAATCGATGTTTGGCCATAGAACAAGTTAATGCTCCCCCTTAATTTAATAAGGGATAGTTGTAGTGCTTTAGTATGATATATTTTGAAAGATTTAGAATCTCGTGAGAAATTCTTGAAAAATTATCACACCTTAACACTACATCAAGCCGCAAAAGCACAATATTCACAAATATACATATTCACAATTGAAAACCAATATAAAGTGGACCTGAAATGTACGACCCATTAGATGGATCGTTGTAGTAGCTTGTGGTGCACTAAATATGGTCTACCACCAACGAATCTTTCCAAGCTCCTCATCAATCTACGTTCACGGAGCTTTTGATCAACCTTCTTGATCACGTACTTCACCATTTGCCGATAACCCGGATGCCAATCCTCCGTCATCTCTGGCAAAGTCCCACCCGAGTTAAGATGCCCCAATTTTCCTCTGACTTGTAGAAGAGTCCCATCACTGTACTTATAAAGCTCACCCACCCTCATAAACTTCATTAAACCTCGATTATTCAAGTAGAAAATGCCGCAATTCGGGACAGAAATGCCGGTATAGGGACATCTATCTACATGTTGAGGTAACACTTGATTCACTGGACGGGTTAGGTTAAGCTTCCTTTGATAGCTTTTGACTCCCAACTGAAGATCTTCAACTCGTTTCTTGATAACAACACTTCGTGTGAACATACGAAGTGCTGTATTCAAGGCAATGAGGTCTTCACGAGGAATATGTGTGAGTTGATCTCGGGTCATCAGAAGCAACATATCTTCGATATCCTCAAGGCGAATGATAGAAAAATCTCCCTGCTGGATTTTGTATTCTCTGTCATCCTCCCTTTTCAAACGAATCTCCGTCACATGATAATAGCCATTCTTGGCTTCAGTTTTCAACCCTAAGATGCTGGAGATGCGGATATCGGATCTAACTTTACTCCCTGAATTGACTAGACAGCAGCCCCTGTACGCCCTTCGAACTCGTTCGTCCCAGTGTGATGCACCTATGACAGCATATATATCATAATTACGATTTACCTTTGGGACCCAGAGTCGGTTTACCTTTTCCTCGATAAAGGGTATTGTCCCCCAGTTGGCAGCTTTCAGCAAGGTCAGGGAGGTTGCGTACTTTGATGACCCCTTCAGAAGATACACAAGATCATTGGTGACGAAGAAGTCAAGAGCAATCTGATTATCTTGAGAAGGATCAAGTGGAGGTGGAGCTCTTTCTGATTCATGAAGTCCTGGCCGTTGAACGGTATTCAGAGCTTTCAGGATCTCATCAACATAGTACTCGAACTCCATTCGGGTTAACCTAGTTTTGGCGCGAAGTCTTCTATCCTTAAGTGCTTTCTTCACCAAAGACGGAGTAACCGAAGTCTTATACTCATGAGCAAGAAATGCACACAAGTCAATCGGACTACGGATACGGAGATATAGAACATCTCTGTCAGCGTCCGTGATTGGATCATATTGCGCCGCTGCCGTGATCCAAGCCTGTGGCGGTACAGTCTCGTCAATCTCCAACGTGTCTGCTCAGTCTTGTGTGCTTGGTTCAGGAACCGTAGATTGTTGTGCTTGTTGTAGAGGAGTAGAAACGCGAACATCTGCTGGTTCTGATTCAGGCATCTCGGCGGTGTCATGAACGGGTGAGTGTTGTGCAGCTTCAGGTTCCGTTACTGATTCTGCAATCACAGGAGCAACAACAACAGGACTAATAGGGTTAGTGGTAACATGTATAGATACAGCAATAGAAGTACCGGGAATCGATGAAGCTATAGTAGCATTCACATCGTGGCGCCACTTAGATCGTCTTGATTCCGTTGATGTTGATTTGAACTTCTGTGCTGCATCTTTCTTGGACTTGGTTCCAGACTTAGCAGGTTTCTTTGAGCTGGCAACCTTATCCCCCTCTTTAGGCTGTTTACCCCCATCATCATCCCTATCGCCATCCTCGTTGCTCCCCCTAGCACTCTCCTCATTCCCATCACCACCATCATCGCCATCATTGTCATCATCATCATCATCATCATCATCCTTTTCCTCTTCTTCTCCTTCTTCTTCCTCTTCTTCTTCACCAGTAGCCTCTTCCTGTTCACTATCATCTTTGTCCTCCTCAGGTAGAATGTGATAAGGTACCACACTTCCAAACGTTTTGAATAACCTATCATCCTCCATGATAGCGTCATTCAGGGATTTGTAAAGAGCCCGTTGAATCCTAGATTTATCAAACGATCCAAGTTCCACCATACGAGCTTTGAGGATCTTCTTTAATTCAAAATCCGTTAACTCATAAGCAATTTTGTAGGCGGATTCTGAAGGATTGGATGACTTGATCATCAAGTTATCAGCTGCTAGTGTCTTCAACTCATCACGCAGTTTAGGCATAATGGATTCAACAGATTCTTGCACTCTCTCTTCAACAGAAGCTTCAAGTGCTTCTTTTTGCTCCTTGTATTTATCCCTCATCGCTTGAAGTCTCGTGATACGTGCAGCAAGCTTATCAGCCTCAGCCTGCTTAACCTGAGCTAGTTCTTCTGCATGAGCTTTTCGTGTTAACTCCATCTCTGCAGCGAACTTAGCAAGCATCTCTTCTTGGGCTTTCTTAGTTGCTTCTTCACTTTGCACTCTTCGAAGTAGCTCTTGGCGAAGATTATCCATCTCTCTTTTTTGATTATCCGTGTGTTTGTCCAACATTTCTGCCATGACAAATGCAGCCATTGATGATGTTCCAGAGCTACTCTGGGAAGGTTGAAGAGGCTCGGTTGTTACTACGGTACTAAGGATGGGAGTTATTGGTGGTGGAAGAAATGGTGTTGAAACCGGTCTGGTTGGTAAGGGTTGTATTGGTGGAGGTTGAGTTGCTAAAGGTTGAGTTACTAACGGTTGAGTGGACACCATGATTGTAGGAGCACCAGACTCCTTTTCAACACTTGCTGAAACGGGGGGGATGGATGTCTCCTTCGAAGTAGAATACCTTTCAGGTGATCCAAACTCAAAAACATCCTCTGGCTCCTCGTACTCTTCTTCAATATTTACCCGTGCACCCGAACCACTACCTCCCGTGTCTTTCCTACTCCTTTCCATAGCTATCTTCATTGCTTTTCTCTCAGCCTTGTTAAGAGTAGGATCATCAACGTCTTCTTCGTCGTGAAGAACTAACTCATCAGCAGTGCCCTTTCCCTTCTTAACCTCAGTCTTCTTTTTCTTGGTTTCGGGTTCAGGTAAAGCAGCTGGTTGCTTTCGTTTACCTTTACTCTTGACCGTAGTAGACGAGTCTTCTCCAGTCTGAAGGCTTGCTTTCAGCTTCTTGATTTCTAACAGCAGTAGTTTGTAATCAGCAGAGCCTTTGATTTTCTCCGTCAGAAGATAATCGGGAATAGGACCAGGAATCACACCACCAGATGGTCCTTCATGCCTTAGATCCACAGTATCATCAGCTTCTTCAGTGTGATAACGACTTCCTGCACGCCTATCAATAGTAGCATCATTTTTCATAAAATAGTTAATGATAAGCTTGATAAACCGAGGATAAGGAAAGAAATTTGTCTTCAGCTTCTTGTATTGGAAGAGTTGAAAGGTGAATTCTTCCCATATCAACAATGCATAATCTGCATTTGCACCTTTGTACATGCCATAGAAGAGGTTCATTATTGGACTACGTAAAGCATCATGTCCAGTTGTTTTCGGTGTAAGACATCTACTGAGAATACCCAACATTGCTCTCCAAGGTTGTCCTACTTTAGCAGTGGTAAACTCAGACGCAACTCGTATGTCAGGACATCCAAGAGCCTCGAACATATCCATGAGTTCATCTTTAGTAGGATCCCTCGAAAATGACATGCCTTTGGGTGTATCCCGTATACCTAAAATCTTACGGAAGTCTGAAACTATGAGCGTCTGCTGCTTGTTGTCGATGGTGAAGGTGATCTTGTTTGAAGTACTCTCCTTGGTAGCCCATAACTCATACATGTACTCATAAGGCACCGAGGCAGTACTCCTAAGGGCGTTCTTGAAATGAGAGTGATCAAGGATTGCTATGGCTACTTTAAATCCATGGTGAGTGGATTTTGAGACTTGCTTCAGCCGGTAATTATTTGGTATGAACTTGAGGGTTGGTGCTTTAGCAATAGCGGCTTCTCTAGAGTCTTGGATTGCTTGTACTGTTGGATTAGTCATTGTATCTGCTTAAGATATGACATGAAAGGTTGATGCACAAAAACATATATAGATATGTATCATTCTTATATCTAAGCATAACATATTTCAACAACATAATTCAACAAGTACTTATAGCATGCAAATACTATCAACAACTCTTCATCCGGAACTTTCCTTCATTCGGAACTTCTTCATCCGGAACTTTCCTTCATTCGGAACTTCTTCATCCGGAAGTTCTTCATTCGGAACTTCTTCATTCGGAAGTCCTTCATTCGGAACTTCTTCATTCGGAAGTCCTTCATTCGGAACTTCTTCATTCGGAAGTTCTTCATTCGGAACTTCTTCATTCGGAAGTCCTTCATTCGGAACTTCTTCATTCGGAAGTCCTTCATTCGGAACTTCTTCATTCGGAAGTTCTTCATTCGGAACTTCTTCATTCGAAAGTCCTTCATTCGGAACTTCTTCATTCGGAAGTCCTTCATTCGGAATTTCTTCATTCAGAAGTCCTTCATTCGGAACTTCCTTCATTCGGAAGTCCTTCATTCGGAACTTCCTTCATTCGGAAGTCCTTCATTCGGAACTTCCTTCATTCGGAAGTCCTTCATTCGGAAGTTTTTCATTCGGAAGTTCGTTCGGAACATTCCTTCATTCGGAAGTTTTTCAGAAAATTCCTTCATTCGGAATTTTATATCCATGTTCATCCGGAACTTTTCAAACGTAGCTATGATGATTAATTCTAAGCGCGTTTGTGAGATTTAAAGCAATCTAAGGCAACACCACATCATCTAAAGCTATTCCGAGCAAAACCCACTTATAACCCTAATCAATTAAACCTAAATTGAGGAGTAAACCCTAATCTTGATTGATTTAATTATACGAATTAAGTAACATGAATTAAGAGATGATTTAGGTTATTTAGAGATGAAAGATTGATGTGTTTACCTTTTAAATCGAATGAGATGGATTGAATTTGATTAGAATGCGATTTTGAAAAAAAAAGCTTGCGTGAGTTATCAATGGCGGCAAGTGATAGAGAAACAGTGATGATAATAAAACGCAAAAAGGGGGGTTATGGTTTTGACTTAGGTCAAAATTTTTGCAACTTTACCATATTGTCACTTTTAACCCTACATTTTCACTCCTTTTCCTTTTTGGTTTATTACTTTTCATTTTTCCTAACCTTTGTTAAACTTAGCAACTATTAACTTTCATACAACTTAGCAATCGCAACCTATTTGCAAATCTTCCAAAATCTAAAGCAAGTCCTATCACCTTGAACGAGCACAAGTCTTTTTCTAAAGCAATACCACTCATTTACCATTTAGCCAATTAATTTTCCACAAACACTTTTTGAAAATCGATTTAATGACGAAGATGATTTAATATTTTCTCCCCCTTAAACGATGACCCGTTTTCTATTTAAAGAGCTGTAGTCATTGTTTAAAGAGTCAAATATTGATGAAAACTTTTCCAATTAATGTCTTGAAAAAGATTGATTCGTGGTGTCAATAAGATTTCTCTTATTTTGACAAATTAATGCACTGAGACGTACACTAATTCGTGTTAGACCAAGTTGTAAAGTAAACTTGATCCCTTTGCATGATTTGGCTTGTAAATCATGCCCGAGAAAATTAATTCCCGTTGTGAGCCAACGTTTTCCAAGGAAATACATGACTTTAATATGAAAACCGGGTTGCAGTCTGAAATAACTACAAGCCATAATGGGCATGTTTTAAAAATGTACAACTTTTATACGGACTCTATTTATGGCACCGTGTCAATATTGATCGACATTTCTAAGGCCGTAAATATTACCGTACTAAAAGACATGCCCGATTTAAAAACGAAAAATATTTTTGGTTTTTCTGGATTTTATAATTTTTATGGATTTTCTAGGTTTTATATTATTATTTTTTATTTTTTTTATTTTTTTTATGGTTTTTTGTTGGTTTTATATTTTTTTATTTTTCTTTTGTGGTTTATATATTTACTATAATATACATGATCACGAACAAAGGATACTCTGAATAGTTTACCACCACTATTCAGCTGATTCTTCTGCCAACTCTTTGAGAGTCACTGGAGTGAATGATTTCATGCCAAGCTTGTCGATCAAAAACTCGATTCGTCCTCGATCTAAGGCTTTGGTGAACATATCCGCCAGCTGGTACTCAGTAGTGACAAAATACAGCTCGATCACTCCGTTCTCCACCTGCTCTTTAATGAAATGGTAGCGAATGTCTATGTGCTTGGCCCGGGAGTGTTGAACATAGTTGCAGCAAAGGGCAATGGCGCTCTTGTTGTCACAATACATCGGGATTTTGTTGAATCCCAAACCGTAGTCAGTTAATTGTGATCTCATCCAAAGGACTTGAGCACAACAACCGGACATGGCGATGTATTCAGCCTCCGTGCTAGAAATTGCAGCGCTTTTCTGCCTTTTTGAAGACCAACTGATCAATCTATCTCCAAGGAGTTGCACAGATCCAGAAGTGCTACGCCTCGTGTCTTGACATCGAGCATGATCGGCATCTGCGTATGATATTAAAGCAATGGAGGAATCTTTCGGATACCATAGACCACGATGAAGTGTTCCTTTTAGATACCGAAAGATCCTTTTAACTACATGTAGGTGCTTTTCGGTAGGCCGAGCCTGATACCTGGCACACATGCATACAGCAAATTGCAAATCAGGCCTGCTAGCAGTCAGATAGAGAAGGGTGCCGATCATTCCACGGTAAAGTTTTGGATCGACAATAGTCCCATTCCTATCTTCATCTAACTTAGATTTCTCCACCATTGGAGTGTCCACGGGGTCACAATTATCAAAGTTATATTTCTTTAAAGATTCTAGAGCATATTTGGATTGATTAATAAAAATGCCTCTGGGATTTTGAGAAATCTGTAATCGTAAGAAAAATGAGATTTTTCCCATCATTGACATCTGAAAGCGTGTGGACATTATCTTCTCAAATCGATTTGACAATTCTATGTTAGTGGCAGCAAATATTATATCATCAACATAAATTTGTACCAGAATCATGTCGTTGCCTTCCTTGAGAGTGAATAGAGTGGGGTCCACCTTGCCTTTGGAGAAGCCTTCCGAAATGAGATATGTTGAGAGGAGATCATACCACGCGCGTGGAGCTTGTTTCAACCCATAGAGAGCCTTCTCAAGCTTGTACACATGATTAGGAAACTCCGTGCTAACGAACCCATCCGGCTGACGAACATAGACCTCTTCCCTTAGTTCACCGTTCAAAAATGCCGTCTTCACATCCATTTGATAGACGATCATATTCATATGAGCAGCATACGCAAGGAATAGTCTAATAGCCTCCAATCTTGCCACAGGAGCAAAAGATTCTTCAAAGTCTATACCCAATGCTTGTTTATTTCCTCTAGCGACCAATCTAGCCTTATTCTTCAATACTGCACCCATCTCATCGAGTTTAACCTTATAAACCCATAACAAAGTAAGGATGTTAACCTTGTCAGGGAGAGGAACCAATTCCCATACTTCAAGTCGTTGGAATTCATTTAGTTCCTCCTGCATAGCTTCAATCCAAGATGATTGAGTCATAGCCTGCTGCCAATTTTTAGGTTCAACTTCGGAGAGAAATGCATCAAAGTAGCAATAGAGTGCACTCTCTTGTAATTGATGGTGTGTAGAGACTGGTCGATCTAGATCTCCAATGACATTCCTAATTGGGTGATCTTTTGTCCATTTGGTGCTATGATTTTCAATCCTAGGTGGTCTGGAGTGAACAATAGAAGGAGCTTCTTCTGAGGTAGACGCGGCTGAAGGGTTTTCAGGGAACGGTATACCAAAGAAAGGAAGCTCTTTTAAGTGAGCATATTCCAAGTCGTGATCAGTAGAATCCTCTTCCACATCATTAGGCACAAGTAGGGGTCATGATTCAGGTGTAGTTTGAGAATCACTTGGTAAAGGTGCATCCGGTTCAATGTTAATTGAAGATGCATTAGATAAAGTTTCATTAGCTTGAGCAACCACTTCAGGAATTGGAGCGATCACTACAGGTGCTGGAACTTCATCAGTCGGGGGATCGAAGAATTCATCAAACAACGGTTGAAACAGTTTATCCCACTCGGGCCTTGTTGGTGGTAAAAATGATGTAGAAGTAGGATTATTGGGAACTAATCCGGAACTAATAGCACCGGTTCCCATCTCATGAAGCGCGGGTTCAGAGCTGTGTTGCTCAGAAGCCATCGCTGTCAACTCATTGAAATCTGTGTCCATAGTTTCTACAATCTTGCCAAGACGACGGTTGTAAATTCGGTATGCTTTCTTGGACGGTGAGTAACCAATGAAAATACCTATATCGGCTTTCGGTTGAAGCTTACCCAAGTTCTCACTATTAATGTTTGGATAACAAAGAGCACCAAACACATGAAAAAATGAAACATCGGGTTTACGGTCATGTAGAAGCTCATAAGGTGTTTTCCATGGTGTTTCCGAATGATAGAACGGTTTTGGGTGAAACATGCAGTAGATATAGCCTCTGCCCACAAGAACAATGGAGCGTTCGCATAAATAAGCATAGTCCTAAAAGCTTCCATAAGTGTACGATTTCGTCTTTCAACGACACCGTTTTGTTGTGGAGTGCTTGCAGCGGATGTTTCATGTGAGATACCAACTCCTTCATAGTAATCACGAAGAGTCTGGTTGACGAACTCTGTTCCATTGTCTGTACGAATACGGCGGACAGTAGTATTCAAACGTACCTGAATGAATTTCAGAAAAGTGATGATAGCCTTCGGTGCTTCATCCTTTGTACGTAGAAATCTAACCCATGTAAACCTGGAGAAATCATCCACAATAACCAGAATGAATTTCTTACCGCTCACACTTTCAGTTCTCATTGGCCCACAAAGATCCATATGCAAAAGATGAAGTTTTTCTTGATTGGTGTCTTCAGCTTTGGGCCTGTATGATTTCTTGGTACTTTTCCCCCTTGAACACGCGGAACATAAATGGTCCTTGTGAAATTTAAGGTTTGGAAGACCACGAACTAATTCGTTTTTAGCCAGATGATTAATAGCATCAAAGTTGAGATGAGATAATTTGCGATGCCATAACCAAGACTTGGTCTTAGATGCTTTAGAGAGAAGACATACTGGAGAGGCGGCCATCATGTCTTGTAAGGACAACGTATAAAGATTTGCACCACGAGAACCCTTCAACAAATCTTTTCCTTCCAAGTTGCGGATGAAACATGTATGTTGTAGAAAAGCAACCTCTAGGTTCGAATCACAAAATTGTCCTACTGAAAATAAGTTATGACCAAGACCTTCTACATAGTATACCCTTGAAATCGTAACGTTTCCAATCTGATATTCACCATACCCCATTATCTTTGCTATATGATCATTCCCGAATTTAACCGTACCAAGAAACTTGCTGACGAAATTTCGGAGCATCGAGCGATCTCCGGTCATATGCTTTGAACAACCGGAGTCCAAATACCAGAGGATGATTTGGACCACCTGAAAATATTACCACACGAAGACAATGTAGAGGTATCGGAATCTGAATGTTCCTTGTCATTAGCAGGTACAGATTTAATAATCTTAGATTTGCTAACTTTAGGTTTCCTAGATTTCCTAGCCTTCTTCTTCCTAGTTGGTGGTGTAGATTCTAGTTGGCTTAAATCCTGTGGTATTTCTTCACTGGTAGGCACTATAGTAGGTGCTGACCTAATTAAAGGGCGCTGTTTCCATACTTGAGTGCGAGTGTTCCTAACTAAAGGACGCTCAGACCTAACCTCAATGGATGCATTCCTAGTTAAAGGGCACATTGTTCCATCTAATGTAAAGGTCCTACCAGCGGGACGCCATTGCTAGCCAACCTGGGCACGAGTTCTACCCGTTGGCTTCCATTCAAGACCATTCTTAATGGCATTCATTTGATTCACATGATCAATAAGACACAAATCATGACGTTGGGAAAACATACATTCATTACAATTCCAAGAATTCAAATTAGAATTCACGAATGGTTTTGGCTTCTGCACCGGTGCAGAGCTTTTAGTCTTAACATGATTCTTTTTATTTAAAACTGAACTAACATTCCTATGGTGAGCTTCTACTTTCTTCTTTTTGGCACTACTAGTGCAGGGCTTGATCTTATCTTTCTTGAGTGGCGATCCTTTAGCCTTAGTAGTCTCTTTTAATCCTGTAGAAGGCAAAGTGGGAACATTAGCAACAGATTTTAAAGGTGCCTTACTTGATTGTGCCAATGACGGTTTCGCTCCTGGAGTCTTATTAAATGGAGTTACAGCAATGGGCCTATTAGTAAGTAGTGCAGAGCCTGGTTTACCTATGTATTGCAAATATGCTAAGCAATATTGAACTCACTTAATATATTCATGAGCCGAATAATAGTAGCTACTTGAGGGATCTAAGGCATAAAGATCGTCTAAAATATCCCTAACAAGATCTACATGCTTAATGGCATTCCTCATATAATCATCGTAGGTAACCGGGTTTCTCTTATGAAGCGGGTTCTTATAAAGCACTACTGACTTGGTTGTTGGAGCACTAGTGGACGGTACAGAGTCGGTAGCTGAGTTATCAACAACTTCTTGTCGGGTGAGAAGAAGTGTCTCCTTTAACTCGGCCAAAACCATGTTTTGTCAATGAGCAGGATGTTTAAGTCAGAGATTTCCTCACACTTTTGGTTCAGTTGTTCAACATAAGATTGTTGCTGTGCCGCATTAAAAGCGAAGCGTTCTTCTAGTGAACCATAAAGAGCGGATAGTCCCTGTCTTGTCCGATCCATCTCCCCTAGAACAGACGAAAGTCGAATTTCTAAGACCTGGTTTTTAGACTCTGCAGCCTCTAGTTCCAATTTTAGTGTTTCATTTGATGACACATCTCTCTTCAATCTCATAATCTCTTCCTCTAATTCCTTAACTATTGCAATCATCTTGTCACTCGTCTCAACACCGTTTTCACAACTATTTGATATCAAAAGATCCTCATTTTGAGTTTGTTGTTTTAATTCTAAAGATATACAATGTTGTTCTAGTTGATTAAAGCGTTTTGAAAGTAAATTGTAAGAATCTTTTAGCTTTAAAAACTCAGCGTTAGATTCGTGACAAGAATTATTATCTACCTCATTTACAATATCAGCAACATTTACAGAGAGATCACAAACATCATCACATATATGCACAGCATCACTATTAATCATAGCGGATGTAAGCTCATTCGAATAATTAACATTTACAGTAGTAAGCACATCACACGAGATTACTGCAGACAAGAATCGGTCATATTCGGTTAAAATCTTTTCTTTTTCAATTAGTTGTAGTTCGTAAGCGGTGTCCATTTCATAAAGCACTTTTTGAACTTCCCCAATTTCAAACACAAGATTTTCCTTAAGAGATGCAAAACTTCCTTTTAGACTTTCGACAAACGGATTGATCTCATTTTTAAACACCTCGTTCATGTGTTCGAAAGCCCATTCTCTGGCGTTTAAGCCATTTGAAGTCGTACATTCCAAAATGACCTTGTCAAAATTAGTAAAGTATTGATTAATCTCTTGCAAGTTTAACCATACAGTGCTAACAGGTGGAAGATTCTTTGGAATTTCCTTAGGACCTTCCATGTTGACAAGTGTAGGAAATGAACTAGGGTTTTCTTCCTCTAACATGTAGGTTGGTGCTGTGATGAGATCTTTGTCCATATGGAAGCGAATTCTAAAATCCGTTTTTGCAAGCTCCTTATTCATTTTAAAATAATCACACTCGGGATATTTTGCAGAATTGTATGACCGATCCTCATCAACTAAATCCTTACTTGTTCAATCATCAAAAATAACAATCGGGTCTAAGACCAATCTTAATTGGGTTGCATTATAAAGTCTAGGACTATGTCTTAAAGCTTGTTTTGCATACCGTGGGTTAGGGGGAAGGCGTTTTTGACGTGATAAGTTAAATTCTCTAAACGAAGCATAAAATAAGTGCACTAGTTGAGAAGCAGCGTATTGTCTTAAAAGCAAATAATCTAGACTTCTAATCTTATTAGTAGCATTAATCTCCATTTCATTCTTCTTAGACTCGAGTGATTCAAAATCCGTTTGAAGTTTTTGAAAATTATTGACCACTAACTCCTTTTCTTTAAGTTCATTAGATAGATTTGCTCTTAAGTTTTCAATTTCTTGCAAGTGACCCATTTGTTTGTTTCGAAAGTGATCATATTCGGGATTTGTTAGAACACTAGACGAAGGCACTAATTCCAAAGTTTGAACTTTCTCGTTGCTTAAGGCAAGCTCATCAGACAAATTCTTATTCTTAGCTAGGGTTTCTAAGAGTGCAGCATTCATTTGGCTAAGTAATGTAGCAGGAACCATGATCAGATCTTGTTGAGCAGGAGTTGGCGTATGTGAAATGGCTCCCGGTTGTGATTCACTCAAAGTCTGGGGACTCACATTGATATTGCTATCATTGATTGTCTCCTCATTTGAATGACTCACCACCAAAGACTCATTCGAATCAGCACTCTCTTGCACAACTTGATGTGGTTGAATACTAGCATCAGTGGTATTATCGGTGGTATTAATAAGTACCTCAGATCTCTTTTCTGGCCCTAAGCTGGAGATAGTTGCCATGAGAGCAGCCTTTGCAAATTGAAATTCATCACAGTCTGAGTCATACGCATCGAGATCATCTGCTTGGTATGCTGCATTCTGTGTGGTGACAGTGTCTTGTTCAGCAATCCCTGGATCAGCAAGAAATGCAAGCTCCTCTTCATCAAGTTCCCTTCCTTGTGCCTGAGCATTCACCAGATAGATCTTTTCTGCAAACCATTGTCCATCCCTTCTCCTCTTGGGTTTCTTACAATCTCTGGACATGTGTCCTTCTTCCTTGCAGTTGTAGCATGTAATCATTCTCAACTTGCCTGTGGAATTAGCCCGTGGAGCAGGATTGACCATTTGAGCACTATTGACCGTGCGAGCATTTGTAGTTGATGTGGTAGGTCTCCCCTGATATGGTTGAATAGGTTGAACCATTACCCTGTCATTCTCAATAGTAGCTTGTTGGCGAGAATTGGATGAAATCCTCAACTGATTGTTGGTAGGAGCTCATCCCCTAAATCCTCGTTTGCTTAAAGTCCTTGTGAGATAAGCAGACATAGTGGTTAACACTTCAACTGGGTCAGCACCTTGTTTGAATACAGGAATGGGGACTTCCTCATCATCACAGTACATTGCTTGATCTTGATGAGCTGCATAATCACTAGAAGGAATACTCATTTGATCACGGTAGCTTGTTGGATATGCTGCATTCTCTTGATAAGAAGAAAATGAAGATTGAGCATAAGGTGCAATACTTGCTGGGTGAGGTTGTGTAGCATATTGTGATGAAGGTGCACTAAACCGATATTGTTGCTGATGTGAGGTGGGTGGTTGCGGTAGAATCGAGTATTGGGGGAAGGTTGGTGTCATGTAAGGTGATGGATGATAGGCTTGATGTCCCAAGATATAAGGAGTGTTGTTGTGAGACAAGCTTGGTTGATTCGCCATCAAAGCTAATGAATCAGGGTACATACCTCGAGGCGAACGGTGCATGATCACATGTTTCTCATGCTGCTGAAGGAAAGCATAGAGTTGATCCAAATTGCACTTATGCAAATCCCTGGTTAACTTAACATCGGTAATATACTCACCCCATTCAGCTTGAGGTAAAGTATTCAAGAATTTGGTGTTAACCTGGAATGGAGCAATCACGAGATTGTATACATCAGATCATTCATGAGAGTGGTGAATGTGAAGTAATAATCGTGAAGCGTTTCACCTAGGTTGTACGTGAATCTATCAAACAGATCATACAACTGACATTCCCTTTCCTGTTTAGTAAGGGACGTACCTTGTAGCAACACCTTAAGACGTTCCCATAAATCCTTTGCCACCGTATACTGACTTACCATCCGATAGATGTAATGTGGAAGAGCTTGGAGAATGGTTTGAAGAGCCTTTTCGTCTGCATCTGCAACAAGTTGTTGAGCTGGTGTGAGTTCTTCAAATTCTCTTGGTCGAGTCACGTTGTTAACCACGATGGTACCATAGTCAAGTGGACCATTTAAAATTGACTTAACCATAAGCCTCCCATAAACCGGTTTTCCCTTAAGGTAAGACATCATCCGGCCTTGCCATGCTTCAAAAACTTCTTTGATGAGCATTGGCGGGCGATTATCCGTTCCCGTAATGACGGAAATATCCGTAAGGGATGTCATCTGAGGCATTACTGAATTCAGATTCATTTTGTTAACTTCAAAGAGATAAAGATTATCGGTTGATCGAGCAGTGAAGTAAAGCTTGTGAATTGTGTTGAGTTTTTGTTGTAAGAAACCAAGATTAAATCCTCTAAAAATTCGTCGAAAAAACAAGTAAAATGACCCTTGATTCGGAACTTTTTGTTGATTCGGAATACCTTGATTTGGAACTTTTGGTTCGGAAGTCTTGATCCGGAACTTTCCCTTGATCCGGAACTTTACCCTTGATCCGGAACTTTCCTTGATCCGGAACTTTCTCCTTGATCCGGAACTTTCCTTGATCCGGAACTTTTGGTTCGGAACTTCCTTGATCCGGAACTTTCCTTGATCCGGATCTTTTGGTTCGGAACTTTCTTGATCCGGAACTTTCCTTGATCCGGAACTTTTGGTTCGGAACTTTTTGGTTCGGATGTTTTGGTTGATCTGGAACTTTTTTGTTCGGATGTTTTGGTTGATCCGGAACTTTTTGGTTCGGATGTTTTGGTTGATCCGGAACTTTTTGGTTCGGATGTTTTGGTTGATCCGGAACTTTTTCTGGGAAACAGTAACTTGTTCGTGATGAACAGTCGATCAAAAAAACCAAGATTAAACCCAGATTTTTACCAAATAACCCAAAAAGTTTTGTGATTTCTACAATAATAAGTAAGAACTAATACTTATCAACTAATCCCAATCACAAAAACACCAAAAACACCAAGAATCAAGATGGATCTTCTTAAAGAACACTAATACAATCAAAAACTAAAAAAACCACACAAATCACTACCTTAAATCACCCCATAGCTCTTGATACCAAATGTAGAATCTTGATAACCTATGAATCTATGAAGTGGGTTGATGATTTCTAGAGAAAGAAACTAGAGAGAGAAAGTGAGAGAAAACTATGTGTTATTTCATTAAGTGGAAACTAGAAATGTTCAACAACCAACCCCTTTCCAAGGAGGAAAGGGGTATTTATACTTCCAAGGCCTTACTTGGACTTGGGCCGGCCCATGACAAGCCCATGGACCGGTTCTTACTTAACTTAATAAGCATACTCTAACTACGAGCTATTACAACATAAATAATATTGTGGAGTGACCGATACTTCTAATATACGTAAAAACGTATTTCTAACAAAGGTGCTCAACGAACAATATTGTTCTGAAATAACATATGAAATTCATATGTCAAAACAAAAGATATCGGAACTTGAAGAACAACTGCTGCTACATAAACTCCAGAATACTGAATTACAGTCGGTTAACAGAGATCAAACTGAACTTTATAAAACTCATGAAGAAAAGGATATTTAAAAAATTCTTGCTTTGGCAAAGAGAGTCAAAACGTTAATGATAACTATTTGTTTTTACATGGTTTTTGACACCCTGTATAAAAATTAAGTTCGTTGTGTTGGTCTAATCGAATTGATCTAGGTTCTATGTGTGACTCTATTGTTTTTGGTGAAACAAATATTTTTGGTTGTTTTTAAATTTAAATGTGCAAAGACTTAAAAGTAAATGTCGTTAAAGTAAAATGGCTTTGAAATAAAAAGGCGTTAAAATAAATCTGAGTCTAATTAAACGAAAGGGTGCAATATTTAAAAACTTTGAAAAGTAAAAAAATAAAATGACTAAAATTAAAAGCGTGACGGAAACTAAAATTGACAAAGTATAAAAATGATAACTTAAAAATAAAACAAGACAAAGTAGTCAAAAATTACCCTAACCGGAAATTATTCCGATCAGACTCACCTTGACCTGATCGGAATGTGGTCGTCGGAATACCGATCGGAATTGCTGTCACCAAAGGCCAAATCAGAATACGAAACTTACACCTCAGATCGGAATGTCACAAATGTACTTGGTTGGAATGCTTCAATCGGAAAGTGGGTAAATGGGGGTTATCGGAATCCTCCTCGTCGGAATATTATTGGAACTCAAATCGGAAAGCTGTTACTTTTTCTGATCGGAATAACCCAACTAAATCCCTGATCGGAATACCACTTTACCCTCCAATCGGAATGTGTTAGAAGAGTCCAGATCGGAATGATTGTCACTCACCTCGATCGGAATATAGCTAAACACCACCAATCGGAATGTTGTAACCCTTTTCCGACAAAGCCAAAGAGCTATGGTCGGAATGTATAAACCCTTATCCGATTACCAGATCGGAATACCGTAGAAATAACCAAAAATAAGCTAGAAAAATAAGCTATAACTCTAATAAGCACAAGACGAAAATCCTAAGGCAAACCGTATAAGAAAAAGCTAATAAGCTACAATTTGAAGACTTTTAAATACACGAAATGAAACAAAAGTTTTTGAAATCAAACTTTATACGAAAATAAATTTAATAAAGGCTTTATAAAACTTAAAAATAACACAAATAAGCTATAAGAATCAATGATCTAAAACAATCAAAAGCATAAAAACACAATCTTTAATCAAATAAGCAAAACAATAAGCATGTAAACAACAAGATCATGAAAGAAAGAAAGGTAGAATGAGAGATTAAAAGCAAGAAAATTAAAGAACACTTACTTGGAAATTGAATGTATTAAAAGTGCAAAACAAGTATTTAAATGTGCAATAAAGTAAATGTGCAAGTAATTATAAGGTGGAAGACTAATTGTCACTATTAGCCAACAAAAGCTAATGAAATGAAAATGAGAAGTATTTATAGGAGATTAGGAAGGTGTTTAGAGGAAGCTTCCTCCTCTCCTTCCTTTCTTCTTAGTTGCACCATTAAGTCCTTCCCTTCTTAATCTTTTGTTAATCTAGGACTTTAATGACTTATGGCACGGGATTTCTTTAAACTCGTCTTTTAATTCTTCAATAAAATAGACTTGAGTTCTTCGGCTTTTGATAAACTTCCGTCTTTCGACTTTTTCTTCGATAAATATTCAGAATTGGTCTTGGACTTCCGTTCTTTTCGCACTCTTGACTTCTTGACTTCGTCTTTCATCTTTTTCTTCAATAAAAGCCCGTAAATGCCGTGTTTTCTCCACTTTCCACAATTTCGTCCTAAATCACAACGAAAACACAAACCACGCATAATTCCGACATAAAAGACATAAAATACACGTTTTGGCTCGGTTATTATTGTAATTAAGTGGTAAAAAGGATGGGTGTTTACACACCTATCAAATCCCCTACACTTGACCATTGCAATGTCCTCATGCAATGCATTAGTTACAAAGCACGTTTAAATTTTTCATCATAATCAATCCACATTGGCCTTTAATAAAGAGATAGAAAACTATAAACATTAAAAGTAAAGAAATCAAAAGCATACCTTGGGTTTTGGAAATGTCATGAATGATCATCATCCTCAAGTTTTTACTTTCTCCAAACCAAGCTTAAAAACGGGATCATTGTTATTATAAGTTAGCAAAATAACATGAACTCATGTGGGCCAATTATTCACTTAGACTCTCTTATTCCTAGGTGTATCTCTTATATTTTATTGTTGTCTTGAATGATCACGAGGATGCATTGTTGACTTATTTCGATAGTTATTTAGTCCGAAAATAAAGTGAACGATTTAACCAATAGTTAGTTAAAGGATAAAATCTTTTAAAACTGCTTCTCGAGACCTCAAAAAGTTCATATCTTGGCATAACTCGCTTCGCTATTTGAGACCTTTCTCGGACCGATATTTGGCAGCGACTTCATACTTCAAATCTTGAGAGACGTTCATGAAATTATGGTCTTCTCTTCATAATGGAATTTCTTCACTTGAAGTTTTGAGAGATTCATACTTGGACCACGACTTCTTCATTTTTCTCCAATCTTTATTTTGGACTTTGATATACAATGATCCGCCTCCTTTTATGACTTGGATCTATTTATCCTCATACCTTGCTAGGGTCTTTTCGGATACACTTCTCCATGACTTTTGGGAATTTTTGCTTTTCGTCGTGTGTCTCGATCCTTCATATTGATTTTTGATAAATGATTCTTCACATCACTTTGGATCTTTAGCAACAAAATATAACCCTCATGCCTTGTTAGGGCCTTTTCGGACTCGCCAATCTTCGCATCCCGCTTCAATAAGTTATGCCTTGGCTATGAACTCTAATCCATACCGAGCAACTTTTAAACGATCTTGGGCTAGAAGCTAAGTAACTTTTCAAATCGTACAACCTTATTTATTGCAGATAAATTTATTAACTAGCGATGGGAGAATAGGCTTATAATTAACTCACATAAATTCACGAAAGAATACCGAACTTATAATTGGCTCTATCATCTCTCGTTCTCCATAGTTTAAAATCTCAAGGAATGAGACTCGTGGATACTTAGCCTATTAAATTAAAGTTTTAGGTTTTCGAGTCGCCTATAGGATCTTGCAAACTCTTAGACTTTTTCAAGTTTAGAAATCGCATTTTAAAGTTCCCTTGATAAACGACTCTCTAGGATCAATTATAGGAGCTTGCGAAAAGTTCTTGTTCTTAACCCGCGAGAGTTAAGACTTTCGCGTTTTATAGCTCCCTATATAAAAGCCTAGCGAAACATGACCTAAACACGTTAAGGATACTAGCTAGAGTAACTTAGATAAGTAAACTCGGGTTGAGTCAAAAGATTCACAACGTTTTGAAAATTAAATCCACTTTATTAAACATTTATTCTAATAAAGAAAAAATAACTATACAAAAGGAAAAACTAATAGGCCAAAATAGATCAAAAATTTTGAAAAATTTCGAAAAATTGATTTTCCGGTTAAAATGAGGACAAGTGCAAGGAAAAGGCCACTTAACTTCGATAGAAGTCCCCCCTACACTTAACATAAACATTGTCCTCAATTAAGCATGTGGGAGTAAACTCCCCTACACTTAAGACATTGTGCACGTTGTTTAAATCTCGCTAAGGAAAAGACAACTAAAGAGATTCCTATTTTAATATTGAGAAACTATAAAATTGTGAATCGAAAAGAGTTTAGGATAGAACCGGGATAATGGAACACGGAATCACGGGTCGTCAAGAATCATCGAGAGTGGATCATTGAAGCTCGAATCCCAGATTAAGAGAAGAGAGGAGAGGAAAGCAAACCAACGGGTCTCCCCCTACACTTATGATAAAGAAAGCGAAAAGATAGATGCATGGGTTGCCTCGCAAAAAGCGCTTGGTTTTTGTTAACCGAGTCGTAAGCCTGACTCGACCTTGATCATCATAGCAAGAAGCATAAAACATATCCACCAGGATCAAAGACATAGTTTTCGTCCATCATATAGCACAAGCTTAAGGCGAACAAGGCAAGCCAAAGAAGGATAGGCAAGGTTCCCTTAAGCAGCGATGGAGCACGGTAGAAGTAAGGGTGAAGCGGTGCAAGCAGATTTCAAATAATTCCAAAGATTTTTCCTTTTATTTCATAAGGTGGATACTGAGATGGCTGCAGAATAACAATACCAGGGTCGAACACCTTTTCCTTTAAGGGAAAATAGCACTCAGGCTCAGCAGAGTGTGAAGAAGATCCGCGAAGAAGCACAACCTCGTCCTCAGAAGGGGGACAAAGAGGTGTTAAATCATATGTGTTGCGGATATTGGTGTCGACCGGTTTCTTCTCCTTTGAAAGAATGTTCTTCAAATACAAAGTAGGATCAAGACGATAATCTTCAAAGTCCAAAGGAGGAGCATCACTCTCATGAGGGAAGTAAGTGTTGAGAAATTCAGAGAAGTCTTCCTCAAATGAGTAATCGTCCAAAGTAGGATCGAGTGATGTAGGAGGATCTTCATCATGTGAAGAATCGCTCGAAAGAGTATCAGTCTCATCAAAATCATCATATGTGGGCAGCTCGGGATACTCAGAAGTACAATCATCAAAATCATCCGAATCTGAGCTAGAATCATCATCAAAAGCATTAAAGACCGGTGGAGAATCATAAATGGGAGAAGGTTCTAAATTGGGGCGAGAATCATCCACATCATCCTGAAAGAGTGGATTATCATTGCAAGACTCGAATAGAGGATTGTTGTAAACAACGAAGTCATCATGCACATTAATCATATTCACTGATTCGCGACCTCCAAAGGTTGTACTTGTAAGCTTCCCCATTTTGAAAACTTGTGCATCATCCCCGACTCGTAAGATTAACTCACCTTCGGCCACATCCACTAAAGCTCGTCCGGTTCTCAAGAGTGGCCGACCAAGTATTAAAGGAATACGAGGGTCCATTTCATAATCAACAACGACAAAATCGACCAGGAAAGTAAATGTGCCAACTTTTATGAACACGTCTTCGGCTATACCAACGGGGTAAGCGAGAGTGTGATTAGCAAGTTCAAGAGTCATCTTTTTTGGAGTGAGGTCGGGTAATGATAGTGTTTTCCAAACACTCAGTGGCATCAAATTAATACTGGCCCCGAGATCAGCAAGGGCAGTAAATTCTTTAGTTTTGTTGAAAACGCAAGGCAACACAAAACGACCGGGATCTCCAAGCTTTTCTGGAAGTTCTTTAAGAATAACTGCAGAGCGGTTTTCATTTAAGCGTGTGTTGGCGAGTTCAATCAGCTTCTCCTTCTTGTTAAGCAATTCCTTAAATGCTTTGACAAATTTGGGCATGTGGACAAGTGCTTCAAGAAAGCTAATGTTAAAGTTCATTTGAGAAATCATCTTCACATAGCGTGCCACTTCAGAGTCATCTTTGGTTAGCATTTTGGTCTTGCCTAAACGAGAGGGATAAGGGATATTGGGTTTGGATGGTGATGGTGCAGGTGTAGCAGGTAAAGGTTGAGATGTTGAAGGGTCCTTCCTGGAAACATCGTCATGGAGAGGCGGAGACGGTAATGGTGCACTAATACTAGGTGTAGGAGGAGTAGGGATAAATGGTGGTGGAGGAGGTGTAGATGATGGGGGTGGGATTGGTGGTCCTACGATGGTGACTCCACTACGGGTAGTAATAGCACTCACATTTGCTCGCGGATTGGTGACGGTGTTTGAAGGTAGAGAACTCGAAGTGGAAGGTTGAGCGGCGGGCAAGAAACTAGCAAGCATATTCTTTAGATCATTGGTTTGATTGCTGAAGGAAGATTGAATATTATCTCGAAGCTCGGATCTTATCTCATTTCCTTGCTTTGTGATATCTCCTTTCAGATTGATAATTTGGCTCTAAAAATTCTTGATTTGCTCACCGTGGGTTCTCATGATGGCTTCAACATCGGGGTTAATGGGTGGGGTTTGTTGGGCGGGTGGGTGATAAGGATTAGAAGCTCTTGGTGGGATTTGGTTTCTGCTATTGTAGTTGTTGGCGGGGTTTTGGTTTTGAGGAGAAAAACCGGGTGAAAGGTAGTTGTTGGACCGGTAACTCAGCAGATTTCTATCCCTTTGAGGGCGAGCTTGGTAATTTTCCGGTGAATAATTACCATAAGCTGCATACACATTTTCCGGATTTTCTTGAGTCGAAGGACAATCGGTGTATGAGTGAGGACCGCCGCATGTTTCACAAGGATTGGCAACCGCTTTAACTTGTTGTTTTTGTTGATTTGAAGCGAGAAGCGTGATACTTTTGCTCATTTCAGTCATCATGTGGGTGAGTTCGGTCATATCAGGGTTTGCTGAAGTGGAAGAAACATTGACTCTCGGGTTGTTCCTTGAAGAAGCAGAGGAATCCTAGTTTTTGTGGTGAGTAGTCATGTTCTCAATTAGCTCTCTACACTCCGCGGGTCTCCTTTTCATGAATGTGCCACCGGCGGCTTCATTAATCGTATCACGATCTCGAAAAGTCAATCCGTTGTAGAAAGTATCAATTAATGTGACGGGAAGCATGTTGTGGTTTGGACAACGATCAATCAAGACATTATATCTTTCCCAAGCATCAAAAAGAGATTCATCGGTATCTTGCATGAAACCGCTGATTTGATTGCGAAGGCTCGTGACCATGGATGGTGGAAAGTAGCACGACAAAAAGCGTTGAGTCATGTCATCCCAAGTGTGAATAGAATTCTTCGGGAGACGATCAAACCATTTCTCGGCATGATGCGATAAAGTATGTGGAAAGAGTTGTAGGCGAAGAACATCCATTGTGGCACCAGGCAACTTCATGCTTTGGGTGATTGTAATGAACTTGTCGAGGTGTTTGTTGGCATCATCATCAGGCATTCCGGTGAATGGATTAGTTTGCACTTTCTGAATCATGTGGTGCTTCAACGAAAACTCTGGAGCGTTGATTTGCATTGGCGCAATCGGTCCTCCTCGTCCAAACACGGTAGGTTGACAAAGCTCCTCCATTGTCCGAAGATCGGGCTATGGAAGAACATTGTTGTTATTGTTGAGGTGCGGTGGATTATTGTTGTTAACACCTGACATAGCTAAATCTTCTTGAGTCTCGGGCTCTCGATAATTAGAAGATCTAGTACGCATACACCTAAAAGACAAAAGAAAAAAATACCAACACAAAGACAATATATATATATAATAAAAATAAAATCTTTTTGGATTTTTGAAATTTTTAATTTTTATGGATTTTTATCAATTTTTTAATTTTTATGATTTTTTGAAAATTTTTGTGCAAGAAAAGTAACGCTCACAAGTGAACGGATCCCAAAAAGCAACGCGTCTCTCACAGAAAACCGTTAATCTTTACGAAAAGAGCCGGAAGCAGCGCCATTTGATACAAGGCTTTTGACACCCCGTATAAAAATTATATTCGTTGTGTTGGTCTAATCGAATTGATCTAGGTTCTATGTGTGACTCTATTGTTTTTGGTGAAACAAATATTTTTGGTTGTTTTTAAATTTAAATGTGCAAAGACTTAAAAGTAAATGTCGTTAAAGTAAAATGGCTTTGAAATAAAAAGGCGTTAAAATAAATCTAAGTCTAATTAAACGAAAGGGTGCAATATTTAAAAAATTTGAAAAGTAAAATAATAAAATGACTAAAATTAAAAGCGTGACGGAAATTAAAATTGACAAAGTATAAAAATGATAACTTAAAAATAAAACAAGACAAAGTAGTAAAAATTACCCTAATCGGAAATTATTCCGATCAGACTCACCTTGACCTGATCGGAATGTGGTCGTCGGAATACCGATCGGAATTGTTGTCACCAAAGGCTAAATCGGAATACCAAACTTACACCTCAGATCGGAATGTCACAAACCTACCTGGTCGGAATGCTTCAATCGGAAAGTGGGTAAATGGGGGTTATCGGAATCCTCCTCATCGGAATATTATTGGAACTCAAATCGGAAAGCTGTTACTTTTTCTGATCGGAATAACCCAACTAAATCCCTGATCGGAATACCACTTTACCCTCCAATGGGAATAAGTTAGAAGAGTCCAGATCGGAATGATTGTCACTCACCTCGATCGGAATATAGCTAAACACCACCAATCGGAATGTTGTAACCCTTTTCCGACCAAGCCAAAGAGCTATGGTCGGAATGTATAAACCCTTATCCGATTACCAGATCAGAATACCGTAGAAATAACAAAAATAAGCTAGAAAAATAAGCTATAACTCTAATAAGCACAAGACGAAAATCCAAAGGCAAACCGTATAAGAAAAAGCTAATAAGCTACAATTTGAAGACTTTTAAATACACGAAATGAAACAAAAGTTTTTGAAATCAAACTTTATACGAAAATAAATTTAATAAAGGCTTTATAAAACTTAAAAATAACACAAATAAGCTGTAAGAATCAATGATCTAAAACAATCAAAAGCATAAAAACACAATCTTTAATCAAATAAGCAAAACAATAAGCATGTAAACAACAAGATCAAGCAAGAAAGAAAGGTAGAATGAGAGATTAAAAGCAAGAAATTAAAGAACACTTACTTAGAAATTAAATGTATTAAAAGTGCAAGACAAGTATTTAAATGTGCAATAAAGTAAATGTGCAAGTAATTAAAAGGTGGAAGACTAATTGTCACTATTAGCCAACAAAAGCTAATGAAATGAAGATGAGAAGCATTTATAGGAGATTAGGATGGGGTTTAGAGGAAGCTTCCTCCTCTCCTTCCTTTCTTCTTAATTGCACCATTAAGTCCTTCCCTTCTTAATCTTTTGTTAATCTTGGACTTTAATGACTTATGGCACGGGATTTCTTTAAACTCGTCTTTTAATTCTTCAATAAAATAGACTTGAGTTCTTCGGCTTTTGATAAACTTCCGTCTTTCCACTTTTTCTTCGATAAATCTTCAGAATTGGTCTTGGACTTCCGTTCTTTTCGCACTCTTGACTTCTTGACTTCGTCTTTCATCTTTTTCTTCAATAAAAGCCCGTAAATGCCGTGTTTTCTCCACTTTTCACAATTTCATCCTAAATCACAACAAAAACACAAACCACGCATAACTCCGACATAAAATACACGTTTTGGCTCGGTTATTATTGTAATTAAGTGATAAAAAGGATGGGTGTTTACACACCTATCAGTTAAACAACATTGTTTACAAAACGTGTCAGTCCATTCAAACCATGAATATGCTCAATAGAAATATGAAAAAGAGTTTTGTCAAGCCTGAATGTCTCAAGAAAGTTCAAAGTACCAAGCCTGCTCTTTATGATATCGGTTGTTATGTTGATAATCTTGCTCTTATTCATTCACCTGACTACGACGAAATCATTTGTCATCAATAAGAAAGTCGATCGAAGTTAAGTGATTTAATAAACCTTTTTGATTCTGATCATTATATTAAGTTTGTTCCTCAAAAAGAACTTTCCAAAGAACAAAAGATGTATAATAGTGTTCCACCACCAAGTGATGAACCCCAAAAGAGTGTTTCTTTAAAAAGGAGTTTCAAAAAGCAATCAATTTTGTTAGAAAAACAAATTTCGGATGAAAAACATAAACGGGATGAGAAAACCAAGTGTTCAACAATTTGAATTTATAAAAAAGGGGTTTTAAATTTGTACAAAGGTGTCGCCGATTATGAAAAAGTTTTTAGAGATACCGTTTGGAATATTAAACCTAACCCACAAGTAGAAGTCATCATTCAACAATGTATTGTTCCAACCATCGATGATCTTTCAAATAATGTGGAAATGTTTTATAAAGCTCTCACTGAGGAAATGACAAATGATTTAAGATATGTTAAATCTCTTGAAGATGAAGTTGATTTTCTTTAAATTAAATAAAAGACCCAAGAACACCAACTTTCTAACGAAATTGATCGACTTTCTAAGGAATACTTTTATGCTGACCATATGAATGTTATACATGGAGTGTATACCAATCTTGATCAATATTGTCATGCAGCATGCTAGTGTCAGAAACAGACGCAAAATGTCACAATCTTGAAGTTGAGCTTTCGAAACAAATTCAATCATATAACAAACTTTCGAAAAGTTTTTCCCAACTTGAGAAACACTCTATTTGCTTTACAAAAAGGTGAAAAATCTCATAATCATAAAAAGTGTCAAGAAATGGCAGCTTCTTCGGTTCGTCAATTAAATGAAAAAGGTTTCGAAACAAATGATTTGAAAGCTCAGCTACAACAAAGGGACATAGCCATTAGTGAGCTACAAAAACTCATGAGAAAATGAAAGGAAAGTCTGAATTGGGTAAACCATCTGTCGTTTGTCAACTGAATACGGTTAAATGCCCTAAATCATCTATTTTAGGCAAACCTCCACAGACTTTGCCTAAGCTAGGAACTGATAAGAGCACAAATGTGATATCACTTGGTATGTATAAGATGAACACTAGGTCCACTAAAACTGGAACATCGCGGTTACCTCAGAATACTAGGAAAACTAATCAACGTGTGTCTTCTTCTACACGAGTAACTTCCACTACTAGCGTTAGCGGATGATAACTTGGTTTTTTGCTAGTAAGAAAATGATCGTTCTAGTGGTCTGATTGAGTTCTTAATGAATTGATCTAGGTTCTATTTGTGACTCTATTGTTTTTGGTGAAACAAATATTTTGGTTGTTTTTAAATAAAATGTGCAAAGACGTAGATGTAAATGACGTAAAAGTAAAATGGCGTTTAAAATAAATCTAAATCTAATTAAATGAAAGGTGTGCAATATTAAGAACTTTGAAAAGTAAATTAATTAATTGACTAAAAATTAAAGCGTGACGAGAATTAAAATTAGACAAAGTATAAAAACATAAACTAAAAATTAAACAAGACAAAATATAAAAACTAACACCCAATCGGAATATATTCCGATCAGACTCACCTTGACCTGATCGGAATGTGTTCGTCGGAATACCGATCGGAATTGCTGTCACCAAAGGCCAAATCGGAATACCAAACTTACACCTCAGATCAGAATATCACAAACCTACCTAGTCGGAATGTTTCAATCAGAAAGTGGGAAAATAAGGGTTATCGGAATCCTCCTCGTCGGAATATTATTGGAACTCAAATCGGAAAGCTGTCACTTTTTCTGATCGGAATAACCAAACTAAATCTCTGATCGGAATACCACTTTACCCTCCAATCGGAATGTTTTAGAAGAGTCCAGATCGTAATGATTGTCACTCGCCTCGATCGGAATATAGCTAAACACCACTGTTGATCCCAAACTTAGATCGATTAGATTTGTGTATACGAGATTAGATCAAGTAATACACGTAGAGAAACCTTTGTATATGCTTTATGAATCTAAGTGTTATGCGGAATTTAACACTTAAACAAGAACACACAAGATGTAAACAAACTTTCACTTTGATTATGAATGTCGAACTTGCTTACAATGAAAGATGTTTACGAACGAAAACTTATATTAAACTTATAACCTAAAGGCCTTCTTTTATAGACATAAGAAGCCTTGTACAATAATCTACGTATCAGCTATTCTAGGTAAAGATAAATATAGAAAATACATTGTCGTTTCTATCCTTACTAGAAGTATTCTAGAATATAATAAACGTTTAGATTATATCTTCCATCAGTGCTTGTCTTCAATGTGTCAACGCTTGACTTTAACTTGTCAACGCTTGGGCTATCAGCGCTTGTATTGTTCTTGTCAACGCTTGTTTTGTTCTTGTCAGCGCTCAAGTGATCTGGCCTTAATTTATTCCCAACAATCCTCCCTAAACTTGATATCCACTCTTATGATCAAGTTTCTGAATAAGCATTAAGGACTAGGAGGAATCTTACAAACCTTCTCATATTGGTAATAAATAAATCTGATCAAATCTTTTGCCACGTCACTTGAATAATCTATTTCCAGCTGAGTATCCTTCATCTTCTCCAAAATAGCCTTGGATATGAAATACTGAGCATCCACAAGTAGATACTCAGCAAACTTTGTAGAACTCAAATGGTATACACCAGCAGCTGAATATAACTTCCATTGAAGACAACTGAGGTCATCTTCAAGATCCTTCCAAATTGTAGGATCTTCATCTTTTGGCCAACACATTCTTTTGAATGTGGTCCAAAGTTTTATTCCATTAGCTGAAGTTGGTGCTTCAGCCTCATACTTGGTCTCCATCAACCTCCAAAGGTCCACCAAGTCTTCTCTATCACAACTTGCAAACAAAGATATGAGAGTGGTAAAAGTGTGTACCTCCTTGCCAAATCTGCCAATCTTCCAGAACCCACATTCATCTTCTTCATAGCTCACAATTGGGTTCCTGGAATCTAATGGTAACACTTGCACCATATCTGAAGCTTCTAATGGGGAAAGCTTGAGGCTCTTTCTTATAACTGCTTCACTTGGATATAGTGGATCCATATCTTTTGGAAACTCAGATGAAATTCCCTTCTGAACTCTAAGAAGAAGCTCCAAACCCCATATTTGATCTGAAATGGTCAAGTCTGGATTATCCATGCATCTTTTTTCCCAAGCATTGTACATTTGAACCACCTTTGGCATGTCAAAGTCAACCTGCAATTTCAATTCTCTCAACATTTCCCTAGCAAACTCATCACCATACTCAAGCCTTTCTGGTTCTATAATCATCACACTTGAGTCTAAACTAGCTCCATTACTTTCTTCTTCTGAAGTCACAACAAATGGTGACTTTTCCTTTTCATCTTGTTCCATGATTTGTGCAGCTAATCTTCTATCAAACTCAACTTGAGCTGCATCCTTTGGAACAATCTCTTCTACCATTTTACCCTTACCCTTATCTGATGGTGAAATGGTTGATAAGGTAGATGGTAATACCTTAGTAGAAACCTCCTTGATGATAGATGATGACTGGGATACACCACCTTCATGTGCAGGTCTATCAACTCCCAAATTTATCCTATCAGCGCCCAAAATACTTCTATCAGCGTCCAAATTTTCCTTGTCAACGCTCAAATATTTTCCCTCAGCGCCTTGTGTAACCTCTCTCAACATAGCTGTAAATAATAAATTTAAATTGGTGGGAGAGACTAAGGACGCATCAAAACCTGTTTGTTTCTTCAAAGTTGTAAGGGCCTCAGCAACATCCATTGATTGACCATCCTGGCTGCCCTTATCACTCAGATTTATTTGATCTTCCTCCCCTTTGGAAGATTCCTCCATACCCCTTCTAGCACGATCACTTTCCAAAACAACAATCCTCTCCCTCAATTGCTTGAGTTCAAGGCCTTGTGAGCTGACAATTTGTACTAAGTCTGCATTTTGCTTTTGCAAGCTAATGCAGACGGCCGTCAATTCCATAAGAGTCATTGGTTCCAGTCTGCCCTCTTCTGAAATGGGAATTTGACCTCCCAAGTCAGATTCATTGGCCAAGGATGAGGACTAAATGATGGTGGGACTGCCTTGGCCAGCCGCTAAGCCAGAACCAATAGTCCCAGCCTCATCCAGGTCACCAGCCACACTTGTGGTGGTGGTTCTCTCTGCTACATGGCTAGGACCACTAGAGGAGAACACTCTAGTAGTCCTTTGGCGTTTCATCAACCTATATTCAGGGGGTGTGGAAGATGGTGTGGAAGAATGGGTAGATGTGGGTTGGTTAAGGGGTGTTTGGGATTGTGAAGGTTGTGTGTCAGCGTTGGAAATAGGCACATCAACGCCAACATTGAGTGTGTCAGCGTTGAAGGATTCTGAGTCAATTTTGCATTTGTTCAGGTGAAGGTAAAGGTTCAGGATTGGTTCAAGTTGTGGTTGAGGGTTAATTTGAGGTTGGGGGTCTGCTTGGGGTTGTGCTACTGCAATAACAACAAGCATGGCTTGGGTTAAAGGTAGGTCTCTATGGGGTGGTGAATCCATCTTCAAAAAAATAGCTTTCTTTTGCTCAGGGATCTTATATAAATCATTGTGATCCCTTGAGCAGTATCCTTGATCATCAAAAACCATTTGCAGAAAACGGGGATAAGCTAAAGTCATTTTTGTCCCCTTGTTTTTACACATCCCCTCAAAAATCATTTTAGAATAGTTATATTTTTTCCCTGTTGCAATGCACACAATAGCACTTGCAATGGATCTATTGATCTCATTGTGTGCAGTACATTTGGGACTCAAACATTGAAGGAGGACATGTATGAGGTACTTCCAGACTGGAGGAAATTCCTGCTTATGATACTTACTAAGAGTACCTTCATCAGGAAAAGGATATCCCAAAGCCCTAAGCCCTTGTTCTCTTTCATTTATGGGAAGGGTGGCTATACCATCAGCATCATCAAGATGCAAGGCTTGGCGTACCAAGGCCTCAGTAACCACCCAAGATCTCCCATGAACAATAGAAGTCAATGTGGTCACTCCATTAACTGTTGAGGAACTAACAGTGTTCCAAACTGCTTAATGTGTGTGACTGGAATGAGTGGTGCATGAGAAAGAGCATACCTTAATGGGGATGCGTTCAAATACGCCACCATTTGTGTATATTGGGGAAACAGAGCATCATCAGCGTCAAGATAAGCAATCATGTTGTGTTGTGATCTGAACCCCAATTCCAATTCTGTTGGTTTTAACTTTGGTGCCATTGATGAAAGCTGTTAATTTTAGTGAAGAAGATGAAGTTGATAAGAGAAAAGTGTTAGACAAGAATTATAGATACCCTGTTTAAAATAGGAGCCAAACTTATATGAGAGAAAGAATGCATGTGATTGGCCCAAAAATAGGCAAAGATTTTCAAAAATCAATCATGAAAATATTGAAAAAATTATAAGTTATCTCATGCATTAAATGAAAATAACAGCTCCTAAAATTACGGCTTGAAAATATGTCGAAAAGTAACAACTGGGTAGGTCCCATTGAGTGTCAACGGTCAAAAATAACCTATCAACGCCCAACGGCTATAATCTTGTCAACGTTTGCCTATAGCCATGTCAGCGTCCAATTTGGTCACAACAACGCTTGGAAAATTCTTATCAGCGTCCAAAAATAAAAATATTTTAAAAAGTGAAAAATGACCTTAACAAGTAATTTATCCTAGAGAAGATAACCAAAAGCTGATAATTATTATAGGGCGGTAAGCACTGTCTAGTTATGCACACTTGCATAAGCAAGATAGACATAACAGTCCTCTAGTGTCCCTTGCTAACAAAAACTCTTAACAACCAAGTTACCTTATAAAATCCTTGTTACTCCCAGGTAAATCCCATATCAAAATCATTCCCAAGTCTCCCAACAGACCACAACCAATTCTAGGCCAAAAATGTCTTGGCAGCATGCAAAGTTGATATACTATGCATGCTACAGTGCCTCATGATTTAGTAAAACTAACTCATACTCACCTGTGGACACAATCTAGAATTGTGATAAGAGTATCATATGGATACCCAAACATCCTAAAGGTTCCTAAAACCTCCCCTTAAACTATGATACAAAAAGTTTGCTAAAATCATGCATGAACATAAAAAATTTATGTCAAGATAGGAATGAAACATTCCAACCATCATCCATAAATAAAAACTTGTCCAAGTGCTTCTCCATTGATCCATAAGCAACTTTGTATCCGATGGTATACTACTAACACCATCTGCACATTTAGATTGAAAACCACAAAACTAACATTGTTGCTGACAACGCCCCGATAACACATGACAGCGTTGAGGAAAGCTTTGTCAGCGTTAGACAATTATATTGCTGACAACGTTACAAAAATACTTATCAGTGTTCAAGCAACCTTTGTCAGTGTTAGAAAAATATAGTGGAAAATCTAAATCATCAATAAGACCAATAATAATAATGCATCATCCTGTACATACTTTTACAAAAAGAATCCAAAACACATATTATGTGAGATTGACCATTCCAATACTTGTTACCAAGTATTGAAATCTCCCAGCATCAAAAGGTTTAGTATATAAATCTGACACATTTTCCTCAGTGTCAACCCTATCTGGTTTTATTAAACCTTTCTCAAAGCAATCTCTTATAAAATGGTGTCTAATTTCTATGTGTTTAGTTTTAGAATGATGTACAGGATTCTTAATGATGCATAAAGTACTATTATTGTCAACAAATATCTTAGAATGCATGAAATTATACCCATAGTCCAACAGCTGGTTCTGAATCCACAAAACTTGGCCACAACATGCAGCTGCAGCCACATACTCTGCTTCAGTTGTAGAATTAGCCACCATTGTTTGTTTCTTGCATTGCCAAGATATTAACCTGCTCCCAAGAAACTGACATCCATCAGTTGTGGATTTCCTATCAAATTTATCACGTCCATAATCACTATCTAAATATGCAATCAGCTCCAATGGTGAATCCTTTGGGTACCACAAACCAAGACTAGGATAGCATCTTAGGTACCTAAAGATCCTCTTCACAGCATAAAGGTGACATTCTTTGGGAGTCACTTGATGACGTGCACAAGCACACACAGCAAACATGATATCAGGTCTGGAGGCAGTAAGATACATCAAGGATCCAATCATGGATCTATAATGCCTGACATCAACATCTTTCCCATCTCCAATCTTTCTCCAAGGGTGTTCTCTATCCATAGGAGTAGTAGCCCTCTTTTCATGTGGAGAAAAGCCAAACTTCTTCAAGATCTCAGCAACATATTTGTCCTGGGAGATGAAGATACCATCCTCTTTCTGCTGAACTTGTAAACCAAGAAAGAAGTTCATCTCCCCCATAGCACTCATCTTGAATTTTTCTGTCATAAGCTTGGAGAAATCCTCACTCATCTTTGGATCAGTAGACCCAAAAATGATATCATCAACATAGACCTGCACAAGCAACACATCCTTGCCTTTCTTCTTGGTAAACAGTGTCTGATCTATGGTGCCCCTCTTGAATCCATTGTCCACCAAATAGGTAGACAAAGTACCATACCATGCTCTAGGGGCTTGATGAAGGCCATACATAGCCTTTTTGACTCTATAAACTTTATCTGAATGCTCTGGATCCTTAAAACCAGGAGGTTGCATTACATATACTTCCTCAACAATGGTGCCATAGAGAAAAGCACTCTTGACATCCATTTGATAGACTGTGAAGCCCATGCAGGAGGCATAGGCTAGAAAAATTCTAATAGCTTCAATCCTTGCAACTGGTGCAAAGACCTCCTCATAGTCTCTCCCCTCCTCTTGTGTATAACCTTGAGCCACTAACCTTGCCTTGTTTCTGACCACAATACCTCTTTCATCTCTTTTGTTCCTGAGAACCCATCTTGTCCCTATAGGTCTGACATATCTAGGACAATCAACCAGCTCCCAAACATCCTGAATTGCAAATTGGTGAAGCTCATCCCGCATTGCTTCCACCCAACTTGGTTCTTTGAGAGCATCAAATATTTTCTTGGGTTCTTCTTGTGACAGAAAACATGCAAACAAACATGCTTGCACAAGAGGGGTATCAACCTTCTTGTGTATATTGGCAATAAACCCACCAAGACCTTGATGAGATCTTCTAGTCTGAACTGGAGTCATAATATCACCAATGATCTGAGATGTGGGGTGATTCTTCATTGTGGAAGTGAGAACTCCTCCTTCAAAAGGTCTGGTGTCCTCAACCTCACGCTCCATGTTGCCAATATTTTCTTCATCAGACTCTCTTTGATCAATGTGAACATCTTCAAGAATATTGGAAGGATCACCTTGTTCAAAACTGGAAGAGAAAAGATGCCCATAAGTGTTGTCAACGTCTGAATCTTGGTTGTCAGCGTCTGGGCTAACAGCGCTTGAAATGTTGTTGTCAACGTCTGAGCCATCAACGTCTGAATTTGTCTTGTCAGCGCTAGATTTGCCTTTGTCAGCGCCTGAAGAACCATGCATGTTTGTATCTGGTGGTATTTAGAAACCACCATTATCTTGTCCAGCAGCAGCAGCAGCACCAAAAGCATCTGTCCAAATGGGAATTGTGACATATTCTAATGTAGGAGATGCCTTTTCTGCTTGTGATCCAACCTTCTCATGAACCTGTGTACCTGAAACATTAACAACTTGTTCCTCCACAACATTTGAAGTTACCTTCACAATGTCTTGAATAGTGACAGGCCTATAATTTAAAGTTCTAGATAAAGGTTCCAAATCAAACAACCAATTAGGACCACTTTCAGGATCACTAGGTTTATTCTCTAAGAACCTAACATGTACTCTTTCAACTATACGTTTGTCCTCTTTAAGATAAACCCTATAACCCTTGCTCTGCACTGAATATCCCATGAAGTAGCCCTCATCACCTTTTGCACTAAATTTCCCTAAGGCATCACTAGTATCCAACACTACTACATGACAACCAAAAGGTCTGAGAAAACCAATATTAGGTTTTATTCCCCAAAGTAACTCATAAGGTGTTTTGTTCTGAATTTTGTTAACCAGTGCTCTATTTTGCACATAGCAAGCTGTATTAACAGCCTCAGCCCAAAAGGCTATAGGAAAGTGAGCATCAGCCAACATTGTTCTGGCTGCTTCAATTAGGGTTCTATTTTTCCTCTCAGCAACCCCATTTTGTTGTGGGGTTCTAACAATACTAAATTGCCTTGTAATTCCTTTCTTGGCACAGAAATCATCTAACTTCTTATTCCTAAATTCTCCACCATTATCACTCCTAAGCATTTTAACCTTATTGCCAGACCTTTTCTCAATCTGAGTGATAAAATCAATAAGAACATCAGTTGTGTCACTCTTCATAGCTAGAAAGAATGTTCAAGTAAATCTAGAAAAGTCATATGTGACAACAAAGCAATATGACTTACCGTTCAAACTTTCTATATTTGTTGGACCAAAGAGGTCCATGTGAAGCATATGAAGAGGTCTGGAACTAGTATGCACCTGTTTGGACTTGAATGAGACCTTGTGTTGCTTGCCTTTAAGACATGCAACACAAGAGTGGTCATTGTGGAAGGCCTTCTCAGGCAAACCATCAACTAAACCAAGCCTCACAAGTCTATTTATATTTTTAAAATTTATGTTCCCTAGTCTCCTGTGCCACAAATTACTCTCATCTACTGAGGCCTTAGCATAAAAACAAGACATATTGGTATTCATTTTAATCCATTTAAATTCACATTATATATGTCCTTATGCCTAGGTGTTCTATACTCAATATATTTCTCATCAGGGATCTTAAAGTCCTTTCTTAACACCAAACACTCAGTATCAGTGAAAAGAACTTTATTTTTGTTATCACAAACTTGTGATACACTAAACAGATTGTAATCAAGTTCTTTTACCAGGAAGACGTTCTCAAAACGCAGATTATTGGTGAGAAGGGTTCCTTTGCCTGTGATAGTTCCATATCCACCTCCAAAGTATACCTTATCACCATCTTTAATAGGAGTGAAATTCGTCAGATAGTCTTCCTTCCCTGTCATGTGCCTTGAGCATCCACTATCCCAATATCCATAATCATTGATCTGTCTTTGAATGCCCTGCACATAAAGAAAACAAATTAGTTTTCTTTGGGAACCCAAGTCTTAAAAGACTTGGATTCATCTGGTTGTTCAATAAGAACAGACTTAGTTCTCATAACAACCCCATTCTCATCCTTTTTAGGATGAAAGACCCAGTTAACCCCAATAGGTTTTGTAATGACCTTTGATATGTAATTAAATCTATTGCAAGTCATTGAAATTCCATTATCATTAGGGTTTTGATCTTTCTTGGGTCTCCATGTTAAGCTTGAAGAAGCTTTAGACCTCTTACCTTGTGGCTGCAAGTATTTAGGTCTGGTCACGTTTCTGTCAGCGTTAGAATTTGTCCTGTCAACGCTGAAATTACCCTTGTCAGCGTTGAACCTAGGGTTTGCTACAGAAACCCATTGCCTATTTGACCAGGTGTTTGTCTTTTCAAATGGTCTTTGTCCATGAGTGTTAGACCTTCTAGAAAAGAATGGGGCAGGTCTAATCACTTGTGGACTTTGCTGCACAAAAGGTTTGGGTCTGACAACGTTTGACTTTCTAACAACGTTGACTTTGTTCCTGCCAGCGCTGAAATTGTTCCTGTCAGCGCTGTATTTGGGAGCGTTGACACACTTGTAAGCCAAATGTGAAAAGCTACCACAAGTGTAACAGGCTTTCTTAGACACAACCTTAGGTCTAGAAGAGAAGAAACCTGTTCCATGATTGCTAACTTGGCTCTTGGGTGACCTATTATTCCTATACATCTCTGCTTATTTAATGGTAGGTCTTCTAACAGTGTTTGAGCCTAGGTCAACAGCTTTACCAGTGATTGGGTTAGTAACCTTAATGGGTGGTGATTCATTGGGACTTTCACATAGCAAACCTCCCTTAACAAATAAAGTAGGGTTAGCTTTCTTCCACTCATTTAGGTCAGTCAATTTTTGTTGATACTCTTCCACTGGAGTGACAACTCTTGGTGGAGGAATGAATTCCTCCTCTTGGAGCTCTGGTAAACCAGTCCAAGATAAGTCCCTTCGTTGGACACCATAGAAGTCACCAGCTGGTGGTGGAACCAAAGAGTAATCATTCATCCCAATCCCAGTCATGTCTTTAGGATCCCTTTGTTTAGCTACACAGTCTCCTAAGGTTTGGGTGGCTTTATCAAATCTTTGAATTTTGAGGCTAACATTATCTTTATTCTTAATGGCCTCATCTAAATTAGCCTGTAATTCACCATTAACCTTTTTCATGATGTTTCTAATATCCATACTACCCTCTAACTCATGTTTTAAGATATTGATCTTATCTTTTAAGTCAAATTCCATTTTCTTGTATTCAGAAACGGTTTTATCAGTTTCAGTAAGAGCTAGTTGGTAATTAGACAATTTACATCTTTCAGTACTCATGTCATCTTTTAGTTTTAACACCTCTTTGTTAAGTCTTTCAGTATTTAACCTACAACCTTTGCTACAAAAAGCATCATCATATACCTCATTATCAGATGAAGAGGAGGAGTGTGCCATGAGAGCATATTCAACATGCTCTTCTTCTTCAATATCAGCAACCAAAGCTTTATCCTCTTCAGCATTCTTAGCCAGATAGCTCCAATCCCATCCTGTACCATCAATTCCTTGAACTGCAACCATAGCTTTGGAATCCTGAGCTTTAACAACCTGACTTGAGGGTTTACCAGCATCAGATCTTCTAGGAGATCTGCATTCCCTCATGAAGTGCCCCATACGATGACAGTTGTAGCATTCAACTTTGGATTTATCAAATCCAGCTGTGTCTTTAGCATTGAAGGTCATCTTCTTTTTAAACCTTCTGTTCCACCTATTTGCTCTTATACTAGCAAGAGCCATGTTCCACTTGATGTCCATCTTTTCCAAGTGCTCATCATTTATCTGCTCAAGGTCCTCATATGTAATCACCGAACCATTGGGCAAAGAAGCAATGTAAGCACAAACAGTATCCAAATCCAAACTAGCAGGTTTAACTCTTGGGGAGTCAAAGTTGGTTGCATCAAGCATGGGAATCTTGATGTTTGGTAAGGCTGAGGAGGAGGAGGTTATTGCTTCAGACATGATGTTGTTAGGGTTTCTGAGAAAATTAAGGTTTTGGTGATTTTAGGGTTCTGGTGTTCTTTAAGATCAAAAGTTCCTCAACAAGCTCTGATACCACTTGTTGATCACAAACTTAGATCGATTAGCTTTGTGTATACGAGATTAGATCAAGTAATACACGTAGAGAAACCTTTGTATATGCTTTATGAATCTAAGTGTTATGCGGAATTTAACACTTAAACAAGAACACACAAGATGTAAACAAACTTTCACTTTGATTATGAATGTCGAACTTGCTTACAATGAAAGATGTTTACGAACGAAAACTTATATTAAACTTATAACCTAAAGGCCTTCTTTTATAGACATAAGAAGCCTTGTACAATAATCTACGTATCAGCTATTCTAGGTAAAGATAAATATAGAAAATACATTGTCGTTTCTATCCTTACTAGAAGTATTCTAGAATATAATAAACGTGTACATTATATCTTCCATCAGTGCTTGTCTTCGATGTGTCAACGCTTGACTTTAACTTGTCAACGCTTGGGCTATCAACGCTTGTATTGTTCTTGTCAACGCTTGTTTTGTTCTTGTCAGCGCTCAAGTGACCTGGCCTTAATTTATTCCCAAAAATCCTCCCCTAAACTTGATATCCACTCTTATGATCAAGTTTCTGAATAAGCATTAAGGACTAGGAGGAATCTTACAAACCTTCTCATATTGGTAATAAATAAATCTGATCAAATCTTTTGCCACGTCACTTGAATAATCTATTTCCAGCTGAGTATCCTTCATCTTCTCCAAAATAGCCTTGGATATGAAATACTGAGCATCCACAAGTAGATACTCAACAAACTTTGTAGAACTCAAATGGTATACACCAGCAGCTGAATATAACCTCCATTAAAGACCACTGAGGTCATCTTCAAGATCCTTCCAAATTGCAGGATCTTCATCTTTTGGCCAACACATTCTTTTGAATGTGGTCTAAAGTTTTATTCCATTAGCTGAAGTTGGTGCTTCAGCCTCATACTTGGTCTCCAGCAACCTCCAAAGGTCCACCAAGTCTTCTCTATCACAACTTGCAAACAAAGATATAAGAGTGGTAAAAGTGTGTACCTCCTTGCCAAATCTGCCAATCTTCCAGAACCCACATTCATCTTCTTCATAGCTCACAATTGGGTTCCTGGAATCTAATGGTAACACTTGCACCATATCTGAAGCTTCTAATGGGGAGAGCTTGAGGCTCTTTCTTATAACTGCTTCACTTGGATATAGTGGATCCATATCTTTTGGAAACTCAAATGAAATTCCCTTCTTCACTGGCCTGGGAACTATCATAGCTTTCTTGATTTCCATTTCTTCTTCAAGTTGCTCCTTTCTTTCATCTGAAAGAAGTCTGAGAGTGTTTGCTTCCTGCACTCTCACTCAAATGGGATAAGCCCTATTTTCTAACTCATCAAATGTCAAAGCCTTCAACTTCTGATATGTCCATCCAACTCCATGACATCTGAGCAACATAAAGTAGAGCTCCCTTCTATCCCTTTTCAACTCTGAGAGAATATTGCTTGCCTTGTGTTTCAAAATTACCTGGCAATCCTTCTGATTGAATTGACCTTCACTATGAGAGAAGAAGGCCATGTTGCTGGTGGTAGATTTGCTTCCATGCTCTAAAAGAGTTTCATCTTCCAACAGTCTTAGTTTGTTGTAGATGTCATCAAACAAGGAGCTCTTGTAAGTATTGTTGGCAAGAATAGATCTTGCCTCAATCTTCCATGCCTCACCAAGACTTTTAAGAAAGGTAGCATTGATGTCAACATCACCAACTTGTGTCCCCATGAAGGACAACTTGCTTGTAATGTCAAGCAATCTGCTTCTCACACTACTCAGTTCTCATTGGGTTGAGCTTTGAAGACAACATAATCATGCAGAAGTTGCTTTTTCTTTTCTTCCTTGGTGTCTACATTGCCACCATATGCAACTTCAAGAGCTTCCCAAAGATCCTTAGCAGATTCATAGCCTCTATATTTATGCTGATTTTCTTGTCCCAAAGAGACTTTCAGAATATTTAGGGCTTTCATGTCAACCCTTTTCTTTGCAATGTCATCAGCAGCTACAACTCTACCATCTCCAGGTTTTTCTTTCTTATCCTATTTAGGGCATCCTTCAACAGTTGATCTTTGAGTAATGGCATCAAGAATCTTTTGAGCTTTATTGAAAGTGTTTCCATATTAAATAATCTCCCAGAGTGTGTAGTCATAGATCCCTAGATATTGTTCAAAGTTGAACTTCCATAAGTCAAAGTTGGTTGCATCAAGCATGGGAATCTTGATGTTTGGTAAGGCTAAGGAGGAGGAGGTTATTGCTTCAGACATGATGTTGTTAGGGTTTCTGAGAAAATTAGGGTTTTGGTGATTTTAGGGTTCTGGTGTTCTTTAAGATCAAAAGTTCCTCAACAAGCTCTGATACCACTTGTTGATCCCAAACTTAGATCGATTAGCTTTGTGTATACGAGATTAGATCAAGTAATACACGTAGAGAAACCTTTGTATATGCTTTATGAATCTAAGTGTTATGCGGAATTTAACACTTAAACAAGAACACACAAGATGTAAACAAACTTTCACTTTGATTATGAATGTCGAACTTGCTTACAATGAAAGATGTTTACGAACGAAAACTTATATTAAACTTATAACCTAAAGGCCTTCTTTTATAGACATAAGAAGCCTTGTACAATAATCTACGTATCAGCTATTCTAGGTAAAGATAAATATAGAAATACATTGTCGTTTCTATCCTTACTAGAAGTATTCTAGAATATAATAAACGTGTAGATTATATCTTCCATCAGTGCTTGTCTTCAATGTGTCAACGCTTGACTTTAACTTGTCAACGCTTGGGCTATCAGCGCTTGTATTGTTCTTGTCAACGCTTGTTTTGTTCTTGTCATCGCTCAAGTGATCTGGCCTTAATTTATTCCCAACAACCACCAATTGGAATGTTGTAACCCTTTTCCGACCAAGCCAAAGAGCTATGGTCGGAATGTATAAACCCTTATCCGATTACCAGATCGGAATACCGTAGAAATAACCAGAAATAAGCTAGAAAAATAAGCTATAACTCTAATAAGCACAAGACGAAAATCCTAAGGCAAACCGTATAAGAAAAAGCTAATAAGCTACAATTTGAAGACTTTTAAATACACGAAATGAAACAAAAGTTTTTGAAATCAAACTTTATACGAAAATAAATTTAATAAAAACTTTATAAAACCTAAAAATAACACAAATAAGCTATAAGAATCAATGATCTAAAACAATCAAAAGCATAAAAACACAATCTTTAATCAAATAAGCAACACAATAAGCATATAAACAACAAGATCAAGCAAGAAAGAAAGGTAGAATGAGAGATTAAAAGCAAGAAAATTAAAGAACACTTACTTGGAAATTAAATGTATTAAAAGTGCAAGACAAGTATTTAAATGGACAAGTAATTAAAGTGCAAGAAAAATAAAGGTGGAAGACTAATTGTCACCTTAGCCAACAAAAACTAATGAAATGAAAATGAGGGGTATTTATAGGTGATTAGGAGATGGTTAGGGGAAGCTTCCTCCCCTCCTTCCTTTCTTGTTAATTGCACCATTAAGTCCTTCCTTCTTAGTCTTTTGTTAATCTTTGACTTTAAGGACTTTTGGCTCGGGATTTCTTTAAACTCGTCTTTTAATTCTTCAATAAATAACACTCGAGTTCTTCGGCTTTTGGTAAACTTCCGTCTTTTGACTTTTCCTTCGATAAATCTTCAGAATTGGTCTTGGACTTCCGTTCTATTTGCACTCTTGACTTCTAGACTTCATCTTTCATCTTTTTCTTCAATAAGCCCGTAAATGCCGTGTTTTCTCCACTTTTCACAATTTCGTCCTAAATCACACCAAAAACACAAACCACGCATAATTCCGAAATAAAAGACATAAAATACACGTTTTGGCTTGGTTATTATTGTAATTAAGTGGTAAAAAGGATGGGTGTTTACACACCTATCAAATCCCCTACACTTGACCATTGCAATGTCCTCATGCAATGCATTAGTTACAAAGCACGTTTACATTTTTCATCATAATCAATCCATAGTGGCCTTTATTAAAGAGATAGAAAACTATAAACATTAAAGTAAAGCATACCTTGGGTTTTGGGAATGTTGTGAATGATCATCATCCTCAAGTTTTCACTTTCTCTAAACCAAGCTTAAAAACGAGATCATTGTTATTATAAGTTAGTAGACTAACACGAACTCATGTGGGCCAATTATTCACTTAGACTCCCTTATTCCTAGGTGCATCTCTTATATTTTATTGTTGTCTTGAATGATCACGAGGATGCATTGTTTGACTTATTTCGATAGTTTATTAGGCCGAAAATAAGGTGAATGATTTAATCAATAGTTAGCTAAAGGAAAAAATCTTTTAAAACTGCTTCTCGGGACCTCATAAAGTTCATATCTTGGCATAACTCGCTTCGCGATTTGAGACCTTTCTCGGACCGATATTTGGCAGCGACTTCACACTTCAAACCTTGAGAGACGTTCATGAAATTATGGTCTTCTCTTCATATAGGAATTTCTTCACTTGAAGTTTTGAGAGATTCATACTTGGACCACGACTTCTTCATTTTTCTCCAATCTTTATTTTGGACTTCGATATACAACGATCCGCCTCCTTTTATGACTTGGATCTATTTATCCTCATACCTTGTTAGGGTCTTTTCGGATACACTTCTCCATGACTTTTAGGGAGTTTTTGTTTTTCGTCGTGTGTCTCGATCCTTCATATTGATTTTCGATAAATGATTCTTCACATCACTTTGGATCTTTAGCAACAAAATATAGCCCTCATGCCTTGTTAGGGCCTTTTTGGACTCGCCAATATTCGCGTCCCGCTTCAATAAGTTATGACTTGGCTATGAACTCTAATCCATACCGAGCAACTTTTAAACGATCTTAGGCTAGAAGCTAAGTAACTTTTCAAATCGTACAACCTTATTTATTGCAGATAAATTCATTAACAAGCGATGGGAGAATAGGCTTATAATTAACTCACACAAATTCACGAAAGAATACCAAACTTATAATTGGCTCTACCATCTCTCGTTCTCCACAATTTAAAATCTCAAGTAATGAGACTCATGGATGCTTAGCCTATTAAATCAACGTTTTGGGTTTTCGAGTCGCCTATAGGATCTTGCAACTCTTAGATTTTTTCAAGTTTAGAAATCGCATTTTAAAGTTCCCTTGATAAATGACTCTCTAGGATCAATTATAGGAACTTGCGAAAAGTTCTTGTTCTTAACCCGTGAGAGTTAAGACTTTCGCGTTTTATAGCTCCCTATATAAAAGCCTAGCAAAACTTGACTTAAACACGTTAAGGATACTAGCTAGAGTAAACTCGGGTTGAGTCAAAAGACTCACAACGTTTGAAAATTAAAACCACTTTATTAAAAATTATTCTAATAAGGAAAGGAAATAACTATACAAAAGTAAAAACTAATAGGCCAAAATAGATCAAAAATTTTGAAAAATGTCGAAAAATTGATTTTCCGGTTAAAATGAGGACAAATACAAGGAAAAGGCCACTTAACTTCGATAGAAGTCCCCCTACACTTAAGATAAACATTTTCCTCAATGTTTAAGTATGTGGGAGTAGACTCCCCTACACTTAGGACATTGTGCACGTTGTTTAAATCTCGCTAAGGAAAAGACAACTAAAGAGATTCCTATTTTAATATTGAAAAAATATAAAATAGTGAATCGAAAAGAGTTTAGGATAGAACCGGGAAGAAGTGGAACACGGAATCACGGGTCGTCAAGAATCATCAAGAGTGGATCATTGAAGCTCGAATCCCTGATTAAGAAGTGAGGAGAGGAAATAGCAAACCAACGGGTCTCCCCTACACTTATGATAAAGAAAGCGAAAAGATAGATGCATGGGTTGCCTCCCAAGAAGCGCTTGATTTTTGTTAACCGAGTCGTGAGCCTGACTCGACCTTGATCATCATAGGAAGAAGCATAAAACATATCCACCAGTATCAAAGACATAGTTTTCTTCCATCAAATAGCAGAGGCTTAAGGCGAACAAGGCAAGCCAAAGAAGAGTAGGCAAGGTTCCCTTAAGCAGCGATGGAGCATGGTGGAAGCAAGGGTGAAGTGGTGCAAGCAGATTTCCATAAGTTCCAAAGATATTTCCTTTTATTTCATCAGGTGGATACTGAGATAGCTGCAGAATATCGATACCGGGGTCGAACACCTTTTCTTGTAGGGAAAAATAGCACTCAGGCTCAGCAGAGTGTGAAGAAGATCCGCGAAGAAGCACAACCTCGTCCTCAGAAGGGGGACAAAGAGGTGTTAAATCATACGTGCTACGGATATCGGTGTCGACCGGTTTTTTCTCCTTTGAAAGAATGTTCTTCAAATCCAAAGTAGGATCAAGACGATAATCTTCAAAATCATAAGGAGGAGCATCACTCTCATGAGGGAAGTAAGTGTTGAGAAATTCATAGAAGTCTTCCTCAAATGAGTAATCATCCAAAGTAGGATCGAGTGATGGCGGAGGATCTTCATTGTGTGAAGAATCGCTCGAAAGAGTATCAGCCTCATCGAAATCATCATACGTGGGCAGCTCGGGATATACAGAAGTACAATCATCAAAATCATCTGAATCTGAGCTAGAATCATCATCATCATAAGCATCGAAGACCGGTGGAGAATCATAAATGGGAGAAGTTTCCAATTTGGGGTGAGAATCATCCACATCATCGTGAAAAAGTGGATTATCGATGGAAGAATCGAATAGAGGATTGTTGTAGACGAAAAAATCATCAAGCACATTAATCATATTCACTGATTCACGGCCTCCAAAGGTTGTACTTGTAAGCTTCCCCATTTGGAAAACTTGTGCATCATCCCCGACTCTTAAGATTAACTCACCTTCGGCCACATCTACTAAAGCTCGTCCGGTTCTCAAGAATGTTCGACCAAGTATTAAAGGAATACGAGGGTCCATTTCATAATCAACAACGATTAAATCGACCGGGAAAGTAAATGTGCCAACTTTGATGAACACATCTTCGGCTATACCAACAGGGTAAGCGAGAGTACAATTTGCAAGTTCAAGAGTCATCTTCGTTGGAGTGAGGTCGGGCAATGATAGTGTTTTCCAAACACTCAGCGGCATCAAATTAATACTGACCCCGAGATCAGCAAGGGCAGTAAATTCTTCAGTTTTGTTGAAAACGCAAGGCAACACAAAACGACCGGGATCTCCAATCTTTTCCGGAAGTTCTTTAAGAATAACTGCAGAGCAGCTTTCATTTAAGCGTATGTTGGCGATTTCAATCAACTTCTCCTTCTTGTTAAGCAATTCCTTAAATGCTTTGACAAATTTGGGCATGTGGACAAGTGCTTCAAGAAAGCTAATGTTGAAGTTCATTTAAGAGATCATCTTCACATAGCGTGCCACTTCAGAGTCATCCTTGGTTAGCATTTTAGTCTTGCCTAATCGAGAGGGATAAGGGATATTGGGTTTGGGTGGTGAAGATGTAGGTGTAACAGGTAAAGGTTGAGATGTTGAAGGGTCCTTCCTAGGAACATCGTCATGGCGAGGCAGAGACGGTAATGGTGCACTAATACTAGGTGTAGGAGGAGTAGGGATAAATGGTGGTGGAGGAGGTGTAGATGATGGGGGCGGGATTGGTGGATCGACAATGGTAATTCCACTACGAGTAGTAATAGCACTCACATTAGCTCGCGGATTGGTGACGGTGTTTGAAGGTAGAGAACTTGAAGAAGAAGGTTAAGCGGCGGGCAAGAAACTAGCAAGCATATTCTTCAAATCATTTGTTTGATTACTGAAGGAGGATTGGATATTATCTCAAAGCTCGGATCTAATCTCATTTCCTTGCTTTGTGATATCTCCTTTCAGATTGATAATTTGGCTCTGAAGATTTTTTATTTGCTCACCGTGGGTTCTCATGATGGCTTCAACATCGGGGTTAATGGGTGGGGTTTGTTGGGCGGGTGGGTGATAAGGATTAGAAGCTCTTGGTGGGAATTGGTTGCTTCTATTGTATTTGTTGGCAAGGTTTTAGTTTTGAGGATAAAAACCAGGTGAAAGGTAATTGTTGGACCGGTAACTCAGCAGATTTCTATCCCCTTGTGGTCGAGCTTGGTAATTTTCCGGTGAATAATTACCATAAGCAGCATACACATTTTCCGGATTTCCTTGTGTAGAAGGACAATCGGTGTATGAGTGAGGACCGCCGCATGTTTCACAAGGATTAGCAACCGCTTTAACTTGTTGTTGTTGTTGGTTTGAAGCGAGAAGCGTGATACTTTTGCTCATTTCAGTCATCATGCGGGTGAGTTCGGTCATCTCAGGGTTTGCTGAGGTGGAAGAAACATTGACTCTCGGGTTGTTCCTTGAAGAAGCAGAGGAATCCCAATTTTTGTGGTGAGTAGTCATGTTCTCAATTAGCTCTCTACACTCCTCGGGTCTCCTTTTCATGAATGTGCCACCGGCGGCTGCATTAATCGTATCACGATCTCAAAAAGTCAATCCGTTGTAGAAAGTATCTATTAAGGTCACAGGGAGCATGTTTTGGTTTGGACAACGATCAATCAAGACATTATATCTTTCCCAAGCATCAAAGAGAGATTCATCGGGATCTTGCATGAAACCGCTGATTTGATTGCGAAGGCTCGTGACCATGGATGGTGGAAAGTAGCGCGTTAAAAAGCGTTGAGTCATGTCATCCCAAGTATGAATAGAATTCTTCGGGAGACGATCAAACCATTTCTCGGCATGATGCAATAAAGTATGTGGGAAGAGTTGTAGGCGAAGAACATCCATTGTGGCACCAGGCAACTTCATGCTTTGGGTGATTGTAATGTACTTGTCGAGGTGTTTGTCGGCATCATCATCAGGCATTCCGGCGAATGGATTAGTTTGCACTTGCTGAATCATGTGGTGCTTCAACGAAAACTCAGGAGGTTTGATTTGCATCGGCGCAATCGTTCCTCCTCGTCCGAACATGGTAGGTTGACAAAGCTCTTTCATTGTCCGAACATCGGGCTGTGGAAGAACATTGTTGTTATTGTTGAGGTGCGGTGAGTTATTGTTGTTGTTAACACCTGACATTGCTAAATCTTCTTGAGTCTCGGGCTCTTGATAATTAGAAGATCTAGTACGCATACACCTGAAAATGCAAAAGAAAAAGAAACCAAACACAAAGACAATATATATACATAAGAAAGATAAAATCTTTTTGGATTTAATCAATAGTTAGCTAAAGGACAAAATCTTTTAAAACTGCTTCTCGGGACCTCATAAAGTTCATATCTTGGCATAACTCGCTTCGCGATTTGAGACCTTTCTCGGACCGATATTTGGCAGCGACTTCATACTTCAAACCTTGAGAGACGTTCATGAAATTATGGTCTTCTCTTCATATAGGAATTTCTTCACTTGAAGTTTTGAGAGATTCATACTTGGACCACGACTTCTTCATTTTTCTCCAATCTTTATTTTGGACTTTGATATACAACGATCCGCCTCCTTTTATGACTTGGATCTATTTATCCTCATACCTTGTTAGGGTCTTTTCGGATACACTTCTCCATGACTTTTAGGGAGTTTTTATCAATTTTTATGGATTTTTATCAATTTTTAATTTTTATGGTTTTTTGAAATTTTTGTGCAAGAAAAATAACGCTCACAAGTGAACGGATCCCAAAAAGCAACGCGTCTCTCACAGAAAACCGTTAATCTTTACGAAAAGAGCCGGCAGCGGAGCCATTTGATAACTTGGTTTTTTGCTAGTAAGAAAAATATCGTTCTAGTGGTCTGATCGAGTTCTTAACGAGTTGATCTAGGTTCTATGTGTGACTCTATTGTTTTTGGTGAAACAAATATTTTGGTTGTTTTTAAATAAAATGTGCAAAGACGTAGATGTAAATGACGTAAAAGTAAAATGGCGTTTAAAATAAATCTAAATCTAATTAAAAGAAAGGTGTGCAATATTAAAAACTTTGAAAAGTAAATTAATTAAATGACTAAAAATCAAAGCGTGACGAGAATTAAAATTAGACAAAGTATAAAAACATAAACTAAAAATTAAACAAGACAAAATATAAAAACTAACACCCAATCGGAATATATTCCGATCAGACTCACCTTGACCTGATCGGAATGTGTTCGTCGGAATACCGATCGGAATTGCTGTCACCAAAGGCCAAATCGGAATACCAAACTTACACCTCAGATCGGAATATCACAAACCTACCTGGTCGGAATGTTTCAATCGGAAAGTGGGAAAATAAGGGTTATTGGAATCCTCCTCGTCGGAATATTATTGGAACTCAAATCGGAAAGCTGTCACTTTTTCTGATCGGAATAACCAAACTAAATCTCTGATCGGAATACCACTTTACCCTCCAATCGGAATGTGTTAGAAGAGTCCAGATCGGTATGATTGTCACTCACCTCGATCAGAATATAGCTAAACACCACCAATCGGGATGTTGTAACCCTTTTCCGACCAAGCCAAAGAGCTATGGTCAAAATGTATAAACCCATATCCGATTACCAGATCGGAATACCGTAGAAATAACCAGAAATAAGCTAGAAAAATAAGCTATAACTCTAATAAGCACAAGACGAAAATCCTAAGGCAAACCGTATAAGAAAAATCTAATAAGCTACAATTTGAAGACTTTTTAATACACGAAATGAAACAAAAGTTTTTGAAATCAAACTTTATACGATAATATATTTAATAAAAACTTTATAAAACTTAAAAATAACACAAATAAGCTATAAGAATAAATGATCTAAAACAATCAAAAGCATAAAAACACAATCTTTAATCAAATAAGCAACACAATAAGCATATAAACAACAAGATCAAGCAAGAAAGAAAGGTAGAATAAGAGATTAAAAGCAAGAAAATTAAATAACACTTACATGGAAATTAAATGTATTAAAAGTGCAAGACAAGTATTTAAATGGACAAGTAATTAAAGTGCAAGAAAAATAAAGGTGGAAGACCAATTGTCACCTTAGCCAACAAAAACTAATGAAATGAAAATGAGGGGTATTTATAGGTGATTAGGGAGATGGTTAGGGGAAGCTTCCTCCCCTCTTTCCTTTCTTGTTAATTGCACCATTAAGTCATTCCTTCTTAGTCTTTTGTTAATCTTGGACTTTAAGGACTTTTGGCTCGGGATTTCTTTAAACTCGTCTTTTAATTCTTCAATAAATAAGACTCGAGTTCTTCGACTTTTGGTAAACTTCCGTCCTTTGAATTTTCCTTCGATAAATCTTCAGAATTGGTCTTGGACTTCCGTTCTTTTTGCACTCTTGACTTCTTGACTTCATCTTTCATCTTTTTCTTCAATAAAAGCCCGTAAATGCCGTGTTTTCTCCACTTTTCACAATTTCGTCCTAAATCACAACAAAAACACAAACCACGCATAATTCCGACATAAAAGACATAAAATACATGTTTTGGCTTGGTTATTATTGTAATTAAGTGGTAAAAAGGATGGGTGTTACACACCTATCAGCGGACCACGTCTTAAGAGCACTAGAATTCAAGATAGAGTCATGACTAACAATAGTCAAGGGAAGAAGATGGAAGTAGAAGACCACCGTAGGTATTTTAAGTTTTCTAAGAATAAAAGATCTATAACTGCATGTAATGACAATTTGAATGTTAAGACTTCAAATGTTGAATTTGTTTGTGTTAAATGTGGAAAATGTGTTCGTACTTTCAATCATGATGCTTGTGCTTTTAATCATAATGGCGTGAATGCTAGAACTAGGAAGCCTATTCTTGTGCCCACTAGTACTAGAAAACCTACAAGAACTTTGAACCAATCCACTACTCAACCACTTAACAAACTAAATGTGTTAGAATCCACTACTCTACATAAACAAAACATGTTAAAGAAGCTTTATGAGAACATGAGGAGGACATGTAAACGGGGGTACTCAAGATTTATAGCACCCGGATACAAATGGGTCCCTAAGACTACCACTATTCTAATTAGGTCTATGAATGTTAGCTTGCCTTTAGAATCTGTATCTAGCCCTACTAATATTTTGGAACCCACTTCTATCAAGGGCTCCCATTTGTCAAACTCTACATTGTCTTCTAATTCTTATGCATCTCGTCGAGATCATTCTCTTCATAATGGACTCTGGGTGCACAAAGCACATGACGGGCAATCTCAAACTTCTAATTAACTTCGTGGAGAAGTTCTAGGTACGGTACGGTTTGGAAGTGATCAGTTTGCACCGATACTCGGATATGAAGATTTGGTTCAAGGAAATATTACTATAAAACGGGTTTACTATGTCAAGGGACTGAATCATAATTTATTCTCGGTTGGTCAATTTTGTGATGTGGATTTGGAAGTGGCTTTTCGGAAAACTACTTGCTATGTTAGAGACAACGATGGGAATGACCTTCTTACAGGTTCTCATGGTTCTGATCTCTACACAGTAACTCTTCAAGACACATCTTCATCAAATCCAATTTTCTTAATGGCGAAAGCTTCATCCTCTCAAGCATGGTTATGGCATCAACGATTGTCACATCTCAACTTTGACACCATCAACTTGCTTTCAAAGAATGATATTGTGACCGGTCTTCCTAAGTTAAAATTCGTCAAAGACCATCTTTGTTCTTATTGTGAGTTGGGGAAAGCAAAACGGGAGTCTTTCAAAACAAAGACTACCCGAAGCTCAAAAGGACGATTGGAACTTTTACACATGGTGTGGTCCCATGCGTGTAGAGAGTATTAACAGGAAAAAGAATATTCTTGTGATTGTTGATGATTACTCTAGATACACATGGACTTTGTTCTTAAGGTCCAAAGATGAAACACCAGAGGTTCTCAAAAACTTTCTCAAGATGATACAACGTAATCTTCAAGCTCAAGTCTTAACCGTAAGAATAGATAGGGGTACAAACATTTTGAACAAGAATTTGCAATCTTACTTTCAAGAAGAAGGCATCGAACATCAAACATCTATTGCTTGAACTCCCGAACAAAACGGCGTTGTCGAAAGACGAAACCGTACTTTGGTTGAGGCCGCTCGAACAATGCTTTCTACTTCAAAATTACCACTATTCTTCTGGGCTGAAGCAATTGCAATTGCCTGTTATACTCAGATGCGTTCTCTCGTAATCCCTAGACATGAAAAGACACCTTACCACATCATCAATGGCAGTAAACCTACTGTTAAATTCTTCCGCGGGTTTGGATCTTTATGCTACATTCTTAAAAACGGAGAGAATCTCGACAAGATGAAAGAAAAAGGTGATGCATGTATTTTTGTGGGGTATGCTACATTGTCGAAAGGATATCGAGTTTACAACAAGAGAACAAAGATTATTGTTGAAACAATTCATGTGAACCTTGATGAATTGCCTAAAATGTTACTTGAACAAAACAGCTCAAGTCCCGCACCTCATTGTCCAGCAATGGCACCTACACAAAACAGTGTACGTCCCGTGCAAGAACGTCAAGAAAGTACTCCTACAGTAGACTCGACGGATACAACACAAATGAATGAGTTGGTTGGTTTATATGATCCAATGTTTGATGAATATTACTATGAAAACATATCAAGTTGTGTCAAAGCCTTCCGCTGTCAAGGCTGCTGATGCACCCGAACAAAGTCAACAAGACACAACTACATCTACTTCAGCAACCGTTGCTCAAGAGACAATTGCATTGGATACTCAACAAATTCAAGAAACTGTCATACACCAACATCACCAACCGTCAATGCTGAAGGAGGAAAAAACAATCAAGCAGTCGATGCATAACCTGATGAAGAAGAATTTATCAACCCGTTCGGTATATCGGTACGCGAAGTCGGAGAGTCTTCTACTCAACATGTTGATCCGTCCAACATGCATACATTCTACCAACGATATCCATTGATGAGTCTGCTTTTATACATAGTCTCATCGCCTAAAACGGGCTTAAAATTGTTAAAATATCATAAAATGTGCCTAATATATGCTTGTCTTTGTTCAATGTGTATTTTAGGTACTTGAGAAGATGGCAAAAGATCACACGAAACAAGCAAAAACGAACACGGGAAACGAAGCCGCATAATGAACCAAGCCCTAGAGTTGATTTTTCAAGAAAAGTCCGTGAACAATTGAAGATTGTACAATAAGGGTCCTCCATTATTGAAGAATTGACACTTTAAACCCTTGTATATTCATAATTACAAGTGTGGTCCTTAAAGTTTGTCAAAATTACAAAAGGACCCTCAAATTTGAAGAATTGGCAAGAATGGTCCCTCAAATATGAAGACTTGTCACTTTTATTCCTCCACCAAGTCAACCAAACAAGTCAAGACCTTGAAGATTGAAGACATTACAAGAATCGTCTTAGGGAACAATGTTTCGAAAGCGGGGATTGAGGTAGACAAAGCTAAGATAGACGTCATCGCCAAATTACCTCATCCCAAAACCGTTAAGGGAGTTAGGAGTTTCCTAGGCCACGCGAGCTTTTATCGTCGATTCATCAGGGATTTTTCAAAGATATCTCGACCCATTACAAACCTCCTCGAAAAAGATGATCCTTTTGTCTTTAACGAAGATTGTGTACGATCCTTTGAAATCCTTAAAAGGAAACTTACCGAAGCTCTCATTCTTGTTGCTCCCAATTGGAACCTCCCCTTTGAGGTTATATGTGATGCAAGTGATTACGCTATTGGGGCCGTTCTGGGGCAACGTCATGATAAGCGCTTCTTGCTTATTCACTATGCTAGTAAGATGATGACCGAGGCTCAACTTAAGTACACCACAACGAAAAAGGAATTCGTTGCCGTGGTGTATGCATTTGAGAAATTCTAACCTTATCTCGTCATGACTAAAAGCATCGTGTATACGGATCATTTGGCTATCAAGTACCTCTTATCTAATCTTGATGCTAAGCGGAGATTGCTTCGTTGGATTCTCATCCTACAAGAATCTGATGTCACAATACTTGACAAAAAAGGAGCCGAGAATCTTGCGGCCGATCACCTCTCTCGATTGGAAGATCCTCACCAACGTGTGTACGAGAACAAGGAAATCACCGAAACATTTCCTCTTGAGACACTTGGTGTAGTGAATTCCAAGAAAAATTCTTCCACCCCATGGATTGCGGACATCGAAAATTACCATGCGGGCAACTTCATCAATAAGGGTATGACAACTCAACAAAAATGGAAATTCTTTCGTGACGTCAAGTTCTACTTTTGGAACGACCCTTACCTATTTCGGACTTGTGCGGATCAAATTATTTGACGTTGTGTTTTTGGCACCGAAGCATAAAATATCCTTAGAGCTTGTCACGAGGGACCCACGGGTGGTCACCACGGTGCTAATCTCACGGCGAAGAAGGTCTTTGATGTCGGTTTCTTTTGGCCTACTATTTACCTAGATGCGCACGCACTTGTCAAGTCGTGCGACTCATGCGAACGTCAAGGAAAAACCTCACAAAACGATGAAATGCCAAAAAATATCATCCAAGTGTTTGAGATCTTTGACGTGTGGGGCATTGACTTTATGGGGTCGTTCCCATCATCTTGTGGTAATAACTCCATCCTTGTCGCCGTTGACTACCTATCCAAGTGGGTGGAAGCTAAGGCTTTTCACACGAACGATGCTCGCGTGGTAGTCAAGTTCTTGAAGCAACTATTCTCTCGGTTTAGAACCACTCGTGCTATCATAAGCGATCGTGGAACCCATTTCTATAACGACCATTTTGAAAAGCTTCTACAGAACTATGGGGTTACACATCGGCTTTCTACGTCTTATCACCCACAAACAAGTGGGCAAGTCGAGTTTTCAAACTGAGTTTTGAAGAGAATTTTAGATTGGTCGATAAGGGAAAACCGACAATCTTGGTCGAATAAGTTTGACGATGCTTTATGGGCCTTTCGTACCGCTCATAAGACGCCTATTGGGTGCACTCCTTACAAGCTTGTGTATGGGAAGAATTTTTACTTGCCCATTGAACTCGAACGCAAAGCTTATTGGGCCCTAAAGCATTGTAATGATGACATTGAGACCGCGGGAAAACACCAGAAAATGTAGTTGAATGAATTAGATAAATTAAGGGACATTGCTTATGAAAATTCATTGATTTACAAAGAGAAAACTAAAAAGTTTCATGATTCAAAAATTAAACTCTGGGTTTTTAAAATTCGGGATCAAGTGTTGTTTTTTAACTCGAGATTGAAAATATTTTCCGACAAGTTGAAATCCCGTTGGTCCGGTCCATTCAACATTACCCAAGTGTTTTCATATGGGACAATCGAGCTAACTCAAAATGATGGTCCTAACTTTAAGGTGAATGGACGTAGGTTGAAGCACTACTTTGGTGGGGAAGTCACTTCTTTGGACGACCTCGACCAAGTCACCTTCCCCAATGATAATTAGTATTGATGGGATCGAGTCAAGCTCATGACTCGGTAATAAAAAGTGAGGTGCCTCGTGGGGGAGATCCCATTCTTATCCGTGTACATATTATCGCTTTCTAATGTTTCGTGGTTGTTTGTGAATTATGGTTTTTAGATGATCATCTTCATGATTGGAGCCTCTCGTGTTCGTTTTACGTGAGCACTAGATCGTTTGCTTGAAGAATTTCTCGATATCCATATGATATATCCTTGATTGTTCTAACCTTAGTCTTTTAGCACACTTCATAAACGGCTATTGATTTAATGGTTCCACCATTTCCATGCTAGATTAGGCATTCGACTTTGTCTCTAGTATGGGGGTATCCTACCCTTAGACTCGAAACGTTGAGGACAATGTTTAACATTAGTATGGGGTGAATAGATACTTGCCTTGCCAAATCTTCACGCTTTCCAAAGTTTATCTTTTTGTTTATCGTCTTGTTCCAAAATAAGGCTAATAATGTCTAAATTTTAAAAAATTTCTCATGTTTCATAAGTGTTTGAAGACACGAATGTAGATTTTCTGATGGCGAGAATAAGGCTAATTTTTTACTAGACCGTGTGGGTTGAGCACTTAGCTTCGATTCCTTAACTTATATTACGCTAAGTCTCTTAAATGGGGACGAGAAATGATAGAGTTAATTATAATTTACTATGCTAAACGTAGAGTAGTCGTATTCTATAAAAAACTCATGTGTTCTAATTGTTTGCTTATTCTCCCTTCGCTTGTATATATATTTTGCTAATAAATATTGGCTTAGCGGTTTAGTCTTGACTGTTGGTTTCTAGTCTTTTCTAGTAGCTTCCATGTAATTAAATTGGGAAAACATTAAGGTATCGCCAGCGTCACGGTTTTGAAGTATTCGCACCCTGAGTAATCGAAAGCTTCACCCAATAATAATTTTAATTGCTCACTCACCTAAATCAAGCAAAAATTCGATGCTCACAAGGCCAAAAAATCTATGTAAAATTGAAAGTGAAAAGCCTTAAACTTTGAAGCTTTAAAGATCCAAAATTCGCTTTAGCATGAGGATAAACGTCTTTGGCCATAATAAACACCTCATGGCGAGGTTAACTAAAAGGCAAGGCAAGCCGCACAATGAACCGGACCCAAGTATTATTTTCCAAGAAAAGTCCTTGAAGAATTGAAGAATGTACAAGAAGGGTCCTTCATCATCGAAGAACTGATACTTTATACCCTTGTATATTCATAATTACAGGTTTGGTCCCTAAAGCTTGTCAAAATTACAAAAGGACTCTCAACTTTGAAGAATTTGCAAGAATGGTCCCTTAAGATTGAAGACTTGTCACTTTTAGTCCTCCACAAAGTCAATCATACAAGTGAAGACCTTAAAGTTTCAAGAATAGTCCTTTGAATCCCTTGAAGAATCATGAAATTAAAAGAAATACCCTTTGAAACATTTTGGAAAATATTTTGTGGCCAAAGTATGAATTTGTAAACTTCATTACAAAGGGAAAATGAGTTTAGATAGCCAAAACTTGGAATGAAACAAAAGGAAGAGATGGAGGGTTAAACGTGGCCGACAAAGATACTTACCTTAGTCAACCAAAGAGTGACACCTCACCCCACTATCTACCTTAACCAATCACAAGCCTCCCTGCTTCCACCTCACCATCCCACTCACATATTAGTTTAAACTGATTAAACTAATCTTAATCTTCGCTCTAAACACCCCACTTAAATCCAAATAAAGATCAAACGGATGTTCATCAGCCAAGAACACAAAATTAGGTTTTTGTTAATCCCATAAAATTAAAACCTAATCTACTCCAGATTTAAGATTAAGGGTATACTAAACCAAACCCCACCCAATATTTAGATGCCACGTCACTCCTATAGTCATATGAGGACTCTCCTACACCTTTTTGTGACGAAGACAAAAGCATTGTCAGGGAATCAACGCCCCAAAGTTCAGCTTGCATCCTAAGCACAAGTTTAACGTCCAAGATCACTACATGTCAACCGTATATTTTATATAGTCGAACAAGAATGTAATAGGTCATCTTAGTCATTGATGGTCTTGTATTATAATAGGTTATTCGGGTTAACCGGGCTTGCACTTTAAGCTTATATTGTATAAGTTTGGGGTGTAAGCCTAAGAAAATCCAAGCCCGGCCCATAAACAAGTCCACCAAAACCCATGTGGCGTAGCATATAAATACCCTCTTCCATGTGTGGAAGAGGGTGTTGGTTACATTCACTTTCTCTCTCTAAGCAATGTTTTTTACCTTCCATAATCTCTCTATTTTCTCTCTCTACCTTCATCTATTTCTCTCTCTAAATATCATCTTCATATTGTGTTATGGATTGAAGTGGGATAAACATTTGGTATCAAGAGCCTATAGTGGATAGGTGATTGAAGATTCGTGGTTGTGTTCTTATTGATTTTGTGAGGTATTTGATCCATAATCCTTGATCCAAATTTTTTTTGTGTTTTTTGTGGTTTATTCTTGATACAAATAATCTACATAGTTGTGGTAGAGATTTGGTATTGTTACTTTGCCTAAAAACACAATTTTTTTGGGTGTTTGGATTAATTTTTGGCTTAAATTCACGTTTTGGATAGTTAGACCCGAGATAGTTGTTTCTTTTGTCGGCCACATTCGAGTTTCGGAAGAGGGTTTATAAAAAATTCTAAAACTCAAATTTGCTTAGAAACTCAAAAGTTCTGAAAGTTGAAATTTCAAAAGTTCCGAAAGTAGAAACTCAAAAGTTCCGAAAGTAGAAATCTCAAAAGTTCCGAAAGTAGAAACTCAAAAGTCCAGAAAGTAGAAATCTCAAAAGTTCCGAAAGTAGAAACTCAAAAGTACCGAAAGTAGAAACTCAAAAAGTTCTGAAAGTAGAAACTCAAAAAGTTCCGAAAGTTGAATTTTCTCCGAAAGTTAGTTTTTCTACGAAAGTTAGATTTTCTCCGAAAGTCGGTTTTTCTACGAAAGTTGGATTTTCTCCGAAAGTTGGTTTTTCTACGAAAGTTGGATTTTCTCCGAAAGTTGGTTTTTCTACGTAAGTTGGATTTTCTCCGAAAGTTGGTATTTCTACAAAAGTTGGATTTTCTCCGAAGATTGGTTTTTTTACGAAAGTTGGATTTTCTCCGAAAGTTGGTTTTTCTACGAAAGTTGGTTTTTCTCCAAAAGTTGGATCCGAAAGTTGGTATTTCTACGAAAGTTGGATTTTCTCCAAAAGTTGGTTTTTCTACGAAAGTTGGATTTTCTCTGAAAGTTGGTTTTTCTACGAAAGCTGGATTTTCTTCGAAAGTGGTCTTTCACCGAAAGTGGTCTTCCTCCGAGAGTGGTTTCCTCCGAAAGTGAAGATTTATCCGAAAGTAGTTGTCGAAAGTGGACAGTTTCCATTTTTTGGTCTGGGAGAATTCTTGGTTTCTTGAGAAGACATTTTTAGGGGATTTTAACATTTTTCTTCAACAACAACAATCACAACACATCCACTAAAGATCCTAATCCATTCACACATATTTACCATGTCTAACAATAACATCAGCAATGCGACTACCAATCAAATTCGTTTGGAACAAGGTGGCAACGGTAATCCACCTGTGCTCACTACCGGTTGCTACGTTCAAGGGAGATCTCGTTTTCTCAGATTTCTCAACAGAAAAGAGAACCGAACTGCTCTTCGTCACTGCCTTGAGAATCCACCTCCATTTTTTGAATTTAGACCCATTACCACACAAGCAGAGGATGGCACTTCATCAACTACACAAGCTATGGAGAATTTCGATACATATCCTGCTGAGAAAAACAAACTCCTCCAAGCTGAAGCTGATGCTGTTAACTACATACTCACTGGGATTGGTAACGATATCTATTCCACGGTTGATGCATGTACTAATGCTATAGAAATGTTGAATGTAATTCATCGTTTGAAGCAATGTGAGTCGATCAATGTTCAAGATCTCGAGACTAATCTACTTTGGGAGTTTGAAAAATTCACATCCGAAGATGGTGAATCCATTGACTCATATTACTCGAGATTCTACAAAATGATGAATGAGCTTGTCAGAAATTAGTGCACCATCTCCAATCATCATGCCAATGTTTAGTTTCTACTTCAACTCAAACCGGAATGGCAAAGATTTGGGACTTTGGTTAAACAAAGGGGAGATATCTAGACTATATCTTATCATAAACTTTATGATATCTTGAAACAACATCAGAATGAAGTGAATGAACTAAGGGCTGAAAAGGCATAACAGTCTGCTAACTCTATTGCTTTTGTGGCTGCTACTTCAACAAAACCCGTTCACCGTCAACAACCACCTACTCATTAAAAAAAGTCATCAAGCTCATCCACCAAACCTCTAGCTAGTAAAAACAAAGCAAAAGCAATTGTCCCCACTCCACCTCCAAAGTATGACATCGAGTCAGATGGAGATAGTGATGATGAACAAACTTCAAGGGACAAGAAGATTGAAGAACTCATGTCTTTACTCACCACAACTTATAAAAATATCTACAAACCTACCAACAACAACCTCAGATCATCATCCAATGCTAGATATAAAGAAGTTGATCATGCAACTAGGTATGATCCTGATGCTAGGTGTGATAATCAGAGGATGCCGAAACAAGTTGCGGCTAGAGATAATGTAGGCACTCGGTTGTGCAGAAGAATAGGATTCAGTTCTTCAATTACAAGGGATTTGGGCACATGGCTAGGGAATGCAAGAAACCAAAACGGGTTACGGATTCTGGATATCACAAGAAAAAGATGTTGCTATGTAAGAAAGAAGAAGCAGGGATTCCACTCACAGCAGATGAAGTTGACTGGCGTGATGACACTGACGATGAAGCCGATGATCAAGAATTGGAGGCACATTATATGTACATGGAAAAGATTCAAGAAGTGATTCCAGAGACTACTGATACTTCTAGACCTATCTTTGATACTGAGCCAATTGAAAATGTACCATCACATGATAACTATAATGTGTTTGCTAATGAACGACGGAACCCTGAGCAACCCAAAAGCATTAATGACACATATGTAATAGACACGGAGGATACCAATATCTCTACGGATTGACAGCATATGTGTATTGATGACGTTAATGCTGCTCAGGATACTGACTCGGATGAGGACCGTGATTTGCTTGCGTCTATAATAGATTCTTTAAAACATGAAACTGAGGAAAACAAAGAGGCTAATAAACGTTTGAAGCAAGCAAACAAATCCTTAGCTGAGGAGATAGACATGCTTAAAGAGTGTGATTATGTAAAAGTAACTGATCGACAAGTTGCAATTGCTAATGGTTTGGTATATGAACATAAGGTGCTCAACGAACAATATTTTTCTAAAATAACACATGAAATTCATATGTCAAAACAAAAGATATCGGAACTTGAGGAACAACTGCTGCTACATAAACTCCAGAATGCTGAATTACAGTCGGTTAACAAAGATCAAACTGAACTTTATAAAACTCATGAAGAAAAGGATATTTAAAAAATTCTTGCTTTGGCAAAGAGAGTCAAAACGTTAAACAACATTGTATACAAAACGGGTCAGTCCATTCAAACCATGAATATGCTCAATAGAAATATGAAAACGAGTTTTGTCAAGCCTGAATATCTCAAGAAAGTTCAAAGTACCAAGCCTACTCTTTATGATATCGGTTGTTATGTTGATAATCTTGCTCTTATTCATTCCCCTGACTACGACGAAATCATTTGTCATCAATAAGAAAGTCGATCGAAGTTAAGTGATTTAATAAACCTTTTTGATTCTGATCATTATATTAAGTTTGTTCATCAAAAAGAACTTTCCAAAGAACAAAAGATGTATAATAGTGTTCCACCACCAAGTGATGAACCCCAAAAGAATGTTTCTTTAAAAAGGAGTTTCAAAAAGCAATCAATTTTGTTAGAAAAACAAATTTCGGATGAAAAACATAAACGTGATGAGAAAACTAAGTGTTCAGCAATTTGAATTTATAAAACAAGGGGTTTTAAATTTGTACAAAGGTGTCACCGATTATGAAAAAGTTTTTAGAGATACCGTTTGGAATATTAAACCTAACCCACAAGTAGAAGTCGTCATTCAACAATGTATTGTTCCAAGCATCGATGATCTTTCAAATAATGTGGAAATGTTTTATAAAGCTCTCACTGAGGAAATGACAAATGATTTAAGATATGTTAAATCTCTTGAAGATGAAGTTGATTTTCTTTAAATTAAATAAAAGACACAAGAACACCAACTTTCTAACGAAATTGATCGACTTTCTAAGGAATACTTTTATGCTGACCATATGAATGCTATACTTGGAGTGTATACCGATCTTGATCAATATTGTCATGTAGCATGCTAGTGTCAGAAACAGACGCAAAATGTCACAATCTTGAAGTTGAGCTTTTGAAACAAATTCAATCATATAACAAACTTTCGAAAAGTTTTTCCCAACTTGAGAAACACTCCATTTGCTTTACAAAAAGGTTAAAAATATCATAATCATAAAAAGTGTCAAGAAATGACAGCTTCTTCGGTTCGTCAGTTAAATGAAAAAGGTTTCGAAACAAATGATTTGAAAGCTCAGCTACAACAAAGGGACATAGCCATCAGTGAGCTACAAAAACTCATGAGAAAATGAAAGGAAAGTCTGAATTGGGTAAACCATCCGTCGTTTGTCAACCGAATGCGGTTAAATGCCCTAAATAATCTGATGACGTATAGTCCCCAACCGGGTCACGAGCCCGGCCCACGGGTACTACCCGTATCCGGCCCATCATAGATGGGTGGATTAATGTCATTCAGGCTTATGGGCTTGGATGAACAGTGACCGCACACATGTGTGCGGCCCACGGCCCGGTGCGGCCGTCATAACCGACATAGGGTTAGACAGAATAATATTCTGTCTAGGTATATCTTTATCCTAATGAAAGAGGATATTCACTACCAGAATTAGAAGATAACAATCATTCTAATTCTTGTGGTTATCTCTTCCTTGGGGCCGAAGCATCAGTGAAAGCCCATTAGGGTTTCACTGCCTATAAAAGGAACCCTCAAGGGTTCCACAAAGGTATTACGATTCATACTCTAAACTCACATAAACCCTAAATCGATTACTTAATCTCACGCCGGAGTCTAATCGTGGGAAACATTCCCACGGTAAGCCTAACGCGTGCTGTTTAGTGTGCAGGATCCCAACCAAACGATTCACTTGGTGCAGGAGCCGGAGCCCAGCCAACCCGAATTAAGCCTAATTCGGGTCTAGCAAGGATCAACCAACTTTTGCATCAACAAGTTGGCGCCATCCGTGGGACCATAACACTAAGCTGGAACAAAACCTCATCTCGAATTCCAATGACGAAGGGGCATCAGCAAGCCAATCCCAGGAATATGAATCCTGGAAACCGGAAGTCCCAAGGGGAAGGGATACTCATCCCCAGCCAATCACCTAGCCGCCTTGCAGGCGGACCTGGCAACCGTGGCGGCTTCCAGCCCTTGGGGGGTGACGAGCACGATCTCCACAACGCCCCCACCTACCTTAACCCTGGACAATCCGGATCCAGGGAGTGCGCCCAACCCTCCTAACAAGGAGCCGCGCAGACCATCGGTAGAGGAAGAGGTAGAGGTCCTACCACTCAGCGAGCAGGATCTTACTCGAATTCTCACGCAGAACTTCGGTAGGATCGTCCCGGGGATCGCATCGAGGTTGAATCTGGGGAGGAACCTCCAGTCCAGACTCAACTTTGGTGACACCGGACCAATCACCTCCTCCCAAAATCAGAGAAAAAGGAGAGCTCGGCCTCAGGAACAGGGCACCTTTGAGGAAATTCCTCAACCATGGAATGTGTTTGAACGCATAGGGGATCGCCTCGTGCAGGAACTAATGCAATCACGAGAGGGAGAAAAGTCGGATGGTTCACCCGAACGACCAGATCGAGAGCTGGCCAGAACCGCACGCCGCCCGAGTGTGTGGGACATAATGAACACTGGGAGAAAGGCTCCTGGTTCGTCTCAAAAAATTGGTCCCTATTCAAAGGATGGGGCACCACCACCGTCCCCAGATCCGTCTGGGGAGGACTCAGATAACCATCCGCCTAAGCGCCGCCGGCCTAGGCGCACCCCTCCACCACCAAACAATGAGGAGTATTATGGTGGCCCTTACAATCGAGATGCGGAAGCGGAGGATCTCTCGCGTCCATGGTGTAAACCATGGGATGACCCTAGGCTCACCCGACCATGGGCGGATCCCAGGGAAGACCCGTTCACCCTCCGCATACGGAACTATTCTGAGGACACCAAACGTCGCATGCCGGCGTGTATCAAGACTTATGATGGGTCCGGTGATCCTGTGGATCACCTTAAAATATTTGATACGCAGGCTAAAATTGAGCGATGGCCCATGCCCATATGGTGCCAAATGTTCAATTCGACCTTGATTGGAAACGCCCGTGACTGGTTTGAGGCACTCCCCCCACGGAGCATTGATAGTTTCACGGAACTACGCACTGCGTTTGAGAACAATTATACTCAAAGGAAGAAGTATAATAGGGATCCGGTCTCATTGGCAACTGTCAATCAACGGCCGGGGGAGTCCACAGAAGCCTTCACTGAGCGCTTCAATGATGAGTGCACGCGCACAAGAACAATGCCAGAGCTCCTGAAAATCTCTGACTACATGCACGCCATAACAGACAGAGAACTGATCAGGCGCCTCAATGGCAAGCGTCCAGAGAGATATGATGACCTCATGGAAAGGGTCAGAAATTTCATAGAGGGAGAAACAGCTGTTGCCGCGGCCTACCCATCCCGAGGAAATGGGTACCGGTCAAATGACCAGTCCCGGAGACAGTCGGGCGGTCAAGGTAATCAGAACAATAACAAGGGGTCAGACTATAAGAGCCAAAGCAAAGGAGGACGGTCGGACGATAAGTTCACCCCCTAAAGATGTCCTACCGGGAGATCTTGCTGACAGAAGGGGCGAACTTTCCAAGGCCTCCCCCAATGACCACTCCCCCGGAACGTCGGCAAGGAAGTCGCTTCTGCGAGTTCCATAATGACAAAGGCCACGGCACGGAGGAGTGTATCCAGCTCAAGAAGCATATTGAGTCGCTGATCAAATCAGGCAAACTCAAGCACCTAGTTAAGGATTGGAAGGATGGAAAAGACAACAACAAGAAGTATGATAAGAAGGATCCCCAAAAGGACAAACCTTCGACCATATACATGATCCAATCCAGACAGCGCCGCACGAGGCAGAAAGTTGGCCAAAAATTTTCACGCGGCAGGGAAATCTCATTCCCTCCCATCACAGCAAGCGATGTGATTGATGCGCCTCTCACTATTGAGATAAGCATTGGAACACATAATGTTCGTCGCATGTATGTGGATGGAGGATCGTCAGCAGAGGTACTATATGAACACTGTTTCGTGCAGTTATGCCCAGAAATAAGAAGCCAATTAGTACCGGCCACGTCGCCGCTTACTGGCTTTCGTGGAGACACTATCTGGCCGATAGGGCAATTACGTTTGCTTGTAACCATTGGGAATGAGGAACATTCCACTACGGCGTGGATGAACTTCATGGTGATACGCTCACACTCTCCGTATAATGGGATCATAGGCAGACCAGGCATTTTGGCTATACGGGCAGTACCCTCTACGACACACGGAATGATCAAATTCCCCGTTGAGGGAGGAATCGTTACCATTTACAACACAGTCGTACCAACATCCGAGTGTCACACCGTGACAACACCGGCTCCACCTATCCCACCCAAGGATGGATCACCACCTCCCAACTGGAAGGTAGCAATTCACCCTGACTATCCGGAACAGGAGGTATCCATAGGAGGGGCGCTCTCGGATAGAGGCAAAAGGGCCATGTGCTCTCTTTTGAGTGCAAACCTATATATATTCGCATGGGAGCCAAAGCATATGACAGGCGTGCCACGTACGATAGCAGAGCATAAGCTCCAGATCCGCCAAGGGTACCAACCCATTAAGCAAAAGAAGCGCGACCAGGCGCCTGAGCGCAGCCAAGTGATATTGGATGAAGTACGGAAACTAGTGGATGCAGGCATCATGCGCGAGGTATACTACCACGAGTGGTTGTCCAATCCGGTCATGGTCAAGAAACATGACGGAAGTTGGCGCATGTGTGTGGATTTTACGGATCTAAACAAGGCCTGCCCACAGGACTGTTATCCGTTACCAGAAATCGACTGGAAGGTGGAGTCCTTATGTGGGTATCCTTTTAAATGCTTCTTGGACGCATATAAAGGGTATCACCAAATCCAAATGGCGGAGGAGGATGCGGAAAAAACGGCGTTCCATACGAGCCAAGGCGTATATTGCTATACGAAAATGCCGTTTGCACTGAAGAACGCCGGTGCTACATATCAGCGGTTGGTAGACCAAGCTTTTGAATCACAGATAGGACGCAACTTGGAAGTCTATGTTGATGACTTGGTGATAAAAAGTCACACGGAGGAGGCACTTCTCCGGGATGTCCAAGAGACATTCGACACGCTGAGAAGGATTAACATGAAGTTAAATCCAAAAAAATGCACATTTGGGGCAACCGAGGGAATGTTCCTTGGGTATTTGATTGATCCAAACGGCATCAAACCTTGCCCAGAGAAGACGGACGCAGTGATACAACTGTCGTCCCCTCAGACACGGAAGGAGGTGCAGTCCTTGAATGGGAAGTTAGCCGGGCTGAATAGGTTCCTATCTAAATCCGCGGAGAAGTCGTTACCCCTATTTAAGACACTCAAGAAGTGCATTAGAAAGGGAGACTTCCGCTGGACGAAGGAAGCTGAGGAAGCCTTCGGCCAACTCAAGCAGCATCTTGCATCTCTCCCTATGCTAGTAGCTCCCCGGGCAAAGGAGGAACTCATTATGTATCTCTCAGCTACTCATGGCGCAATAAGCGCGGTACTTATGACGGATAGAGATACAATACAAACTCCGGTCTACTTTATAAGTAGAACACTACAAGGGCCGGAGCTGAATTATTCCTCCATGGAAAAATTGGTGTTAGCACTAGTGTTTGCTACAAAGCGGTTGCGCCGGTACTTTCAGGCGCACCCAATTGTAGTCATTACGGATCAGCCGATCAAGCAGGTCATTTCTAGACCAGATGTGGCAGGGAGGCTACAGAAATGGAGCATCCTATTGGGGGAGCACAATATATCTTATAGGCCAAGGACGGCTGTTAAAGGCCAGATCTTGGCAGATTTCCTGATCGAGAAGCCGGATGAGGAAGGGCCAATTATCAAGCAAGACGAGATCCCAACAGAACCATGGGTGTTATTCACGGACGGATCTTCGTGTACGGACGGGTCCGGAGCAGGTCTCATCCTCACAAACCCAAAAGGAATGGAATTCACGTACGCCCTCCGTTTTGAGTTCACGGCCACCAACAACGAAGCGGAATATGAAGCGTTAATTGCGGGTTTAAAAATCGCCGCTAGAATGGGAGTCCGCAACCTTGAGGCCTACGTGGACTCACGGCTTGTCGCGAACCATATTCTCGGTGGGTATGTGGCTAAGGAGGACAACATGGTCAGGTACTTGGAAAAAGTCAAGTCGCTAATCGCGACTTTCAGTAAGTTTTCCATCAAGCAGGTGCTGAGGGGCGAGAACAAGAAGGTGGACGCTCTTAGCAAGATCGCATCCACAAGCTTCGTTCACTTGTCTAAACAAGTCTTGGTGGAAATACTCAAGGAGAAATCTATAACGGAAGGGGAGGTTGCTGCTATAGTTGAAAAGGATGGACCTACATGGATGACCCCAATCATCAAATATTTGACTAATGAAACCCTTCCAGACGAGGAAAAAGCAGCACGGCGCATCAGAAGGAAGTCGCAGCATTTCGAACTTCGAGAAGGCATCCTTTACAAGCGCTCTTTCTTGCAGCCGTGGCTGCGGTGTGTTGGACCACGCCAGGCCGCTTACGTAATCAGTGACGTACACGAAGGGTTGTGCGGCATGCATGCAGGTCCACGATCCGTGGTAGCTAGAGCCTTACGAACAGGATATTATTGGCCTACCATGCACAGAGACGCGCACGACATGATTCGCAAGTGTAGTGATTGCCAAGTGCATAGGCCAGTACCGCGGCACCCGCAGCAGGAGCTTACACCTATCACGTCCCCATGGCCATTCTATAAGTGGGGAATTGACATTGCAGGACCATTTCCTGTAGCTGCGGGGGGGGAGTTAAATTCCTGATTGTTGCAATGGACTACTTCACGCGATGGATAGAGGCCAAGGCAGTCAAGTCTATCACAGGCAAACAAGTTAAGAAGTTTGTTTGGGAACATATTGTGTGCCGTTTTGGTCTATCAGGAGAAATCATCTTGGAAAACGACAAGCAGTTCACGGACAACCCATTCAAAGATTGGTGTGCATCATTAAACATCAAGCGGCGCTTCGCATCTGTTAAGCATCCACAGACAAACGGCCTTGTCGAACGAGCAAATAGAAGCTTGGGGAATGGCATCAAGGCGCGTCTGGATGAACGAAGTGGCAAATGGGTCGATGAGTTATCACATGTGCTACGGGCGCATAGAACTATGATCAAAACAGCCAACGGAGATACTCCATTTGCATTAGCTTACGACACTGAAGCTATTATTACAGCAGAAATAGGAATGCCTACCATCCGCACGGCGGAGGTTAATGTCGTCACGAACGATGAACAGCTGCGAATCAACCTGGATCTGTTTGAAGAAAAAAGGGAAATAGCAGCCATCAATGAGGCTAAGTCCAAGGCTAAGATGAAGGCTTATTATGACGCCAAGGTCAAGGGTGTTTCTTTTCGACCGGGAGACTACGTCAATCGTGCTAACGAAGCAAGTCGAGCGGAGAACACAGGAAAGCTGGGCCCTAAGTGTGAAGGACCGTATGAAGTCACTGAAGCCTTAGGACAAGGCGCGTACAGGTTACGTGATATGGATGACCGCAACCTAGAGCGCACATGGAATATTTCCAATCTCAAAAGGTGCTATCTTTGAAAGCTACGGCTTCCGCATGGGTACTTCGCTATGTGCGGTCTTAATGAAGAACCATGCGGTTTCATCTGTCTTGTTTTTCTTATGTTTGTCTAGATTCCTTTCTTGTTTTTTAGGACTTGTCATTATTGTTCAAACAAAAGTGTAAACGTTCTAATAAAATGCCGTGGTTCCTAGCTAGCTCCACGGCCTGTTTCGTGCAAATCATTTTTTATTTTTGTTAGTTGTATGAATCTTACTTATATCATAATATGTCATGTTTTATTCATATGCATTCTTTCAAATTACTGTACATGTACTATACGCCTCCAGGCGGGGTAAGAGGATTAAGTGAACCTACTAATTCAACTTACCGCGTAAGAGGTATGCAACCCCAGCAGCACGGATCATGTATCCTTACTAGACACCTTACTCACAAGACGTTGGGGTAAGTTCCATATGCTGTAGCCGCACAGTGCTCCGCATAGTAAAGACGCACGTCGCATGTCTAGTAAATTATAGACTCGTATGTATTTTCTTCCTTTGTGTGTAAGACGTGATATATCATGCAGTATTGTGGTACAATATTTAAACACAGTCAAAATACACAAGTTTCCAAAATAGATAAACAAAATGGTCGTGGTCATCACGGACTTTTAAATAAAAAGACAAGTTACTACAAATATGTCTTAGCCGTGTACATACACGGACGAATATAATCACAAGTGTTTACAACAGATAAGTTACAAGGGGGGGTAGGAACTCCCCTAGGTCCTTCTTCCCTTCCTCAATTAGAGCACGAAGGACCTCCCCACGAGCGTCCTTCCCATCCCGGGCTTTGGCTGCAATAGCATCCAGTGCTTCTACAAGCAACTTCTCGCCTTTCATTGTTTTGGATGTAGAATCGTAAGTGGCCAACGTCAAAGGAATAGGATCAGCACTCAGCCGGGACATTATCGTCTCATTTGGAGCATCCTTCATTGCCTCAAGCTCATCTAGGAGAGGGTGTTGGATTTCTGCCAAGGCATCCATGGACGCAGTCATATTATCCGCTGCGGAGGGGTTGTGATACGGATGCTGTGTGATATCCTCATTTTTCCCTATCATCTCCGCTGCTTTGACCAGGCCTTCATGCCTACCACGGTCGATTCCATCGGATACGACCCCGGCAAACGCCTGCAGTAGGTGTGGAGCGTCCAAAGCCCTACTTACAGCAAGTCGCAGTCCTTGCCCGATAATCCACCTACGGCCGGCTGTAGCGGTTAGTAGGGGGGGTACATACCCTCTCAGCGCAACTTACAACCATCTTGCTTAGCTCTTCATCAGCTGAGGCAACCTTCTCTTCAAGATTGGTTTGGGTCCGCGTCAATTCTTCCTTCAGCGTGTCACGCTCCTGGGCGATGTTGAAGGACTGCACGGTCACATCCTTAGTAGCAGCCTCAGCCGCAGACACCTACATATGAAATTTAGAGTTATTACAAGGATATATACTTTTCTTGGGTTACATGCATACAAAAAGTACGAGTGTATGTACAACATTTCGAAAGTTTACCTTCTCGCTTGATGCGGTTACTAGGGCTTCCAACTCATCAATACGCTTCTCTCTAGCGTCCGCGTGATGCGCCTGCTCCTTCACCGTCGTCTCGGCTGTCAATAATGCCGCCTGCAATGATGCGATGGTCTTCTCGTTCTTCACGGCCATCGCCTCACGGCGGGCTATCCTTTTGTCTGCACGACTCACATTAGTGAGGGCCTGGATTAGACGGCGTCTTAACGCAGCACCCATCGTCACCTGGTGTGCGGACGATACGTAAAACTGCTCGATAAGGGCCTCATGATCTAATTCATCTAAATCTTGGGCGAGGGCAGGCGGGGTGATGTGTTCGATAAATTCTGAACACTCGGATTCTGCCTCCAGCCGTGTCAAACTTGATAGATTCCATGCTAAGCGCAGGTTTTCTTCTGGCCCCTTGGGGTGCGGCTCCTTGGAACGTGTAGTGGCAGGTGATGGGGGCTTGTTGGTTGGTGTGGGGGATGGATTTCTCCCCACATCTTCCCCTTGCGCTGCGGCTGCCGGATTAGCCCTGTTATTTACACATGACAATATTAGTCTATGCATCATACAAAGATATGAATCATACTTACGGGGGGGTACTTACGAGGTGCCAATGACAGGGTCTGGGCCGGTAGGAGCTACGGCGCTCACAGGGGCGACTCGCAAAACTGGCCCTTCCATGTTCGTGGTGGGGTCGGCCTGGGCAGTCGTGGTGCCACTTCCTTCTTGGTACTGCGGGTGGTCTTTCCTCAGCTTATTGGGGGGAGCATTCGCGACTCCGGCCTCCTCCCCCATTTTCTTCGCCACCCGCCTGGTTGTCTTTCTCTTTCTAGAGATAACAGGGGCGGACCCGGAAGCCTGAGTGGTGTCTTCATTGGGGTCATTCTCTTATTCCTGATTGGTGGTTCCCCCCTCTAGCAATGGGTCTTCGCCATCTTCATTGTGGAAATCTATTGGGGATTTCTCGATGACGGGCTCTTCTTCGTCCGATCTAGGCTCCGATGTCTCTTCGAGCGGTATCGTACGGTCGGCTAGTGCTTCTAGCAAGGGGAGCTCATTTGGTTTCAACGGCCGGAATCCTTCCGCCACCTTCATGGGGTCACCTTGGCGGATTAGTCCGTGAAGGTTCATCTCTGCAAAAAAAATTTTACAGGTATATGGGTTAATAAAGTTCTACACATGTGTGACAAATCAAATCTGCAACATATATATTGGACCTACCCTCTCCCTGTTCCGTTAAGAAGCACGGGTATAAGTCATCCCTCCCAAAGTAACGGCGGCTTATCCCTACTAAGCACAGAAAGTGTTCCGGCAACCCTCTATGGAATTCTGTGCGATGGGTATCTAGTATTTTCAGGTCCCTGCTGCTATAATCTTTGGATTTGGGCGGATAGTCTTTTGGTGCTTTGGTTTTAAGTACGAAGGGGGTGGGGAACACCTTCTCATCTACAAAGAAGTAATGGTCGTACCCGTTCTTAAGGGAGTCTAGAGGTTTCCTATATGTCATAGGGGCATTCCCGGGTCGTTTCTTGAACGACAACCACCCGTTCACTAACTGAGGAAAGTAGAAAGCCCTAAAAAGGTTCACGGTGGGGGTTACTCCGCAGGTATGGCATGTAATCTCAAACTGGTTGATTTTACACGCCCCTATGCAATGGAGCTGGGTGATATAAAGTCATAATACAAAAGAAGGTCTACTAAGAACTTGGATAAAGGGATACGGTAGTTGGCTGAGTCAAACAGGCGTGTATATATGCCTACTTTCCCCGCCGGTGCATCCGTAATCGCTTCACCATCACCCGGATAGGTGGAGTGTACGCTTTCGGGTACATAATACTTCGACAGAAAGTCGAGGTATTTTTCCGCAGACATCACGTTAAGGACATCCGTGATAAGGGGATTATCCTTTACCATGTTTTATAAAAAGGTCTTTAAAGGCGTGATGATCTAACCTGCGGCGACGAAAATCCGTGGAAAAGAAGGCAAAAATTTTGGAGATAAAAGCTTGAGATTAATAATGGCGGAAGAAGGAGTGGGTTGTGTGTGTAACAAACACGCATACCCACTCTTATATAGGGTTGCCTCGGTTTCCGAGGTGCCTTCGATCTTCGACACGTGTCAGCCACCTCGCCTATCCAATGGATAGGGTTTCTGACATTTCTGCAAAATCAGAGGGGGACCCACGGGTCACTTCTTAGCAGTTTTACGTGGCTCAAGGGTGGGCATTAATGGTGCACTTTTGCAGGCATGCGACTGGATAGTTGACTATCATTAATGTTTTTTATTCTTGTCAGGTTATGCGGCTCTTACGTAAGACCGTATTTAATGTTACATTTAAGTTGTCTTGGCCGTTGCGTGCGGCTGAGGTAGTATTCATAAAATATTCCTACGAAGGGTCGCTACGTGCGGCCAGAACAACAAAAATTTCAAAGTTTCATTTCCTATGTCTTTCCTTGGTATGTCCGGAGAGCACCTTGATAGTCTAGAGGTTACGCCTACGACTGTAACAACTAGACTAGGGGGACATGATGACGTATAGTCCCCAACCGGGTCACGAGCCCGGCCCACGGGTACTACCCGTATCCGGCCCATCACAGATGGGTGGATTAATGTCATTCAGGTTTATGGGCTTGGATGAACAGTGACCGCACACATGTGTGCGGCCCACGGCCCGGTGCGGCCGACATAACCGACATAGGGTTAGACAGAATAATTTTCTGTGTAGGTATATCTTTATCCTAATGAAAGAGGATATTCACTACCAGAATTAGAAGATAACAATCATTCTAATTCTGGTGGTTATCTCTTCCTTGGGGCCGAAGCATCAGTGAAAGCCCATTAGGGTTTCACTGCCTATAAAAGGAACCCTCAAGGGTTCCACAAAGGTATTACGATTCATACTCTAAACTCACATAAACCCTAAATCGATTACTTACTCTCACGCTGGAGTCTAATCGTGGGAAACATTCCCACGGTAAGCCTAACGCGTGCTGTTTAGTGTGCAGGATCCCAACCAAACGATTCACTTGGTGCAGGAGCCGGAGCCCAGCCAACCCGAATTAAGCCTAATTCGGGTCTAGCAAGGATCAACCTCAGAATATTAGGAAAACTAATCAACGCGTGTCTTCTTCTACAGGAGTAACTTCTACTACTAGCGTTAGCGGACCACGTCTTAAGAGCACTAGAATTCAAGATAGAGTCATGCCTAACAATAGTCAAGGGAAGAAGATGGAAGTAGAAGACCACCGTAGGAATTTTAAGTTTTCTAAGAATAAAAGATCTATAATTGCATGTAATGACAGTTTGAGTGTTAAGACTTCAAATGTTGAATTTGTTTGTGTTAAATGTGGAAAATGTGTTCGTACTTTCAATCATGATGCTTGTGCTTTTAATCATAATGGCGTGAATGCTAGAACTAGGAAGCCTATTCTTGTGCCCACTAGTACTAGAAAACCTACAAGAACTTTGAACCAATCCACTACTCAACCACTTAACAAACTAAATGTGTTAGAATCCACTACTCTGCGTAAACAAAACATGTTAAAGAAGCTTTATGAGAACATGAGGAGGACATGTAAACGGGGGTACTCAAGAGTTATAGCACCCGGATACAAATGGGTCCCTAAGACTACCACTATTCTAATTAGGTCTATGAATGTTAGCTTGCCTTTAGAATCTGTATCTAGGCCTACTAATATTTTGGAACCCACTTCTATCAAGGGCTCCCATTTGTCAAACTCTACATTGTCTTCTAATTCTTATGCATCTCGTCGAGATCATTCTCTTCATAATGGACTCTGGGTGCACAAAGCACATGACGGGCAATATCAAACTTCTAATTAACTTCGTGGAGAAGTTTCTAGGTACGGTACGGTTTGGAAGTTTTCAGTTTGCACCCATACTCGGATATGAAGATTTGGTTCAAGGAAATATTACTATAAAACGGGTTTACTATGTCAAGGGACTGAATTATAATTTATTCTCGGTTGGTCAATTTTGTGATGTGGTTTTGGAAGTGGCTTTTCAGAAAACTACTTGCTATGTTAGAGACAACGATGGGAATGACCTTCTTACAGGTTCTCATGGTTCTGATCTCTACAAAGTAACTCTTCAAGAAACATCTTCATCAAATCCAATTTTCTTAATGGCGAAAGCTTCATCCTCTCAAGCATGGTTATGGCATCAACGATTGTGACATCTCAACTTTGACACCATCAACTTGCTTTCAAAGAATGATATTGTGACCGGTCTTCCTAAGTTAAAATTCATCAAAGACCATCTTTGTTCTTATTGTGAGTTGGGGAAAGCAAAACGGGAGTCTTTCAAAACAAAAACTACCCAAAGCTCAAAAGGACGATTGGAACTTTTACACATGGATTTATGTGGTCCCATGCGTTTAGAGAGTATTAACAGGAAAAAGAATATTCCTGTGATTGTTGATGATTACTCTAGATACACATGGACTTTGTTCTTAAGGTCCAAAGATGAAACATCAGAGGTTCTCAAAAACATTCTCAAGATGATACAACGCAATCTTCAAGCTCAAGTCTTAACCGTAAGAATGGATAGGGGTACAAACTTTTTGAACAAGAATTTGCAATCTTACTTTCAAGAAGAAGGCATCGAACATCAAACATCTATTGCTTGAACTCCCGAACAAAACGGCGTTGTCGAAAGACGAAACCGTACTTTGGTTGAGGCCGCTCGAACAATGCTTTCTGCTTCAAAATTACCACTATTCTTCTGGGCTGAATCAATTGCAACTGCCTGTTATACTCAGATGCGTTCTCGCGTAATCCCTAGACATGAAAAGACACCTTACCACATCATCAATGGTAGTAAACCTACTGTTAAATTCTTCCGCATGTTTGGATCTTTATGCTACATTCTTAAAAACGGAGAGAATCTCAACAAGATGAAAGAAAAAGGTGATGCATGTATTTTTGTGGGGTATGCTACATTGTCGAAAGGATATCGAGTTTACAACAAGAGAACAAAGATTATTGTTGAAACAATTCATGTGAACCTTGATGAATTGCCACAGATGTTACTTGAACAAAACATCTCAAGTCCCGCACCTCATTGTCCAGCAATGGCACCTACACAAAACAGTGTACGTCTCGTGCAAGAATGTCAAGAAAGTACTCCTACAGTAGACTCGACAGATATAACACAAATGAATGAGCTGGTTGGTTTATACGATCCAATGTTTGATGAATATTACTATGAAAACATATCAAGTTGTGTCAAAGCCTTCCGCTGTCAATGCTGCTGATGCACCCGAACAAAGTCAACAAGACACAACTGCATCTACTTCAGCAACCGTTGCTCAAGAGACAATTGCATTAGATACTCAACAAATTCAAGAAACTGTCATACACCAACATCACCAACCGTCAATGTTGAAGGAGGAAACAACAATCAAGCAGTCGATGCATAACCTGATGAAGAAGAATTTATCAACCCGTTCGGTATACCGGTACGTGAAGTCAGAGAGTCTTCTACTCAACATGTTGATCCGTCCAACATGCATACATTCTACCAACGATATCCATTGATGAGTCTTCTTTTATACATAGTCTCATCACCTAAAACGGGCTTAAAATGGTTAAAATATCATAAAATGTGCCAAATATATGCTTGTCTTTGTTCAATGTGTATTTTAGGCACTTGAGAAGATGGCAAAAGATCACAAGAAACAAGCAAAAACGAACACGGGAAACGAAGCCGCACAATGAACCAAGCCCTAGAGTTGATTTTTCAAGAAAAGTCCTTGAACAATTGAAGATTGTACAAGAAGGGTCCTCCATTATTGAAGAATTGACACTTTAAACCCTTGTATATTCATAATTACAAGTGTGGTCCTTAAAGTTTGTCAAAATTACAAAAGGACCCTCAACTTTGAAGAATTGGCAAGAATGGTCCCTCAAATATAAAGACTTGTCACTTTTATTCCTCCACCAAGTCAACCAAACAAGTCAAGACCTTGAAGATTGAAGACATTACAAGAATCACCCTTCAAATATCATCAAATGGTAAGAAATACCCTTGAAAATACTTTGCAAAACTTTTTGGGGACAAAGTATAAAAATTGAAACTTGTTTGCAAAGGAAATTCAGTTTTTGAGTAATTAAACAAGAAATGAAAGGAAGAAAGAAAGTGAGGGACCAAACATGGCAGACATCCATACTTACCTTAACCAACCAGCCTTTGCCACCTCACCCTAATCACCACCACAGCCAATCACAACACCCCATTTAGCCACATCACCATCCATTCACCCGTTTTTATATAACTAATTAATTAGCTATATTAATTACACGATTAACACCTTTTCAAATGTTAAACTCGATCAAACACCAACTATTCATACGAAGAACAAAATTGGGGTTTTGTTAATTACTTGAAATTAAGCCCAAATACTATCCAGATTTGAGATTAAGGGTGCACTAGACAAAACCCAACTCTTAAACCCCTTGCCACCTCACCCCAAGTGCTCATATAATTCTCCCCTGCCTCACTTATGTAGAAGAAGACAAACATGGCCAGTGGAATCAACTTCCCACAAACCTGCTTCAATCCTAAGCTCATTGGGAGCCCTTGATCAAATTTGCACCCACTTTACAGCTCCACAAACAGCCAAAGTATCTTTACATGTTCAAGAAAAATTCAAACTACAAGGGCATTCTTGGAAGTTCATCACTAGGGTTTCTACTTATTTTCCAGCATTTTTAGACTCCTTGTAGCCTATATAAGGCATTAGGTTTTAACATTTCACTTTGTTCTTGGATTCCTAGGTCAAAAAATTTTAAATCCTTGTTTCAAGTTAATGAAAAAGTGTGAAAGTTTGTGACGAATTCCAAGTTTCAATTTACTTTCTTGTTGATGTTACATGTTATGAGTTTATGTTTATGAAGTTTTAAAGATTGGATTAAAGTTTTGTTAAAGTTTTCTAACTTTTCTAAAAACTTGATTTTTTCTAAGTCTTGTTCAAAGACTTGAACTTTTTGGGCTATAAGCTGATCATAACACCCTGATAAAGAGCTTATCAAGTTGTTGTGAGGTTTGTGGTTTGGGAAGCATCAAGGGGTGGGGTACAATCTTGAAAGGATCTTGTTTCATTTTCAATTTTTTTCATATAATCTGTTGTTTCTAACCTTGTTGTTCTTAGCAGCTTATTGGAAGCTTGTGCCTTGTTAAGCTAGGCACATAAGCTCAAACAAACGTGAGTGTGGATGTACATTCATGAGGTTTGAGCCTTTCTTTCCCAAAATCTGTTAAAAAGTGATTTTATGTGATTTGGTATTCTACTGTTGTATGGTGTGTTTTTGTGGTTCAAATCTTGTTCTTACTGCATGATAATGTTGTATTGATGCTTGTTTAAGCTTGGGTAAACCTAATAATCACATTTGCTTTGTTAAATCTTGGATTAAAAAGTGAAAGGGGTGTTTGGGTCTACTGCTTTTAGGTTCTTATTTGAGTTTGAGTAAGGGTTTTAGCATGTTAAGTGTTGGTATCTGTTAATTAAGTGATTGTGTGTTGATATATTCAAGTTTTGTGCTTTGTAACATCAAATCTGAGATTGTGCTATAACTACTTTGATTTTGCCTGTTTTGACTTGAAATTTTGGGAACACCTAGAGTGTATGCATATTTAGGGTTGAAAAGTGGTAAAACATTGTTTGTGTAATCTGATTTATTGATTTGAGGGTTTAAAGTTCAAAGATTTGTCATGTACATCAGCAAAAGGATTTCGTGTTCATCATTTGTTCATCAGTCACATTAGATAGGCCTTAATCAAGATCAAATCTTTGAACTAGTGCATGATATGAGTTTATGTATGCTTATTTAAGTTTATTATAGCTTGTGTATGCTTTTGGTTGAGATTAGTTAGCTTATTCTAGCTTATACTTCTTATTTGTTCAAATCTGCTTATTTTCCAAGTCTGTGGCATATTTGAGCACATTTTGATTAAACTGTATTAACTGGCTTGGTGATTTTGTGATTTTTTATTTGTTATTGACTCCTTATAACCCACTGGTTATAAGGGTGACTTTTTATCCATTGAATCCAACAAAAGTCCACTAAAGAAAAATAGTCAAGAAAGTTAAGCAGTGGGAACCCTCACTGCTAGTGTTATTTATCATTCAGCTTATCAATCTTCCTTATTGGACCCATTTGACAATTCTGGAGCATTTGAGCCTTTGACTTTTAAGTTTGACTAGAAAACGAATTGACTTTTCTTTTTCAAAACATCTTATTGCTTATTCCAGCTTATTCATTGTGCTTATTTGAAATCTTTTTATTATTAAGCTTAGTTAAGTGATTTGAAACATTTTGCAAAAATAATCAGCCCTTGAATTGGTCTAGAAATTAAAAACGAATATTTTGTCGTTTTTTGTTGAGAGTTTTTGCTTATTTCAGGCTTATTTCTTGGGCTTATTAAAAATTTCTTTTTACAAACAACTTTATAAGGTCAAGAGAAGGTTATGTGTCAAATTAGAGCTTATGGCTTAATCGGCCAAAAAGCCCATAAAGAATAAGTTGTTCACTTATTAAGCTGTGATAAGCACATTTTCACCTTTTGGGCCTTTGGAGTTTTGTGTTTAAAATCAAATTTTAAGGTAGACTGGAACTTTTCAGCTTATTTGGATAACTTTTTGCTTATTGGGCCAAAAAGCCCATTAAGCTTGGACTGTTTTGAGTTTTAGCCCATTTGGAGGCCTATTAGGGGTATTTTGTAATTTCACTTTCATTTTCTGTTTATTTCAGTTAAAATAGACTAGTTTGCAAGTTTTTAAAATTTCTTATAATTTTTTGATTTTTATTATTATTTTAATATTATTTTATTATTAAAAATTGTTTTTAATATTATGCAACTTTTTTCGTTTTTCTTAGGTTAAATACATTAAATTAGGATTTTTAAAACTTTTAGATTAATTTTCTTGTCATTTAATAAATTTTTAGGATTATTTTAATATTTTAATAGTTTTTAACCATTTTTAAATGTTTTAATTAATTTTATATTTTTAAAAAATAGTTTTTAGTTTAATTAAGTTATTTTAGAGGTTTACAAATTGAAAAATCTCATTTTGGGCTTTTTGTTAATTAATTTGATTTTTTAGGCTTTAGTTAGCATTAAAATATTAATATTTAATTAAATAAAATTTTTGAGTGATTTTCTATTTTTGAAAACTCTAATTACATTTTCTAGGATTTATTGCAATTTTGTAGGAATTTTTAGGATAATTTTTAAATTTCGTCACGTTTTACGGTTTTACGTTCACGACGTTCGTCTTAGTGTAATTTTAATCGTAACCGTCATCCTTTTCTCTTTTCTTTCTTCATAATCATAATCACAAACATTTAATCATCTCTTAAGACAACACACTAGCCTCCTTGAGAACGAACTCACTTTTGGGTCATTTGTGCACGGTTTTCCTTACCATCGTACTTACCACTATATTTACGCTCTTTTTTCCTAAACGAGTGTGAATTTACAACTATCATACATCCACTCACCATTGGACAAGTGATCATCCATTGGAGCAAGTCCTTGGAAATCCTTCACAACCGGTTCGAACACGCAGACAACTCCAAACCGATGGTGATGTGTGTATGTATGCAATCACCGTGAGTTCAACTGTACCTACAAACATCAACCAATCCATGACTGATCATGCGTAGATTGAATCAATGCAATACGAAATTCATCGGTTTGAACGCCCAAATGTTTGGGAACTTGTTGACAGACCCTATGGAATTTAACTCCTAGATTTCAAATGGATCTGGAAAAACAAACTGGATGAAGAACAAACCATCATCAAAAAAAATCTCGTCTTGTGGTTAAGGGATATCGTCAACAAGAAGGGATAGATTTCGATGAATCATTTGCTCTAGTTGCTTGTTTTGAAGCTGTCACGATATTCCTTGCTTATGCTGCACATAAAGGTTTCACGGTTTATCAGATGGACGTTAAAACTGCTTTTCTCAACGATCATTTGAAGGAAGAAGTATATGTGAATCAGCCGGAAGGGTTCATTGATCCTCATCATCCTGACAAAGTCTACCGTCTCAAGAAGGCAGTATATGGACTCAAACAAGCTCCAAGGGCGTGGTAAGATGAATTATCAAACTTCTTGGTATCCAAAGGGTTCTCCAAAGGTTCCATTGATCCTACTCTCTTTATTAATATGTATTGGGATGACATATTGCTTGTGCAAGTTTATGTTGATGACATCATTTTTGGTTCTACAAACCCAAAACTTTCAAAATATTTTGAAAAAATAATGCACAACAAATTTGAAATGTCAACGATGGAGAAGCTAAAATTCTCTTTATGCCTTCAGATTCATCAATCCCCACGTGGTATCTTTATTAATCAAGCTAAGTATGCTCAAGAGATAATTAAAAAGCATGGTATGCAATCATGTGCTCGCATTCGTACACCATTGTCGACCAAATCATTAGACGCTGACTTGTACTCATATCCCGTAGATCAAACGCGATATCGCAGCATGATCGGGTCACTTATGTACCTTACAGCCAGCAGGCCTGATATTCATCATGCCACATGCTATTGTGCACGATATCAAGCCAGACCTACTCAAAAGCACCTAAAAGAGTTTAAACGGATCTTTCGGTACCTTAAGAATACCATTCACATGGGACTTTCCTTATATAACATGAATACGATTCACGAATATTTATTACAAGAATTACGTACGTGTTATTACATGATTATTATTACGTACGTGTTAATACACGATAATTATTAACTATGATGAATAAATCACGAACATATAATCACGAACATCTAACATGATTATCGCGTATATTAAATAGACGCGACGAGTAATTACGTATATTAATTACGTATGGTAAGTAATAAGTGTATAAACACTTATCCTTTTACCACTAAAATCAAGGAAAAACAAGACCTAATCATGTGTTTTATATCGTAAATGTCGGAATTACGCGTGTTTTTGTGTTTAAATAGGTACAAATGATCAAAAGAAGAGAAAACACGGGATTTCACGGTCAAATGTCGAAGAAAAGTCAAGATAGAGTCGAAGACAAGATCAAAAGACCAAAAGTGTGCCAAATATCACGAAAACCGGCTAAATCAACACGGAATTGAAGAAAAGAGCGATAAAGCCAAAAATCGAGCTCGTTTTAGCGGAATTAATCGGGCTTGTAGGTCCCACTTTTGATTAATGGGCCCAAAAACCCATTTGTGAGGATACATTATTAGCTTTTGGAAGATTAAGCCCATTTCAAGCCCATGTTTGGAAACAATAGCATACGGATGGAAGATTTGGGCTTTTAAAGCCCAAAGTTGCTCAAAAGATTGGGACGTTATTAAGTGAATCTCAATTCACATTCTCTGGCCAAGTCAACATCACACCCCATTCGACCCTTACCCTGCACCCTCACCTCACCCGATCCTCCCTCACCCTCAGTCACGTTTAATTAAACCCCACTTTCACACTTTCAATAAAACTTTTACAACCCTACACCTTTACCCTACACCTCACCCACACCATATCTCACCCACTCAATTATAACAAAACGTTTTTTTACCCCACATTTTCAGTCGGTGAAAACAAAGTAAATACCCCCATCCTCTTACTGTTTATCACCCTTTCTCCCAAAACCACAGCCACTCCCTCAAAAACCCTAGTTTTTACCCATCAAAAATAACCCACAAAAATTGGGGCTTTTTGTTTAAGTGTTTAATTCACATCAAAAGGAATTAATCCCCCCAAAAATCGCATCAAGCACAATGGTGGTCCAAATCGTGACACCCTGGCAATCCGTGGTCAAGATGGATTCTCAGCCGTTCGATGTGAAGAAAAAGAGAGAGAAGAAATCAACGGTGAAGATTGGAAGCCTTGCTCACCAAGTTTGAGGGTTTGCCTATAAAACCCTCACATCTTGTAAAAGATGATATAGCTTTTCATTATTATTTTCAGTTTTTAATTAAATTAGGAGTAGGGTAATTTAGATTTAATTTTCTGAAAATTAGATTAGATTTAATCTTGTATTTTAATTTTCCAGATTAATGTACTCTTTATTTTAATTAATGAAAAGTTTCTTTTATTTAATTTAATTTCGTCTCAATTTATTGTTCAAGTTTTAATTTCATTTTTCTTAAAAAAAGTCTGTTTGATTACTGTTCGAACGATGATATTATAAAAAAAATAATAATAAAAAAAAAACAATATTGTTCGCGAGTTGCTGGAATCGTTTGGTTCGAAGGCAAATTGTTCTTATTGGAAGTTGTTGATGTATTTGTGTACGGATAGGTTGATTATTTGAGGAGGAGCTTGGTGTTGTTTCGACTCACAAAGTGGCACAGCGCCTCACCTTCGGCACAAAGGAATCATCGAAAGGTTCTCACACTCTTTTAGTTTTTGTTGTTAATTTTTAGATAAATATTTGATTTTATGCTTGCTTAAGTTTAAATGTTTCTTAATGATTTTGTTCACTGTTTTATTTTTTTTTTGCTTCTTGTTATTAAGTTACTGTTTGGTCATTTAAATAAATCTGCTATTGTAATTTGTCTGTTTGAATTTGAGTATAAATATTTGGTTCTGCTTAACTTTTATATATTTACTGTTTGATTTAGTCTAGTTTATTTAGTTTTATGCAAGTTGAGGAATCTGTTTTGTTTATTTAGCTTATTTGATTCAGCCTTATTGTTTCCTAGTTTTTGCATCAGCTTATTTAGAATATAGCTTATATAGTCTAGCTTAAATTTCTATTTTGTCTTATTTGGTTTTCTTGTTTATTTTGTTATGCTTATTTGCCTTATTTTTCTCTTATTGTTTTAAGCTTTATTAGCATAACTACTTAATTGGTTTCGAGTCTATGTAGTACTTTTCTCTGTTGTACCTTTTGGGAATTGCCTTTTACCTTTTGCTGTTTTACTGCTGTAAATAACAGACTTGCTTGGTCTGTTTGTCCAAAATCCTCAAAATAAAATATATAGCTAAAAATTGGTCCTGGTGGGATTCGACCCCCAGACCTTCCGTCTACAAACCAAACGCACAAACCAACTCATCTAGGCTTGTTTTTGTGTATTAATCTGCGTCATTTAATTAATATATGAGTTCAAATTAGTGGCAGTTTTATTAAATAGGATTTTAATAAGCATTTTCTTAGTTTAATTAATTTTTTTTTAAATTTTGTTTTTATTTCTTTTTATTCAGTTTTATAAAAATAATAAAAAGACAAAAAAAAAATTTATTTATTTTTTTTGAAATTTTAAATTAGTTTTAATTTACTTTTATTTAAAATAGATTTACTTTTATTTTTAAATTTTAAATTAGTTTTAAATATTTTTATTTCAAATTTACTTAATTGAGTTTTCATTTCATTTAAAAGTTTTTAAAGATTTCATTTAACAATTTAAAATTTTAGATTTCAAATAGTTTTAATTAAGTTCATATAGTTAAAATAGATTTCAATTAAAGTTTTTTTTTATATTAATTAGATTTAAATTTTAAATAGCTTTTATTTTAAATAGTTTTTAAATTAGTTTAAATATACCAAATAGATTTTACCAAAAACAAAGTTAAGTCGAAACGTAAAACCGGAAATCAAATTCGAGTCGAATCGAGGAAAAACGAACTTAATTGTTAAATACAAAAATCCTAGTTTCAAAATGGTGCCGCTGCCGCTTCGCTCGTACGATCGACGATTTTTCGTGATGACGTTTGGATTTTGGGATCCGTTCGATTTTGAACGTTACGTTTCTTGCACCAAAAATCAAAAATACAAAAAAATCAAAAACATAAAAATAAAAAAAAATTAAAAAATCACAAAAGCAATTTCTTTCCTAAGAATTGCACCAAAAAAAATTAAAAAAAAAATCCAAAAGTAATACTTTTTCCTAAAAGTATTACACCAAAAATATTACGTATTAGTGTTAATTTTTTGTTCGATTTCTTTCGATTTTTCTTGTATATATATATTTTTCTAAAAAATACAAAAATATTCTTCTTTATCCTCTTTTGTGTTTAATTCTTTTCTCAACCCCTCTTAATTTTAATTCTTCATGGATTCGTCTTGCGTTCGGTGTGGGAGACCATGGCATGGTTTTCAAACATGTCAATGGTGTATTTGTGAGCCGTGTGGTTTTAATATCGACAATACACAATTTGGATTTTGTCCATTTTGCAATTCAACGAATTCGTACTTCTCCTCTTACAATACTTTCTCCCCCCCTCCCGTCTATGACAATCCCTATCCGCAACATGAACCGGGTTTTTCTCAATACCCGTGTTGCAATCATTGTGGGGGCCCTCACGATACTTCGTATTGTCAGCCAATGAATTATTATGAGCCAAATCCGTGTCCTCATTTTTCCTCACCGATGGATTATTATGAACCAAATCTGTGTTCTAATTCTTCTCAACCGATGACTTCCTATGAGCCACATCCGTGCTATAATTCTGGTTTTTATAACTATGAGCCCCCACATCCCATCCTCAATCATCAATCCTCTCATAGAATTCAACAAATCAATGCTTTGAATGACGAAAGAAAAGCCCTTCTTTTGGAACTTCATGACGGCTTAATTCGACTGACCGAGACATTGGAGGAGCAACAACGACAAGAGCAAGTATCTAATCTTAGTGATTATACTCCGCCTCTTGTGCGTTCTTTCTATTATGATGATGATGACGATGAGAATACTATTTCATGGAATGATCTTTGTGCTCAATGTCCTAGTGCAATTGTAATTCCTTCTCTCGACCTGCCGGCTCTCGAGCCTAAGGATTCTACCACTCCTATTCTCGATTCTTCCACTACGGAGCCCGATGCCTCTCTCATCATGGGGGATGAGGGTCTTATCACTATTCCTTGTGACGAGACTCTTATTCCAATCCAAAGTGAGCCTACGGTTGCTTCCGATAGTGACGATGAGTGTGAATCTCTTTCTAGTGATGACTCATTACCTCCCACCGACATCTTGGGAAACGATTCTTTGGCGTTCTCTAATCCCATTTTTAACCTCGATGATGATTTTACTTCTAGTGATGACGAGTCACTATCCGATGAAGACGTTCCGAAAGAAAATTTCAAGATTTATTCGAACCCTTTATTTGATTTTGATGACGCCTACATCTCTAGTGACGTGAATCCTCTCTTTGAAGAGGGGATTGAGGACATTGATAGCTCTGACTCTATTGCTATTGATGAGCATCCTTTGTTAGCCATGCCACCTCCCATCATAGAGGAGGTGGAGAGATTTGACCCTAATTTCCGTTTGATTCGGTCTGGTGAGGTGACGCGGGTGGTAGATATGTCCTCTGATATTTCTCATATTATGTTGCCACCCCGTCCTACCGCGTGCACACCCAAGCAAGTGATGTATCGCTTTTACTCTCCTCATTTCATACCAGGAAATGAGGATGAGTGCTTTGACCCGGGAGGTGACATTGACCATTCTTTGATTGATACCTTTACGGCTTTGCCGAATAGTGACCATCCTATGTCTTTGGGGGATGACAATTTGTCTCCTTTACCCACCCCACCTCCCGTGGATCAAGACTTCACTTACTTTTCTTATGTTGAGAGGACCTTTTTACCATTTGTGACTTATCCTCCTGCCTCTCATTTATTATGTTCATCCGGGACCGAGGATAAGATTTTTGATCCCGGTATCACATTTGAGGCTTCCCCATGGACCATTTAATTCGGGGTCGAGTCAGGCTCGTGACTCGGTTAACAAAAACAAGCGCTTCTCGGGAGGCAACCCGATGATCTATCTTTTATCTTTTATCTTTTATCTATTTTCTACAATAAGTGTAGGGGGAGCCGTGTAGGTTGTTTGTTTTGTGTGTTGTGATTGTGTAGGTACATGTGCTTTGATGATCCACTTTTGGTACTTTTGACGAGACTCGTGTTCCCGTGTTACCCATGTACCCGGTTCCTTCGATAAGTTTTTGCTATTGTGATTCTATCTTAAAACGAATTAATGTAATCACTTTAGTTGTCCTTTCCTTAGCTCAATTTTAAACAACGTACTCAATGTCCTAAGTGTAGGGGAGTTTATTCTCCCACATGCTTAAACATTGAGGACAATGTTTATGTTAAGTGTAGGGGGGCCTTCTATCGAATTTTAGTGGCCTTTTCCATGAATTTGACCTCATTTTACCGGAAATTTTTAAAAATTTTCAACGTTTTTCAAATTTTTGATCTATTTTGGCCTAGTAGTATTTTTTATTTATTTTCTTTTCTTTTGTCATCGCATCGTATTTATATTTTCTATTTTAAGAATAAAGTAAAAAAATAAATAAATAAATAAAATGGTTTTAACAAGTTTTGATATCTTTGATATATTAGGCCCGTCGTGAATATTTTGACTCAACCCGAGTTTACTTATCCAAGTTTACTCTAGCTAGTATCCTTAACCATATGGACCTTAATTGGTTTATTAGGCTAAGCATCCACGAGTCTCATTCCTTGAGATTTTAAATTGTGGAGAACGAGAGATGATAGAGTTAATTATAAGTTCGGTATTCTTTCATTAACTTATGTGAGTTAGTTATGAGCTTTTTCTCCCATCACTTGTTAATAAATATATTTGCAATAAATAAGGTTGTACGATTTAAAAGGTTACTTAGCTTCTAGCACAAGATCGTTTAAAAGTTGCTCGGTATTAATTAGAGTTCATAGCCAAGGCATAACTTATTGAAGCGGGACGCGAAGATTGGCTTATCCAAAAAGGCCCTAACAAGGCATGAGGATACCCGAGTCCAAAAAGGCCCTCACAAGGCATGAGGATTCACTTTTTGCTAAAGATCCTAAGATGATGTGAAGATCATTAATCCAAATCAATATGAAGGATCAAGACACACGACGAGAAGCAATTACTCCCCTAAAGATCATGGAGAAGTCTATCCAAAAAGACCCTAACAAGGTATGAGGATAAATAGATCCAAGTCCGAAAAGGAGGCGGATCGTTGTATATCAAAATCCTAAATAAAGAAGAGGATAAATGAAGAAGTCGTGGTCAACGTTTGAAGCATCTTTCACTCCTTATGAAGATGTATACCAAAATGAAGAGAAGACCATAATTTCAAGATCGTCTCTCAAGATTTGAAGTTTGAAGTACAAGCCAAATATCGGTCCGAGAAAGGTCTCAAATCGTGAAACGAGTTATGCCAAGATATGAACTTTTTGAGGTTTCGAGAAGCAGTTTTAAAAGATTTTGTCCTTTAGCTAACTATTGATTAAATCGTCCCACTTTATTTTCGGCCTTAATAAATTATCGAAATAAGTCAAAAATGCATCCTCGTGATCATTCAAGACAAAAATAAAATATAAGAGATACACCGTAGGAATAAGGGGGTCTAAGTGATTAACTAAACCACATGAGCAAGTGCTAGTTGTGCTAACTTGTAATAACAATGATCTCGTTTTTAAGCTTGGTATGGGGAACGTGAAACTTGAGGGTGATAAATATTCATGACACCAAAGCCCTAATTCAAGTCTTAGATTTCTTTACAAGTTTCTTCCATCAAATAATTTTCAAGTTAATAAATTATTTTAACAATTGTTTCCTTTAAAGTTTTTATCTTTTCGTCATAGTAGTAGTAGTAATAATAATAAAGGCCGAGATGGATTGATTATGAGAGAAATGTAATTTTATGCTCTAAAATTATGCATTGCATGGGGTCATTTCAATGGTCAAGTGTAGGGGATTTAATAAGTGTATAAACACTTATCCTTTTACCACTAACATCAAGGAAAAACAAGACCTAATCATGTTTTTTATATCGTAAAAGTCAGAATTACGCGTGGTTTTGTGTTTTTGTGTTTAAATAGGTACAAATGATCAAAAGAAGAGAAAACACGGGATTTCACGGTCAAATGTCGAAGAAAAGTCAAGATAGAGTCGAAGACAAGAACAAAAGACCAAAAGTGTGCCAAAAATCACGAAAACCGGCTAAATCAACACGGAATTGAAGAAAAGAGCGATAAAGCCAAAAATCGAGCTCGTTTTAGCGGAATTAATCGGGCTTGTGGGTCCCACTTTTGATTAATGGGCCCAAAAACCCATTTGTGAGGATATATTATTAGCTTTTGGAAGATTAAGCCCATTTCGAGCCCATGTTTGGAAACAATAGCATACGGATGGAAGATTTGGGCTTTTAAAGCCCAAAGTTGCTCAAAAGATTGGGACGTTATTAAGTGAATCTCAATTCACATTCTCTGGCCAAGTCAACATCACACCCCATTCGACCCTTACCCTGCACCCTCACCTCACCCGATCCTCCCTCACCCTCAGTCACGTTTAATTAAACCCCACTTTCACACTTTCAATAAAACTTTTACAACCCTACACCCTTACCCTACACCTCACCCACACCATATCTCACCCACTCAATTATAACAAAACGTTTTTTTACCCCACATTTTCAGTCGGTGAAAACAAAGTAAATACCCCCCATCCTCTTACTGTTTATCACCCTTTCTCCCAAAATCACAGCCACTCCCTCAAAAACCCTAGTTTTTACCCATCAAAAATAACCCACGAAAATTGGGGCTTTTTGTTTAAGTGTTTAATTCACATCAAAAGGAATTAATCCCCCCAAAAATCCCATCAAGCACAATGGTGGTCCAAATCGTGACACCCTGGCAATCCGTGGTCAAGATGGATTCTCAGCCGTTCGATGTGAAGAAAAAGAGAGAGAAGAAATCAACGGTGAAGATTGGAAGCCTTGCTCACCAAGTTTGAGGGTTTGCCTATAAAACCCTCACATCTTGTAAAAGATGATATAGCTTTTCATTATTATTTTCAGTTTTTAATTAAATTAGGAGTAGGGTAATTTAGATTTAATTTTCTGAAAATTAGATTAGATTTAATCTTGTATTTTAATTTTCCAGATTAATGTACTCTTTATTTTAATTAATGAAAAGTTTCTTTTATTTAATTTAATTTCGTCTCAATTTATTTTTCAAGTTTTAATTTCATTTTTTTTAAAAAAAGTCTGTTTGATTACTGTTCGAACGATGATATTATAAAAAAAAAATAATAATAAAAAAAAACAATACTGTTCGCGAGTTGCTGGAATCGTTTGGTTCGAAGGCAAATTGTTCTTATTGGAAGTTGTTGATGTATTTGTGTACGGATCGGTTGATTATTTGAGGAAGAGCTTGGTGTTGTTTCGACTCACAAGGTGGCTCAGCGCCTCACCTTCGGCACAAAGGAATCATCGAAAGGTTCTCACACTCTTTTAGTTTTTGTTGTTAATTTTTAGATAAATATTTGATTTTATGCTTGCTTAAGTTTAAATGTTTCTTAATGATTTTGTTCACTGTTTTTTTTTTTTTGCTTCTTGTTATTAAGTTACTGTTTGGTCATTTAAATAAATCTGCTATTGTAATTTGTCTGTTTGAATTTGAGTATAAATATTTGGTTCTGCTTAACTTTTATATATTTATTGTTTGATTTAGTCTAGTTTATTTAGTTTTATGCAAGTTGAGGAATCTGTTTTGTTTATTTAGCTTATTTGATTCAGCCTTATTGTTTCCTAGTTTTTGCATCAGCTTATTTAGAATATAGCTTATATAGTCTAGCTTAAATTTCTATTTTGCCTTATTTGGTTTTCTTGTTTATTTTGTTATGCTTATTTCCCTTATTTTTCTCTTATTGTTTTAAGCTTTACTAGCATAACTGCTTAATTGGTTTCGAGTCTATGTAGTACTTTTCTCTGTCGTACCTTTTGGGAATTGCCTTTTACCTTTTGCTGTTTTACTGCTGTAAATAACAGACTTGCTTGGTCTGTTTGTCCAAAATCCTCAAAATAAAATATATAGCTAAAAATTGGTCCTGGTGGGATTCGACCCCCAGACCTTCCGTCTACGAACCAAACGCACAAACCAACTCATCTAGGCTTGTTTTTGTGTATTAATCTGCGTCATTTAATTAATATATGAGTTCAAATTAGTGGCTAATAACTGAAATTTTACTCGTTGAAAGTTCGTTGAACCGATCTCTTCGAATTGATTTCCGGTTAATTGTGTGAGATTAGTTGTTCTTGGTGAAAATAATATCTTTGGTTTTGGAAAAATAAATGTGCAAGACTTAAAAATAAAGGACGAGTAATTAAAACTACAACTAAGTGAAATGTAAACGGTGCAATATTTAAAACTTTGAAAGTAAATAACGTGAAATTAAATTACGTAAAATTAAAACTTGGCGCAAAGTAAATTGACAATCAAAGTAAAAATGCGGAACGAAATTAAAATAGACTAACAATAAAACAAGGAAAATTGACACTTTAACTAAAACAAAACATCAAAACAAATCAAATGCACCCAATCGGAATACACCCGATCGGAATCCAAAAGGAATCCGATCGGAATGTACCAATCGGAATGCGAGAAGAGAAGCCAGATCGGAATATCTACAAAAATTGACCAAATCGGAATATGGCTATGAATCCCAATCGGAATATGTGAAACATTACAATCGGAATATTGGGAAAATTCCCAATCGGAATAACCAATAAATGGACAGGTCGGAATGTGCAGAAAAACTCCAATCGGAATACTAAAATAGGTTATCGTCGGAATGGACAAACCCTTTTCCGATTGGAGTTCAATCGGAAAGGGTGGGAACTAGTTGCTGGTCGGAATGAACGATAGGAAAGGGGTTTTAATACCCTTTCCGATTTAAAAGGAATCCGAGAAAAGAAAAGGTAATAAGCTATTGAAATGAGCTTATTCCCAAAACTAAAACAAACCAATACTAGTCGGATCAAATAAGCACTGATCTAAACTTATTCAACCACAAATTAAGCAACTTTTTGGATCAAACAATAAAAACATAAACTTTTTAAGCACGAACACATAAATGAACAACACGGATCATAAGTAATTCGCACCAAAAGTATGCAAGAATCAAGAAAGGAAGATGAAAGATTAAGGCAAGAAAAGTAAAGATTAAAGAACAAATAATGAAAACTTACTTGAAAATTAAATTGATTAAAAGTGCAAAACAATTAATTAAAGTGCGAGAAATAAAATGACAAGAAATGAAAATGGTGGAAGAGTGGTTTGTCAAGCCACCAACAACTCTAAACAAATGAGGTTGGTTACTATTTATAGGGAGATTAGGGAGGAGCTTAGGAAGCTTCCTCCCTCTTTCTTCTTTCACTTTATTGCACACTTAGGTCCTTGATCTTCTTAATCTTTTATTAATCTTCTTAATACTTGGACTTTGTTTTGGGATTTCTTCAAACTCGTCTTGTATTTTCTTCATAAATAAGATTCGAGTTCTTCGGCTTTTAGTAAACTTCCGTCTTTTGACTTTTTCTTCGATAAATCTTCAGAATTGGTCTTGGACTTCCGTTCTTTTTCCACTCTTGATCTTTCGACTTCATCTTGCGTCTTTTTCTTCGATACAAGCCCGTCAATGCCGTGTTTTCTCCACTTTTCACCTTTTCGTCCTAAATCACAACAAAAACACAAACCACGCATAATTCCGACATAAATGACATAAAATACACGTTTTGGCTCGGTTATTATTGTAATTAAGTGGTAAAAGGATGGGTGTTTTCACACCTATCAAATCCCCTACACTTAACCATTGCAATGTCCTCATGCAATGCATTAGTTACAAAGCAAGATTACATTTTCCATCATAATCAATCCACGTTGGCCTTTATTAAAGAAATAGAAAATTATAAACATACAAAGTAAAGAAATCAAGAACATACCTTGGGTTTTGAAAATGTCGTGAACGATCATCATCCTCAAGTTTTCACTTTCTCCAAACCAAGCTTAGAAACGAGATCATTGTTATTATAAGTTAGCAAACTAACACGAAGTCATGTGGGCCAATTATTCACTTAGACTCCCTTATTCCTAGGTGTATCTCTTATATTTTATTTTTGTCTTGAATGATCACGAGGATGCAATGTTTGACTTATTTCGATAGTTATTTAGGCCAAAAATAAAGTGAACGACTTAATCAATAGTTAGCTAAAGGACCAAATCTTTTAAAACTGCTTCTTGGACCTCATAAAGTTCATATCTTGGCATAACTCGTTTCGCGATTTGAGACCTTTCTCGGACCGATATTTGGCAGCGACTTCATACTTCGAATCTTGAGAGACGTTCATGAAATAATGGTCTTCTCTTCATAATAGGAATTTCTTCACTTTGAAGTTTTAAGAGATTCTTCATCTTTAGACCACGACTTCTTCATTTTTCTCCAAACTTTATTTTGGACTTTGATATACAACGATCCGCCTCCTTTTAGGACTTGGATCTATTTATCCTCATACCTTGTTAGGGTCTTTTATGATAGATTTCTCCATGACTTTTGGGGAGTTTTTGCTTTTCGTCGTGTGTCTCGATCCTTCATATTGATTTTCGATAAATGATTCTTCACATCACTTTTGGATCTTTAGCAACAAAATGTAGCCCTCATGCCTTGTTAGGGCCTTTTCGGACTCGCCAATCTTCGCATCCCGCTTCAATAAGTTATGCCTTGGCTATGAACTCTAATCTGTACCGAGCAACTTTTAAACGATCTGGGGCTAGAAGCTAAGTAACCTTTTAAATCGTACAACCTTATTTATTAGCAGATAAAATATTAGCAAGCGATGGGAGAATAGGCTTATAATTAACTCACATAAATTCACGAAAGAATACCGAACTTATAATTGACTCTATCATATCTCGTTCTCCACAGTTTAAAATCTCAAGTAATGAGACTCGTGGATGCTTAGCCTATTAAATCAAAGTTTTGGGTTTTCGAGTCGCCTATAGGATCTTGCAAATTCTTTATACTTTTTCAAGTTTAGAAATCGCTTTTTAAAGTTCCCTTGATAAACGACTCTCTAGGATCAATTATAGGAACTTGCGAAAAGTTCTTGTTCTTAACCCGTGAGAGTTAAGACTTTCGCGTTTTATAGCTCCCTATATAAAAGCCTAGCAAAACTTGACTTAAACACGTTAAGGATACTAGCTAGAGTAAACTTAGATAAGTAAACTCGGATTGAATCAAAAGATTCACAACGTTTGAAAATTAAAACCACTTTATTGAAATTTATTCTAATAAGGAAAGAAAATAACTATAACAAAGGAAAATACAACTATACAACTAGGCCAAAATAGATTAAAAAATTTGAAAAATGTCGAAAAATTGATTTTCCGGTTAAAATGAGGACAAATACAAGGAAAAGGCCACATAACTTCGATAGAAGTCCCCCCTACACTTAAGATAAACATTGTCCTCAATGTTTAAGCATGCGGGAGTAAACTCCCCTACACTTAGGACATTGTGCACGTTGTTTAAATCTCGCTAAGGAAAAGACAACTAAAGAGATTCCTATTTTAATATTGAGAAATATAAAATAGTGAATCGAAAAGAGTTTAGGATAGAACCGGGAAGTAGGGAACACGGAATCACGGTTCGTCAAAAGTCATCAAGAGTGTGTCTTTAAAGCTCTAATCCCTGCACATGATAAGAAAGAAAGCAAGAAACTCCAACGGGGGCTCCCCCTACACTTATGGTAAAGATAGATAGATAATTGGGTTGCCTCCCAAAAAGCGCTTGTTTTTGTTAACCGAGTCACGAGCTTGACTCGTCCCCGAATTAAATGGTCCATGGGGAAGCCTCGAATGTGATACCGGGATCAAAGACCTTGTCCTCGTTCCCGGTTGACATCAACAAAGGAGAGGCGGGGGGATAAGTCTTGAAAGGGAGAAAGGTCCTTTCAACATACGAGAAGTATGTGAAATCAAAATCCACGGGAGGTGGGGTGGGTAAAGTAAGCACATTGTCGTCCCCCATAGACAATAGATGCTGAGCAAGCGGCAAAGCCGTATTGTTATCAATTATAGCGTAAGCAATGTCACCTCCCGGGTCAAAGCACTCATCCTCCGAGATAGTCTCTAAAGGGGAGGATGAAAGGTGCTCGGGAGGGGGACTTGGGACAATACCTTCAAGTAGCAAATTATCAAAAATAATGTCCCCCTCCGTGTTATAATCATCAATACCTGGAGGGATGGAGTGGATGTCAATTTCTTCCAGCAATGGGTCATTATCTTCAACGGTAGGAGGAGATGGAGGTAAAGGCTTGGAAATAGGAGAAGTCAATTCTTCGATTTGAGCAATAAGAAGGTGCACTTTCCGTAATCTATCACGAAGAAGCACGTCTTCCACCTCATCCACAAGATAATGATGATTGGTGAACTTTTCGTAAACCGGAGAGAATAAATCGTCATTGCCCGCATCTCCCGGTGGAGATTGAGAAATTTCAAAAGTGAAATTCTCATAGCAAATTAGAATCGTCATCACTAGGATCGACCTCTTCGGTAAGAGTAGCGTCGTCCTCAGGCTCCATAGCAGGTAAGTCACAAACCTCATCATCCAATACTTTGTTGAGAACAACATCACTAAGCTCATTCAACGAATCTAGATCCTTAGATACAGTAGGAACATCGACAGCAGGAGCAGCAACTTCAGAAGATTGGTTGAAAGTGTAAACATCATCGTCGTCATCATCATCATAATAGATGGGACGAGTCCAGTTAGGAGTGACGTATTCGGCTAACTCTTCCTTGATAACCTCCACATCTTTAAGAAGCTCATGCAGCAACTCTTGTTGTTCATCGCCCCGAGTATGTTCAATTTCACCAATTCTATCCCACGCTGTAATTAAACATTTTGGTGTAGAAAAGAAGGGAAAACGACTAAATTGGCTCAAAAAGGTGTTGGTGCTTTTCAAGGTTTCGTCCACATCAAACAAAGGTTGCCTTTCCTGATGCAAGTCAGCTCGGAGTTGAGCTAGACTTTCTAGAATGCCATTCAAAGAAGTGAGTTGTTGATCAAGACTAGTTTGCTGAGAAGATGGATGATTGAGGGTGTGATTTGGGGGCTAAAAGTGTTCGTTGAAATTTTACTCGTTGAAAGTTCGTTGAACCGATCTCTTCGAATTGATTTCCGGTTAATTGTGTGAGATTAGTTGTTCTTGGTGAAAATAATATCTTTGGTTTTGGAAAAATAAATGTGCAAGACTTAAAAATAAAGGACGAGTAATTAAAACTACAACTAAGTGAAATGTAAACGGTGCAATATTTAAAACTTTGAAAGTAAATAACGTGAAATTAAATTACGTAAAATTAAAACTTGGCGCAAAGTAAATTGACAATCAAAGTAAAAATGCGGAACGAAATTAAAATAGACTAACAATAAAACGAGGAAAATTCACACTTTAACTAAAACAAAACATCAAAACAAATCAAATGCACCCAATCGGAATACACCCGATCGGAATCCAAAAGGAGTCCGATCGGAATGTACCAATCGGAATGCGAGAAGAGAAGCCAGATCGGAATATCTACAAAAATTGACCAAATCGGAATATGGCTATGAATCCCAATCGGAATATGTGAAACATTACAATCGGAATATTGGGAAAATTCCCAATCGGAATAACCAATAAATGGACAGGTCGGAATATGCAGAAAAACTCCAATCGGAATACTAAAATAGGTTATCGTCGGAATGGACAAACCCTTTTCCGATTGGAGTTCAATCGGAAAGGGTGGGAACTGGTTGCTGGTCGGAATGAACGATCGGAAAGGGGTTTTAATACCCTTTACGATTTAAAAGGAATCCGAGAAAAGAAAAGGTAATAAGCTATTGAAATGAGCTTATTCCCAAAACTAAAACAAACCAATACTAGTCGGATCAAATAAGCACTGATCTAAACTTATTCAACCACAAATTAAGCAACTTTTTGGATCAAACAATAAAAACATAAACTTTTTAAGCACGAACACATAAATGAACAACACGGATCATAAGTAATCCGCACCAAAAGTAAGCAAGAATCAAGAAAGGAAGATGAAAGATTAAGGCAAGAAAAGTAAAGATTAAAGAACAAATAATGAAAACTTACTTGAAAATTAAATTGATTAAAAGTGCATAACAATTAATTAAAGTGCGAGAAATAAAATGACAAGAAATGAAAATGGTGGAAGAGTGGTTTGTCAAGCCACCAACAATTCTAAACAAATGAGGTTGGTTACTATTTATAGGGAGATTAGGGAGGAGCTTAGGAAGCTTCCTCCCTCTTTCTTCTTTCTCTTTATTGCACACTTAGGTCCTTGATCTTCTTAATCTTTTATTAATCTTCTTAATACTTGGACTTTGTTTTGGGATTTCTTCAAACTCGTCTTGTATTTTCTTCATAAATAAGATTCGAGTTCTTCGGCTTTTAGTAAACATCCGTCTTTTGACTTTTTCTTCGATAAATCTTCAGAACTGGTCTTGGGCTTCCGTTCTTTTTCCACTCTTGATCTTTCGACTTCATCTTTCGTCTTTTTCTTCGATAAAAGCCTGTGAATGCCGTGTTTTCTCCACTTTTCACCTTTTCGTCCTAAATCACAACAAAAACACAAACCACGCATACTTCCGACATAAATGACATAAAATACACGTTTTGGCTCGGTTATTATTGTAATTAAGTGGTAAAAGGATGGGTGTTTTCACACCTATCAAATCCCCTACACTTAACCATTGCAATGTCATCATGCAATGCATTAGTTACAAAGCAAGATTACATTTTCCATCATAACCAATCCACGTTGGCCTTTATTAAAGAAATAGAAAATTATAAACATACAAAGTAAAGAAATCAAGAACATACCTTGGGTTTTGAAAATGTCGTGAACGATCATCATCCTCAAGTTTTCACTTTCTCCAAACCAAGCTTAGAAACGAGATCATTGTTATTATAAGTTAGCAAACTAACACGAACTCATGTGGGCCAATAATTCACTTAGACTCCCTTATTCCTAGGTGTATCTCTTATATTTTATTTTTGTCTTGAATGATCAGAAGGATGCATTGTTTGACTTATTTCGATAGTTATTTAGGCCGAAAATAAAGTGAACGACTTAATCAATAGTTAGCTAAAGGACCAAATCTTTTAAAACTGCTTCTCGGGACCTCATAAAGTTCATATCTTGGCATAACTCGCTTCGCGATTTCAGACCTTTCTCGGACCGATATTTGGCAGCGACTTCATACTTAGAATCTTGAGAGACGTTCATGAAATAATGGTCTTCTCTTCATAATAGGAATTTCTTCACTTTGAAGTTTTGAGAGATTCTTCATCTTTAGACCACGACTTCTTCATTTTTCTCCAATCGTTATTTTGGACTTTGATATACAACGATCCGCCTCCTTTTAGGACTTGGATCTATTTATCCTCATACCTTGTTAGGGTCTTTTTGGATAGATTTCTCCATGACGTTTGGGGAGTTTTTGCTTTTCGTCGTGTGTCTCGATCCTTCATATTGATTTTCGATAAATGATTCTTCACATCACTTTTGGATCTTTAGCAACAAAATGTAGCCCTCATGCCTTGTTAGGGCCTTTTCGGACTCGCCAATCTTCGCATCCCGTTTCAATAAGTTATGCCTTGGCTATGAACTCTAATCTGTACCGAGCAACTTTTAAATGATCTGGGGCTAGAAGCTAAGTAACCTTTTAAATCATACAACCTTATTTATTAGCAGATAAAATATTAGCAAGCGATGGGAGAATAGGCTCATAATTAACTCACATAAATTCACGAAAGAATACCGAACTTGTAATTGACTCTATCATCTCTCGTTCTCCACAGTTTAAAATCTCAAGTAATGAGACTCGTGGATGCTTAGCCTATTAAATCAAAGTTTTTGGTTTTCGAGTCGCCTATAGGATCTTGCAAATTCTTTAGACTTTTTCAAGTTTAGAAATCGCTTTTTAATGTTCCCTTGATAAACGACTCTCTAGGATCAATTATAGGAACTTGCGAAAAGTTCTTGTTCTTAACCCCTGAGAGTTAAGACTTTCGCGTTTTATAGCTCCCTATATAAAAGCCTAGCAAAACTTGACTTAAACACGTTAAGGATACTAGCTAGAGTAAACTTAGATAAGTAAACTCGGATTGAGTCAAAAGATTCACAACGTTTGAAAATTAAAACCACTTTATTGAAATTTATTCTAATAAGGAAAGAAAATAACTATAACAAAGGAAAATACAACTATACAACTAGGCCAAAATAGATTAAAAATTTTGAAAAATGTCGAAAAATTGATTTTCCGGTTAAAATGAGGACAAATACAAGGAAAAGGCCACTTAACTTCGATAGAAGTCCCCCCTACACGTAAGATAAACATTGTCCTCAATGTTTAAGCATGTGGGAGTAAAGTCCCCTACACTTAGGACATTGTGCACGTTGTTTAAATCTCGCTAAGGAAAAGACAACTAAAGAGATTCCTATTTTAATATTGAGAAATATAAAATAGTGAATCGAAAAGAGTTTAGGATAGAACCGGGAAGAAGGGAACACAGAATCACGGTTCGTCAAAAGTCATCAAGAGTGTGTCTTTAAAGCTCTAATCCATGCACATGATAAGAAAGAAAGCAAGAAACTCCAACGGGGGCTCCCCCTACACTTATGGTAAAGATAGATAGATAATTGGGTTGCCTCCCAAAAAGCGCTTGTTTTTGTTAACCGAGTCACGAGCCTGACTCGTCCCCGAATTAAATGGTCCATGGGGAAGCCTCGAATGTGATATCGGGATCAAAGACCTTGTCCTCGTTCCCGGTTGACATCAACAAAGGAGAGGCGGGGGGATAAGTCTTGAAAGGGAGAAAGGTCCTTTCAACATACGAGAAGTATGTGAAATCAAAATCCACGGGAGGTGGGGTGGGTAAAGTAAGCACATTGTCGTCCCCCATAGACAATAGATGCTGAGCAAGCGGCAAAGCCGTATTGTTATCAATTATAGCATAAGCAATGTCACCTCCCGGGTCAAAGAACTCATCCTCCGAGATAGTCTCTAAATGGGAGGATGAAAGGTGCTCGGGAGGGGGACTTGGGACAATACCTTCAAGTAGAAAATTATCAAAAATAATGTCCCCCTCCGTGTTATAATCATCAATACCTGGAGGGATGGAGTGGATGTCAATTTCTTCCAGCAATGGGTCATTATCTTCAACGGTAGGAGGAGATGGAGGTAAAGGCTTGGAAATAGGAGAAGTCAACTCTTCGATTTGAGCAATAAGAAGGTGCACTTTCCGTAATCTATCGTGAAGAAGCACGTCTTCCACCTCATCCACAAGATAATGATGATCGGTGAACTTTTCGTAAACCGGAGAGAATAAATCGTCATTGCCCGCATCTCCCGGTGGAGATTGAGAAATTTCAAAAGTGAAATTCTCATAGCAAAAAGAAGAATCGTCATCACTAGGATCGACCTCTTCCGTAAGAGTAGCGTCGTCCTCAGGCTTCATAGCAGGTAAGTCACAAACCTCATCATCCAATACTTTGTTGAGAACAACATCACTAAGCTCATTCAACGAATCTAGATCCTTAGATACAGTAGGAACATCGACAGTAGGAGCAGCAACTTCAGAAGATTGGTTGAAAGTGTAAACATCATCGTCGTCGTCATCATCATAATAGATGGGACGAGTCCAGTTAGGAGTGACGTAGTCGGCTAACTCTTCCTTGATAACCTCCACGTCTTTAAGAAGCTCATGCAGCAACTCTTGTTGTTCATCGCCCCGAGTATGTTCAATTTCACCAATTCTATCCCACGCTGTAATTAAACATTTTGGTGTAGAAAAGAAGGGAAAACGACTAAATTGGCTCAAAAAGGTGTTGGTGGTTTTCAAGGTTTCGTCCACATCAAGCAACGGTTGCCTTTCCTGATGCAAGTCAGCTCGGAGTTGAGCTATACTTTCTAGAATGCCATTCAAAGAAGTGAGTTGTTGATCAAGACTAGTTTGCTGAGAAGATGGATGATTGAGGGTGTGATTTGGGGGCTAAAAGTGTTGAAAACCTGAATTATAGCATGGTTGTGGCTCATAGTAGTTCATCGGTTGAGAAGAATTAGAAACCGGGTTTGGTTTATAATAATCCATTGGTGAAGAAAACTGAGGACACGGATTTTGCTCATAATAATTCGTTGGTTGACAATAATAGGTATCATGAGGACCCCCACAGTTGTTGCAGAACGGTTGAGGAGAAAGACTGGGTGCGTCTTGTGGATAGCTATTATCATAGTCATAATTCTACCCCGGTTCTTGCCCGTGATCATACGGGTATGGAACCGGGCACGAAATATGCCAATGAGAATCGCTTCCACAATAGCTGCACGTGGGAACAGGAGGTGGGTTCAAAAAGGACGAATTAGTCGAGTTGCACAAAGGACAAAATCCGAATTGTGTGTTGTCGATATCATTGCCGCACCGCTCACATGTACACCATTGACAAGAGTCGTTCCCGTACAATCGTCTCCCGCACCCGACGCAATGGACATAAAAATCCATAAAGAAAGATAGATAAGCAAGAAGAATATTTTTGGTGCAAAACTGTTAAAAAGAAATGCTTTTTATGATTTTTCAAATGTTTTTGGATTTTTGAAAATTTTTGAAACGAAAAATAACGTTCACAAGTGAACGGATCCCAAAAGCCAACGCTTCTCTCACAAAAAACTTTCGATCCTCACGAAAAGAGCCGGCAGCGGCGCCATTTTAATAACTGAAATTTTACTCGTTGAAAGTTCGTTGAACCGATCTCTTCGAATTGATTTCCGGTTAATTGTGTGAGATTAGTTGTTCTTGGTGAAAATAATATCTTTGGTTTTGGAAAAATAAATGTGCAAGACTTAAAAATAAAGGACGAGTAATTAAAACTACAACTAAGTGAAATGTAAACGGTGCAATATTTAAAACTTTGAAAGTAAATAACGTGAAATTAAATTATGTAAAATTAAAACTTGGCGCAAAGTAAATTGACAATCAAAGTAAAAATGCGGAACGAAATTAAAATAGACTAACAATAAAACGAGGAAAATTGACACTTTAACTAAAACAAAACATCAAAACAAATCAAATGCACCCAATCGGAATACACCCGATCGGAATCCAAAAGGAATCCGATCGGAATGTACCAATCGGAATGCGAGAAGAGAAGCCAGATCGGAATATCTACAAAAATTGACCAAATCGGAATATGGCTATGAATCCCAATCGGAATATGTGAAACATTACAATCGGAATATTGGGAAAATTCCCAATCGGAATAACCAATAAATGGACAGGTCGGAATGTGCAGAAAAACTCCAATCGGAATACTAAAATAGGTTATCGTCGGAATGGACAAACCCTTTTCCGATTGGAGTTCAATCGAGAAAGGGTGGGAACTGGTTGCTGGTCGGAATGAACGATCGGAAAGGGGTTTTAATACCCTTTCCGATTTAAAAGGAATCCGAGAAAAGAAAAGGTAATAAGCTATTGAAATGAGCTTATTCCCAAAACTAAAACAAACCAATACTAGTCGGATCAAATAAGCACTGATCTAAACTTATTCAACCACAAATTAAGCAACTTTTTGGATCAAACAATAAAAACATAAACTTTTTAAGCACGAACACATAAATGAACAACACGGATCATAAGTAATTCGCACCAAAAGTAAGCAAGAATCAAGAAAGGAAGATGAAAGATTAAGGCAAGAAAAGTAAAGATTAATGAAAAAATAATGAAAACTTACTTGAAAATTAAATTGATTAAAAGTGCATAACAATTAATTAAAGTGCGAGAAATAAAATGACAAGAAATGAAAATGGTGGAAGAGTGGTTTGTCAAGCCACCAACAACTCTAAACAAATGAGGTTGGTTACTATTTATAGGGAGATTAGGGAGGAGCTTAGGAAGCTTCCTCCCTCTTTCTTCTTTCTCTTTATTGCACACTTAGGTCCTTGATCTTCTTAATCTTTTATTAATCTTCTTAATACTTGGACTTTGTTTTGGGATTTCTTCAAACTCGTCTTGTATTTTCTTCATAAATAAGATTCGAGTTCTTCGGCTTTTAGTAAACTTCTGTCTTTTGACTTTTTCTTCGATAAATCTTCAGAATTGGTCTTGGACTTCCGTTCTTTTTCCACTCTTGATCTTTCGACTTCATCTTTCGTCTTTTTCTTCGATAAAAGCCCGTGAATGCCGTGTTTTCTCCACTTTTCACCTTTTCGTCCTAAATCACAACAAAAATACAAACCACACATAATTCCGACATAAATGACATAAAATACACGTTTTGGCTCGGTTATTATTGTAATTAAGTGGTAAAAGGATGGGTGTTTTCACACCTATCAGTGGCAGTTTTATTAAATAGGATTTTAATAAGCTTTTTCTTAGTTTATTTAATTTTTTTAAATTTCGTTTTTATTTCTTTTTATTTAGTTTTATAAAAATAATAAAAAGACAAAAAAAAATATTTTATTTATTTTTTTTGAAATTTTAAATTAGTTTTATTTACTTTTATTTAAAATAGATTTACTTTTATTTTTAAATTTTAAATTAGTTTTAAATATTTTTATTTCAAATTTACTTAATTGAGTTTTCATCTCATTTAAAAGTTTTTAAAGATTTCATTTAACAATTTAAAATTTTAGATTTCAAATAGTTTTAATTAAGTTCATATAGTTAAAATAGATTTCAATTAAAGTTTTTTTTTTAGATTAATTAGATTTAAATTTTAAATAGCTTTTATTTTAAATAGTTTTTAAATTAGTTTAAATATACCAAATAGATTTTACCAAAAACAAAGTTAAGTCGAAACGTAAAACCGGAAATCAAATTCGAGTCGAATCGAGGAAAAACGAACTTAATTGTTAAATACAAAAATCCTAGTTTCAGTAAGTAATTACGTATGTTATGGTTATTATTAATCTACGACATGAATTTACGTATAATAAGTATAACCGCAAGATAATAGATCACGATATTTAAATCACGCGACACGAATATTTAAAACGAATATTATTACGTATATAATATTTACGTTTTACACGTATAAGAGTAACCATGGGAAAAATCACGACATTTTAAAAACAAGTACGCGTGTCGTTTAAAGACGCGAATTAGATAAGAATGTATAAGGGGTTGTTTGGAAAAAAGAAAAGAGGAAGAATGGGCCAAGGCCCATGGTGTTAAACCGTGTAAACAGATAGACGGGAGGGAGTTTTATACTTTTTGGACAACACAAAATCAAATATAAACCCTAAACAAAAGAAACAGCCGTCACTTTTGTGTGACCTCCCTTGCCGTCGAGTAAAAGAAAAGAACCAAGGAAAAACGAGGCTTGATGATTCAGGAAATCAAGAGGATTGATTCTCCATGTTTTGGTGATCCTAAACCTAACCTTAATTAGGTAATCATATATTCTTTTCTTTGTTGGCCATTTTGGTTGATCACGATCCATTAAAACAGGTTTAAAACATGTAAATAAACATGAAATCAAACAAGATTATAGGTTGGGGTTTGTTTTGTGCGAATTACACACAAACCGGGACACCTATGTGTCTTGGTGGTGATATCTGCCCAATCAGCCACACCCTATAAGGGTCGGTGGTGATTTTATACCACCAGCCACAAGGCTAGTGTGTCCTTTTGGTCTAACAGTGGCAACCCCAGTGGGGGTGTTTGTTCTAGTAGTGGGAACCGAGAGCTTTATGCTCACGGTGGGAATTTATTTCGAGCAGGGGAAACTAGCCACTAACGGTGGCAATAATACCACTGCCAGGGGGACTGGCAGTTAATGGCTGTTTGGTTTTTGGGTTAAGACAGAATTAAGAGGGTGTTTGGATAACAGTTTTAGAAAATTTAAAAGGGAGGTTTGCTTATCATTTTTTTTCAAAATAGGTTAATTAATTTAATTAGAGTATTAAATCAATCAATCAATATTAATTGTATGTAATTGAATTAATATTGATTAAATCTTGTCAAGTTAGGTTATGTTTAGAAATTCTAAAATTAATTCGGTCCAGTTCATGGGGTTCCGGGTCCGGTTCACGTCATGTTTAAAATTATAATACACGGGTTCGGTTCATGATTACTTTTACATGTTTATTTAATTCTACAAGTATATTATTTGTCAAGTTAATTAAATTAATGTAGCTTGATATATAATTAATTTAATTACAACATGAACTTAGGTTAATTATTATTATTATATAATACATGTTTTAACCTAAGTAGTAAATTATTTATTTTACACTATAGTATTAATTAATTATTAAACATGAAATATAATTAATTAATAACCATGACTTAGGTTATATTAATACAATATTAATACATGTTTTAAGCTAAGTATTTTATACACTTAATTTAATTAAATCATGATTATATTTAGTTAAATCCTATAAAATATAGTTTATTTAATTTACATGTTATAATTAATAAACTATACTATTAATCATATGACTTAGCATATTTAATAAGTAAAACTAAGCTTATGTTAATTAGCTTATTAATCCAGCTTATTTCTAAATATGGAAACTTTCTATCTCAGGAAACTTACTATTTTGGAAAACTTTCTATTTTTAGAAAGTATTCTATTTTAAGAAATTAAACTAATTTTGAGAGCTTTCTATTTTTGGAAACTTTCTATTTTAGGGAACCTGCTATTTTTAGAAAGTTACTTATTATTGCATTACAAGTATAGTAATACAAGAATATCAGTTAATACTTAATCAGAAGACTTAAAACACATGATAAATATAGTATAACATTAAAATTAGTAAGACAAGACTAAAACATAGAAGAAAAGTCAAGATATACTATAATCAGTTACGTACGCAGTAAACAGTATACTTATACACGTATCCTTCTATGTAGCATTAGTGAGATCGGAGTAGTCCTTTCTTTCGTCTTTTCCGTTCACTGGAAACGAGGTACGGATTCTCTGTCCTTTCAGTATGGACATTCTTCCTTATTATGATTCCCCATATGCAGCCAACTGTTTCCCCAATATATGTTTTATATGTTTTGATTTTCTTATGTTTAATTAAATGCCTAAGCCATATACATGCATGACCAGTTTCACCTAGTTATGGAGGTACCATAACCATAACACTGGAGGCACCTGTGTTATGACTTCACCACGGCGGAGTGATAGCTCGTGGCGTCCCATTCAGCTTTTGGCCATATTATTATATTATCATGTGGGGCATATGGGTGCATCCTAGGTTACATGTTTTTACAAATTATTTAGGTGAATGTGGTGTGTGTCTTGCATCCTTCACAAGGAGCTGGTCCCTCCTACCCAAATTTATATTAATTAGAGGCATCCCCTCTAATTTGCATTACGAGGTCACCCCTCCAAGTATTCATGCACGTTGTTGACCTCATGACCTTTATTGGCTTTATGTACATTAACTAATAAAGATTTTCATAAGTAACATAAGCTATGTTTTCAGAACTAAAACCAGTTAACATGACAAACAACTAGGTTTCCAGGACTTATATATTTCCGCTGCTATTAGTCTTATTTATGTTTCAGCCATTCATACCATGTCGTATATCTGTGCACTGAGCGTTATGCTCAGCCGTTACTTTCCTTTCCATGTCCCAAAACGGCAGGTACCCAAGGACGGACTCGAGTATTTGGAGGAAGTGCATAGGATGGAAGCTGCCATTGACTTCTTCTCCTTTTTTCCATATACTTATGCTTGTCTAGTCTTTCCTAGTTCATTTACTTTATTTATGTTTTGGGCTTATGTTGGGAACCGATGTTTGATTCCGATTTTCCTTATGGTCATGTATGTTTTACAACATATTACCTTGCATGCTTTGATGACACGCCATAATTATGCGTAATGGTCCACTTATCAAAGTGGGGTGTTACAATTATGATATCAGAGCCAAGGCTTCGACCTGTAGGCTCTAAAATTTGACTTGTGACTAGTAGGTAGTCATCAGGAGCTTCCTAAGCCAACGCTTGTTATTCTATGTATTTATGTTTTCAGCACCTTGTTGTTTTAACCATGATGTCCTCAGCACCTTGTTGTTTTAAGCATGATGTTTCATCAGTATTGCTTTTACTAATATGGACTAAACAACCGTCATTTATACTTAGTTACGTGTCATTGTTTCATGCACGATGTTCCTTGTGAACTGTGGCTAATCTGAACTGAACCCTAGTAGTTCATAATTGGTCACATAAAAAATTTTCTGTTAAGTTTTGACAGTTGAGTTTCATTCATTTATTCCATGTATCATTGTCGCAGGTTTATGACTAAGTAACGGTTGGTACAGGACTGGCCCTATTTAGTGGCATGTGCTTTTTCGAAACATTTAACTTTAGGACCGACCCATAGGCGTCCCCTCGCCATGTCTTTTGTTTTGGGTAAACTGACCATTGGCGTTTACCCTCGCGCATATAAAGGTTTTTATTAACTGCATAATGCATTCACACACTGTTTTTCATGCATAAATTTTTTCTCATAAAATTTTTTTCATGTCCCCTCATAAGTTACTATGTCTTTATGTCAAGTATGTTTTCATACTATCATGGTTAACTTCATTTTCATGCTGACTATGTTATATACTCCTTCATGTTAAGTTGTTTCATGTTTCTTCATGATAACTTCGTCTTCATGTTGATTACGTCCTACGTCTCTTTTGTTGTTTATGCTTTCATGCAAGACACTGTTGAAATTCATTTAAATCCTTTTTTCATGATAGTCATGGTTGGTTTTTATTAATCATGCTTTCAGGAAAATCATCGTTGAAATTCGTTTAATTACACGTTAGCATATCTCTATGCAACCAGAATGAGGTATATACTAGCATTGCCAGGTTATCATGATGGTCTTTCTAACCGTTTAACCAATTATTTTCCTTTAAATTCATGTCAGATGATCGACCCCATACCGATCATTTCATGTGCATTCCATGTGTACTCCATGTACCGTATCCCTTGTGCGTATTCTACTTGTTGATACTCTACTAATTGTTGATGTCGCTCATAGCTTGGAGATGTTACTAAGGGTTGATGTTGCGGATTTTAGAGACGCTACGAGATGCTGATGCTGTTCACGACCTGGAGATCTTACAAGACGAAGACAAAGGCGTTAGATCAAAGCGATCAGACGAGAAGATGCTTCACCATCAGACGATTACCGTCAATCATTGTCCCTAATTCTTAGTTACATGTCACACGTCATTCAGTTGTTGTTTCATTCCTATGAGTGTGAACCGGTACCAGCCGGCCACTCAGCTGAATAGTTACATGAATCACAGTCATGAGAATAACCGTCACGGAACTGACAGACAAGACGATAGTAACCACTACTATGACAGAACTATCCTAGCTATCGCAACCGAAGCTCCGGCCACAGACGATATCAGAATTACAATCGATCCGCCAATTATGGCATAATAACCTAATATTTGTAGTTCTATTTGTTCACATCTCGAGACACATGTCAAGACACTAGTCAATACACGTGTAATGCTTATACCTCCCAAGACACGAGTCAAGACACATGACTCACGTCCAATTCTGGAACATCCCTAAGAAGTTCAGGGTACCCTCCAAAGGGTATATCCATTTTGTGGTGCCATATATTAATCAGGCCACAAAAATTTCAATACCAACACTGGCATATCAGTGAGATCTGTCACGATTTTTCAATGATACTTTCCTTTCTGCACCTATATTTCATATATTCATGACCATAAAGGACGCCACTCGTATCCCCCATGTATACGAATGTTTTCCTTCAGCCTAATGATGAGATCCAAGCTGCTAACGCATTACCTCGGACAAATGCAAGTTGAATTTAATACTAATTATGGACTACGAGCAGCAAACCCTGCTACGATTCATGATTTTGTACAGTAATGTTCAGGCTTCTAAATACATTCAGCATGGTTTTCCATCAGGAAAATCTGTACAAATTATCTACGCTTTCCAAGCACGTGCCTTGTTAGCCATGACTGCTAAAATTTTCTAGCTGTCAGTCAAGACACGACCACTGAAGTTCCTTTTACGCATAACCAGCCGATTATACCAAAATCTTCCCATACATTCTAGAAGAACCTTCAAGGAGAAGGACGGTAACATGAGATTATGTGTCAACTACCGTCAATTTAAAACAAATCACCATTCATAACCGTTATTTTCCTCCACGTATTGACAACATGTCCAATCGAATTTAGGGTGTTAAGCACTTTTCCAAGATCGGATTCATGATCATGCTGCCAACAGTGATGAGTGAAAGAGCAAGACATGTCCATGACTGCTATCCGTACACGACTCGGTCATGCTAGATTCATGATTTTGAATTAGTCTCATCAATGCTCCAGTAGCATTGTGGACTTAATAGAATGAGATTTCATGAACTCATAACAAATTCATCAGTGTTTTCATTGAGGATAACATGACTTTCTCTAAGTCTAGAGAAGAGCAAAAAGACCATATTTGCACTATGTTGCAAATTCTATGACAGGAGGAATTTCACCCTGCAAATTTTCCAATATCAGTTCTGTTTGATTACAGTGACACGCTAAATCACATGGATTCACATGGTTAATCTTACCATGACTCAGCTTATGCGTAAAGGTGAGAACCCTACACTACATTAGGTGTTCCCGAAAATCCTATGCTAAGAGAAGTCTAATTTCGGAGACTTATAGTTCCGCAAATTTCTATGTATCAAGTTTCTACAAAGCAAGATATAGTTACGTTCATATCTAAGTACCTGACATACCAACAGGCTAAGATAGAACACCAACTGACTAGGATGTTTTCCATCATCGGAAAAAGGTTAACATAAATGGGACAAGATCTCCATGGATTTTGGTTACCAGATTAACGCAAACTAAGAAGAAGCATGGTGCTATCTGGGTTATTGTCAACAGTTTGACCAAGTCTGCAAAATCCTTACATCCGCAAGGAATTCAGAACCAGCAGATTGATCGAACGTGTTCCAGCCAGGGCTCATCCGATCACTTGGTAATCCCTCAGCTATCGGGCCAGATGAAGTTTCACATTTGTGCTCCTTATTTACGTTCACGTCTTTGTTCAAATTTTACGACTTGCTTTCACACTCACGTTCATGACACTATTCACGATCATGATTTTCTCCTGGCTTACGATTTTACGTTTATTTTCGTTCTGGGAAGTTTTGCAAGAGCTTGAGAGACCGGACCTAAGTTTAGTAAAACTCTCTATTCTCAGACAGACGTTTCACGTCACATTCCACGTCTCACCTTATAGTGTTCGATGTTACCTCCTTAGTTATACCATGTTCACGATATGTGACACATATCATTGATCACCATATGTTTTCTCTTATTACACTCACCATATCTCCACGTATCACGTTCACAATTGTTCACGTACTACGTTTCAATATGTCTCGCGCATTATTGCTAAGAAGTTACTATTATCAGTTACTCTAGGTTATTTTGCATCGTAACGTTTAATTTGTTCTCTTGCGCGTTAATTCTTATCCACTCGATCGAATTTAGGAGGATCTATCTTACGGTGATAACCATGAACTTTTACGTATGTTCAAGTCAAGGTCAGGAGGACCAAGATTCATCATTGTGTCAAGATCTTATGGAGGAACCGTTCCGAGAGGGAAGCCACTTGGAAACGGACGAGTCCATCTGGATTTTTTCCTCTTATCCTTCCATAATTCAATTATGTTCCTTTAGGCACGTCACGTTCCATGTCATTGTCAGTCATGTCGTGTTAAGGTTCTTTTCAGTTACTTTATCTCTAATTCGGGGACGAGTTATTCTTTTTTAGGGGGGGGAAGAGTTGTAAAACCCGCATGCTTTTACCATGAACAGTACACTAATAATCGTACGTACAAGATTAAAACTTTCCTTATATAACATGAATACGTTTCACGAATATTTATTACAAGAATTACGTACGTGTTATTACACGATAATTATTACGTACGTGTTAATACACGATAATTATTAACTATGATGAATAAATCACGAACATATAATCACGAACATCTAACATGATTATCGTGTATATTAAATACAAGCGACGAGTAATTACGTATATAAATTAAATACAGTAAGTAATTACGTATTTATGATTATTATTAATCTACGACATGAATTTATGTATAATAAGTAAAACCGTAAGATAATAAATCACATTATTTAAATCACATGAAACGAATATTTAAAACGAATATTATTATGTATATAATATTTACGTTTTACACGTATAAGAGTAACCATGGGAAAATTCATGACTTTTTTAAACACAAGTACGCATATCGTTTAAAGACGCGAATTATATAAGAATGTATAAGGGTCTGTCTGGACAAAAGAAAAGAGGAAGAATGGGCCAAGGCCCATGGTGTTAAACCGTGTAAACAAATAGACGGGATGGAGTTTTATACTTTTTGGACAACACAAAATCAAATATAAACCCTAAACAAAAGCAACAGCCGTCACTTTTGTGTGACCTCCCTTGCTGTCGAGTAAAAGAAAAGAACCAAGGAAAAAACGAGGCTTGATGATTCAGGAAATCAAGAGGATTGATTCATGTTTTGTTGATCCAAAAACCAAACCGTAATTAGGTAATCTTATTTTTCTTTTCTTTGTTGGCCATATTGGTTTATCACGATCCATTAAAACGGATTTAAAACATGTAAATAAACATGAAATTAAAGAATATTATAGGTTGGGGTTTGTTTTGTGCGAATTACACACAAACTGAGACACCTATGTGTCTCGGTGATGATCTATCCCCAATCAGCCACACCGGTCGGTGGTGATTTTATACCACCAGTCGCAAGGCCAGTGGGTCCTTTTGGTCTAACAGTGGCAACCCAGCGGGGGTGTTTTTCGGGCAGTGGGAACCGAGAGCTTTATGCTCTCGGTGGGAATTTATTTCGAGCAGGGGAAACTAGCCACTACCGGTGACAATAACACCACTGCTAGGGGGACTAGCAGTTAAGGGGCTGTTTGGTTTTTGGGTTAAGAGATAATTAAGAGGGTGTTTGGATAACAGTTTTAGAAAATTTAAAAGGGATGTTTGGTTATCATTTTTTTCAAGCTAGGTTAATTAATTTAACTAGAGTATTAAATTAATCAAGCAATATTAATTTTATGTAATCTAATTAATATTGATTTAATCTTGTCAAGTTAGGTTATGTTTAGAAATTCTAAAATTAATCCGGTCCGGTTCATGGGATTCTGGGTCCGGTTCCCGTCATGTTTAAAATTATAATACACGGGTTCGGTTCATGATTACTTTTACAAGTTTATTTAATTCTACTAGTATATTATTTGTCAAGTTAATTATATTAATTTAGCATGATATATAATTAATTTAATTACAACATGAACTTAGGTTAATTATTATTATTATATCATACATGTTTTAACCTAAGTGGTAAATTATTTATTTTACACTATAGTATTAATTAATTATTAAACATGAAATATAATTAATTAGTAACCATGACTTAGGTTATATTAGTACAATATTAATACATATGTTAACCTAATTATTTTATACACTTAATTTAATTAAATCATGATTATATTTAATTAAATCATATAACATATACTTTATTTAATTTACATGTTATAATTAATAAACTATACTATTAATCATATTACTTAGCATATTTGATCAGTAAAACTAAGCTTATGTTAATTAGATTATTAATCCAGCTTATTTCTAAATATGGATACTTTCTATTTCAGAAAACTTACTATTTTTGGAAACTTTCTACTTTTAGAAACTATTCTATTTTAAGAAATTAATCTATTTTTGGGAGCTTTCTATTTTTGGAAACTTTCTATTTTAGGGAACCTGCTATTTTTAGAAAGTTACTTATCGTTGCATTACAAGTATAGTAATACAAGAATATCAGTTAATACTTAATCAGAAGACTTAAAACACATGATAAATACAGTATAACATTAAAATCAGTAAGACAAGACTAAAACATATAAGACAAGTCAAGACATATTATAATCAGTTACGTACGCAGTAAACAGTATACTTATACATGTATCCTTCTATGTAGCATTAAGTAGGACTTCCTTTTGTTCGTCTTTTCCGTTCACTGGACACGAGTTACGGATTCTCCGTCCTTTCAGTATGGACATTCTTCCTTATTAGGATTCCCCGTATGCAGCCAACTGTTTTCCCAGTATATATTTTATATGTTTTGATTTGCATATGTTCAAGTAAATGCCTAAGCCATATACATGCATGACCAGTTTCACCTAGTTATGGAGGTACCATAACCATAACACTAGAGGCACCAGTGTTATGACTTCACTACGGCAGAGTGATAGATCGTGGCGTCCCTTTCAGCTTTTGGCCATATTATTATATTATCATGTGGGGCGTATGGGCGCATCCTAGGTTACATGTTTTTACAGATTATTCAGGTGAATGTGGTATGTGCCTTGCATCCTTCACAATGATCTGATCCCTCCTACCCAAATTTATATTAATTAGAGGCATTCCCTCTAATTTGCATAACAAGGTCATCCCTCCAAGTATTCATGCACGTTGTTGACCTCATGACCTATATTGGCTTTTGGTACATTAACTAATACAGATTTTCATAAGTAACATAAGCTATGTTTTTAGAACAAAAACCAGTTAACATGACATATAACTAGGTTTCCAGGACTTATAAATTTTTGCTGCTATTAGTCTTATTTATGTTTCAGCCATTCATACTGTAACACCCCATTTTGATAAATGGAATGTCACGCGTAATTATGGCGTGTCATCAAAGCATGCAAGGTAATATGTAGCAAAACATACATGACCATAGGGAAAACCGGAATCAAACATCGGTTCCCAAACATAAGCCCAAAACATAAGAAAGTAAATGAACTGAATGAAAGACTAAACAAGCATAAATATATGAAGGAAACAGGAGAAGAAGTCTATGGCAGCTTCCATCCTATGCATGTCCTCCAAATGCTCGAGTCTTGGGTACCTGCCGTTTTGGGACATGGAAAGGAAAGTAACGGCTGAGCAAAACGCTCAGTGCACGGATATACAATATAGCATGAAATAGGATAAGCATGTAACATATAACAGCGGAAGACTAAGTTCTGAGTAAACTGGTTAAGTATTAAGAAAACTGGTTTTATAGTTTGAAAAGCCTTATATTTATCTTGTGAAAACTGTTTTAACATATATATACCATAGCCCATATAGGTCATGAAAAGGTCACGTGCATGAATACTTGGAGGGGTGACCTCATCATGCTGATTAGAGGGGATGCCTCTAATCAATATACTGGTTTGGGTAGGAGGGATCAGCTCCTTGTGAAGGGTGCAAGGCACACACCACATTCACCATGATAAACTGAATAAAACATGTAACTAGGATGCACCCATACGCCCCACATGATATAATAATATGGCCAAAACTGAAAAGGGACGCCACGAGCAATCACTCCGCCGTGGGGAAGTCATAACATTGGTGCCTCCAATGTTATGGTTATGGTACCTCCATAACTAGGTGAAACTGGTCATGCTTGTATATGGCTATAGATTATGCTAATTAAACATAAGCAGTTCGAAACAATAAAACAAATACTGGGGAAAACAGTTGGCTGCATACGGGGAAATCCTAATAAGGACAGAATGTCCATACTGAAAGGACGGGAATCCGTAACTCAAGTCCAGTGAATGAACGGACGAAGGACTCCTACGTCTGGATCACTAACGCTACATGAATACACACGTGTATAAGTATCGATTCAATGATTACGTACTGGGTTTTATGTCTCATTTTAGCTGACTTGGTATGTTTTAGGTCTTGGTTCACCGTTTAAAGCCTTAAACTGTGTTTATCTTGTATTCTGATTAATCTGATTAAGTATTACTGGTATTTCATGTATTATTATACTTACTGTGTAATAATAAGTAACTTTCCAAAAATAGCAGGTTTCCAAAAATAGAAAGTTCCCAAAAATAGAAAGTTCCCAAAAATAGAAAGTTACCAAAAATAGAAAGTTTCCAAAAATAGAAAGTTTCCAAAAATAGAAAGTTTCCAAAAATAGAAAGTTTCCAAAAATAGACTTTACTGCTTAAAATAGATTAGTTTCTAAAAATAGAAAGTTTCCAAAAATAGATCAGCTGCCTTAATTAAATAAGTTTCCATATATAGAAGGTTTCCATGATTAGATTAGCTGCCTGATTTAGATAGATTTCCATATATAGAAGGTTTCCATTAATAGATTAGTTGTCTTATTTAATTAAGTTTCTATAAATAGAAGTTTCCATATTTAGAATTAAGCTGGTTACGTAAGCTAACATATAAGTCTACGTGTTTATAAGCTGATTTCTTAAGTCATATGATATAGTATATAGTTTAATTATTATTTCATGTATTTTAATTAAACTATAGGTTAAGCATTTTAATTAAAGTATAACATGTTTTAATTAAAATGAAATGAAAATACTTAGGTTAAAATGTGTATTATTATTATTAATAATATAACCTAAGTCATGTCTAAATTAATTAATTACAGGCATGTTTTAAATAATTAATTAATTATAACTTATAACATAAAATACTTAGGTTAAATTAATATCATGCTAAATTAATAATTAGAATAACCTAAGTCATGATTTAATTAATATCTCATGTTATTAATTGATTTATATCCTAAGTTCATGATTCTTAAAAATTAACATGTAACATAGATCATGATTTAACCAACGAACCGTGAACCGGGCATGATATCGACACCGTACCCCGAACCAAATCGGGGTTCCCCTTGGTTCCTTGCTGCCGTGGGACCCACACCACCAAACCGGGACCATACGGTCTCGGTGGTGGTTTCTAAGCCAAGCCGTGACCCCCTTGGGGCACGGTCTAGGCGTCGGCTAAACCAAACACCCGTAAAACACCCTTTTGATTTTACTTCTTAACCAGATACATGTTTATTTTATGTTTTTAAAATAGGTTTTAAAAACATCATGTTCTTAATCAATTTTACCAAATCAAATCAAAAGAAGGAATTAAAAAGAAAGGTTAAAAAGATATACCGAATGTGTAGATGAATTAAGGATGAACAAACACTAATACTTGTACAATATCCAAGATCAAAATCAACAAGAACACCCCTCCTAGGTGTGTTATAGGTGGCGGCTACAAAAGGGAAAAGGAAGGAGAGGAGAAAACTTTTTAGGGTTTTATGTTTAATTTCTTGAAAAGTGAAAATGAATGCATTTTTCCCTTAACCCCTTGTTTAGTAAAAATGATGGGCTAGGCCCATTTCTCCTCCTTAATTTCGTGGTTCATGGGGCCCACATGGGGTAACCCAAATGTTTTTCGTGTCCCGATGTTTCGTGTTCGTTCGTGGTTAAACGTGTTCGTGTTTAAAGTGTTTCTGTTTATTTTATCATGTAGTTTAACGTATTCTTAACGCTCGTAATTATATTATATGTATTTACGTAATTATTTTAGTTCGTGTTTTAATTATGTTCATGATTTAATTATGCTCACGTGAAATATCTATTAACTGTTTATCATGAGTTCGTACGTAATCGATACTTATCATGTCATACACGTATGTACTTACTTGATTAATAGCACATGAATGTGATCAATACTGAATAAGGTAAGTTTTAATCTAGGACGTACGATCTTAAGGGCACTATTCATGGTAAAAGCATGCGGGTTTTACAATTCTTCCCCCCTAAAAAGAATAATTCGTCCCCGAATTATAGATAAAGTAACTGGAAGCAAAACATACCCGAATCAAACTGGAAAGGTATGCAAAATAACGGAAATGAAGGTGACATGGGAGAAGGGAACGTGGAACGTGACATGTCTTGAAAAGACATGGAACGTGACGTGACTGAAAGGACATATCTAATTGATGAGAAAAACGGATAAAAGTCCGGATGAACTTGTCCGTTTCCAAGTGGCCTCCCTCTTGGAACGGTTCCTTCAGAAGATCCTGACACTAATGATAAATCTTGGTCCTCCTGACCTTGACTTGGAATACGAAGAAATTCTTGGTTATCAACGGAAGGTAGATCCCCTAAATTCGATCGAGAAAAATAAGAGTTAACGTGCAAGGGTAACTGAAACGTTACGATGCAAGACCATCTGACTTAACTGATAATTAGAAACGATGCGCGAGACATAAAGAAACGTAGTACGTGAACAATTTTGAACGTGATACGTGAAAAATTTTGAACGTGCTACATGGAGATATGGCGAGTGTAGTATGAGAAAACATATCGTGATCCATGATACGTGTAACCTAATTTGATCATGATATGAGGAACGTGGAATGAACATGACATGTGAGACATATCGTGATCATATAATATAATGGCGGTGACGCCAAACGCTACAAGGTGAGACGTGGAATATGACGTGAAACGTCTATCTGATGATGGAGAGTTATACTAAACTTGGGTCTGGTCTCACAAGTTCTTGCAACTTCCAGAACGAGAAAATAAATGAACGTAGAATCGTAAGCCAAAATACGATCATGAACGTGAATAGTGTCATGAACGTGAGCGCGAAAGCAAGTCGTAGAATTAGAATGAAGACGTAAAGTAAGTTAGGAGTACAATTACGAATCTTTGTCTGACCGATAGCTGAGGGATTGCCAAGTGATCGGATGAGCCTTGGCTGGAACATGTTCGTTTAATCTGTTGGTTCTGAAATCCGTACGGATGTAAGGATTCTGCAGACTTGATCAAACTGTTGACAATAACCCAAATAGCATCATGCTTCTTCTGAGTTTGCTGAAATCTGGTAACTAAAATCCATGGAGATCTTGTCCCTTTTCGATACACAATTTCATATGATGAAAACATACCCGTCTGTTGGTGTCCTATCTTAGCCTGTTTGTATAACAGGTATGAAGATATGAACGTAACTGTATCCTGCTTCGTAGAAACTTGATACATAGAAGGTTGCGAAACTCTTAGTCTTTGAATCAGACTTCTCCTAGCGTAGGATTTCCTAGAACACCTAATGTAGTGTAGGGTTCTCTCCTTTACGCATAAGCTGAGTCATGGTAAGATTAACCATAGAAACCCATGTGATTCAGTGTGTCACTGTAATCAAACAGAATTGATATTGGAAAAAAATTTCTAGGGTAGAATTTCTCTTGTCATAGAATTTGCAACATAGTGCAGATATGGTCTTCCTGTTCTTCTCTAGGCTTAGAGGAAATCAGGTTATCCTCAATGAAAACGTTGATGAATTTGTTTAGGAGTTCACGGAAACTCAATTTATTAAGTCCATAATGCGGTTGGAGCATTGATGAGACTAATTCAAAATCATAAATCTGGCATGACCGAGTCGTGCACGAATAGCAGTCATGGACATGTCCTGCTTTTTCACTCGTCACTGTTGGCAGCATGATCGTGAGTTCGATCTAGAAGAAATGATTAACACCATACGGTTGATTGGACATGTTGTCAATATGTGGAGGAGAATAATGGTCATGAATGGTGATTTGTTTAAGTCGACGGTAGTCGACACATAATCTCATGGTACCGTTCTTCTCCTTGTAGGTTCTTCTGGAATGTATAGGAAGATTTTGGAATAATCCACTGGCTATGCGTAAAAGGACTTAAGTAGTCGTGTCTTACTGACAGCTAGAAAATTTTAGCGACCATGGCTAACAATGAACCTGCTTGTAAGCGTAGATAATTTGTACGGATTTTCCTGATGGAAAATCAAGCTGAATGTATTCAGGAGCCTGAACATTATTGTACATAATTATGAATCATAGCATGGTGTGGTGTTCATAGTACATAATTAGGATAAAATTCATCTCGTGTTTGTCCGAGGAAAATGCGTTAGCAGCTTGGATCTTATCATTAAGCTGAAGGAAAACCTTCGTATGCGTGGGAAAACGAAAGGCGTCCTTCATGGTTATGAATATATGAACTATGGTGAAAGAAATGAAAGTGACATCGGCAACGTGACAGTTCTCACTGATGCGCCGATAATGGTATTGAAATTCTTGTGGCCTGATTAATACATGGCACAACAACATAGATATACCCTTGGAGGGTACCCTGAATTTCTTAGAAATGTTCCATAATTAGACGTGAGTCATGTGTCTTGACTCGTGTCTTGAGAAATGTAAGCGTGACATATGTCTTGACTGGTATCTTGACATGTGTCCTCAGAAAGTATACGTGAGACATGTGTCTTGACTGATGTCTTGACATGCGTCTCGAGATGTGAAACAATTAGAACTACCAATATTAGGTTAATATGCCGGAATTGGCGGATCGGTTGGACTACTGATCATTAGTATGTCTGATCACGTCCGTGGCCGGAGCCTCGGTTGCGATTTCTAGGATAGTTGCTGTCATAGTAGTGGTTACTATCATCTTGTCTGTCGGTTCCATGACGGTCATTCTCATGACCGTGACTCATGTAACTATTTAGCTGAGTGGCCGGCTGGTACTGGTTTGCACTCATATGGCTGAAATGACAGCCGAACGACGTGTGACATGTAACTATGAATTTGGGACAATGATTGATGGGAATTGTCTGATGGTGAAGCATCTTCTTGTCCAATTGCTTTGCTCCGACGCCTTTGTCTTCGTCTTTTAGGATGTCCAGGTTGTGAACAGCATCAGCATCAGCATCAACATCTCGTAGCGTCTCCCAACATCAGCAGCATCAACCTTCAGTAACATCTCCAAGCTATGAGCGGCATCGACAACCTTGTAGAATATCAGCAAGTGAACATATGCCTGAGATGATTTAGAATCGACTATCGAATACTCGTGAAGTATTGCAAGTGGAATACACATGGATTAAGGTACATGTAATACACATGAAATACGGTACGTGGAGTACACATGGAATGCACATGAAATGATCGGTATGGGCTCGATCATTTGTCATGATTTAAGGAAAGTAAACCGGTTAAACGGTTAGGAAAACCATCATGATAACCTGGCAGTATTAGCATAGACATCATTCTGGTTGAATAGAGAAACGCTAAAGTGTGGTTACACAAAATTCAACGATGATTTGCCTGACAGCATGATCAATGGAAACCAACCATGACTATCATGAAAGCATGATTCAAGAAATCTAACAATGTCTTGCGGGACAACGTAAATAACAAAAGAGGCGTGAAACATAATCAACATGAAGACGAAATTATCATGAGGAAACATGAAACCATCTATTACGAAGAAGTGTATAACATAATCAGCATGAAACTGAAGTTAACCATGACAGTATGAAAACATACTTGACATAAAAACATAATAACTTATGAGGGGACATGAAAAAAATTTATGCCAATTTAAATCATGAGAAAAAAAAAATTTATGCATGAAAAACAGTGCATGAATGCGTAATGTATTTTATAAAACCTTTATATGTGCGAGGGAACGCCTATGGGTCGGTTCCAAAACAAAAGACATGGCGAGGGGACGCCTATGGGTCGGTCCCAAAGTTAAAAGTTTCGATAAAAGCACATGCGACTAAATAGGGCCAGTCCTGTACCAACCATTACTTAGTCAAAATTCCTGCATTAGATGACATATGATATAAATTCATGAATGCATGAAACATAAATAATTAAAAGTCATTGTCAAAACTTTACAGAAAAAAATTTTATGTGAAAATTATGAACTACTGGGGTTCAGTTCACATAATCACAGTTCACTAGGATCATCATGCATAGACACTGACACATAACTAAATATGGATGACGGTTGTTCATTCCATATTGGTAAAACGATACTGGTGAAACATCATGGTTAAAACAACAAGGTGCTGAAAACGTAATGGTTAAAACAAAAAGGTGCTGAAAAACGTCAATACGTGGAATAACAAGCGTTGACTTAGGAAGCTCCTGGTGACTACCCACTAGTCACAGGTCAAGTTTTAGAGCCTACAGGTCGAAGCCTTGTCTCTGATACCATAATTGTAACACCCCATTTTGATAAATGGAATGTCACGCGTAATTATGGCGTGTCATCAAAGCATGCAAGGTAATATGTAGCAAAACATACATGACCATAGGGAAAACCGGAATCAAACATCGGTTCCCAAACATAAGCCCAAAACATAAGAAAGTAAATGAACTGAATGAAAGACTAAACAAGCATAAATATATGAAGGAAACAGGAGAAGAAGTCTATGGCAGCTTCCATCCTATGCATGTCCTCCAAATGCTCGAGTCTTGGGTACCTGCCGTTTTGGGACATGGAAAGGAAAGTAACGGCTGAGCAAAACGCTCAGTGCACGAATATACAATATAGCATGAAATAGGATAAGCATGTAACATATAACAGCGGAAGACTAAGTTCTGAGTAAACTGGTTAAGTATTAAGAAAACTGGTTTTATAGTTTGAAAAGCCTTATGTTTATCTTGTGAAAACTGTTTTAACATATATATACCATAGCCCATATAGGTCATGAAAAGGTCACGTGCATGAATACTTGGAGGGGTGACCTCATCATGCTGATTAGAGGGGATGCCTCTAATCAATATACTGGTTTGGGTAGGAGGGATCAGCTCCTTGTGAAGGGTGCAAGGCACACACCACATTCACCATGATAAACTGAATAAAACATGTAACTAGGATGCACCCATACGCCCCACATGATATAATAATATGGCCAAAACTGAAAAGGGACGCCACGAGCAATCACTCCGCCGTGGGGAAGTCATAACATTGGTGCCTCCAATGTTATGGTTATGGTACCTCCATAACTAGGTGAAACTGGTCATGCTTGTATATGGCTATAGATTATGCTAATTAAACATAAGCAGTTCGAAACAATAAAACAAATACTGGGGAAAACAGTTGGCTGCATACGGGGAAATCCTAATAAGGACAGAATGTCCATACTGAAAGGACGGGAATCCGTACCTCAAGTCAAGTGAATGAACGGACGAAGGACTCCTACTTCTGGATCACTAACGCTACATGAATACACACGTGTATAAGTATCGATTCACTGATTACGTACTGGGTTTTATGTCTCATTTTAGCTGACTTGGTATGTTTTAGGTCTTGGTTCACCGTTTAAAGCCTTAAACTGTGTTTATCTTGTATTCTGATTAATCTGATTAAGTATTACTGGTATTTCATGTATTATTATACTTACTGTGTAATAATAAGTAACTTTCCAAAAATAGCAGGTTTCCAAAAATAGAAAGTTCCCAAAAATAGAAAGTTCCCAAAAATAGAAAGTTACCAAAAATAGAAAGTTTCCAAAAATAGAAAGTTTCCAAAAATAGAAAGTTTCCAAAAATAGAAAGTTTCCAAAAATAGACTTTACTGCTTAAAATAGATTAGTTTCTAAAAATAGAAAGTTTCCAAAAATAGATCAGCTGCCTTAATTAAATAAGTTTCCATATATAGAAGGTTTCCATGATTAGATTAGCTGCCTGATTTAGATAGATTTCCATATATAGAAGGTTTCCATTAATAGATTAGTTGTCTTATTTAATTAAGTTTCTATAAATAGAAGTTTCCATATTTAGAATTAAGCTGGTTACGTAAGCTAACATATAAGTCTACGTGTTTATAAGTTGATTTCTTAAGTCATATGATATAGTATATAGTTTAATTATTATTTCATGTATTTTAATTAAACTATAGGTTAAGCATTTTAATTAAAGTATAACATGTTTTAATTAAAATGAAATGAAAATACTTAGGTTAAAATGTGTATTATTATTATTAATAATATAACCTAAGTCATGTCTAAATTAATTAATTATAGGCATGTTTTAAATAATTAATTAATTATAACTTATAACATAAAATACTTAGGTTAAATTAATATCATGCTAAATTAATAATTAGAATAACCTGAGTCATGATTTAATTAATATCTCATGTTATTAATTGATTTATATCCTAAGTTCATGATTCATAAAAATTAACATGTAACATAGATCATGATTTAACCAACGAACCGTGAACCGGGCATGATATCGACACCGTACCCCGAACCAAATCGGGGTTCCCCTTGGTTCCTTGCTGCCGTGGGACCCACACCACCAAACCGGGACCATACGGTCTCGGTGGTGGTTTCTAGGCCAAGCCGTGACCCCCTTGGGGCACGGTCTAGGCGTCGGCTAAACCAAACACCCGTAAAACACCCTTTTGATTTTACTTCTTAACCAAATACATGTTTATTTTATGTTTTTAAAATAGGTTTTAAAAACATCATGTTCTTAATCAATTTTACCAAATCAAATCAAAAGAAGGAATTAAAAAGAAAGGTTAAAAAGATATACCGAATGTGTAGATGAATTAAGGATGAACAAACACTAATACTTGTACAATATCCAAGATCAAAATCAACAAGAACACCCCTCCTAGGTGTGTTATAGGTGGCGGCTACAAAAGAGAAAAGGAAGGAGAGGAGAAAACTTTTTAGGGTTTTATGTTTAATTTCTTGAAAAGTGAAAATGAATGCATTTTTCCCTTAACCCCTTGTTTAGTAAAAATGATGGGCTAGGCCCATTTCTCCTCCTTAATTTCGTGGTTCATGGGGCCCACATGGGGTAACCCAAATGTTTTTCGTGTCCTGATGTTTCGTGTTCGTTCATGGTTAAACGTGTTCGTGTTTAAAGTGTTTCTGTTTATTTTATCATGTAGTTTAACGTATTCTTAACGCTCGTAATTATATTATATGTATTTACGTAATTATTTTAGTTCGTGTTTTAATTATGTTCATGATTTAATTATGCTCACGTGAAATATCTATTAACTGTTTATCATGAGTTCGTACGTAATCGATACTTATCATGTCATACACGTATGTACTTACTTGATTAATAGCACATGAATGTGATCAATACTGAATAAGGTAAGTTTTAATCTAGGACGTACGATCTTAAGGGCACTATTCATGGTAAAAGCATGCGGGTTTTACACATACTATGTCGTATATCCGTGCACTGAAAGTTATGCTCAGTCGTTACTTTCCTTTACATGTCCCATAACGGCAGGTACCCAAGGACGGACTCGAGTATTTGGAGGAAGTGCATAGGATGGAAGCTGCCATAGACTTCTTATCCTTTTTTCCATATACTTATGCTTGTCTAGTCTTTCCTAGTTCATTTACTTTATATATGTTTTGGGCTTATGTATATGTTTGATTTCGGTTTTCCTTATGGTCAGGTATGTTTTACTACATATTACCTTGCATGCGTTCATGACACGTCATAATTACGCGTAATGGTCCACTTATCAAAGTGGGGTGTTACAACTTCAGTATCCAGGGGAAACCGGTTTTCATCTAACATATTTTTTAGATTCTGATCACGCAGGTTGCCTAGATAGTCGAAAAAGCACTTCTGGTAGCGTACAGTTTGTAGGGGAAGACAAGCTTGTGAGCTGGTCATCAAATAAGCAGGATTGCACTTCGCTCTCATCAGCTGACGTAGAATATGTGGCTCTATCCACGTGTTGTGCTCAATTCCTCTGGATGAGAACTCAACTGCCGGATTTTGGCTTCCACGTTGATAAAATACCTACGTATTGTGATTCAAAGTCGGCCATAGCCATATCTTGCAATCCGGTTCAACACTCCCGTACCAAGCACATCGCAGTCGGATAACACTTCATCAAGGAACAAGTGGGATGTGGTATCGTGGAATTATACTTTGTCAGAACTGAGAACTAGATAGCAGACTTGTTTACTAAAGCCCTATCCCAAAATAGGTTTCAGTATCTCGTTGGCAGTCTTGGAATAAAGTATATGACTCAGAAGACTTGGAGGTCTTGGCAAATGAAGTTGCTTGATATTCTCTCAAAACGACTTCTAAGCACATCACAACTTAGGACTCAGACATCAATTAAGGAAAGTTTATCACGGACGATAACTTATCCTTCTCAACGAGAAATTCAACTTTCTGGGTCATGAGCTTCTCATAAAAACATTCTAAGTTTTTAAGTTCATGAAAAATGATTTTTAAGTAAATGTCAGCTTAGAACTCGAACTTCAACTTAAGGAAAGTGATGAGACTGCTTTTATACATAGTCTCATCGTCCAAAATGGGCTTAAAATGCATTAAATATCTTAAAATATGCCAAATATATGCTTGTGTTTGTTACTTTTGTATTTTAGGTACGGATATTGAGAAAATGACAAAAGATCACAAGAAACAAGCAAAAATGAACACGGGAAACGAAGCCGCACAATGAACCAAGCCCTTATGGTGATTATCCAAGAATAAACCTTGAAGATTTGAAGATTATCTCCAATATTGAATAATTGACACTTTAAACCCTTATATATTCATAATTACAAGTTTGGTCCTTAATGTTTGTCAAATTTACAAAAGGGCCCTCCACTTTGAAGAATTGGAAACAATGGTCCCTAAAAAATGAAGACTTTTCAATATTATTCCTCCAAGAAGTCAACAACACAAGTTAAGACCATAAAATTTGAAGAAAATGCCAAAACAGTCCTTCAAATATCAAGAATTACCAAGAAATACCTCTGAAATTACTTTTGGAAACTATTTGGGGCAAAAGTGTGAAAACTGGAACTTTATTAACAAAGAGTTTTCAGCTTTACACATTTAAAACAAGAATGAAGAGAAGAAGAAAGAAGGAGGGTTAAAGCGGGCATACATGAAACTTACCCTGACTAATAAGAGAAGGACACGTGCCCCACTCACCCTCACAACCAATGAGATCCCACCAATTTGCCACCTCAAATCCCACTCATAACTTGATTAACAAACATAATTTATTAAGTTTGAAAAAGGCGATTAACAACTTTTCAAAACATAATTTGGATTAAACAGTTAACTATCCACCAAGAACACGAATTAAGGGTTTGTTTAATCCTTTGAATTAACCCCTAATTCTCTCCAGATTGATGATTAACCTATCCCTAAACACATCCCAACTCTTAAACCTTGTGCCACATCATCACCCATGTCACATGATAAACCCTGCTATACAACTTTTGGGGAAACTGCCAAATTATGCCAACCATCCAATGAATTGTATTCAGCTTCATTTCTAAGCTTCACCATGGACCCTTGATCACATTCCAACAACTATACACCCCACAAACTGCCAAGAAAACATCACATGAGTTCAAGTTATTCAAAATCTCAAGGGGCATTTTAGGAACTTTAAGCACTTAGGGTTTACGTTTTTATGCTTTCTTAGTATCCATTGTAGCCTATATAAGGCATAGGACCTGCTACATTTTTTTTTCTCTTGGTTTTTTCCTTGTTCAAAGTTCTGTAAATCCCTTTTCAATATTAATGAAAATGTGTTTGAATGTTTGAAGAAATCCAAGTGCCAACTTAATTCCTTGCTTATTATTGTTACATGTTTGTGTTGTTTGAATCTTAAAACCTGTTTTTAAACCATGTGCAAGAAATTGCCAAGTTTTCTTAAAAACTTGATATTTTGCTAAGTCTTTGGTACATTCTTGAAATTTTTGGATTACAAGATCTAAACACCCTGATAAGAAGATTATCAAGGTGTTGGGAGCTTGTGGTTTGGGGATAATTAAGAAGTGGGTACAAAGGTTGCATTAATCAAAATTTTTCATCTTTATGATTTTTATGAATTATGTTCTAACCTTGTTGAATCTTAGCAGGGTTGTTGTAGATGCTTGTGCATTGTTTTGCTAGGCACATAAGCTCAAAAATTCGTGAGCGTGGATGTACATTCATGAGGTTTGAGTCCTTAACCCAAAATCTGATAAAATCTTGATTTTTTGTGAATTGGTGTTCTGCTGTTATAAGTGTTGTTGTTGTGGCTTAAACTTGCTTGATACTGCATAATATTGTAGTTATTGTGTTATATTGGGCTTATGTAACATTAAATCACACATTTACTTTGTTAAACTTGGATTTAAAAAGTGAAAAGGGTGTTTGGGTTAACCTGTTTAAGCTCGCAAAGTGATTTTTAGTTATTGTTAAGTGTTGTTTATTGTTGGTATCTGATAAATACTTGGTTGTATGCTATTGAATGCAAGTTTGTGGCTTTTGAACATCAAAATATTGATCGTGCTATAAATGTTGGAAATCTGCTTGTTTTGACGTAAGATTTTGGAAACACATAGATTGTATGCATGCTTAGGGCTAACAAGTGATTAAACATAGCTTATATAACCTGTTAAGAAGATTTGAGGGTTTGAATTTGGTCTTGTGGTCAAGTATATTAGCAAAGTGTGTAAACTGCTTGTTCTTTATTCATCAGTAACATTTAAGTGCTTGAATCTTTGTCTAAACTTTGAATCAGTGCATGGAAATAGTTTATTTGCCTTCATTTGAATTATTTATAGCTTGTGTATGCATTTGGTGAAGTTTGGCTGACTTATTCTTGCTAAAATTGCTTATTGGTTGAAAACTACTTATTGTTCATATCTGGTGCACATCTGGTGATCTTTTGATTAATATGTGCTAATTGGCTTGTTATAATTGTGATATTATTGTTGTTATTGACTCCTTGTGATCCACTGATTACTTGGGTGTCGTTACTTAACCTGAATCCAACAATAAGTCACATAAGACAAAAAGTCAAGAAACTCAATCAATGGGAACTCCTTTCCCCTGACACTAGCCACTGCTAGTGTTATTTGGTCATTAGCTTATTCATAAGCTATTCTAGCTTATTGGGACTTGAAACAACTTATTTTTTGTGATCAATCTTCCTTATTTGACCCATTGAACTAATTTGGAGCATATTAGGGTTTGACTTTTAGGTTTGACTAGAAAACCAAACAAGTTGACTTTTAACATAAGTGCTTATTGCTTTTTCCAGCTTATTCTTTGTGCTTATTAGAAATATTTTTTTATCCAAAAGCTTAGTTTTGTCTAATGAAAAATTTTGCAAGTTGAATCAGCACTTGAGGTAGCCTAGAACTCAAAAACGACTATTTTGTCGTTTTCTATAGAGAGCTTTGGCTTATTTCAGGCTTATTTCTTGGGCTTTTTCAAAATTTCTTTTCACAGATCTCTTAAGTATCCCAAAATAAGTTTGTGTATCAAATTAGAGCTTATGGCATTAGCTTATGGCTTAATGGGCCAAAAAGCCCATTAAGAATAAGTTATTGACATTTAAGCTGTGATAAGCTCATTTTCAGCTTTTGGGCCTTCAGAGTTTTGTGCTTAAAATTACATTTTGTGTCAAGTAGGTGATTTTGGGCATATCTAGACAACTTTTTGCTTATTGGCCCAAAAAAGCCCAATATAGTGGGATGTTTTTTATTATGCCCATGGTGTTTATTAGGTTAAAAAAACTAGTTTGCAACTTTTTAAAATTTTTTATAAATTTTGGATTTTTAATATTGTTTTATTATTATTTTATTATTAAAAATTAAAATTTAGATTTTTGCAAGTTTTTCATTTTTCCTAGTTTAAATACATTAAATTAGGAATTTTGCAACTTTTAGATTAATTTTATTGTCTTCCAAATAATTTTTAGAATTATTTTAAGTTCTTATAGTTTTTAATTATTTTTAAATAGTTTTAATTAATTTTAAAATTTTCAAAAACTGTTTTTAATTTAGTTAAGTCACTTTAGAGGTTTACAAGTTAAAAAATCTCTTTTTGCCCTTTTTCTTAATTAAATTGATTTTTTGGGCTTTAATTAGCATTAAAAAATTAATATTTAATTAAATAAAAGGTTTGAGTGATTTTTGATTTTTTGTAAACTCTAATTACATTTTTTGGATTTATTGCAATTTTTTAGGAATTTTTAGGTTAATATTTAAATTTAGTCACTTTTTACAGTTTTACGTGCACGACTTCGTCTTAGTGTAATTCATAATCGTAGCCATCATCCTTTTCTATTCTCTTTTCTAATTTTCTTTCTTCATAAACATAATAACAATCATTAATCAGTTCTTACACAACACACTTGCCTCCTTGAGAACGATCCCTACTTTGGGTCATTTACTTGTGGTTTTCCTAAACTACTTGTTAATACTTACCCTAATTACCTCATTTTCCTAAACGAGTGTGAATTTACTACATATATTTTGGCGCCGCTGCCGGGGAGGCGTGTTGTGTTTTGATTTGAATAATTGTAGTTTTTATATTAGCCATACTATCTATTTGTATTAGTAGCACTCTACTAATACGTATTATCGGTTTTTCGTTTTTGTGTTAATATTACTATATTGTATACATAGAACAATAAATTCACAAGTACTCCAAAAGTGTGAAAACACAACCTTGATTCGGGATTTCATCACTCGATCATTGTATCCGAATCTCAAACAAGAAAAAAGGCAAAATAGATAATTACTTTCGTGAAGCTTAATTTTGACAAACACAAACTATAAGGTGGGTATAAGGCGGGTATTATAAAATATACCTTAAGGAAAAAGGCTCTTATGTGCTTCACGCCGCCTCGTTTCCCCTCTTGCTTGTGCGTATTTAGATAAAAAGGGCTAATCGAGGGTTTTCCAACCAAAGTATTATCTAAGTATCATATATATTTTCTTGGTTTCATTTTATTAAACCCTCTTGAACGTTTTGGTGTTCCACCAACGTTCTAAAGTCATCGAAGGCGTTCACTTCACGTGATCGTTTTCATTCCTTGAGACTCCTTTAATCAAGAGATTTGATTTGAGGAGAGATTTGTAGATTTTTGTCTACTTAATGTATTCACAAAATCCAAAAAAAGTAAAAACAATCAAAAACCACAAAAAAAATTGGAAAAATTTAAAACACCAAAAAGAATCTTCTTTGCTCATCCCCACGTTGTACGTGACGTTTATACTTACTCGTAATCAAGCAAGACGTGCACGTAAACGAAGAAACCGAATGGATACCACACCTAACCTTTCAAGTGAGGAGTCTCCTATTGACAAACCTATCGTAGAAGAAGTACCAACCATGGCAAATCGAACTATGATGGAGTTACTTCAAGCACCCACCGAGGGTTATGGGGAGGCTATTGTGATTCCCGCCATCCTTGCGGAGAATTTTGAAGTGAAAACGGGTTTGTTGTCGATGATCCAAAACAACAAATTCCGTGGTGATGAGAAAGACAACCCGCACAACCATATCTGCCAATTCAATCGTCTTACCGCCACTTGCAAGTTTAAGGATGTTGCTAATGACTCGATTAAGATGATGCTTTTTCCGTTTCCTTAGCGGGTCCCGTAAAAATTTGGTTAGAGAAAGAGCCACCCAATTCTATATTGACGTGGAAGGATCTTGTTTCAAAGTTTGTGAACCAATTTTTCCCGCTTTTAAGACTACGCATTTGAAAAATCAGATTTCAAAATTTTCACAAGAATTTAATGAGAGTTTTTCTACGGCTTGGAATCGGTTTAAGGAAATGTTACATGAGTGTCCTCGTCACGGTTTTTCCTACTTACATCAAATTGACACGTTTTACAATGGATTAAATGATCATGAGAGGGATTATCTTAATGCGGCCGCGGGTGGTAATTTTTTGTGTAAAACGGTTGAGGAAGCGTTGTTGATTATTGAGAATAGGTCTAAAGTCTATAGTCCTCGTAACACATCGAATGTTCAAAGGCTTCGTCTTTGGCTTCACCTTCATTGTCCAATACCATCGATGCTTGCCAAATTGAGGCGAATTTGGAAAACAAAATCTTTGATATGCTTAAAGGTCTTTTAATTGAATTCAAAGTTAGTGAACAAAGTGCCACCGCTACGGCTAAAGCGGTTGAGGTTTCATGCATGTATTGTGGTGGAGGTCATGATTTCTCCGAGTGCATTACCAACGGTGGTAACACTTCGAGTGCCTACGCGGCCACGGGAACTTACAACCAAAACGGTCAAGTTACCCACTCTAATCAAATGACTCCACCGGGTCTTGCTCCCAATCAAAATGCTAACAACAACTATCAAAACAATCAAGTTGGTTACAAAAACAATTACAAAGGTAACAACTTTGGGAATCAAGGGGCTAATAACAATCAAGTTTCAAACAAAAATCAAAACAATGATTTTCAAAACAATAACAAGAGTTTGCTAAACTTGAAAGATTTTCCAAATGAATTATTGAATACGCTAATGGAAATGATGCTAGGTTTGATAATATTCAAAGAGAGATCATTAGCCTAAGATCCAAGTTTAAGAATGACTTGAAAAAGGAGTTGAAAAATGAGTTAGCAAATGAGCTTAAGATCCACACCAACAAAATGAAGGAAAATGTAACTAGGTTACAACAAAACCAACAAAAGATGGAACAAGGGCAACATGAAATAAAACAAGAGATGCTTAAGGCCGAAAATAGGCAATCTATGTTTGAGGATAAAATTTCATCCATGTTTGAGGCTATAATGTGTAAACCGTCTTCGAGTAGTCTTCCTAGCAACACCATATCGAACCCTAAGGGAGAGAGGAAAGTGATTACCACAGGAAGTGGTAAGACACTTAAGGAACCGACTCCTCAACCAATTACTCCAACGGTGGAGGAAATTGAGGAAGAACCCGAGGTGGTGGTCGAAAAGGAGCATGTCCCAATCCCACGAAGTACCGCTCATGCCACACCTACGGTTGACCCTTACCATCATTGGAACCCGAGATTCCAAAGGCTATGCCTATGACTCAACCCACACCAACTTTGCCCTACCCATCGAGACTTAGAAAGGAGAAACGTGAGGAGCGCGACAATAACCAATTTGAGCTTTTTGTGAAGATGTTTTGTGACATGCATTTTAATGTGAGTTTTGCCGACGCTTTGGTCATGATGCCTCGATTTGCCTCTAACTTTAAGAGTATGTTAAACAACAAGGAGAAATTGCAACAATTGTCTAGTTGTTCATCGGTTTATCTTAACCGCATACCTCAAAGAGTCGGTGATCCCGGTAAATTCTTGATTCCATGTGCAATCCAAGATATGGAAGAATGCTATGCCTTGGCCGATCTTGGTGCTAGTATTAACTTGCTGCCACTTTCAATCTTCAAGTCGCTCAATCTTCCTAATCTTACTCCTTCACTAATGTCTATCGAATTGGCAGATCATTCCATTATTCCCGCATGTGGATTGGCCAAAGACGTTTTTGTGAAAGTGGGGAAGTTCTATTATCCGGTAGACATTATCGTTGTTGATATTCCAACGGATTCTCAAGTTCCTCTTATTTTAGGTCTTTCATTTTTAGATACGTCTATGGCTTTGATTGATGTGCATGCTAGAAAGATCACCTTACGTTTCAACGACGAGGAACTTATTATAAACGCAACACAAAACTCTTCAATTTTATTCCGTCACGACCATAAATCTCGTTGATATGATCGACGTCGTTTGCGAGGAATTTTCACAAGAGTTTTTAGGTTTTGGTGACGATGAAAACAGTGGCAATCCCACTATTCTTGATCCCATTCTTGATAATTCGACACCATCCTTCACTCCATTTGAAGGTGGTGGTTTTACGTTGGAAGAATTCGATGTTCCACGTACTTGTGACGAAGACCTCGACAACTATGAGGACTTCTAGATTATTAAGGATTTTCTTAACGATTTCCCATTTCCTCCACCCGAGGAGGTTATGAGTAGCGAGCCCAAATCTTCAATTGAGGAACCACCAATCCTCGAGTTGAAAGATTTACCTCCTCATCTTGAATATGTAATTTTGTAGGAGGGAGACAAGTTGCCGGTTATTATTGCGAAAGATCTTTCGAATGATGAAAAAACCGCACTTCTCGATGTTCTAAAGGATCACAAAAGGGCAATTGCGTGGAAATTATCCGACATTAAGGGGATTGATCCCAAATTTTATACCCATAAAATCTTAATGGAGGAGGACTATAAGCCCTCAATTCAATGTCAAAGGAGGGTCAACCCCAAAATTCACGACGTCATCAAAAAGGAGGTCCTTAAACTCCTTGACGCGGGAATGATTTACCCTATTTCCGATAGCCCTTGGGTGAGTCCTATTCATTGTGTCCCTAATAAGGGAGGAACGACCGTTGTGCCAAACGATGCCAACGAGTTAATTCCAACTCGACTCGTGACCGGTTGGAGGGTGTGCATCGACTATCGTAAGTTGAATGACGCCACTCGTAAAGACCATTTTCCCTTGCCCTTCATGGACCAAATTTTGAAGCGTCTTGCGGGAAACGATTTATATTGATTTTTAGATGGTTTTTCGGTTACTTCCAAGTCCCCATCGATCCTCGTGATCAAGAAAAAACTACGTTTATGTGTCCATGTGGAACGTTTGCCTATCGTAGAATGCCATTCGGACTTTGCAATGCACCGGGAACCTTTCAAAGGTGCATGATGGCTATTTTTCATGATATGATCGAGAAGATGATGGAAGTCTTTATGGATGATTTTTCCGTTTTTGGTTGTTCGTTCACTTCGTGTTTGTCGAATCTTGAGAGAATTTTGAAGCGTTGTGAGGAAACCAACCTTGTGCTGAATTGGGAAAAATGTCATTTCATGGTTAAGGAAGGAATCGTCTTAGGGCACAAGGTTTTGAAAGCGGGGATTAAGGTAGATAAAGATAAGGTAGACGTCATCGCCAATTTACCTCATCGCAAAACCGTTAAGGGAGTTAGGAGTTTCCTAGGCCACGCGGGCTTTTATCGTCGATTCATCAAGGATTTTTCAAAGATTTCTCGACCTATTACACATCTCCTCGAAAAAGATGCTCCGTTTTTCTTTAGCGAAGATTGTGTACGAGCCTTTGAAATCCTTAAGAGGAAACTTACCGAAGCTCCCATTCTCGTTGCTCCCAATTGGGACCTCCCCTTTGAGCTCATGTGCGATGTAAGTGATTACGCTATTGGGGTCGTTTTGGGGCAACATCATGAAAAGCACTTCTTGCCTATTCACTATGCTAGCAAGACGATGACCGAGGCTCAACTTAAGTATACTACAACGGAAAAGGAGTTCCTTGCCGTTGTGTATGTATTTGAGAAATTCCGACCTTACCTCGTCTTGACTCGATGCATAGTGTATACGGATCATTCGGCTATCAAGTTTCTCACGGCTAAACAAGATGCAAAGCCGAGATTACTTCGTTGGATTCTCCTCCTACAAGAATTCGATGTTGAAATCCTTGACAAAAAAGCAGCCGAGAATCTAGCGGCCGATCATCTTTCTCGTTTGGAAGATCCTCACCAAAGTGTTTACGAGCCAAAGGAAATCACCGAAACATTTCCTCTCGAGACACTTGGTGTAGTGAATTCTAAGCTTTATTCATCCACCCCATGGTTTGCGGACATCGCAAATTACCATGCGGGTAACTTCATCATTAAGGGTATGACGACTCAACAAAAATGAAAATTCTTTCGTGACGTCAAGTTCTACTTTCAGAACGACCCTTATCTATTTCGGACTTGTGCGGATCAAATTATTCGACGTTTATCTTTGGTACCAAGCTTCTTATATCCATAGAGCTTGCAATGAGGGACCCACGGGTGGTCACCACGGTGCTAATCTCACGGCTAAGAAGGTCTTTGATGCTGGTTTCTTTTGGCCTACTATTTACCGAGATGCACATGCACTTGTGAAGTCATGTGACTCATGCCAACGACAAGGAAAAGCCTCACAAAACGATGAAATGCCACAAAATATCATCCAAGTGTGTGAGATCTTTGACGTTTGGGGAAAAATTGATTTTATGGGGGCGTTCCCATCATCTCGTGGTAATAGGTACATCTTTGTCGTCGTTGACTACCTAACTAAGTGGGTGGAAGCTAAGGCTTTGCCTACGAACGATGCTCGTGTGGTAGTCAAGTTTTTGAAAAGCTTATTTTCTCGGTTTGGAACCCCTCGTGCGATCATAAGCAATCGTGGAACCCATTTTTGTAACGACCAATTCGAAAGGGTCTTAAGGAAATAGGGGCTACACATCGGCTTTCTACGGCTTATCACCCACAAACGAGTGGGCAAGTCTAGGTTTCAATCCGAGCGTTGAAGAGGATCTTGGAGAGATCGATTGGAGAGAATCGACAATCTTTGTCGGATAAGTTGGACGATGCTTTATGGGCCTTTCGGACCGCTCATAAGACGCCTATCGGGTGCACTCCTTATAAGCTCGTGTACGGGAAGAATTGTCATTTTCCAATTGAACTCGAACACAAAACTTATTGGGCCCTTAAGCATTGTAATGATGATATTGAGACCGCGGGAAAACACCGGAAAATGCAGTTGAATTAATTAGATGAATTGAGGGATATTTCTTATGAAAATTTATTGATATACAAAGAAAAGACTAAAAATTTTCATGATTCAAAAATTAAAACCCGTATTTTTAACATTGGAGATCAAGTGTTGCTTTTTAACTCACGTTTGAAAATCTTTTCCGGCAAGTTGAAATCCTGTTGGTCGGGTCCATTCACCGTTACCCAAGTTTTTCCATATGGGACCATCGAGCTAGCTCAAAATGATGGCCCCAATTTCAAGGTGAATTGACATAGTTTGAAGCACTACTTTTGCGGGGAAGTTCCATCCTTGAAGTACCTCGACCAAGTCACCTTCCCCAATGATAATTAGTATTGAGGGGATCGAGTCGAGCTCATGAATCAGTAATAAAAAACGAGGTGCCTCGTGGGGAAGTCCCATGCTTATCCCATGTACATATTATCGCTTTCTAATGTAGTAACATGAGGAGATGTGTGCCCCTTCCAACCTTTGTTCCGTGGTAGTTTGTGATATGTGGTTTTAAATGATCATGATCTTCACGATTGGAGCCGCTCTTGTTCGTCTTATGGGAGCACTCGATCGTTTGGTTTGAAGAATTTCTCAATATCCATGATATCTCCTTATATGTTCTAACATTAGGTTTATAGCACACTTCATAAACGGCTTTTAATTTAACGGTTACACCCTTTTCATGCTAGATTATGCATTCGACTACGTCTCTAGTATGGGGGTTTCCAACCCTTAGACTCGAAACATTGAGGACAATGTTTAACTTTAGTATGGGGGGATGAATAGATACTTGCCTTGCCAAACCTTCACGCTTTTCAAAGTTTATCTTTTTGTTGCAAAAGAAGGCTAAAAATGGCCAAATTTTTAATTTTTCTCATGTTTTATAAGTGTTTGAAGACACGAATGTAGATTTTCCGATGGTGAGAATAAGAGTAATTTTTGACTCGACCATGCGTGTTGAGCACTTAGCTTCGATTCCTTAACTTTACATTAGGCTAAGTCTCTTAAATGAGGAAGAGAAATGATAGAGTTAATTATAAGTTACTATGCTAAACGTAGAGTACTCGTATTCTTTCAATAACTCATGTGTTCTCGTTGTTTGCTTATTCTCCCTTCGCATGTATATATTTTGCTTAATAAGTATTGGCTTAGCGGTTTAGTCTTGATTGTTGGTTTCTAGTCTTTTCTAGTAGCTTCCATGTAATTAAAGTGGGAAGACATTAAGGTATCACCAGTGTCACGGTTTTGAAGTATTGACAACCTGAATAATCAAAAGCTTCACCTAATAATAAGATTTCTAGTGCTCACCAAAATCAAGTAAATAATTTGAAGCTCACAAGGCCGAAAAATCTATGTGAAATTGAAAGTGAATTATGCCTTAATCTTTTAAGCTTTAACGATCAAAAATTCACTTTTAGCGTGAGGATATACGTCTTTGGCCATAATAAACACCTCATGGCGAGGTTAAATAAAAGGCAAGGCAAGACCGAAGTCATAATAAAAGCTTCATGGCGAAGTTGAATAAAAGATGGAGGTAAACCTATGATAATAAGGTCCATCCGTTAGGGGGCGTATAAAAGTCTTGGTAATAAGTCTCATGTTCAAAACCGTTATAAAACCGTGTTTATCGATCCTTCTGGTTGACTTAATTTTTTGACATCGTTGTCTATTAGGGGGTTATTAATTCGATTGTCTTGGTTACACCGTTATGACTCTATTTTTAGACCTAAATCTTATCATCGCATAAGTCAAAAATGTATCCTCGTGAACATTCAAGACAAAAATAAAATATAAGAGATACCACTTAGGAAAATAGGAGTTTAAGTACGTGGGTAGGGCATATGAGTAGTGTTAGCATTACTAACTTATAATGAAAATGATCTCGTTGCACGCTTAGCATGGAATTGGGGTGAAAATCGAGGACGACGAAACTATTTCTAACGAAGCATTCACGTGTTCTTGTTCTATGAACCTAAACGTCCCATTTTGCGATGAAAATCATACATTATGTCTAAAACGCAAGTAGTAGTAATAGTAGTAGTGTAGTAAGTGTATTATTCAATAAAGGTGCTTTAAAATGAAGTTTGGAGGTCATACGATACTTTATTCTAGCATTACGTGAGGGCACGGAAATGGTTTAGTATGGGGAGTGATGAGACTGCTTTTATACATAGTCTCATCGTCCAAAATGGGCTTAAAATGCATTAAATATCATAAAATATGCCAAATATATGCTTGTGTTTGTTACTTGTGTATTTTAGGTACGGATATTGAGAAAATGACAAAAGATCACAAGAAACAAACAAAAACGAACATGGGAAACGAAGCCGCACAATGAACCAAGCCCTTATGGTGATTTTCCAAGAATAACCCTTGAAGATTTGAAGATTATACAAGAAGGGTCCTACAATATTGAAGAATTGACACTTTAAACCCTTGTATATTCATAATTATAATTTTGGTCCTTAAAGTTTGTCAAATTTACAAAAGGGCCCTCCACTTTGAAGAATTGGCAAGAATGGTCCCTTAAAAATGAATACTTGTCAATATTAGTCCTCCAAGAAGTCAACAACACAAGTTAAGACCATAATGTTTGAAGAAAATGCCAAAACAGTCCTTCAAATATCAAGAATTACCAAGAAATACCCCTGAAATTACTTTTGGAAACTATTTGGGGCAAAATTGTTAAAACTGAAACATTATTAACAAAGAGTTTTTAGTTTTACACATTTAAAACAAGAATGAAGAAAAGAAGAAAGAAAGAGGGTTAAAGCTGGCAGACATGAAACTTACCTAGACTAATCAGAGAAGGACACGTACCCCACTCACTCTCACAACCAATGAGAACCCACCAATTTGACACCTCAAATCCCACTCATAACCGGATTAACAAACTTAATTTATTAAGTTTGAAAAAGGCGCTTAACAACTTTTCAAAACATAATATGGATTAAACACTTAACTATTTACCAAGACACGAATTAGGGGTTTGTTTAATCATTTGAATTAAACCCTAATTCTCTCTAGATTGATGATTAACCTATCCCTAAACACATCCCAACTCTTAAACCTTGTGCCACATCATCACCCATGTCACATGATAAACCCTGCTATACAACTTTTGGAGAAACTGCCAAATTATGCCAGCCATCCAACGAACTGTATTCAGCTTCATTTCTAAGCTTTACTATGGACCCTTGATCACATTCCTACAGCTATACACCCCACAAACTGCCAAGAAAACATCACATGAGTTCAAGTTATTCAAAATCTCAAGGGGCATTTCAGGAACTTCAAGCACTTAGGGTTTATGTTTTTATGCTTTCTTAGTATCCATTGTAGCCTATATAAGGCATAGGACCTACTACATTTTTTTTTTGCTCTTGGTGTTTTCCTTGTTCAAAGTTCTGTAAATCCCTTTTCAATATTAATGAAAATGTGTTTGAATGTTTGAAGAAATCCAAGTGCCAACTTAATTCCTTGCTTATTATTGTTACATGTTTGTGTTGTTTGAATCTTAAAACCTGTTTTAAACCTTGTGCAAGAAATTGCCAAGTTTTCTCAAAAACGTGATATTTTGCTAAGTCTTTGGTACATTCTTGGAATTTTTGGATTACAAGTGATCTAAACACCCTGATAAGAAGATTATCAAGGTGTTGGGAGCTTGTGGTTTGGGGATAATCAAGAAGTGGGTACAAAGGTTGCATTAATCAAGATTTTTCATCTTTCTAATTTATATGAATTGTGCTCTAACCTTGTTGAATCTTAGCAGTGTTGTTATGGAAGCTTGTGCCTTGTTTTGCTAGGCATATATACTCTAGAATTCGTGAGTGTGGATGTATATTCATGAGGTTTGAGTCCTTTACCCAAAATCTGATAAAAGTCTTGATTTTTGGTGAATTTGTGTTTTGCTGTTATAAGTGTTGTTATTGTGGCTTAAACTTGCTTGATACTGCATAATATTGTTGTTATTGTGTTAGATTGGGCTTGGGTAACACTAAATCACACATTTACTTTGTTAAACTTGGATTTAAAAAGTGAAAGGGGTGTTTGAGTTAACTTGTTTAAGCTTGCAAAGTGATTTTTAGTTATTGTTAAGTGTTGTTTATTGTTGGTATCTGATAAATACTTGGTTGTATGTTATTGACTACAAGTTTGTGGCTTTTGAACATCAAAATCTTGATTGTGCTATAAAAGTTGGAAATCTGCTTTTTTGACCTAAGATTTTGGAAACACATAGATTGTATGCATGCTTAGGGCTAACAAGTGATTAAACATAGCTTATATAACCTGTTAAGAAGATTTGAGGGTTTGAATTTGGTCTTGTGGTAAAGTATATCAGCAAAGTGTGTAAACTGCTTGTTCTTTATTCATTAGTAACATTTAAGTGCTTGAATCTTTGTCTAAACTTTGAATCAGTGCATGAAAATAGTTTATTTGTGTTCATTTGAATTATTTATAGCTTGTGTATGCATTTGGTTAATTTTGGCTGGCTTATTCTTGCTTAAATTGCTTATTGGTTGAAAATTGCTTATTGTTCATATCTGGTGCACATATGGTGATCTTTTGATTAATATTTGCTAATTGGCTTGTTGTAATTGTGATATTATTGTTGTTATTAACTCCTTGTGATCCACTGATTACTTGGGTGCCTTTGCTTAACCTGAATCCAACAAAAAGTCACATAAGACAAAAAGTCAAGAAAGTTAATCAGTGGGAACTCCTTTCCCCTGACACTAGCCACTGCTAGTGTTATTTGGTCATCAGCTTATTCATAAGCTATTCTAGCTTATTGGGAATTACAACAACTTATTTTTTTGTGATCAATCTTCCTTATTTAACCCATTGAACTAATTTGGAGCATATTAGGGTTTGACTTTTAGGTTTGACTAAAAAACCAAACAAGTTGACTTTTAACATAAGTGCTTATTGCTTTTTCCAGCTTATTCTTTGTGCTTATTTGAAATATTTTTGATCCAAAAGCTTAGTTTTGTCAAATGAAACATTTTTCAAGTTGAATCAGCACTTGAGGTAGCCTGGAACTCAAAAACGACTATTTTGTCGTTTTCTAAAGAGAGCTTTGGCTTCTTTCAGGATTATTTCTTGGGCTTTTTCAAAATTTCTTTTCACAGATCTCTTAAGTATCCCAAAAGAAGCTTGTGTGTCAAATTAGAGCTTATGGCATTAGCTTATGGCTTAATGGGCCAAAAAGCCCATTAAGAATAAGTTGTTGACATTTAAGCTGTAATAAGCTCATTTTCAGCTTTTAGGCCCTCAGAGTTTTGTGCTTAAAACTAAATTTTGAGTCAAGTAGGTGATTTTCGGCTTAATTGGACAACTTTTTGCTCATTGGGCCAAAAAAGCCTAATATAGTGGACTGTTTTTTATTTAGGCCCATTTTAAGGCCCAATAGGGGTATTTTGGTAATTTCAAGTTCATTTCTGTGTTTATTAGGTTAAAATAAACTAGTTTGCAACTTTTTAGAATTTTTTATAAATTTTGAATTGTTAATATTATTTTATTATTATTTTATTTTTAAAAATTAAAATTTAGATTTTTGCAAGTTTTTCATTTTTCCTAGTTTAAATACATTAAGTTAGGAATTTTTCAAGTTTTAGATTAACTTTATTGTCTTTCAAATAATTTTTTGAATTATTTTAAGTTCTTATAGTTTTTAATTGTTTTTAAATAGTTTTAATTAATTTTAAAATTTTCAAAAATTGTTTTTAATTTATTTAAGTCATTTTAGAGGTTTACAAGTTAAAAAATCTCATTTTGGGCTTTGTGTTAATTAAATTGATTTTTTGGGCTTTAATAAGCATTAAAAAATTAATATTTAATAAAATAAAGGTTTGAGTGATTTTTGATTTTTTGTAAACTCTAATTATATTTTTTGGATTTATTGCAATTTTTTAGGAATTTTTAGGTTAATTTTTAAATTTAGTCACTTTTTACGGTTTTACGTGCACGACTTCGTCTTAGTGTAATTCATAATCGTAGCCGTCATCCTTTTATATTCTCTTTTCTATTTTTATTTCTTCATAAACATAATCACAATCATTAATGAATTCTTACACAAGACACTTGCCTCCTTGACAACGATCCCTACTTTGGGTCATTTACTTGTGGTTTTCCTAAACTACTTGTTAATACTTACCCTAATTACCTCGTTTTCTTAAACAAGTGTGAATTTACTACATCAGAAAGTTTATCACGGATGATAACTTATCCTTCACAATAGGAAAATTATTTTTCTCGGTCATGAGCTAGTCACAAAACAATCAAAGTTTTGAGCTCATGAAAATCGGACCCGCAAGGGAAGCGTATGTTTCAGTGCGCTTTCTAAAAGCAATTAAAGAGAAGTTTTCTATCATGACTATTTTAAAACCGTTGAACACAATTTTTCAAGAATTTCTCAAAAGGTTTTTCTAAATCTTTCAAAATTGTGTGTTCAACACTCCCTTCCTCATAATATGGTTTTTATATCTCAAAAATGTCATATTTTATTTTGATCAATTTTTTAGGGGGAGCGTTTTAAAATCAAGCCTTTAATGTTGTTCGGTACATCTCAAAGTTGTCATATTTTATGTATCCAACACATCCCGAAAATGATATAATATTGTCCAATGTAATATATTATATCGGATAAGGCATCTCAACTCCGTACCTCAACATATTTTGTGGTGTCGTTTTCCAAAATTTTGCCAAATTTTTGTTTCAAGACCCATATATATTGTTGAGGCGGAGCAACCCGACGAAAAAATTCCATGATTCATGCGTGCTTACATGTTTCTCTCCCAATCAGTTTTAAAAAATTGTCATATTTTAATCAATTGCTATCTCTAATATTTGTTTTTATATTAGAGATAGGGGAGAAAATGTGATTAAAATGTAATATATCGCAACATGTGATCTTAAAGACTCAAGTTCAACTCTTTCCTTCATATGCTAAACTATTTCGTATATCGATGCATGAGTATAGGGGGAGCGTTTTGCAAAAGTAAAACTTTCAAAGTGTGAAAAGTTTTGATTTTTATCAAGCACTTTGAATGGTTTTCAATGGTTTTATGGTTACGATATTTACTCAAAACAACCTACTATCCACGACCGAACGATGGAGTCAAAAGGTTGTTTAGGATAGGAAACAAAGTCCTATGATCCAACCAAAACCGGAGGGATCTACCCAATGACATCCCACAGCTAGAAATAGTTGTCCTTAGGAAAGATGGAGTTGAATGAAGCTGAATGCGGACCAATTACTTAAGTTAGCACTAGAACAATCATAACAAGGTGCTAATGATGACGTATTGGTAAGCATTGAAGGAGTTGAATATTCTATGCAACTTAGGTAGAAACTGGGTTACCACATGTATTGATGACAAGTGTCATGGACCCAGTGATACGATGCACAACCCTTCCCCAACCATTCGAGTTTCTCTCAAAATAAACTTGTCTCATTGTCACGGAGATCAACACGTATCTATTCACTTTCTCACTCTGAGTCAGTTAATATTGAAAAGGTTGCAGTCTGCGTCAGCCTTCGATTACCAAAATTCACTTATCGAGTCTAGAGCCAAAAAGAGATCAATCTATCATCTTATTCGGACACAATCGAGTCATACGCATTATCCTTCTGATATTGCTAGAACATCTGAGTGATAGGATTCACAATGAAGATGGAAATCCTGCTTGAGCTAGCATCAAACAAGCTCATGGTAGGTAACTTGTGCGACTCTACACGAATCAAACTTGTGAGAACTGGAATGCAACTAAGTTTGGATTCTTAATTTATTCAAACTTGATTCCAGGTTTCTACGCAAAATCCGTGTGATCTTGCCAGAACATTCAGAGTGACACTCTTTAGTGCTCACATTGACGAATGGAAATCCTTCCAGTGTCAACCTCAATCAGCACTGCGGTAGGTAACTCGCAAGATTCTTTATGAATCGAGCTTGCGACAACCTAGAAAGCAACAATGGGGTGATTCTTTTAGAATCAAACTCGTTCCAGGAAATCTGAATTGACGAATCTAATAAGACGGATAATTTATCCTTATGATTCACTCTTTACGTTCACAGTCTGCTTTGAGACGGTCGAGTAAAGAGAATTGGCTACTACCGCCAGGAAACCCTGTCAAGGAGGCTCTTAATTGAATCTACCCGATCACAGGTACGGTATCTTATACCTTCTAACGGTTTTCACCGACCAGAGGTAAAATGCTACTGAATTAGGGTGAAATATTCAAATCCATTTCGTCCGTGTCTATATATGTTTCTGCATATCAAGATGGTGGCGTAGCTGTGTACTAACCGAAGTCGTCTTCACATGTTCATACTAAAAGTTAAAGTCTTCCGCAACTCTGATGGATATTTGAAGGACTAACTACAACTTCATTTGAATGGGAGATTGTTAGCCGTTCAAAATAAACAAAGTATGAACATGTCGATTCAGAAGTCACAAGAACACAAGATGGCGATAATCAAGATACCTAAGAATGTAAGAATGTAATAGGTCATCTTAGTCACAAGGAGCACAAGATGGAGATCTCAAGTACTCAAATTCAAATGAAAAAGGCTTAAGATAAAGATCACAAAATCATGAAGGAACAAAGCCGTTACAAACAAGATCAAGACCAAGACAAGACTAAAGAAGGAAGATCACCTCCACAAGAATGTATTCACTCAATTATCTTATGTATTTAAAGATGATCGATACATTGGGGGAGATTGTTAGCCCTATATTTTATATAGTCGAACAAGAATGTAATAGGTCATCTTAGTCATTAATGGTCTTGTATTATAATAGGTTAGTCGGGTTAACCGGGCTTGGACTTTAAGCAAATATTGTATAAGTTAGGGGCGTAAGTCCAAGAAAAGCCAAGCCCGACCCATGAACAAGTCCACCAAAGCCCATGTGGTGTGGCATATAAATACCCTCTTCCATGTGTGGAAGAGGGTGTTGGTTACATTCACTTTCTCTCTCTAAGCAATGTTAACCTTCCGTAATCTCTCTACTTTCTCTCTCTCTATCTACCTTCATCTATTACTCTCTCTAAATATCATCTTTATGTTATGTTATGTATTGAAGTGGGATTAACACTACACAACAAAAATTGGTCACATGATTCATCTCCAAGAGCAAATTCAAACCAAGTATATGCGAATCTTCAAAGGGAATTATTGGAACATCGAGCACTAGGGTTTCTAGTTTTTATCAGCTTTCTAGATTACTTGTAAGCCTATATAAAGGCCATAGGGTTTCACTTCCATTCTTGTTCTTGGTTTTTCCTTTGGTCAAGTTTCTGTAAATCTTTGTTCAATGAATGAAAAAGTTTGAAATCTGTGACGAATACCAAGTCCCATATTTACTTTTCCTGTTATTGTTTACATGTTTTAAGGTTGTTTCAAAAGGTTTTTAAGTTTTCAAAGTTGTTTCAAAAGGTTTTCAGTTTTCAAAGTTTTGGATACTTCAAGTTTCAGTAAGGATTCTTGGATTGAGAGAGTGAGTCGCATATTGATATGTTTGGGCATAAAGGTGACCATAAAACCATGCTTAAACCCATGGGGTAGTGGATGTTTATGCTTGGGCAAATCTTTGTGGGAACTCACCAAAATCACCAAGAAATCTATTTTCATTTTCATTTTTTATAACTGTTGCTACTAATCTTGTTACCTCTTAGCAATGTTTGTTGGAAGCTTGTGTCTTTTATTGCTAGACACATAAGCTCTTACATTTGGGAGTGTGGATGTACCTTCCCGAGGCCTGTTATTTTCCTTGTTCAAACTGTCAAAAATTGGTGATAAGTGAATTTGGTTCGGACTGCTATATGTTGTGTTCTTATGCATGCAAACTTGTTCTTAGTTCATAATATTGTTGCTATGATGTTTGTTTAAGCTTGGTTAAACCTGAAAAATGTTTTTGCTTTGTTAAATTTGATTCAAAAATTTAAAGGACTATTTGGGATCAATGTTTGGTTCAAGTTTTTGTAGAATTGAGTAGGTGTTAGGGCTTTGTTTATGTTTGTATTTGTTATTGGGTTGATTTAAAGTAAAGAACTGCTTAACTTGTTCTTTCTAACACCCAATCTAAATCTTTGGCAAATCAAGCTTGTTTTAGGTCCTTGTGAACTAAAAACTTGTCATCACCTAGGTTGCATGCTTAACTAGGGCTAACAAGTGTTAAGTCAAAGTTTGTGTAACCTGATTTGTGGATTTGTGGATCTGAAGTTCATGTTTTGGTCATATGCATCAATAAAGGTCTTTTGTGTTCATCAGTTACATCAGAAACATCACATAGGCTTATTACTTGATCTAAATCATTGAATCATTGCCTAAAACAAGTTAATTTGTGTTTAATGAAGTCTGTTATTGCCATTGTATGCTTTTGGTAGAGTTTGGTTGGATTATTCTTGCTTAAACATAGCTTTAATTCACCAGACCTTGCTTATTTCCATGTCTATGCACTATTTGGATTAACTATATCATTTGGCTTGGTCATTTGATGATTTCTTGCTTGATTGTGACTCCCTAAAACTTACTGGTTGTAGGGGTGCCCTTATTGTCCAAAATCTCCAAGTAAATCTCATTAAAAAGCCAAATCAGTTCATGTTAGACCCCACCATGGCAGAATATGTGGCGCGACGTATGGATGACATCACAACAATAGCGTGTCTATAGAGATAACTAAATGAAATAGAAATATCATAAATGGTGACACAATGTCATGAAGATATCACAATCAATGCAGGCGTCTAGGTAAGTAGGTAACAGGTCTACCTCTTACCAAAGACATACAATTAACAAATAACAAACATATAGGTGTCTACAAAGTATCACTTATTCAAACATAAGTAAAGACTAAGAGGAAAGGGGGTTCCTATAAATGCAATCCTAAGCCTCCCATCTAGCCACTCCTATTCTCACGCTTAACCACATTCTCACCTGAAAGAGACACTAAAACACGTCAACATAAAGTTGGTGAGAGTCATAGGTTTAGACTCCAACTCCAAATCAATTATAAGCTAGGAATAACAACCATTAACAAAAGAACATATGGAAAATGTGCTACAATTATGTATTAACAACTAGCATTCAAGATTAACCAATCACCATAAATCCAAGACTCGATGCCTTACCAATAACCATAATTCCAAGGCTCCAAGCCTTACCAATCACCATGGTCCCATAGGCGCCCATACACCTATGAACCAATCGCAAGGCCCGGCCTTGTCAACATCCCCTTGGTACCAAGTCAAACCACAATATTTGAGACGACACGTGTCCCTCGATCCAAATCATAAACACAATCAAGAATCACATAGCAGTTAATCACATAAGTGCACACACAAGTCCATCACAAACCATACAGTGTCTCTTCCATCCCATCTGGAAGTCAAAATCATTAAAAAATATGGGACTATGAAACTCACCTAAACAAGCTTCTCCAAGTATCCGCGCTCTACCAAAAATCTAAACACACAAACGTATAAAATCAAGACATGAAACACATACCAAAATGGCTCATCACTCTATGATGGATATATAGCCTTATCCTACCACTTAACCCAATTTATATGTCATATTAATCTAATTACATCCCTCTATACATCCCTTAACTTAGTTTAGTTCATAACTCACCCCGTTAACATTTAACCCAAAACAGTCTCGTTTTTCATACTTCAAACTATGGGTCGAACACCCCCTTACCAAAATAACATGCCCTGTAAAATAAAACATATGCCCTTACATGTGTTTGATAACTCTCCCATTTGGCCTCAACCTTAAAGCTACTGTTAAGGCCTCCATATATATATATATATATATATATATATATATATATATATATATATACATATATATACATATATATATATATATATATATATATATATATATATATATATATATATATATATATATATATATATATATATATATATATATATATATATATATATATATATATATATATATATATATATATATATATATATATATATATATATATATATATACTTTTACCTATCTAGAATTTACTAATTTTGAACATACGAAAAGTTTGTTATGATAAAGGGTCTTACCCTAACCCATTTGTTTATTGCTCCTCCAGATCTTTTATTTAATATATAATCTAAGTCTCATGTTCTTTTGAAGGTCCAATTATACACCTAAGTACCCTAAACATCTTAAAACCTTAATTTAAACCTGACTGATTTCAAAACAGGTTTGACCTCCGACTGTTGTAAAACTCTAGATATGATCAAAACAAGTGACCTAAAATTCTGCCCAGTTTTTAAAAACGAATTTAACACAATTAGTTTAATTAGTTACCATCACCATGTATAATTATTATCTGTAATTAATATAATCATGTTTATACCATTATAATACAGAATTCATAATTAACCTAGCCCTAGATCCATCATATATTGGTTAAGAACGAGTTAAAAATAATTTAATCGAAAAGAGAAACATAGGTTTTACCTTAGAATTTTTAGAAGACAAGAAAATTATGAAGAACCCTAAAAATCTCCATTGATGACGACTAAACCTTGATCTCCAGGGATTTTATGAGTGTTTTGATTAATAAAAAGAGTTTATATACTTTCATAACAAGTCCTTGGCCCATGTACAAAAGCGTGGTTCCCTTTTTCCCTTTTTCCCCTTTTCTTTTCTTCCTGCGTTTACAAACCGACTATACTCCTATATATTTTTTTATTTTTGTTAACTATTAATATATTATTAATAATACCTTAAGTTACCTTAATTTATTTCAACTCCTAAAACCTCCAAAACTTCAAAACCATACAACTAGTCAATTTACGCGTTTACTGTGACAATCCGTCAATTTATGGTCGATATTTTATTCTCAAATATTATTTAAAAACATTATTTTAATGTTATATTATGAACTCACTCATTTTTGGGAAGAAATAAGGGTTCCAAAGTAGCATCGACTACGTCTAAACCGAATAATTCTACGTTATGTGGTTACGTTTACATACACCATTTTTTGTGACAGTCCGACATTTCAGGAAATAAATTTATCCTTGAATATTATTTTGTAATTTTAAATTTGTGTTGGTTCATAAACTCACAAATTTACGAGAAGAGATTAGGACTTACGTGCATAATTTAACATCCTTTACGACTAAACCGGAAACCCTAGGTTTATGTATTTACGTTTTTGAACTCCGTTTTTGATGAGACAATTTTTATTAGATTCTTTTTGTGCCGTTGATTCATAATTTATAAAAACGTTTTTCGTAAAACGACCTGAGGGCACGTAAATCGAGGAAACTAGAATCGAGGAGTACCCGTAAATTAGTGGAGATGAGACAAGTGGGACACTTGTCTCACCCCCAATAATAAACGGCCAAAATAAGCCACCCCACTCCCTTGGTGGCAAAGTTTTACACTTCATATGGACACTTGTCCATAAACTTTACCAAAACAACTTAAGCTAACAAAAACTAGCAACACATACCACTTCCTTCATTTTACAACATGCAAAACCACAAATCTCTCTCTCCCTACTCTCCTTGTGTCGTCCACTTCACCACCATAAACCACCACTTGATCAAATTTTATCCATGAATCTTGTGTTAAACTTGAACAAGATGAAAACCTATAGAAGACTTATTGATTGGAGGTGATTTTAACAACTAAAAAGCAGTTTATATGGAGTTCAACGGCTGATTTCATGGAGGTGTTCATCCATTTGAAGGATCGAAGAAGTTGTCTTGCTAAAGTTGAAGATTTGATAACAAGAACCAGGACTTGTTCATCAAAATCACATCTTTTCATCATCTTGATTGGTATAGGGATCAATCTCCTCCTATCATCTTGTTATTTTGTAAATGTTATTATGTATTTTCCTTATAAATGTATATGTATATGATGATATATGATGATCAAAGTATTATGTGGGGATCTTGTGTTGATAAATTTGGTTAAAAATATTAAAAGCTGCATGAAAAGATGTTGAAATCATGACTAAACTTTGTAGGCTGTTTAAAACAGTAAAGAACCATATGATAACTTTTTAAAATGACTTGGATAACTTAATATACAGTAAGGTATATGACTTTTACATATGTGAAAGTTGACCACTCAATGGAATCCATAAAATGAGTAAGTTATGATCAAAACATTATTAAGGTTCAAATCTGTATAGTCTGTTTTGGACGAATTATTAGAGACATTTAGAGGATGATAGAGCAGTAGCTAAACGGGAGATAATTGTAGCACATATTATTTAGTTTGTGCTGCCCAAAATTGAGCTTCTATCTCCTTGTAGAACTCAAGATATGATAAAAATGGTGAAAGTGAGTTTCATAATCAGATTTGGAAAATAAAAGTATATATTATAAAATTAGCACTCAAGTAAAACTAATATAAACTACATACCTAAAACCCACTAACTTATATAATACTTATAGATAAGTTATATACTTTGATAAGTAAATGTGACATTTTATAAAAATTACAAATTGATATGTTTTATAAGTTATAAAACTATATACATAAGTTTTACGTCTTTTCGGCTAAAACAGAAAGATTAACGTTTTTGTCAAATAAAACTTAGACGGTCGGACCCGTCTAATGTAAACTTTTTATAACTCATCTACTGATATGTAAGTACATCTTACAAGTAAAACTGATAAAAACCGAGCTTTATAATTTATGAACATTAACGGGCCAAAGTAGCCTTATTGGACTATTAACCCAATAGGTTTGGCTAAACACTGATGGACTTACTCATTGGGCTTAACCCACTTGGGCCCAACATATGAGTATAGGCCTGATAATAAAATTGTAATTGGACTAATATAATGTATTAGGATTATTGGGCCTTAATATATAAATAAGTGAAACTAGTGTAATTAGTCAAAAAAATTGACTAACACATAACACTATAATGTGTATGAAGATATAAAATCCCACTTGATCATCATCATACTTATGATATCATCATATATACATAGCCATTGTTTTTATAAAGTAGTTGGACAAGAGTCTAAGACGAGGATTATTTGTCTAGGTTTTCGTGATTGAAGCACGTACCATACATCCAAATCCCCGATAACCGCCATTCCCAATCAACTTGAGTTCATAGCCTCACACTGTTATAAATGTTTTATGAAATGTTTTATAAACCCGTGAGGGAGATAATTAGTTTAATAAAATAGGACACCAGTTGTCCTGATTGTTGCTTATTGATATGGACCCGAATGATTATATGACCCGATGAATGATTATATGACTTGATGAATGAAATGAAATGGATTATTATAGTTAGGTTATGTCACTAAATGTCCCATTAGCATGAATTGTGAACTACCGGGATTTAGTAGACGCTTATGCATATAATAGTACTATTTGGGGAAGATCACCCCAGTTCGCGCCTTGACGGTTGATCCCCGTCGTGCCACATTGATTGGTAAGCGAATTTATGTATGATAAGATTTTTATAAGCGTGATTATTGTGATGACACGCTGTTTTAGATGGGCAAAGGAATTTTGGGTTAGCTACCCGTTGTTTGTTATAATAAGGTAGCAATGTCATGCGGCTTATAATAATCCAATAACGAAAATACTGATATACGCATTGAATTACAATATATTGCTTGACTAGCAATATAGGGTCTTATTAATGATATTATGTTCGTGTTTTGGATTTATGTAACGGTTTTTATTAAACTCTATACAACAATATAAAACGAATAGCATGATGTTTTTACGACATTGGTTCATATAATGGTTTTAAAGGCAAAAGCCTATATTATGATTTACAACAAAGATTTGTACAAAATGATTTTTGGTAATAATTATATACCGATGATATATTAATGGTTTTTAATAAACTCTATGAATTCACTCGGCGTTTTCGTTGACCTTTTTAACATGTTTTTTCTCAGGTACTTGAAGGTAATTCTCGGGAATATGACAAGAATTCATGGCCCGCATTTAAATAACAATTTCCATTCAAATTTTTTGTAAAATTGTATGAAATACTATGACTTGGGACCTATGTAATTTGATATTTATGAATGGAAAATGCTTTATTATTAAGCAACGTGATTTTTTTGCGTTGTCTGTGATTTAAGTAATGTGTTATCTCGTAACACCAACGACTCTTCCGCTGACTAAAGTATGAATATTTGGGGGTGTTACAGTTTGGTATTAGAGCTCTCGTTATAGAGAACGAAAGATTTTTAAAACCAAGGTTTTGAATAAAACATCTCAAAATCTTTTAACTATAAACATTTTTCTTAAAATGTCTAAAAATCTTTTGACTATAACGGTGCCGAAGAATTCTCGAGTTACCGACAAGGGCAGACTGAGAAGTGTTATTTTAATATATATATATATATATATATATATATATATATATATATATATATATATATATATATATATACATATATATATATATATATATATATATATACATATATATATATATATATATATATATATATATATATATATATATATAACTTGGAGTATATATATATGTTGTAATTCAATTACATGATTGTTTGATGATTATTTTAATACTTATACGAGGTATTTATACGACGTAGATTTTCACAAGAAACCCTAACTCCCATAGCAAATCAATAGAAGTTATTTCTGTAGGAACTCTAGCTATTCCAGATCTAAACCAAGTTGTGGATATTTATTATCTCAACAAAATGGTTGATACTCGTAGAAATGTTGGTATTAGTTTATTGTGATATTGAAGAAGAATTGGTGAGATTAAATATGATATCGATGTCATGACGATCTTTCCTTATAGAGTGGAGTTTGAAAAAACCTTACCACCTGGAAAGGTGTCATTTGATTCGGTGTCACCCAGTTCTTAAATTTGAAATCGAGAAGGTAAATGTTGCACTTGAAGCTATCATTGGAACCATTACCCAAAAGCCTCATGCCACTAGTATCTTTTTGAGAAGTCTAATTGAATGTGAGAGTCATTTCATACTAGTGACTCATCTGATAACTATCGTTGTAAGAGCTATAGGATTGGAAATTAAGTGTTGTTCATATCAAGCTTTTATTTCCCCTACAAGGTCTAAGAATAAGGTTGAAAGTATTGGAGAATTATGTAGGATGTTGCATTGAGTATAAGTTGGTTGAAACTTGAATAATGTTGAATTTAACTCGTATGGAATACGAGATTGTTAAGAGGAAGTCGTTAAGTCCTGAGATTGAATTATAAGGTTTTAAATGATTATTGGTTCGTGTTAAGGGTCGGTCCTAGGCCATTGACGAGGATGCTCAGTGTAAAAGAAATAAATCGAAAAATCTCCTTCTGAAAATTGGGACTGATGGATCTTTCGGGACATGTGAAACACCTAATGACTATTGTAGATTAGTATTCATTGTGGTATCTTTTAAAAATCCCTAACTTAACTAAGACATCAGTTGGTAGGATGAGTTCTTTGAATTGTATGACATAGTGACACTTAATGTGTTACGGTACAATTTTGACTTGTTTGTGATTAATGAAAAGACTACCTTTGATTGCTAAATTTTACATGTATCGATGTTATCTATCTTTACTTGCTTGTTCCTAATGTTCGCATTAGTGATGCAACCACTGAACAAGTAATCATCTCGATTTGAGTTACGTTGTGGATTATTCTTTTTGAGTGCCATCGAGGTCGTGAACCTCATGATTAATTGGCTAAGCTCATTTCCTATTATATTGTAGTTAGTTCTTGGCGAACAACTTTTCATCACTCTTTTGTAGATCACTCATTGTTTTTATAAGTTAAAACAGTATTCCTTGAGAAAAATTGAACTTTCATCACCATATGGATTATGTAAAGTGAGACTTATAAATAATCGTTATCGAAATGAAGTTGTTTATGAAACACCTTGGAAAACATAATTGTTTTCATAACAAAGAACATCTCTATATATTCATTTGATTTTTATTTCATGATTAAGCATGAATATATATATTTTAAACATGATGACAAAGTTTTGACGAACTGATTATTGCACCATTAATCCTAAAATTGTATATAGTTGCGCGCCTACATACAATTTGGAAGGGACCATGCAAGGATGATTATGTAGTCACCATGAAATTATTAATAAACACTATATTTTCTTTGAAGTTGTGAAAGATTAAATTTTATGAGATCTGCAAGAAGTGCAAAAATAGGGACATAGTGTTAGGGACACCTACATATGTGCCCGTATTATTTATTCTTCTGAATTGAATTTAATCATCTGTGGAAATTGTCTTATTTTAAAATTGACCTCCCCTTCTTGTCCAAGTGTCTCATGATGAGATTCTTTGGAAAAGTATCTAATTACCGAGTGTTAATACCCGACTGGGTGTATCGACGTTCCTATCATTTCTTTTGATTAGATTTCATTGGAATGACCTGGGTAACGATCCGAGGTGCTTTCGAATGCGTACTCAATTCATGAAAACATGGTATATACTCATATTCGTTAATGTTTACGTCTGTATCTGATTTGAAAATCTCTCGCGTAAATTATGCGTTGACCCTACTCTTGTAATGTTAACAATGTCTCCATATATCCTTGAATTTGTGAAGGATGATGAGTTATTTTTAGTCTTTTGAGAAGCTCACATCTTATCGACGGTAATGAAACTAGAAGGTTGATAGTGCCAGTATAATGGATTGATTGATTATGACATGATGTCATTGTCTTAATTGATGGGAACTCGAGTAGAAATCCCCTAAAAAATAAGATGTTGATTATCAAAAGTGATCTAAATAATTCTTGATGGATGACCATATCCTGCATTTAAACTTGAAATTATACATGAATGGTTATGAACTAGTCATAGATCTTGTAATCTAGAAATAACTTAAAGTAATGTATTAAAATATGTTTCTGTCATATGAAATTTTAGGAGGTACTTGCTGGTAAATTACATAGACTTTCGCCATTAAGGCAAGTTGAATTTGGTATTGATTATAATCCTGGTGCTGCACTTGTGGCATGTACACTATACATCAGCCCCATCTGAATCAAAAGAATTACCATGCAACTAAGAGAGTTGACGGAAAAAGCTTTTATTCTATCAAGCTCGTCATCACGAAGTGCTATGGTGTTATTATTCTTTATATTTATTGATTACCGTGAACTAAGTAAATTGACGATCAAAATCGATATCCATTACCCAAGATGAAAGATTTTTTCGATCATTTACAAGGTTCTAGCGTATATTCAAGAAATTGGATCCACGGCATGGTTATCATCAACTTCGCGTCCGCAAAAAAGATTATCTATTCCAATAACTACATCCAGGACTTGTAATGAACATTATGTGTTTCATGTTATGTCGTTTGGATTGACCAATGCACATGTAGCATTCATAAATTTGGTGAATCACGTGTGTAGGCTGTAATTTAATAAATTCATGCTTGCGATCATTAAGAACAACTTGTTTGTTTTAGGAAGGAGTTAATAATCATTTATAGACTGCCCTGAGTTGCCGAGCAATGAAAACCTGTACCTTGAGTATTTAACATGTGATTAAAGGCTTAATCCTTTATATTATTTGACCGTGTGATTAATAGATAATGGAATCTATATTGACTCTTCAAAGATTAGAGCCATTAAGGCTTTAGGTTTTACCAAAAAGAAAGTGCAAATATGTTTTGACAAATATTTTATCAAAGGATTTTTAAGGGATTATTCCCTCAAACCCAGATCATTTAACTAAACTCCCTTAGGAGTAAATGTTTGTGTATACTTCAAGACAACCTAAGAAGGATTGAGGAAACCATTTAAACCATGACTTGAAATTTAAAACGACAATTCTTGCTTTTCAACTAAGAAAATTTTGACCAAAGTATAAACGAAGATTTTTCGAACATTTACGGATCTTATTAATTATTTCCGATACATCAATAAAAATCGTGTTAATTAAATTCAAATTTATTTTGAACATTTTTTTTCTATAATTGGACGAACTGAGAAATTTAAAATTTTTTAAGTTGACGTTTCATAAATATTAAATATTTATTATTCGTAATAATTATCGACGCTTTAGACGTCGGATTGAGCAAAACTGATAAAAATGATGGTTGAGACGAAACTAAAACTTAGAAAATATGAAGAAAGAAAATTTGAAAGAAAACGGTCGTGATATTTATTTCATCAGGGAAGGTGAATGTAATTACTGACACGTTATGTAGAAAGGATAAAGAATCAATTAGGATGTGTTCCTTAGTAATGACCGTGCAAAATAATCTGCCTGAGCAATTTAGAAATAACTGATGCTTGTAAGAAGGATAATATAGATAATAAAAAGGGTTCGCGGCTAATGTGAACCATTAGAAATGAGAGCTGATGGTGTTAAATTTTTAAAAGGCCGCTTTTGGTTGCCTAAATACGGAGGATTTCGAGATTTAGTCATGTTGGAATCTCATAAGTTTAAGTATTCTATTCAGGCCATTTCTGATTTAATGTACCCTTATCTGAAGAAGTTGTACTGATGGCAAATTATAAAGGTAGACATCGCCTCATATGTTAGTAAACGTCTAACTATTGCAAAGGTCATCATTTGAATTTGATTCGATTTGGGCCATCATCGACAGACTGACCAAATCTTCTAATATCATTTTCGTTAATCATAGATTCTCGATGAAGAAATTGACTCTTTGTATTTAAAGGAGTTGTGTAAACATAGCGTGCCTGTATCGATCATCTCTATCAAGATCCTCGCTTCGCATCAAATTTCTAGAGATTTGCTCAGAAGTCATTGGGAAAGAACCTCGATGAGAGTACTGTTTACCACCCCAATCGAAGGGGCGAGGTAAAGTAACGATACAAAACACTAGAAGTGTTGTTTTATGTTGAATGATTGACCTTTGGTAACAAACCGTATAATCTTTTTCCTTTGGAGAGATTATCATTGATAATTATCGTATTAGGATCGAGATCGAATCTTGTGAGGATCTATATAAAGCGCACCTGTAGGTGAGAGTTGGTATGAAGATACCCGACATACACCCATTGTGAGTTGGACATGTCTTTTAGGTATAAGGTTGCCTATGATGACAAACCTAACCTTACATAATACCCGACCCGCGAGACCTGAAACGATTGTTGAAGTTAGGATCTGATTATTGACTGTCGGTAGTGGGAAGGAGGTTATGTGAATATGAAATGTAGATCTTGATGTGCAGGATGGGTAGCAAAATTATGCCAAAAATTTTCACCTTGGAAAAACATGAATTGATGATCTAAAAGATCATGGGAAATAAGTCCCCGTTGTATGAGACCATTGAGATAATATAAAAAGTTGGTTTGAAAGGCATATAAGATGGATCTACCCTAGGACTTCAAGGGCTGCGTGAATTATGTTTCGTATATCGAACTTGATGAAATATCTATCAAGTGAAAATCTGATTGTTTCTTAGTAAAGTTTGGATCGGTGAAAGTTGCATTCATCAAAAACCCGTGAATATCATGGATAGAGAAAGTAAGTCAACCTAAGCCAAATCATATTCCCGTAGTTATGTTTGATGAAACTAGTGTCTTGTAATGAATTACACTTGTGTGAAAAGACCGAATGTGGAAGAAATACCCACGTGTCTCTAACTCTATAAGAAGCGAGTAGTAAGATAAATTGATTTTTGAGGACAAAGATCCTGTTTAGAGGTAAATGCTGTGACAATCTGTGAATTTATGGTCGATATTTTATTCTCAAATATTATTTAAAAACATTATTTTAATGTTATATTATGAACTCACTTATTTTTTGGGAAGAAATAAGGGTTCACGTCTTAAAGTAGCATCGACTACGTCTAAACCGGAGAATTCTACGTTACGTGGTTACGTTTACATACACCGTTTTTGGTGACAGTCCGACATTTCATGAAATAAGTTTATCCTTGAATAATATTTTGGAATTTTAAATTTGTGTTGGTTCATAAACTCACAAATTTACGAGAAGAGATGAGGACTTACGTGCATAATTTAACATCCTTTACGACTAAACCGGAAACCCTAGGTTTATGTATTTACGTTTTTGAACTCCGTTTTTTATGAGACAATTTTTATTACATTCTTTTTGTGTCGTTGATTCATAATTTATAAAAACATTTTTCGTAAAACGACCCGAGGGCATACAAATCGAGGAAACTAGAATTGAGGAGTACCCGTAAACTAGTGGAGATGAGACAAGTGGGACACTTGTCCCACCCCCACTAATAAACGGCCAAAAAAAGCCACCCCACTCCCTTGGTGGCAAAGTTTTACACTTCATATGGACACTTATCCATAAACTTTACCAAAACAACTTAAGCTAACAAAAACTAGCAACACATACCACTTCCTTCATTTTACAACATGAAAAACCACAAATCTCTCTCTCCCTACTCTCCTTGCGCCGTCCACTTCACCACCATAAACCACGACTTGATCAAATTTTATCCATGAATCTTGTGTTAAACTTGAACAAGATGAAAACCTATAGAAGACTTATTGATTGGAGGTGATTTTAACAACTAAAAAGGAGTTTATATGGAGTTCAAGGGATGATTTCATGGAGGTGTTCATCCATTTGAAGGATCGAAGAAGTTGTCTTGCTAAAGTTGAAGATTTGATAACAAGAACCAAGACTTGTTCATCAAAATCTCATATTTTCATCATCTTGATTGGTATAGGGATCAATCTCCTCCTATCATCTTGTTATTTTGTAAATGTAATTATGTATTTTCCTTCTAAATGTATATGTATATGATGATATATGATGATCAAATTATTATGTGGGGATCTTGTGTTGATAAATTTGGTTAAAAATATTAAAAGCTACATGAAAAGATGTTGAAATCATGACTAAACTTTGTAGGCTGTTTAAAACAGTAAAGAACCATATGATAACTTGTTAAAATGACTTGGATAATTTAATATACAGTAGGGTATATGACTTTTACATATGCGAAAGTTGGCCACTCAATGGGATCCATAAAATGAGTGAGATATGATCAAAACATTATTAAGGTTCAAATCTGTATAGTCTATTTTGGACGAATTATTAGAGACATTTTGAGGATGAATGGGCATTAGCTAAACTGGAGTTAACTGTAGCACATATTATTTATTTTGTGCTGCCTAAAATTGAGCTTCTATCTCCTTGTAGAACTCAAGATATGATAAAAATGGTGAAAGTGAGTTTCATAATCAGATATGGAAAATAAAGATATATATTATAAAATTAGCACTCAAGTAAAACTAATATAAAATACATACCTAAAACCCACTAACTTATATAATACTTATAGATAAGTTATATAACTTGATAAGTAAATGTGACATTTTATAAAAATTACAAATTGATATGTTTTATAAGTTATAAAACTATATACATAAGTTTTACGTCTTTTTGGCTAAAACCCAAAGATTAACGTTTTTGTCAAATAAAACTTAGACGGTCAGACCCGTCTAATGTAAACTTTTTATAACTCATCTACTGATATGTAATTACATCTTACAAGTAAAAACGGATAAAACCCGAGCTTTATAACTTATGAACATTAACGGGCCAAAGTAGCCTTATTAGACTATTAACCCAACAGGTTTGGCTAAACACTAATGGACTTACTCATTGATCTTTACCCACTTGGGCCCAACATATGAGTATAGGCCTGATATTAAAAGTGTAATTGGACTAATATAATGTATTGGGCTTATAATGGGCTTATTGGGCCTTAATATATAAATAAGTGAAACTAGTGTAACTAGTCAAAAAATTTGACTAACACATAACACTATAATGTGTATGAAGATATAAAATCCCACTTGATCATCATCATACTTATGATATCATCATATATACATAGCCATTGTTTTTATAAATTAGTTGGACAAGAGTCTAAGACGAGTATTATTTGTCTAGGTTTCCGTGATTGAAGAACGTACCGTACATCCAAATCGCCGATAACCGCCTTTCCCAATCAACGTGAGTTCATAGCCTCGCACTCTTTTAAATGTTTAATGAAATGTTTTATAAACCTGTGAGGGAGATAACATGTTAGTTTAATAAAATAGGACACCATTTGTCCTAATTGTTGCTTATTGATATGGACCCGAATGATTATATGACCCGATGAATGATTATATGACTTGATGAATGAAATGAAATGGATTATTATAGTTAGGTTATGTCACTAAAAGTCCCATTAGCATGAATTATGAACTACCGGGATTTCCTAGACGCTTATGCATATAATAGTACTATTTGGGGAAGATCACCCCAGTTCGCGCCTTGAAGGTTGATCTCCGTCGTGCCATATTGATTAGTAAGCGAATTTATGTATGAGAAGATTTATATAAGCATGATTATTGTGACGACACGCTGTTTTAGATGGGCAATGGAATTTCGGGTTAGCTACCCGTTTTTTGTTATAGTAAGGTAGAAATGTCATGCGGCTTATAATAATCCAATAACGAAAATACCGATATACGCATTGAATTACAATATATTACTTGACTAGCAATACCGGGTTTTATTACTGATATTATGTTCGTGTTTTTGATTTATGTAACGGTTTTTATTAAAATCTATACAACATTATAAAACGAATAGTATGATGTTTTTACGACATTGGTTCGTATAATGGTTTTGAAGGCAAGAGCCTATATTATGATTTACAACAAAGATTTGTACAAAATGATTTTCGGTAATAATTATATACCGGTGATATATTAATGGTTTTTCATGGACTATATGAATTCACTCGGCGTTTTCGCTGACCTTTTTAACATGTGTTATCTCAGGTACTTGAAGGTAATTCTCGGGAAGATGACAAGAATTCATGGCCCGCACTTAAATAACAATTTCCATTCAAATGTTTTGTAAAATTGTATGAAATACTATGACTTGGGGCCTATGTAATTTGATATTTATGAATGGAAAATGCTTTATTATTAAACAACGCGATTTTTTTAGCGTTGTCTATGATTTGAGTAATGTGCTATCCCGTAACACCAACGACTCTTTCGCTGAACTAAAGTATGAATATTTAGGGGTGTTATATTTACCGTAAAAGACGTAAAAATATACAGTTTTATAAAAACTCTTGAAATATGAAATAAACTATATAACTAAGTCCTAAATGACTTAAAACCATCCCGAAAAATATTCCCGTAACTAATTAACTCATTCGAGACCTCTAAATGCTAAACCATAAATCGTAAAAATACGATTTACTATAATACTTACACGTATACGTAAAACACCAAAATAACACCATCTCATTTCATAGTCACTGCCTTGTGAGATCATGAACATGAAATAACCGTTCCTCGATTTACTTATGAGTACCATATTCCCATAAACGATATCCAAACCTCACTCCAAACACACAAAATAAATACATAAGCACATAAAAGCACACATTTGAACAAAACACCCTAAACTATAGTCTAAGTGACGAACCCTAAAACCATGGTTGTCACATCACTCCCTCCTAATAGAAATCTCGTCCTGAGATTTACTCCTTAGGATCAAACACACAAACAACAAATCACATGAGGATACTTGTTCTAAATGAACTCCTCTCATTTCCATGTGTACTTTAGTTCAAGTCTCAAATTACCACATATATTAACCAACATTATTTAAACTCATTCCCAAGCTATTGTCCTCACAGCCCGTAAATCTCACAAATGACTCTTTTTAACACAAATCGCTAATAACCGCTCATGCAAATATGCATTGTCAACCCACATTTCCTAAATCTCAATACATGAAATATATCATATACATTACTCAATTCCCCAGCTATTTCTATATCCATAACCTACTGGTCCAATCTTTCAAAAGATCATAAATTGACCTATAAAACTCGACATCAACTTTTCCCTTTTTCCTAAACATGGCACCCGTTACTATGGGTGAAACTTCCTACATAACTTTGTCACCAAACTGTAGTGGTTTCCTCCTTTTTAACATATCATCTCTTGTTTATCTCGTCCTTTCAATAAATACCATTATTATATTAGCAGCATCTTTCACCAATTCTAGTCCACAATAGGGGAAACTCACCCTATCCTTCCATATAGTGCCTCAAATGGCATTCATCGACTTCTAGTATGATAACTATCATTATATGAAAACTCAAACATTGCTAACGAGTTTACCACCTCCCTCTAAATCAGTCACCCAAGCTCTCAACACGACTCCTATACTTGTAGCAATTTCTCACTTCATCCATCCATTTCTAGTTAGCCGGATATACTCATGTCCAATCATGTTTATCAATCCCTTTATCCCGTACCCTAAACCACTTAAAAATTCTAATTTCCTTACAAAAGTGACCTATGACGGTCTTTCACATATTCATTAGTTAGTTTTATCAACTGTCATCCAAACCCATGTTACAACTACTTCCATCAAATTTGGATAGCTCATTAGTAGCACCCATACACTTCTTTTCTCACTTTCCTCAATTAAAGATTTTTTTATATACTTTTTTTTAATACCCAACACTTCCTTTATACCTACACAATGTCTTACCTTCAAGGTCATAGTGCTCCTCATCTTGTCTCAGTTAGACCAAACCCTTCGTCTCTCATGACAAATCACATCTATAAATCCTCATCCATTCGATTATCGATACTAAGCTTTTCAATCCAACTATATCGTTCAGTATCATTCCCTTTTCCACACTACAACAATATTAGCATGCTTTGTGCTTTAGTTTACTCATTAGGCTATACCAAAGTTTTACCTTCGGTTCCTATCTCGACCTATTTCATTCATGATTTGCATCTATCCACACTTCCTTCTTTTTCCTCAGCTAATGGCATACATCACGAGGTTATACTTCCCGTCTTTCAAGTCATCTATACGTCAAAATTTTCCACGTAGCTTCACTTGTTTTCCTCACGACCAGTTCTCCTACTCCCTCCTAATAGGGACAAACTAGAGTTTCATGTGATTACATGCATATCACACTCTCATCTTATACCCATATTAGTTTCCATATGTCTAAACTAAGCCATATTCTAAATTCTTACTCGGGTCTCATACTTCTATTATGACCTTGCACCTAACATGAGGTACTTTCAATCATCATCTTCTAAGAATAATTGGTTCTCTCCTTTTATGGTTCTTCCTAATTCCTTTACTATCATGTCCAACCAAAATTTCTCCCTCAATTCATCAACTCTATTGAAATCATTATTTCATTGGATAATGCATAACTGTCTCTTCCAAAGATCCTTCATAAACACCTTTACTAAACTGACCCTATAATCACTTCTCCACGAACTTATTCCACTAAGCTTCACTACTCATCCATCGATATTGATTGCCACGAAATTCTATCTTTGTGTAGTCACTCGACTCCCCTTGTTGCTTCCATGAGTTCTTAATCTCCAATGTTATGTAGTCACTCCATCACGATCCATTGGTTCAACTCTTTGTATATCCACTCAAGTACTCTATCTTGTCCTTCTTCGTCATGAACCATACGGAGATTCCCATCATAGTGCTTGTCACCTTTCCAGTCCTTGCAACTTCTGTGACTCCTTCGAAATCTCTTGCATCCTTCTAGTAGCCAGCACGTAGTCCTTTCGGTTCCTTGCTTCACGATGTAGCTCTTCACGCACTCCTTATTGTCTCCATGATGTTACCTAGGAACTTCACACTACGCAGTAGCTTCAAACTTCAACTCATCTACCACAATATTTCTAAAGGTACTTCAACCCCTCAATGGCTCACTCCTACTTACTTGTAATACTTCACCATTAATCAGCCTCCTACCAATCATTGTTTCATATCTATGTTTTCCTTCACGTATCTACTACTACCTTGCCTCCATAACTATACCAATTCCCTTGCGTGTTATTTGCCCCATCTTTTCATTAGTAGAAACTTTCGACTCTACCCTCACATCCGCTAGTACTTTCATCGATCTCCTAATAGTACTTCAACCAACTTCTCATAGCATGACATCTCGTTCACACGACCAGTCAACTAAGTTTACTTACTCCCTTATTCCCGTAACCAATCTAAGTTTCAAAACTCCACAAATCTTAATCATTCCTTTAACACAACCTTTAAACCAAAATACATCTCTCCATTCTAATATATAACCATAAGTAATACTACCCAACTCTATCCTCTCATCCTAACGTTCCCACAACCGCATAACTAAATCAACCATGACTTGTAGCAAAAGAATTCCAAACAATAATGTCCCAAAATAAAATATAGGGTAAAACAAACCCTAGCCAAAACAACAAAAAACAAAACAGTGTAAACCGAAAGATCAATGGAGTGTGCCAACAACAAAAGATAGACTCATCGTGATTGGTATTACCAAATTTTAGTATCTTAGAAAATTTTAAATTTTCATCTCAATTAGTTACTACATATTAGGACTATATTTTAACACAAATAAATGAAATCATAGTCATATTTTACAATCTTCGTTACTATCAAAGGGCATAGCTCAGTTAGTGTACTAAAACTCACTTTATGTATCATCTCCTTTAACAATAAACTCTTCTTTTATCTTCATTATTTTATCAAAGGTATCTACTAGTTAGTATAGTATGACGTTATTCTAACCATTATCTTGTTTACTCACATTAAACTCATTTAACTTGTTATTATGAAACCAATACGTGCTCATAAAATATGGTGTTTTTATTCATTTTATTCTATATTATAATTGTTTTATATAATCCATTTAGGCTTGTTATAACTAACTATTACACGTTTACAAGGTGTGGTGTTATTATGATCAATATTATAATAAAATCTTCCTTTTTACTTTTTCCGTCTATTTAAATACTTTTAAAATTTTTACTCCACTTTTAAGAAAATCATCGTAAAATTTCTTTACCCTTTATATGTACTATCACATGTTACCTAGAAAACCAATCCATTCATTGTCAAGATTTTTTTTAACTTATTACCAATAAACTTAAAGAAAAGATATGTAAGTCAGGAAATCATACCGTGCACTTACAAAGTATTTTCAAAAGCATTTTACTTTAATTAGCTAGACTCCTTTGCAAGAAAATTTGGTAGTTCTCATCAATTAAAATACATACCCGAATGTAGACACACTTCAAAAGATTCAAAACGTTGTTGGAACTCAATCAAACTCCAACACTTATAAACTGTTTAAACACGAGAGAACACTAGGTACGTTCAAGTTATAATAACTATTAAACGACCGTATATCATAACATAACATCTACTAGTATATATACCTCCGCATATAAATACCTATTAAATCTCCCAAAACATGCTCATTATCATACATGTCAAGTCAATCGATCGCTTCATACACTCGTTTTTCCATACGAGTAATCACCATCTCACCATCTTACCATGCCACAACAAGGCGTAAAACCCATCACCAAAGCCAACCCATATCGTGTGACCCCATAATCACACAACATGACTATTACTCAAAACATAAAACCCACAAAAAAATAGCATATCATAGGCAACCATTACATAAACCCCTATTTTTTACAAATACCCAAAATACAGATCTCATCATATACAAGCATAACTAACCCCTTTTTCATGCAACCATACTTGGAAGTCCATCGGTGTTGTGGCACATATATAATTACGTAGGCCTCCATAATTTTATATGTCCCCTTTCACCCATGTACTCCCTCCAATGACGACACTAATTAGAAATTAGCACTACACGGAACACATATATACCACATAAAATACACTATATATATATCGTATAGGTCCAATAAGAACATCTCATACGTCAACCCTAACTTCATTCATAACTCGAGGCACAAACGCCAAAACACATCAATAACAACAAAATATCCGACATTAAAAAAATGAACATAACAATTCAGGTGGAAATTCGAATCTACTACTAGTCGCAGACTCAACATCGGTACTATCCTATTATTACCTAGCGCACCTCTTCCTCTACGCGACATGGGTAACACTAAATAAGTTCTTACACTTCCGGTTCATACGTCACATCAATAGAAAATAAATGAATGTACTTACATATAGTATATCTCAATAAGTAAGTATGAAAGTAAATAAATATCCAAAACGAAATTAACACTTAAGCACTCCATATACTATAATGCACACATACCCCTATGACACCTACATGCATGGATCCTTAAGCAATAGACTAGGCTACTAGACTAGGCAACCTAATTCTCTATAACCAGGCTCTGATACCATTCTGTCACACCCCACCATGGCGGAATATGGGGCGCGATGTATGGATAACATCACAAAAATAGTGTGTCTATAGAGATAACTAAATGAAATGGAAATATCATAAATGGTAACACAATGTCATGAAGATATCACAAACAATGCAGGCGTCTAGGTAAGTAGGTAAAAGGTCTACCTTTTACCAAAGACATACAATTAACAAATAACAAACATATAGGTGTCCACAAAGTATCACTTATTCAAACATAAGTAAAGACTAAGAGGAACGGGGGTTCCTCCAAATGCAATCCTAAGCCTCCCAGCTAGCCACTCCTATTCTCACGCTTAACCACATTCCTACCTGAAAGAGACACTAAAACACGTCAACATAAAGTTGGTGAGAGTCATAGGTTTAGAATCCAACTCCAAATCAATTATAAGTTGTGAATAACAACCATTAACAAAAGAACATATGGATAATGTGCTACAATTATGTATTAACAACTAGCATTCAAGATTAACCAATCACCACAAATCCAAGGCTCGAAGCCTTACCAATAACCACAATTCTAAGGCTCCAAGCCTTACCAATCACCATGGTCCCATAGGCGCCATACACCTATGAACCAATCCCAAGGCCCGACCTTGTCAACATCCCCTTGGTACCAAGTCAAACCACAATAATTGAGACGACACGTGTCCCCCCATCCAAATCATAAACACAATCAATAATTACATAGCAGTTAATCACATAAGTGCACACACAAGTCCATCACAAACCATAAAAACATTCACAACATTATTACAAAACCATATAGTGTCTCTTCCATCCCATCTGGAAGTCGAAATCATTAAAAGATATGGGACTATGAAAATCACCTAAACAAGCTTCTCCAAGTATCCGCGCTCTAGCAAAAATCTAAACACACAAACGTATACAATCAAGACATGAACCACATACCAAAATGGATCATCAATCTATGATGGATATATAACCTTATCCTACCACTTAACCACATTTATATGTCATATTCATCTCATTACATCCCTCTATACAGCCCTTAACTTAGTTTAGTTCATAACTCGCCCCGTTAACATTTAACCTAAAACAGTCCCGTTTTTCATACTTCAAACTATGGGTCAAACACCCCCTTAACCAAAATAACATGACCTGTAAAAGAAACCCTAAGCCCTTACATGTGTTAGCTAATTCTCCCATTTGGGCGCAACCTTAAAGCTACTGTTAAGACCTCCATATATATATATATATATATATATATATATATATATATATATATATATATATATATATATATATATATATATATATATATATATACTTTTACCTATCCAAAATTTACTGATTTTGAACATACGAAAAGTTTGTTATGACAAAGGGTCTTACCCTAACCCATTTGTTGATTCATCCTCCAAATATTTTATTTAATATATAATCTAGGTCTCATGTTTGTTTGAAGGTCCGATTATACTCCTAAGTACCCTAAACATCTTAAATCATTAATTTAAACACGACTGATTTCAAAACTGTTTTGACCTCCGACTGTTGTAAGCTGTTTTTGACCCACTTTCCGACCTTCAATTTAGTTCTCGTTTCTTGCATTTAAAAGCCAACTCATTTACCATTCCAGGGGTACCAATTCGCAATTTAAAAGTTTGTAAAACTCTAGATATGATCAAAATCAGTGACCTAAAATTCTATCCAGTTTTTAAAAACAAATTTAACACAATTAGCTTAATTAATTACCATCACCATGTATAATTATTATCTCTAATTAATATAATCATGTTTATACCATTATAATAAATAAATCATAATTAACCTAACCATATATCCATCATGTATTGATTAAGAACGAGTTAAAATAATTTTATCGAAAAGAGAAACATAGGTTTTACCTTAGAATTTTTAGAAGACAAGAAAATTATGAAGAACCCTGAAAATCTCCATTGATGCCGACTAAACCTTGATCTCCAGGTATTTTATGAGTGTTTTGATTAATAAAAAGACTTTATATACTTTTCTAACAAGTCCTTGTCCCATGTACAAAACCCCGGTTCCCTTTTTCCCCTTTTCTTTTCTTCCTGCGTTTAGAAACCGACTATGCCCCTATATGTATATTTTTTTTATTTTTATTACTTATTAATATATTATTAATATTATTGAAATTGAGTATATTGAAGTTCGTTTCTCTCGATTCTTAACCCATTGAAAGTCCTAAAAATCTCAAGTTTATTATTGTTCTTGGTCAATAGGGTTTTTTGGATATTCTATGTCTATTTCAACAATCAAGTAAAAAGGATGAAAAATATTAAGTTATTTATCCGTAAAACACTTAGAAATTACCAAATTATTAAACACAAATGGACAAAATGTAAAAACATAAAAGTAATGTGCTAAAAATGTAAAGTAATGAAACTACAAAGCTTGAAATGTAAAAATTCAGAAAGTAAAAGGACTTAAAATGTAAATTCCTACAAACTAGTAACTAACTTTAACAAACTAACCAAACTAACTAACTGAAAATGACAAGTTACTAAAAATTAAAGGACTGAATTAATGAAACCCTAATTAAATGCAAGATTAGCTACCAATGAAAACAACTAAAAACTTCAAGGACCAATGTGCAATAAATGGGAACTATTTATCAAAAGCGGACTTACTCCAAACAATAAGCTCGTATGAGCTTATTACTGAACCAATTAAGCTCAAACAACTTTTAAAATACTTAAAATCGAAAATTAACTAGACCTCTATGAGGAAAAAGCTTGAAACCAAGTAATTCTAAAGTTAGCTTATTTTAATAAGCCAACATTTAGCAAACTAATAAGCCAGACATCCTCAACTTTATTTTTAAGTCCAAACTTGGTAAACAGCTTATCAAAAGTAGGGAATGTCTCTTCTTTTTGAAAATGGTCAAGTGAATAAGCAGGAAAGTAGATTTAAGCTGAAACGTAGCTTATTTGACTTTTGTTGACCAAAAATGGAAAAAGCTGAAAAGCTCAGATTTTACTTATGACATGTTTCTAAACAGGTTTGTGAAAGAAAATCTCAACTTTTATGAAATAGAATTTGCTCTACAAGAAAACAGTTCACTCAATATTACAGAAACTTGACTTTGCTCAAATGCTTAATAATAAGCTGATTTCTCAGTCAAATCAAAATACTGTAGAATTTCCTTGCACGGAGTTGAACATTGGATGTTAGGCTATAACTAGAAACTTGTTTCAAGGAAATTGGTTGAGAAATGAACAAATGACAAGGGATTGAAAATAGCAAGTTTTCTGATGAACAATTGATAGTCGTGGTTTTACTCGTTCGAAAGTTCGATTCTCGGAATCTCCTCGAATTGATCACAGCCTAAAGTGGAATGATTTGTTCTTGGTGACAAAAAGTGAGGGTTGTTTATCTATTCTTCTTAAAAGATAAATGAATGAAGTAATGAAATTAAACTTGCAGTAAGTATAATTGATTAAATGATAAAACAGAAAAATAATCTTACTGAAGAAAATAGTTATGCGGATTAAAATCCCATTCGGAATAATCAGACTGTGCGGAATATCAAAGCTCTATGCGGAATGTTTAAACTACTCGGAATATTTTGCTTATGCGGAATAAAGAAGACCATGAGGAAAAGAAAGCTATCCGGAATCTTGGGGCTATGCGGAATAAATTGGGAATCAGTGCTATGCGGAATAAACGGCCTATGCGGAATAACCAGATCTACCCGGAATATTTGCTCTATGCGGAAAATTCAAACATGCGGAATACTAGGGTTATCCGGAATATGGAAATATTCCGAATAAAGGAAAGAAAAATCTTGTTATGCGGAATAATAGAGTGTTCCGAATAAGAGAAGAAGAAATAAGGCTATTCGGAATATATAAATATTCCGAATAGGGGACAAAAAGAGTGGCTTATGCGGAATAAACTGGGGACGAAGATCACCAGCAGATATTTCAACAGTAGACTCGAATTTAAAGCCAAATCAAACTAAATAATCAACAAGGTTTTACCAAATTAACCAATAATCATTTAAATACTATAAGTAACAAATCCCAACAATAAAAACACAAATTCAACAACTTTTTAAGATCAAACTTGAACTAAATAAAAACTTAAGAACTTTAAATAAAAAGATGATGAAGAACAAGATGAATGAAAAGATTAAAGGAACTCTTGTATTGATGATTAAGATTCAGTAAACAAAAGGAAAGGATCAAACTTACAAGATTAAAGAACAAATCAAAGAAGATGAAGAACCACTCCATAAGGGAGATGGTTTTCCTCCGAAATAGGAAGACAAAAACAGAAAGGAAAAACTAAAAACTGAATGCAAAGTGTGTGAGGGGAGGGCTTTATATAGTCTTGTCTTTTGGTTGGTGAGTGGGCTTTCTCCCGTTCTTCTTGTCTTCTCGTCTTTTCAGAAAAGTTGACGTTTCCGATTCTGATTCGGGATTTGTCGTCGATTAAATTCAACTCATCTTTTAATTTCTTCGTTTAATAGACTTGAGTTTCTTCGACTTATATAAATCTTCCATCTTTGGTCCTTTTCTTCGATAAATCTTTGAATAGGCTCAGTGACTTCAAATCTTTTGCATCTCTTGGACAATAGACTTCATCTTGAGTCTTTTTCTTCGATAAATCCCGTGCAATCCCACGTTTTCTCCAATATTCATTCGGTTGGCTCTGAAAACACAATAAACACAAAAACCACGCATAATTCCAAACAAATGATATTAAATATGTGTTTTGGTCTTGTTTTAGCCAGAATTAAGTGGTAAAAGGATGGGTGTTTACACACCTATCAAATCCCCTACACTTAACCATTGCCATGCCCTCATGCAATGCTTAGTGATAAAGCAATTTTACACTTTTCTCATAATCAATCAACCTTGTCCTTATTCAAATACTACTAAATAAAAATTAAAATACTAAGAGAAATTAAAACTTTAAAATAAACAAAAGGATGGAAATAACTTGCAAAGAAATCAAGGACTTACATTAGGGCTTTGGTGCTGCGAAGATTTATCACCCTCAAGTTTCACGTTCCCCAAACTAAGCTTAAAAACGAGATCATTGTTATTATAAGTTAGTAAATCAAACACTTACACACATGGCTTAATTAAATGCTTAAACTCCCTTATTCCTAGGTGTATCTCTTATATTTTATTTTTGGTCTTAGAATGATCATGAAGATGCATTTTTGGACTTATTTCGATAGTTTATTTAGGCTGAAAGCAAAGTAGGACGATTTGATCAATAGTTAGCTAAAGGACAAAATCTCTTAAAACTGCTTCTCGGGATATCAAAAAGTTCATATCTTGGCATAACTCGGTTCACGATTTGAGACCTTTCTCGGGCCGATATTTGGCATGTACTTCATACTTCATATCTTGAGAGACTTGCTTGAGATAATGGTCTTCTCATCGTTCATAGAGTTTCTTCATTTGGAGACTTTTGAGAGCTTTGTTGACCACGACTTCATGATTATTCTTCAATCTCTAATTGGGATTTTGAGATACAACGATCCGCCTCCTTTTCGGACTTGGATCTATTTATCCTCATACCTTGTTAGGGTCTTTTCGGATAGACTTCTCCATCATCTTTATGGGAGTTGATTGCTTTTCGTCGTGAGTCTTGATCCTTCATATTGACTTTGGGAATAATGCTTTTCACATCACTTTGGATCTTTAGCAATAAAATGGAATCCTCATGCCTTGTTAGGGCCTTTTCGGACTCGCCAATCTTCGCGCCCCACTTCATAAGTTATGCCTTGGCTATGAACTCTTATCATTACCGAGCAACTTTTAAACGATCTTGGGCTAGAAGCTAACTAACTTTTCAAATCGTACGACCTTACTTATTGCAGATAAATTATTAGCAAGTGATGGGAGAATAGGCAAATAATTACACCAAGTGAGCTTGTGCAAGAATACCGACTTATAATTGACTCTATCATTTCTCGTCCTCCACAATTTAAAATCTCAAGTAATGAGACTCGTGGATACTTAGCCTAATAAACCAATTAAGGTCTACATGGTTAAGGATACTAGCTAGAATAAACTTAGATAAGTCTATTCGGGTTGAGTCAAAATAAATGCAACGGGCCTAATATGTCAAAGACTTCTAAACTAGCTACACCACTTTATTAATATTTTTGACTTTATTGCGGGATATATACATATGAAAGCAAAGATAAAAATTTAAAAATTACGACTAAATGGCCAAAGTTAATAAAAAATTTGAAAAATGTTGAAAAATAGGATTTTCCGGTTAAATGAAGGCATTTTCATGGAAAAGTCCACTTAAAACTTCGATAGAAGTCCCCCCTACACTTAAGATAAACATTGTCCTCAATGTTTAAGCATGTGGGAAAAGTCTCCCCTACACTTATGACATTGTGCACGTTGGTTAACTCGAGTTAAGGAAGAGACGACTAAAGTGATCAATTTCAAATGTGAGTATGAAGAAAATTGAATCACGATAGTTGAGAGATAGAATCGGATTTCGGATAACACGGGAGCACGGTTCTTCAGAGATTCCAAGAGTGTACTTATCCGTGTAATCACATCACCACACAAAGACAAACACCCTATAGAGGTCCCCCTACACTTAGGAGGTTAAAACATAAAAGGATAGATACTCGGGCTGCCTCCCGAGGAGCGCTTGTTTTTTATAACCGAGTCACGAGCCTGACTCTACCCAAAATTAGTTCATGGGGAACGTGGTGAGGGATAGAACCACCTCCTGAGAGGTGTCCTCACCAAAGTACAACTTCACTCGTTGGCCATTCACCTTAAAATTAGGTCCATTAGGTTGAGCGAGCTCGAGAGTACCATATGGAAAAATTTGGGCAATGGTGAATGGGCCGGACCAACGAGATTTCAGCTTGCCCGAAAAGATTTTCAACCGAGAGTTAAAAAGTAAGACTTTGTCTCCAACATGGAACTCTCGGTTCTTAATCTTGGAGTCGTGAATGAGATTAGTTCTTTCCTTATAGATCAAAGAATTTTCATAAGCCTCATTACGGATTTCATTGAGCTCATTGAGTTGGATCTTGCGTAGGTCACCGGCTTTGTTGATATCAAAATTAGCCCACTTCAAGGCCCCGTAAGCCTTGTGTTCCAACTCGATGGGGAGGTGGCACGCTTTCCCGTACACGAGACGATATGGTGTACAACCAATCGGAGTCTTGTATGCAGTACGGAAAGCCCACAAAGCATCATCAAGTTTATCAGCCCATGAGGCACGATGCTCTCCCACGGTTCTTTCCAGAATTCGCTTAAGTCCTCGGTTGGATATTTCAGCCTGGCCATTAGTTTGTGGGTGGTAGGCTGTGGAAAGACGATGATTTACACCGTACTTAGCCATGACTCTTGCGAATTGGTCATTGCAAAAATGAGTCCCACGATCACTAATAATGGCGCGAGGCACACCGAATCTAGCGAATAGAGCTTTCAAAAAGTTACAAACCACCCTTGCGTCATTAGTGGGTAAAGCTTTGGCTTTAACCCACTTTGAAACGTAGTCAACGGCTACAAGGATGAATTTGTTTCCTTTTGAAGAAGGGAATGGCCCCATAAAGTCGATACCCCAAACATCAAAAATTTCACACTCTTGAATGAAATTCTGAGGCATCTCGTCTTTATGTGTGATAGTGCCTTGTTTTTGGCAAACATCACATCGTTTAACCATAATGTGAGCGTCACGATATAGGAGGGACAATAAAATCCCGAATCAAACACTTTTTTGGCGGTGTAGTTGGGACCAAAGTGACCACCGGTGGGTCCTTTGTGGCAAGCATCAAGGATTTCCGAAGCTGCCGGTCCGTCAACACATCGGCGGATAATCAGGTCGGCACATTGTTTGAATAGGTAAGGGTCGTCCCAAAAGTAAGTCTTAATGTCGGCGAAGAACTTTTTCTTTTGTTGAGACGTCAACCCTTCCTTGAGAATTCCACCCGCCAAGTAGTTTGCAAAGTCCGCAAACCACGGGGTGTCATCAGAATTCGAATTTATAGACATTAAGGTCTCCAAGGGAAAAGAATCATTGATTTCTTTGTTCGGATGATCCCCTTGGTAAGGATCCTCAAGTCTGCTGAGATGATCCGCGGCTAGGTTTTCTGCTCCTTTTTTATCGCGAATTTCGATTTTAAATTCCTGAAGCAGCAAAACCCAGCGAAGAAGTCTTGGTTTGGAATCTTGCTTTGTCAACAAGTACTTCAACGCGGAATGATCGGTATACACAATTGTTGTAGAAAGGACAAGATAGGGGCGGAATTTTTCAAAAGCATAGACAACAGCTAAAAGCTCTTTTTCGGTTGTCGTATAATGCAATTGTGCCCCCGTCATTGTCTTGCTAGCGTAATGGATTGGTTGGAAGTGTTTATTCACTCTTTGTCCCAGAACCGCTCCAATAGAAAAATCACTAGCATCGCACATCAACTCAAAGGGAAGCTTCCAATTAGGGGTAACCAAGACGGGTGACTTAGTTAGCTTATCCTTAAGCGAGTTGAAGGCTTCAAGACACTCTTTGGAGAAGATAAAAGGAGTATCTGATACTCGGTTTTGCAATGGGTTCTAATTTATGTTCTCTCGATATCCTCTCGAATTGATCTCGGTCTTAAGTGGAATGATTTGTTCTTGGTTAATAAAAAATGGTTGGTTTGTTTATCTATTTTAAACTAATAACAATTAATTAAGTGTCGAAGAGTAAAATTAAAGATTTAAATGGTTAAAGTAAAAGACGAACTTAAAATTAAATGCTTGGAAATTTTAAAGATTATACTAGAAAAACAAATAGACATTCAAGAAAAACTAACACTTGGAACACTTTGTGAAAAATATGAACTTAATTGAAAAGTACTAAAAGAAAGTAGAATCGTAACAAAACACCTCCAATCGGATTAATGACAAAGAAATGCACCAATTGGAATATATTCCGATTGGGTTGATCGGAATGTAGGGCAAAGTTATAATCGGAATATAGCAAACTGAACCGATCGGAATATAGGGGAAATAAGAACCATCGGAATAATTAAAACTTGTACAATCGGAATACGGCTGAACAACTCCAATCGGAATATTTGAAACGGAACCAATCGGAATATTAAAAATGGCATACAGTCGGAATCTAGGAAATTTGGGCAAATCGGAAAACCAAAACCCTTTTCCGATCGACCGATCGGAAAGAGGGGGTGTTGCTCGGTCGGAAAGTACAATCGGAAAAGGGAGTTTCCCTTTCCGAAAATGGTGCAAATTCGGGACAAAAGCAAGGGAAATAAGCTATTAGGACAAGCTAAAACCCAACACTAACTCGAATCTTTTAATAAGCTGATCAAATAAGCACTAAAAACACTTTTCCAAACTCAAAGTAAATAACTTTTAAAGCAATCAATAAAAATATGAACTTTTCATAAAAACTTCAAAAAGTAAATAAGCTAAATCATCAAATAAGCCAATAAGAACAAGGATCTCAAAGCTTATTTATGTAAAAACTTAAGGAAACATAAAAAGTTAACAACTTTTTAAGCACAAATCATAGATGAACAACACGGATCATACGAGATTTGTACCAAAATCAATAAAAATAAAAGAAAGGAAGGATGAGATTAAAGATTAAAACTTGAAAACTTGAACTTGATTAATGAAAAAGTAATACAAAGTTTTGAATTTGAAAGAGAAAAAAGATGAAATCTAGTGAGAGAAAGTTCTAAACTTTCTCTCTCTAAAACTAGAAACTACCTAAAAGACTAAGTGTCAATTTTTGTGAAGTAAGGGCCTTTATATAGGCGTGTACATGGTGGTGATGGGCTTTTGATTGGGCTTTGATTTGGGCTTCTTTTTCTTCTTTCTTCTTAAGTCTTCATGCATCTTTTAAATAAACGTTGCCGACTTGGATTTGAGAAGTGTCGGTGAATTATTCCAACTCGTCTTATAATCTATTGTTTTATAGACTCGAGTTCTTCGACATATATGAATCTTCCATCTTTGGCTCTATTCTTCGATAAATCTTCAAATAGGCACAATGACTTCAAATCTTCTGCATCTCTTGGACAATAGACTACGTCTTGAGTCTTTTTCCTCGATAAAACCCGTGTAATCCCATGTTTTCTTCATTATTCATCCGGTTGACTCTGAAAACACAATAAACACAAAAACCACGCATAATTCCAAACAAATGATATTAAATACGTGTTTTGGTCTCGTTTTAGCCCGATTTAAGTGGTAAAAGGATGGGTGTTTTCACACCTATCAAATCCCCTACACTTAACCATTGCCATGCCCTCATGCAATGCTTAGTGACAAAGCACATTTACACTTTTCTCATAATCAATTAACCCTGGCCTTATTAATATACTACTGAACGAAAATGAAAATATTAAGAAAAATTTAAAACTTTAAAGTAAACAAAAGGATGGAAATAACTTGCAAAGAGATCGAGGACTTACATTAGGGCTTCGGTGCTGCGAAGATTTATCACCCTCAAGTTTCACGTTCCCCAAACTAAGCTTAAAAACGAGATCATTGTTATTATAAGTTAGCAATTCAAACACTTACACACATGGCTTAATTAAATGCTTAAACTCCCTTATTCCTAGGTGTATCTCTTATATTTTATTTTTGTCTTAGAATGATCATGAAGATGCATTTTTGGACTTATTTCGATAGTTTATTAGGGCTGAAAGCAAAGTAGGACGATTTGATCAATAGATAGCTAAAGGACAAAATCTTTTAAAACTGCTTCTCGGGATATCAAAAAGTTCATATCTTGGCATAACTTGGTTCGCGATTTGAGACCTTTCTCGGGCCGATATTTGGCATGTACTTCATACTTCATATCTTGAGAGACGTTCTTGAGATAATGGTCTTCTCATCGTAATAGAGTTTCTTCACTTGGAGACTTTTGAGGGGTACTCCAACTTTGTTGACCACGACTTCATGATTATTCTTCAATCTCTAATTGGGATTTTGAGATACAACGATCCGCCTCCTTTTCGGACTTGGATCTATTTATCCTCATACCTTGTTAGGGTCTTTTCGGATAGACTTCTCCATGATCTTTATGGGAGTTGATTGCTTTTCGTCGTGAGTCTTGATCCTTCATATTGATTTAGGGAATAATTCTTTTCACATCACTTTGGATCTTCAGCAATAAAATTGAATCCTCATGCCTTGTTAGGGCCTTTTCGGACTCGCCAATCTTCGCGCCCCGCTTCATAAGTTATGCCTTGGCTATGAACTCTCGTCATTACCGAGCAACTTTTAAACGATCTTGGGCTAGAAGCTAAGTAACTTTTCAAATCGTACGACCTTACTTATTGCAGATAAATTTTTAGCAAGTGATGGGAGAATAGGCAAATAATTACACCAAGTGAGCTTGCGCAAGAACACCGACTTATAATTGACTCTATCATTTCTCGTCCTCCACAATTTAAAATCTCAAGTAATGAGACTCGTGGACACTTAGCCTAATAAACCAATTAAGGTCTACATGGTTAAGGATACTAGCTAGAATAAACTTGGATAAGTCTATTCGGGTTGAGTCAAAATAAACGCAACGGGCCTAATATGTCAAAGATTTCTAAACTAGCTACACCACTTATTAATATTTTTGACTTTATTGCGGGATATATACATATGAAAGCAACGATAAAAATTTAAAAATTACGACTAAATGGCCAAAGTTAATTAAAAATTTGAAAAATGTTGAAAAAGATGATTTTCCGGTTAAATGAAGGCATTTTCATGGAAAAGTCCACTTAAAACTTCGATAGAAGTCCCCCCTACACTTAAGATAAACATTGTCCTCAATGTTTAAGCATGTGGGAAAAGTCTCCCCTACAATTATGACATTGTGCACGTTGGTTAACTCAAGTTAAGGAAGAGACGACTAAAGTGATCAACTTCAAAGGTGAGTATGAAGAAAATTGAATCACGATAGTTGAGAGATAGAACCGGATTTCGGATAACACGGGAGCACGGTTCTTCAAAGGTTCCAAGAGTGAATTCATCCCTGTAATCACATCACCACAAAAATACAAACACCTATGCAGGCCCCCCTACACTTAGGAGGTTAAAACGTAAAAGGATAGATACTCGGGCTGCCTCCCGAGGAGCGCTTGTTTTTGATGACCGAGTCACGAGCCTGACTCGACCCAAAATTAGTTCATGGGGAACGTGGTGAGGGATGGAGTAATCTCCTGAGAGATGTCCTCACCAAAGTACAGCTTCAGACGCTGGCCATTCACCTTGAAATTGGGCCCATTTGGCTGAGAAAGCTCAATGGTCCCATACGGAAAGACGTTGGCGACGGTGAATGGACCAGACCAGCGGCTCTTCAACTTGCCAGAGAAGATCTTCAACCGAGAGTTGAAAAGTAAGACTTGATCACCAACATGGAACTCTCGGTTCTTGATTTTTGCGTCATGGAGGATCTTCGTCTTCTCTTTGTAAATCAGCGAGTTCTCATAAGCTTCATTCCTCAGTTCGTTAAGCTTGTTGAGTTGAATCTTGCGATGATCACCGGCTTTGTTGATGTCGAAGTTAGCCCACTTCAAGGCCCAGTGCACCTTATGCTCCAGCTCGATGGGAAGGTGGCATGCTTTTCCGTACACAAGACGATAAGGTGTACAACCGATCGGGGTCTTGTAAGCAGTACGGAAAGCCCACAGAGCATCATCTAACTTATCAGCCCACGCGGCACGATGCTCTCCCACAGTACGCTCCAAAATTCGCTTCAATCCACGGTTGGATATCTCGGCTTGCCCATTGGTTTGGGGATGATAAGCGGTGGAAAGACGGTGATTGACACCATACTTTGCCATGACTCTTACAAATTGATCGTTGCAAAAATGAGTCCCGCGGTCGCTGATAATAGCACGAGGAACGCCGAATCGAGCGAACAGCGATTTCAAAAAGTTACAAACCACCCTTGCATCATTAGTAGGTAAAGCTTTGGCTTCAACCCACTTGGAGACGTAGTCAACGGCAACAAGGATGTATTTGTTTCCTTTAGATGAAGGGAATGGCCCCATAAAGTCGATACCCCAAACATCAAAGATTTCACACTCTTGAATGAAATTCTGAGGCATCTCGTCTTTATGTGTGATCGTGCCTTGTTTCTGGCAAGCATCACATTTTTTAACCATATCGTGAGCGTCACGATAAATGGAGGGCCAATAAAATCCTGAATCAAACACTTTTTTGGCGGTGTAGTTGGGACCAAAGTGACCACCAGTGGGTCCTTTGTGGCAAGCATCAAGGATTTCGAAAGCTGCCGGTCCATCAACACATCAGCGAATAATCAAGTCGGCACATTGTTTGAAAAGATACGGGTCATCCCAAAAGTAAGTCTTGATGTCTTTGAAGAACTTTTTCTTTTGCTGGGATGTTAACCCGTCAACGAGGATTCCACCCGCCAAGTAGTTTGCAATGTCCGCAAACCACGGGGTTTCATCAGCAGTCGAGTTGATAGACATTAAGGTCTCCAGGGGAAAAGAATCATTGATTTCTTTGTTCGGATGAGCCCCCTGGTAAGGATCCTCAAGTCTACTGAGATGATCCGCGGCTAGGTTTTCTGCTCCTTTTTTATCGCGAATTTCGATTTTAAATTCCTGGAGCAGCAAAACCCAACGAAGAAGTCTTGGTTTGGAATCTTGCTTTGTCAACAAGTACTTCAGCGCGGAATGATCGATATACACAATGGTGGTGGAAAGGACAAGATAGGGGCGGAATTTTTCAAAAGCATAGACAACAGCTAAAAGCTCTTTTTCGGTTGTCGTATAATGCAATTGTGCCCCTGTCATTGTCTAGCTAGCGTAATGGATCGGTTGGAAGTGTTTGTTCACTCTTTGTCCAAGAACCGATCCAATAGCAAAATCGCTAGCATCGCACATCAACTCGAAAGGCAGCTCCCAATTAGGGGTAACCAAGACGGGTGCCTTAGTAAGCTTATCCTTAAGCGAGTTGAAGGCTTCAAGACACTCTTTGGAAAAGATAAAAGGAGTATCTTTTTTCAAGAGGTAGGTCATCGGGCGAGCGATTTGAGAAAAATCTTTTATGAATCGACGGTAGAAGCCCGCATGACCCAGAAATCTTCTCACACCCTTCACGGTTGAAGGTGGAGGCAAATTTGCGATAACATCGACTTTAGCACGGTCTACTTCAAGACCAGCTTTGGAAATCTTGTGGCCCAGCACGATGCCTTCTTTTACCATAAAATGGCATTTTTCCCAATTCAGAACTAGGCGAGTGTCTTCGCACCGCTTGAGCATACGTTCCAAATTGGCAAGGCACGCAGAGAATGAATCGCCATAGACCGAGAAATCATCCATGAATACTTCCATAGTGTCTTCCACCATATCATGGAAGATAGCCATCATACACCTTTGGAATGTCCCAGGAGCATTACATAAACCAAAAGGCATGCGTTTGTAAGCAAATGTTCTATAGGGACAAGTGAATGTGGTCTTTTCTTGGTCCTTGGGATTGATGGGAATTTGAAAATACCCGGAGAAACCGTCTAAGAAGCAGTAATAGTCATTACCAGCTAGACGCTCGAGCATTTGATCCATGAAGGGAAGAGGAAAGTGGTCTTTTCTCGTGGCATCATTGATCTTGCGATAATCAATACAAACTCTCCACCCAGTAACGAGACGAGTGGGAATCAACTCGTTGTGTTCATTGGGAACAACGGTTATTCCGCCCTTCTTGGGCACACAATGGACGGGACTTACCCACGGCGAATCCGAAATAGGGTAGATCAAGCCGGCATCTAGAAGTTTGATAACCTCTTGTTTGATGACGTCATGAATTTTAGGATTAACCCTTCTTTGGTTCTGGATTGTGGGTTTGAAGTCATCTTCCATGAGAATCTTGTGAGTACAAAAGTTCGGATCAATTCCGCGGATATCGGAAATTTTCCAAGCAATTGCCTTCTTATGAGCTTTAAGCACAGCGATGAGACGAGTTTTCTCTTCTTCTTGCAAGTCCTTAGCGATGATGACGGGTGACTTCTTCTCTGCTTCAAGGAACGCATACTCGAGATGGGGCGGCAACTCCTTAAGTTCTAAATCCGGAGGATTTTCGACGGGAGGCGTTTTCAAAGTCGTGGCATCGATAGCAATAACCGTGGGAGATGGAGGAGAAGGATTGTCTTCAGTGAGAAGATTGTCAAAGAAATTCATGTCTTCATCCCCCTCGGTGGGAGAATCATTAGTAGCTAAATTCACATCTCCCATGGTATCTTCAAGATTGTTCCAAAATAAATCACTATCTCCAAAGAGAGACAACGATGAATCAATGGAGGACACGGTCTCAACATTGGGAAGAGAGGTAGGAATACTTTTGCAAGCATCATTAAAGTGTTCTTCACAAGCCTCATCAAGAACGTCAATATAATTAACACTCTCATATGAATAAGGCTGTTTAGACAACTTTCCCATGTTGAAGACTACTTTATCGTCACCCACTCTCATGATAAGCTCACCGGCTTCAACATCAATGAGAGTGCGACCGGTCCTTAAGAATGGACGACCAACAATAAGTGGCACACGGGGGTCCATCTCGTAGTCGACGACAACAAAATCAGCAGGAAAGGTGAATTTGTCGACTCCTACAATAACGTCTTCGGCTATCCCCACTGGATAGGCAACCGTACGGTTAGCCAATTCCAAAGTCATTTTGGTGGGGACTAGCTCTGGGAGAGATAATTGCTTCCAAACACTTAGAGGCATGAGATTAATACTGGCACCTAGATCGGCTAGGGCCATGCAATTCTCTACTCCCGGGAAATTGCAAGGGATAAGAAAACGACCCGGATCACCAAGCTTGATTGGCAATTTCCTTAAGAGCACTGCAGAGCAGTTCTCATTAAGTTGGGTGTTGGCGAGATCGAGGAGCTTTTCCTTGTCGCTCAGAAGATCTTTAAACATTTTCGCCTATTTAGGCATGTGAGCGAGAGCCTCAGCGAAGGAGATATTGAAATTCAGTTGTTTGAACATTTTAAGGAAATTCGAAACCTGAATATCGTCCTTGCTTTTGAGCTTCTCTTTCCTCAACCTAGATGGATAAGGTATATTGGAAGAAGAGGAAGGCTTTGGAAGAATAGGATCACTCACATCCTTGGGTGGAGGAGGGGTAGAAGGAAGAGATGGAGGAGTTGGGGAAGGAGAAGGATGAGGAATAGGAGCAGGTGACTCGTTCTCCTTAGTCACAACCACCGGTGGAGGTATAGGAAGCTCGGGTTCCTTGGTACCTTTACCACTTCGAGTGGTGATTGCTTTCATCTCCCCTCTTGGGTTCGCAACGGTATTACTCGGAAGAGTACCCGAAGAAGAGGGTTGATTACCATTGAAGAAACTAGCCATCATGTTCCTCAAGTCATTCGTTTGACTATCCATAGTGTTCTTCATATCAGCTCTCAGAGCATTCCCTTGTTTCATAAGGTCTGCTTTCAAGTTGCGCACTTCCGGTTGGAGATTATCCACGATCACATCGTTAGTCCTCATGTAGGTTCCAATGTCTTGATGTGATGCGGGGGTTTGGTTGGAAGGAGCAGTGTATGCGGGTGGTTGATAAGCAGGTTGTTGGTAAACTTGGTTGTTACGTTGAGGTGGTTGTTGCTGCTTGTGAGGAGGGATGTATGGTGTACGAGTTTGTTGTTGTTGAGGAGGGCGGTTGAGGTTTTGTTATTGGTTTTGGTTGTTAGGATTAAAACCAGGTGGTGAGAGATAGTTGTTGGAACGGTAGCTAAGCAAGTTGCGGTCACCTTGAGGTTTTGCTTGATAAGCAGGTTGAGTATAGGTGCCATATGCTGCATTAACATTCTCAGCAGGGTAGTCTTGGGTGGCGGTACAAGTTGTGTAAGAGTGAGGACCACCGCATATTTCACAAGGTTGGCTGACAGCGTTCACTTGAGCGTTTTTGGCGTTGTTGCTGTTGTTGTTGCTGACGGTGTGGGTGACAAGAGATTCAAGAAGCGTAGTGATTTTGTCCAATCGCTTGTCGCTGTCATTAGTGCTAGCACTAGCGACATTGGTCCGAACACTCTTGGTTTGCACACGAGATTTATTCTCATGATGTCCCAAGCAGCATTGGAAGTCTTAGCCAATAGATTACCCCCCGAGGCACTGTTCAGTGAATCTTGGTCACTCATGCTTAAACCATTGTAAAAAGTATTAATTTGATGTACTTTGGTAAAACCATGTTGTGGGCATTTTCTTAAAAGATCTTTAAAACGATCCCAAGATTCACTGAATGACTCATCGTACTTTTGTTCAAAATTTATGATCTCATTCCGCAAAGCGGTAGTACGAGAGGGTGGAAAAAAGTAGTTGATAAAATTTGTTTCCAAATCCGTCCACGAGAGAATACTCTGTGGCGGTTCCTTAGCAAGCCAATGCCGGGCTTGTCCCTCTAAAGAAAAGGGAAAAAGTTGTAACCTTATAACCTCTTGTGGAACGCCATTGAACTTGACCGTGTTGGTGAGTTGTAGAAATCTCTTGATATGGTCATGTGGGTCATCAATGGTTCGTCCCAAGAACGGTTGAGCGGAGACCATCTGGATAAAGCCTGATTTTAGCTCGAAATTGTTGGCGGCAATTGGAGGTATGACAATTGGGTCCGTGTTGCCATCAACGTGAGCTTGCAGCAATTCAATCATCGGGCGATTATCCGGAAGGTGCTCGTTGTTGTTGTTGTTGTTCATGTTATTGAAAGGTGGGTTGTTGTTGTTATTATTGTTGTTCGGAGGTGGTATGTTATTGTTATTTTGTATACCAGCCATGTCTAAGTTATCGAGAGGCTCGGGCTCTTGATAAGACGTTGATCGAGTGCGCATACACCTGCAAAAGAACGAACAAAGAAAAACAAAGCAAAAATATTTTTGGTTTTTATGTTTTTTACTTTTTAGGAGTTTTGAAAATTTTATATTTTTTAGTGTTTTTGAAAATTTTTATGAAAAAGTAACGTTCACGGGGAACGGATCCCAAAATCCAAGTTCTCACAAAAAACTTTTGATCTTAACGAGAAGAGCCGGCAGCGGCGCCATTTGATACTCGGTTTTGCAATGGGTTCTAATTTATGTTCTCTCGATATTCTCTCGAATTGATCTCGGTCTTAAGTGGAATGATTTGTTCTTGGTTAATAAAAAATGGTTGGTTTGTTTATCTATTTTAAACTAATAACAATTAATTAAGTGTCGAAGAGTAAAATTAAAGATTTAAATGATTAAAGTAAAAGACGAACTTAAAATTAAATGCTTGGAAATTTTAAAGATTATACTAGAAAAACAAATAGACATTCAAGAAAAACTAACACTTGGAACACTTTGTGAAAAATATGAACTTAATTGAAAAGTACTAAAAGAAAGTAGAATCGTAACAAAACACCTCCAATCGGATTAATGACAAAGAAATGCACCAATCAGAATATATTCCGATTGGGTTGATCAGAATGTAGGGCAAAGTTATAATCGGAATATAGCAAATTGAACCGATCGGAATATAGGGGAAATAAGAACCATCGGAATAATTAAAACTTGTACAATCGGAATACGGCTGAACAACTCCAATCGGAATATTTGAAACCGAACCAATCGGAATATTAAAAATGGCATACAGTCGGAATCCAGGAAATTTGGGCAAATCGGAAAACCAAAACCCTTTTCCGATCGACCGATCGGAAAGAGGGGGTGTTGCTCGGTCGGAAAGTACAATCGGAAAAGGGAGTTTCCCTTTCCGAAAATGGTGCAAATTCGGGACAAAAGCAAGGGAAATAAGCTATTAGGACAAGCTAAAACCCAACACTAACTCGAATCTTTTAATAAGCTGATCAAATAAGCACTAAAAACACTTTTCCAAACTCAAAGTAAATAACTTTTAAAGCAAATCAATAAAAATATGAACTTTTCATAAAAACTTCAAAAAGTAAATAAGCTAAATCATCAAATAAGCCAATAAGAACAAGGATCTCAAAGCTTATTTATGTAAAAACTTAAGGAAACATAAAAAGTTAACAACTTTTTAAGCACAAATCATAGATGAACAACACGGATCATACGAGATTTGTACCAAAATCAATAAAAATAAAAGAAAGGAAGGATGAGATTAAAGATTAAAACTTGAAAACTTGAACTTGATTAATGAAAAAGTAATACAAAGTTTTGAATTTGAAAGAGAAAAAAGATGAAATCTAGTGAGAGAAAGTTCTAAACTTTCTCTCTCTAAAACTAGAAACTACCTAAAAGACTAAGTGTCAATTTTTGTGAAGTAAGGGCCTTTATATAGGCGTGTACATGGTGGTGATGGGCTTTTGATTGGGCTTTGATTTGGGCTTCTTTTTCTTCTTTCTTCTTAAGTGTTCATGCGTCTTTTAAATAAACGTTGCCGACTTGGATTTGAGAAGTGTCGGTGAATTATTCCAACTCGTCTTATAATCTATTGTTTTATAGACTCGAGTTCTTCGACATCTTCCATCTTTGGCTCTATTCTTCGATAAATCTTCAAATAGGCACAATGACTTCAAATCTTCTGCATCTCTTGGACAATAGACTACGTCTTGAGTCTTTTTCCTCGATAAAACCCGTGTAATCCCATGTTTTCTTCATTATTCATCCGGTTGACTCTGAAAACACAATAAACACAAAAACCACGCATAATTCCAAACAAATGATATTAAATACGTGTTTTGGTCTCGTTTTAGCCCGATTTAAGTGGTAAAAGGATGGGTGTTTTCACACCTATCAGTATCTTTTTCCAAGAGGTGGGTCATCGGGCGAGCGATTTGAGAAAAATCTTTGATGAATCGACGGTAGAAGCCCGCATGACCCAGAAAACTTCTCACACCCTTCACGGTTGAAGGTGGAGGCAACTTGGCGATAACATCGACTTTAGCACGGTCTACTTCCAGACCGGCTTTGGAAATCTTGTGTCCCAGCACGATGCCTTCTTTTACCATAAAATGGCATTTTTCCCAATTCAGAACAAGGCGAGTGTCTTCGCACCGCTTAAGCATACGTTCCAAATTGGCAAGGCAAGAAGAGAAGGAATCCCCGAAGACCGAGAAATCATCCATGAAGACTTCCATGGTTTGTTCAACCATGTCATGGAAGATAGCTAACATGCACCTTTGGAAAGTCCCGGGCGCATTACATAAGCCAAAAGGCATTCTTTTGTAAGCAAATGTGCCATAGGGACAAGTGAATGTTGTCTTCTCTTGATCTTGGGGATCGATGGGTATTTGGAAATAACCCGAGAAACCATCAAGAAAGCAGTAATATTCATTACCCGCTAAACGTTCAAGCATTTGGTCCATAAAAGGTAGAGGGAAATGATCCTTTCTCGTGGCATCATTGAGTTTGCGGTAGTCTATACAAACTCTCCACCCAGTAACGAGACGAGTGGAAATCAACTCGTTGTGTTCATTAGGAACAAAGGTTATTCCGCCCTTCTTGGGCACACAATGGATTGGACTAACCCATGGTGAATCCGAAATAGGGTAAATCATACCCGCATCAAGAAGTTTGATAACCTCTGTTTTGATGACTTCATGTATTTTTGGATTCACCCTTCGTTGGCTTTGAATTCTGGGCTTAAAGTCGTCCTCCATGAGAATTTTGTGTGTACAGAAGTGAGGATCAATTCCACGAATATCAGAGATTTTCCAAGCAATAGCCTTCTGGTGATCTTTAAGAACGGTGATAAGTCGAGCTTTTTCTTCTTCCTTTAGGTCCTTAGCAATGATGACTGACGACCTTTTCTCTTCTTCAAGGAATACATACTCGAGATGGGGCGGCAACTCCTTAAGTTCTATATCCAGAGGATTTTCGACGGGAGGCGTATTCGAAGTCGGAGTATCGATAGCAATGACCGTGGGAGATAGAGGCGAAGGATTGTCTTCGTTGAGAAGATTGTCAAAGAAATTCATGTCTTCATCCCCATCGGTGGGAGAATCATTAGTAGCTAAATTCACATCTCCCATGGTGTCTTCAAGATTGTTCCAAAACAAATCACTTTCTCCAAATAGAGACAGTGATGAATCAATAGAGGCAACGGTTTCAACATTAGGAAGAGAGGTAGGAATACTTTTGCAAGCATCTTTGAAGTGTTCTTCACAAGCCTCATCCAAAACGTCAATACAATTAACACTCTCGCTGGAATAAGGTTGTTTAGACAACTTTCCCATGTTGAAGAGGATTTTATCGTCTCCCACTCTCATGATAAGCTCACCGGCTTCAACATCGATAAGAGTGCGATCGGTCCTCCGGAATGGACGACCAACAATCAGTGGTACACGAGGGTCCAACTCATAGTCGACGACGACGAAATCAGCAGGAAAAGTGAATTTGTCGACTCCTACAAAGACCTCTTCGGCTATCCCCACTGGATAAGCAACCGTTCGGTTAGCTAATTCCAAAGTCATTTTGGTGGGGACTAGCTCAGGGAGAGATAATTGCTTCCACACACTTAAAGGCATTAATTTGATACTGGCACCTAGATCGGCTAGGGCCATGCAATTCTCTACTCCCGGGAAATTGCAAGGGATTAAGAAACGACCCGGATCACCAATCTTGGTTGGCAATTTCCTTAAGAGCACTATAGAGCAATTCTCATTAAGTTGGGTGTTGGCAATATCGAGGAGCTTTTCCTTGTCGCTCAGAAGATCTTTAAACATTTTCGCATATTTAGGCATGTGAGCTAGAGCCTCAGCGAAGGAGATATTGAAATTCAATTGTTTGAACATTTTAAGAAAGTTCGAAACTTGAATATCATCCTTGCTTTTGAGCTTCTCTTTCCTCAACCTAGATGGATAAGGTATATTGGAAGAAGAGGAAGGCTTTGGAAGAATAGGATCACTCACATCCTTGGGTGGAGGAGGGGTAGAAGGAAGAGGTGGAGAAATTGGGGAAGGAGAAGGATGAGGAATAGGAGCAGGTGACTCGTTCTCCTTAGTCACAACCACCGGTGGAGGTATAGGAAGCTCGGGTTCCTTGGTACCTTTGCCACTGCGAGTGGTGATTGCTTTTATCTCCCCTCTTGGGTTCGCAACGGTGTTACTCGGAAGAGTACCCGAAGAAGAGGGTTGATTACCTTGGAAGAAACTAGCCATCATGTTCTTCAAGTCATTTGTTTGGCTATCCGACGTGTTTCTCATGTCAGCTCTCAGATCGTTTCCTTGTTTGACCAAGTCTGCTTTCAAGTTGCGCACTTCCTGTTGGAGATTTTCCACGATCACATCATTGGTCCTCATGTAGGTTGCAACCTCTTGGTGTAATGCAGTGGGTTGGTTTGGAGGAGCATTGTATGCGGGTGGTTGATAAGCAGGTTGTTGGTAAACTTGGTTGTTACGTTGAGGTGGTTGTTGCTGCTTGTGAGGAGGGATGTATGGTGTACGAGGTTGTTGTTGTTGTTGAGGAGGGCGGTTGAGGTTTTGTTGTTGGTTTGGGTTGTTTGGAGGAAAACCGGGTGGTGAGAGGTAGTTGTTGGAGCGGTAGCTAAGCAAATTACGGTCACCTTGAGGTCTAGCTTGATAAGCAGGTTGAGGATAGGTGCCATATGCTGCATTCACATTCTCAGCAGGGTAGTCTTGGGTGGCGGTACAAGTGGTGTAAGAGTGGGGACCCCCGCATATCTCACATGGTTGGCTGACAACACTAACTTGAGCGTTTTTAGTGTTGCTGTTGTTGGTGTTGTTAACGGTATGGGTGACAAGCGGTTCAAGAAGCGTAGTGATTTTGTCAAGTCGCTTGTCGCTGTCATTAGTGCTAGCACTAGCGACATTGGTCCGAACACTCTTGGTTTGCACACGAGACTTATTCTCAATGTTATCCCAAGCAGCATTGGATGTCTTAGCCAAAAGATTACCCCCCGAGGCACTGTTTAGTGAATCTTGGTCACTCATGCTTAAACCATTGTAAAAAGTATTAATTTGATGTACTTTGGTAAAACCATGTTGTGGGCATTTTCTTAAAAGATCTTTAAAACGATCCCAAGATTCACTGAACGACTCATCGTACTTTTGTTCAAAATTTATGATTTCATTCCGCAAAGCGGTAGTACGAGAGGGTGGGAAAAATTAATTGATAAACTTGGTTTCCAAATCCGTCCACGAGAGAATACTCTGTGGCGGTTCCTTAGCAAGCCAATGTCGGGCTTGTCCCTCTAAAGAAAAGGGAAAAAGTTGTAACCTGATAACCTCTTGGGAACACCATTGAATTTGACCGTGTTGGTGAGTTGCAAGAATCTCTTGATATGGTCATGTGGGTCATCAATGGTACGTCCCAAGAATGGTTGAGCGGAGACCATCTGGATAAAGCCTGATTTTAGCTCAAAGTTGTTGGCTGTAATTGCTGGTATAACAATTGGATCAGTGTTGCCATCTACATGAGCTTGCAGCAGTTCAATCATCGGGCGATTATCCGGTTGAGGCTCATTGTTGTTGTTATTATTCATGTTGTTGAAAGGTGGGTTGTTGTTGTTATTATTGTTGTTTGGAGGTGGTATGTTATTGTTGTTGTGTACACCGGCCATGTCTAAGTGATCGAGAGGCTCGGGCTCTTGATAACACGTGGATCGAGTGCGCATACACCTGCAAAAGAACTAACAAGAGAAAAACAAAGCAAAATATTTTTGGTTTTTTATGTTTTTTAATTTTTAGGATTTTTGAAAATTTAATATTTTTTGGGTTTTTGAAATTTTTTTATTTTTATTTTTTTGGAAAAAGTAACGTTCACGGTGAACGGATCCCAAAATCCAAGTTCTCACAAAAAACTTTTGATCTTAACGAGAAGAGCCGGCAGCGGCGCCATTTGATAGTCGTGGTTTTACTCGTTTGAAAGTTCGATTCTCGGAATCTCCTCGAATTGATCACAGCCTAAAGTGGAATGATTTGTTCTTGGTGACAAAAAGTGAGGGTTGTTTATCTATTCTTCTTAAAAGGTAAATGAATGAAGTAATGAAATTAAAATTGCAGTAAGTTTAAATGATTAAATGATAAAACAGAAAAATAATCTTACTGAAGAAAATAGCTATGCGGAATAAAATCCCATTCGGAATAATCAGACTGTGCGGAATATCAAAGCTCTATGCGGAATGTTGAAACTACTCGGAATATTTTGCTTATGCGGAATAAAGAAGACCATGAGGAAAAGAAAGCTATCCGGAATCTTGGGGCTATGCGGAATAAATTGGGAATCAGTGCTATGCGGAATAAACGGCCTATGCGGAATAACCAGATCTACCCGGAATATTTGCTCTATGCGGAAAATTCAAACATGCGGAATACTAGGGTTATCCGGAATATGGAAATATTCCGAATAAAGGAAAGAAAAATCTTGCTATGCGGAATAATAGAGTGTTCAGAATAAGAGAAGAAGAAATAAGGCTATTCGGAATATATAAATATTCCGAATAGGGGACAAAAAGAGTGGCTTATGCGGAATAAACTGGGGACGAAGAGCCCCAGCAGATATTTCAACAGTAGACTCGAATTTAAAGCCAAATCAAACTAAATAATCAACAAGGTTTTACCAAATTAACCAATAATCATTTAAATACTATAAGTAACAAATCCCAACAATAAAAACACAAATTCAACAACTTTTTAAGATCAAACTTGAAGTAAATAAAAACTTAAGAACTTTAAATAAAAGATGATGAAGAACAAGATGAATGAAAAAATTAAAGGAACTCTTGTATTGATGATTAAGATTCAGTAAACAAAAGGAAAGGATCAAACTTACAAGATTAAAGAACAAATCAAAGAAGATGAAGAACCACTCCTTAAGGGAGATGGTTTTCCTCCGAAATAGGAAGAGAAAAACAGAAAGGAAAAACTAAAAACTGAATGCAAAGTGTGTGAGGGGAGGGCTTTATATAGTCTTGTCTTTTGGTTGGTGAGTGGGCTTTCTCCCGTTCTTCTTGTCTTCTCGTCTTTTCAGAAAAGATGACGTTTTCGATTCTGATTCGGGATTTGTCGTCGATTAAATTCAACTCGTCTTTTAATTTCTTCGTTTAATAGACTTGAGTTTCTTCGACATATATAAATCTTCCATCTTTGGTCCTTTTCTTCGATAAATCTTCGAATAGGCCCAGTGACTTCAAATCTTTTGCATCTCTTGGACAATAGACTTCATCTTGAGTCTTTTTCTTCGATAAAGCCCGTGCAATCCCACGTTTTCTCCAATATTCATCCAGTTGGCTCTGAAAACACAATAAACACAAAAACCACGCATAATTCCAAACAAATGATATTAAATACGTGTTTTGGTCTTGTTTTAGCTAGAATTAAGTGGTAAAAGGATGGGTGTTTACACACCTATCAACAATATTACAGACTTGGACCCAAACTTTTTCTTGATCAATTGCCTTTTTGACCTCAACTTTGACCACAAAACTTAACTCAAATGTTTCCAAAGTTTTACTAATCAATAAGCAAAGCTTAACAGGTTTATCAAACTTGAATTACTAAATCTTGACAGATCCAAACAACAGTTATGAAAAATAAGTTGAACTTTTACAAAGAGATTTTGATTAAAAGATTGAATCAAGCTAATTCTGATATCAAGACAGATTCAAGAAGTAAAATGAAAGGTAAATGAACTACTAACAGACTTATACAAACACTATCACACAAAATGCACTCAGATGACTTGACTGATGAATTAAAGGCTGAAATCAAGTAAAACTCATATTAAAACTACAAGACATAACACAAGCTATCAAACCATCACAATTATACTGCAAATAAGCTAAACACACTTGATCATAGCATCACAGATGGTTTATACTAGAATTGAGCATGCAAACTTCTTTTGAGTGGAATGTAAATCAGAATGAACAAACTTTTTAGCTAAGGCCTCCTTTGATGGAGGAGTATGGCGCGGAGCCAACTCAATTCTACAAAAACACCATTAAAACACCACCATTAACAATATCAATCACCTCCAAAAGCCTTTTCTGAACAAATCAAACCAACTGCTACAATTTTGCTTCTAAGGACTGGAAATGACTAATCTTGGCTATAAAACGTGTTATAACCTCCAAAGATCTCAAACAAACTCCATTAATCACTTAAGATCAATGAATGACACCAACAGTAACAAGAATGCAGGATTGAGTAAGTGAATTGAAGGATAGAGAAGAGTAAATGAATATTTTTGGGATTTTATTGATTGATGAAAGGAAAGGTAGTTACAACTGTTAAAACTAACTCCTAACTAACTCTCAGGAGCGTGTCAAACTCTTGAGAGAAGTTTAACTAACTGAGTGATAACAGAATTGAGAGAGAAATCTAATGTGTGTGTGTTTTCACACTTAGCTACCTTTTGTTACAAATGAAGATATAAATGCCTATTTATAGAGTGAAAGTGGGAAGGGGATGGTGGTTGTGACGTGTCTTGACCAATCAGTTGCTGCTAGGTGTCCTTTTCTGGTAAATTGCAAATTCTTATCAAGAACACCAAAAGGGCTTTTCTTCCTCTTTGATCGTCAGCTTAATTGACTTGTATATCTGGATTCGTCTTCTCAAACCGAGCACTTTTCATGTAGGAAGTTTATTGTGAAACGCATTGTAGAAGAATCCATGTCCTGGGCTCGTTTGAAGAAGAGAGTAACACGTGTCGTTCTTTTATTCGTCCTTGGTCCTTCACACGGATCATAATCCAAACTGGATAAAAGGGATTATTGCATGGCGACTTTTGATTGGTCCAAAAAGAGATAGTGGGAGTTGTTGTAGTAGATTCATCTCATTTAATTAATAGGTGAGCTGCCATAGTAGCTGGTGATCCTTGTCTCTATTTTCATGCAATTTGATTGGTCAAAAAGCCTATGACACGGATTGATAACAAGTTTGAGGCATTTTTGACACTTTAAACGCTTAGACTTTGGCAGAATATCAAAATGAGCTATAATCTTCATTCCAATGGCAATTTCAGTCCATCAACTTGCATTCTTGTTCATTTTAGCCTTTGACTTTGTTGACTTGAGAGTTGACCAGGTTTGACTTTGATCTTGACTTTTCCAAAGTTTGCATTTAAGTCCCTCAACTTTTGAGTCTTGTCAAGATAGGTCCTTCATCTTTAATTGACTTGTCATCTTTGAGCCTTCTAATGAGCTTGATTTCTTCTTGTTTGCTTGAAATTGTATCCTTGTTACCTATTTAAGCACAAACACAAAACACACCACACAATTCTGCTTTATTGCACAAAATTTAGGTATTTTCCATGTGTTTTAGGGTGATTTATTGATTAATTGATATGAGATTTTGCTCATATCAAATCCCTTACACTTGAACATTGCCATGACATCATGCAATGCTATATTTTAAAACACAATTGTATATTTTCCTCATAATTAACCCACCTTGGCTAATATGGAATGCTATTACACTATTCTACTCTATATGATGCATGATTTTGATTTTGTACAATGCAATGTAAAGAAAACAATTCTATTTATATATTTTTGAATTTTCTTGAAATGGTTTTGATGGAAAAACTCATAAAGAAATTAATGACTTAAATTAGGGCTTTGGTACCATGGACACTTATCACCCTCAAGTTTCACTTTCCCCATACCAAGCTTAAAAATGGGATCATTGTATTCACAAGTAAAAAGGTGCATCAACTTATTCATGACAATTAAGTGTGGAACCGGTTATTATTTGAGCAAATTGCTTGTAGGAAAATTTGTCATTATTTGAAGTGTGAAATAAAAGAAATGTAAAATCTAAAAATAAGGAAGCACAATTTTAACCCTAAGTAATCCTCCCATCCATTACTTGAAAAACCGCTCACAATTAATATAAGTCCGTTTCAAGAGTAATAAGTCATTCGCCTTATGTGTAAAATCCTTATGTCATGCATTAATAAGTAGCTACACACTCGCTAAGGAAAGAAAAATAAAACTCACGCAATAATTTACATCCTACGCCTTTTTGAGAATTTGGATCTTCAATCCCACAACCCTTCAAGGTAATATTAGATTGGAGCAACTAATAAATCTCCGCAACCCGTCAAGGTAATATTGGAATCTAATAGTTACTATAATTAACACTTCATTGCCCCTCTTGGGAGTCTTGTATAATTCTTTTTTTTCTTTTCTTTTTTTTTCTAGCCACTCATTTTTTTGTAAGTCGCTCATTTTTTTGTGTAAGCCGCTCTTATTTTTCTTTATTCCTCACAAAGAAAGTTAAAAAGAATAAAAGGAAAAAAAACACCCACTAAGTATTAAGCATGACATAAGTCTAGTACACATAAAACGTTCTAACTTAGAGTCTTAAGACGTACTTATACCAACCACGAATGATTAGACAAAAATGCATAAGAGATTACAAACCGATTAAAACCGTTCTTGATTATTTATTAACATATATACATGCGAAGAAAATAGAGGTAAAGAAGAGAATGGTTTATCCACAGGTAATTATCATGAAGTTTATCTAGCCCTTTTATACTTGCTTCAACTCTATCATTTCCCATTCTCCACAAATTTAAAGTCTCAAATAATGAGAGTGGTGGATGCTTAGCCTAATAGACCAATTAAGGTCTACATGGTTAAGGATACTAGCTAGATAATGCTTGGATAAGCAAACTCGGGTTGAGTCAAAATATCCATGGCGGGCCTAATATGTCAAAGAAGTCTAAATTTGTGAAACCATGTCCTTATTATATATTTTCTCTTTTTCAAATTTTCATAAAGAACAAAAGAAGAAATATATACAATGTAAATGTGTTATGCAATGAAAAATGATTAATGCAAAAATTATGAATGCATATTTTTGGTGGCCAAAGTAAATCAAATTTGAAAAAAATGTTTGAAAATTTAATTTTCCAAGTTATCATGAAGGTCAATGACAAAGTCTAGGTAAGGTCACTTCGATAGAAGACCCCCCTACACATAAGCTAAACAATGTCCTCAATGTTTAAGAACATGGAAGTAGAATTCATTTTTTAAGCACAATGTGTCCATGAAAAATCACAATAGTAACGAAGTGAACCGGATACAAGGGCCTCCTCCATAAGCTCCAAAGCACGTGATGAGTGAGCAACCCTACAAACAACATAATGACAAAAGAAGGTCTCCCCTACACTTCTCATCGACTCTCCATCCTTATTTCTAACCTACAACACTCTAAGTCTAAAACCTCTAAACCTAGTTATTCAAGCTTGATTTATGGAGTCTCTAGCTCGACTCATCTGACACTTAAAAGTTCCTAAAACCTATCATGGAGAACAAAAGTTTGCCATTTTTAAGAAAATCTCCATGATGAGGTAAAAAGAGTTTTCAATTATCAAAACTCCATAAATATCCCCCCGAATCAAATACATAATTACCATCCCACTTATTACACAATTCAACAACTAACTTCCCAAGAAATAGTGAAAAAGGTGAGGTGTTATTCTCCAACATGGTGGCCCTTATGTTCTTCAAAAGGTGATAGGATGATACTCTGAAATCTTTCACAAGTTTTCGTTTTGTTGCATAAGGAGGATACTGAGATGGTTTAGCAAGCTCTATGCCAGGATCAAAAATCCGTTCCTTGATGGGAACACAACAAGTGGTGGTTGCCTTAGAAGATTCTCCCTTGTAAGTCACATGGTGAGAGAAGGGTTGTGGAGTAATGGGTAACAACAAGCTCTTGGAAGGAACCATGATCACTTGTTTTCCTTTATCACTTTGAAAGGTTGAGGTGGAAAAAGACGAAGGTAAAGGATCTTCATGTAATAGAGATTCTAGAAAAAGCATGTCCCCCTCCTAATCAATATAACCAAGAGTATACTCAAAAGCTATATCCACCTCTAAAAACTCATCAATCTCGTACATGATAGAATCCTCCTCATCACCATAAACATCAAACATTGGTCTATCAAAGATTGGTGATTCCTCAAAACCCAAGGAAGTGTGATCATCAACAAATGGAGAGTCACAAGTAGAGTTCTCATCATCACTAGAATCATCATATGTTGGTTTATCACAAAGAAGAGATTCTTCATCACTAAGATCCTCATTGATGTCTTCATCATTGTGGAAAAGTGGGTTATCATATGAGGTTTCAAAGAGAGGATTGGAATAAATCAAAAAATCACCAAAGTTAAGCTCTTGAGGTTCATGAAAATCCAAGGATGAAGTAATAGAAGCAATAGTCTCAACATGAGGAAAATCATAATCTCCACTTGAGCAAGATTCATAAAAATATTCATCACAAACTTCATCAAGGATATCATCTTGAGTTTCCTCCTCATTCACAAAATCAATATGCTTCATCGCTTCGGGCTCATTAGATTTCTTTGACAACTTTCCCATATTAAACACAACACTTTCATCTCTTACCCTCATTGTAAGTTCACCCTCTGCCACATCTATAAGAGTCCGACCCATTCTCAAAAATGGCCTACCAACAATCAAAGGAACTCTCGGATCCATATCATAATCAACTACCACAAAATCCGCAGGAAACATAAATCTATCAAACCCAACAAAAACATCCTCTATAATTCCCACCGGATAAGCTATAGTACGGTTGGCCAACTCAAGAGTCATCTTAGTAGGAGTGAGATCGGGAAGTGAAAGTCTTTTCCAAACCGATAATGGCATGAGATTTATGCTTGCTCCTAAATCCGGTAATGCCATGCAATTTTCCACCCCCGAAAATTGCAAGGAATCATAAACCTCCCCGGATCTCCAAGCTTAGTAGGTAACTTCTTAAGCAAAACCGCGGAGAAATTTTCATTTAAGGAAGCATTAGGCAAATCCACCAATCTCTCCTTGTTAGGAAGTAAGTTCTTGATCAAATTAGCAAACTTAGGCATATTGGCTAAAGCTTCCGCAAAGGAGATGTTTATGTTAAGTTGCTTGAACATCCTCAAAAAGTTTGAGATTTGTATATCATCCTTGTTCTTAAGCTTTTCCTTTTTCAATCTTGATGGGTAAGGGAGACTTGGTTTTGGTTGTGGTTGAGTAGTTGTTGAAAGATTTTCCTTGTTGGTTTCTTCACGAGTAGGTGTGGAAGGTAAAGGAGAGGTGGATATACGTTGAGAAGGTGTAGAACTTGAGGGTGGTGAACTAGATGTAGAAGGTTTGTCACAAGAAGGAATCATAGTAGGCTTTACCAAAGTAGGTTTGGGTGGTGAAGGATCATGAGTTTTCTTTCCACTTCTTGTTGTAATAACATTGACATTAGCCCTCGGGTTCACTTTTATGTTAGAAGGAAGAGCCCCTTGTGGTCTTTGATTAAGAAGCATTGATAGGTGTAGAAATACGTCTTTTAGGAAAAAGAACGTATAAGTGCGACAAGTATTAAACTCGACGATTTAGGAAAACCGACAAGTTGAATAAATGCGGGTTCGTTCTCGAAGGAGGTGTGTGGATTAATGTGCCAATATATAAAATCAAGTTTGGATTAGTGACGTTTTTGGTTGAGAAGAGAAAAAAAGTAGAGACGAGTTACACTACGATTTAAACTACGACGATTTGACGTAAAACGCGAACGTAAATACGTAAAACGTGACGAAATTAAAATTAAACCTAAAAATTAATTAAAATATTAAACTAAGTCTTAAATAATATAAATAAGAATAAAAATCCAACAAATATATTTTAAAACCTTTTATTAATTAAATATTCAATTTTTAATGCTAATTAAAGCCCAAAAATTAAATATAATTAACAAAATGCCCAAAATATTAATTTATTGAACTAATAACTAACTTATATTATTTAATGACTAAAAACTATTTTTCTTAAATTTTAAAAACTATTTTTCTATTTTTTAATCACTAAAAACTATTTTTAAATTAAAATAATCATAAAAAATAATAAAATAATGACAAAATTAATCTAACAATTTTAAAAATCCTAAATTATCCTAAAGAACAGTAGAAAATTGAAAAAGTTTGAAAAAAGTAAAAATTTGCACTAAAAGACAAAACTATTTAATAATTAAACCCTAATTACACTAATTTAATTATACAAAATAATTAAAAAGTGAACAGTAACTAATTTTAAAACCAAAAATCTTAAACTAATTTTCTTAATCTATGAAAAATTTTAAATCTGAAAAATATGTATTTTTACCACTAAAGGACAAAAACAGAATAGTTAAAAATTAATTAAAAATGCAATAAAACCAAAAAATACTTAATGAACAGTAACCTAAACTTAAATTATACTAAAAAATCATAAATAAAATAAGAAAAATAATGCAAAAAGTTTCAGGTCCTAATTCCTAAATTAGTTCACTAAAGACAAAAATGTAAAATCTGATAGTGACACTTTTTGTGTTTTCTGTCTTTTAGCAAAGCAGGGGGAACTTTTCCTCTAACAGTGGGAACTTAGTTCCCAATGACTGAACAAAAAATGTGATCTGGTGCTGTTTTGAGCTTAGGGAAGCTCGTTTCTTAGTATTACTTGGCAACAAAGGCACCCCCACACTCAGTGGAGTGTGGGGAGTCAATATAAACAGAAAAACACACAGGTCCAAAGCAAATTACACACAAAAATTAGCAAAATCAGTTGCTGTGATGGTGTTATGGTTGCTGGTGAACAGTGCTGTTGGCTAGGTGCACAAATACGACTTTTAAATGCTCCAAACTTGCATACAAACTAAACAATTCACACTTAACAGGTTACAAACCCTAGGGTATGCTTAACTCTAACAGAATCCAAGCTTTGATTATCTAAATCACACAAAAACAATCAGAAAGATAGTTTTGCTGTTTTAAGCTATATGAACCAAAATTTTGACATGCAAACACTTTTTAAATCCTTTAAGACTTAAAACCAAGACTGATTATATTAGAAACTAGCATGTAGAATGTATCTAAACTACTTTCAAGCCAAAACTTGTCACAAACTTTTATCTAAACAGCAAATCCAAACACTCCCTTAATTTCAAAAAGTGAAAATTAACAAAGCAAAAGCTTATAAATCCTAACCAAACTGATTACTTAACATCTAAACAATGCAAACAAGACTAAACAAGCAATATCAAACAGTAATAACAACAATTTGCAAGTTTCTCATAAAAACCACATAAGATACAATAAAGCTAAAAAAATGCCAAGTGGGGTTCAAGCCTATTACCTTGGGGGCTGATGCCTTCCAAAAGGGTATGCTTGAGCTTATGAGGCTTATGTGAAGTGTAGAGAAACCCTGTTGGGGTTCAACAACAGAACCAGGGTATAAAATATCTTCAAAAAAAATGGAAAATGGAAGAAATGGTCTTGTTGTGATTGAAACCTGCACATCCACCACAAAACCAGGAACAAATACAAGTAGCTTGCACCAAATCACAAGCTTTTGTCAAGAGCTTGTGAAAATGGTGCCTGCTACAGTAAGCAGTAATATAAAAAGATGATAAAAGATTTTTTTTTTTTTGGAAAATCTTTGAAAGAACTTGAACAACCAACCTATTGAAACCTTAGATAACAACTTAACCAAATTTCTGGATTCACCTTTGTGATTCCACTTTCACTTCCTCACAAAGGTTTATCCAGAAAATTAAATCAACTTCTCAAAAAACCAAATGAAACGGATTTCTGAAATTCTTGTAAAAAGAGTGAAGTTTGATACTTTTTAAACTAACTTTGCAAATAAAAATAACTTCTTAAACTATGAAAGCAATAAGCAGGAACTCAGAATTTTGTACTAAATTAATTGTTTCATTTTCATTACTTTAAAAAAGAGTACAAAAATCTGGAACAAAGAAGAGGCTAACATGCTAGCTCTCTTTTTATACTAATCTATAGAAGATACTAGAGACTAAGAACTGATAAACCCTAATACATTGAATATCCAAAAATGCCCTTGGTCAATTCGTTTAAAACTTGGTCAATTATCATCCCATGTGATGCCAGCTAGCATAAGTTGATCTTGAGCGTTTGTTTGGTCCTTTGGGAAGAAGGAATTGATGTTGAACGTTGATGGACTGCTAAGATTCGAATATTGCCATTTTTGGTTGAGCAGGGGGACATGGTGGGGTCACATATGGTCACGGGTTGGTGTTTTGTGAGCTGGGTTTGGTTCACATGGGTATCAATCATGTTTCTGGAAACTTGCACACAAAACCCCTTTGATTTGTATTAGATTGAGATTAGGGTTTTTGACTGGGGATTAAGAGGGATTAGGGGAAGATGGTGAATAGTGAGTGTTTCCCCCCATTTTATATTATATTAAACCCGGTTTGAAAAGTCTAAGTGGGGTTTGACTGGATAGTTTGACCAGTTAATTAAAACTGGTTTTGGGTTGTAGGGTATGGGCTTGGTTGGGTCGTGGGTAGGGTAAACGGGTTTGGGTAGGGTTTCAGTGACGTGTCAGGATGTGGATGGCTGGTGGGGTTTTGTTGTCTGCCAGGAAAGCCCCCCAAAGTTTCTTTACTTCTTCACTTTTTATTTAAATGGCAAATACTTGAATCCCTTTGATAACAACTTTGGGTATTTGTCATTTTTGGCACAAAAATGTTTTCAAGCTTGTAATAAGGGCCTTTAATGCATATTTTTGGATTCTTCAAGGGTAAAACTTGTATAATCTTCAAACATGTAGGACCTTGTTGCCAAATGATGATTTCTTCAAGGGCTTATCTTGCCAAATCTTCAAAAATGAGGGACCAAACTTGCCAATCTTCAATTCTTCAAGGACTATTTTTGAAAATTCAAAACTTGGGCCCGGTTCTTTGTGCGGCTTCGTTTCCCGTGTTCGTCTTTGCTCTATTCTTGTGATCATTGGGTGAATTCACGATATCCATACCTAAAATACACAATAAACAAACACAGGCATATATTGGGTATTTTGATGACATTTTAAGCGTTTTAAGCCCGATTTGGACGATGAGACTATGTATAAATACAGTCTCATCACTCCCCCATACTAAACCATTGCCGTGTCCCCACGCAATGCTAGAATTAAGTATCGTAGCACTTCCAAAATTCATTTATGATGACTTTTATTGAAGACATAAATTTAAATAAACTACTACACGTGTTTTAGACATAATGTATTGTTTTCATCACGAGAACGTGACTTTTGGGATCATAGAACAAGAACCCGTGAATGCTTCATTAGAAATAATTTCGTCGTCCTCGATTTTCACCCAATTCCATGCTAAACGTGTAACGAGATCATTGTTATTATAAGTTAGCAACACGATCACTTCTCATGAGTGTTAATTACGAACCTAAACTCCCTTATTCCTAATTGGTATCTCTTATATTTTATTTTGTCTTAATGATCACGAGGATACATCATCGACTTATGCGTGAATAGAGATTAAGTCTAAAAATAGAAACTTAACGGTGTAACCAAAATCATCAAATCAATAATTCACCCCAATAGACAACGATGCCAAAAAATTAAGTCAACAAGAAGGATCGATAAACACGATTTTATAACGGTTTTGAACATGAGACTTATTACCAAGACTTTTATACGCCCCCTAACGGAAGGGCCTTATTATCTTTTGTTTACCTCCATCTTTTATTCAACTCCGCCATGGAGCTTTTATTATGACTTCGGTCTTGCCTTGCCTTTTTTTATCCGCCTCATCGGTGGTTTTATTAGCCAAAGACGTATATCCTCACGCTAAGGCGAATTTTGGATCTTTAAAGCTTCGAAGATTAAGGCTTGATTCACTTTCAATTTGGGCATAGATTTTTCGGCCTTGTGAGCTTCAAATTTTTGCTTAATTTAGGTGAGCACTTGAAATCTTATTATTAGGTGAAGCTTTCGATTATTCGGGTGCCAATACTTCAAAACCGTGACGCTGGCGATACCTTAATGTTTTCCCAATTTAATTACATGGAAGCTACCAAAACAAATTAGAAACCCAACAATAGTGACTAAACCACCAAATCAATATTTATTAACAATTTATTATGCAAAAGCGTGGGGAGAATAAGCTAATAATTACTACGCATAAGATCGTGACAATTACGAGACTTATAAATAACTCTATCATTTCTCGTCCTCATTTAAGAGACTTAGCCTAAAAAGTTAAGGAATCGAAGCTAAGTGCTCAACACGCACGGTCGAGTCAAAAATTACTCTCGTTCTCACCATCGGAAAACCTACATTCGTGTCTTAAACACTTATGAAAAACAAGAAAAATTTTAAAATTTGGCCATTTTTAGCCTTATTTTGCATAAAAAGATAACAAAATGATGAATATTGGATTGCGTGTTGACGTAAGCAAGGTGAAGTATCTACTCACCCCCCATACTAAAACTAAACATTGTCCTCAATGTTTCGAGTCTAGGGGTGTAAACACCCCCATACTAGAGACGAAGTCGAATGCTTAATCTCGAGCATGGAAAGGGTAAAACGAATAACCTAAAAGCCGTTTATGAATTATGCTAATAAGATAAACGTTAGAACATAAAAGGATATCATCGGATATCGGAATCTCCAAAGGCAACGATCAAAGCTCGAGTGATCCGTAAAACGAACACGAGAGGCTTCAATGATGACGATGAACCTAATAGATCACAATCACAAACAACCACGAAACAAAGGTAGGAAGAGCACAAGTCCCCTCGTTACATTAAACTAAGAAAGAGATAATATGTACAAGGATAAGCATGAGAATCCCCCACGAGGCACCTTGTTTTTGATAACCGAGTCAAAAGCTCGACTCGAATCCCCATAAATGTGATCATTTAGGGATAATCTTGGTTTGGTCATTTTTGGTGGGGCTTACATGATAAACAAGGCCCAAAAGTACGTGGAGTACTTTAAAAACCCGATAAACGTATACCGGGGTCAAAGATAGCGTCCTCGTTTTCGGATGAAAGACGAAACAACGCTACTTCAACCGAAGCCGAAACCCCAAAGGGGTAGAAGAAAAGAGATAAGAAGTAGAAAGGTGGGGCAATGGGTAAGTCAAACATATGAGCTACTCGAGGTAGACTCACACCAAGCAAATAGATATGATTTCCATTTATTGCATCGGTGGAAGACCGAGATTTCCCTTTACAAGCAATTCCGGGATCGTAAATCTCGTCCTCGGTGGTAAAGTGTGAGGGAACATTTGGGGCTTCCCCCATACTAAGACCACACCAACCGTCGTCAAAAGGAGTAGACGAGGTGGTAGCACTCATAAAACGATGTGATGACGGAGTTAAACACGTAGAAAAATCTTTTAAAACATTTTTAAAATCCTGTCCTTTTTCATCGTTCAAAAACTATTTATGAAAACCCGATTTGATAATGTCGAAAATATTTGGCGTGTCAAATTCAAAATTAGTCGCGCTAAAAATCCTCACATTTAAGTCTTTGGCGGGAGGGGGTGGCGAATTATATAAGTTCTCAAAACGTTTGTCAATAAAGAACACCGCCCCCTCGGGGTCTACATACTCGTCATCCTCATGAACGTCGATCTCATCGATTTCTTCATCAAAGATAGGCTTGTCAAACCAAGGTTTGTCATTCCCCTCCTTGAGTATCTTAGAAACTCTCTCGAAAAGATCACGATCAAGCACGAAACCATCATTCTTTTGTGGGGATCGTTGATAAGTTAGATCCTCACGAATGTGGTAAACGTCATTCTCAAATGAGGAGTGTTGATTAGGTAACTCCTCGAGAATGGGATTTTTGGTGGTCACATGAGTTGGTTCGTCATCGAAAATAAGACGTTCCAACTCATTGAGTTCATCCTCGATTTTGGAAAGATCGACCTCACTCGTAGGTGGAAGTGAAGGCATAAGAGCTAGCTCTCGTTCAATGATTTCCTCAATCTCGGGATCAAACTCATAATCATCGTACTTCACATGTTTCTTCTTAGGAGAATCAAAAATATCATGTGGATGTCGAAGTACGTGATCAAGCTCGGCAAAATCGCCATCGTCATCGTCAAAGAAAGAGTCGATGTGAGCACTCACAACCATGGACTTACAAGCACTAGGGCTATGCTTAGGTGACTTTTCTAAGACGAGAGGATCGATGTCGATAAACCCTTTAGCCTCAACGGGTGTTGGGCTAGGCAAAGGAGGCACTTCGATGGAGTTAGAAGTTGAAGCCTCAAAGACGTGGTCCTTCGAAGGTGGTGAAGACGAATCCATTTTGGTCATTGTCGTGATGGCATTAACGTCACCCTTCGGAATTGGTGGTTCACTTGTTTCGCTAAAAACATCCCAAAGTGAGTTTTCATCCATAAATTTACACATACCCTTTTGAATTAGGTACAAGTATTCTTTATCATTAAAATCATCATCTTTAAAACCGTTTTTCTTAATTCTTTCAAAACATGCATCAAGCTTCATTCTTTCCGCTAAAGTAAACATTTTGAAATCATTAGAATTTGAATCATTAGGTTTTGAAACCTCGGTTTTTTCATTCTCATTAAACCCTTGGGATTTTCTAGCGAAAAAGTCTATTTTCTCATCCCCATATCTCATAGTAAGTCTCCCCTCGTGAACGTCGATTACGGTTCGAGCCGTCGATAAGAATGGTCGGCCTAAAATAATGGGACATTTAGGGTCACACTCGTAATCGGATATAACAAAATCCGCGGGAAAAACAAACTTTCCAATCCTAACATAGACATCCTCGGCTATTCCAGTTGGTATAAGTGGAGTACAATTCGCAAGCTCGATTGTCATGTTCGTGGGGGTAAGCGAAGGCAATCTCATCAATTTCCAAAGAGAATGAGGCATGAGATTGATGCTAGCACCTAAATCGGCAAGGGCTAAACATCCCTCAATCTCGGAAAAATCACAAGGTAGTAGAAATTGGCCCGGATCCTTTTCCTTTCTCGGCATACGCCTTTTGGGTTTTTTAAGAAGGATTGAGGCACAAGTTTCTTCAAGGGTTACTTTGGTAAGGTCGACAAAGCTCTCTTTTTGAACCGTGGATGGAATTTGAGGTACACGAGGGTGTGCACTCCTTTCCTTGGTCGCCACGTTCACCCCATCGACTTTAGAACAAGAAGACGTCTTAGAAGTCGAGGGTTGAGAGGGATAAACAACACGGAATCCTTCAAGGTTAGGGGTAATCACACGACCTTTCTCACGAGACGAGGCGGCTTTACATTGCTCTTTCGGATTAGCAACGGTGTCACTAGGTAATGAACTTGATGACGAACCTGAGGCTTTGTTCATAATGGCCGAAAACATCTTTTTAATATCAATTTGCCCTTGCTCAATCTTCGTGTTTTGCAATTTCAAAGTATTAGAAAAGTCATTTTTCAAAGTACCAATTTCTCCCTCTAATCGTCTCATATTAGCCTCATTCGTTTTCATGTAATTTTGAAAATCGTTTGACGAACTATTTTGATTTGAATTAAAGTTCCCTTGGTTTTGATTACTTCTTTGAAAATTTCCTTGATTACCACTTGAAAAATTGTTTCCTTGATTGTTATCTCTATTTTGCCAAGTTATATTACGACCTTGATTATAACCTCCTTGATTTTGATTCGAAAAATTTCCTTGTTGATTATTTCCTTTAAAATTGTTTCGATTTTGATAATTGTTGCCTTGGTTATAATTGCCTTGTTGTGATGGACCCGCGTTATTTTGATTTGAAAAATTGTTGTTTAACGCACTCACATTCGACGTTTGGCCATCCGTAGCCGCACACTCGTAATAATTATGAGGTCCACCACAAAACGTACACGAAACCTCAACCGCTTTCACCGTAGCGAGAGCGTCTTTCTTTTGCATCTCAATGAGATAAGACGTGAACACATTCGTAAGCTTGTCGACTTTAGCATCAACTCTCTCAATGTCGCGATTAGAACTACTAACATTGGCGACATTGGCAACACTCGGTGCGTTGCGGAGTTGGTAAACCTTGGATCGGTTTTCGATAATTATCAAAGCTTCTCTCGGAGTCTTACACAAAAAGTTGCCACCGGCGGCGGAATTCAACGAGTCTTGTTCGTGAAAATTAAGACCATTGTAAAACGTATCGATTTGGTGCAACTCGGAAAAACCATGGTGAGGACATTGCCTAAGCAATTCCTTAAAACGATCCCACGCGTCTCTAAAAGATTCATTCGATTTTTGCTCAAATTTTGTAATCTCGTTTTTGAAAAACGTTGTCTTAGACGGTGGGAAGAAATCATTAACGAACTTGGAAACGAGATCCTTCCACGTAGTTATCGAATTAGGTGGCTCTTTCTCGTACCAATCCTTGGCGACACCATCGAGCGAGTACGGAAAAAGCATAAGCTTGACGACATCGGTGTCGACGTTCTTAAACTTGCTCGTGGCCAAAAGACGATCAAAATTCCGAATATGGTCGTGAGGATTATCGGCTTCACGACCTCGAAACTTCGTAGCTTGGATCAATGAAAGCATTCCGCTCTTGATCTCAAAATTCTCCGCCTCGATAGCGGGAATTACGATCGCGTCTCCATAACCCTCGGTGGGCGCTTGGAGAAATTCCATCATAGAACGATTGTCGGCCATCTCGTCTAAGGTCTCTTCAACAACGATATTAGGAACGTCAGTTTCTAATTCTCGTCTACGTCTTCGATTCCTTCGATTACGATTGCGTCGATTCGAAGCTTCACTAGAATTGGAATAATCCTTCGATCGAGTGCGCATGCACTAAGCGTAGAATGGGTGGTAGCAAAGAAGATTCTTTTTGCGGCTTTTCGATTTTTCAATTTTTTTGGTTTTTGATTGGTTTTTTAATTTTTTTGGATTTTTAAATGTATTACGTAGACACAAATCTACAAATCTCTCCTCGAATCGACTTTCTCGATTAAAGGAGCCTCAAAGAATGAAAACAATCACGTGGAGTGAACGTTCTCGATGACTTTAGAACGTTGGTGGAACACCAAAACGTTCAAGAGGGTTTAATCTTGAAAACACAAGCAAATATAATATACGTAGATAATACTTGGGCGGCAAACCCTCGATTAGCCTTCTTTCTCAAAACACGCACAAGCAAGCGGAGGAAACGAGGCGGCGCGAAGCACTTAAGAGCCTTTTTCCTTTAGGTCGTGAAATACAACCGCCTTATACCCACCTTATAGTTTGTGTTAATTGAAATTAAGCCTCACGAAAGTATTTATCTATTTTGCCTTTAAACTTTTGCTTTAGATTCGAATACAATGATCGAGTGATGAAATCCCGAATCAAGGTTGCGTTTTCACGCTTTTGGAGTACTTGTATATTTATTGTTCTTACGTAGTACAATATAGTAATAATATATTCACAATAAAAAACGAAAACCAATATATCTACAATATAGTAAAAGATTGATTTGTGTTTAATTTAGGAAAATTAAACACGTTTATTTGGATATTATAATATAGTAATGAAAAAATAACAAAAATGAGTATGTACGTTATATACGCTTTCCAAAAATGAAAAGCAAAAACGCACTACTCACACAAACACGATACTAATAATAATGGCACACTAAACACCTCCCCGGCAGCGGCGCCAAAATGTTAGGTGTAGAAATACGTCTTTTAGGAAAAAGAACGTATAAGTGCGACAAGTATTAAACTCGACGATTTAGGAAAACCGACAAGTTGAATAAATGCGGGTTCGTTCTCGAAGGAGGTGTGTGGATTAATGTGCCAATATATAAAATCAAGTTTGGATTAGTGACGTTTTTGGTTGAGAAGAGAAAAAAAGTAGAGACGAGTTACACTACGATTTAAACTACGATGATTTGACGTAAAACGCGAACGTAAATACGTAAAACGTGACGAAATTAAAATTAAACCTAAAAATTAATTAAAATATTAAACTAAGTCTTAAATAATATAAATAAGAATAAAAATCCAACAAATATATTTTAAAACCTTTTATTAATTAAATATTCAATTTTTAATGCTAATTAAAGCCCAAAAATTAAATATAATTAAAAAAATGCCCAAAATATTAATTTATTGAACTAATAACTAACTTATATTATTTAATGACTAAAAACTATTTTTCTTAAATTTTAAAAACTATTTTTCTATTTTTTAATCACTAAAAACTATTTTTAAATTAAAATAATCATAAAAAATAATAAAATAATGACAAAATTAATCTAACAATTTTAAAAATCCTAAATTATCCTAAAGAACAGTAGAAAATTGAAAAAGTTTGAAAAAAAGTAAAAATTTGCACTAAAAGACAAAACTATTTAATAATTAAACCCTAATTACACTAATTTAATTATACAAAATAATTAAAAAGTGAACAGTAACTAATTTTAAAACCAAAAATCTTAAACTAATTTTCTTAATCTATGAAAAATTTTAAATCTGAAAAATATGTATTTTTACCACTAAAGGACAAAAACAGAATAGTTAAAAATTAATTAAAAATGCAATAAAACCAAAAAAATACTTAATGAACAGTAACCTAAACTTAAATTATACTAAAAAATCATAAATAAAATAAGAAAAATAATGCAAAAAGTTTCAGGTCCTAATTCCTAAATTAGTTCACTAAAGACAAAAATGTAAAATCTGATAGTGACACTTTTTGTGTTTTCTGTCTTTTAGCAAAGCAGGGGGAACTTTTCCTCTAACAGTGGGAACTTAGTTCCCACTGACTGAACAAAAAATGTGATCTGGTGCTGTTTTGAGCTTAGGGAAGCTCGTTTCTTGGTATTACTTGGCAACAAAGGCACCCCCACACTCAGTGGAGTGTGGGGAGTCAATATAAACAGAAAAACACACAGGTCCAAAGCAAATTACACACAAAAATTAGCAAAATCAGTTGCTGTGATGGTGTTATGGTTGCTGGTGAACAGTGCTGTTGGCTAGGTGCACAAATACGACTTTTAAATGCTCCAAACTTGCATACAAACTAAACAATTCACACTTAACAGGTTACAAACCCTAGGGTATGCTTAACTCTAACAGAATCCAAGCTTTGATTATCTAAATCACACAAAAACAATCAGAAAGATAGTTTTGCTGTTTTAAGCTATATGAACCAAAATTTTGACATGCAAACACTTTTTAAATCCTTTAAGACTTAAAACCAAGACTGATTATATTAGAAACTAGCATGTAGAATGTATCTAAACTACTTTCAAGCCAAAACTTGTCACAAACTTTTATCTAAACAGCAAATCCAAACACTCCCTTAATTTCAGAAAGTGAAAATTAACAAAGCAAAAGCTTATAAATCCTAACCAAACTGATTACTTAACATCTAAACAATGCAAAGAAGACTAAACAAGCAATATCAAACAGTAACAACAACAATTTGCAAGTTTCTCATAAAAACCACATAAGATACAATAAAGCTAAAAAAATGCCAAGTGGGGTTCAAGCCTATTACCTTGGGGGCTGATGCCTTCCAAAAGGGTATGCTTGAGCTTATGAGGCTTATGTGAAGTGTAGAGAAACCCTGTTGGGGTTCAACAACAGAACCAGGGTATAAAATATCTTCAAAAAAAATGGAAAATGGAAGAAATGGTCTTGTTGTGATTCAAACCTGCACATCCACCACAAAACCAGGAACAAATACAAGTAGCTTGCAACAAATCACAAGCTTTTGTCAAGAGCTTGTGAAAATGGTGCCTGCTACAGTAAGCAGTAATATAAAAAGATGATAAAAGATTTTTTTTTTTTTTGGAAAATCTTTGAAAGAACTTGAACAACCAACCTATTGAAACCTTAGATAACAACTTAACCAAATTTCTGGATTCACCTTTGTGATTCCACTTTCACTTCCTCACAAAGGTTTATCCAGAAAATTAAATCAACTTCTCAAAAAACCAAATGAAACGGATTTCTGAAATTCTTGTAAAAAGAGTGAAGTTTGATACTTTTTAAACTAACTTTGCAAATAAAAATAACTTCTTAAACTATGAAAGCAATAAGCAGGAACTCAGAATTTTGTACTAAATTAATTGTTTCATTTTCATTACTTTAAAAAAGAGTACAAAAATCTGGAACAAAGAAGAGGCTAACATGCTAGCTCTCTTTTTATACTAATCTATAGAAGATACTAGAGACTAAGAACTGATAAACCCTAATACATTGAATATCCAAAAATGCCCTTGGTCAATTCGTTTGAAACTTGGTCAATTATCATCCCATGTGATGCCAGCTAGCATAAGTTGATCTTGAGCGTTTGTTTGGTCCTTTGGGAAGAAGGAATTGATGCTGAACGTTGATGGACTGCTAAGATTCGAATATTGCCATTTTTGGTTGAGCAGGGGGACATGGTGGGGTCACATATGGTCACGGGTTGGTGTTTTGTGAGCTGGGTTTGGTTCACATGGGTATCAATCATGTTTCTGGAAACTTGCACACAAAACCCCTTTGATTTGTATTAGATTGAGATTAGGGTTTTTGACTGGGGATTAAGAGGGATTAGGGGAAGATGGTGAATAGTGAGTGTTTCCCCCCATTTTATATTATATTAAACCCGGTTTGAAAAGTCTAAGTGGGGTTTGACTGGATAGTTTGACCAGTTAATTAAAACTGGTTTTGGGTTGTAGGGTATGGGCTTGGTTGGGTCGTGGGTAGGGTAAACGGGTTTGGGTAGGGTTTCAGTGACTTGTCATGATGTGGATGGCTGGTGGGGTTTTGTTGTCTGCTAGGAAAGCCCCCCAAAGTTTCTTTACTTCTTCACTTTTTATTTAAATGGCAAATACTTGAATCCCTTTGATAACAACTTTGGGTATTTGTCATTTTTGGCACAAAAATGTTTTCAAGCTTGTAATAAGGGCCTTTAATGCATATTTTTGGATTCTTCAAGGGTAAAACTTGTATAATCTTCAAACCTGGAGGACCTTGTTGCCAAATGATGATTTCTTCAAGGGCTTATCTTGCCAAATCTTCAAAAATGAGGGACCAAACTTTCCAATCTTCAATTCTTCAAGGACTATTTTTGAAAATTCAAAACTTGGGCCCGGTTCTTTGTGCGGCTTCGTTTCCCGTGTTCGTCTTTGCTCTATTCTTGTGATCATTGGGTGAATTCACGATATCCATACCTAAAATACACAATAAACAAACACATGCATATATTGGGTATTTTGATGACATTTTAAGCGTTTTAAGCCCGATTTGGACGATGAGACTATGTATAAATACAGTCTCATCAAGCATCATAAAAGTTTTGTTTGTTTCCTCATGCATTTCCCTAATTAGCTTGGAACCTCCTTTCATTCTCTTGATTCATTTTGTGAAGAAGCTCAATGGTGTTATAATCATGTGGCACATTCCCATGAAAACCTAAGGGTTGGAAAGGTGGAGGTTGATTGTAAAACCCTTGATTGTTGCCTTGAAAAGTATTTTCTTGATTGTGAAAGGTATTTGGTGGTCTATAGTTGTTTTGTTGGTATTGTGGCCTTGGCCCTTGGTTCCCTTGGAGCAATTGAGGATTGTTTTGAGTTTGGGTAGGTTGTTGGGGTGGGAATCCCGGTGGAGCAAGGTAGTTTTGAGACTTGTAAGAAAGGTTGTTTGGATTAATGTTGGGTTCGAAATGTTCACGATGTTCTTCTTGGTATGCAAAACACTCCTCTTGATAACCTTGAACTTTATCACATTGTTGGTATGAATGGGGACCTCCACAAGTCTCACATGGAAGAGTAATAGCATGCACATCATTGGTAGAAATGTTCAAGGAAAGGCCCTTAATGGCTTGTTTAGTTCTTGATTTGCCTTAAGATTCATCTCATGATCCATATCTATTCTTTGGAGTATCTCTCGGTGACTCTTGAGGATTTGGTTATCACAAGGTGTTTGAGAACTATTTTTCACAATATGAACCCTTTCTTCAAATTGAGTGTTAGTTTGCACCATTGATTTGGTCTCAATAATGTCCCAAGCTTCTTGAATGGATTTAGCAAGAATATTGCCTCCCGCGGAAGCATTGAGTGAATCTTGGTGGTGTGGTCTCAATCCATCATAGAAAGTATTGATTTGGTGAACCTCATTGAATCCATGATTTGGGCATCTCCTCAATAACTCCTTGAACTCCTCCCAAGCATCACTAAATGTTTAACTAGGTTTTTGTTTAAAGCCTATAATTAAGTTTCTCAAAGTCGTGGTCTTAGATGTGGGAAAGAACTTGTTCAAAAACTTCTTAGTGAAATCATCCCATGTAGTATGCTCTCAGGTGGTTGTGTATCTAACCAATGCTTAGCATTTCCCTCTATTGAAAATTGGACCAATATCAACTTAATGGCATCATGGGGCACTCCATTGTACTTAATGGTGTTGCAAAGAGCAAGAAATTTCTTAAGGTGATCATGTGGATTATCATTCTTATTCCCAAAAAATGGTGTGTTTGAAACCAAGTTAATCATAGATGTCTTTAGCTCAAATGTGTTTGCGGGAACATCGGGTATCTTGATAGCATCGACATATCCTTGCACATTGGATTGCAAGTGCTCCATCAAAGGTCGAGTGTCAACTCCGGCCATGGCTTATTGTTGTGTGTGGATCAAAGCACGATTCTCGGGATCGGCTTGATGGACGGTGGTGTTTTTACTCTTTCTCTTTTTCTTCCTTTTGGGAGGAAGGGGTTGTACACCAAATGGTATTTGTGCACGCCCGCGAGTGAGCATGCAACTCAACACAAGGAATGAGAGAGAAGCTCTCGTTCGACTTTGAAGAAGAAGGGATTATCCTCTTCGAGATGCAATATGAAATATCCACAAGAAAGTATAATATATGTAATTACTACTTGGGTGCAAGACCCCCAATCAAGCCTTCCTTCTTAGAATACGCACTAGTGAACGGGGAGTTAGGTGGCACGAAGCACTTAAGTACCTATTAACCCTTAGATCGCATTTTATAGCACGCCTTTCTATTCACTTTGTAGTTTGTATTCTTCTAATTATTGCCTATTGGAAGTATTTATCTATTCTTGCTTAATTAAATTTGATCGATACACGTGTCAAGGACCGGAACGCTCCCGAACACGGTGTATTGCCTCGGCAATACTTATGGAAGATATGTGTGTTGGTTGTTCGTATATGTATATGTAACTACATATAATAATATAGAGAAAATATTTTTGTATTTATTGGGTTCTTTTAAAGAAAATACTACATGTGCATAAAAACCGAGGAAATCCAATAATATATATTTTTGTGTGCAATCTCTTAGGAAAAAGATTGCTTTTTGAGTTTTTTATTTTTTTGTCAATTCTTTAGGAAAAGAATTGTTTTTGTTATTTTTTAGTTTTTATATTTTTATATTTTTGATTTTTTTATGTTTTTTATTTATGATACGTAAAAATAACGTTCACGAGGTGAACGGATCCCAAAAGCCAATGAAAATCGTCAATCGATAGTCTCTCGTAATGTCAAAGAACCGGCAGCGGCGCCATTTGAAATTGAGTATATTGAAGTTCGTTTCTCTCGATTCTTGACCAATTGAAAGTCCTAAAAATCTCAATTTTATTATTGTTCTTGGTTAATAGGGTTTTTTGGATATTCTATGTCTATTTCAACAATCAAGTAAAAAGGGTGAAAATATTAAGCTATTTATACGTAAAACACTTAGAAATTACCAAATTTTTAAACACAAAAGGACAAAATGTGAAAACATAAAAGTAATGTGCTAAAAATGTAAAGTAATGAAACTATAAAGCTTGAAATATAAAAATTCAGAAAGTAAAAGGACTTAAAATGTAAATTCCAACAAACTAGTAACTAACTTTAACAAACTAACCAAACTAACTAACTGAAAATGACAAGTTACTGAAAATTAAAGGACTCAATTAATGCAATCCTAATTAAATGCAAGATTAGCTACCAATGAAAACAGCTGAAAACTTCAAGGACCAATGTGCAATAAATGGGAACTATTTATCAAAAACGGGCTTACTCCAAACAATAAGCTCGTATGAGCTTATTACTGAAGCAATTAAGCTCAAACAAATTTTAAAATGCTTAAAATCGAAAATTAACTAGACTTGTATAGGGAAAAAGCTTGAAACCAAGTAATTCTCAAGTTAGCTTATTTCAATAAGCCAACATTAAGCAAACTAATAAGCCAGACATCCTCAACTTGATTTTTAAGTCCAAACATGTTAAACAGCTTATCAAGAGTAGGGAATGTCTCTTTTTTTGAAAATGGTCAAGTGAATGAGCAGGAAAGTAGATTTAAGATGAAACGTAGCTTACTTGACTTTTGTTGACGAAAAATGGAAAAAGCTGAAAAGCTCAGATTTTACTTATGACATGTTTCTAAACAGGTTTGTGAAAGAAAATCTCAACTTTTATGAAGTGGAATTTGCTCTACAAGAAAACAGTTCACTCAATATTTCAGAAACTTGACTTTGCTCAAATGCTTATTAATAAGCTAATTTCTCAATCAAATCAAAATACTATAGAATTTCCTTGCACATACTTGAACATTGGATGTTAAGCTATAACTAGAAACTTGTTTCAAGGAAATTGGTTGAGAAATGAACAAATGACAAGGGATTGGAAATAGCAAGTTTTCTGATGAAACATTATTACAGACTTGGACCCAAACTTTTTCTTGACCAATTGCCTGTTTGACCTCAACTTTGACCACAAAACTTAACTCAAATGTTTCCGAAGGTTTACTGATCAAGAATAAGCAAAGCTTAACAGGTTTATCAAACTTGAATTATAAATCTTGACAGATCCAAACAACAGTTATGAAAACTAAATTGAACTTTTACAAAGAGATTTTGATTAAAAGATTGAATCAAGCTAATTCTGATATCAAGACAGATTCAAGAAGTAAAATGAAAGGTGAAATTGTGTATAATGCAGTTCGTTTTTCTCAGTTCTTGCTAATTGAAAGTCCAATCAATATCGGGTTTTTAACTGTTTTTGGTTGTATATATTTTTTTGGATATTCTATTTGCTAATTCAAACAACACGTAAAAAAAATGGAAAATATTAATCTACTTATACGTAAAACAAATTGTCAAATACCACATTTTTATTCAATTAAGGACGAGGAACTAGTAAGCCAAGCACAAGTAACCAAACAAATTTAACAAGAAAATGTAACTAATCTAACAATCTAACAAATTTACCAAATTTAACAAACTTAAACAACTAGAAAATGTAACAAATTTCAACAAAATTACAACTAACTATTTAACCGAATCTAACAAACTTTTTCAAAAAATTTTAACTATTTTTTTTACCAAGTAAATTTTTATGAAATTTCTAAACCTTCCTTTTACCAAATCCCATTTTGATTAAAATGACAATTCTAACTACACAGATTTTTAACCACTTATCAATTCTAACTGCTAAGACTACTAACAGTTAAAAACTTAACAAATTTATGACTAACAGTTCAACTTGTATGATCACAAAATTTTCCACATTGTAACAGTAAAAAAATTCTAACTGCTAAACCTACAAAGCATGCAAAATAACTCTAAACTAAACTTGCATTTAATAGAAAAATGAGCTTAAACATTCCATCCATAGTTGAGTCCGTTGATGGCGAAGCCTAGCGCTGAGCTAGCTTTAAAACGAACACCATCTTCGAATGAAAACCAAAAACTGAAATCGAAGGAACTTCCTTATCGTGAACTCGAACCGATTCAACACTGATCGAAACGAACTGACAAAGCTAAACTAAGATTCACAGCTATTTTCGAACACTCTTCAAGGTCTTGAACGTCAATGGCGGAACAACTAGGAACGAACGATTACTCTTAACTACTAATCAAACCAACTGATCCAAATCCTTTCATTCTGTAGCTACAATGACAAAATCGAACCCCTACTGCTCTTTCTTCGAATCAGCAAAATGTTTATCCTCTAACCGCAACTACTACTAAAACTGAGTCGAACCCGAACCAAAAACTAACGTCGAAATCATCACTATAAACTGATCTCGAATCGATATCGCTAATAACATCAACTACTTGAGCAAAACTTGATCGATTACTTCAAAAAAACTCGAACAAATTCTAATGAAATCTGACCCCCAGTCTATCTCAGCAACATGAATTCCATGACTATGATCTAACGAAAACACAACTTCGAGAACTCCTTCTAATCTGATATCAACAATAACTAGAACTCCATGACGTAACAATGAGCTTCCCTTCTCCAATGGTAACTCCCCAGCAACTTGTTAATAGTTCTACACTACCGTCTGTGTATTGTAAACACAAAATCCAAACTCCATAACTTCGACTGCATCAATGATCCCACAAACTCGAATCTCTCGATCGTTAACAAGTCTAAATCTCTAATATAAGGAAAACGAATCAACTCGACTACAAGAAACTAGTACTATGTGACTAATCCAAACGCGGCTTCGACTCCATCAATGGCGTCCGAAGTTCGAAAACTATTCGTAATCACATCAACCTTCACTATAATCTCCAAAACAGCTTTCACTCAACAAGAACAAGGATAGTAACAGTATGATGAAAGTATGAACTTAGGATTGAGAAGGTTAAAAGGAATGAATTTTTATTGATATAGGAAGATTTGTTTGTTACAACTGAATAACTAATATGCTAACTGAATCAATATGTGTTTAACTGGTCGTGAAAACACACAGTAAACAATAGAGAGAAATCTAACTAACTAATTTTTTTGTAAAAATCTACTGTGTGTGTGTGAATTTACACACTTAAATCTACGTGAAAAAATGAAATACAAATGCATGTATTTATAGGCGAAATGCATGCAGGGTGATGACTTGTTCTGACCAGTGACAATCCGCCACGTGGCAGGAAGTTGTTGGGCTGTGTGGGTGTTGATCCGGATTAGGAAAATATGGAATGGTGATTGGCTGTGGTGAAAGGTGTTTGGGATTCAGAAGCATTTAATATGAAAATGATTAGTGGGTTTTAAATGCAGCCTCCATTTAATCATCACAAGATGCTTGATCCGTGTGATATTCTTTCTGGACTTCTCATTGGCTGATAACAAAAGTCTTGGATCATCAACTTTGAGTAATGGCAGAAATGGCCCCTTCACTTGGCAGTTTTGTTGATCCTTGTTATAACTTTGAAAGCTTGTCTTCTACAGCCCTTCATCTTCATGAATAAGCATATTTAGTCCTTCCACTTGCATTTTTGAACATTTAAACCCTTTGACTTTGTTGACTTCATTATTGACCATGTTTGACTTTGATCTTGACTATGGCAAATGTGCACTTTTGGTCCTTCATCTTCGAAATGTTGTCAAGATAGGTGCTTGTTCTTCAAAGTCTTGTCACTCCTGATACTTCTTTGTATTTTTCATCCAATTAAGCTTGATTTCTCTTTGTTTGCTTGAAATTGTATCCTTCTTACCTATTTATACACAAACACAAAACATACCACATAATTCCGCTTTATAGCATAAAGTTTAGGTATTTTTCTTATGTTTTAGGGTGATTTGTTAATAAATTGATATGAGTTTTTGCTCATATCAAATCCCCTACACTTGAACATTGTCATGTCCTCATGCAATTCTATATTTTTAAGCACAAATTTACATTCTCCTCATAATTAATCCATCTTGGCCATATGGAATGCATCTACACTACTCTAAACTAAATGATGCATGATTTTGACTTTTAACAATGCAATGAACAAATTACAATTCTATCTATATCTTTTTGATTATTCTTGAAATGGTTTTGATGGAAATAACTCATAAAGAATTCAATGGCTTAGATTAGGGCTTGGGTACCATGGACATTTATCACCCTCAAGTTTCACTTTCCCCATACCAAGCTTAAAAATGGGATCATTGCATTCACAAGTAAAAATTGCATCAACTTATTCTTGACAATTAAATGTGGAACCGGTTATTATTTTAGCAAATTGCTTGTGGGCAAATTTGTCATTTATTCAAGTGTGAAGTATAAGAAATGTAAAATCCAAAAATAAGGAAGCACGGTTTTAATCCTAAGTAATCCTCTCATCCATTACTTGAAAAACCGCTCAAAAGTAATACAAGTCCGTTTCAAGAGTAATAAGTCATTCGCCTTATGTGTAAAATCCTCATGTCATGCTTTCATAAGTAGCTACACACTCGCTAAGGAAAGAAAAATAAAACTCACGCAATAATTTGCATCCGCCATCTTTTTGAGACTTTGGATCTTCAACCCCGCAACCCGTCAAGGTAATATTGGATTGGAGCAATCTATTGAATCCCCGCAACCCGTCAAGGTAATATTGGAACTCAATAGTCACTATAATTAACACCACACTGCCCCTCTTAGGAGTATTGTATATATATTTTTTTCTCTTTTTTTTCTTTCTAGCCACTCATTTTTTTTATAAGCCGCTCTTATTTTTCTTTATTCCTCACAAAGAAATTTGAAAAGAATAAAAGGAAAAACACCCGCTAAATATTGAGCATGACATAAGTCTAGTACACATAAAACGTTCTAACTTAGAATCTTAAGACGTACTTATATCAACCATGAATGATTAGACAAAAATGCATAAGAGATTACAAATCAATTAAAACCGTTCTTGATTATTTATTAACAATTATATACATGCGAAGAAAATAGAGGTAGAAAAGAGAAGGGTTTAGCCACAAGTAATTATCATGAAGTTTATCTAGCCCTTTTATACTTGCTTCAACTCTATCATTTCCCATTCTCCACAAATTTAAAATCTCAAATAATGAAATTGGTGGATGCTTAGCCTAATAGACCAATGAATGACTACATGGTTAAGGATACTAGCTAGAGAATGCTAAGATAAGCAAACTCGGGTTGAGTCAAAATATCCATGGCGGGCCTAATATGTCAAAGAAATCTAAATTTGTTAAACCATGTTTTTATTATATTTTTTCCTTTTTATATATTTTTGATGAAAAATAAAAGAAGAAAATATACAATGCAAATGTGTTATGGAAATGAAAAATGATTAATGCAAAATTATGAATGCATATTTTTGGTGGCCAAAGTAGATCAAAAATTTGAAAAATGTTGAAAAATCAAATTTTCCATGTTATCATGAAAGACAATTACAAGTTCTAGGTAAGGTCACTTCGATAGAAGACCCCCTACACTTAAGCTAAACATTGTCCTCAATGTTTAAGAGCATGGAAGTATAAAAACTTCCCCAAAACTTATGACAATGAATAAACTTTGCTTAACCCAAGTTAAGGAAAGGACAACTATTAGTGAATTCATGTTAAAGCACAAGGTGTCAATGAAAGATCACAATAGTAACGAAGTGAACCGGATACAAGGGCCTCCTCCATAAGCTCCAAAGCATGAAATGAGTGAGCAACCCTACAAACAACATGAAGACAAAAGAAGGCACCCCCTACACTTCATCTCGATTATATACCTTTTTATGATTCCTATCTTATCACACTCTATGCTAGATGATCTAATCCTAGTTATTCAAGCTTGATTTAAGGAGTCTCTAGCTCGACTAATCCCACACTTAAAAGTGTCTAAAACCTATCATGGAGAAGAAAACATTTTGCCCCTTTTTAAGAAAAGTCTCCATGATGAGGTAAAACAAGTTTTCAATGATCAAAACTCCATAAATATCCCCCAGGATCAAATACATAATTACCATCCCACTTATAACACAATTCAACAACTAACTTCCCAAGCAATGGTGAAAAGAGTGAGGTGTTGTTCTCCAAAATGGTTTCCCATATGTTCTTCCCAAGGTGATAGTGTAAAGTTCTCAAATCTTCCACAAGGTTTCCTTTTGTTGCATCAGGCGGATACTGAGATGGTTTAGCAAGCTCTATGCCAGGATCAAAAATCCGTTCCTTGATGGGAAAACAACAAGTGTTGGTTGCCTTAGAAGATTCTCCTTTGTAGTTCACATGGTGAGAGAAAGGTTGTGAAGGCATGGGTAACAACAAGCTCTTGGAAGGAACCATCATGACTTGTTTTCCTTTATCACTTTGAAAGGTTGAGGTGGGCAAGGAAAAAGGTAAAGGATCTTCATTCAATAGAGATTCTAAATAGAGTATGTCCTCCTCATCATCAAGATAACCAAGAGTGTACTCAAAAAGTATATCAACCTCTAAAAACTCATCAGTCTCATCAATGATAGAATCCTCTTCATCACCATAAACATCATAGATAGGTCTATCAAAGATTGGGGATCCCTCAAAACCAAAGGAAGTATGATCATCAACAAATGGAGAGTCACAAGTAGAAAGCTCATCATCACTATAGTCATCATATATTGGTGTATCACAAAGAAGAGATTCTTCATCACTAAAGCCCGCATGAATATCATCATTATTATGGAAAAATGGATTGTCATATGGAATGTCACCAAAGTTTAGCTCTTGAGGTTCATGAAAATCCAAGGAAGAAATAATGGAAGCTATGGTCTCAACATATGGAGGATCATAATTACCACTTGTGCAAGCTTCATGAAAATATTCACCACAAACTTCATCAAGAATATCAACTTGATTTACCTCCTTATCAATAACATCAATATGCTTCACGGTCTCGGGTTCATTGGATTTCTTAGACAACTTCCCCATGTTAAACACAATTCTTTCATCTCCTACCCGCATTATGAGTTCACCTTCCGCCACATCTATTAGAGTTCGACCCGTTCTCAAAAATGGCCTACCAACAATCAAAGGAACTCTCGGATCCATATCATAATCAACTACCACAAAATCCGCGGGAAAAGTAAATCTATCAACCCCAACAAAAACATCCTCCGCAATTACCACCGGATAAGCTATAGTACGGTTGGCCAACTCAAGAGTCATCTTAGTAGGAGTGAGCTCGGGAAGGGAAAGTCTCTTCCAAACCGATAATGGCATAAGATTTATGCTTGCTCCTAAATCCGCTAAAGCCATACAATTTTCCACCCCCGGGAAATTGCAAGGAATCAAAAACCTCCCCGGATCTCCAAGCTTAGTAGGCAACTTCTTAAGCAAAACCGCGGAGCAATTTTCATTCAAGGAGGCATTAGGCAAATCTACCAATCTCTCCTTGTTAGAAATCAAGTCCTTAATCATCTTAGCAAACTTAGGCATATTGGCTAAGGCTTCCGCAAAGGAGATATTGATGTTAAGTTGCTTGAACATCCTCAAAAAATTAGAAACTTGGATATCATCCTTGTTCTTAAGCTTTTCTTTTCTCAATCTTGAGGGATAAGGAAGACTTGGTTTTGGTTGTGGTTGAGTGGTTGATGAAGGATTTTCCTTATTAAGTGCTTCATGAGTAGGTGTTGAAGTTGGAGAAATGGGAGCATTTTGAGGTGGTGAAGTAGAGGTAGAGGGCTTGTCACAAGTAGGAGCACAAGTGGGTTGAACAATAGTAGGTTTAGGAGGTGAAGGATCCTTTGTTGACTTTCCACTTCTTGTTGTAATAGCATTGACATTTGCCCTTGGATTTGTTTGTGTGTTGGAAGGTAAAGCCCCTTGTGGTCTTTGATTATAGATAATTTGGTTTTGAAGAAGAGCAAATTTCTTGTTATTTTCCTCTTGACTATTTTTCAATTGTCCCTCAAAAGAAGTGAACTTTTGAAGCACCAAATCCATAGGGTTAAATTGCACATTTCCTTGATAAAAACTTTGTTGTGGGAAAGATTGAGGTGGTGGATTAAACCCTTGGTTTGGTGGATAGAAGTTATTTCCTTGAGGTTGAAATTGATTGGGTGCCTTGTAGTTATTTCCTTGATAAGGTGGTCTTTGCCCTTGATTCCTTGGTAAAATTTGAGGAGGATTTTGTTGAATTTGGGTGGGTGGTTGGGGTGGGAATCCGGGTGGAGTAAGGTAGTTTTGGGACTTGTAAGAAAGGTTATTTGGATTGATATTTGGCTTGAAGTGTTCACGATGTTCCTCTTGGTAAGCATAGCATTCCCCTTGATACACTTGCAACTTATCACATTGTTCATAAGAATGGGGACCTCCACAAGTGACACAAGAAATAGTAATGGCATTCACATCAGTTGAAGAATTGTTCAATGAAATGTTCTTAAAAGCTTGAAATATTTCTTGTTGTACTTTCAAATTCCTCTCACTATCTCTATCCATCTTTTGAATGATCTCTTGTTGAAACTTGAGGAGTTGGTTGTCAAAAGGTGTTTGAGAATTGTTTTGGATAACATGAACCCTTTCTTCAAATGGATTGTTTGTTTGAACCATTGCTTTAGTCTCAATGATGTCCAAGGCCTCTTGCACGGATTTAAGACAAATATTCCTTCCCGCGGAAGCATTGAGTGAATCTTGGTGGTGAGGTTTAAGGCCATTATAGAAGGTATTGATTTGGTGAACATCCTCCAATCCATGGTTAGGGCATCGTCTCAATAACTCACTATACTCTTCCCAAGCATCACTAAAGGATTGACTAGGTTTTTGTTGAAAGCTTATAATTAAGGTCCTCAAGGCCATGGTCTTATGTGGAGGAAAGAACTTGTTCAAAAACTTAGTGGTGAAACCATCCCATGTGGTGATACTATCGGGTGGTTGGGTGTCTAACCAATGCTTAGCGGGTCCCTCTAGTGAAAATGACACGAACATCAACTTAATAACCTCATGTGGAACTCCATTGTGCTTAATGGTATTGCAAAGAGAAAGGAATCTCTTAAGGTGATCATGAGGATCTTCATTCTTGTTACCATAGAAAGGTGATTGTGAAACCATAGTAATCATAGATGTGTGTAGCTCAAATGTATTTGCGGGAAAGTCGGGAATCTTAATAGCACTAGCATATCCATGAACATTGGTTTGCATACGTTCAATCAAAGAACGATTATCAATAGCCATGGCTTCTTGTGGTGGAGGAGTCAAAGCACGATTCTCGTGATCGGCTTGGTGGACGATGGTGGTCTTACTCTTTCTCTTTTTCTTCCTTTTCGGAGGAAGAGGTTGTACACCAATCGGTATATGTGCACGCCCGCGAGTGAGCATGCAACTCAATACGAGGAATGAGAGAGAAGCTCTCGTGTGACTTTGAAGAGAAATGGATTATCCTCTTCGAGTTTCAATATTAAATATCCACAAGAAAATAACAATATACGTATGTACTACTTGGGTGCAAGAACCCCAATGAAGCCTTCCTTCTTAGAATACTTACAAGTGAACGGGGGGTTAGGCGGCGCGAAGCACTTAAGTACCTATTGACCCTTAGGTGGCATTTTATAGCACATCGCCTTTCTATTCACTTAAATGTTCGTATTCTTCGAATAGTTTCTTATTGAGAGTATTTATCTATTCTTGCTTTATTTTGTTTGATCGATACACGTGTCAAGGACCGGAACGCCCCTCAACACGGTGTATTGCCTTGGCAATACTTATGGAGAATATGTAGATTGGTTGTTCTTATACGTATACGTATTTACTTATAATAATATATTGAAAATATTTTTGTATTTATGAGTTTTTAAGAGAAAATACTATATGTACATAAAAACCGAGAGAATCCAATAATATATATTTTTGGGTGCAATCTCTTAGGAAAAAGATTGCTTTTTGGATTTTTTAATTTTTTTTGGTCAATTCTTTACGAAAAGAATTGTTTGTTAATTTTTTAATTTTTATATATTTTTATATTTTTGATTTTTTTATTTGTTTTTTATTTATGATACGTAAAAATAACGTTCACAAGGTGAACGGATCCCAAAAGCCGATGAAAACCGTCAATCGATAGTCTCTCGTAAAGTCAAAGAACCGGCAGCGGCGCCATTTGAAATCGTGTATAATGCAGTTCGTTTTTCTCAGTTCTTGCTAATTGAAAGTCCAATCAATATCGGGTTTTTAACTGTTTTTGGTTGTATATATTTTTTTTGGATATTCTATTTGCTAATTCAAACAACACGTAAAAAAATGGAAAATATTAATCTACTTATACGTAAAACAAATTGGCAAATACCACATTTTTATTCAATTAAGGACGAGGAACTAGTAAGCCAAGCACAAGTAACCAAACAAATTTAACAAGAAAATGTAACTAATCCAACAATCTAACAAATTTAACAAATTTAACAAACTTAAACAAATAGAAAATGTAACAAATTTCAACAAAATTACAACTAACTATTTAACCGAATCTAACAAACTTTGTAACAAAATTTTAACTATTTTTTTTTACCAACTAAATTTTTATGAAATTTCTAAACCTTCCTTTTACCAAATCCCATTTTGATTAAAATGACAATTCTAACTACACAGATTTTTAACCACTTATCAATTCTAACTGCTAAGACTACTAACAGTTAAAAACTTAACAAATTTATGACTAACAGTTCAACTTGTATGATCACAAAATTTTCCACATTGTAACAGTAAACAAATTCTAACTGCTAAACCTACAAAGCATGCAAAATAACTCTAAACTAAACTTGCATTTAATAAAAAAATGAGCTTAACCATTCCATCCGTAGTTGAGTCCGTTGATGGCGAAGCCTAGCGCTGAGCTAGCTTTAAAACGAACACCATCTTCGAATGAAAACCAAAAACTGAAATCGAAGGAACTTCCTTATCGTGAACTCGAACCGATTCAACACTGATCAAAACGAACTGACAAAGCTAAACTAAGATTCACAACTATTTTCGAACACTCTTCAAGGTCTTGAACGTCAATGGCAGAACAACTAGGAACGAACGATTACTCTTAACTACTAATCAAACCAACTGATCCAAATCCTTTCATTTTGTAGCTACAATGACAAAATCGAACCCCTACTGCTCCTTCTTCGAATCAGCAAAATGTTTATCCTCTAACCGCAACTACAACTAAAACTGAGTCGAACCTGAACCAAAAACTAACGTCGAAATCATCACTATAAACTGATCTCGAATCGATATCGCTAATAACATCAACTACTTGAGCAAAACTTGATCGATTACTTCAAAAAAACTCGAACAAATTCTAATGAAATCTGACCCCCAGTCTATCTCAGCAACATGAATTCCATGACTATGATCTAACGAAAACACAACTTCGAGAACTCCTTCTAATCTGATATCAACAATAACTAGAACTCCATGACGTAACAATGAGCTTCCCTTCTCCAATGGTAACTCCCCAGCAACTTGTTAATAGTTCTACACTACCGTCTGTGTATTGTAAACACAAAATCCAAACTCCATAACTTCGACTGCATCAATGATCCCACAAACTCGAATCTCTCGATCGTTAACAAGTCTAAGGCTCTAATATAAGGAAAACGAATCAACTCGACTACAAGAAACTAGTACTCTGTGACTAATCCAAACGCGGCTTCGACTCTATCAATGGCGTCCGAAGTTCGAAAACTATTCGTAATCACAATAACCTTCACTATAATCTCCAAAACTGCTTTCACTCAACAAGAACAAGGATAGTAACAGTATGATGAAAGTATGAACTTAGGATTGAGAAGGTTAAAAGGAATGAATTTTTATTGATATAGGAAGATTTGTTTGTTACAACTGAATAACTAATATGCTAACTGAATCGATATGTGTTTAACTGGTTGTGAAAACACACAATAAACAATAGAGAGAAATCTAACTAACTAATTTTTTTGTAAAAATCTACTGTGTGTGTGTGAATTTACACACTTAAATCTACGTGAAAAAATGAAATACAAATGCATGTATTTATAGGCGAAATGCATGCAGGGTGATGACTTGTTCTGACCAGTGACAATCCGCCACGTGGCAGGAAGTTGTTGGGCTGTGTGGGTGTTGATCCGGATTAGGAAAATATGGAATGGTGATTGGCTGTGGTGAAAGGTGTTTGGGATTCAGAAGCATTTAATATGAAAATGATTAGTGGGTTTTAAATGCAGCCTCCATTTAATCATCACAAGATGCTTGATCCGTGTGATATTCTTTCTGGACTTCTCATTGGCTGATAACAAAAGTCTTGGATCATCAACTTTGAGTAATGGAAGAAATGGCCCCTTCACTTGGCAGTTTTGTTGATCCTTGTTATAACTTTGAAAGCTTGTCTTCTACAGCCCTTCATCTTCATGAATAAGCATATTTAGTCCTTCCACTTGCATTTTTGAACATTTAAACCCTTTGACTTTGTTGACTTCATTATTGACCATGTTTGACTTTGATCTTGACTATGGCAAATGTGCACTTTTGGTCCTTCATCTTCGAAATGTTGTCAAGATAGGTCCTTGTTCTTTAAAGTCTTGTCACTCCTGATACTTCTTTGTCTTTTTCATCCAATTAAGATTGATTTCTCTTTGTTTTGCTTGAAATTGTATCCTTCTTACCTATTTATACATAAACACAAAACATACCACATAATTCCGCTTTATAGCATAAAGTTTAGGTATTTTTCTTATGTTTTAGGGTGATTTGTTAATAAATTGATATGAATTTTTGCTCATATCAAAAGGTAAATGAACTACTAACAGACTTATACAAGCACTATCACACAAAATGCACTCAGATGACTTGACTAATGAATTAAAGGCTAAAATCAAGTAAAACTCATATTTAAACTACAAGACTTAACACAAGCTATCAAACTATCACAATTATACTACAAATAAGCTAAACACACTTGATCATAGCATCATAGATGGTTTATACTAGAATTGAGCATGCAAACTTCTTTTGAGTGGAATGTAAATCAGAATGAACAAACTTTTTAGTTAAGGCCTCCTTTGATGGAGGTGTGTGGCGCTGAGCCAACTCAATTCTACAAAAACACCATTAAAACACCACCATTAACCATATCAATCACCTCTAATAGCCTTTTCTGAACAAATCAAACCAACTGCTACAATTCTGCTTCTAAGGACTAGAAATGACTGATCTTGGCTAGAAAACGTGTTATAACCTCCAAAGCTCTCAAACAAACTCCATTAATCACTTAAGATCAATGAATGGCACCAACAGTAACAAGAATGCAGGATTGAGTAAGTGAATTGAAGGATAGAGAAGAGTAAATGAATATTTTTGGGATTTTATTGATTGATGAAAGGAAAGGTAGTTATAACTGTTTAAAGTAACTCCTAACTAACTCTCAAGAGTATGTCAAACTCTTGAGAGAAGTTTAACTAACTTAGTGATAACAGAATTAAGAGAGAAATCTAATGTGTGTGTAACACCCCGTTTTGATAATGGAATGTCACGCGTAATTATGGCGTGTCATCAAAGCATACACGGATAAATGTCTAATACATTACATGACCATAGGGATAACTGGAATCTAACATCGGTTCCCAAACATAAGCCCAAAACATAATAAGAAAAAGAAATGAATGAAAGACTAAACAAGCATAAGTATATGAAGGCAAAAAGGAAAAGAAGTCTCTAGCAGCTTCCATCCTATGCACGTCCTCCAAATGCTCGAGTCTTTCCTAGGGTAACTGCCGTTTGGGACATGGAAAGGAAAGTAATGGCTGAGCAAAATGCTCAGTGCACGGATATAGACAAAGTATAAATGACTAAAACATAATAAACACTTAATAGCAGCGGAAATGTATAAGTCCTGGAAAACCTAGAACATGTTCATAAAACTGGTCTTATAGTTTGAAAAGCCTTATGTTTATCTTATGAAAACTGTTTAACATATTTTACCATTAGCCAATATAGGTCATGAAAATTCACCATGCATGAATACTTGGAGGGGTGACCTCATTATGCAAATTAGAGGGACTGCCTCTAATTTAATATACTGATTTTGGGTTGGAGGGATCAGCTCCTTGTGAAGGATGCAAGGCACACACCACATTCACACTGAATAATCTGCTGAAAACATGTAACTAGGATGCACCCATACGCCCCACGTGATAAATATAATTATATGGCCAAAAGCTGAAGGGACGCCACGAGCAATCACTCCGCCGTGGGGAAGTCATAACACTAGTGCCTCTAGTGTTATGGTTATGGTACCTCCATAACTAGGTGAAACTGGTCATGCATGTATATGGCTATAGGTATTCTTAATTAAACATAAGCAATCAAACATATAAACTTATACTACGGGAAAACAGTTGGCTGCATACGGGGAATCCTAATAAGGAAAGAATGTCCATACTGAAAGGACGGGAATCCGTACCTTATGTCCAGTGAACGAAGAAGACGAACTGAGGAGAGTCCTACTTCGGTATCACTAATGCTACATAAATACATACGTGTATAAGTATCCGATTACTAAATACGTAACTGGTTTTATGTCATGTCTTAGCTTATTTTATACGTTCATGTCATGTTTTACTGTTTGAAGCTTTATACTGTATGTATCTTACATTCTGTCTATTCATGCTTGCGATCATTAAGAACAACTTGTTTGTTTTAGGAAGGAGTTAATAATCATTTATAGACTGCCCTGAGTTGCCGAGCAATGAAAACCTGTACCTTGAGTATTTAACATGTGATTAAAGGCTTAATCCTTTATATTATTTGACCGTGTGATTAATAGATAATGGAATCTATATTGACTCTTCAAAGATTAGAGCCATTAAGGCTTTATGTTTTACCAAAAAGAAAGTGCAAATATGTTTTGACAAATATTTTATCAAAGGATTTTTAAGGGATTATTCCCTCATACCCAGATCATTTAACTAAACTCCTTTAGGAGTAAATGTTTGTGTATACCTCAAGACAACCTAAGAAGGATTGAGGAAACCATTTAAACCATGACTTGAAATTTAAAAAGACAATTCTTGCTTTTCAACTAAGAAAATTTTGACCAAAGTATAAACGAAGATTTTTCGAACATTTACGGATCTTATTAATTATTTCCGATAAATCAATAAAAATCGTGTTAATTAAATTCAAATTTATTTTGAACATTTTTTTTTCTATAATTGGATGAACTGAGAGATTTAAAAATTTTTACGTTGATGTTTCATAAATATTAAATATTTATTATTCGTAATAATTATCGACGCTTTAGACGTTGGATTGAGCAAAACTGATAAAAATGATGGTTGAGACGAAACTAAAACTTAGAAAATATGAAGAAAGAAATTTTGAATGAAAACGGTCGTGATATTTATTTCATCAGGGAAGGTGAATGTAATTACTGACACGTTATGTAGAAAGGATAAAGAATCAATTAGGATGTGTTCCTTAGTAATGACCATGCAAAATAATCTGCCTGAGCAATTTAGAAATAACTGATGCTTGTAAGAAGGATAATATAGATAATAAAAAGGGTTCGCGGCTAATGTGAACCATTAGAAATGAGAGCTGATGGTGTTAAAATTTTAAAAGGCCGCTTTTGGTTGCCTAAATACGGAGGATTTCGAGATTTAGTCATGTTGGAATCTCATAAGTTTAAGTATTCTATTCAGGCCATTTCTGATTTAATGTACCCTTATCTGAAGAAGTTGTACTGATGGCAAATTATAAAGGCAGACATCGCCTCATATGTTAGTAAACGTCTAACTATTGCAAAGGTCATCATTTGAATTTGATTCGATTTAGGTCATCATCGACAGACTGACCAAATCTTCTAATATCATTTCCGTTAATCATATATTCTCGATGAAGAAATTGACTCTTTGTATTTTAAAGGAGTTATGTAAACATAGCGTGCCTTTATCGATCATCTCTATCAAGATCCTCGCTTCGCATCAAATTTCTAGAGATTTGCCTAGAAGTCATTGGGAACGAACCTCGATGAGAGTACTGTTTACCACCCCAATCTAAGGGACGAGGTAAAGTAACGATACAAAACACTAGAAGTGTTGTTTTATGTTGAATGATTGACCTTTGGTAACAAACCGTATAATCTTTTTCCTTTGGAGAGATTATCATTGATAATTATCGTATTAGGATCGAGATCGAATCTTGTGAGGATCTATATAAAGCGCACCTGTAGGTGAGAGTTGGTATGAAGATACCCGACATACACCCATTGTGAGTTGGACATGTCTTTTAGGTATAAGGTTGCCTATGATGACAAACCTAACCTTACAAAATACCCGACCCGCGAGACCTGAAATGATTGTTGAAGTTAGGATCTGATTATTGACTGTCGGTAGTGGGAAGGAGGTTATGTGAATATGAAATGTAGATCTTGAAGTGCAGGATGGGTAGCAAAATTATGCCAAAAATTTTCATCTTGGAAAAACATGATTCGATGATCTGAAAGATCATGGGAAATAAGTCCCCGTTGTATGAGACCATTGAGATAATATAAAAAGTTGGTTTGAAAGGCATATAAGATGGATCTACCCTAGGACTTCAAGGGCTGCGTGAATTATGTTTCGTATATCGAACTTGATGAAATATCTATCAAGTGAAAATCTGATTGTTTCTTAGTAAAGTTTGGATCGGCGAAAGTTGCATTCGTCAAAAACCCGTGAATATCATGGATAGAGAAAGTAAGTCAACCTAAGCCAAATCATATTCCCGTAGTTATGTTTGATGAAACTAGTGTATTGTAATGAATTACACTTGTGAGAAAAGACCGAATGTGGAAGAAATACCCACGTGTCTCTAACTCTATAAGAAGCGAGTAGTAAGATAAATTGATTTTTGAGGACAAAGATCCTGTTTAGAGGTAAATGCTGTGACAATCTGTGAATTTATGGTCGATATTTTATTCTCAAATATTATTTAAAAACATTATTTTAATGTTATATTATGAACTCACTTATTTTTTGGGAAGAAGTAAGGGTTCACGTCTTAAAGTAGCATCGACTACGTCTAAAACAGAGAATTCTACGTCACGTGGTTACGTTTACATACATCGTTTCTGGTGACAGTCTGACATTTCATGAAATAAGTTTATCCTTTAATATTATTTTGGAATTTTAAATTTGTGTTGGTTCATAAACTCACAAATTTACGAGAAGAGATTATGACTTACGTGCATAATTTAACATCCTTTACGACTAAACCGGAAACCCTAGGTTTATGTATTTACGTTTTTGAACTCCGTTTTTTATGAGACAATTTTTATTAGATTCTTTTTGTGTCGTTGATTCATAATTTATAAAAACATTTTTCGTAAAACGACCCGAGGGCACGCAAATCGAGGAAACTAGAATTGAGGAGTACCCGTAAATTAGTGGAGATGAGACAAGTGGGACACTCGTCCCACCCCCACTAATAAACGGCCAAAATAAGCCACCCCACTCCCTTGGTGGCAAAGTTTTACACTTCATATGGACACTTGTCCATAAACTTTACCAAAACAACTTAAGCTAACAAAAACTAGCAACACATACCACTTCCTTCATTTTACAACATGCAAAACCACAAATCTCTCTCTCCCTACTCTCCTTGTGCCGTCCACTTCACCACCATAAACCACGACTTGATCAAATTTTATCCATGAATCTTGTGTTAAACTTGAACAAGATGAAAACCTATAGAAGACTTATTGATTGGAGGTGATTTTAACAACTAAAAAGGAGTTTATATGGAGTTCAAGGGCTGATTTCATGGAGGTGTTCATCCATTTGAAGGATCGAAGAAGTTGTCTTGCTAAAGTTGAAGATTTGATAACAAGAACCAAGACTTGTTCATCAAAATCTCATCTTTTCATCATCTTGATTGGTATAGGGATCAATCTCCTCCTATCATCTTGTTATTTTGTAAATGTAATTATGTATTTTCCTTATAAATGTATATGTATATGATGATATACGATGATCAAAGTATTATGTGGGGATCTTGTGTTGTGTTGATAAATTTGGTTAAAAATATTAAAAGCTACATGAAAAGATGTTGAAATCATGACTAAACTTTGTAGGCTGTTTAAAACAGTAAAGAACCATATGATAACTTGTTAAAATGACTTGGATAATTTAATATACAGTAAGGTATATGACTTTTACATATGCGAAAGTTGGCCACTCAATGGGATCCATAAAATGAGTGAGATATGATCAAAACATTATTAAGGTTCAAATATGTATAGTCTGTTTTGGACGAATTATTAGAGACATTTAGAGGATGAATGGGCAGTAGCTAAACTAGAGTTAACTGTAGCACATATTATTTATTTTGTGCTGCCCAAAATTGAGCTTCTATCTCCTTGTAGAACTCAAGATATGATAAAAATGGTGAAAGTGAGTTTCATAATCAGATTTGGAAAATAAAGGTATATATTAAGTAAAACTAATATAAAATACATACCTAAAACCCACTAACTTATATAATCTTATAGATAAGTTATAGAATTTGATAAGTAAATGTGACATTTTATAAAAATTACAAATTGATATGTTTTATAAGTTATAAAACTATATACATAAGTTTTACGTCTTTTTGGCTAAAACCGAAAGATTAACGTTTTTGTCAAATAAAACTTAGACGGTCAGAACCGTCTAATGTAAACTTTTTATAACCCATCTACTGATATGTAATTACATCTTACAAGTAAAAACCGATAAAACCCGAGCTTTATAACTTATGAACATTAACGGGCCAAAGTAGCCTTATTAGACTACTAACCCAACAGGTTTGGCTAAACACTAATGGACTTACTCATTGATCTTAACCCACTTGGGCTCAACATATGAGTATAGGCCTAATATTAAAAGGGTAATTGGACTAATATAATGTATTGGGCTTATAATGGGCTTATTGGGCCTTAATACATAAATAAGTGAAACTAGTGTAACTAGTCAAAAAATTTGACTAACACATAACACTATAATGTGTATGAAGATATAAAATCCCACTTGATCATCATCATACTTATGATATCATCATATATACATAGCCATTGTTTTTTATAAATTAGTTGGACAAGAGTCTAAGACGAGTATTATTTGTCTAGGTTTCCGTGATTGAAGAACGTACCGTACATCCAAATCGCCGATAACCGCCTTTCCCAATAAACGTGAGTTCATAGCCTCGCACTCTTTTAAATGTTTTATGAAATTTTTTATAAACCCGTGAGGGAGATAACATGTTAGTTTAATAAAATAGGACACCAGTTGTCCCGATTGTTGCTTATTGATATGGACCCGAATGATTATATGACCCGATGAATGATTATATGACTTGATGAATGAAATGAAATGGATTATTATAGTTGGGTTATGTCACTAAAAGTCCCATTAGCATGAATTATGAACTACCGGTATTTGCTAGACGCTTATGCATATAATAGTACTATTTGGGGAAGATCACCCCAGTTCGCGCCTTGACGGTTAATCCCCGTCGTGCCATATTGATTAGTAAGCGAATTTATGTATGAGAAGATTTATATAAGCATGATTATTGTGACGACACGCTGTTTTAGATGGGCAAAGGAATTTCGGGTTAGCTACCCGTTGTTTGTTATAGTAAGGTAGCAATGTCATGCGGCTTATAATAATCCAATAACGAAAATACCGATATACGCATTGAATTACAATATATTGCTTGACTAGCAATACGAGGTTTTATTACTGATATTATGTTCGTGTTTTGGATTTATGTAACGGTTTTTATTAAAATCTATACAACATTATAAAACGAATAGTATGATGTTTTTACAACATTGGTTCGTATAATGGTTTTGAAGGCAAAAGCCTATATTATGATTTACAACAAAGATTTGTACAAAATGATTTTCGGTAATAATTATATACCGGTGATATATTAATGGTTTTTCATAGACTATATGAATTCACTCGGCGTTTTCGCTGACCTTTTTAACATGTGTTATCTCAGGTACTTGAAGATAATTCTCGGGAAGATGACAAGAATTCATGGCCCGCGCTTAAATAACAATTTCCATTCAAATGTTTTGTAAAATTGTATGAAATACTATGACTTGGGACCTATGTAATTTGATATTTATGAATGGAAAATGCTTTATTATTAAACAACGTGATTTTTTTAGCGTTGTCTATGATTTGAGTAATGTGTTATCCCGTAACACCAACGACTCTTTCGCTGAACTAAAGTATGAATATTTAGGGGTGTTATATTTACCGTAAAAGACGTAAAAATATACAGTTTTATAAAAACTCTTGAAATATGAAATAAACTATATAACTAAGTCCTAAATGACTTAAAACCATCCCGAAAAATATTCCCGTAACTAATTAACTCATTCGAGACCTCTAAATGCTAAACCATAAATCGTAAAAATAGGTTTTACTATAATACTTATACGTATACGTAAAACACCAAAATAACACCATCTCATTTCATAGTCACTGCCTTGTGAGATCATGAACATGAAATAACCGTTCCTCGATTTACTTATGAGTACCATATTCCCATAAACGATATCCAAACCTCACTCCAAACACACAAAATAAATACATAAGCACATAAAAGCACACATTTGAACAAAACACCCTAAACTATAGTCTAAGTGACGAACCCCAAAACCATGATTGTCACATCACTCCCTCCTAGTAGAAATCTCGTCCTGAGATTTACTCCTTAGGATCAAACACACAAACAACAAATCACATGAGGATACTTGTTCTAAATGAAATCCTCTCATTTCCATGTGTACTTTAGTTCAAGTCTCAAATTACCACATATATTAACCAACATTATTTAAACTCATTCCCAAACTATTGTCCTCACAGCCCATAAATCTCACAAATGACTCTTTTTAACACAAATCCCTAATAACCGCTCATGCAAATATGCATTCTCAACCCACATTTCCTAAATCTCAATACATGAAATATATCATGTACACTACTCAATTCCCCAGGTATTTCTATATCCATAACCTACTGGTCCAATCTTTCAAAAGATCATAAATTGACCTATAAAACTCGAAATCAACTTTTCCCTTTTTCCTAAACATGGCGCCCGTTACTATGGGTGAAACTTCCTACATAACTTTGTCACCAAACTGTAGTGGTTTCCTCCTTTTTAACATATCATCTCTTGTTTATCTCGTCCTTTCCACAAATACCATTATTATATTAGCAGCATATTTCACCAATTCTAGTCCACAATAGGGGAAACTCACCCTATCCTTCCATATAGTGCCTCAAATGGCATTCATCGACTTCTAGTATGATAACTATCATTATATGAAAACTCAGACATTGATAATGAGTTTACCACCTCCCTGTAAATCAGTCACCCAAGCTCTCAACACGACTCCTATAGTTGTAGTAGTTTCTCACTTCATCCATCCATTTCTAGTTAGTCGGATATACTCATGTCCAATCATGTTTATCAATCCCTTTAGCCCGTACCCCAAACCACTTAAATATTCCAATTTCCTTACAAAAGTGACCTATGACGGTCTTTCACATATTCATTAGTTAGTTTTATCAACTCTCATCCAAACCCATGTTACAACTACTTCCATCAAATTTGGATAGCTCATTAGTAGCACCCATACACTTCTTTTCTCACTTTCCTTAATTAAAGATTTTTTTTATATACTTTTTTTTAATACCCAACACTTCCTTTATACCTACATAATGTCTTACCTTCAAGGTCATAGTGCTCCTCATCTTGTCTCAGTTAGACCAAACCCTTCGTCTCTCATGACACATCACATCTATAAATCCTCATCCATTCGATTATCGATACTAAGCCTTTCAATCCAACTATATCGTTCAGTGCCATTCCCTTTTCCACACTACAACAATATTAGCATGCTTTGTGCTTTAGTTTACTCATTAGGCTATACCAAAGTTTTACCTTCGGTTCCTATCTCGACCTATTTCATTCATTATTTGCATCTATCCACACTTCCTTCTTTTTCCTCAGCTAATGGCATACATCACGAGGTTATACTTCCCGTCTTTCAAGTCATCTATACGTCAAAATTTTCCACGTAGCTTCACTTGTTTTCCTCATGACCAGTTCTCCTACTCCCTCCTAATAGGGACAAACTAGAGTTTCATGTGATTACATGCAGATCACACTCTCATCTTATACCCATATTAGTTTCCATATGTCTAAACTAAGCCATATTCTAAATTCTTACTCGGGTCTCATACTTTTATTATGACCTTGCACCTAACATGAGGTACTTTCAATCATCATCTTCTAAGAATAATTGGTTCTCTCCTTTTATGGTTCTCCCTAATTCCTTTACTATCATGTCCAACCAAAATTTCTCACTGAATTCATCAACTCTATTGAAATCATTATTTCATTGGATAATGCATAACTGTCTCTTCCAAAGATCCTTCATAAACACCTTTACTAAACTGACCCTATAATTACTTCTCCACGAACTTATTCCACTAAGCTTCACTACTCATCCCTCGATATTGATTGCCACAAAATTCTATCTTTGTGTAGTCACTCGACTCCCCTTGTTGCTTCCATGAGTTCTTAATCTCCCATGTTATGTAGTCACTCCATCACGATCCATTGGTTCAAATCTTTGTAGATCCACTCAAGTACTCGATCTTGTCCTTCTTCGTCACGAACCATACGGAGATTCCCATCATAGTGCTTGTCACCTTTCCAGTCCTTGCAACTTCTGTGACTCCTTCGAAATCTCTTGCATCCTTCTAGTAGCCAGCACGTAGTCCTTTCGGTTCCTTGCTTCACGATGTAGCTCTTCACGCACTCCTTCTTGTCTCCATGATGTTACCTAGGAACTTCACACTACGCAGTAGCTTCAAACTTCAACTCATCTACCAAAATATTTCTAAAGGTACTTCAACCCCTCAATGGCTCACTCTTCCTTACTTGTAGTACTTCACCATTAATCAGCCTCCTACCAATCATTCTTTCATATCTATGTTTTCCTTCACGTATCTACTACTACCTTGCCTCCATAACTATACCAATTCCCTTGCGTGTTATTTGCCCCATCTTTTCATTAGTAGAAACTTTCGACTCTACCCTCACATCCGCTAGTACTTTCATCAATCTCCTAATAGTACTTCAACCAACTTCTCATAGCATGACATCTCGTTCACACGACCAGTCAACTAAGTTTACTTACTCCCTTATTCCCGTAACAAATCTAAGTTTCAAAACTTCACAAATCTTAATCATTCCTTTAACACAACCTTTAAACCAAAATACATCTCTCCATTCTAATATCTAACCATAAGTAATACTACCCAACTCTATCCTCTCATCCTAACGTTCCCACAACCGCATAACTAAATCAACCATGACTTGTAGCAAAAGAATTCCAAACAATAATGTCCCAAAATAAAATATAGGGTAAAACGAACCCTAGCCAACAACTAAAAACAAAACAATGTAAACCGAAACATCAATGGAGTGTGCAAACAACAAAAGATAGACTCATCACGATTGGTATTACCAAATTTTAGTATCTTAGAAAATTTTAAATTTTCATCTCAATTAGTTACTACATATTAGGACTATATTTTAACACAAATAAATGAAATCATAGTCATATTTTACAATCTTCGTTACTATCAAAGGGCATAGCTCAGTTAGTGTACTAAAACTCACTTTATGTATCATCTCCTTTAACAATAAACTCTTCTTTTATCTTCATTATTTTATCAAAGGTATCTACTAGTTAGTATAGTATGACGTTATTCTAACCATTATCTTGTTTACTCACATTAAACTCATTTCACATGTTATTATGAAACCAATACGTGCTCATAAAATATGGTGTTTTTATTCATTTTATTCTATATTATAATTGTTTCATATAATCCATTTAGGCTTGTTATAACTAACTATTACACGTTTACAAGGTGTGGTGTTATTATGATCATTATTATAATAAAATCTTCCTTTTTACTCTTTCCGTCTATTTAAATACTTTTAAAATTCTTACTCCACTTTTAAGAAAATCATCGTAAAATTTCTTTACCCTTTATATGTACTATCGCATGTTACCTAGAAAACCAATCCATTCATTGTCAAGATTTTTTTTTAACTTATTACCAATAAACTTAAAGAAAAGATATGTAAGTCAGGAAATCATACAGTGCACTTACAAAATATTTTCAAAAGCATTTTACTTTAATTAGCTAGACTCCTTTGCAAGAAAATTTGGTAGTTCTCATCAATTAAAATACATACCCGAATGTAGACACACTTCAAAAGATTCAAAACGTCGTTGGAACTCAGTCAAACTCCAGCACTAATAAACTGTTTAAACACGAGAGAACACTAGGTACGTTCAAGTTATAAAAACTATTGAACGACCGTATATCATAACATAACATCTACTAGTATATATACCTCCGCATATATATACCTATTAAATCTCCCAAAACATGCTCATTATCATACATGTCAAGTCAATCGATCGCGTCATACACTTGTTTTTCCATACGAGTAATCACCATCTCACCATCTTACCATGCCACAACAAGGCGTAAAACCCATCACCAAAGCCAACCCATATCGTGTGACCCCATAATCACACAACATGACTATTACTCAAAACATAAAACACACGAAAAAATAGCATATCATAGGCAACCATTACATAAACCCCTATTTTTTATAAATACCCAAAATACAGATCTCATCATATACAAGCATAACTAACCCCTTTTTCATGCAACCATACTTGGAAGTCCATCGGTGTTGAGGCACATATATAATTACGTAGGCCTCCATAATTATATATGTCCCCTTTCACCCATGTACTCCCTCCAATGACGACACTAATTAGAAATTAGCACTACACGGAACACATATATACCACATAAAATACACTCTATATATACCGTATAGGTCCAATAAGAACATCTCATACGTCAACCCTAACTTCATTCATAACTCGAGGCTCAAACGCCAAAACAAATCAATAACAATAAAATATCCAACATTAAAAAAATGATCATAACAATTCAGGCGGAAATTCGAATCTACTACTAGTCGCAGACTCAACATCGGTACTATCCTATTATTACCTAGCGCACCTCTTCTTCTACGCGACATGGGTGACACTAAATAAGTTCTTACACTTCCGGTTCATACGTCACATCAATAGAAAATAAATGAATGTACTTACATATACTATATCTCAATAAGTAAGTATGAAAGTAAATAAATATCCAAAACGAAATTAACACTTAAGCACTCCATATACTATAATGCACACATACCCCTATGACACCTACGCATGGATCCTTAAGCAATAGACTAGGCTACTAGACTAGGCAACCTAATTCTCTATAACCAGGCTCTGATACCATTCTGTCACACCCCACCATGGCGGAATATGGGGCGCGATGTATTGATAACATCACAAAAATAGTGTGTCTATAGAGATAACTAAATGAAATGGAAATATCATAAATGGTGACACAATGTCATGAAGATATCACAAACAATGCAGGCGTCTAGGTAAGTAGGTAACAGGTCTACCTCTTACCAAAGACATACAATTAACAAATAACAAACATATAGGTGTCCACAAAGTATCACTTATTCAAACATAAGTAAAGACTAAGAGGAAAGGGGGTTCCTCCAAATGCAATCCTAAGCCTCCCAGCTAGCCACTCCTATTCTCACGCTTAACCACATTCTCACCTGAAAGAGACACTAAAACACGTCAACATAAAGTTGGTGAGAGTCATAGGTTTAGAATCCAACTCCAAATCAATTATAAGTTGTGAATAACAACCATTAACAAAAGAACATATGGATAATGTGCTACAATTATGTATTAACAACTAGCATTCAAGATTAACCAATCACCAAAAATCCAAGGCTCGAAGCCTTACCAATAACCACAACTCTAAGGCTCCAAGCCTTACCAATCACCATGGTCCCATAGGCGCCCATACACCTATGAACCAATCCCAAGGCCCGACCTTGTCAACATCCCCTTGGTACCAAGTCAAACCACAATAACTGAGACGACACGTGTCCCCCGATCCAAATCATAAACACAATCAAGAATCACATAGCAGTTAATCACATAAGTGCACACACAAGTCCATCACAAACCATAAAAACATTCACAACATTATTACAAAACCATATAGTGTCTCTTCCATCCCATCTGGAAGTCGAAATCATTAAAAGATATGGGACTATGAAAATCACCTGAACAAGCTTCTCCAAGTATCCGCGCTCTAGCAAAAATCTAAACACACAAACGTATACAATCAAGACATGAACCACATACCAAAATGGATCATCAATCTATGATGGATATATAACCTTATCCTACCACTTAACCACATTTATATGTCATATTCATCTCATTACATCCCTCTATACAGCCCTTAACTTAGTTTAGTTCATAACTCGCCCCGTTAACATTTAACCCAAAATAGTCCCGTTTTTCATACTTCAAACTATGGGTCAAACACCCCCTTAACCAAAATAACATGACCTGTAAAAGAAACCCTAAGCCCTTACATGTGTTAGCTAATTGTCCCATTTGGGCGCAACCTTAAAGCTATTGTTAAGACCTCCATATATATATATATATATATATATATATATATATATATATATATATATATATATATATATATATATATATATATATATATATACTTTTACCTATCCAGAATTTACTGATTTTGAACATACGAAAAGTTTGTTATGACAAAGGGTCTTACCCTAACCCATTTGTTTATTCATCCTCCAAATATTTTATTTAATATATAATCTAGGTCTCATGTTTGTTTGAAGGTCCAATTATACTCCTAAGTACCCTAAACATCTTAAAGCATTAATTTAAACACGACTGATTTCAAAACTGCTTTGACCTTCGACTGTTGTAAGCTGTTTTTGACCCACTTTCCGACCTTCAATTTAGTTCTCGTTTCTTGCATTTAAAAGCCAACTCATTTACCTTTCCAGGGGTACCAAATCGCAATTTAAAAGTTTGTAAAACTCTGGATATGATCAAAACAAGTGACCTAAAATTCTATCCAGTTTTTAAAAACAAATTTAACACAATTAGCTTAATTAATTACCATCACCATGTATAATTATTATCTCTAATTAATATAATCATGTTTATACCATTATAATAAAAAAATCATAATTAACCTAACCCTATATCCATCATGTATTGATTAAGAACGAGTTAAATAATTTTATCGAAAAGAGAAACATAGGTTTTACCTTAAAAAATTTAGAAGACAAGAAAATTATGAAGAACCCTAAAAATCTCCATTGATGCCGACTAAACCTTGATCTCCAGGTATTTTATGAGTGTTTTGATTAATAAAAAGACTTTATATACTTTCTTAACAAGTACTTGTCCCATGTACAAAACCCCGGTTCCCTTTTCCCCTTTTTCCCCTTTTCTTTTCTTCCTGCGTTTAGAAACCGCCTATGCCCCTATATGTATATTTTTTTATTACTTATTAATATATTATTAATAATACTGAAATTGAGGATATTGAAGTTCGTTTCTCTCTATTCTTGACCCATTGAAAGTCCTAAATCTCAAGTTTATTATTGTTCTTGGTTAATAGGGTTTTTTGGATATTCTTTGTCTATTTCAACAATCAAGTAAAAAGGATGAAAAATATTAAGTTATTTATCCGTAAAACACTTAGAAATTACCAAATTTTTAAAGACAAAAGGACAAAATGTAAAAACATAAAAGTAATGTGCTAAAAATGTAAAGTAATGAAACTACAAAGCTTGAAATGTAAAAATTCAGAAAGTAAAAGGACTTAAAATGTAAATTCCAACAAACTAGTAACTAACTTTAACAAACTAACTAAACTAACTAACTGAAAATGACAAGTTACTAAAAATTAAAGGACTGAATTAATACAACCCTAATTAAATGCAAGATTAGCTACCAATGAAAACAGCTAAAAACTTCAAGGACCAATGTGCAATAAATGGGAACTATTTATCAAAAACGGACTTACTCCAAACAATAAGCTCGTATGAGCTTATTACTGAACCAATTAAGCTCAAACAACTTTTAAAATACTTAAAATCGAAAATTAACTAGACTTGTATGAGGAAAAAGCTTGAAACCAAGTAATTCTAAAGTTAGCTTATTTTAATAAGCCAACATTAAACAAACTAATAAGCCAGACATCCTCAACTTGATTTTTAAGTCCAAACTTGGTATACAGCTTATCAAAAGTAGGGAATGTCTCTTCTTTTTGAAAATGGTCAAGTGAATAAGCAAGAAAGTAGATTTAAGCTGAAACGTAGCTTATTTGACTTTTGTTGACCAAAAATGGATAAAGCTGAAAAGCTCAGATTTTACTTATGACATGTTTCTAAACAGGTTTGTGAAAGAAAATCTCAACTTTTATGAAGTAGAATTTGCTCTACAAGAAAACAGTTCACTCAATATTATAGAAACTTGACTTTGATCAAATGCTTAATAATAAGCTGATTTCTCAGTCAAATCAAAATACTGTAGAATTTCCTTGCACGGAGTTGAACATTGGATGTTAAGCTATAACTAGAAACTTGTTTCAAGGAAATTGGTTGAGAAATGAAAAAATGACAAGGGATTGAAAATAACAAGTTTTCTGATGAACAATATTACAGACTTGGACCCAAACTTTTTCTTGACCAATTGCCTGTTTGACCTCAACTTTGACCATAAAACTTAAGTCAAATGTTTCCAAAGTTTTACTAATCAATAAGCAAGGCTTAACAGGTTTATCAAACTTGAATTACTAAATCTTGACAGATCCAAACAACAGTTATGAAAACTAAGTTGAACTTTTACAAAGAGATTTTGATTAAAAGATCGAATCAAGATAATTCTGATATCAAGACAGATACAAGAAGTAAAATGAAAGGTAAATGAACTACTAACAGACTTATACAAACACTATCACACAGAATGCACTCAGATGACTTGACTGATGAATTAAAGGCTGAAATCAAGTAAAACTCATGTTAAAAACTACAAGACATAACACAAGCTATTAAACTATCACAATTATACTGCAAATAAGCTAAACACACTTGATCATAGCATCACGGATGGTTTATACTAGAATTGAGCATGCAAACTTCTTTTGAGTGGAATGTAAATCAGAATGAACAAACTTTTTAGCTAAGGCCTCCTTTGATGGAGGAGTGTGGCGCTGAGCCAACTCAATTCTACAAAAACACCATTAAAACACCATCATTAACAATATCAATTACCTCCAAAAGCCTTTTCTAAACAAATCAAACCAACTGCTACAATTCTGCTTCTAAGGACTGGAAATGACTAATCTTGGCTATAAAACGTGTTATAACCTCCAAAGCTCTCAAACAAACTCCATTAATCACTTAAGATCAATGAATGACACCAACAGTAACAAGAATGTAGGATTGAGTAAGTGAATTGAAGGATAGAGAAGAGTAAATGAATATTTTTGGGATTTTATTGATTGATGAAACGAAAGGTAGTTACAACTGTTAAAACTAACTCCTAACTAACTCTCAAGAGTGTGTCAAACTCTTGAGAGAAGTTTAACTAACTGAGTGATAACAGAATTGAGAGAGAAATCTAATGTGTGTGTGTTTTCACACTTAGCTACCTTTTTTTACAAATGAAGATATAAACGCCTATTTATAGAGTGAAAGTGGGAAGTGGTTGGGGGTAGTGACGTGTCTTGACCAATCAGTTGCTGCTAGGTGTCCTTTTCTGGTAAATTGCAAATTCTCATCAAGAACACCAAAAGGGCTTTTCTTCCTCTTTGATCCTCAGCTTAATTGACTTGTATATCTGGATTCGTCTTCTCAAACCGAGCACTTTTCATGTTGGAAGTTTATTGTGAAACGCATTGTAGAAGAATCCATGTCCTGGGCTCGTTTGAAGAAGAGGGTAACACGTGTCGTTCTTTTATTCGTCCTTGGTCCTTCACACGGATCATAATCCAAACTGGATAAAAGGGATTATTGCATGGCGACTTTTGATTGGTCCAAAAAGAGATAGTGGGAGTTGTTGTAGCAGATTTATCTAATTTAATTAATGGGTGAGCTGGCATAGTAGCTGGTGATCCTTGTCTCTATTTTCATGCAATTTGATTTGTCAAAAAGCCTATGACACGGATTGATAACAAGTTTGAGGCATTTTTGACACTTTAAACGCTTAGACTTTGGCAGAATATCAAAATGAGCTATAATCTTCATTCCAATGGCAATTTCAGTCCTTCAACTTGCATTCTTGTTCATTTTAGCCCTTTGACTTTGTTGACTTGAGAGTTGAATAGTTACTATAATTAACACTTCACTGCCCCTCTTGGGAGTCTTGTATAATTCTTTTTTTTTCTTTTTTTTTCTAGCCACTCATTTTTTTTGTAAGTCGCTCATTTTTTTTAAGCCGCTCTTATTTTTCTTTATTCCTCACAAATAAAGTTAAAAAGAATAAAAGGAAAAAAAAACACCCGCTAAGTATTAAACATGACATAAGTCTAGTACACATAAAACGTTCTAACTTAGAATCTTAAGACGTACTTATACCAACCATGAATGATTAGACAAAAATGCATAAGAGATTACAAACCAATTAAAACCGTTCTTGATTATTTATTAACATATATACATGCGAAGAAAATAAAGGTAAAGAAGAGAATGGTTTACCCACAAGTAATTATCATGAAGTTTATCTAGACCTTTTATACTTTCTTCAACTCTATCATTTCCCATTCTCCACAAATTTAAAGTCTCAAATAATGAGAGTGGTGGATGCTTAGCCTAATAGACCAATTAAGGTCTACATGGTTAAGGATACTAGCTAGGTAATGCTTGGATAAGCAAACTCGGGTTGAGTCAAAATATCCATGGCGGGCCTAATATGTCAAAGAAGTCTAAATTTGTGAAACCATGTCCTTATTATATATTTTCTCTTTTTCAAATTTTCATAAAGAACAAAAGAAGAAATATATACAATGTAAATGTGTTATGCAATGAAAAATGATTAATGCAAAAATTATGAATGCATATTTTTGGTGGCCAAAGTAGATCAAAAATTTGAAAAAAATGTTTGAAAATTTAATTTTCCAAGTTATCATGAAGGTCAATGACAAAGTCTAGGTAAGGTCACTTCGATAGAAGACCCCCTACACATAAGCTAAACACTGTCCTCAATGTTTAAGAACATGGAAGTAGAAACTTCCCCTACACTTATGACAATGAATAGACTTTGCTTAACCCAAGTTAAGGAAAGATCAACTATAGTGAATTCATTTTTTTAGCACAATGTGTCCATGAAAAATCACAATAGTAACAAAGTGAACCGGATACAAGGGCCTCCTCCATAAGCTCCAAAGCACGTGATGAGTGAGCAACCCTACAAACAACATAAAGACAAAAGAAGGTCTCCCCTACACTTCTCATCGACTCTCCATCCTTATTTCTAACCTACAACACTCTAAGTCTAAAACCTCTAAACCTAGTTATTCAAGCTTGATTTATGGAGTCTCTAACTCGACTCATCCGACACTTAAAAGTGCCTAAAACCTATCATGGAGAAAAAAAGTTTGCCCTTTTTAAGAAAATTCTCCATGATGAGGTAAAACAAGTTTTCAATTATCAAAACTCCATAAATATCCCCCCGAATCAAATACATAATTACCATCCCACTTATTACACAATTCAACAACTAACTTCCCAAGCAATGGTGAAAAAGGTGAGGTGTTATTCTCCAACATGGTGGCCCTTATGTTCTTCAAAAGGTGATAGGATGATACTCTGAAATCTTTCACAAGTTTTCTTTTTGTTGCATCAGGAGGATACTGAGTTGGTTTAGCAAGCTCTATGCCAGGATCAAAAATCCGTTCCTTGATGGGAACACAACAAGTGGTGGTTGACTTAGAAGATTCTCCCTTGTAAGTCACATGGTGAGAGAAGGGTTGTGGAGTAATGGGTAACAACAAGCTCTTGGAAGGAACCATGATCACTTGTTTTCCTTTATCACTTTGAAAGGTTGAGGTGGAAAAAGACGAAGGTAAATGATCTTCATGTAATAGAGATTCTAGAAAAAGCATGTCCCCCTCCTAATCATTATAAGCAAGAGTATACTCAAAAGCTATATCCACCTCTAAAAACTCATCAATCTCGTACATGATAGAATCCTCCTCATCACCATAAACATCAAACATTGGTCTATCAAAGATTGGTGATTCCTCAAAACCCAAGGAAGTGTGATCATTAACAAATGGAGAGTCACAAGTAGAGTTCTCATCATCACTAGAATCATCATATGTTGGTGTATCACAAAGAAGAGATTCTTCATCACTAAGATCCTCATTGATGTCTTCATCATGGTGGAAAAGTGGGTTATCATATGAGGTTTCAAAGAGAGGATTGGAATAAATCACAAAATCACCAAAGTTAAGCTCTTGAGGTTCATGAAAATCCAAGGATGAAGTAATAGAAGCAATAGTCTCAACATGAGGAAAATCATAATCTCCACTTGAGCAAGATTCATAAAAATATTCATCACAAACTTCATCAAGGATATCATCTTGAGTTTCCTCCTCATTCACAACATCAATATGCTTTACCGCTTCGGGCTCATTAGATTTCTTTGACAACTTTCCCATATTAAACACAACACTTTCATCTCCTACCCTCATTGTAAGTTCACCCTCTTCCACATCTATAAGAGTCCGACCCGTTCTCAAAAATGGCCTACCAACAATCAAAGGAACTCTCGGATCCATATCATAATCAACTACCACAAAATCCGCAGGAAGCGTAAATCTATCAACCCCAACAAAAACATCCTCTGTAATTCCCACCGGATAAGCTATAGTACGGTTGGCCAACTCAAGAGTCATCTTAGTAGGAGTGAGATCGGGAAGTGAAAGTCTTTTCCAAACCGATTATGGCATGAGATTTATGCTTGCTCCTAAATCCGCTAATGCCTGCAATTTTCTACCCCCGAAAAATTGCAAGGAATCATAAACCTCCCCGGATCTCCAAGCTTAGTAGGTAACTTCTTAAGCAAAACCGCGGAGAAATTTTCTTTTAAGGAAGCATTAGGCAAATCCACCAATCTCTCCTTGTTAGGAAGTAAGTTCTTGATCATCTTAGCAAACTTAGGCATATTGGCTAAAGCTTTCACAAAGGAGATGTTTATGTTAAGTTGCTTGAACATCCTCAAAAAGAATGAGATTTGTATATCATCCTTGTTCTTAAGCTTTTCCTTTTTCAATCTTGATGGGTAAGGGAGACTTGGTTTTGGTTGTGGTTGAGTAGTTGTTGAAAGATTTTACTTGTTGGTTTCTTCATGAGTAGGTGTGGAAGGTAAAGGAGAGGTGGGTATACGTTGAGAAGGTGTAGAACTTGAGGGTGGTGAACTAGATGTAGAAGGTTTGTCACAAGAAGGAATCATAGTAGGCTTTACCAAAGTAGGTTTGGGTGGTGAAGGATCATGAGTTTTCTTTCCACTTCTTGTTGTAATAACATTGACATTAGCCCTCGGGTTCGTTTGTATGTTAGAAGGAAGAGCCCCTTGTGGTCTTTGATTGAGAAGCATCATAATCGTTTTGTTTGTTTCCTCATGCATTTCCCTAATTAGCTTGGAACCTCCTTTCATTCTCTTGATTCATTTTGTGAAGAAGCTCAATGATGTTATAATCATGTGGCACATTCCCTTAAAAACCTAAGGGTTGGAAAGGTGGAGGTTGATTGTAAAACCCTTGATTGTTGCCTTGAAAAGTATTTCCTTGATTATGAAAGGTATTTGGTGGTCTATAGTTGCTTTGTTGGTATTGTGGCCTTGGCCCTTGGTTCCTTTGGAGTAATTGAGGATTGTTTTGAGTTTGGGTGGGTGGTTGGGGTGGGAATCCCGGTGGAGCAAGGTAGTTTTGAGACTTGTAAGAAAGGTTGTTTGGATTAATGTTGGGTTCGAAATGTTCATGATGTTCTTCTTGGTATGCAAAACACTCCTCTTGATAACCTTAAACTTTATCACATTGTTGGTATGAATGGGGACCTCCACAAGTCTCACATGAAAGAGTAATAGCATGCACATCATTGGTAGAAATGTTCAAGGAAAGGCCCTTAATGGCTTGATTAGTTCTTGATTTGCCTTAAGATTCATCTCATGATCCATATCTATTCTTTGGAGTATCTCTCGGTGACTCTTGAGGATTTGGTTATCACAAGGTGTTTGAGAACTATTTTGCACAATATGAACCCTTTCTTCAAATTGAGTGTTAGTTTTCACCATTGATTTGGTCTAAATAATGTCCCAAGCTTCTTGAATGGATTTGTCAAGAATATTGCCTCCCGCGGAAGCATTGAGTGAATCTTGGTGGTGTGGTCTCAATCCATCATAGAAAGTATTGATTTGGTGAACCTCATTGAATCCATGATTTGGGCATCTCCTCAATAACTCCTTGAACTCCTCCCAAGCATCACTAAATGTTTAACTAGTTTTTAGTTTAAAGCCTATAATTAAGTTTCTCAAAGTCGTGGTCTTAGATGTGGGAAAGAACTTGTTCAAAAACTTCTTAGTGAAATCATCCCATGTAGTAATGCTCTCAGGTGGTTGTGAATCTAACCAATGCTTAGCATTTACCTCTAGTGAAAATTGGACCAATATAAACTTAATGGCATCATGGGGCACTCCATTGTACTTAATGGTGTTGCAAAGAGCAAGAAATTTCTTAAGGTGATCATGTGGATTATCATTCTTATTCCCAAAAAATGGTGTGTTTGAAACCAAGTTAATCATAGATGTCTTTAGCTCAAATGTGTTTGCGGGAATATCGGGTATCTTGATATCATCGACATATCCTTGCACATTGGATTGCAAGTGCTCCATCAAAGGTCGAGTGTCAACTCCGGCCATGGCTTCTTGTTGTGTGTGGATCAAAGCACGATTCTCAGGATCGGCTTGATGGACGGTGGTGTTTTTACTCTTTCATTTTTTCTTCCTTTGGGAGGAAGGGGTTGTACACCAAATGGTATTGTGTGCACGCCCGCGAGTGAGCATGCAACTCAACACAAGGAATGAGAGAGAAGCTCTCGTTCGACTTTGAAGAAGAAGGGATTATCCTCTTCGAGATGCAATATGAATTATCCACAAGAAAGTATAATATATGTAATTACTACTTGGGTTCAAGACCCCCAATCAAGCCTTCCTTCTTATAATACGCACTAGTCAACGGGGAGTTAGGTGGCACGAAGCACTTAAGTACCTATTAAGCCTTAGATCGCATTTTATAGCACGCCTTTCTATTCACTTTGTAGTTTGTATTCTTCTAATTATTGCCTATTGGAAGTATTTATCTATTCTTGCTTAATTAAATTTGATCGATACACCTGTCAAGGACCGGAACGCTCCCGAACACGATGTATTGCCTCGGCAATACTTATGGAAGATATGTGTGTTGGTTGTTCGTATATGTATATGTAACTACATATAATAATATAGAGAAAATAGTTTTGTATTTATTGGGTTTTTTTAAAGAAAATACTATATGTAAATAAAAACCAAGGAAATCCAATAATATATATTTTGTGTGCAATCACTTAGGAAAAAGATTGCTTTTTGAGTTTTTTATTTTTTGTCAATTCTTTAGGAAAAGAATTGTTTTTGTTATTTTTTAGTTTTTATATTTTTATATTTTTGATTTTTTTATGTTTTTTATATATGATACGTAAAAATAACGTTCACGAGGTGAACGGATCCCAAAAGCCAATGAAAACCGTCAATCGATAGTCTCTCGTAATGTCAAAGAACCGGCAACGGCGCCATTTGAAATTGAGTATATCGATGTTCGTTTCTCTCGATTCTTTTCCAATTGAAAGTCCTAAAAATCTCAAGTTTATTATTGTTCTTGGTTAATAGCGTTTTTTGGATATTCTATGTCTATTTCAACAATCAAGTAAAAAGGGTGAAAAATATTAAGCTATTTATCCGTAAAACACTTAGAAATTACCAAATTTTTAAACACAAAAGGACAAAATGTGAAAACATAAAAGTAATGTGCTAAAAATGTAAAGTAATGAAACTATAAAGCTTGAAATGTAAAAATTCAGAAAGTAAAAGGACTTAAAATGTAAATTCCAACAAACTAGTAACTAACTTTAACAAACTAACCAAACAAACTAACTAAAAATGACAAGTTACTTAAAATTAAAGGACTCAATTAATGCAACCCTAATTAAATGCAAGATTAGCTACCAATGAAAACAGTTGAAAACTTCAAGGACCAATGTGCAATAAATGGGAACTATTTATCAAAAACGGGCTTACTCCAAACAATAAGCTCGTATGAGCTTATTACTGAACCAATTAAGCTCAAACAAATTTTAAAATGCTTAAAATCGAAAATTAACTAGACTTGTATAGGGAAAAAGCTTGAAACCAAGTAATTCTCAAGTTAGCTTATTTCAATAAGCCAACATTAAGCAAACTAATAAGCCAGACATCCTCACCTTGATTTTTAACTCCAAACTTGTTAAACAGCTTATCAAGACTAGGGAATGTCTCTTCTTTTTGAAAATGGTCATGTGAATGAGCAGGAAAGTAGATTTAAGCTGAAATGTAGCTTACTTGACTTTTGTTGACCAAAAATGGAAAAAGCTGAAAAGCTCAGATTTTACTTATGACATGTTTCTAAACAGGTTTGTGAAAGAAAATCTCAACTTTTATGAAGTGGAATTTGCTCTACAAGAAAACAATTCACTCAATATTACAGAAACTTGACTTTGCTCAAATGCTTATTAATAAGCTAATTTCTCAGTCAAATCAAAATACTGTAGAATTTCCTTGCACATACTTGAACATTGGATGTTAAGCTATAACTAGAAACTTGTTTCAAGGAAATTGGTTGAGAAATGAACAAATGATAAGGGATTGGAAATAGCAAGTTTTCTGATGAACATTATTACAGACTTGGACCCAAACTTTTTCTTGACCAATTGCCTGTTTGACCTCAACTTTGACCACAAAACTTAACTCAAATGTTTTCGAAGGTTTACTGATCAAGAATAAGCAAAGCTTAACAGGTATATCAAACTTGAATTACTAAATCTTGACAGATCCAAACAACAGTTATGAAAACTAAATTGAACTTTTACAAAGAGATTTTGATTAAAAGATTGAATCAAGCTAATTCTGATATCAAGACAGATTCAAGAAGTAAAATGAAAGGTAAATGAACTACTAACAGACTTATACAAGCACTATCACACAAAATGCACTCAGATGACTTGACTAATGAATTAAAGGCTAAAATCAAGTAAAACTCATATTTAAACTACAAGACTTAACACAAGCTATCAAACTATCACAATTATACTACAAATAAGCTAAACACACTTGATCATAGCATCACAGATGGTTTATACTAGAATTGAGCATGCAAACTTCTTTTGAGTGGAATGTAAATCAGAATGAACAAACTTTTTAGTTAAGGCCTCCTTTGATGGAGGTGTGTGGCGCTGAGCCAATTCAATTCTACAAAAACACCATTAAAACACGACCATTAACCATATCAATCACCTCTAATAGCCTTTTCTGAACAAATCAAACCAACTGCTACAATTCTGCTTCTAAGGACTAGAAATGACTGATCTTGGCTAGAAAACGTGTTATAACCTCCAAAGCTCTCAAACAAACTCCATTAATCACTTAAGATCAATGAATGGCACCAATAGTAACAAGAATGCAGGATTGAGTAAGTGAATTGAAGGATAGAGAAGAGTAAATGAATATTTTTGGGATTTTATTGACTGATGAAAGGAAAGGTAGTTACAACTGTTTAAACTAACTCCTAACTAACTCTCAAGAGTATGTCAAACTCTTGATAGAAGTTTAACTAACTTAGTGATAACAGAATTAAGAGAGAAATCTAATGTGTGTGTAACACCCCGTTTTGATAATGGAATGTCACGCGTAATTATGACGTGTCATCAAAGAATACAAGGATAAATGTCTAAAACATTACATGACCATAGGGATAACCGGAATCAAACATCGGTTCCCAAACATAAGCCCAAAACATAATAAGAAAAAGAAATGAATGAAAGACTAAACAAGCATAAGTATATGAAGGCAAAAAGGAAAAAAGTCTCTAGCAGCTTCCATCCTACGCATGTCCTCCAAATGCTTGAGTCTTTCCTAGGGTACCTGCCGTTTTGGGACATGGAAAGGAAAGTAACGGCTGAGCAATACGCTCAGTGCACGGATATAGACATAGTATAAATGACTAAAACATAATAAAGACTTAATAACACCAGAAATGTATAACTCCTTGAAAACCTGGAACATGTTCATAAAACTGGTTTTGTAGTTTGAAAAGCCTTATGTTTATCTTATGAAAACTGTTTAACATATTTTACCATTAGCCAATATAGGTCATGAAAATCCACCGTACATGAATACTTGGAGGGTGACCTCATCATGCAAAATAGAGGGGCTGCCTCTAATTTAATATACTGGTTCTAGGTAGGAAGGATCAGCTCCTTGTGAAGGATGCAAGGCACACACCACATTCACACTGAGTTATCTGCTGAAAACATGCAACTAGGATGCACCCATATCCCCACGTGATAAATATAATAATATGGCCAAAAGCTGAAGGGACGCCACGAGCAATCACTCCGCCGTGGGGAAGTCATAACACTAGTGCCTCTAGTGTTATGGTTATGGTACCTCCATAACTAGGTGAAACTGGTCATGCATGTATATGGCTATAGGTATTCTTAATTAAACATAAGCGATCAAACATATAAACTTATACTACGGGAAAACAGTTGGCTGCATACGGGGAATCCTAATAAGGAAAGAATGTCCATACTGAAAGGACGGGAATCCGTACCTTATGTCCAGTGAACGAAGAAGACGAACTCAGGAGAGTCCTACTTCGGTATCACTAATGCTACATAAATACATACGTGTATAAGTATCTGATTACTAAATACGTAACTGGTTTTATGTCATGTCTTAGCTTATTTTATACGTTCATGTCATGTTTTACTGTTTGAAGCTTTATATTGTATGTATCTTACATTCTGTCTATTCTGATTAAGTATTACTTGTATTTCATGTATTATTATACTTACTGTGTAATAATAAGTAACTTTGTAAAAATAGCAGGTTTCCTAAAATAGAAAGTTTCCAAAAATAGAAAGTTACCAAAAATAGAAAGTTTCCAAAAATAGAAAGTTTCCAAAAATAGAAAGTTTCCAAAAATAGAAAGTTTCCAAAAATAGAATTACTGCTTAAAATAGATAAGTTTCTAAAAATAGAAAGTTTCCATAAATAAATTAACTGCCTTAATAAAATAAGTTTCTAAAAATAAAAAGTTTTCATAAATAGATTAGCTGCCTTAATTAAATAAGTTTCTAAAATAGAAAGTTTCCATAATTAGATATAAGCTGGTTAAATAAGCTAAGTATATAAGCTTAAGTGTTTTCTGATTATTTTTCTAAGTCATATTGATATAAGGTATAGTTTATTAATTATTACATGTAATTTAAAAAAACTATAGGTTAAAAGTATTTAATTAAATATATCATGTTTTTAATTAAATAAAATTAAATACTTAGGTTAAAACATGTATTATTAATTATTAATAATATAACCTAAGTCATGTTAATTAATTAATTATAGCCATGGTTTTTAATAATTAATTAATTATAAAGTCTAGAAAAATATAAATACTTAGGTTAAAATTCCATGATCTAATAATTAAATTATAACCTAAGTCATGTTTTATTAAATTAATCATGTCATATTTTATTAATTTAATTTAACATATGATTATTAAAACATAACCTTAACATAAACCATGAACCGGATCGTGACTAGAAACCATGAACCGGACCCGTAATCAAGACCATACCCTGAACCACCTCGGGGTTCTCCCCTGTTTGCTGCTGCCGTGGGACCCACACCACCAAACCGAGACCTTGAGGTCTCGGTGGTGGTCCATATGCCAAGCTGAGACTCCTTAGGGGTTCGGTTTAGGCGTCGGCTAGACAAACACCCCTAAAAACTCTTGTTTTGATCTACCCCATAATCATAGACATGTTTAATAATTGTTTTTAATTAGTTTTTAAAAACATCATGATCTTATGTAATTTATTAAATCAAAACATAAAAGAAAAGGGTTAAAAAGGTTATACCGAATGCGTGGATCAATCAAGGACGAACACACAACGATCATTGTAAAAATTCCAAGGTTAAAATCAAACCGAATCACCCCTTGTTGATGCTTATAGGTGGCGGCAAAAAGGGAGCAAAGAAGGAGGAGGAAAACTTTTAGGGTTTTTGATGTTTTACTGTAAAGTGAAAAGTGACTAAAAGAATTACCTTTACCCCTTTCTTAGTAAAATTTAGATGGGCTTGGCCCATCTCCTTGGTGTAGCCGTGGGTAAGGGGGCCCCACATGGGGTACCCGTACCATTTTCCGAGTCTATTTATTTTAGTGTTCGTTCGTGTTTAGTCGTGTTCGTGTTTTATGTGTTCTCGTTAATTATTAACCGTGACTTAATATATTTATTCGTGCTCGTAATAAATATATATACGTACGTAGTATTAGTTCGTGATTAATTTACGTTCATGATTTCATGATCGCATGTTCGTGATTAAAATAATTATTTGAATAATTATTGTGTGTTCATACGTAATAAATACTTATCATGTTCTAACACATACGTAATACTTAAAATTATTATACATGAACGTAAACATGCTTAAAAGGAAAGTTTTAATCTTGTACGTACGATCTAAAGGGTACTACTCATGGTAAAAGTATGCGGGTTTTACAACTCTTCCCCCTAAAAGAATAATTCATCCCCGAATTATAGATAACGTAAACTGAAAGAGGAACATAGCCGAATCAACTGAGAGGGTATGTGAGATAAATGAACGTGCAGGTGACCTGGCAGAAGGAACGCGGAACGTGACATGTCTTGAAAGGACATGGAACGTGACGTGACTGAAAGGACATATCTAATTGATAAGAGAAAAACGGATAAGAAGTCCGGATGAACTTGTCCGTTTCCAAGTGGCCTCCCTCTTGGAACGGTTCCTTCACAAGATCTTGACGCGAATGATAAATCTTGGTCCTCCTGACTTTGACTTGACGTACGAAGAAGTTCTTGGTTATCAACGTAAGGTATACCCCTAAAGTTGATCTAAGGCATAAGAATTTACGTGTAAGGCAACTGAAACGTTATCGTGCAAAACACTCTAACTTAACTGATAATTAGCAACGATGCGCGAGACACAAAGAAACGTAGTACGTGAAAAATTTTGAACGTGACACGCAAAAAATTTTGAACGTGATACGTTGAGATATGATGAGTGTAGTATGAGTAAAACATATTGTGACCATGATACGTGTAACATATCTTGATCATGATATGTGGAACGTGGAATGAACATGACATGTGAAACATATCGTGAACATAGGATATAATGGCGGTGATGCCAAACGCTATAAGGTGAGACATAGAATATGACGAGAAACGTCTATCTGAGGATAGGGAGTTATACTAAACTTGGGTCTGGTCTCTCAAGTTCTTGCAAAACATCCCAGAATGAGAAAAATGAACATAAAATCATAAGCCGAGATGCCATCATGAACGTGAATAGTGTCATGAACGCGAGTGCGAAAGCAAGTCGTGAAATTAGAACAAGGACGTGAAGTAAATAAGGAGCATAATTATGAATATTTGTCTGACTCGATAGCTGAGGAATTGCCAAGTGATCAGATGAGACTTGGTTGGAACATGTCTGATCAATCTGTTGGTTTTGAAATCCTTGTGGATGTAAGGATTCTGCAGACTTGATCAAACTGTTTGCAATAACCAGATAGCATCATGCTTCTTTGGAGTTTGCGTTAAACTGGTAACCAAAATCCGTGGAGATCTTGTCCCATTTCAATTCACAATTTCAGATGATGAAAACATCCCAGTTTGTTGGTGTCCTATCTTAACCTATTGGTATGTCAGGTATCTAGATATGAACGTAACTGTATTTTGCTTCGTAGAACTTGATACATAGGAGTTTGCGAAACTCTGAGTCTCTGAATCTAGACTTCTCCTAGCGTAGGATTTTCTAGAACACCTAATGTAGTGTAGGATTCTCTCCTTTACGCATAAGCTGAGTCATGGTAAGATTAACCATAGAAAGCCATGTGATTCAGCGTGTCACTGTAATCAAACAAAATTGATATTCGAAAAAAATACAGGGTAAAATTTCGCTTGTCATAGAATTTGCAACATAGTGCGGATATGGTCTTCCTGTTCTTCTCTAGGCTTAGAGGGAAATCAGGTTATCCTCAATGAAAACACTGATGAATTTGCTATGAGTTCATGGAAACTCATTCTTATAATGTCGTTGGAGCATTGATGAGACTAATTCAAAATCATAAATCTAGCATGACCGAGTCGTGTACGAATAGCAGTCATGGACATGTCCTGCTCTTTCACTCGTCACAGTTGGCAGCATGATCATGAGTTCAATCTTGGAAAACTAATTAACACTATAAGGTCGATTGGACATGTTGTCAATACGTGGAGGAGAATAACGGTCATGAATGGTGGTTTGTTTAAATCGACGGTAGTTGACACATAATCTCATGGTACCATCCTTCTCCTTGTAGGTTCTTCTGGAATGTATAGGAAGACTTTGGAATAATCAACTGGCTATGCGTAAAAGACTTAAGTGGTCGTGTCTTACTGACAGCTAGAAAATTTTAGCGACCATGGCTAACAACGCACATGCTTGTAAGCATTGATAATTTGTACAGATTTACCAATGGAAAATCAAGGTGAAAGTATTCAGGAGCCTGAACATTACTGTACATAATTATGAAACGTAACATGGTGTGCTGTTCATAGTCCATAAATAGGATAAAATTCAACTCGTGTATGTCCGAGGAAATGCGTTTGCAGCTTGGATCTCATCATTAAGCTGAAGGAAAACCTTCGTATACGTAGGAATACGAAAAGCGTCCTTCTTGGTCATGAATCTATGAGATATGGTTACAAGAAATGAAAGTGTCATCATGAAACGTGACAGTTCTCACTGATGCGCCGGTAATGGTACTGAAATTCTTGTGGCCTGATTGATACATGGCACAACAAAATGGATATACCCTTGGAGGGTACCCTGAAATTCTTAGAAATGTTCCATAATTAGTCGTGAGTCATGTGTCTTGACTCGTGTCTTGAGAAATGTAAGCGTGACATATGTCTTAACTGGTGTCTTGACATGTGTCTTCAGAAAGTATACGTGAGACATGTGTCTTGACTGATGTCTTGACCTGTGTCTCGAGATGTGAAATAACTAGAATCACAATATTAGGGTATTATGCTAGAATTGGCGGATCGGATGGACCACTGATCAATTGTTTGTCTGATCACGTCCACGGCCGGAGCCTCGGTTGCGATTTCTAGGATAGTTTCTGTCATAGTAGTGGTTACTATCATCCTGTCTGTCAGTTCCATGACGTTCATTCTCATGACTGTAATTCATGTAACTATTCAGCTGAGTGGCCGGCTGGTACCGGTCTTCACTCATATGACTGAAACGACAACTGGATGACGTGTGACATGTAACTAAGAACTAAGGACAATGATTGATGAAGATCGTCAGGTGGTGAAGCATCATCTCGTCCGATCGCTTTGATCTAACGCCTTTGTCTTCGTCTTGTATGACCTCTAGGTTGTGAACAGCATCAGCATCTCGTAGCGTCTCCCAACATCAGCAGCATCAACCTTTAGTAACATCTCCAAGCTATGAGCGGCATCGGCAATCTTGTAGAATATCAGCAAGTGAACATACGCCTGAGATGATTTTGAATCAAATAGCGAATACTCATGAAGTATTGCAAGTGAAATACACATGGATTAAGGTATGTGAAATACACATGGAATACGGTACATGGAGTACACACGGAATGCCACATGAAATGATCAGTATGGGGTCGATCATTTGTCATGATTTAAGGAAGATATATCGGTTAAATGGTAATGAAAATCATCATGATAAACTGGCAGTATTAGCATAGACATCATTTTGGTTGTATCGAAAAACGTTAAAGTGTGGTTACACAAAATTCAACCATGATTTGCCTGACAGCATGATCAGTAAAAACCAACCATGACTATCATGAAAGCAGGATTCAATGAAATCCAACAATGCCTTGCATGAAAGAATAAATAACAAAAGAGGCGTAAGACGTAATAAACATGAAGAGGGAATTATCATGAGGAAACATGAAACCATCTATTAGGAAGGAGTTTATAACATAATCAACACGAAACTGGAGTTAACCATGACAGTATGAAAACATACTTGACATAAAAACATATTAATTTATTAGGGGACATGAAAAAATTTATGCCAATAAATCATGAGAAAATTTTATGCATGAAAAACAGTGCATGAATGCGTAATGTAGTTTATAAAAACCTTTATATGTGCGAGGGGACGCCTATGGGTCGGTCCCAAAAAAAAGACATGGCGAGGGGACGCCTATGGGTCGGTCCCAAAGTTAAAAGTTTCGATAAAAGCACATGCGACTAAATAGGGCCAGTCATGTACCAACCATTACTTAGTCATAATTCCTGCAACAATGATACATGAAACATAAATAAATGAAACTCATCTATAAAAACTTATCAGAAAAAAAAAATTTATGTGACTAATTATGAACTACTGGGGTTCAGTCCACATAGCCACAGTTCTCGAGGAAAATTATGCATGAAACAACGACACATAACTAAATATGAATGACGGTTGTCCATCCATATTAGTAAAACATTATCGATGAAAACATCAAGGTTAAAACCTCAAGGTGCTGAAAACATCATGGTTAAAACAACAATGTGCTGAAAACATCAATACGTGGTATAACAAACGTTGGCTTAGGAAGGTCCTGGTGACTACCCACTAGTCACAGGTCGAGTTTTAGAGCCTACAGGTCAAAGTCTTGTCTCTGATACCATAATTGTAACACCCAATTTTGATAATGGAATGTCACGCGTAATTATGGCGTGTCATCAAAGCATACAAGGATAAATGTCTAAAACATTACATTACCATAGGGATAACCGGAATCAAACATCGGTTCCCAAACATAAGCCCGAAACATAATAAGCAAAAGAAATGAATGAAAGACTAATAAAGCATAAGTATATGAAGGAAAAAAGGAAAAGAAGTCTCTAGCAGCTTCCATCCTACGCACGTCCTCCAAATGCTTGAGTCTTTCCTAGGGTACCTGCCGTTTTGGGACATGGAAAGGAAAGTATTGGCTGAGCAATACGCTTAGTGCACGGATATAGACATAGTATAAATGACTAAAACATAATAAAGACTTAATAGCAGCGGAAATGTATAAGTCCTGGAAAACCTTGAACATGTTCATAAAACTGGTTTTATAGTTTGAAAAGCCTTATGTTTATCTTATTAAAATTGTTTAACATATTTTACCATTAGCCAATATAGGTCATGAAAATCCACCGTGCATGAATAATTGGAGGGGTGACCTCATCATGCAAATTAGAGGGGCTGCCTCTAATTTAATATACTGGTTCTGGGTAGGAGGGATCAGCTCCTTGTGAAGGATGCAAGGCACACACCACATTCACACTGAGTTATCTTCTGAAAACATGTAACTAGGATGCACCCATACGCCCCACATGATAAATATAATAATATGGCCAAAAGCTGAAGGGACGCCACGAGCAATCACTCTGCCATTGGGAAGTCATAACACCAGTGCCTCTAGTCTTATGGTTATGGTACCTTCATAACTAGGTGAAACTGGTCATGCATGTATATGGCTATAGGTATTCTTAATTAAACATAAGCAATCAAACATATAAACTTATACTACGGGAAAATAGTTGGCTGCATACGGGGAATCCTAACAATGAAAGAATGTCCATACTGAAAGGACGGGAATCCGTACCTTATGTCCAATGAACGAAGAAGACGAACTGAGGAGAGTCCTGCTTCGGTATCACTAATGCTACATAAATACATATGTGTATAAGTATCTGATTACTAAATACGTAACTGGTTTTATGTCATGTCTTAGCTTATTTTATACGTTCATGTCATGTTTTACTGTTTGAAGCTTTATATTGTATTTATCTTACATTCTGTCTATTCTGATTAAGTATTACTTGTATTTCATGTATTATTATACTTACTGTGTAATAATAAGTAACTTTCTAAAAATAGCAGGTTTCCTAAAATAGAAAGTTTCCAAAAATAGAAAGTTACCAAAAATAGAAAGTTTCCAAAAATAGAAAGTTTCCAAAAATAGAAAGTTTCCAAAAATAGAAAGTTTCCAAAAATAGAGTTACTGCTTAAAATAGATAAGTTTCTAAAAATAGAAAGTTTCCATAAATAAATTAGCTGCCTTATTTAAATAAGTTTCTAAAAATAGAAAGTTTCCATAAATAGATTAGTTGCCTTAATTAAATAAGTTTCTAAAATAGAAAGTTTCCATAATTAGATATAAGCTGGTTAAATAAGCTAAGTATATAAGCTTAAGTGTTTTCTGATTATTTTTCTAAGTCATATTGATATAAGGTATAGTTTATTAATTATTACGTGTAATTTAAATAAACTATAGGTTAAAAGTATTTAATTAAATATATCATGTTTTTAATTTAATAAAATTAAATACTTAGGTTCAAACATGTATTATTAATTATTAATAATATAAACTAAGTTATGTTAATTAATTAATTATAGCCATGGTTTTTAATAAATAATTAATTATAAAGTCTAGAAAAATATAAATACTTAGGTTAAAATTCTATGATCTAATAATTAAATTATAACCTAAGTCATGTTTTATTAAATTAATCATGTCATATTTTATTAATTTAATTTAACATATGATTATTAAAACATAACCTTAACATAAACCATGAACCGGATCGTGACTAGAAACCATGAACCGGACCCGTAATCAACACCATACCCCAAACCACCTCGGGGTTCTCCCCTGTTTGCTGCTGCCGTGGGATCCACACCACCAAACCGAGACCTTGAGGTCTCGGTGGTGGTCCATATGCCAAGCCGAGACCCCTTAGGGGTTCGGTTTAGGCGTCGGCTAGACAAACACCCCTAAAAACCCTTGTTTTGATCTACCACATAATCATAGACGTGTTTAATAAATGTTTTTAATTAGTTTTTATAAACATCATGATCTTATGTAATTTATTAAATCAAAACATAAAAGAAAAAGGTTAAAAAGGTTATACCGAATGCTTGGATCAATCAAGGACGAACACACAACGATCATTGTAAAAATTCCAATGTTAAAATCAAACCGAATCACCCCTTGTTGATGCTTATAGGTGGCGGCCAAAAGGGAGTAAAGAAGGAGGAGGAAAACTTTTAGGGTTTTTGATGTTTTACTGTAAAGTGAAAAGTAACCAAAAGAATTAACTTTACCCCTTTCTTAGTAAAATTTAGATGGGCTTGGCCCATCTCCTTGGTGTAGTCGTGGGTAAGGGGCCCCACATGGGGTACCCGTACCATTTTCCGAGTCTATTTATTTTAGTGTTCGTTCGTGTTTAGTCGTGTTCGTGTTTTATGTGTTCTCGTTAATTATTAACCGTGAATTAATATATTTATTCGAGCTCGTAATAAATATATATACGTACGTAGTATTAGTTCGTGATTAATTTACGTTCATGATTTCATGATCGCATATTCCTGATTAAAATAATTATTTGAATAATTATTGTGTGTTCATACGTAATAAATACTTATCGTGTTCTAACACGTACGTAATACTTAAAATTCTTATACGTGAACGTAAACATGCTATAAAAGGAAAGTTTTAATCTTGTACGTACGATCTCAAGGGTACTACTCATGGTAAAAGTATGTGGGTTTTACAGTGTGTGTTTTCACAATTAGCTACCTTCTTTTTACAAATGAAGATACAAATGCCTATTTATAGAGTGAAAGTAGGAAGTGGTTGGTGGTAGTGATGTGTCTTGACCGATCAATTGCTGCAGGTGTCCTTTTCTGGTAAATTGCAAATTCTCATCAAAAACACCAAAAGGCATTTTCTTCCTCTTTGATCCTTAGCTTAATTGACTTGTATATCTAGATTTGTCTTCTCAAACCGAGCACTTTTCATGTAGGAAGTTTATTGTGAAACGCATTGTAGAAGAATCCATGTACTGGGCTCGTTTGAATAAGAGAGTGACACGTGTCGTTCTTTTATTCGTCCTTGGTCCTTCACACGGATCATAATCCAAACTGGATAAAAGGTATTATTGCATGGCGAATTTTGATTGGTCCAAAAAGAGATAGTGGGAGTTGCTGTAGCAGATTCGTCTCATTTAATTAATGGGTGAGCTAGCATAGTAGCTGGCGATCCTTGTCTCTATTTTCATGCAATTTGATTGGTCAAAAAGCCTATGTCACGGATTGATAACAAGTTTGAGGCATTTTTGACACTTTAAACCCTTAGACTTTGGCAGAATATCAAAATGAGCTATAATCTTCATTCCAATGGCAATTTTAGTCCTTCAACTTGCATTCTTGTTCATTTTAGCCCTTTGACTTTGTTGACTTGAGAGTTGACCAGGTTTGACATTGATCTTGACTTTTCTAAAGTTTTCATTTAAGTCCATCAACTTTTAAGTCTTGTCAAGATAGGTCCTTCATCTTCAATTGACTTGTCATCTTTGATCCTTCTCTTGTCTTTTCATCATAAATGAGCTTGATTTCTTCTTGTTTGCTTGAAATTTTATCCTTGTTACCTATTTAAGTACAAACACAAAACACACCACATAATTCTGGTTTATAGCACAAAAGTTAGGTATTGTCCATGTGTTTTAGGGTGATTTGTTGATTAATTGATATGAGATTTTACTCATATCAAGTACCTTAAGTTACCTTAATTTATTTCAGCTCCTAAAACCTCCAAAACTTCAAAACCGTAAAACTAGTCAATTTACGCGTTTACCGTAAAAGACGTAAACATATACAGTTTTATAAAACTCTTGAAATATGAAATAAACAATAAAATTAAGTCCCAATTGACTTAAAACCATCCCAAAAAATATTCCCGTAACTAATTACCTCATCCGAGACCTCTAAATGTTAAACCTTAAATGTAAAAATACGATTTCCTATAATACTTATACTTATACGTAAAACACCAAATAACACGATCTCATTTCATAGTCACTACCTTGTGAGCTCATGAACATGAAATAACCGTTCCTTGATTTACTTATGAGTACCATATACCCATAAACGATATCCAAACCTCACTCCAAACACACAAAATAAACACATAAGCACATAAAAACACATATTTGAACAAAACACCCTAAGCTATAGTCTAAGTGACGAATCCCAAAACCATGGTTGTCACAGTTCACAAGCAGTGGGAACTCCTTTCCCATTGCTGCTTTCCACTGCTAGTGTTAATCTTCAATCAGCTTATCATTAAGCCATTTCAGCTTATTCAAACGTGCAACAAGTTTAATTTTGTAATCAGACTTCCTTATTTGACCCATTTACTTGATCTGGAGCTTTGTGGCCTTTGACTTTAAGATTTTACTAGAAAACGACTATTTTGTCTTATTTCCAAAGTGCTTATTCATTTTTCCATCTTATTAAGTGTGCTTAATTGAAATCGTTTTTATTATTTAGCTTATTTAAGTCATTTAAAAACGTTTGCAACTTGAATCAGCTCTTGAAATAGTCTAGAACTCAAAACGACTATTTTGTCATTTTCTGTAGAGAGCTTTTGCTTATTTTAGGCTTATTTCTTGGGCTTTTTCAAAGTTTTTTTAACAAACTGCTTTATAAGCTCAAAATAAGGATGTGTGTCAATTTTCAGCTTATGGCATTAGCTTATGGCTTAATGGGACAAAAAGCCCATTAAGAATAAGCTGAGTGCTTACTAAGCTATGATAAGATCATTTACAGCTTTTGGGCCTTTAGAGTTTTTTGTTTAAAATCTGATTTTAAGCTAGACTAGAACTTTTCAGCTTATTTGGTTGACTTTTTGCTTATTGGGCTAAAATACCCATTAACCTTGGACTGTTTTCACTTTTGGCCCATTTGAAGTCCCAATAGGGGTATTTAGGTCATTTCACTTTCATTTCTGGTTTTCTTAAGTTAAAATAAGTTAGTTTGTAAGTTTTTAGAATTTTTTATAAATTTTGAATTTTTAATATTATTTTATTATTTAATTTTATTTTTTAATCATTTTAAATAGTTTTAATTAGTTTTAAATTTTGCAAAAATACTTTTTAGTTTAATTAGGTTATTTTGGATGTTTACAAATTAAAAATTCTTATTTTGGGATTTTTATTAATTAAATTGATTTTTAGGGCTTTAATTAGGATTAAAAAATTAATTATTAATTAAATAAAAGGTTTGAAAAAGGTTTGATTTTTTGGTAAACTCTAATTGCATTTTTAGGAATTTATTGTGATTTTCTAGGAATTTTTAGAGTAATTTTAAATTTCGTCACGTTTTTACGTTTTACCATTCGTCGTAGTTTAATCTTAGTCGTAATCGTCATCATTTTATTTCCCCTTTTGTTTTATCAATATTAATCTCAAATACAATCAAGTTTAACACACACACCAAGCCTCCTTGAGAACAAACTCACTTTGGGTCATTAGTGCACGATTTTCCTAAATCGTCGTACTTAATTCTTACCCCATTTACCTTGTTTTCCTAAAGTGTGAAATTACAACTATCATTTTGATAGTTTTGTATTCGTCCCAAAAATGTGCAGGGGAGTCCTCATGTGACTATAGGAGTGAGGTGGCATCCAAATAGTGGGTGGGGTTTGGTTTAGTATACCCTTAATCTTAAATCTGGAGTAGATTAGGGTTTAATTCTTATGGGATTAACAAAAACCCAATTTTGTTTTCTTGGCTGATATACATACGTTTGATCTTTATCTGGGTTTAAGTGGGGTGTTTAGCACCAAGATTAAGATTAGTTTAATCGGTTTAAACTAATATGTGAGTGGGATGGTGAGCTGGAAGCAGGGAGGCTTGTGATTGGTTGAGGGAGATAATGGGGTGAGGTGTCACTCCTTGGTTGGCTAATGTGTCGGCCATGTTTAACCCTCCATCTCTTTCTTTTGTTTCATTCCAAGTTTTGGCTGTCTAAACTTATTTTTCCTTTGTAATGAAGTTAACAAATTCATGCTTTGGCCATAAAACATTTTCCAAAATGTTTCAAAGGGTATTTCTTGTAATTTCATGATTCTTCAAGGGCTTCAAAGGACTATTCTTGAAACTTTAAGGTCTTCACTTGTATGATTGACTTTGTGGAGGACTACAAGTGACAAGTCTTCAATCTTGAGGGACCATTCTTGCCAATTCTTCAAAGTTGAGGGTCCTTTTTGTAATTTTGACAAACATTAGGGACCAAACTTGTAATTATGAATATTCAAGGGTATAAAGTGTCAATTATTCAATGATGAAGGACCCTTCTTGTACATTCTTCAATTCTTTAAGGACTTTTCTTAGAAAATCAATACTTGGGTCCGGTTCATTGTGCGGCTTCGTTTCCCGTATTCGTTTTTTATTGATTCTTGTGATCTTTTGTCATTTTCTCAATATCCGTACCTAAAATACACATTGAGCAAACACAAGCATATATATGGCACTTTTTATGATATTTTAACCGTTTAAGCCCATTTTGGACGATGAGACTATGTATAAAAGCAGTCTCATCACTTTAGGAAAACAAAATGATAGTTGTAATTTCAAACTTGTTTAGGAAAACAAGGGAAATGGGGTAAGAATTAAGTACGACGATTTAGGAAAATCGTGCACTGATGACCCAGAGTGAGTTTGTTCTCAAAGGTGGCTTGGTGTGTGTGTGTGAAACTTGATGGTATTTGAGATTAATATTGAGAAAGAAAAGGGGAAAGAAAATGATGACGTCACGTACAACATGGGGATTTGCAAAGAAGATTCTTTTTGGAGTTTTTACTTTTTCCAATTTTTTTGTTCTTTTGATTGTTTTAAACTTTTTTGGATTTTCCTTGTGAATTACGCAGACACAAATCTACAAATCTCCCCTCGAATCGATTTCTCGATTAAAGGAGTCTCAAGGAATGAAAACGATCACGTTGAGTGAACGCCTTCGATGACTTTAGAAGTTGATGGAACACCAAAATGTTCAAGAGGGTTTAATCTTTAATACCAAGCAAATATATATGATACATAGGTAATACTTTGGTCGACAAACCCTCGATTAGCCCTTTTTCTCTTAACACGCACAAGCAAGTGGGGGAAACGAGGCGGCGCGAAGCACTTAAGAGCCTTTTTCCCTTAGGTCGTGAAATACAACCGCCTTATACCTACCTTATAGTTTGTGTTAATTAAAATCAAGCTTCTCGAAAGTAATTATCTATTTTGCCTTTTTCTTTTGCTTTAGATTCGAATACAATAATTGAGTGATGCAATCCCAATTAAGGTTGCGTTTTCACGCTTTTGGAGTATTGTGAATTTATTGTGATACGTATACACTATAATAATAATATTTCACAAAAAACAAAAACCAATAATACGTATGATTAGAGTGCTAATCACACAAATACTTATTATGGATAATATCAAAAACAACAATTGTTCAAACTTAACACAACACGCCTCCCCGACAGCGGCGCCAAAATTATAGTTGTAATTTCACACTTGTTTAGGAAAACAAGGCAAATGGGGTAAGAATTAAGTACGACGATTTAGGAAAATCGTGCACTAATGACCCAAAGTGAGTTCGTTCTCAAGGAGGCTTGGTGTGTTTGTGTTAAACTTGATGGTATTTGAGATTAATATTGAGAAAAGAAAAGCGGAAAGAAAATGATGATGATTACGACTAAGATTAAACTACGACGAATGGTAAAACGTAAAAACGTGACGAAATTTAAAAATTACTCTAAAAATTCCTAGAAAATCACAATAAATACCTAAAAATGCAATTAGAGTTTACCAAAAGTCAAAACTTTTTCAAACCTTTATTTAATTAATAATTAATTTTTTAATGCTAATTAAAGCCCTAAAAATCAATTTAATTAATAAAAGCCCAAAATAAGATTTTTCAATTTATAAACCTCCAAAATAACCTAATTAAACTAAAAAGTATTTTTGAAAATTTTTAAAACTAATTAAAACTATTTAAAATGATTAAAAATTAAAATTGAATATTAAAATAATATTAAAAATTCAAAATTTATAAAAAATTCTAAAAACTTGCAAACTAACTTATTTTAACTTAACGAAACTAGAAATGAAAGTGAAATGACCTAAATACCCCTATTGGGCCTCCAAATAGGCCAAAAGAGAAAACAGTCCAAGCTTAATGGGCTTTTTAGCCCAATAAGCAAAAAGTCAACCAAATAAGCTAAAAAGTTCGAGTCTAGCTTAAAATCAGATTTTAAACAAAAAACTATAAAGGCCCAAAAGCTGAAAATGAGCTTATCACAGCTTAATAAGCACTCAGCTTATTCTTAATGAGCTTTTTGGCCCATTAAGCCATAAGCTGAAAATTGACACACATCCTTCTTTTGAACTTATAAAGCAGTTTGTAAAAAGAAACTTTGAAAAAGCTCAAGAAATAAGCCTAAAATAAGCCAAAGCTCTCTATAGAAAACAACAAAATAGTCGTTTTTGAGTTCTAGACTATTTCAAGAGCTGATTCAAGTTGCAAACGTTTTCAAATGACTTAAATAAGCTAAATAATAAAAAAGATTTCAATTAAGCACACTCAATAAGCTGGAAAAATGAATAAGCACTTTGGAAATAAGACAAAATAGTCGTTTTCTAGTAAAATCTTAAAGTCAAGGCCACAAAGCTCCAGATCAAGTAAATGGGTCAAATAAGGAAGAGTAATTACAAAATCAAAGTTGTTGCACATTTGATAAGTTGGTTGAAGATTAACACTAGCAGTGGCAAGCAGTAGTGGGAAAGGAGTTCCCACTGCTTGTGAACTGATTTGGGTTTTTAATGATATTTACTTGGAGAATTTGGACAATAAGGGCACCCCTACAACCAGTGAGTTGTAGGGAGTCACAATCAAGCAAGAAATCAACAAATGACCAAGCCAAATGATATAGTTCATCCAAATAGTACACAGACATGGAAATAAGCAAGGTTTAGTGAATTAAAGCTATGTTTAAGCAAGAATAAGCCAACCAAACTCTACCAAAAGCATACAATAGAAATAACAGACTTAGTTAAACACAAATTAACTTGTTTCAGGCAATGGTTCAAAGATTTAGATCAAGTAAAAAGCATATGTGATGTTTCTGATGTAATTGATGAACACAAAAGACCTTTTACTGCTGCTTTTGACCAAAACATGAACTTCAGATCCACAAATCCACAAATCAGGTTACACAAACTTTGATTTAACACTTGTTAGCCCAATTTAAGCATGCAACCTAGGTGATGACAAGTTTTCAGTTCACAGGGACCTAAAACAAGCTTAATACTCGGATTTTACACCTCGTATCAAAATTTGTAGTCCCAAGTCTTTTCGAAATGACTAATGGTTAAGAGTGCGACTCAATTGTCTTTTGGTGAGCAAAATGATTTGTATGATCAATGTTTTCTAAGGATTAGACATTGTTGAATTAATCTATTGATATAGATGATAAATGGAAGAACTTTAGAGAGAGAAAGAAGAGAGAGAAAGGAGAGAAAGATAAGAAAGATAGAAATGTGATTATGGAATGGAAGTGAACCAACAACCCCTCCTAACATGCTAGGAGGGGGGGTTTATATAGCCCACCCTACATGTGGGTTATATGGGCTATATTGGATCACGAGCCCAATATCATTGGAGTTACTGATCCTTTCTAAATACGTAAAAACGTATTTCCAACAATCTCCCCTAAAGGGAGGTCACTCCAAGTTACAATGTCCTAAATAGTCTAAAGCTCGTGATCTATGCTAATAATGATGTGACCGAGACTTTCCTTGGAAAAACGTATTTCCAACAATCTCCCCCAAAGGGAGGTCACATGATTGTGGTAAAATACACCTTTTAGGAAAAAGGCGTAAAAGCGGTTAGTATCGAGTGATGATTTTAGGAAAAATCAACACTAATGACCCTTAATGGTGTGTAAGTTCGTTTCCCAAGGAGGTATATGTGTGTGAAAAACTTGCCAAATGTTTGTAATTAATGATTGGTTTAGAAGGGGATTAGAAGAGAAAATGACGAAGTCGTAAAAATAAAAATTAACTAAAAATCACTATTAGAAAGTTAAGACGTAGAACCTAAAAATCACCAAAAATAAAATAAATTCTAAAAATTACCAAAAATTCACCAAAAATCAAAAATAATAAACTAAGAGTTTACCAATTATCAAAACTTTTTCAAACCTTTTAAATAATTAAATATTCAATTTTTAAATGCTAATTAAAGCCCTAAAAATCAAATAAATTATCAAAAAGCCCAAATAAAGATTTTTCAATTGATAACCCTCTAAAATGACCTAAAATGATTAAAAACTATTTTTAGAAATTTTAAAACTAATAAAAACTATTTAAAATGAATTAAAAACTATTAAAACTTAAAATAATTATAAAAATTAATCTATAAGTGATAAAATTATTCTAAAAGTTGCTAAATTCCTATTTTAATGTATTTAACCTAAGAAAAATGTAAAAAGTTGGAAAATGTGAAATTTTTAAAAATAATAATAAAATAATAATAAAATAATATTAAAAATCCAAAAATTATAAAAAATTCTAAAAACTTGCAAACTAGTTTATTTTAACCTAAATAATCAGAAAATGAAAGTGAAATTACCAAAATACCCCTAATGGGCCCTCAAATGGGCTAAATCCAAAAACAGTCAACACAAATGGGCTTTTGGGCCCAAAAAGTCAAACTTGGCCCAATTGACTTGGAAAAGCCCTATCTGACTTAAAATTTAATTCTAAGAACAAAACTCTAAAGGCCCAAAAGCTGAAAATGTGCTTATCACAGCTTATTGAACACAAAGCTTATTCTTATTGGGCTTTTCAGCCCATTAAGCCATAAGCTAATGCCATAAGCTCTAATTTGACACAAAACCCTCTTTTTGGATGCTTAAGAGATTTTTCAAAAGAAATTTTCAATAAGCTCACTCAATAAGCTAGATAATAGAAAAGCAAAATTCCACAAAACGACAAAATAGTCGTTTTGAGAAATACTCAACCTCAGAAGCTGATTCAACTTGACAAAAGCTTTCAAATGGACTCAATAAGCAATATCAATTAACAAAAATCCAATAAGCATAAGCAATAAGCCAGAATAAGCACAAATGAACTTATGTAAAAGTCAAAGGACTTGGTTTTCTAGTCAAACCTAAAAGTCAACCACCCAAATGCTCCAGGATGAACAAATGGGTCAAAATACGAGCACCTATTACAAAAACAAAGTTGTTGCTGGTTAAAATAAGCTATTATAGCTTATTGATAAGCTGACACCAAAAATGCACTATCAGTGGCAACCAGCAGGGGAAAGGAGTTCCCACTGCTTTGACTAATTGACCAAGCTTATTTGAGAGTTCTGGTTTGATTCAATTGGAAACAAAGGCACCCTTGTGATAAGTGAACTACAAGGAGTCAATAGCAACAATAAAATCACAAAATGATCCACACAATAAGCCACAATAAGCCAAACAGTCCACATATATGCACCAGATATGCAAATAAGCAGTTAAGCACTTAATAAGCAGATTTCAGCAAAATAAGCCAGCCAAACTTAACCAGATGCACACACAAGCTATATAAACTAACAATAAACACAAAGCAACAAGAATCAAACACTGAATCAAAGTAAATAACAAGATCAAAGCATAAAAAGTTACTGATGAACAAAGAGCATATGCAGAAACAAGTTTGCTGATATACTTGACACTTGATCCAATTTCAAGCCTCAAATCCCTCTACCCTGGTGTGATTAGCTATGATTTAGCACTTGTTACCCTTAACCTATGCTTAGATCTAGGTGTCCTCAAAATCCTAGCCAATTTTACCAAGTTATGAAGATTTTAGAGCCAATCTATGAATCAATGTGTTTAAGCCCACAAAACCTGCAAACAGATGCACAAATACTCCCAAATAGCAGATACCAATACTTGCATACAACACACAAGCACTTATCAAACCACAAATCCAACTTATGCAGTAATCCCAAACACCCTTTTAAAACTTATTTTCACAAATTTTCAAAGGATCATTAAGATTCAACCCACAAATCAGATCAATAACACCTCATAAACATCAAACCAAGCCAAATCAACAATAAACATCCACAATAACACAGATTCAAGCACAAATCCACAAAAATCACAAATATTCAGAAACTTAAAGAGAAAATGAAAAGGGAAGAAGGTGCAAACCTCCAAGACCTACATCCAGGCCCTGGATTGTTTGAGCTGAGGTACTAGCAAAACAAGTACCAGCTTCCAATGCTGCTAAGATGAACAAACACAAGGGTGAGATCAAATAAACAAGGACTTTCTTATTTTTGATGCACAAGTTTTATCACTTAAAACCTTGCCTCAAAAACCTTCAAACATGTAAATGGAACTCAGATTTTAGCTTCTCAAACACCAAACTTTTATAAACAAGAACAAGATTTCTCAAAATTTCTGAAAATCAAATTTTATTTCATAAAAAGGAATTACAAAGATTAAAAGCTAAAATCTGGAACAAAAGCTCTCTCACATGTTGAGGAGTCTTTATATAGGCAAATGCTAAGGCTACACTGTTCACAAACCCTAGATGTGAAATTCCCTAAATGCCCTAAGTCCTTGAGTACGTTTGTTGTTGTTGAGCTGTCCAAAATGATCCTACACGTTCATTTTAGCTTTGTGATCAAGCAAAGGCTCTCAGCTGTTGATCTTGACACGTGGCTAAGCTTGGAGGCCAAGTTGTAATCTGATTGGTGAAAAGGGAATTGGGGTGGGGTCCATAGTGAGTGGAGATGAGGGTTTTGTGTGTGGGATAGGTTTCTGCACATGTGAATCAAACGTGTGCCTGGGTAATTTGTTTTTACCCTTTGATTTAAGTTGTGTAAAATCTGGGCTGTAAAGGTGAATAGTACTTGTGTTTGATCCGTTTTTGTAGGAGTGGGAAGTTGTTTGGCGCAAAATGTGTTTAAATGTTTCATTTGCACAAGTTCAGCCCTTGTTCTTCCTTTCTTTTGTCTTTTATGTTTTAAAACCCATCAGCGCCCATTTAAGCTTGTAACAACTTTCACCATTTGGCAATTTTGGCACATAACTTTTCAAAAGGGTTTTCAAGGGTTCTTTTTGCCATTTTGAGATATTTCAAGGACTGATTTTGAACATTCTTGATCTTCAAAGGTCTTCATTGCATCTTTGACTTCATGAGGGACCATTATTTGCAATTTGGAATTGTTGAGGGACTATTTTTGCCATTTCTTCAAAGTTGAAGGACCTTTTGTGTAATTTTGACAAACTTAAGGGACCAAACTTGTAATTATGAATATACAAGGGTTTTAAGTGCCATTTATTCAATAAATGAGGATCAATCTTGTTTGTCTTCAAGTCTTCAAGGTATTTTGTTGAAAATTCCATGATTAGGGCCCGGTTCTTTGTACGGCTTCGTTTCTCGTGTCCGTTTTTCCTTGTAACTTGTGATCTTTTGTCTTTTTCACGATATCCATACCTAAAATACACAAGTAAACAAACACAAGCATATATATGGTATTTTTATGACATTTTTATGCATTTAAAGCCCGAAAAGAATGATGAGATCATGTATAAATGCCATCTCATCATCACACCATTTTACAAAATCTTAAACCTAGCATACTATGCTTTAGTCTTCGATCTTGTTCTTGTGAATATGCTGATGAGATATTTGACTTTAATCTTGAGCATGTTCTCTTGCCTTGACCTTGTGCATTCATCACTTTTGATATTCGCCTCTTCGTGACTTCATGTTCCACACACTTATACCTTTATAATTCCTGAAAGCTTCAGAGTTTGATACAGCGGAAGACTTGACCTTCAGACATTCTTGAATTCGTTGAAGTACTGAGTGTATGCAGTATAAGCATGTGGGGACGACTTCTTCTTGGATTCCGCAACGCCACCGTCTTCAAATGCCGCAACATAAGTAGACACGAAAGAAATGGCTTTGAACATTTCATTCTAAATCGGTAGCATTTTACCTCCGGTCGGTGAAGACCGTTGGACGATATTAGATATCGTACCCGTGACGGATAGTTTCAATTAAGTAACTTCCTGACAGGATTTCGCGGGTAAACCCGTTCTCTTTATTCGACCGTCCAAAGCTGATTGCGAACATAAAGAGTGAATCATTTGGATAATAATATCCGCATGATTTGAAGCCGTCAATTCATGTTCCTGGAACAAGTGAAATTCAATTAAGAACCGCACCATCGTTGCTTTCCAGTTGTCACGAGCATGATTCGTATAGAATCTTGCAAGTTACCTACCAAGTGCTGTTTGAGGTTAACACTCGAAGGATTTCCACTCATCACCGTGAATACAAAGGTATCACTCTGAGTGTTCTGGCAAGATCACTGAGATATTGCGTAGAGGCCTGGAACGTGTTTAAATTCAGTTAAGAATTAAACAGCCGTTGCTTTCCAGTTATCACAAGTTTGATTCATAAAGAATCAGACAAGTCACCTGCCATGAGCTTTTTGATATTCGCTCAAGAAGGATTTCCATCTTCATTGTAAATACTTTCGTATTACTCGGATGTTCAGGCAAGATCATGAAGATTTTGCGTAGGACTCTTAAGATCTTTCTTACTTTTCACAGTGTATGAAGAAGCAAGGAATTGTGAAAGTGTGTCCTAATGAGATATTTGATGATCTCAAATAGCTCTAGACTCGATCGTGCATTTTGGATTTTAGTGATCGGAGGCTGGAGAGGAGTGCCACCATTTCAATACCAATTTATTCGGAGTGAATAAATCAATAGATAATGCGTTGTCTCCGTGTGATTAAAACAAATATCTTTTGAGAGATATCTGAGTTAGCTGGGATGGGTTGTGCATTGCATCACTGGGTCCATGATGTCTATCTTCAATATCAAGAATCATTAAAAATGATCTCAATAGCATATGTATTGACCCGGTTTCTGCCTAAGTTGTAAGGAGGGCTTCTTTCTTTACACCCTTTATCTTTACAATTCTTTTTCATTCTTTAACCCCTTCAATGCTTACCAATACGTCATCACTAGCACCTTGTTGTGATTGTTCCAGTGCTAACTTAAGTACTTGGTCGGCATTCAGCTACGTTCACAATCTTTCTCCATCTTTCCTAAGGACTACTATTTCTAGCTATGGAATGTCCTTGGGAAGATTCCTCCGGTTCTAGAGAAATCATTGGACTTTAACCTATCCTACCATCCTTATGTCACCATAATCTTCACCGTCGTGAATAGAGATGTTTTGGGTAAGTGTATGTCACCATGAAATCCATTTTGATGTGCAAATCCATTTTGCTCCCCCTTAACATATGCCACGATATCCGAAAACATTTTGCACATGTCGGGATGAGCTATCACGTTAAGTCAAACCATTTATGATTGATCATATCCCATATTAAATCACATTTTCTCCCCCATATTAAAAATATTAACCCAATCGATGTTTTTAATATCAATTGAGTTAATAGTATTTTAAGAAAATTTGGGAAGAAAAATGCAAGTCCAATTATCTTCATGAATTACACAAGCTCCCCCTCAAATTAATGAGGGTGTACTTGACACGTAAATAAAATACCTTTTAAACACAAGTGTAAGGTATTTATCACGTGCAAAGATCATATATGATAATGAATTCACAAGATTAGCAATTTACGAGGTAGGACCTGAATGATGGAGAACATCATATGAAAGATTCACATGGTTCTTGTTCACGAATGTTGGTCACCTCGTCAAGTCTGAAGTTATCTCTTGACTCCATGTGTATGATTGATATCGTTGTCTTGACACCAATATGTGAACTTGGCACTCTCGGCATCAAGGATTCTGAATGCTGGACAATTGCTCCCCCTCAATTGTTGACCCGTGTTCTATTGAAAGAGCTGTAGTCACCGTTTGAGTAGTCGCATCGTCGAGTATGTAGATATCAATTGTAAGCTGCTACGGTTGGTGGAGATGATAACTTCATAAAAACAAGACTTCTCTTGTTTTAACAAATAAATGCACTGAATCGTACATATATTCGTGTTAGATTGTGTTATTACGTAAACACAATCCCTTACATGGTTATAAAGTAAACCATGCCCGAGAAAATTAATTCCCGTTGTTGAGTCAAAGCTTTCCGGTGAAATGCTTGACTTGAGTATGAAAAGCGGGTTACTATCTGAAATAATAGCAAACCATATTGAGCATGTTTTAAAACATTTGAACTTCAGCTCGAACTTTATTTACAACCCCGTGTCATTATTGAATGACATTTCTAGTATCGTAAATATTATCGATTCCAGAAGACATGCTCTTTTTATCAAAACATTTTTTGAACACACAATTTTGAAAGATTTAGAAAACCTTTTTGAGAAATTCTCGAAAAATTGTGTTCAACGTTTTGAAAACCAATTACTTGAGCTTAAGATGTTGAATATCTTACAAAACGAGCTCAAGTCCGAGAAGTTGTAAACTTCCCGTTGTTAAGGATGAGTTTATCATCGGCGATAAACTTTCCTTTTAACTGAAGAACGAGTCCTAAGCTGACATTTACTTAGAAATCGTTTTCATGAGCTTGAAAACTTTGACTGTTTTAACGGAAAGCTCATGACCGAGAAAGTTTAATTTCTTGTTATGAGGAAAAGTTCTCTTATTTAAAAGATACACTTTCCTTTCTGAGCTTAAAACTTCGAATGTTTTAATACAAGCTCATGACCGAGAAAATTTAATTTCCCGTTACGAGGATAAGCTATCTTTAAAGATAAGCTTTCCTAAAATTGAAGTCCGAGTTACAGTCTGATATTTAACTGTAAGTCATTGTGCATGAGCTTAAAAACTTCGAATGTTTTTAATATAAGCTCATGCCCGAGAAAAATTAATTTCTCGTTGTGAGGAAAAGTTTATCATCGGCGATAAACTTTCCTTAATTTGAAAATCGGGTCATCATCTGACATTTAATGAAGAGCCTTATACACGAGCTTAAAACTTTTGAATGGTTTTAGCATAAGCTCGTGTCCAAGAAAACTTAATTTCTTGTTAAGAGGGTAAGTTATCATTGCGTAGATAAACTTCCCTGTCTCTGAAGTCCGGGTCATCGTCTGTCATTTAACGAGGAGCCATTGTGCACGAGCTTAAAATCTTTGAATAATTTTAATAATAGCTCGTGCCCGAGAAAAATTAATTTCTCGTTTTATTTGAGGATAAGTTTATCATCGGCGATAAACTTTCCTTTCTTTGAGGAGCGAGTTACAGTCTGTTATGTGACTATATGTCCTTTGTACACTGTAAGCTTAACTGCAAATCCCCTGAGACACTTGTTTCTTAGATATCAGCTTCTTCAGCAACCAAACTCTGAGAGTGTCCTTTATTGAATGGTATACATTTATTGGACCGCTTCGTTCTTTTGGAACATCCTCTTTGGTACCTGCATTCTCATTTGGAATTTGCATGCTTTGATATGGGTTAGCGATATCTATCTTAGAAGCAAGTGGGGGTTCACAGTTTTCTTTTCTTGTGCTAGAGGTGTTTTGAGGAGATGATTCACTTGTCTTAGCTGGTAAACGTTTCCTTTTATAGAAAACCTTAAGTTTATGCTTAGGTGATGCATCCTCCTTTTCAATTTCCTCCCTAGTAGTCTTAATAGAATCGGAGACTATCCTAGTTAAAGGGCACTCGTTTTCTACAAGGGTGAAAGTTCTACCAGTGGGGCGCCACACTTTACCAATGGGTTTGATTTTGGCAACCCACTGGGATTTAAGTCTAGCACGGGAGTTCACCTCATTAAGTAGTTTTTTGATACAAGAATCATGATTTGTCGTAAAGACACATTTTCTACATGTTTTACAAGTAGCATATTTAATGTCCGAGTAAGATCTAGAATTCCTAGATGATTGATTGATGCTCCTAGGATGTGACATGCTACGGTTAGCAATGTTGGGTAAACTAGAAGGCATCTGACTAGGTGTAACACCCCCAAATTTATACAACTCAGTACAGCGGAAGACTAGTTGGTGTTACGGGATAGCACATTACTCACATCATAGACAACGCATAAAAATCGCGTCGTTTCATAATAAATCATTTCCATTCATAAACATCAAAGTTACATCGGTCCCAAGTCATTACATTTCATACAAAAGTTTTACAAAGTGTTGAATGGAAAAATATTGTTTAAGTGCGGGCCTTGAATTCTTGTTGTCTTCCCGAGAATTACCTTCAAGTACCTGAGATAAAACATGTTAAAAGAAAAGGTCAGCGATAACGCCGAGTGAATTCATAGAGTTTAATAAATTCCATCAATATAACTTTGGTATAAAATTAGTACCAAAAATCAATTCGTACAAATCATTGTAATAGGCCGTAAAATAGCCAAAATCGTTTTTTATAAATCCTTAACGAAAATCATAATATAGGCATTTGCCTTAAAAATTATTATACGAGCCAATGTCGTAAAAACATCATACAATACGTCTTATGACGTTGTATAAAATCCAATAAAAACCGTTATATGAATATGGTTATGAAAACCAAAATACAAACATAATATCAATAGTATGACTCTGTATTGCTAGTCAGGCAATACATCGTAATTCGGAGCGTCTATTATTATTTTGTTAATTCGGATTATTATAAGCCGCATGACATTGTTACCTTACTAAACCAACAACGGGTAGCTAACCCGATACCAATTTTGCCCATCTAAAGTAGCGTGTCGTCACAAAGGTCACGCTATTGAAATCTTCTCATACATTAATTCGCTTACCAATCAATGTGGCACGACGGGGATCAACCGTCAAGGCGCGAACTGGGGTGATCGTCCCCAAATAGTACTATTAAATGCATAAGCGTCTACCAACTCCCGGTAGTTCACAATTCATGCTAATGGGACTTTTAGTGACATAACCTAACTTTAATAATCCATTTTATTTCATCTATCGGGTCCATTAATCATTTATCGGGTCATACAATCGGGTCATTCAATCATTCGGGTCCAAAATCAATAAACAAACAATCGGGACAAATGGTGTCCAAACATTTATAAAAACTAACATGTCATCTCCCTCGCGGGTTTATAAAGCATTTATAAAACATTTAAAAGAGTGCGAGGCTATGAACTCACGTTGATGTGGGAAGGCGGGTTATCGGCAATTCGGACGTACGGTACGTGCTTCAATCACGGAAACCTAGACAAATAATACTCGGTCTTAGACGTTTGTCCAGTGACTTTATAAAAATATCAATTATGTATACATATGATGATTATATATATATGATTATCAAGTGGGTTTACATATTCTCGTTTACTCATTTTAGTGTTATATGTCGGTAATGTTTATACTAGTTTACTAGTTTTACCTATTTATGTATTTTAAGTCCAATAAACTTTTTATAAGTTATTTAACTTATTTTAATCCATTTTGTACTTATATTATCAATACATACACTTTCAAGTTGGGCCCAAATGGGTTAAGCCCAATAAGTTCTTTTTATGGGTGTTTATCTTATTTAGTCCAATAATTAGCCCAAGTATTAGTCCAATATGTTTACTTAGCTCGTTAATGTCCGTATGCCCTATAGTTCGGGTTTTATCGGTTTTTACTTGTTATTCATGTTTATATATCAGTATATAAGTTTTATAAAGTTTACATTAGACGGTCCAACCATCTAAGTTTTATTTAACAAAAACGTTAATTTTACGGCGATAGCCGAAAAAGTCGTAAAAATTAAGTTTATAGTTTTATAACTTATAAAACTTAACAAGTTTCCATTTTCATCATTTATACACTTATTACACCTTTTAAATACTTATATAAATAAGTTTTATAAGTTAGTGGGTTTTTATTTACATTTTATATATTAAAATGTGAGTGCTTATATAATAGTATTATTCTTTAATTCCCAAAAATCTGATTTTTAACTTCATCTTCACCAAAAATGTCATATCTTGAGTTCTACATGGAGATAGAAGCTCAAATTTTTATCACATAAACTACATGATATTTGCTACATTTAACTCTTCTATAGCTACTGTTGAATCATCCTTTAAGTATTTTCTAAAAATCGTCCAAAACAGTAACTTCAGATTTATACCCTAAACTTGTTTTGATCATATCTCACTCATTACTTTGATTCCATTGCATGGCCAACTCTCACATGTGTACAAGACCCATAGCTTACTGTAAATCTATTCCACTTCATCATTTTATCAGTTTATGACTTACTTCTTTACTGTTTTACACAGCCAACATATTTAGACAAGATTTTAGACTTGTTTCTTATAGTTTTTCATCTTTTTATCCATGATTATCAACAACAAATCCCCACATAACATTTTTATCATCATATAATCATCATAAATATATACAATAGGAAATAAAATACATGTTTACATAATCAAAGTAACAAGAAGTTGAGGAGGACAATCTTTATACCACCAACTTGATGTAGGTTATGAGTTTGGCATGGTTTTTGATGGTGAAACTTGTGCTTAGCCAATACCATCTTCAAGAACTCCAATCTTCATCAACTCCTTGTGGAAAATCAGCCCCATGACACCATGAAAACTCCTCCATGGATGTTATAAGTTGCACCAATCTTCATCTTTTTGAATGAAGATTAACATATGTTGATTATAACATATGTTCATGGTTAAAATTTGTATGAAATTGGTGTTTGAAGATGAATATGGGACGGCATAGATGAGTGAGAGAGAGAGAGTTGTGAGTTTTTGAGTGGTATTGCATGTTGTGTGTGTGTGGGAAATGGTTTAGGTAGTAGTTTTGATGGAACTTAGCTTACTTGGTAAGCTTAAGTTACATGTGTAACTTAATAAGGTGTAAACTTGACACATAAGTGTCATTGTGGCTAGTTAGGCCGGTTTTGAGAGTGGGATGGGACAAGTGTCCCACTTGTCTCATCCCATTTATTTACGGGTACTCCTCGATTTTAGTTTCCTCGATTTGCGTGCCCTCGGGTCGTTTTACGAAAAACGTTTTTATAAATTATGAATCGACGTCACAAAACGAATCCAATAAAAATTGTCTCATCAAAAACGGAGTTCGAAAACGTAAATACGTAATCCTAAGGTTTCCGGTTTAGTCGTAAAGGACGTTAAAATAAAATCGTAAGTCCTAATTTCTTCTCGTAAATTTGTGAGTATATGAACCAACACAAAATTAAAACTCCAAAATAATATTCACGAATAAATTTATTTTCTGAATTGTCGGACTGTCACCAAAGACGGTGTATGTAAACGTAAGCACGTAACGTTGAATCCTCAGGTTTAGACGCAGTCGATGCTACTCCGAGACGTAAATCTAAATTTCTTCCCAAAAATAAGTGAGTTCATATTGTATCATTAACATAATATTTTCAAATAATAATTGAGAATAAAATATCAATCGTAAATTGACGGATTGTTACAGCATTTACCCCTAAACAGGATCTTTGTCCTCAAAGATCATCTTACTACTCGCTTCTTATAGAGTTAAAGCCATGTGGGTATTTCCTCCACATTCGGTCTTTTCTCACAAGTGCAATTCACTATAATACGCGAGTTTCATCAAACATAACTACGGGAATAAGATCAGGCTTAATGTTGACTTACTTTCTCTATCCATGATGTTCACGGGTTTCTGATGAATGCAACTTTTCGTCGATCTAAGCATTACTAAGAAGAACTCAGATTTTCACTTGATAGATATTCCATCAAGTTCGATTTACGAAACATAATTCACGCAGTCTTTGAAGTCCTAGGGTAGATCCAGCTTATATGCCTTTCAATCCCAACTTTTACATCATTTCAATGGTCCCATTCAATGGGGACTTATATCCCATGATTTGTCAGATCATGAATTCATTTTTCCAAGGTTAAAATTTTTGGCATAACTTCGCTACCCATTTGGCTCTTCAAGATCTACTTTTCATATTCACATATCCTCTTGCCCACTATCGGCAGTTAATAATCAAATCCTAATTTCAACAATCATTTCAGATTTCGCGGGTCGGGTATTTTGCAAGGATAGGTTCGCCTTCATAGGAAACCTTAAATCTAAAAGACATGTCCAACTCACAATGGGTGTATGTCGGGTGTCTTCATCTCAACTCTTGCTTACAGATGCTTTAAGATTTAGATCCTAACAAGATTAGATCTCGATCCTAATACGATAATTATCAATGATAATCTCTTCAAAGGAAAACGATTATACGGTTCATTACCAAAGGTCAATCATTCAAACACGAAACAGCACTTATATTACCTTGTATCGTTACTTTACCTCGTCCCTTCGATTTGGGGTGGTACATAGTACTCTCAATCAAGGTTCGTTCTCAATGATTTCTGAGCAAATCTCTAGAAATTCGATGCGAAGCGAGGATCTTGACATAGATGATCGATACAGGCATGCTATGTTTACATAACTCTTTTGCATTTATCATTAACGAGAATGATATTAGCAGATTTGGTCAGTCTGTCGACGATGACCCAAATCGAATCAAATTTAGATGATGACCTTTGCAATAGCTAAACGTTTACTAATGTATGAGGCGATCTCTGTCTTCATAATTGCCATCAGTACAACTTCTTTAGACAAAGAGACTTTTAGTCATAGATGACCTAAATAGAATACTTATACTTACAAATTCCAACAAAACTATATCTCACAATCTCCATATTTAGGCAACCACAAGTGGCCTTTAGAATATTTAACGCTATCGACTTCTCAATTTTAATGGTTCACATTATCCGCGAACCCCTTTTTATTATTTATATTATCCTTTTTACAAACATTGTTTATTTTTATATCGTTTTGAAATTTATTTTGCACCTTCATTATTAAGGAACACGTCCTAATGGATTCTTTATCTATTATACATAATGCGTCGGTATCTATATTCACTTCTCATGATGATATAATTATCATGTTCACAATTCACTCAGATATTCTTTCTGTATTAAGCAGCAGTAATTACGTTCACTTTCTCCTGATGAAATCAATATCATAACTTTATTTATTCAAAATTCTTTCTTCATATTCTTTATGTTTCAGTTTCGTTTCATCTATCATTTTTATCCGTTTTACTCAATCCGTTGTCTAAAGCGTCGATAATTATTGTGATTAATTAATTAATTATTAGTTAATTTTTATGAAGCGTAAACGTAAATGTTTTAAATTTCTTAGTTCAACCAATTATATAAAATGTTCAAAATAAATTTGAATTTAATTAACAAGATTTTTGGTTGATTTATCGAAAATAATTTAATAAGATTCGTAAATGTTTGAATAATCTTTGTTTATACTTTGGTCAAAGTTTTCTTAGTTTGAAAAGCAAAAATTGTCGTTTTAAGTTTCAAGTCACAAATTATATAGTTTCCTCAATTCTTCTTAAGTTGTCTTGAGGTATACACAAACATTTACCCCTAAACAGAAGTTTAGTTAAATGGTTTGGGTATAAGGGAATAATCCCTCAAAATCCTTTGTTAAAACATTTGTCAAAACATATTTCCATTTCTTTTTGGTAAAACCCAAAGTCTTAAAAGGGCTCTTAATTTTTGAAGAGTCAATTTATATTCCATTATCCTTTTAATCACATAGCCTAATCATGTAAAGGTTCAAGTCTTTAATCACGTATCAATTATTCAAGGTACATGATAGGTGTGTAAACACCCATCTTTTCTACCACTTATTTCTTGCAAAAACAAGACCAAAACGCGTAGTTAATGTCATTTGTTTGGAATTATGCGTGGTTTGTGTGTTTGTTATGTTTTCAGAGCCAACCGGATAAATATTGAAGAAAACATGGGATTGCACGGGTTTTATCAAGGAAAAAGACTGAAGACGAAGTCTATTGTCCAAGAGATGCGAAAGATTTGAAGTCAATGGGCCTATTTGAAGATTTATCGAAGAAAAGGACCAAAGACGGAAGATTTACACATGTCGAAGAAACTCAAGTCTATTTAACGAAGAAATTAAAAGACGAGTTGAATTTAATCGACGACAAATCCCGAATCAGAATCGAAAACGTCAACTTTTCTGAAAAGACGAGAAGACAAAAAGAATGGAAGAAAGCCCACTCACCAACCAAGGGAGAAGCCTATAAATACTCCTCCCACATACACACACGTCTCTCTCTCTTCTTCTTTTTCCAGTTATTTTTCTTCTTCCTAGTTTTTAGGAACCATCTCCCTTAAGGAGTGGTTTTAATCTTTGTTTGATTTATCTTCCAATCTTGTAAGTTAATCTTTGTTGTTTTGAATCTTAAATCATTAATTCAATCCTTCTTTTAATCTTTTGATTCATCTTGTTCTTCTTCATCTTTTTCTTTCAAGTTCTTAAGTTCTATTTGGTTCTAGTTTGATTCTAAAAAGTTGTTGAATTGGTGTTTTGATGATTGGGATTTGATCCTTGTAGTTAGTGGATGAATTGTGGTTGATTTGGTAAAACCTTTTTACTTGATTGAGTTGGTTTGTGATCATTCGTACCTTACTGTTCGTCGTCAGCTTCATAAGTTACCCAGATTCCGAATAGGGAATCTGGGATTGTGTTCATTCGGAATTCTCTATTATTCCGAGTAAGGGTTTGAATTCTTGTCTATTCGGAACATTCCATTATTCCGAATAGGGATTTTCCTTTCTTGCCTATTCGGAACTTTCATGTATTCCGAGTAAGGATTTTAATTTTGTGTTATTCGGAACATTCCTATTATTCCGAGTAAGGGTTTTATCATTTTGGTTATTCGGAACATTTCCATTTTTCCGAATAGTATTCTGTTCAAAATTATTCCGCATAAGACCGATTTCTAATTTCTCTATTCGGAATATTCCATATTCCGAATAGTCCATTCTTTCCGCATAGATTTCAATCTTTCCGAATGAGCAATATTTTCCGCATAGGGTATTTCCAGAGTATTCCGAATAGGATATTTTCTAATTATTCCGAGTAAGAAGATTTTTCCGAGTAAGAAGATTTTTTTCCGCATGATCATAACTTTCCGCATAGCCTCTCGTTTTCCGCATAAGAGATCTGTTCAGCATTATTCCGAGTAAGGGAAACATTCCGAATAAGAGAGTTCCAGTTTTATTGAGGTATTTTCTACTGTTCATTTGAAGTTTGAATTTATAGTTTCTAGTTTACTTTTATTATTACTTGCCTTTATCAATTTAGTAGATTTAGACCAAAGCTCCCCCTTCTTGTCACCAAATACAACTATTCCACTTTTGACCGTGATCGATTCGAGAAGATACCGAGAACGAAACAACGATATATATATATCAATTGGGTACGAGCAACGCAAAGAGAAATCTTGCAAGCAAAAACCTTTTTATTAACCAAAAGTCAGTTATTAAAATGGCGCCGCTGCCGGCTCTTTTCGTAAGGATCAACGGTTTCTTGTGAGAAAAATTGGATTTTGGGATCCGTTCTTTCGGGAACGTTATTTTCAAGCACAAAAATTTTCAAAAATCCATAAAAATATAAAATTTCCAAAAATACAAAAACAATATAAAACCTATAAAAACCAAAAATATTTTCTCTTGCATTTTCTTTTTAGTGTATGCGTACTCGATCCACGTCTTATTCAGAGCCCGAGACTCTCGAACAATTAGACATGGCAGGTGTACACAACAACAACAATAATATTCCACCCCCCCAAAACAATAACAATAATAATAACCCACCCCACCCAAATATGAATAATCCACCCGACTTACGAACCATGGAGGAGCTATGTCAACCCACAATGAACGGGCGTGGAGGCCCGATTGCACCGATGCATGTCACGGCTCAGGAGTTTTCGTTGAAGCATCACATGATCCAGCAAGTACAAACGAATCCATTTCGCGGAATTCCAGATGATGATGCCAACAAACACCTCGACAAATTCATCACTATTACCCAAAGCATGAAATCTCCCGGTGTCTCTATGGATGACCTTCGCCTCCAACTCTTTCCTCACTCGCTTTCTCACCATGCCGAAAAATGGTTTGACCGTCTTCCTAAGAATTCTATTCATACATGGAACGACATGACTCAACGCTTTTTATCGCGCTACTTTCCCCCATCCATGGTCACTAGCCTTCGTAACCAAATCAGTGGATTTATGCAAGAGAATGATGAATCACTTTTCGATGCTTGGGAACGTTACAATGATTTGATCGACCGCTGTCCTAATCACAATATGCTCCCCGTCACTCTTATTGACACCTTCTATAATGGTCTCACCTTTCGTGATCGTGACACGATCAATGCCGCCGCCGGTGGTACTTTTATGAAAAGGAGACCAGAGGAGTGTCGAGAGTTGATTGAAAACATGACTACTCACCACAAGAATTGGGATTCATCCGCATCCTCAAGATCTAACTCGAGAGTCAATGTTTCTTCTACTACCTCCAATCCTGAAATGACTGAAATTTCTCGACAACTTGCTGAAATGAACAAAAATTTCATGACCATGGCCACAAACCACTTTCAACAACCTAAAGCCGTTGCTATGTCTTGTGACACATGTGGTGGTCCTCTTTCTTATAATGATTGTCCTTCCACTCAAGGCAATTATTCTGAAAACGTTAACGCAGCATACGGTACATATCCCACGGGAGGCTATCAAGCTCGCCCTCAAGGAGACCGTAGCTTGCTAAGTTATCGTTCCAACAATTATCTTGCACCTCCCGGTTTCCCTCCTGCAAACCAAACCCAACAACAAAACTATAACCGAAACAACCAATCCCAACCTCGTGCTCAAAACCAATATCCGTCCCAAAGAAATACCTACCAAACTCAAGGAAATTCTCAAGCTTACCAAGTTCCACCTCTCAATCAACCGATGGCAGTGAATCCCGATGTCGAGTCGTTCATGAAGACCAATCGTGAGATGGTGACGAATCTTCAGAGTCAGTTTGTCAACTTGAAGAATGACATGGTGAAACAAGGAAGCGATATTCGAGCCGAGCTAAGGAATGATATGGCCAAGCATAGCGATGCTATTAATACCAACATGCAAAACTCTTTCAATAATCAAGCTCTTCACCTTCGTGATATGATTGGTTCGCTCATCCAAGGTAATCAATCCCCTTCTTCGGGTACTCTTCCGAGTAATACCGTTGCAAATCCAAGAGGGGAGATGAAAGCAATCACCACTCGTAGTGGAAAAGGTTATATGGAACCCGAGCTTCCTACACCTCCACCTGTGATTGTGAACAAGGAAAAAGAGCAACTTTCTCCACCTCCTTCACCTTCTATCCCCATTTCCCCACCACCCGTGGTTGTGAGTGATCCTATTCCCTTAAAGCCTTCTTCTTCATCCAATATACCTTATCCTTCAAGGTTGAGGAAAGAGAAGCAAAAGAGCAAGGATGATATTCAGGTTTCAAACTTCCTAAAAATGTTTAAACAATTGAATTTTAACATCTCCTTTGCCGAGGCTCTCGCTCACATGCCCAAATATGCTAAGATGTTTAAAGATCTTCTAAGCGATAAAGAAAAGCTTCTTGACATTGCTCAGACCCAACTTAATGAGAACTGCTCCGCAGTGCTCTTAAGGAAATTACCCACCAAACTTGGTGATCCGGGTCGCTTCTTGATTCCTTGCAACTTCCCGTGAGTAGAGAATTGCATGGCCCTAGCTGATCTAGGTGCCAGTATAAACTTAATGCCTTTAAGTGTTTGGAAGCAATTATCTCTCCCCGAGCTAGTCCCCACACGAATGACTTTGGAATTAGCCAACCGAACGGTTGCTTATCCAGTGGGGATAGCTGAAGATGTCTTTGTTGGCGTTGATAAATTCACCTTCCCGGCTGATTTTGTCGTCGTTGACTACGAGATGGACCCTCGTGTTCCATTAATCGTTGGACGTCCATTCTTGAGGACCGGTCGCACTCTCATTGATGTAGCCGCAGGCGAATTAATCATGAGAGTTGGTGACGATCAAATTGTCTTCAACATGGGTAAGATTTCTCAACAACCTTATTCCTATGAGAGTGTTAATGCTATTGATGTTCTCGATGAGGCTTGTGAAGAACATTTTTATGATGCTTGCAAAAGTACTCTCTCTTCTCTACCCATTGTTGAGACCGTTGCCTCAATTGCTCCAGCATTTACTCCTTTTGGAGAAAATGACTTAGATGAGTTCGAAGCTAGCTTGGGTCCTCTCGACATTAAGTATAATAATTCGTCCACCAATTGGGATGAAGATATTCGTACTATTGAGAGACTTCTCAATGAGGACCCATTGTCTCCTCCTACTCCTAAAGAGGTGACTAATGATGATCCATCGTTACTTTCACCATCTATTGAGGATCCTCCTAATCTCGAGCTTAAGGACCTACCGCCTCATCTTGAGTACGTTTTCCTAGAAGACGACGAGAAGTTACCGGTCATCATCGCAAAGGATCTGAAAGACGACGAAAAAGCCCGACTTGTTGCAGTGTTGAAGAAGCATAAACGCGCTATCGCTTGGAAAATCTCCGACATCCGTGGAATTGATCCTCATTTCTGCACACATAAAATTCTTATGGAGGACGACTTTAAGCCCACTATTCAAAGCCAAAGAAGGGTGAATCCTAAAATCCATGACGTCATCAAAAAAGAGGTTATCAAACTTCTTGATGCAGGTATGATTTACCCTATTTCGGATTCCCCGTGGGTTAGTCCAGTCCATTGTGTGCCTAAGAAAGGTGGTATAACCGTTGTGCCCAATGCAAACAACGAGTTAATTCCTACCCGTCTCGTTACTGGGTGGAGAGTTTGTATAGACTACCGCAAACTCAATGATGCCACGAGAAAGGATCATTTCCCTCTACCCTTTATGGACCAAATGCTTGAACGTCTAGCGGGTAATGAATATTACTGCTTTCTGGATGGTTTCTCGGGTTATTTTCAAATACCCATCGATCCCCAAGATCAAGAAAAGACAACATTCACTTGTCCCTACGGCACCTTTGCTTACAAACGAATGCCTTTTGGCTTATGCAATGCCCCCGGGACTTTCCAAAGGTGCATGTTGGCTATATTCCATGACATGGTTGAGCAAACCATGGAAGTCTTCATGGATGATTTCTCGGTCTTCGGGGATTCCTTTTCTGCTTGCCTTGCCAATTTGGAACGCATGCTTAAGCGGTGCGAAGACACTCGCCTTGTTCTAAATTGGGAAAAATGCCATTTTATGGTAAAAGAAGGCATTGTGCTAGGACACAAAATCTCTAAAGCCGGTCTTGAAGTCGACTGTGCTAAAGTTGATGTCATAGCCAAATTACCTCCACCTTCAACCGTGAAGGGTGTGAGAAGTTTTTTGGGTCATGCGGGCTTCTATCGTAGATTCATTCAAGATTTCTCTAAAATCGCTCGCCCGATGACCCACCTCTTGGAAAAAGATACTCCTTTTATCTTTTCTAAAGAGTGTCTCGAAGCATTCAATCTTCTCAAGGATAAGCTGACTAAGGCACCGGTCTTGGTTACCCCTAATTGGGAGCTGCCTTTTGAATTGATGTGCGATGCTAGCGACTTTGCTATTGGTGCGGTTCTGGGCCAAAGAGTGAATAAACACTTCCAACCAATCCACTATGCTAGCAAAACAATGACAGGGGCTCAATTGCATTATACGACAACCGAAAAAGAGCTTTTAGCTGTTGTCTATGCTTTCGAGAAATTTCGCCCCTATCTTGTTTTATCCACCACCATCGTATACACGGACCATTCTGCGTTGAAGTACTTGATGACTAAGAATGATTCTAAGCCAAGACTTCTCCGCTGGGTTTTACTCCTTCAAGAATTCAACATTGAAATTCGTGACAAGAAGGGTGCTGAAAACCTGGCCGCGGATCATCTGAGCCGACATGAGGATCCATATCAAGGGGACCATCCGAACAAAGAGATCAATGACTCTTTTCCCCTTGAAACCTTAATGTCTGTCAATCCCAATCTTGATGGCACCCCGTGGTTTGCCGATATTGCAAACTACTTAGCGGGCGGTGTTCTCATCCAAGGGTTAACATCCCAACAAAAGAAGAAGTTCTTGAACGATGTTAAGACTTACTTTTGGGAGGACCCTTTTCTATTCAAACAATGCGCTGACCTGATTATTCGTCGGTGTGTTGACGGACCGGCAGCTTTTGATATTCTCCAAGCGTGCCACAAAGGACCCACCGGTGGTCACTTTGGTCCCAACTTCACCGCTAAGAAAGTGTTTGATTCTGGATTCTACTGGCCCACCATTTATCGTGACGCTCACGAAATGGTTAAGCATTGTGATGCTTGCCAACGTCAAGGCAAGATCACACATAAGGATGAGATGCCTCAAAATTTCATACAAGAATGTGAAATCTTTGATGTATGGGGCATCGACTTTATGGGGCCATTTCCATCCTCCAAAGGAAACAAGTACATCCTCGTCGCCGTCGATTACGTCTCTAAATGGGTTGAAGCTAAGGCTCTTCCTACGAATGATGCGAGAGTGGTTGTGAACTTTTTGAAACAATTATTTGCTCGTTTCGGTGTTCCTCGTGCTATTATCAGTGACCGCGGGACTCATTTTTGCAACGATCAATTTGCAAGAGTCATGGCTAAGTACGGTGTCAATCACCGTCTTTCCACCGCCTATCATCCTCAAACCAACGGTCAAGCCGAGATATACAACCGTGGATTGAAGAGAATTTTGGAACGTATTGTGGGAGAGCATCGTGCCTCGTAGGCCGATAAACTTGATGATGCTCTGTGGGCCTTCCGTACCGCCTATAAGACGCCGATTGGTTGTACACCTTATCGTCTTGTGTACGGGAAAGCCTGCCACCTTCCCATCGAGCTGGAACATAAGGCATACTGGGCCTTGAAGTGGGCTAACTTTGACATCAACAAAGCCGGTGATTTTCGGAAGATTAAACTCAACGAGCTTCAAGAATTGAGGAATCAAGCTTACGAGAACTCATTGATTTACAAGGAGAAGACCAAGATTATCCACGATGCCAGAATCAAGAACCGAGAGTTCAACGTTGGTGATCAAGTCTTACTCTTTAACTCTCGGTTGAAGATCTTCTCAGGCAAGTTGAAGAGCCGCTGGTCTGGTCCATTCACCATCGCCAATGTCTTTCCCTATGGTACCATTGAGCTTTCTCAGCCAAATGGGCCTAACTTCAAGGTGAATGGCCAGCGTTTGAAGTTGTACGTTGGTGAGGACATCTCTAAGGAGATGATTCCATCCCTCACTACGTTTCCCTTAAATTAGTTCGGGACCGAGTCAGGCTCGCGACTCGGTAAACAAAAACAAGCGCTCCTCGGGAGGCAACCCGGGTATCTATCCCCCTTTCCCGTTTTTCATCATAAGTGTAGGGGGAGCTATATAGGTTGCTTGTTTTTGGATGGTGATGTGATTACAGGGATTATTGCACTCTTGGAATCTTTGAAGAACCGTGATCCCATGTTATCCGAAATCTGGTTCTATCTCTCAACTATCGTGATTCAATTTTCTTCATACTCACATTTGAAATTGATCACTTTAGTCGTCTTTTCCTTAACTTGAGTTAACCAACGTGCACAATGTCATAAGTGTAGGGGAGACCCTTCCCACATGCTTAAACATTGAGGACAATGTTTATCTTAAGTGTAGGGGAGACTTCTATCGAAGTTTTAAGTGGACTTTTCCATGAAAATGCCTTCATTTAACCGGAAAATCATACTTTTCAACATTTTTCAAATTTTTAATCAACTTTGGCCATTTTGTCGTAAATTTTAAATTTTTATCGTTGCTTTCATATGTATATATCCCGCAATAAAGTCAAAAATATTAATAAAGTGATGTAGCTAGTTTTGAAATCTTGGACATATTAGGCCCGTTGCGTTTATTTTGACTCAACCCGAGTTTACTTATCCAAGTTTACTCTAGCTAGTATCCTTAACCATGTAGACCTTATTTGGTTTATTAGGCTAAGCATCCACGAGTCTCATTCCTTGAGATTTTAAATTGTGGAGGACGAGAAATGATAGAGTCATTTATAAGTCGGTATTCTTATACAAGCTCACTTGGTGTAATTATTTGCCTATTCTCCCATCACTTGCTAATAATTTATCTGCAATAAGTAAGGTCGTACGATTTGAAAGGTTACTTAGCTTCTAGCCCAAGATCGTTTAAAAGTTGCTCGGTAATGACGAGAGTTCATAGCCAAGGCATAACTTATGAAGCGGGGCGCGAAGATTGGCGAGTCCGAAAAGGCCCTAACAAGGCATGAGGATTCAATTTTATTGCTGAAGATCCAAAAGTGATGTGAAAAGCATTATCTCCAAAATCAATATGAAGGATCAAGACTCACGACGAAAAGCAATCAACTCCCACAAAGATGATGGAGATGTCTATCCTAAAAGACCCTAACAAGGTATGAGGATAAATAGATCCAAGTCCGAAAAGGAGGCGGATCGTTGTATCTCAAAGTCCCAATTAGAGATTGAAGAAATAATCATGAAGTCGTGGTCAACAAAGTGGAGTGCTCCTTAAAAGTCTCCAAAATGAAGAAACTCTATTATGATGAGAAGACCATTATCTCAAGAACGTCTCTCGAAGATATGAAGTATGAAGTACATGCCAAATATCGGCCCGAGAAAGGTCTCAAATCGTGAACCAAGTTATGCCAAGATATGAACTTTCTGATATCCCGAGAAGCAGTTTTAAGAGATTTTGTCCTTTAGCTAACTATTGATCAAATCGTCCTACTTTGCTTTCAGCCTAAATGAACTATCGAAATAAGTCCAAAAATGCATCTTCATGGTCATTCTAAGACAAAAATAAAATAAAAGAGATACACCTAGGAATAAGGGAGTCTAAGCATTTAATTAAGCCATGTGTGTAAGTGTTTGAATTGCTAACTTATAATAACAATGATCTCGTTTTTAAGCTTAGTTTGGGGAACGTGAAACTTGAGGGTGATAAATCTTCGCAACACCAAAAGCCCTAATGTAAGTCCTCGATCTCTTTACAAGTTATTTCCACATAGTTATGTTCTATCCTTTTGTTTGCTTTAAATTTCTCTTAATGCTTTAATTTTTGTTTAGTAGTATTTGAATAAGGCCAAGGTTAATTAATTATGAGAAAAGTGTAATGTTGCTTTATCACTAAGCATTGCATGAGGGCATGGCAATGGTTAAGTGTAGGGGATTTGATAGGTGTGTAAACACCCATCTTTTCTACCACTTATTTCTTGCAAAAACAAGACCAAAACGCGTAGTTAATGTCATTTGTTTGGAATTATGCGTGGTTTGTGTGTTTGTTATGTTTTCAGAGCCAACCGGATAAATATTGAAGAAAACATGGGATTGCACGGGTTTTATCAAGGAAAAAGACTGAAGACGAAGTCTATTGTCCAAGAGATGCGAAAGATTTGAAGTCAATGGGCCTATTTGAAGATTTATCGAAGAAAAGGACCAAAGACGGAAGATTTACACATGTCGAAGAAACTCAAGTCTATTTAACGAAGAAATTAAAAGACGAGTTGAATTTAATCGACGACAAATCCCGAATCAGAATCGAAAACGTCAACTTTTCTGAAAAGACGAGAAGACAAAAAGAATGGAAGAAAGCCCACTCACCAACCAAGGGAGAAGCCTATAAATACTCCTCCCACATACACACACGTCTCTCTCTCTTCTTCTTTTTCCAGTTATTTTTCTTCTTCCTAGTTTTTAGGAACCATCTCCCTTAAGGAGTGGTTTTAATCTTTGTTTGATTTATCTTCCAATCTTGTAAGTTAATCTTTGTTGTTTTGAATCTTAAATCATTAATACAATCCTTCTTTTAATCTTTTGATTCATCTTGTTCTTCTTCATCTTTTTCTTTCAAGTTCTTAAGTTCTATTTGGTTCTAGTTTGATTCTAAAAAGTTGTTGAATTGGTGTTTTGATGATTGGGATTTGATCCTTGTAGTTAGTGGATGAATTGTGGTTGATTTGGTAAAACCTTTTTACTTGATTGAGTTGGTTTGTGATCATTCGTACCTTACTGTTCGTCGTCAGCTTCATAAGTTACCCAGATTCCGAATAGGGAATCTGGGATTGTGTTCATTCGGAATTCTCTATTATTCCGAGTAAGGGTTTGAATTCTTGTCTATTCGGAACATTCCATTATTCCGAATAGGGATTTTCCTTTCTTGCCTATTCGGAACTTTCATGTATTCCGAGTAAGGATTTTAATTTTGTGTTATTCGGAACATTCCTATTATTCCGAGTAAGGGTTTTATCATTTTGGTTATTCGGAACATTTCCATTTTTCCGAATAGTATTCTGTTCAAAATTATTCCGCATAAGACCGATTTCTAATTTCTCTATTCGGAATATTCCATATTCCGAATAGTCCATTCTTTCCGCATAGATTTCAATCTTTCCGAATGAGCAATATTTTCCGCATAGGGTATTTCCAGAGTATTCCGAATAGGATATTTTCTAATTATTCCGAGTAAGAAGATTTTTCCGAGTAAGAAGATTTTTTTCCGCATGATCATAACTTTCCGCATAGCCTCTCGTTTTGCGCATAAGAGATCTGTTCAGCATTATTCCGAGTAAGGGAAACATTCCGAATAAGAGAGTTCCAGTTTTATTGAGGTATTTTCTACTGTTCATTTGAAGTTTGAATTTATAGTTTCTAGTTTACTTTTATTATTACTTGCCTTTATCAATTTAGTAGATTTAGACCAAAGCTCCCCCTTCTTGTCACCAAATACAACTATTCCACTTTTGACCGTGATCGATTCGAGAAGATACCGAGAACGAAACAACGATATATATATATCAATTGGGTACGAGCAACGCAAAGAGAAATCTTGCAAGCAAAAACCTTTTTATTAACCAAAAGTCAGTTATTAGTACATGTTTTTATTGTTCGGCCAATTTAGGGCAGTCTATAAATAATTATTAACTCATTCTTATTCGTATATACAAACAAATGGTCCTTAGTGATCACGAGCATGAATTTATCAAATTACAGCCCACACACGTGATTCATCATAATTATGAATGCTACATGTGCATTGGTCAATCCAAACGACATCACGTGGAACTCATATTGTTCATTACAAGCACCGGATGTAGTGATTGGAATAGATAATCTCTTTCAAAGATGCGAAGTTGATGATAACCATGCCGTAGATCAAATCTTTAAAACATACGCTAGAACCTTGTAAATGATCGAACAAATCTTCCATCTCGAGTTATGGATATCGTTTTCGATTGTCAATTTACTCAGTCACAGTAATCTGTAAATATAAGGAAAGATAACACCATAGCTCTTCAGGATGACAGGCTTGGTATAATAAAATCTTTCTCCGACAACTTTCTCAGTTGTACTGTAATTCCTTAAATTCAGAGGGTGCTGACGTACAGTGCACAAGTCACAAGTGCAGCACCGGTAATATAACCAATACCAGATTCAACTTGCCTTAATGGCGAAAGTCTAGGTAACTCATCAGCAAATACTTACTAAAGCTTCAGATAAGATAAACATCTTTTACTAAATTCATATTAGGTTCTTCTAGATTGCAATATCTATAACTAATTCACAACCATTCACGGTATAATTTTAAGTCTAAATGCAGGATATGGTCATCCATCAAGAATTATTTAGATCACTTTTGATAATCAACATCTTATCATTTAGGGGAATTCTATTCGATTTCCCATCAATTAAGACAATGTCGTCATGTCATAATTAATCAATCCATTCTACTGGCATTACCAACTTTCCAGTTTTATTGCCGTCGATAAGATGTGAACTTCTCAAAAGTCTAATAATAACTCATAATCCTTCACAATTTCAGGGATATTAGGATACACAACTACTATTAAAAGAGTAAGGTCAACGCATAATCTACGCGGGAGAATTTCAAGTCAGATACAGACGAAAACATTTAATGAATATGAATATATCCCATGTTTTCATTAATTTGAGTACGCATTCGAAAGCTCCTCGGATCGTTACCCAGGTCATTCAAATGAAATCAAATCATAAGAAATGATAAGAACATCGATACATCCAGTCGGGTATCAACACTCAGTAATCATATACTTTTCTTAAGATTCTCACTCCGGGATAATTGGACAAGAAAGAATTGTCAATTGTCAAATAAGACAATTTCCACAGATGAATAAATTCGACTCAGAAGAATAGATGCTTAGGCACATATGTAGGTGTCCCTAACACTATGTCCCTATTTTTCACTTCTTGCAGATCTCATAAATTTTAATCTTTCACAATCTTCAAGGAAAATGTAGTGTTTATTCATTAGTTTTATGGTGACTACTAATCAGCCTTGCATAGTCCATTCCAAATTGTATGTAGGCGCACAACTATATACAATTTCAAGATTAACGATGCAATACTCAGTTCGTCAAAATTTTATCATCATGTTTATAATAAAAACATTTTCATGCTCAATTCTTAAATAAGAATCAAAATAATTTACAAAGATTTTCCTTGTTATGAAAAACAATTAAATTTTCTAAGGTGTTTTATAAACAACTTCATTTCGATAATAATCACTTATAAATCTCACTTCGAATAATCCTTATTGTGATGAAAATTAATTTTTCTCAAAGGATACCGTTTTAACTTTATAAAAACAATGTGTGATCTGCAAAAGAGTGATGAAGAGTTGTTCACCAAGAATTAACTACGATATGATAGGAAATGAGCTTAGCCAAATAATCATGAGGTTCATGACTTCGATGGCACTGAGGAATACAAAGAGAATAATCCACAACGTAACTCAAATCAAGATGAGTACTTGTTCAATGGTTGCATCACTAATGCGAACATTAGGGCGAAGCAATAAAAGATAGATAACATCGATACATGTAGGATTTAGTAAACAAAGGTAGTCTTTTTCATTAATCACAAACAAGTCAAAATTGTACCGTAACACATTATGTGTCACTATGTCATACAATTCTCAGAACTCATCCTACCAACTGATGTCTCAGTTAAGTTAGGGATTATTTTTTAAAAGATACCACAATGAATACTAATCTACAAGAGTCATTTGGTGTTCCACATGTCCCAGAAGATCCATCGGTCTCAATTCAGAAGAAGATTTCTTCAATTTATTTCTTGGACACTGGGCATCCTCGTTAGTGGACAATGGCCTAGGAACAACCCTTAACACAAACTATCAATCAATTAAATCCTTATAATTCAATCACAAAACTTAACGACTTCTATTAATAATCTCATATTCCATACGAGTTAAATTTCACTTTATTCAAGTTTTAACAAATTTTATACTCAAGTCGATATCCTACTTCATTCTCCAATACTTTCAATCTTATTCTTCGGCCTTGTAAAGGCAATACAATCTCAATATAAATCAACACTTAATTTCCAATCCTATTAGCTCTTACAACAACAATTATCAAATGAGTCATTAATATGAAATGACTTGATCATTCAACTTAGACTTCTCGGAAAGGTATTAGTGGCATGAGGCTTTTGGGTAATGGTTCCAATAACAGCCTCAAGTGCAACATTCACCCTTTCGATTTCAATTTAAGAATTGGGTGACAACGAATCAGATGACATCTTTCTAGGTGGTAACGTTTTGTCAAACTCCACTCTATAAGAAAAGATCGTCATGACATCGATATCAGATTTAATCTCGCCAATTCTTTTTCAATATCACCATCAACTAATATCTACATTTCTACGAATATTAACCATTTGTTGGGATCATAAATATCCACAACTTGGTTCAGGTCTAGGATAGCTAGAATTCCTACGAGAATAGCTTCGATTAATTTACTAGGGGATTTAGGGTTACTTGTGACAATCTACGTCGTATAAATACCTCGTATAAAAATCAAAATAATCATCAAACAATCATGTAATAAAATTACATCATATATATATATAATCCAAGTTATATATATATTAAAATAACACTTCTCAGTCTTGGCCTTGTCGGTAACTCGGGAATTCTTCGGCACCGTTATAGTCAAAAGATTTTTAGACATTTTTAGAAAAATGTTTATAGTTAAAAGATTTTGAAATGTTTTATTCAAAACCTTTGGTTTTAAAAATCTTTCGTTCTCTATAACGAGAGCTCTGATACCAAACTGTAACACCCCCAAATTTATACAACTCAGTACAGCGGAAGACTAGTTGGTGTTACGGGATAGCACATTACTCACATCATAGACAACGCATAAAAATCGCGTCGTTTCATAATAAATCATTTCCATTCATAAACATCAAAGTTACATCGGTCCCAAGTCATTACATTTCATACAAAAGTTTTACAAAGTGTTGAATGGAAAAATATTGTTTAAGTGCGGGCCTTGAATTCTTGTTGTCTTCCCGAGAATTACCTTCAAGTACCTGAGATAAAACATGTTAAAAGAAAAGGTCAGCGATAACGCCGATTGAATTCATAGAGTTTAATAAATTCCATCAATATAACTTTGGTATAAAATTAGTACCAAAAATCAATTCGTAAAAATCATTGTAATAGGCCGTAAAATAGCCAAAATCGTTTTATATAAATCCTTAACGAAAATCATAATATAGGCATTTGCCTTAAAAATTATTATACGAGCCAATGTCGTAAAAACATCATACAATACGTCTTATGACGTTGTATAAAATCCAATAAAAACCGTTATATGAATATGGTTATGAAAACCAAAATACAAACATAATATCAATAGTATGACCCTGTATTGCTAGTCAGGCAATACATCGTAATTCGGAGCGTCTATTATTATTTTGTTAATTCGGATTATTATAAGCCGCATGACATTGTTACCTTACTAAACCAACAACGGGTAGCTAACCCGATACCAATTTTTCCCATCTAAAGTAGCGTGTCGTCACAAAGGTCACGCTATTGAAATCTTCTCATACATTAATTCGCTTACCAATCAATGTGGCACGACGGGGATCAACCGTCAAGGCGCGAACTGGGGTGATCGTCCCCAAATAGTACTATTAAATGCATAAGCGTCTACCAACTCCCGGTAGTTCACAATTCATGCTAATGGGACTTTTAGTGACATAACCTAACTTTAATAATCCATTTTATTTCATCTATCGGGTCCATTAATCATTTATCGGGTCATACAATCGGGTCATTCAATCATTCGGGTCCAAAATCAATAAACAAACAATCGGGACAAATGGTGTCCAAACATTTATAAAAACTAACATGTCATCTCCCTCGCGGGTTTATAAAGCATTTATAAAACATTTAAAAGAGTGCGAGGCTATGAACTCACGTTGATGTGGGAAGGCGGCTTATCGGCAATTCGGACGTACGGTACGTGCTTCAATCACGGAAACCTACACAAATAATACTCGGTCTTAGACGTTTGTCCAATGAATTTATAAAAATATCAATTATGTATACATATGATGATTATATATATATGATGATCAAGTGGGTTTACATATTCTCGTTTACTCATTTTAGTGTTATATGTCGGTAATGTTTATACTAGTTTACTAGTTTTACCTATTTATGTATTTTAAGTCCAATAAACTTTTTATAAGTTATTTAACTTATTTTAATCCATTTTGTACTTATATTATCAATACATACACTTTCAAGTTGGGCCCAAATGGGTTAAGCCCAATAAGTTCTTTTTATGGGTGTTTATCTTATTTAGTCCAATAATTAGCCCAAGTATTAGTCCAATATGTTTACTTAGCTCGTTAATGTCCGTATGCCCTATAGTTCGGGTTTTATCGGTTTTTACTTGTTATTCATGTTTATATATCAGTATATAAGTTTTATAAAGTTTACATTAGACGGGTCCAACCATCTAAGTTTTATTTAACAAAAACGTTAATTTTACGGCGATAGCCGAAAAAGTCGTAAAAATTAAGTTTATAGTTTTATAACTTATAAAACTTAACAAGTTTCCATTTTCATCATTTATACACTTATTACACCTTTTATATACTTATATAAATAAGTTTTATAAGTTAGTGGGTTTTTATTTACATTTTATATATTAAAATGTGAGTGCTTATATAATAGTATTATTCTTTAATTCCCAAAAATCTGATTTTTAACTTCATCTTCACCAAAAATGTCATATCTTGAGTTATACATGGAGATAGAAGCTCAAATTGTTATCACATAAACTACATGATATTTGCTACATTTAACTCTTCTATAGCTACTGTTGAATCATCCTTTAAGTATTTTCTAAAAATCGTCCAAAACAGTAACTTCAGATTTATACCCTAAACTTGTTTTGATCATATCTCACTCATTACTTTGATTCCATTGCATGGCCAACTCTCACATGTGTGCAAGACCCATAGCTTACTGTAAATCTATTCCACTTCATCATTTTATCAGTTTATGACTTACTTCTTTACTGTTTTACACAGCCAACATATTTCGACAAGATTTTAGACTTGTTTCTTATAGTTTTTCATCTTTTTATCCATGATTATCAACAACAAATCCCCACATAACATTTTTATCATCATATAATCATCATAAATATATACAATAGGAAATAAAATACATGTTTACATAATCAAAATAACAAGAATTTGAGGAGGACAATCTTTATACCACCAACTTGATGTAGGTTATGAGTTTGGCATGGTTTTTGATGGTGAAACTTGTGCTTAGCCAATACCATCTTCAAGAACTCCAATCTTCATCAACTCCTTGTGGAAAATCAGCCCCATGACACCATGAAAACTCCTCCATGGATGTTATAAGTTGCACCAATCTTCATCTTTTTGAATGGAGATTAACATATGTTGATTATAACATATGTTCATGGTTAAAATTTGTATGAAATTGGTGTTTGAAGATGAATATGGGACGGCATAGATGAGTGAGAGAGAGAGAGTTGTGAGTTTTTGAGTGGTATTGCATGTTGTGTGTGTGTGGGAAATGGTTTAGGTAGTAGTTTTGATGGAACTTAGCTTACTTGGTAAGCTTAAGTTACATGTGTAACTTAATAAGGTGTAAACTTGACACATAAGTGTTATTGTGGCTAGTTAGGCCGGTTTTGAGAGTGGGGTGGGACAAGTGTCCCACTTGTCTCATCCCATTTATTTACGGGTACTCCTCGATTTTAGTTTCCTCGATTTGCGTGCCCTCGGGTCGTTTTACGAAAAACGTTTTTATAAATTATGAATCGACGTCACAAAACGAATCCAATAAAAATTGTCTCATAAAAAACGGAGTTCGAAAACGTAAATACGTAATCCTAAGGTTTCCGGTTTAGTCGTAAAGGACGTTAAAATAAAATCCTAAGTCCTAATTTCTTCTCGTAAATTTGTGAGTATATGAACCAACACAAAATTAAAACTCCAAAATAATATTCACGAATAAATTTATTTTCTGAATTGTCGGACTGTCACCAAAGACGGTGTATGTAAACGTAAGCACGTAACGTTGAATCCTCAGGTTTAGACGCAGTCGATGCTACTCCGAGACGTAAATCCAAATTTCTTCCCAAAAATAAGTGAGTTCATATTGTATCATTAAAATAATATTTTCAAATAATAATTGAGAATAAAATATCAATCGTAAATTGACGGATTGTTACACTAGGTTTGAAATTTCTATCTCTTACTTGTGTCTTTTGCTTAGCTTCCCTTAGACCAAAAATATGGCGAACGTCATTTGAACTAGTTCTAGACGTATTCTTTGGACTATGTCTAGGGAAATTAGAGGCAATCATGTGATTAGGTCTTGCAAAAGCTGTTTTAGTCACATTGGGCCTAGATGGTGGAGTGACTATTCTAGAAAGATGAACCATGTCAACTTGGGAGGCAAACCGCGGTCTCGAGGATTGTGATCGCTCGGATCTAAATGCAGTAGGTTGTCTGACAGTCGGTTGTCTGACGAACTGATTTGTAGGCGGTTTCCCCAAGATTGATGGTTTTTCAAGCTTAGTGTCCACACTAGGTCCTTTAGTTTTTCGCAAATCATTTTTCAACGCAGCTATAGCAAAGACCTTTTCCTGTACTTGAGCCTTTAAGGTCTCATTTTCTTTGAACAATTCATCTTGGGATGCCAACTTAGATTCAAGCAACTTAATTTGTTTCAAAAGATTATCCTTTTCAGCTTTAGAATCTAGAACAGTTTGATCCAATTTTCGTTCAAGAACAACGTTTGACTTTTCAAGTTTTTCAAAATAAGTTTCAAATTTCTCCGTTTTCTTTGAAAATTCAATTTTGGCCTCCTCAAGTTCTTTTGATTGCTGAGCTAAAATCATTTCAAGCTCTTTAATCCTAGAAGCAGAATTGGTTAACGTAGCAGTCATAAAGCACTTATCATGATGTTTAGCATTTTGAACACTTTCTCCCCCATTATGACTCACATCGGATGAATCAGAAGTGGTATTTCTATCACACTTTTCCATCCCATGTTTGTCATAGTTAGGTTCAGAATGCTCAATATGCGGTATTTCATCAGCATATACATCATCAACATTACATTGTTCCATGTCCGCAGGCTCTTCGTCATTAACAGGTAAGGTGTCATGTTGTCCTCCTGATTCCGTGCTCTTGCCATCATTATGCTCCAAGTTGTCAACCGTATTACCATTCTCCTCTTGTATCTGCATCATAGATTCTTGCACTCCATTATCATACACTTGGTGAAGTCTGGATCTTTCATAAATCGAAGACGAAACTGATGTCATAAATTTCAACAGTTTATCACGGAAATCTTTAACATCGTTCTGTGTGTATTGAACAAATGACCGGCATATCCCTGAATTGTCAGACTTGATGATATTTAATTGGAGGAAAGGCGTGAGTTGTGTCACAAGAGCCTGATATGCAGTTTCTGATGCAGAGTGATTGAAGTCTTCTTTGTGAAGTTGCTCAACTAGGTGGTTCATGTTGAGACATAGTGAATCGATGAATGTATAATGATGTTGACCAAAGAGTGTCACAAATTCGCTTCCTCCTTGAACCCATGCAATAGTCCTAAGATGTGACTGAAGTAGTCGACATGAAATGATACCACTTTCTCTAGCTGTGTTTTGCATGTGATGCAAGTCTCCCTCTTGAGATTTCGAATTCAAAGACTCCATTGAATTATGATGAAAAATGATCATGATTGTGGTTGAATTCGGGATTTTATGAGTCGTGAATAAACGGAAAAATTGAATTCACGTGATTTTAGGAACCAATGAAGAAATCGTAAAAGTTCTTGGAAAATCCTTGATTGATTATGTAACTCTTTTCTTGGCTCAATAATTGCTGTCGGCTCAAACGTTGAAAAAATAAACTAGAGCGAAAATCCGTAGCCACTAAAAATAAACCCCGTCAAATATTTTTCCACGTTAATACTTTCAAAATACCCGCCTCAACACGATGTACCAAAAACTAATAATACAAAATTAACTTTACTAAAAAATTAACTTTAAAATTTTTAAATTAAAAAAATAATAAAAAATTAACTTAACTTAAAAAATAAACTTAACTAAAATATAAATTAAAAAAGCTGATAAATGAAAAATAAAACAATTCGTGAAGGAACTTAACTAAAACAAAACTTTGAATAATTATTTTAAGAAGAAAACGAGAAACGTGGATTGTGGCTTTGTTGTCCCACCAAAATGTATTCCAACTTTGAATATTTAATTACTCGTTCTATCTTATTTATCACGCCCATAACCTCCTCAAAACTGAAAAGTCAATCTCTCACCCCTCCTCAAAACCTCCGTCCGAAAATATCTTTTTAAAAAAAACATCAAACAGTTGTCAAATAGTTGTTAACTGCTTTGAAACTTGGCCTTTATCAAATAAAGGATAATTGTTTAGAACAGTTTTGAGACAACCACTTGACAGCCTATATAACTTAGCTAACAAGAGAACAAAACAAATCTTTTCATTGATCTTGTTTCCTCCCCTCTTTTCTCTTACTCAAAAACTCATATTTTAGACAACCACCAAACGACACTCTCCTTATCCAATTCTCAGCCACCGAATCCTCTCAAATGTTTCCTCAACCGCACATGTTAATCCAGTTCTCAAATGTTTATCATCTCACAAAAATCTCATCCCACATTTTCATTTGGTCATACGAAATGAATAGCCAAAAGAACTTGTTCGTATAAGCGAATGAGCACTGATTAACAAGTCTTCAAGGTCTATATGAGGCATCGGGTAGGTTTATATTAGTTGATTTGGTTTGATTTTTGAGATCGAGTCAAGATTGGTTTGGTCAGTTGGTTGAGTCGAGTCGATGAGATGAGAGAGTGAGTCTTGTCGAGGCTAGTCGTGGGTCTACGAAAGAGTGAGTCTTGTGAGGCTAGTCGATAAGACAAAAGAGTGAGGCTAGTCAAGGTTGGTTTGGCCGTGGGTCTGTTTGGAAAGTCGAGTGTGAGTCAATGTCAACGTTGAGTCTAGGTTGGTGGGGTCTGTTATGTGAGTGAGTCGAGTGTTGTTCGGTTCTGGTTAGTATCAGTCAGGTTTTTGAGTCGTGAGTCGAGTGTGTTGGTTTGGTCAGAGTCGGATGAGACGAGTTATATTTCCATCACCATCGCAATATGCAAAAAAAAATTCCATCGCAATGTTTGAAATATTTTCCATCGCAATGTTCAGAAACCAAGTCCATCGCAATATCAGCAAACATCCATCGCAATACTCAAAATATTTCCATCGTAATGTGTCTAAAAAATTTGGGCAGAGTTTCGTCTCTATGGTCCTTAAAGCCGTCGCAATCACGATCGCAAAAGGCTATCGCAATCACGTCGGAATAAGAGAATCTGAAAAACTTGATCGCAAAGTAGAACCACTTGGTTATTGCGATCAAAATGTCGAAGTATCGGAATAAGGAAGCTTACTTATCGGAATAGGAAAGAAAAAAAAAATGAAAGCATCGGAATAATCGTCGGAATGTACAAACAATATAGAAAAGAAAAATATCGGAAAAGGGAACACAAAAAACAGTGAAGACAGAACTTGATAATTTAAGTATTAATAAAAAGTTGGTAACTTTTATACTTTTGAAACATTCAACTGATTCTTTTGTGAATTTAAAAAATAAATAAAAACGGATACAGTTTAATAACTTGTGTAGAAAGTATGAGACCTTTGAGACCAAAATTGATACTAAACGATGAAAAACGAGAAAGATTTTAGAAAGAAGGAAAAAAAAATTTATGACCAAATCAATAGATTAAAAAATCGCCAATTCCGAAGAATCAACCATGCTCTTGATACCAATTGTAGGATCAATGTTTTCTAAGGATTAGACATTGTTGAATTAATCTATTGATATAGATGATAAATGGAAGAACTTTAGAGAGAGAAAGAAGAGAGAGAAAGGAGAGAAAGATAAGAAAGATAGAAATGTGATTATGGAATGGAAGTGAACCAACAACCCCTCCTAACATGCTAGGAGGGGGGTTTATATAGCCCACCCTACATGTGGGCTATATGGGCTATATTGGATCACGAGCCCAATATCATTGGAGTGACCGATCCTTTCTAAATACGTAAAAACGTATTTCCAACAATCTCCCCCAAAGGGAGGTCACTCCAAGTTACAATGTCCTAAATAGTCTAAAGCTCGTGATCTATGCTAATAATGATGTGACCGAGACTTTCCTTGTAAAAACGTATTTCCAACAGTTTGGTTATCTAGTTTTAAGAGCAAGTATTAAAATGTCGATGAGTAAAGTAGAAGCTTTGACAAAATTAAACTAAAAGTTAATTAGGAAAATACTTAAAACTTAAAACTTTGTAAAATTTTAAAGCTTAAAAACTTAGTCAATCGGAATACATAAATGTAAAACTGTCGGAATGTCTAATGCAATTCTATCGAAATAAGATGCTATCGCAAAGTACATCTATCGGAATATCCACTATCGAAATGTCTCAGATCGGAATGACTAAAACACCCCTATCGCAATGTGCATCTATCGCAATGTCGCTGTCGAGAAATGGGCAGCACTTCGTCTTAGCAGAGACCTTGATCCCGTCAGAATGTGCGATCGCAATGCGCGATCGCAATCCAGATCGGAATAAGGGGGAAATGACAACCTGATCGCAAAGTAAAACCCTAATGGGTTATTGCGATCAAAACACTGAAATCTGTCGGAATGTGTAGAAACCCGTCAGAATGTGTGAAGCCCCGAGATTACGATGGGATGCACTCTTAATCCGAAATTCGGGGCAAGTGTAAAACTCAATAAGCACACTCAATAATCTATTTTATCCAAAACTTAAGCAACTAGAAAAGCTTAAACTTGACAACTTGTAAAACATAAAAGATTATCAACTTAATGAAATGAACTTTAAAATGACTAAATCCTTTGTGAAATCCGAAAATCAATAAGCTAAAACTTGTAATAAGCCAATAAGCATTACGAACTTATAACTTATACGTGTAAGAGCTTAAGTATAACCAAAGAAGATTAATCCTTCAATCACGAAATCATTAAATCATACGCATGAAGTATGCAAATCGGATCAAAGGTAAAGTAAATCAAGAAATGTAGAATGAGACTAAGGATTAAAAGGTTAAATAGAACTTGATTAATGAAATAAGCAACAGATAAATGTTTAATCTTGAAAGATTAAAAGAAAAAATGAAACTTAGTGAGAGAAAGTTTAAGACTTTCTCTCTCTAAAACTAGAAAAGTGAAAAAATGAAAAACTAAAAATTAAAGACTAACTCCCTCCTAATGTGTATTAGGAGGGTATTTATAGGGAAGGTGGAAGGAGTGCATGTGTTGCATCTTCTTTCTTTCTTTCTTCACGTTTTCTCGACTCGACTTTAATTCTTTGTCTTTTCTCGATGTCGTCTCGGGATTTGAACTTGTCTTTTAATTTTCTTCTTCTATTAGACTTATGTTCTTCGACTTCGTTAAACTTCCGTCTTTAGACTTTTTCTTCGATAAATCTTCAGAATAGGTCTTGGACTTCCGTTCTTTTTGCACTCTTGATCTTTTGACTTCGTCTTTTTCCCGTTTTCTTCGATAAAAGCCCGTGAAAGCCCGTGTTTTCTTCCTTTTTCATATTTTTGTCCTAAAACACAATAAAAACACAAACCACGCATAATTCCGACTTTTACGACATAAAATACACGTTTTGGTCTTGTTATTATTGGAAATAAGTGGTAAAAGGATAAGTGTTTTCACACTTATTAAATCCCCTATACTTGACCATTGCAATGCCCTCATGCAATGCATTAGATTTAAAGCACGGTTTACATTTTCCATCATAAATAACCCACCTTGGCCTTTATTAAATACTAGATATGAAAAGATAGAAACAAGTAAAGAAATTAAAGACTTACATTGGGTTTTGGCTGCCATGAACTTTTTTCATCCTCAAGTTTCACGTTCCCCATACCAAGCTTAAAAACGAGATCATTGTTATTATAAGTTAGCAAACTAACACGAACTCATGTGGGCCAATTATTCACTTAGACTCCCTTATTCCTAGGTGTATCTTTTATATTTTATTTTTGTCTTGAATGATCACGAGGATGCATTGTTTGACTTATTTCGATAGTTATTTAGGCCAAAAATAAAGTGAACGATTTAATCAATAGTTAGCTAAAGGACAAAATCTTTTAAAACTGCTTCTCGGGACCTTATAAAGTTCATATCTTGGCATAACTCGCTACACGATTTGAGACCTTTCTCGGACCGATATTTGGCAGTGACATCATACTTCGAATCTTAGAGAGACGTTCTTGAAATTATGGTCTTCTCTTCATAATAGGAATTTCTTCACTTGGAGTTTTGAGAGATTCTTCATCTTAGGACCATGACTTCTTCATTTTTCTCCAATCTTTATTTTGGACTTTGATATACAACGATCCGCCTCCTTTTAGGACTTGGATCTATTTATCCTCATACCATGTTAGGGTCTTTTTGGATAGACTTCTCCATAATCTTTTGGGGAGTGTTTGCTTTTCGTCGTGTGTCTCGATCCTTCATATTGATTTTCGATAAATGATTCTTCACATCACTTTTGGATCTTTAGCAACAAAATGTATCCCTCATGCCTTGTTAGGGCCTTTTCAGACTCGCCAATCTTCGCATCCCGCTTCAATAAGTTATGCCTTGGCTATGAACTCTAATCCGTACCGAACAACTTTTAAACGATCTTGGGCTAGAAGCTAAGTAACCTTTCAAATCGTACAACCTTATTTATTGCAGATAAATTTATTAACAAGCGAAGGGAGAATAGGCTTATAATTAACTCACATAAATTCCCGAAAGAATACCGAACTTATAATTGACTCTATCATCTCTCGTTCTCCACAATTTAAAATCTCAAGGAATGAGACTCGTGGATGCTTAGCCTATTAAATCAAAGTTTTGGGTTTTCGAGTCGCCTATAGGATCTTGCAAATTCTTAGACTTTTTCAAGTTTAGAAATCGCATTTTAAAGTTCCCTTGATAAACGATTCTCTAGGATCAATTATAGGAACTTGCGAAAAGTTCTTGTTCTTAACCCATGAGAGTTAAGACTTTCGCATTTTATAGCTCCCTAAATAAAAGCCTAGCAAAACTTGACTTAAACACGTTAAGGATACTAGCTAGAGTAAACTTAGATAAGTAAACTCGGGTTGAGTCAAAATTTTCACGACTAAGAAGAATTTAAAACCACTTTATTGAAAATTTATTCTAGCAAGGAAAGAAAATAAACATAATAAAGGAAAATACAACTATACAACTAGGCCAAAATAGATTAAAAATTTTGAAAAATGATGAAAAATCAAGTTTTCTGGTTAAAATGAGGGCAAATTCATGGAAAAGTCCACTGATTTCGATAGAAGTCCCCCTACACTTGAGATAAACATTGTCCTCAATGTTTAAGCATGTGGGAGTTAACTCCCCTACACTTAGGACATTGTGCACTTTGTTTAAATCTTGCTAAGGAAAGGACAACTAAAGTGAATTCAATGTGAACATATAAAATATGAAATATTGAATCACAAGAGTTTAGGATAGGACCGGGAAGATGGGAACACGGTATCACGGTTCGTCAAAAGTCATCATGGTAGATATTTGAAGCTTTGATCCCTGCATAGCACAAGAAACAAGACAACAAACACATACGGGGCTCCCCCTACACTTATTATGAAAGCAGTAAAGGCTAGATCACGGGTTGCCTCCCGAGAAGCGCTTGTTTTTGTTCACCGAGTCACGAGCCTGACTCGACCCAATTTAGTTCATGGGGAACGTGGTGAGGGATGGAATCATCTCATGAGAGATGTCCTCACCAAAGTACAGCTTCAAACGCTGGCCATTCACCTTGAAATTGGGCCCATTTGGCTGAGAAAGCTCAATGGTCCCATATGGAAAGACTTTGGCGACGGTGAATGGACCAGACCAGCGGCTCTTCAACTTGCCAGAGAAGATCTTCAACCGAGAGTTAAAATGTAAGACTTGATCACCAACGTGGAACTCTCGGTTCTTGATTTTGCTGTCATGAATGATCTTCGTCTTCTCCTTGTAGATCAGCGAGTTCTCATAAGCTTCATTCCTCAATTCATTTAGCTCGTTGAGTTGAATCTTGCGATGATCACCGGCTTTGTTGATGTCGAGGTTAGCCCACTTCAAGGCCCAGTGCGCCTTATGTTCCATCTCGATAGGGAGGTGGCAGGCTTTCCCATACATAAGACGATAAGGTATACAACCGATCGGGGTCTTATAAGCAGTACGGAAAGCCCACAGAGCATCATCTAACTTATCGGCCCACGTGGCGCGATGCTCTCCCACAGTACGCTCCATAATTCGCTTCAATCCACGGTTGGAAATCTCGGCTTGCCCATTGGTTTGGGGATGATAGGCGGTGGAAAGATGGTGATTGACACAATACTTAGCCATGACTCTTGCAAAATGATCATTACAAAAATGAGTCCCGCGGTCACTGATGATAGCACGAGGAACGCTGAATCGAGCGAAAAGCTGCTTCAAAAAGTTCACAACCACCCTCGTATCGTTGGTAGGGAGAGCCTTGGCTTCAACCCATTTAGAAACGTAGTCAACTGCGACGAGGATGTACTTGTTCCCTTTGGAGGATGGAAATGGCCCCATAAAGTCGATGCCCCATACGTAAAAGATTTCGCATTCCTGTATGAAATTTTGAGGCATCTCATCTTTATGTGTGATCTTGCCTTGGCGTTGGCAAGAATCACAATGCTTAACCATTTCGTGAGCATCACGATAAATGGTGGGCCAATAGAATCCAAAATCAAACACTTTCTTAGCGGTGTAGTTGGGACCAAAGTGACCACCGGTGGGTCCTTTGTGGCAAGCCTGGAGAATATCAAAAGTTGTCGGTCCATCAACACAACGACGAATGATCAGATCAGCACATTGTTTGAATAGAAAAGGGTCATCCCAAAAGTAAGTCTTAACATCGTTCAAGAACTTCTTCTTTTGTTGGGATGTTAACCCTTTGATGAGAACACCACCCGCTAAGTAGTTTGAAATGTCCGCAAACCACGGGGTGTCATCAAGATTGAGATTTATAGACACTAAGGTCTCAAGGGGGAAAGAGTCATTGATCTCTTTGTTCGGATGATCCCCTTGATATGGATCCTCAAGTCGACTCAGATGATCCGCGGCTAGGTTTTCGGCTCCCTTCTTGTCACGAATTTCAATGTTGAATTCTTGAAGGAGTAAAACCCAGCGGAGAAGTCTTGGCTTAGAGTCGTGCTTAGCCATCAAGTACTTCAACGCGGAATGGTCCGTGTATACGATGGTGGGGGATAAAACAAGATAGGGGCGGAATTTCTCAAAAGCATAGACAACAGCTAAAAGCTCTTTTTCGGTTGTCGTATAATGCAATTGAGCCCCCGTCATTGTTTTGCTAGCATAGTGGATTGGTTGGAAGTGTTTATTCACTCGTTGGCCCAAAACCGCACCAATAGCGAAGTCGCTAGCATCTCACATCAATCCAAAAGGCAACTCCCAATTAGGGGTAACCAAGACCGGTGCCTTAGTTAGCTTATCCTTAAGAAGATTGAAGGCTTCGATACATTCTTTAGAAAAGATAAAAGGAGTATCTTTTTCCAAGAGGTGGGTCATCGGGCGAGCGATTTTAGAGAAATCCTGAATGAATCGACGATAGAAGCCCGTATGACCCAGAAAACTTCTCACACCCTTCACGGTTGAAGGTGGAGGTAATTTGGCTATGACATCTACTTTAGCACGGTCGACTTCAAGACCGGCTTTAGAGATTTTGTGTCCTAGCACAATGCCTTCTTTTACCATAAAATGACATTTTTCCCAATTCAGAACAAGACGAGTGTCTTCGCACCGCTTAAGCATACGTTCCAAATTGGCAAGGCAAGAAGAGAAGGAATCCCCAAAGACCGAGAAATCATCCATGAAGACTTCCATGGTTTGCTCAACCATGTCATGGAAGATAGCCAACATGCACCTTTGGAAAGTCCCGGGGGCATTGCATAAGCCAAAAGGCATTCTTTTGTAAGCAAAATGTGCCATAGGGACAAGTGAATGTTGTCTTCTCTTGATCTTGGGGATCGATGGGTATTTGGAAATAACCCGAGAAACCATCAAGAAAGCAGTAATATTCATTACCCGCTAAACGTTCAAGCATTTGGTCCATAAAAGTTAGAGGGAAATGATCCTTTCTCGTGGCATCATTGAGTTTGCGGTAGTCTATACAAACTCTCCACCCAGTAACGAGACGGGTAGGAATCAACTCGTTGTTTGCATTGGGCACAACGGTGATGCCGCCTTTCTTAGGCACACAATGGACTGGACTAACCCATGGTGAATCCGAAATAGGGTAAATCATACCCGCATCAAGAAGTTTGATAACCTCTTTTTTTATGACTTCATGGATTTTAGGATTCACCCTTCGTTGGCTTTGAATTGTGGGCTTAAAGTCGTCCTCCATGAGAATTTTATGTGTGCAGAAGTGAGGATCAATTCCACGGATGTCGGAGATTTTCCAAGCGATAGCTATTTTATGCTTCTTCAACACAACGATGAGTCGGGATTTTTCGTCTTCTTTTAGGTCCTTCGCAATGATGACCGGTAACTTCTCGTTGTCTTCAAGGAAAACGTACTCTAGATGAGGGGGTAGGTCCTTAAGCTCAAGAGTAGGAGGATCCTCAATAGATGGTGAAACTAACGATGGATCATCATTAGTCACCTCTTTAGGAGAAGGAGGAGAAAATGGGTCCTCATTGAGAAGTCTCTCAATAGTACGAATATCTTCATCCCAATCGTTGGACTAATTATCATACTTAATATCGAGAGGACCCAAGCTAGCTTCGAAATCATCCAAGTCACTTTCTCCAAAAGGAGTCAATGCCGGAGCAATTGAGGCAACGGTCTCAACATTGGGTAGAGAAGAAAGAGTACTTTTGCAAGCATCATGAAAATGTTCTTCACAAGCCTCATCGAGAACATCAATAGCATTAACACTCTCATACGAATAAGGTTGCTTAGAAATCTTACCCATGTTGAAGACAATTTTATCGTCACCAACTCTCATGATTATTTCGCCCGCGGCTACATCAATGAGAGTGCGACCGGTCCTCAGGAAGGGACGTCCAACGATTAATGGAACACGAGGATCCATCTCGTAGTCAATGACAACAAAATCCGCCGGGAAGGTGAATTTGTCAACACCAACAAAGACATCTTCGGCTATCCCCACTGGATAAGCAACCGTACGGTTGGCTAATTCCAAGGTCATTTTGGTGGGGACTAGCTCGGGGAGAGATAATTGCTTCCAAACACTTAAAGGCATTAAGTTTATACTGGCACCTAGATCGGCTAGGGCCATGCAATTCTCTACTCCCCGGAAATTGCAAGGAATCAAGAAGCGACCCGGATCACCAAGTTTGGTGGGTAATTTCCTTAAGAGCACTGTGGAGCAGTTCTCATTAAGTTGGGTCTGAGCAATGTCAAGAAGCTTTTCTTTATCACTTAGAAGATCTTTAAACATCTTAGTGTATTTGGGCATGTGAGCGAGAGCCTCGGCAAAGGAGATGTTAAAATTTAATTGTTTAAACATTTTAAGAAAGTTTGAAACCTGAATATCATCCTTGCTCTTTTGCTTCTTTTTACTCAACCTTGAAGGATAAGGTATATTGGATGAAGAAGAAGGCTCTAGGAGAATAGGATCACTCACAACCATGGGTGGTGGGGAAATGGGGGTAGAAGGCAAAGGAGGTGGGGAAAGTTGCTCTTTTTCCTTGTTCACAATCACGGGTGGAGGTGTAGGAAGCTCGGGTTCCGTATAACCTTTTCCACTACGAGTGGTGATTGCTTTCATCTCCCCTCTTGGGTTCGCAACGGTTTTACTCGAAAGAGTACCCGAGGAAGAGGGTTGATTACTTTGGATGAGCGAACCAATCATATCACGAATGTTAAGCGCTTGAGTGCTGAAAGAATCCCTGATGTCTACACGAATTTCATTGCTTTGTTTTGCCATATCATTCCTTAGCTTGGCTCGAATATCGCTCCCTTGTTTCGCCATTTCGCCCTTCAAGTTGATGACTTTACTCTGAAGATTCGTCACCAGCTCCCGATTAGTCTTCATGAACGTCTCGACGTCTGGACTCACTGCCATCGGTTGATTGAGAGGTGGAGCTTGGTAAGCTTGAGAGTTTCCTTGAGTTGGGTATGGGTTTCTTTGGGATTGATATTGATTGTTAGCACGAGGTTGGGATTGATTGTTTCGGTTATAGCCTTGTTGTTGGTTCTGGTTGGTAGGAGGGAAACCGGGTGGAGCAAGATAATTGTTTGAACGATAACTGAGCAAGCTACGGTCCCCTTGAGGGCGAGCTTGATAGCCTCCCGTGGGATAAGTACCATAAGCTGCGTTAACGTTTTCAGAGAAATTGCCTTGGATAGAAGGACAATCATTGTAAGAATGAGGACCACCACATGTGTCACAAGAAATAGCAACGTCTTTAGCTTGTTGAAAGTGGTTTGTGGCCATGGTCATGAAATTCTTATTCATCTTAGTGAGTTGTCGAGAAATTTCAGTCATCTCTGGATTGGAATTAGTAGAAGAAACAATGACTCTCGAGTTAGATCTTGAGGATGCGGATGAATCCCAATTCTTGTGGTGAGTAGTCATGTTTTCAATCAACTCTCGACACTCCTCCGGTCTCCTTTTCATAAAAGTACCACCGGCGGCGGCATTGATCGTGTCATGATCACGAAAAGTGAGACCATTGTAGAAGGTGTCAATGAGACTGACGGGGAGCATGTTGTGATTTGGACAGCGGTCGATAAAATCATTGTATCGTTCCCAAGCATCGAAAAGTGATTCATCATTGTCTTGCATGAATCCACTGATTTGGTTACGAAGGCTTGTGACCATGGATGGGGGAAGTAGCGCGACAAAAAGCGTTGAGTCATGTCATTCCACGTATGAATAGAATTCTTAGGAAGACGGTCAAACCATTTTTCGGCATGGTGAGAAAGCGAGTGGGGAAAAAGTTGAAGGCGAAGGTCATCCATAGAAACACCGGGGCACTTCATGCTTTGGGTAATGGTAATGAATTTGTCGAGGTGTTTGTTGGCATCATCATCCGGAATTCCGCGAAATGGGTTAGTTTGCACTTGCTGGATCATGTGATGCTTCAACGAAAACTCCTGAGCCGTGACGTGCATCGGCGCAATTGGGCCTCCGCGTCCGTTCATGGTGGGTTGACACAATTCCTCCATTGTTCGTAAATCAGGTAGGGGGGACATTGTTGTTGTTGTTGTTATTCAAATTGGGTAGAGGTGGGTTGTTATTGTTGTTATTAACACCAACCATATCTAAATCTTCACGAGTCTCGGGCTCAGAATAGTTCGAAGATCTAGTACGCATACACCTGCAGAAGAAAAATATACACAGAGAATATCTATATAATCTTTTTGGTGGAAAACCTTTTGGAAAAGAATTGCTTTTTATGATTTTTTAATGTTTTTGAATTTTTGAAGAATTTTATATTTTTTTGGATTTTTGAAAATTTTTAAAGCAAGGAAAATAACGTTCAACGAACGGATCCCAAAAATCCAACGTGTCTCTCACTAAAAACCGTTAATCTTAACGAAAAGAGCCGGCAGCGGCGCCATTTAATACTCGGATTTTACACCTCGTATCAAAATTCGTAGTCCCAAGTCTTTTCGAATTGACTAATGGTTAAGAGTGCGACTCAATTGTCTTTTAGTGAGCAAAATGATTTGGTTTGGTTATCTAATTTTAAGAGCAAGTATTAAAATGTCGATGAGTAAAGTAGAAGCTTTGACAAAATTAAACTAAAAGTTAATTAGGAAAATACTTAAAACTTAAAACTTTGTAAAACTTTAAAGCTCAAAAACTTAGTCAATTGGAATACATAAATGTAAAACTGTCGGAATGTCTAATGCAATTCTATCGAAATAAGATGCTATCGCAAAGTACATCTATCGGAATATCCACTATCGAAATGTCTCAGATCGGAATGACTAAAATACCCCTATCGCAATGTGCATCTATCGCAATGTCGCTGTCGAGAAATGGGCAGCACTTCGTCTTAGCAGAGACCTTGATCCCGTCGGAATGTGCTATCGCAATGCGCGATCGCAATCCAGATCGAAATAAGGGGGAAATGACAACCTGATCGCAAAGTAAAACCCTAATGGGTTATTGCGATCAAAACACTGAAATCTATCAGAATGTGTAGAAACCCGTCGGAATGTGTGAAGCCCCAAGATTACGATGGGATGCACTCTTAATCCGAAATTCGTGGCAAGTGTAAAACTCAATAAGCACACTCAATAATATATTTTATCCAAAACTTAAGCAACTAGAAAAGCTTAAATTTGACAACTTGTAAAACATAAAAGATTATCAACTTAATGAGATGAACTTTAAAATGACTAAATCCTTTGTGAAATCCGAAAATCAATAAGCTAAAACTTGTAATAAGACAATAAGCATTACGAGCTTATAACTTATACGTGTAAGAGCTTAAGTATAACCAAAGAAGATTAATCCTTCAATCACGAAATCATTAAATCATACGCATGAAGTATGCAAATCGGATCAAAGGTAAAGTAAATCAAGAAAAGTAGAATGAGATTAAGGATTAAAAGCTTAAATAGAACTTGATTAATGAAATAAGCAATACATAAATGTTTAATCTTGAAAGATTAAAAGAAAAGATGAAACTTAGTGAGAGAAAGTTTAAGACTTTCTCTCTCTAAAACTAGAAAAGTGAAAAAATGAAAAACTAAAAATTAAAGACTAACTCCCTCCTAATGTGTATTAGGAGGGTATTTATAGGGAAGGTGGAAGGAGTGCATGTGTTGCATCTTCTTTCTTTCTTTCTTCTAGTTTTCTCGACTCGACTTTAATTCTTTGTCTTTTCTCGATGTCGTCTCGGGATTTGAACTTGTCTTTTAATTTTCTTCTTCTATTAGACTTAAGTTCTTCGACTTCGTTAAACTTCCGTCTTTAGACTTTTTCTTCGATAAATCTTTAGAATAGGTCTTGGACTTCCGTTCTTTTTGCACTCTTGATCTTTTGACTTCGTCTTTTTCCCGTTTTCTTCGATAAAAGCCCGTGAAAGCCCGTGTTTTCTTCCTTTTTCATATTTTGGTCCTAAAACACAATAAAAACACAAACCACGCATAATTCCGACTTTTACGACATAAAATACACGTTTTTGTCTTGTTATTATTGGAAATAAGTGGTAAAAGGATAAGTGTTTTCACACTTACTTAATACTCGGATTTTACACCTCGTATCAAAATTCGTAGTCCCAAGTCTTTTCGAATTGACTAATGGTTAAGAGTGCGACTCAATTGTCTTTTAGTGAGCAAAATGATTTGGTTTGGTTATCTAATTTTAAGAGCAAGTATTAAAATGTCGATGAGTAAAGTAGAAGCTTTGACAAAATTAAACTAAAAGTTAATTAGGAAAATACTTAAAACTTAAAACTTTGTAAAACTTTAAAGCTCAAAAACTTAGTCAATTGGAATACATAAATGTAAAACTGTCGGAATGTCTAATGCAATTCTATCGAAATAAGATGCTATCGCAAAGTACATCTATCGGAATATCCACTATCGAAATGTCTCAGATCGGAATGACTAAAACACCCCTATCGCAATGTGCATCTATCGCAATGTCGCTGTCGAGAAATGGGCAGCACTTCGTCTTAGCAGAGACCTTGATCCCGTCGGAATGTGCTATCGCAATGCGCGATCGCAATCCAGATCGAAATAAGGGGGAAATGACAACCTGATCGCAAAGTAAAACCCTAATGGGTTATTGCGATCAAAACACTGAAATCTATCAGAATGTGTAGAAACCCGTCGGAATGTGTGAAGCCCCAAGATTACGATGGGATGCACTCTTAATCCGAAATTCGTGGCAAGTGTAAAACTCAATAAGCACACTCAATAATATATTTTATCCAAAACTTAAGCAACTAGAAAAGCTTAAATTTGACAACTTGTAAAACATAAAAGATTATCAACTTAATGAGATGAACTTTAAAATGACTAAATCCTTTGTGAAATCCGAAAATCAATAAGCTAAAACTTGTAATAAGACAATAAGCATTACGAGCTTATAACTTATACGTGTAAGAGCTTAAGTATAACCAAAGAAGATTAATCCTTCAATCACGAAATCATTAAATCATACGCATGAAGTATGCAAATCGGATCAAAGGTAAAGTAAATCAAGAAAAGTAGAATGAGATTAAGGATTAAAAGCTTAAATAGAACTTGATTAATGAAATAAGCAATACATAAATGTTTAATCTTGAAAGATTAAAAGAAAAGATGAAACTTAGTGAGAGAAAGTTTAAGACTTTCTCTCTCTAAAACTAGAAAAGTGAAAAAATGAAAAACTAAAAATTAAAGACTAACTCCCTCCTAATGTGTATTAGGAGGGTATTTATAGGGAAGGTGGAAGGAGTGCATGTGTTGCATCTTCTTTCTTTCTTTCTTCTAGTTTTCTCGACTCGACTTTAATTCTTTGTCTTTTCTCGATGTCGTCTCGGGATTTGAACTTGTCTTTTAATTTTCTTCTTCTATTAGACTTAAGTTCTTCGACTTCGTTAAACTTCCGTCTTTAGACTTTTTCTTCGATAAATCTTTAGAATAGGTCTTGGACTTCCGTTCTTTTTGCACTCTTGATCTTTTGACTTCGTCTTTTTCCCGTTTTCTTCGATAAAAGCCCGTGAAAGCCCGTGTTTTCTTCCTTTTTCATATTTTGGTCCTAAAACACAATAAAAACACAAACCACGCATAATTCCGACTTTTACGACATAAAATACACGTTTTTGTCTTGTTATTATTGGAAATAAGTGGTAAAAGGATAAGTGTTTTCACACTTACTTAATACTCGGATTTTACACCTCGTATCAAAATTCGTAGTCCCAAGTCTTTTCGAATTGACTAATGGTTAAGAGTGTGACTCAATTGTCTTTTGGTGAGCAAAATGACTTGGTTTGGTTATCTAATTTTAAGAGAAAGTATTAAAATGTAGATGAGTAAAGTAGAAGCTTTGACAAAATTAAACTAAAAGTTAATTAGGAAAATACTTAAAACTTATAACTTTGTAAAACTTTAAAGCTTAAAAACTTAGTCAATCAGAATACATAAATGTAAAACTGTCGGAATGTCTAATGCAATTCTATCGAAATAAGATGCTATCGCAAAGTACATCTATCGGAATATCCACTATCGAAATGTCTCAGATCCGAATGACTAAAACACCCCTATCGCAATGTGCATCTATCGCAATGTCGCTGTCGAGAAATGGGCAGCACTTCGTCTTAGAAGAGACCTTGATCCCGTCGGAATGTGCGATCGCAATGCGCGATCGCAATCCAGGTCGGAATAAGGGGGAAATGACAACCTGATCGCAAAGTAAAATCCTAATGGGTTATTGCGATCAAAACACTGAAATCTATCGGAATGTGTAGAAACCCGTCAGAATGTGTGAAGCCCCAAGATTACGATGGGATTCACTCTTAATCCGAAATTCGTGGCAAGTGTAAAACTCAATAAGCACACTCAATAATCTATTTTATCCAAAACTTAAGCAACTAGAAAAGCTTAAATTTGACAACTTGTAAAACATAAAAGATTATCAACTTAATGAAATGAACTTTAAAATGACTAAATCCTTTGTGAAATCCGAAAATCAATAAGCTAAAACTTGTAATAAGCCAATAAGCATTACGAGCTTATAACTTATACGTGTAAGTGCTTATGTATAACCAAAGAAGATTAATGCTTCAATCACGAAATCATTAAATCATACGCATGAAGTATGCAAATCGGATCAAAGGTAAAGTAAATCAAGAAATGTAGAATGAGATTAAGGATTAAAAGCTTAAATAGAACTTGATTAATGAAATAAGCAATACATAAATGGTTAATCTTGAAAGATTAAAAGAAAAGATGAAACTTGATGAGAGAAAGTTTAAGACTTTCTCTCTCTAAAACTAGAAAAGTGAAAAAATGAAAAACTAAAAATTAAAGACTAACTCCCTCCTAATGTGTATTAGGAGGGTATTTATAGGGAAGGTGGAAGGAGTGCATGTGTTGCATCTTCTTTCTTTCTTTCTTCACGTTTTCTCGACTCGACTTTAATTCTTTGTCTTTTCTCGATGTCGTCTCGGGATTTGAACTTGTCTTTTAATTTTCTTCTTCTATTAGACTTAAGTTCTTCGACTTCGTTAAACTTCCGTCTTTAGACTTTTTCTTCGATAAATCTTCAGAATAGGTCTTGGACTTCTGTTCTTTTTGCACTCTTGATCTTTTTACTTCGTCTTTTTCCCGTTTTCTTCGATAAAAGCCCGTGAAAGCCCGTGTTTTCTTCCTTTTTCATATTTTGGTCCTAAAACACAATAAAAACACAAACCACGCATAATTCCGACTTTTACGACATAAAATACACATTTTGGTCTTGTTATTATTGGAAATAAGTGGTAAAAGGATAAGTGTTTTCACACTTATTAAAGCTTGATTTGCCAAAGATTCAGATTGGGTATTAGAAAGCACATGTTAAGCAGTTCTTTACTTTAAATCAACCCAATAACAAATACAAACACAAACAAATCCCTAACACCTACTCAGTTCTACCAAAACTTGAACCAAACAGCAATCCCAAATAGTCCTTTTAATTTTTGAATCAAATTTAACAAAGCAAAAATGTTTTTCAGGTTTAACCAAGCTTAAACAAACATCATAGCAACAATATTATGAACTAAGAACAAGTTTTCATGCATCAAAACACAACATATAGTAGTCTACACCAAATTCACTTATCACCAATTTTGATTGTTTGAATAAGGAAAATAACAATCCTCAGGAATGTACATCCACACTCTCGAATGTACGAGCTTATGTGTCTAGCAAAACAAGACACAAGCTTCCAACAAACACCGCTAAGAGGTAACAAGATTAGTAGCAACAGTTATAAAAAAATGAAAATGAAAATAGTTTTTTTGGTGATTTTGGTGAGTTCTCACAAAACTTTGTCCAAGCATAAACATCCACTACACCATGGGTTTAAGCATGGTGTTATGGTCACCTTTATGCCCAAACATATCAATATGCAACTCACTTTCTCAATCCAAGAACCCTTACTGAAACTTGAAGTATCCAAAACTTTGAAAACTTAAAAACCTATTGAAACAACCTTAAAACATGTAAACAATAACAAGAAAAGTAAATATGGGACTTAGTATTCGTCATAGTTTCAAACTTTTTCATTCATTGAACAAAGATTTACAGGAACTTAACCAAAGGAAAAAATCAAGAACAAGAATGAAAGTGAAACCCTAAGGCCTTTATATAGGCTTACAAGTAATCTAGAAGCTGATAAAAACTAGAAACCCTAGTGCTCGAAGTTCCAATAATGCCCTTTGAAGATTCGCATATACTTAGTTTGAATTTGCTCTTGGAGATGATCATGTGACCAATTTATGTTGTGTAGTGATTTTGGATGTTAAACTTGTGCTTAGGATGCAAGATGAACTTTGGCGCGTTGATTCCCTGTAACACCCCATTTTGATAAATGGAATGTCACGCGTGATTATGGCGTGTCATCAAAGCATACAAGGATAAATGTCTTAAACATTACATGACCATAAAGGAAATACCGGAAACGAACATCGGTACCCCAAAGTAAAAGCTCATCACACACAAACATAAGTACTGTAAATGAAAAGGACTAAACAATGTCCATAGAAATGAGTAGCAAAATGTATGAAGAAATGCATAAAGTAATGAAGGCTAGAAAGCTTCCAATCCATATGCACGTACGCTTAGATTCTACGAGCGTCCTTGAGTACCTGCCGTTTTGGGAACATGAAAGGAAAAACGGCTGAGCCTAACGCTCAGTGCACGGATATACAAGCATAGCATGAATAACATAAACATATACAACATATAGCAGTGGAATTGATTAAGTCCTGGAAAACCTAGTATAACTTAGTAAAACTGGTTTTATAGTTTGAAAAGCCTTATGTTTATCTTATAAAACTTTTTAACATGTTTACCATTAGCCAATATAGGTCCTGAAATATCAACGTGCATGAATACTTGGAGGGGTGACCTCATCATGCAATTAGGTGGGCTGTCTCTAATTATTATAAGTTTGTGTAGGAGGGATCAGCTCCTTGTGAAGGATGCAAGGCACACACCACATTCACCTGAATAATCTGTACAAACATGTAATCTAGGATGCACCCATACACCCCACATGATAATATAATAATATGGCCAAAAGCTGAAAGGGACACCACAAGCTATCACTCCGTTGTGGTGAAGTCATAACACTGGTGCCTCTAGTGTTATGGTTATGGTACCCCCATAACTAGGTGAAACTTGTCATACATGTATATGGCTTAGGCATTTAATTAAACATAAGCAAATCAAAACATATAAAACATATACTGGTAAAATAGTTGGCTGCATACGGGGAAATCCTAATAAGGAAAGAATGTCCATACTGAAAGGATGGAGAATCCGTACCTTGTGTCCAGTGAACGAAGAAGACGAACGGAAGAGAGTCCTACTTAGATCTCACTAATGCTACATAAATAGTATGCATGTATAATTGTTTTGACTACTGTGTACGTAACTGATTTTATATCATGTCTTAGCTTGTTTTATATATTCATGTCTTGTTTTACTGATTTTAATGTTATGATGTGTTTATCATGTATTATGGATATTCTGATTAAGTATTACTTGTATTTCTTCTATTATTATACTTGTTGTGTAATAATAAGTAACTTTTTAAAAATAGCATGTTTCCTAAATTAGAAAGTTTCCACAAATAGAAAGTTTCCAAAAATAGAATAGCTGTTTAAAATAAATAAGTTTCTAAAAATAGAAAGTTACCATAAATAGATTAACTGCTAAAAATAGATAAGTTTTTAAAAATAGAAAGTTTCCATATTTAGAAATAAGCTGGATTAATAAGCTAATAAGATAAGCTTAAGTAATACTGATTAATATTCTAAGTCATGTGATTAATAGTATAGTTTATTAATTAATACATGTAAATTAAATAAACTATATGTTATAAGATTTAATTAAATATAGCATGATTTAATTAAATTCAAGTGTATAAAATACTTAGGTTAAAACATGTATTAATATTTATATTAATATAACCTAAGTCATGGAAATTAATTAATTATATGTCATGTTTTAATAATTAATTAATTACTTAGTCTAAATTAAATAATAAAAATACTTAGGTTAAAATCATGTATTATTAAAAATAATAATAAACCTAAGTCATGTCTTAATTAAATTAATTATATAACATGTTAAATTAATTTAATTAATCTTGTAAATAAATAAACTTGTAAAAATTAATTAGGCTTCTAAAATTAAGTCGTGAACCGCGACCCGTGTGTTTACCGTTTAACCGAACCAACAAACACCCCCTTAATAGTGGCACCCGGCTCGACCGGTTGCCCCTGCTTGGTCGATCTAGCCACCGACTTGGGCCGGTGGTGCTTGTTTGTTTTTGCCGAGACCCCCAAAAGACCACAAGGCCACCCCGACTCATGTCGGGATCCATTGTTTCACCCTGCAGCCGAACCACAAGGCTACACCGAGACCCGAAGGTCTCGGCTGTGGTCAAACGTGAGACACCGAGAGCTTCGGATCTCGGTTTGTGTGTGTCGGCCGAACCAAAACCACCCTTAACCACCATGTTTATTACTCCCATGATTATCCAACATGTTTTTAATCTTGTTTATTAATTCTCATGATCAATCATGCATAAAACTTAAAAGAAAAAAATAGAGGTTTTCGGATTACCAAAACACATGGAATCAATGAGGAATGAACACACGAACACGTACTAGTGATTTGTTAAGCAAAAATCAATCCAACACCTCTTGTTCTTGTGGCAGCCGCCGGCAAAGGGAGGAAAAGGAGAGATTAGGGTTTTTAATTTTTCTAAAAAGTTTACTGTGAATGTTTATGTTTCCTTAAATTGTAATTTAGAAAAATTAACATGGGTTGGGCCCCTTTCCTTTCCTTATTGCCGCGGCAATGAGGGCCCACCAAGGGGAAACCCGAAGTTTACGTGTTCTAATATTTCACGTGTTCCCGTGCTCGTATTTACGTGAAATTATTATTAAATGTTCGTGTTATTATTTATACTTGTACATAGTCGTAATAATAATTACATAAATACATAATAATATGCTCGTGATTATTTACGTTCATGTTTTCATGTGCATGAATATAATTATTGTTGGTAACAATTATCTTGCATTAATACCTACTTAATACTTATCGTGTAATAATACGTACGTAATACTCGTAATTAATATTCGTGAAACGTAACCATGTTATAAAAGGAAAGTTTTAATCATGTACATATGATTTAAAGTGTACCGTTCTTGGTAAAAGCATGCGGGTTTTACAACTCTCCCCCCCTAAAAAGAATAAATCGTCCCCGAATTATAGATAACGTAAATTGGAAAAAGAGGAACATACCCGAATTCAAAACTTGAAATGAGGGTAAGAATTCCGGATAGACTACTCGGTCTCCCAAGTGGCTTCCCGCTCGGTATGATCCCTCCAAAGGATTTTGACGAATGGAATCGTCTTCCTCTTCATGACTCGTTCTTGTCTGTCAAGAATTCGTTCGGGTTCCTCTATTAAGGTAAGGTCTTCACGAATATGTTCCAGTGGATACTGAACCATGTGAAGGGGATGATACTTGTAACCTATGAGTAAGGACACATGGAACACATCGTGAACACGAGAAAGCTGTGGAGGTAACGCTAAACGATAAGATACTTCACCGACTCGCTCAATGACATCAAACGGTCCGATGAATCAAGGACTGAGCTTCCCTGTGATTCCAAAACGTCTAACACCACATGTCGGTGATACCTTAAGGAAGACGTGATCTCCAACGTTAAAATGTAAGTCCCTACGATGCTTGTCGGCATAACTCTTCTGACGTAACCGTGCTTCTTGCAATTTCTGCCTAGCTACAGCGACCTTCTTGTTAGTCAACTCTATCATTTCTGGTCCTTCAAGAGTTCGCTCACCAACCTGATCCCAGCAGATTGGGGCGCGACACTTTCTGCCATACAACATCTCGAATGGAGCACACTTAATACTTGCGTGTCAACTGTTGTTGTATGCGAATTCTACCAAACAGATGTAATCTTCCCAATCACCCGTCCATTCCAACACAAATGGCCTTAACATGTCTTCTAATGTCTCAATCGTTTTCTCTGATTGCCCGTCTGTTTGAGGATGAAAAGCCGTGCTAAGCTTAAGTTTTGTACCCCAAGCTTTCTGCAGACTCCTCCAAAATCGTGAAGTGAAACGAGGATCTCTGTCCGAGACGATGCTGGATGGAGCACCATGAAGTCTCATAATCTCCTTCTTGTACGTATCGGCGAGTTTACTGACTGAATCTTCCTTGTAGATCGGTAAGAAATGAGCTGACTTAGTAAGTCGATCAACGATAACCCAAATTGCATCGTGCCTTCTCTTTGTCTGCGGAAGACCGGTAACAAAATCCATGGTGATCTTGTCCCACTTCCATTTTGGAATATATAACGGTAGTAGAAGACCGCTAGATCGCTGATGCTCGATCTTAACCTGCTGGCAGGTAAGACATTTGGAGACATAAGTCACAACATCTTGTTTCATACCACTCCACCAAAAGTATTGCTTAATGTCATGGTACATCTTGGTCGAACCAGGATGAATAGAGAATGGGGAGCTATGAGCCTCAGCTAACAATGCTTCCCGGAGTTCTTGATCATCAGGAACACAAAGGCTCATGCTCTGCCATAAGATACCGTTTATACCTACTCGAAATTCCGTTTGCTTCTCCAAATTCTTAATTATCGCCCAAATTCCACAATCATTCTTCTGAGCTTCCTTGATCCTAGAGAGTAACTCAGGTTCTATGTGAAAATCCGTCAATTTATGGTTTATATTTTATTCTCAATATTTATTTGAAAATATTATTTTAATGTTATAATATGAACTCACTTATTTTTGGGAAGAAATTTGGATTTACGTCTTGAAGTAGCATCGACTACGTCTAAACCGGAGGATTCTACGTTACGTGTTTACGTTTACATACACCGTTTTGGTGACAGTCCGACATTCCATGAAATAAATTTATCCGTGAATATTATTTTGGGATTTTAATTTTGATTTGGTTCATAAACTCACAAATTTAAGAGAAGAGATTAGGACTTACGATTTTAATTTAACGTCCTTTACGACTAAACCGGAAACCTTAGGATTACGTATTTACCTTTTTGAACTCCGTTTTTGATGAAACAAATTTTATTAGATTCGTTTTGTGCTGTTGATTCATAATTTATAAAAACGTTTTTCGTAAAACGACCCGAGGGCACGCAAATCGAGGAAACTAGAATCGAGGAATACCCGTAAATTAGCGCGATGAGACAAAACAAGTTTATTCCACCCCACTAACTAAAAGGGATGGCCAAAGGGACACCACATCATTTGATGTGGCACCCTTGTAACAAAATAGCTTACACTTGTACGCATAAGCTTAACAAGTAAGCTACTTATCCCACTAAACCACAAAACCACTAACACTTACCATATGCTTCCATTTTCACATGCAAAACAACTCAAAACTCTCTCACTCTCCACCCCATTGCCGTCCCACTTCACCATCCAACACCACCATTTGATCATTTCTAGCCACAAGTTATATGTTATCTAGCCATATTATGAAGGACTCTTGAAGCTCTATTGATTGATGGTCATTTTAACATCCAAGGAGAAGTTTTGTTGGTGTCTTGGGGCTGATTTTCCACAAGATGTTCATGAAGATAGGTGATCTTGAAGTTGATATTGGTATATCACAAGTTTTGCCATCAAAATCCAAGCCTTGTTCATCAACCTCATCTTTTCATCACTATGGTGGTATAAGGATCATTCTTCCCATCCTTCTTGTTATTTTAATTATGTAATCATGTATTTTCTTTCCTATTGTATATGTATATGCTGAATATATGATGATAAAAGTATTGTGTGGGGATTTGGCCTTGATAAATATGGTTAAAAAGATGGAAAACCATAAGTAACAAGGTTAAAATCTTGCTAAATATGATGGCTGTATAAAAACAGTAAGTAACCAAATGTTAAACTGATAAAATGGTAAAGTGGAATCAATATACAGTAAGTATTAGGTGTTATACACATGTGAGAGTTGGCCATACAATGGAATCATAAAAATGAGTGAGATATGATCAAAACAAGTTTAGAGTGCAAATCTGCCTATACTGTTTTGGACGAATTTTATAAAATATTTAGAGGTTGATTCATCAGTAGCTATAAAGGAATAAAACGAAGCACATATCATGTAGTTTCAGTGATAATTATTTGGGGTTCTATCTCCATGTAGAACTCTAGATATGACCATTTTAGTAAACTAGATTTTTAGGACTGATTTTGTATAAATAATATATAATATAAGCACTCAAAAATTTATATAAAATATATATAAATACAAATTCCACTAGTTTATAATGATTATTGTTGGGAATCTAAACTTGTTAGATTCCCTGATCATTGATTTAAACATAATTAGGCTGATAGATAGTCCCTTGCCTGTGCCTAGGAGGCAGGCAAGTTTCGCAAGACTCACAGAGATCCAAGTCTCTGTGAGCAACCTCAGAGGAGTCCATGTCAGAGACATTGTTAGGGAAGTCGAAGATTACCTGAAGACATACTCCTTGGCTGTGATGGATAACAGCCAAGATGTATTAGGGACTCTGAGGGGTTGAGAGTTAACAGGGGTGGCAATACCCTGATAACTCTCAGCACACTTTGGACATGCCATTTTTGTGTTCGAGAATATGAAGAATAAGGAAACTGTTTTTGACAACTGTTCCTTAAAGCATAATGGAAGACTACCAAGAATAGAAGGACATCATGTGACTGATGTGGGAACTTGTAAAAGCTTGTGTAGTCGACATCAAGTACTGTTTAAGTCAAACTCGTAACACTATAAATAGGATGTGTATCCATGCATTAATTTTTAACACTTTGAGATATTAAGAACATTAGTGCGTATAACTTAGTGAATCAAACAGCTACGACTGTATTCATAAGTTAAGGTTTATTGTTGTTCAAAGTGTGCACAACACATTGTCATCAAACGGTGTTATCCATAACACTTGTAGTTCTTTATTATACAATAATAAGATTACGTTTGAAAAGTAATACCTTGTGTTGATTAAGTTAAGATTAGGGTTTCTAGCATTGATTAGGGACTTTCAATTGGTATCAGAGCGGTGTTTGATATTAAAACCTTCAAGAAACATCGTTCTCAGTTTTATAATCAAGATCCACCATGCCGGAAACTTCTAGCCCACACTCACCTTCCACAAACCCATCTTCACCAAGACTTAACCCTCCAGCAAATGACGATGATCTACCCCAACTTCTTGACTCAAGAGGTGGATCACACGTAACCAGTGTACCAGTCTTTGATGAAGAAGACTTTGCCAGTTGGAAGAGTCAATTTCTTGTATACCTTGATGGACTTGAACCTTTTCTCTTAGAAATTTTAGAAAATGGTCCATATATTCCCATGGTGCTTACTTCTACTGAAGAAAACCCTCTTCCCAAGCCTGTCAAACAATGGACCGCAGCTGATAGGAAATTAGCAAACCAAGATAAACGTCTCAAAAGCATCATAATTTCCTGTCTTCCAAAGCACATCATCAAGTCTGTCATTCAGTGTCCCACAGCTAAACAAATGTGGACAGACCTCATTCTTGGCCCTGAAGGACCCTCTGAAACAAGAGAGACAAAGATTCAGGCACTTAGACTTCAGTTTAATGCCTTTAAGTCACTTGAAGGTGAAAAAGTTCAGCAAACCTATACTAGGCTGAAGATTCTTCTAAATGACCTCGCTATGAATGATGTCACTATTGGTCAAGCTGAGATCAATGCTACTTTTGTCAACAGCCTTCCAAGAAAGTGGCTGAGCATGAATCAGACTCAGAGAGCTAACAACTCAATCAAAAATGATACCCTTGCTCAGCTCTATGGTAAGTACAATTATGAAGAAGGGCTGATCGATACTATCTACAAATCAGAGACTGAAAGATTTGTAGTCCAAGGAGCATCTTCCAAAGCTTTGATTTCTGCAACACATCCTCTTGACAGCGATTCTGATATTGAAGAAGATACCCGTAGCAGCCAAGAGTTCTTGTCAGACCTCAATGCAGAATTCCATGAAAGAGCACTGCTAGCCAACCAAAGAAGATACTACAAAAGATCTGGAAGAGTAGGATCAGCTAGCAAACCAACTGACAGGTCAAAAGAAACATGTTTTGCCTGTGGAAAGCTTGGACATTATCAAAAAGAGTGTCCTTCTACCAAGACATCGTCACCCTCTTATCCATCATCTTCATCCAAACCCTACAAGTTCAAACAACATAACAACTCATCTCAATCCAATTCTTCAGACACTGAGAAGAAAGATTACAAAAATAAGTACAAGGCACTTAAAGCTGAGTTAGAACAAATGAACTTGAAGATTGAAGCTATGTCCAAAAAGAAAGGTGGTGAGAAAAAGACTGAGAAAGGGTTGGTTGCTGAAACTTATGATTGGAATGATGAACCATTGACTTCAGATGAAGAAGACACCACAAGAGTCAGGGCTTTTATGGCGATAGCTGAGGATGAACCAGCTGTTGGAAAAGGTGATGCAAGATCAGGACAATGGGTTGACATCACAATGAAAAAGGTACACAGGCTTTTATCCATGTCTGATAGTGATGAACGTAAGCATGTCCTTGATTACACCATTGTTGATTTGCACTTTGTTGAGGAACAAAGGAAGAACTTACTTGATAAGTTTCACTATGTTAAAACTGAAATGATTAATACTAAGGCTGAATGTGAAACTCTCAGGCGGGTTAACTTAGAGAAAATATCCCTGCAAAATGAAGTAGCAAGATTAACCTTGAAAAACATAGCTTTAAATGATCAAGTCACTGAATTGAACAAGATTATTAAAAAATGGTTGTGTGCTAGGTTTACTATTGATGAATTGCTTAGGGATGAAGTGCCTGCTGACTTAAACAGGGATATAACTGCTAAGAATAAAAAGCTGAGGATTCTCACCAAACCCAAAGACATTGTCTTTAAATCTACAGAGACTATTCATATGTCAGATACCTCTTTGACTAATGACCCTGTCTCTGAAGATGTGGCTGAGCTACCACCTTTGCCCAAACTCTCTGGAGTTGAACCTAGCAGTTCTTCTAGATCTGCTAAGGACGAACTTAGGACAGATATTGAGAATCCTCCAGCCAAAGTTTTTCGTGTGCCTGCTAAACAAACTGGTAAACAAGTAGCTTTTAAGCCTGTTACTACTAAAGCTGTGAATAAGGTTGACCCCACCACTGAAGATCGCCTGTTGTCTCTTATGAAAGAAGTAGAACTCTTGAAACAACACATTAAGCCTTCCGCTGAATGCTCTACTTCTCATGAACCTAAGTCAGTCCTAGGTGAACCCAAAGGGGAAAGGTTAATCAAACCTTATTGCAATGTCTGTAAAAATTCTCACCATTCGACCATAGATCATGACAGACACATGGCAGCTAAAAGAGCTCAGACACCCTCTAGGGACAGACCACAGAGTTCCAAAAGACAACAGGGAAATTACAAATCTTATCCTCCCTGTAAATTCTGTGGGTTCACAGACCATCACTCAGACGAGTGTGGTGACTTCCCTGGGTGTGATATCTGTGGGAGTTATAACCATGAAACAATGAACTGTCCATCCCAACGCCAAAAGTTTTTCAGGAACACAAGAGTTGCTAACAAGCAATTCAGGGAACCCAATGGAAAGTGGGTTCACCATAGGAACTAATCTGTTTCTATGTATCTGTGCAGAAATATCTCAAGGAATCGGTATGGTATCTAGATAGTGGTTGTTCTAGACACATGACAGGGATTCAACAATACCTGCACAGATACTCAAAGGAGCCAGTTCCCAAAGTGGTGTTTGGAGATAACTCTTCAGGTGACACAGAAGGATATGGCTCAGTGAATTGCAATGGGATCACATTTACCAGGGTTGCATATGTGAATGGTCTTAAACACAATCTTATTAGCATCAGCCAATTATGTGATGCTGACTATAAGGTTTTGTTTACTAAGACTCAGGGAACCATATTCAACAAAAATAATGATGTTGTGCTGGTTGCACCTAGAAGGAGAGATGTTTATGTCATCAACATGGCTGTGTGCTCTGAAGACAGTTCAAATTGTTTTCTTGCCAAAGCCTCTGAAAGTGTCAATTGGCTGTGGCACAAAAGACTGTCTCATCTCAACTTCAAGAACATCAATAAGATACCACTCAAAACTTGGTTGCTGGTCTACCTTCAGTAATGTTTTCCAAAGACAAAACTTGTTCTGCCTGTGTCAAAGGAAAACATCACAGGTCTTCATTCAAGACTAGGCAATCATTTTCTATTGACAAATGCTTACATGTCCTTCACATGGACTTGTTTGGGCCTGTCAAACCTCAAACCATTAATCACAACAAATACACCTTGGTCATAGTTGATGAATTTTCAAGATATACATGGGTGTTCTTCCTCAAGAGGAAAAGTGATGCAGCTGATACCATCATGTCCTTCATCAGACAGGTTGAAAATATGAATGATGTTAGAGTCAAAGCTCTAAGAAGTGATAATGGTACATAATTCAAGAATCATCAACTTGAATCATTTTGTGATGAAAAAGGGATTTCTTAGAACTTCTCTTCAGCTGGCACTCCTAAACAAAATGGTGTGGCTGAAAGAAGAAACAGGACTCTGATTGAAGCAGCAAGAACTATGTTAAATGGTGCAGCCTTACCAAAGCAATTTTGGGGAGAAGTTGTACACACTGCCTGCTACACTCAAAACAGATCAATCATTGTCAAAAGACATGGCAAAACCTCCTATGAAGTTTTCAGAAAAAGATCTCCAGACGTCAGCTATTTTCATGTGTTTGGATGCCCTGTGTTTATTTATAACTACAGGGATAAACTTGGAAAGTTTGATGAAAAAGCTGATGATGGTTTCTTTTTGGGATACTCTCCAACAGCCAAAGCCTTCAGAGTATTCAACATCAGAAGACAAGAAGTAGAAGAAACTTTCCATGTCAGATTTAATGAAGATGATGAAGTCATACAGAGGACAGGAACAGAGGGTGATGAAGTAGATTTTAATGAAAATATCTCTTTCCCAAGTGATGAGTTCACAGAACCCAGACCTACCAGTCATCACCACTTCAACACTCTAACTCCTTATGTTCCTGCTTTTGACCCTCTGTCTACTCACAACATAGAAGTTCCTACCTCTTAGGAACTTGATGAAGAAGAACCTCAAATCTCTGATGGTCCTTCTCATGATATTGATAACTCACCAATTCTTCAAATCTCTGAAGATTCTCCTGCTGATAATGAAATAGCTTCCCTTGATATGGCTGAAGAAGACTCAGACACTGAAGTAGTCTTTGAAGAAAGCCCTCCTAGTCAGCAGGATGAGACTCAAATTGTACCAGCTGTGCCCTCAAGTACCCCTGTTCTTAAATCCCCAGCTCCTCAAAATAAGTGGTCAAGAGATCAACACATTCTTCTTGTCAACATTATTGGGGAACCAAATGTAGGGGTCACAACCAGACAGCGAATCCAAGACTCAGAGTCAGCCTCAGCCAATGAATGTCTATTTGCTGAATTTCTTTCTCAAATTGAACCTAAAAGAGTTGCTGAGGCTCTGGTAGAAGAAGGATGGGTAGCTGCTATGCAAGAAGAAATCAATCAGTTCAAAAGGAACAAAGTATGGACTCTAGTGCCAGCTCCACCTGGAAAGAATATCATAGGCACTAGATGGATCTATAGAAATAAGATGGATGAAATTGGGAACATCATCAGGAACAAGGCAAGACTGGTAGCACAGAGATTCTCTCAGACTGAAGGAATTGATTATGATGAAACTTTTGCACCTGTTGCTAGACTTGAGGCCATCAGAATCTTTCATGCTTATGCTGCCTATATGAACATCATTGTCTATCAGATGGATGTAAAGAGTGCCTTCCTCAATGGTGATTTGGCTGAGGAAGTCTATGTTGCACAACCTGAAGGATTTGAGAACAGCGAGTTTCCCAACCATGTGTACAGACTTCACAAGGCAATGTATGGTCTGAAACAAGCCCCAAGAGCATGGTATGAAACTCTTTCAAATTTCTTATCTGAAAATAAATTTATCAGGGGTTCTATTGATAAAACACTCTTTACCTTCAAGGACAAGAGTGATTTCATCATTGTGCAGATTTATGTGGATGATATCATCTTTGGGTCAACAAATGTCAATCTTAGTAAACGTTTTGCTAAATTAATGACCAAAAAATATGAGATGAGTATGATGGGTGAATTAACTTACTTTTTGGGCTTTCAAATTAAACAATGTCCTAAGGGAATTTCTATTTGTCAAGAAAAGTATGTTAAGGATTTACTTAAAAAATATGACTTAGCTGATTGTGCATCAGTGAAATGCCCCATGCTTCCACCCAACAACTTGGGCCCTGATGAGTCAGGGGTCTCTGTCAATGAGACTTTATATAGAGGCATGATTGGGTCACTGATGTATCTAACAACCAGTCGTCCAGATATCCAATTCTCCACATGTCTCTGTGCAAGGTACCAAGCTAACCCAAAAGAATCCCATCTAGTGGCTGTTAAGAGAATTTTCAGGTATCTCAAAGGAACACCATCCCTAGGTCTATGGTATCCAAAGGAATCAGGCTTTGATCTCAAGGCCTATTCAGATTCAGATTATGCTGGATGCTGTATTGACAGAAAAAGCACTTCAGGCAGCTGTCAAATCCTAGGAGGAAAATTGGTTGGATGGAGTGCTAAGAAGCAAAACTCTGTGGCTATGTCTTCAGCTGAAGCAGAATATGTTGCTGCAGCCAGTTGTTGTGCTCAGGTGCTCTGGATGAAAAGTCAATTGGCTGACTATGAAATCTTGTATGACAAAGTGCCAATCTTTTGTGACAACACCAGCGCCATTGCCATATCCAACAACCCTGTTCTTCACTCTCGTACCAAACACATTGATATCAGGTATCATTTTATCAGGGATCATATAATGAAGGGAGATATTGAGCTGCATTTTGTTCCCACAGAGCTGCAACTAGCTGATATCTTTACAAAGCCTTTGGCTGAACCTTCGTTCAACAGGCTAGTTGCTGAGCTAGGGATGCTCAATATCTCAAAGCCTGTGGCTTGATATTAAATGTGTTCATTAAATGATTGATTCTATATTAAATGTTTTATTAAATGTTTTTCACATGAAACTAGGTAGTTACTTTCCAAGTAAATGCAAAAAACATTCTCACATTTTTTAATCATTTATTTTTCGGATAACGAGGAGACAAACTTTTTGAAAGGTCAAGGGGACCCACTTGAGCAGTCATTTTCGCCCTTGCATTTAATTCGGTTGAATAACTGTTCACTTAAGTTTGAATATATATATATTTTCTTCTTTCTCTTCTCACCCACCACCATTCTAAAATCAACTTATCTCTCTAAACTCTTATCTCTCTCAACCATCCGCCATTTTCATTCTCCTTCAACCTTAAATCAATGGCGTTTCCCGTACCTAAAGCCTCCAATGTAAACTTCGAGATCAACGAGAGCATCATCGCCTCCAACAACGCCATTGGATGGATTAAAGCACCAAACATCACCTATTCAGATCTGGTAAATTTCATGCAGCATTGTGACCTAAATGAAGCCTTCACCAAATCTCCATCCACTTTTTACCAAGAATACCTTAGGGAATTCTGGTATTCTGCTGAAGTAGTAGAAGACACCATTACCTTTAGCCTCTCATGCAATGAACATCCTTTTGCCTTTTCCCTTAACGACTTCTCTAGTGTGGCCGGACTAAAACATGGAGATGAATGCTTGAAGACTGTGGACAAAAAGGCTGTCAAGGAAGCCCTGGCCACACTAAACCCTTGCCATGATGTTAACCCTGCCCTTACACCAGCTGAGGTCCTCGCCAAAGCCCCTCTGAAGATTAAGTATTTCACTCCTATGTGGCGTGTCCTCTTCACCCACATTGTGAAGTCCCTGGGAGGAATGCAGGGATCACAGGATCAGATGTCGTCCAATCATCAGGCTATTGCGTATGGACTTATCTAGGGAGCTGATGTCGACTTTGGAAGCATCCTGTTCTCAAACCTGGTAGAACAACTCAAGGGAAGGAATCAGGTCAGGGAAAAGAACATCTGTTACGTACGCTACCTGTCCCTCATCTTTGAGAGCTTGCTGGGAGAGAATTATCACAACAAGGCCTTGACAGCTCTTAAGCCCTATCGCATCACAGGCGCCATCTACAAGGAGATAGGAGCTGAGGATATCCCTGTCACCGCCCACATGCTGAACGTGGCCAACCAGGTACCCAACGCTGAAAAGCCCTTGCTCCCTTCCTCTGAGAAGGTGAATACTTCTAGTGTCGCTGGCAAGTCTACGTCTTTGACCTCTGGGCAGCACACTACTAAGTCCAAGGCTTCATCTGGCCAACAGCCAAAGAAGAAGAAAATCCCCTCTTCTTCCCACTCCAAAGCTGTTAGTAAGGCCAAGGAAAAGAAGATTGACACCGCCTCTGGTCCAGATACTCTTGTGGATTCAGAATCTTTGGCTGACAAACAACAGGCGTCTAGTGTCTCTAGGTCAGCAGAGACAACAGGAAACCAGCCAAACCAAGCTGATATCTCACAGGTAATCAGTGTACATTTTTAGAGGTTCACAAGCAATCACTCTCATTTGTCTGTAGGAGAGAGTGGTGAAGTTAGGGTAATCCTCGACCCATAGAAGTCTGTCATTACACTTAGAATACTTTAAGACTTCTGTACACCCTGTCTTTGCACCAGGGAATGATTCATTTGTGTTTATAAAGCACCCCGATGACCCTGAACCCTCTAGACAGTATTCAGGCTAACAACAACCTGAATACATTAATGTCTCAACCTTGATCGATGTACTGCACACAGCCTCTTGGTTCCCTCCTTAAAAGAGTCCCAAAGGATTTATCCTTTCAGGGGGAGCTGAATCATCACCCTCAGCTTTCCTAGGGGCAGCGTAACAGGCGACCTACAACAACATATGTTTCACTCTTAAAAGAGTCCCAAAGGTTTTACCTTTTGGGGGGGCTGAATAATCACACTCAGCTTTCCTAGGGGCAGCGAATGGCGATCATTAACCACACTTCATTCACACTTAAAAGAATCCTAAGGATTTATCCTTTGGAGTGGTTGAGTAATCACCCTCAGCCTCTCTGGGACAGCGAAATGGCGACCATTCCCCTTATATTTTTCCCTGTTACTAATTACAACAAACTTGCAGGCTGAAATTGTACAACCAGTCAAAGAATCTCAGGTACATGAAAAGGAGGTTGAAACAATAACCCAGGACATGAAGAAGAACTTGTGCTCAATGCTGATGAAGAAATGCTTTCAGTAGAAGATTATGTCTCTGAGTTTGAGCCCATGCCTGAAGATGAATTCCCTGAGGGAATGTTTGATGAAGAGGATGAAGAAGATGAGGATGACCAGCTGTCAGCCTCTCCTCCTAAAGAAGATGACAAGACTTCTCCTCTCAAGGAAGCTGTTGACACTCCAAACTCTGCTACATCTGCAACAACAGTCTTCCAAAGACCAACATATGATCCAACAGCAGAATTCCTCATGTTTGATCATCCTACCCAGACCAACTTCGACTTAATTCCAAAGGGGGATGATTTTGCTCAGCAAAGCCTCAATATCAAGAATCTTCAGCCCGTACATCATCAATCTGATATTGAGCGCTTATCAAGGAAGCTGGACGTGATCAAGTCAGAGATGCACAATTTCACTGTCACTTTTCCAGGCATTATAAAGAAGGCTGTGACTGAGGCTGTCACTGAGCCAATTCAGGAGGGTGCAAGAAAGGGTGTGGCCCAGGGACTAAGTCATCTCTCGACACGAATCAAGGATGCAATTGACTCAGTTGTCCCTGCTATGTTCCATGAGCAAGAAAACAACATGAACAGGCACTTCAATGTGGTTCGCAACAGGCAATACAATCATGCTGGTTTTATTGTTAGGCGTGTTCAGGCAAATACCAATGCCAATGCCAACCTCTTGCTGAAGATTGCCAGGGCTTCAAGAAAAAGACAACGTGCCATGGCTGCCTCTGTGGAGCAGATTGCAAGACGATTTCAGGCACGTTCATCCAAGCATCAGGGAAGTAAGGATGAACGTGAGGGGGAGAAGAATGCTACACTCAGCCTTGCATCTGCTGAACAAGGCTCATCTTCAGCCAATCCCTCAACAACTCCTGTTCCTCTACAAGTCATCACACCAGTTATAGTACATGATGATGAGGATGATACTCAGGGGGAGCAACAAGCACAAGATGGAGCTGACTCATCTAAATCCATGATCTTAGTTAACATCAGCAAGCCTGAGGATGATGATGAACCAGCGGCCAAGAAACTTAAATTCACTGTGAGCTCTCTCCCAAAATCTATTCAAAATCAGGCTCAGACAGCGTTTCTCAAAAGAGCTAATGATTTGAAAAACATAAGTGTGGAGTCCTCTGTCTCGAAGAAAGGTAAGGAGATAGTCTTGGTTGATACAGACACCAAACTTAAGAAGATAGCTGCGATGCTAGAGACAGGAGGATCCACCACAGACCTTTCCCACTTTTCAACCTTTACACCTTCCGATGAGAGTCCTTTAACTCCTGAAGAAATAGAGCAACAGGCTGAAGAATTCAAAAGACTAAATGAGCTCAAGACAGCCAAAGAATTAAATGAAGCTACTCTGAGGAAGATGACACCACCTGAAAGGGAAAAACAAAAACAAAGGTTGAGGGAAATGGAACTAAAACGCGCTGAGGCCTTAAAGAAAGTCAAAGCTGACTATGATGCTTGCGTGAACAACAGGTATGCTGCTGGCAAGATAACCAAGTTTAAATACACCATTCACAAATCCACAAACACCCCACAGATGATCTTATGGAGGGAAAATCAACAGAGGAATATGGATGTGTTTGACAACTTCAGGTTAAAAACACTTGGGTTATCAGAATGGTTTGAACTCGAAGCCTTAGCTGCCAAAAAGTCTGGACAGGCAAATTTCCTTCTGCTTAAAACTCTTAAGGCTAAGTTTAATTGGATCAAGGAAACAGCTGCCAAACTCAAGATTGATCCCCCATCACAGCTTTTCGAACAAGAACCCCCAAAGACAGGCAACAAAAGAAGAAGAATTTCCCAAATTATTGATGAAACTTTTGTTACTGAAGATGTTCGTGTGGATGGTATGCACAGGGATCTGATCCTTCCAAATGGTATCGTTGGCCCTGTTGATGGTCAGACATACTCAGTGCCTGAAAGAGGAATGGCATTTATGAACAAGGCCTGCCAGTATGCTTTTCAGAGGGAAGATGAGCTGTGCCTGGCTTCAACTATTCAGCTACTCTGTCACAAGAAGTGTCTCAAGATCAACACAGAGTATTCCAAGAAGTTTGCAAAGACTTTGCAGGATGAAATTGATAACAGATTAGATGTGGTCGAAGCTGAAGAAAGAATAAAAAATGATGACTATTGAAGATGGTGTCAGCCCTTTTTACCTTCATCTTTTATTTTACTTATGTAATGAACTTGTAATTTTCTTTAAGTCTTAATAAAATCATGAGGTATGTTTGTTTAGATCTGTTATGTGTAAGAAGAAGCTGTTAAACTCACTTACCTTAACTTAGTTAGATCTAGCATTATTTATGTTTAAATAGGGGGAGATTGTTGGGAATCTAAACTTGTTAGATTCCCTGATCATTGATTTAAACATAATTAGGCTGATAGATAGTCCCTTGCCTGTGCCTAGGAGGCAGGCAAGTTTCGCAAGACTCACAGAGATCCAAGTCTCTGTGAGCAACCTCAGAGGAGTCCATGTCAGAGACATTGTTAGGGAAGTCGAAGATTACCTGAAGACATACTCCTTGGCTGTGATGGATAACAGCCAAGATGTATTAGGGACTCTAAGGGGTTGAGAGTTAACAGGGGTGGCAATACCCTGATAACTCTCAGCACACTTTGGACATGCCATTTGTGTGTTCGAGAATATGATGAATAAGGAAACTGTTTTTGACAACTGTTCCTTAAAGCATAATGGAAGACTACCAAGAATAGAAGGACATCATGTGACTGATGTGGGAACTTGTAAAAGCTTGTGTAGTCGACATCAAGTACTGTTTAAGTCAAACTCGTAACACTATAAATAGGATGTGTATCCATGCATTAATTTTTAACACTTTGAGATATTAAGAACATTAGTGCGTATAACTTAGTGAATCAAACAGCTACGACTGTATTCATAAGTTAAGGTTTATTGTTGTTCAAAGTGTGCACAACACATTGTCATCAAACGGTGTTATCCATAACACTTGTAATTCTTTATTATACAATAATAAGATTACGTTTGAAAAGTAATACCTTGTGTTGATTAAGTTAAGATTAGGGTTTCTAGCATTGATTAGGGACTTTCAATTATAATAAAAGAGTTATATAAATGTTGATATTAAAATGTATTATGTTATATAAAGTACAAATATAAATGTTTTTCCAAGTTATAAAACTATATACTAAGTTTTACGTCTTTTCGGCTAAAACCAAAAGATTAACGTTTTTGTCAAATAAAACATAGACGGTCGGACCCGTCTAATATAAAATTTTATAAACTCACATACTGATATATGAACTTATATAACAAGTAAAAATCGATTAAACCCGAGCTTTACAACATATAGACATTAACGGGCCAAAGTAGCCTTATTGGACTATAAACCCGACTAGTTAGTAAAACACTTATAAATTTACTTATTGGGCTTAACCCACTTGGGCCTAACATGTAAAGTATAATACTGATAATAAAAGTATAAAATGGTCTAATTTAAGGTAATGGACTTATTATAGGCTTATTGGACCTAAAACATGTAAATAGGTAAAACTAGTAAACTAGTATAAATAGGTAATGGACTTATACCATCACATAACACTAAAATGAGTGAATGAGAATATATAAACCCACTTGATCATCATCATATGTATAAAATCATCATATGTATACATAATTGTTATGTTTATAAAATCATTGAACAAAAGTCTAAGACAAGTATTATTTGTCTAGGTTCTCGTGATTGAAGCACATACCGTACATCCGAATTGCCGATAACCCGCTTTCCCACATCAATGTGAATTCATAGCCTCGCACTCTTTTAAATGTTTTTATGATATGTTTTATAAACACGCGAGGGAGATAACATGTTAGTTTTTATAAAATAGGACACTAGTTGTCCCGATTGTCTGTTTATTGATTTGTACCCGAATGGTTGTATGACCCGATGAATGATTAAATGACCCGATACATGAAATGAAATGGATTATTAAAGTTAGATTATGTCACTAAAAGTCCCATTAGCATGAATTGTGAACTACCGGGATTTGGTAGACGCTTATGCATATAATAGTACTATTTGGGGACGATCACCCCAGTTCGCGCCTTGACGGTTGATCCCCGTTGTGCCACATTGATTGGTAAGCGAATTTATGTATGAGAAGATTTAAACAAGCGTGATTATTGTGACGACACGCTAATTTAGATGGGCAAATGAGTTTCGGGTTAGCTACCTGTTGTTTGTTGTAGTAAGGTAACAATGTCATGCGGCTTATAATAATCCAAAAATAACAAAATACTTCTATATGCATTAAATTACGATATATTGCCTGACTAGCAATACGGGGTCTTATTATTGATTTTATGTTCGTGTTTTGGTTTTATATAACCATATCCATATAACGGTTTTCATTTAACTTCATACAACGTTATAAAACGTATTGTATGATGTTCTTAACGACAATGGTTCGTATAATGATTTTGATGGCGAAAGCCTATATTATGATTTTTGATAACGATTTGTATAAAATGACTTTGGCTATTTTATGCCCTATTACAATGATTTGTACAAAATGATTTTCGGTAATAATTTTTATACCGATTTTATATTGATGGATTTTATTAAACTCTATGAATTCACTCGGCGTTTTCGCTGACCTTTTCTTTTAACATGTTTTATCTCAGGTACTTGAAGGTAATTCTCGGGAAGACAACAAGAATTCATGGCCCGCACTCAAATAACAATTTCCATTCAAATCTTTTGTAAAATTGTATGAAATGACCATGACTTGGGACCTATGTAAATTTGATATTTATGAATGGAAATGCTTTATTATTAAATGACACGATTTTTATGGGTTGTCTATGATGTGAGTAATGTGCTATCCCATAACACCAACGACTTCCGCTGTATTGAATTGTATAAATTTGGGGGTGTTACAGTTTTGTACCAGAGCTCTCGTTATCGAGAACGAAAGATTTTTAAAACCAAAGTTTTGAATAAAACATTTCAAAATCTTTTAACTATAAACATTTTTCTAAAAATGTCCAAAAATCTTTTGACTATAACGGTGCCGAAGAATTCCCGAGTTACCGACAAGGCCAGACTGAGAAGTGTTATTTTAATATATATATAACTTGGATTATATATATATATATATATATATATATATATATATATATATATATATATATATATATATATATATATATATATATATATATATATATATATATATATATATATATATATATATATATATATATATATATATATATATATATATATATATATATATATATATATATATATATATATATATGATGTAATTTTATTACATGATTGTTTGATGATTATTTTGATATTTATACGAGGTATTTATACGACGTAGATTGTCACAAGGAACCCTAAATCCCCTAGTAAATTAATCGAAGCTATTCTCGTAGGAATGTAGATATTAGTTGATTGTGATATTGAAGAAGAATTGGCGAGATTAAAACTGATATCGATGTCATGACGACCTTTCCTTATAGAGTGGAGTTTGACAAAACGTTACCACCTAGAAAGATGTCATCTGATTCAGTGTCACCCAATTCTTAAATTTGAAATCGAAAGGGTGAATGTTGCACTTGAGGCTGTCATTGGAACCATTACCCAAAAGCCTCATGCCACTAGTACCTTTCCGAGAAGTCTAATTGAATGTGTGAGTCATTTCATACTAGTGACTCGTTTGATAACCATTGTTGTAAGAGCTTGATACACTGAGATTTTTACTCGTTTGAAAGTTCGATTCTCGGAATCCTCTCGAATTGATCTCAGTTTAAAGTGGAATGATTTGTTCTTGGTAACAAAAAGGAGTTTGGTTCTCTAATCTACTAAAAATGGAAATGAATAAAGTAATAAAGATTTAAACTTAAAATAATTAAAAAGTAAAACTTGAATTAAAAATTTAAATCAAACAGTAAATGGAAAAATACCCTAACAGAAACTACCCTATTCGGAAAACAAGTACTATGCGGAATAAATGCTCAATTCGGAATAAATAGCTTAATGCGGAAAAGAAGTCCTATTCGGAAAATAAGTCTATGCGGAAAATGAGGCCTATGCGGAATGTTGAAGTCTATGCGGAATAAAGGAGATATTCCGAATAAGGGAAAACTTAAGAGGACTACTCGGAATAAATTATATTCCGAATAAGAGAAAATAGAAATGGCAATTCGGAATATTTCTATATTCCGAGTAAGGGATGAAAGGCAAGGCTATTCGGAATATTAAATATTCCGAATAAGGGGGAATACAGATGGTCTATTCGGAAAGTCTGGATGAAGAACAGTTACAGCAACGCAAGAACAGGGGATACGAATTTTAATCCAAATCGACTCAAATACTCAAAAAGGTTTTACCAAACTAACCAATAATCATTTAAATACCATAAGTAACAAATCCCAACAATAAAAATACTAAATCAACAACTTTCAAAAGATAAAAATTAATCAAACAAGAACTTGAAAACTTTGAATAGAAAAGGAGATGAACAAGATGAATAGAAAGATTGGATTGAAAGATTAATGTAAAAGTTAACAATAGTAATGATCAAACACTTACAAGATTGAAGGAAAAATGAAAAATCACCAAACACCCTAATGGTGTTGGTGATGCCACGAACCAAAGAAACTGGGGAAAAAAATAAAAAGCTAACTCCCTAATTGTGTAAAGGAAAAATCCTTTTATAGTCCTAGTAGTTGGTTGGTGAGTGGGTTTTATCCCTTTCTTCTTGTCTTCTCGTCTTTTTAGAAAAGTTGACGTTTTTTATTCTGATTCGGGATTTGTCGACGATTAAATCCCACTCGTCTTTTAATTTCTTCGTTAAATAGACTTGAGTTTCTTCGACATATGTAAATCTTCCATCTTTGGTCCTTTTCTTCGATAAATCTTCAAATAGGCCCATTGACTTCAAATATTCTACATCTCTTGGACAATAGGCTTCGTCTTTAGTCTTTTTCCTTGATAAAACCCGTGCAATCCCATGTTTTCTTTAATATTCATCCGGTTAGCTCTGAAAACACAATAAACACAAAAACCATGCATAATTCCAAACAAATGATATTAAATACGTGTTTTGGTCTTGTTTTAGCCAGAATTAAGTGGTAAAAGGATGGGTGTTTACACACCTATCAAATCCCCTACACTTAACCATTGCCATGCCCTCATGCAATGCTTAGTGATAAAGCAAATTTACACTTTTCTCATAATCAATCAACCTTGTTCTTATTAACATACTACTAAACAAAAATTAAAGTACTAAGAGGAATTAAAACTTTAAAGCAAACAAAAGGATAGAAAACCATTTTCACTTGAAAATAGCTATATGGAAATAACTTGCAAAGAAATCAAGGACTTACATTAGGGCTTTGGTGTTGCGAAGATTTATCACCCTTAAGTTTCACGTTCCCCAAACTAAGCTTAAAAACGAGATCATTGTTATTATAAGTTAGCTATTCAAACACTTACACACATGGCTTAATTATATGCTTAAACTCCCTTATTCCTAGGTGTATCTCTTATATTTTATTTCTGTCTTAGAATGATCATGAAGATGCATTTTTGGACTTATTTCGATAGTTTATTTAGGCTGAAAGCAAAGTAGGACGATTTGATCAATAGTTAGCTAAAGGACAAAATCTCTTAAAACTGCTTCTCGGGATATCAAAAAGTTCATATCTTGGCATAACTTGGTTCACGATTTGAGACCTTTCTCGGGCCGATATTTGGCATGTACTTCATACTTCATATCTTGAGAGACGTGCGTGAGATAATGGTCTTCTCATCATAATAGAGTTTCTTCACTTGGAGACTTTTGAGGGGTACTCCAACTTTGTTGACCACGACTTCATGATTATTTCTTTAATCTCTAATTGGGATTTTGAGATACAACGATCCGCCTCCTTTTCGGACTTGGATCTATTTATCCTCATACCTTGTTAGGGTCTTTTCGGATAGACTTCTCCATGATCTTTATGGGAGTTGATTGCTTCTCGTCGTGAGTCTTGATCCTTCATATTGATTTTAGGAATAATGCTCTTCACATCACTTTGGATCTTTAGCAATAAAATGGAATCCTCATGCCTTGTTAGGGCCTTTTCGGACTCGCCAATCTTCGCGCCCCGCTTCATAAGTTATGCCTTGGCTATGAACTCTTATCATTACCGAGCAACTTTTAAACGATCTTGGGCTAGAAGCTAAGTAACTTTCAAAATCGTACGACCTTACTTATTGCAGATAAATTATTAGCAAGTGATGGGAGAATAGGCAAATAATTACACCAAGTGAGCTTGTGCAAGAATACCGACTTATAATTGACTCTATCATTTCTCGTTCTCCACAATTTAAAATCTCAAGTAATGAGACTCGTGGATGCTTAGCCTAATAAACCAACTAAGGTCTACATAGTTAAGGATACTAGCTAGAATAAACTTGGATAAGTCTATTCGGGTTGAGTCAAAATAATCACAACGGGCCTAATATGTCAAAGATTTTAAAACTAGCTACACAACTTTATTAAAATTTGACTTTATTGCGGGATATATACATATGAAAGCAAGGATAAAAATTTAAAAATTACGACTAAATGGCCAAAGTTAATAAAAATTTGAAAAATGTTGAAAAATAGGATTTTCCGGTTATATGAAGGCATTTTCATGGAAAAGTCCACTTAAACTTCGGTAGAAGTCCCCCCTACACTTAAGATAAACATTGTCCTCAATGTTTAAGCATGTGGGACAAGTCTCCCCTACACTTATGACATTGTGCACGTTGGTTAACTCAAGTTAAGGAAGAGACGACTAAAGTGATCAATTTCGAATGTGAGTATGAAGAAAATTGAATCACGATAGTTGAGAGATAGAACTGGATTTCGGATAACACGGGAGCACGGTTCTTCAAAGTTTCCAAGAGTACACTAATCCCTGTAATCACATCACCACAAAAAGACAAACACCCTATAGAGGTCCCCTACACTTAGGAGGTTAAAACATAAAAGGATAGATACTCGGGCTGCCTCCCGAGGAGCGCTTGTTTTTGATAACCGAGTCACGAGCCTGACTCGACCCAAAATTAGTTCATGGGGAACGTGGTGAGGGATGGAATCACCTCTTGAGAGGTGTCCTCACCAAAGTACAACTTCACTCGTTGGCCATTCACCTTAAAATTAGGTCCATTAGGTTGAGCGAGCTCGAGAGTACCATATGGAAAAATTTGGGCAATGGTGAATGGGCCGGACCAACGAGATTTGAGCTTGCCCGAAAAGATTTTCAACCGAGAGTTAAAAAGTAAGACTTTGTCTCCAACATGGAACTCTCGGTTTTTAATCTTAGAGTCGTGAATGAGCTTAGTTCTTTCCTTATAGATCAAAGAATTTTCATAAGCCTCATTCCGAAGTTCATTGAGCTCATTGAGTTGGATCTTGCGTAGGTCACCGGCTTTGTTGATATCAAAATTAGCCCACTTCAAGGCCCAGTAAGCCTTGTGCTTCAACTCAATGGGGAGGTGGCACGCTTTCCCGTGCACAAGACGATAAGGCGTACAGCCGATCGGGGTCTTGTAAGCAGTACAGAAAGCCCACAAAGCATCATCAAGTTTATCAGCCCATGAGGCACGATGCTCTCCCACGGTTCTTTCTAGAATTCGCTTAAGTCCTCGGTTGGATATTTCAGCCTGGCCATTAGTTTGTGGGTGGTAGGCTGTGGAAAGACGTCGATTTACACCATACTTAGCCATGACTCTTGCGAATTGGTCATTGCAAAAATGAGTCCCACGATCACTAATAATGGCACGAGGCACACCGAATCTAGCGAAAAGAGCTTTCAAAAAGTTACAAACCACCCTTGCATCATTAGTAGGTAAAGCTTTGGCTTCAACCCATTTGGAGACGTAGTCAACGGCAACAAGGATGTATTTGTTTCCTTTAGAAAAAGGGAATGGCCCCATAAAGTCGATACCCTAAATGTTGGAAATACGTTTTACGTATTTATGAAGGATCGGTCGCTCCAACGATATATTATTGTATTAGGCTCGTGATCTAGTTTGTAGTAAATATAGTCCATACAGCCCACATGTAGGGTGTGCTATATATACCCCTCCTAGCATGTTAGGAGGGGTGGTTCATTCATTCAACAACTTTTCATTTAATCAAATAATACTTTCTCTCTCTACTTTTCTTTTCTCTCCTTTCTCTCTCTATACTTCATCTCCATCTTCCTCCTTCCACCATTAAATCAATAGATCCAATCCATCATTTACCAAATTCTAAGAAAACGTAGACCTTCAATTGGTATCAAGAGCCATGGTTAAATCTTAGGATTTGTATTTTTTTTATCTATTGATTTTCTTTTTATATTTTTTTTATTTGTTATTTTATTTTATTTTTTCTTTTGAATCCTTTCGTCTAATTTTTTTTCTCTTTGTTCCAAATCTGTCCAATCAGTGTTTTCTTTTTAAATAATCAGTTTTTTTTATATCATCCGTTTTGTCTCAGTTTTAGATCAGTTTTTAGTCGTTTTTAATCATTTTTTTAATCAGTAATTTTTTTTTAATCAGTTTCTTTTCTTCTTTTTCTTATCAGTCCAAAGTCTCAGGTTTTTGGTCAAATCAGTCCAATAATCCATCTCCCATCAATTTGTCCAAACATATCCAAAGTTATCAGTTCTCGGATCAGATTTCCGTCTTTCCGCATAGACTTTCCGAATAGGACTTTTCCGAATAGGACTTTTCCGAATAGGACTTTTCCGAATAGGACTTTTCCGAATAGGACTTTTCCGTATAGGATTTTTCCGAATAGGATTTTTTTTCGAATAGGACTTTTTCCGAATAGGACTTTTTTCGAATAGGACTTTTTCCGAATAGGACTTTTTCCGAATAGACTTTTCTAACAACACGACTCGACATCACATTCAAGAAAACACCGACACCCTCTCGACTCTCCCACCCTCGAAAACTTTCACTCGACATCAAAACAAAATCACCTCTCGACTCTCATCTCTCGGACACCCCTCACTCTTTCCCTCGAACCATACAAACAACATCTAGACTCTCGACATCTACACCTACACTCAAAACAAAAAACCTCACAGCCTCACCCTCATCACCTTAACACATCAAACCCACAACAGAAGACTCTATTTTTTAAACTGACTCGATCTCACAACATCACACCTAAACCCATTTTCGACCCAGTACACACTCTCGCACCTCACTCACACAGACTCATTCCCTGTCTCGACTTCCTCACCTCTCGTATCCCCACACCCTCACATCGACACAAAATCAACACTCAAGACTCATCACCCTCTCTCTCGATTGTTACACAACACCACAACTCTCTCTCGACATCCTCACCCTTGACTCCCTCACCCAAACTTTCGACTTTCGAAAACACAGACTCACAAGAAGGACTCAACAGATGATAGAAAGACCCAATTTTTAAAGATCTCAGTTTTTTTTAAAACACTCATCGATCCAAAACTAAAACGAAAATCAAAACTGACATGCAATTACACCTACCCGAGACTCATGTATGAATCTTGAAGACTTTCCTGGTTCTGCTTCGGTTTCGAGTTTTGGTTAATCTTCCAAGTGGGATTCGGCTTATTCTTGTTTGGTTGTATTTGGGGTGAGAATTAGTTCAAAGGAGGCGGAGAAAATAATATAGATTGAGTTTTTGAGAGACAGATTGAGAAGAAAGAGACGGTTGAGTATAGATCTGTGAGAGAGAGAGAGATTAAGTTAGGGTAAAGAGTATATAAGTGGGGCGGATTATCTTGACTAGTGGGGCAGATTTTTTGTGACGGAGATAACAAGAAAATAGTTGTAGAAAGACACGTGTGTGGTTCTCTTGTCTAGGCCACGTGTGTGGATAAAACATTAGTTTTTATATTAAGTGTATTTCCGTTTTTGATTTTGAAAATTCTTATTTTGATAATCATTTCATAGTTTGATTTTTATTTCTATTTTTATTTTTATTTTATTTTAATTTTATTTTTATTTTATTTTATTTCAAATTTTTTATTTTGAAAAACTTTTTGATATTAAGTGATAATCGTGACGTGACAAAGTGACAACGTGACAAAGTGACGTGTTAAGGTGACAAGATTTATTTGTTGACGGGTTTATTTTTTTGAGTCAGACGAGGGAGTATTGGATTCCGATTTGTTTTATCAAACGGTTGAGTCGACAAAAATTTCTTGAGCTGACAATAGAGATATATCATCTATCGAGAATTATTAGAGTCATTTACGGATTTTTTGTTGGTTTGTCAAAACCCGAGAACTCAAATTTTCGTCGAATTATACTCTCCCGTTGTAACTTATCGTTCATCGATTTTCAATGGATTTCTTAATTTCGACATCGAACAAGGGTGAATTGCATCAAGTGCAAGCCAACGCTAGAGAAAGTGGTATAACTTCATTTCAAATGCTTCAGTCTCATCTTGTCACTCTTTCGAGGATTCAAGGAGGGAGCGAATTTGTGACAATCTTTGGACAAGATCGTCATATATTCATCGACTCAATCTTCACCACTTTGACCCAACTCGCAGAGCAACTCAACAATCAAAATTTTAATCACTCTGCATCGGCACTTGCTTATAAGGCTCTTGTGACACAACTCACGCCTTTCCTCCAATTCAATATCATCAAGTCTGAAAGTTCGATGCTTTGCCAATCATTTCTTCGAGATACACATACCGAGCTTCGAGTTTTCCGTGATACGATATTGAAACTCATGACAGCGGTCTCGTCTTCGATTTATCAAAGATCACAACTTCAGCAGGCGTATAGTAATGGAATGCAAGAATCTGATATGCAAGGGGAGAATGGTCATACAGTTGACAACTTGGAGCCTAACGATGGCAAGATCACGGATTCAGAAGGACAACATGATATCAGTGGCACGTCGGGGAATGTACACGAGATCTCTCTTGATGACACCTTACCCGTTTATGACGAAGAGCCTGCAAACATGGTACCATGTAATGTTGTTTATGATGTATTTGCTGATGATATTCCGCATATTGAGAATTCTGAACCTAATTATGACAAACATGGGATGGAAACGAGTGATAGCAATACCACTTCTGATTCATCCGATGTAAGTCATAATGGGGGAGAGATTGTTCAGAATGCTATAGTACATCATGATAATTGTATTATAACTGCTTCATTGACTGCTTCTGATTCCAAGATTAGAGAGCTCGAAAAGATTGTAGCTCAACAATCAAAAGATCTTGAGGATGCCAAACTTGAATTTTCTAAGAAAACGGACAAATTTGTAACATACTTTGAAAAACTTGAAAAATCAAATGTTGTTCTTGAAAGAAAATTGGATCAAAAAGTGTTAGATTCTAAAGCTGAAAAGGATAATCTTTTGAAACAAATTCAACTGCTTGAATCTAAGTTGGCATCCCAAGATAACTTGCTCAAAGAGAATGAGACTTTAAAGGCCCAAGTACAGGAAAAGGTTTTTGCTATAGCTGCGTTGAAAAACGAGTTAAGGAAAACTAAAGGAACTAGTGTGGATACTAAGCTTGAAAAACCATCAATCTTGGGGAAACCGCCTACAAATCAGTTCGTTAGACAACCGACTGCATTTAGATCCGAGCGACTACAATCCTCGAGATCGCGGTTTGCCTCCCAAGTTGATTTGGTTCATCTTCCTAGACCAGTCACTCCAGCAACTAGGCCTAATGTGATCAAAACAGCTTTGGCAAGACCTAATCACATGATTGCCTCTAGTTTCCCTAAAAATACCAAGACCACGTCTAGAACTAGTTCAAATGACGTTTACCATAAATCTGATCTTAGGAAAGCTAAACAAAAGACACAAGTAAGAGATAGCAATGTCCAACCTAGTCAGATGCCTTCTAGATTACCCAACACTGCTAACCGTAGCATGACGTATCCTAGGAGCATCGATCAATCATCTAGGAATTACTCGGACATTAAATATGCTACTTGTAAAACATGTAGAAAATGTGTCTTTACGGCAAATCATGATTCTTGTGTCAAAAAATTACTTTATGAGGTGAACTCCCGTGCTAGACTTAAAACCCAGTGGATAGCTAAAATCAAACCCATGGGTAAAGTTTGGCAACCCACTGGTAGAACTTTCACTCTTGTAGGAAACGAGTGCCCTTTAACTAGGATAGCTTCCGATTCCACTAAGTCTACTAGGGAGGAAATTGATAAAGATAATACTTCACTTAAGCCTAAACTTAAGGTTTTCTATAAAAGGAAACGTTTGCCAACTAAGACAAGTGAATCATCCCCTCAGGCCACCTCTGACACAAGAAAAGAAAACCGTGAACCCCCACGTGCTTCTAAAATAGATATCTCTAACCCATGCAAAAGTATACAACCTCCTAATGAGAATGCAGGTACCAAAGTTGATGTTCCAAAAGAACGAAGCGGTCCAATCATTGTATACCGTTCAACTAAGGACACTCTCAGAGTTTGGTTGCTGAAGAAGCAGATATCAGAGAAACTAGTATCTCAGGGGATTCATGGTTAAAGCTTACACAAGGACTTACAGTCACATAACAGACTGTAACTCGCTCTCAAAAGACAGGAAAGTTCATCCCGATGATGACTTATCCTTACAACGAGAAATTAATTTTTCTCGGGCATGAGCTTATATCAAAAACATTCCAAGTTTTTAAGCTCATGCACAAAGGCTTATAGATAAATGACAGTCTATAACCCGCTCTTCAAAGGCAGGAAAGTTTATCGCCGATGATAAACTTATCCTAACAACGAGAAATTAAGTTTTCTCGGGCATGAGCTAATATTAAAAACATTCGAAGTTTTTAAGCTCATGCACTATGACTTACAGTTAAATGTCAGACTGTAACTCGAACTTAAAATAAAGGAAAGATTATCTTTAATGATAACTTATCCTCTTAACGAGAAATTCACCTTTCTCGGTCATGAGCTTGTCTTAAAACATTCGAAGTTTTAAGCTCAGAAAGGAAAGTGTATCTTTTAAATAAGAGAACTTTTCTTCCTAACGAGAAATTAACCTTTCTCGGTCATGAGCTTTCCGTTAATACAGTCAAAGTTTTCAAGCTCATGAAAACGACTTCTAAGTAAATGTCAGCTTAGGACTCGTCCTTCAGATAAAAGGAAAGTTTATCGCCGATGGTAACTTATCCTTAACAACGGGAAGTTCACAACTTCTCGGACTTGAGCTCGCTTTTAAGATATTCAACATCTTAAGCTCAAGTAATTGGTTTTCAAAACTTTGAACACAATTTTTCAAGAATTTTTCAAAAGGTTTTTTCTAAATCTTTCAAAATTGTGTGTTCAAAAACGTTTTGATAAAACGAGCATGTCTCCTGGAATCGATAATATTTACGAACCTAGAAATGTCATTCAATAATGACACGGGGTTGTAAATAAAGTTCGAGCAGAAGTTTAAACGATTTAAAACATGCTCCACATGGTTTGCTATTATTTCCAATAGTAACCCGCTTTTCACATTGAAGTCAAGCATTTCACCGGAAAGCTTTGACTTCAAAATCCGAAGTTATCAACTCCACAATCCAAAGTTCGTTGCAATTGATATCTACATACTCGACGATGCGACTACTCAAACGGTGACTACAGCTCTTTCAATAGAACACGGGTCAACAATTGAGGGGGAGCAATTGTCCAGCATTCAGAATCCTTGATGCTGAGAGTGCCAAGTTCACATATTGGTGTTAAGACAACGATATCAATCATACACATGGAGTCAAGAGATAACTTCAGAAGTTACGAGGAAGACCAACATTCGTGAACAAGAACCATGTGCTTCTTTCATATGATGTTCTCCATCATTCAGGTCCAACCTCGTAAATTGCTAATATTGTGAATTCATTATCATATATGATCTTTGCACGTGATAAATACCTTACACTTGTGTTTAAAAGGTATTTAATTTACTTTTCAGCACACCCACATTAATTTGAGGGGGGGCTTGTGTAACTCATGAAGATAATTAGATTTGCATTTTTCTTCCCAAATTTTCTTAAAACGCTATTAAATCAATTGATATTAAAAACATTGATTGAGTTAATATTTTTAATATGGGGGAGAAAATGTGATTTAATATGGGAAATGATTAATCACAAATGGTTTGACTTAACGTGCTAGCTCATCCCGACATGTGCGAAATGTTTTCGGATATCGTGGCATATGTTAAGGGGGAGCAAAATGGATTTGCACTTCAAAATGGATTTCATGGTGATTTATACTTACCCGCAACCCATTTATTTCACGAAGATGAAGATTGTGGTGACATAAGGATGGTAGGATAGGTTAAAGTCCAATGATTTCTCTAGAACCGGAGGAATCTTACCAAGGACATTCCATAGCTAGAAATAGTAGTCCTTAGGAAAGATGGAGAAAGATTGTGAACGTAGCTGAATGCCGACCAAGTACTTAAGTTAGCACTGGAACAATCACAACAAGGTGCTAGTGATGACGTATTGGTAAGCATTGAAGGGGTTGAAGAATGAAAAAGAATTGTAAAGATAAAGGGTGTAAAGAAAGAAGCCCTCCTTACAACTTAGGCAGAAACCGGGTCAATTCATATGCTATTGAGATCATTTTTAATGATTCTTGATATTGAAGAAAGACATCATGGACCCAGTGATGCAAGGCACAACCCATCCCAGCTAACTCAGATATCTCTCAAAAGATATTTGTTTTAATCACACGGAGATAACACATTATCTATTGATTTATTCACTTCGAATAAATTGGTATTGAAAAGGTGGCACTCCTCTCCAGCCTCCGATCACTAAAATCCAAAATGCACGATCGAGTCTAGAGCCATTTGAGATCATCAAATATCTCATTAGGACACACTTTCATTATTCCTTGCTTGTTCACACAATGTGAAAAGTAAGAAAGATCTTAAGAGTCCTATGCAAAATCTTCATGATCTTGCCTGAACATCCGAGTAATACGAAAGTATTTACAATGAAGATGGAAATCCTTCTTGAGCGAATATCAAAAAGCTCATGGTAGGTGACTTGTGCGATTCTTTATGAATCAAACTTGTGATAACTGGAAAGCAACAGCTGTTTAATTCTTAAATGAATTTAAACACGTTCCAGGCCTCTACGCAATATCTTAGTGATCTTGCCAGAACATTCAGAGTAATACTATTAAGTATTTACAGTGACGAATGGAAATCCTTCTAGTGTTAACATCAAAAAGCACTTGGTAGGTAACTTGCAAGATTCTATACGAATCAAGCTCGTCACAACTGGAAAGCAACGATGGTGCGGTTCTTAATTGAACTTCACTTGTTCCAGGAACATGAATTGACGGCTTAAAATCATGCGGATAATATTATCCAAATGATTCACTCTTTACGTTCGCAGTCAGCTTTGGATGGTCGAGTAAAGAGAACGGGTTTACCCGCGAAATCTTGTCAAGGAGGTTCTTTATTGAAACTACCTATCACAAGTACGATATTTAATATCGTCCAACGGTCTTCACCGACCGGAGGTAAAATGCTACCGAATTAGAATGAAATGTTCAAGGCCATTTCATCCATGTATATGGTTTGTTGCTAACTGTCTTATGCAGCGTAACAAAAAGGTGGCATTGCGGTGTATAATCCAGAAGAAGTCGTCACCACATGCTTATACTACATACACTTAGTACTTCCACAAATTCAAGAAAGTCTGAAGGTCAAGTCTTCCGCTGTATCAAACTCTGAAGCTTTCAAGAATTTAAAGGTATAAGTATGTGGAACATGAAGTCACGAAGAGGCAATTTTCACAAGTGATGAATGCACAAGGTCAAGGCAAGGAAACATGCTCAAGACTAAAGTCAAAGATCACATCAAGCATATTCACAAGAACAAGATCAAAGACTCAAGCATAGATGCTAGGTTTAAGATTTTGTAAAATGGTGTGACCTCCCTTAAGGGGAGATTGTTGGAAATATGTTTTCCCAAAGAAAGTCTCGGTCACATCATTATTGGCATAGATCACGAGCTATAGAATATTTAGAACTTTGTAACTTGGAGCGACCTCCCTTAGGGGGAGATTGTTGGAAATATTTTTCTACGTATTTATGAAAGATCGGTCGCTCCAACGATATATTATTGTATTAGGCTCGTGATCCAGTTTGTAGTAAATATAGTCCATATAGCCCACATGTAGGGTGGGCTATATATACCCCTCCTAGCATGTTAGGAGGGCTGGTTCATTCATTCAACAACTTTTCATTTAATCAAATAATACTTTCTCTCTCTACTTTTCTTTTCTCTCCTTTCTCTCTCTATACTTCATCTCCATCTTCCTCTTTCCACCATTAAATCAATAGATCCAATCCATCATTTACCAAATTCTAAGAAAACGTAGACCTTCACCAAACATCAAAGATTTCACATTCTTGTATGAAATTTTGAGGCATCTCATCTTTATGTGTGATCTTGCCTTGTTTCTGGCAAGCATCACATCGTTTAACCATATCGTGAGCGTCACGATAGATGGTGGGCCAATAAAATCCCGAATCAAACACTTTTTTGACGGTGTAGTTGGGACCAAAGTGACCACTGGTGGGTCCTTTGTGGCAAGCATCAAGGATTTTCGAAGCTGCCGGTCCGTCAACACATCGGCGGATAATCAGGTCGACACATTGTTTGAATAGGTAAGGGTCGTCCCAAAAGTAAGTCTTAATGTCGGTGAAAAACTTTTTCTTTTGTTGGGACGTCAACCCTTCCTTGAGAATTCCACCCGCTAAGTAATTTGCAAAGTCTGCAAACCACGGGGTAGCATCAGAATTCGAGTTTATAGCCATTAAGGTCTCCAAGGGAAAAGAATCATTGATTTCTTTGTTCGGATGATCCCCTTTGTAAGGATCCTCAAGTCTGCTGAGATGATCCGCGGCTAGGTTTTCTGCTCCTTTTTTATCGTGAATTTCGATTTTAAATTCCTGGAGCAGCAAAACCCAGCGAAGAAGTCTTGGTTTGGAATCTTGCTTTGTCAACAAGTACTTCAGCGTGGAATGATCGGTATACACGATCGTGGTGGAAAGGACAACATAGGGGCGGAATTTTTCAAAAGCATAGACAACAGCTAAAAGTTCTTTTTCGGTTGTCGTATAATGCAATTGTGCCCCCGTCATTGTTTTGCTAGCGTAATGGATTGGTTGGAAGTGTTTGTTCACTCTTTGTCCAAGAACCGCACCAATAGCAAAGTCGCTAGCATCGCACATCAACTCAAAGGGAAGCTCCCAATTAGGGGTAACCAAGACGGGTGCCTTAGTTAGCTTATCCTTAAGCGAGTTGAAGGCTTCAAGACACTCTTTGGAAAAGATAAAAGGAGTATCTTTTTCCAAGAGGTGGGTCATCGGGCGAGCGATTTGAGAAAAATCTTTGATGAATCGACGGTAGAAGCCCGCATGACCCAGAAAACTTCTCACACCCTTCACGATTGAAGGTGGAGGCAATTTGGCGATAACATCGACTTTAGCACGGTCTACTTCAAGACCGGCTTTGGAAATCTTGTGTCCCAGCACGATGCCTTCTTTTACCATAAAATGGCATTTTTCCAAATTTAGAACAAGGCGAGTGTCTTCGCACCGCTTAAGCATACGTTCCAAATTGGCAAGGCAAGAAGAGAAGGAATCCCCGAAGACCGAGAAATCATCCATGAAGACTTCCATGGTTTGTTCAACCATGTCATGGAAGATAGCTAACATGTACCTTTGGAAAGTCCCGGGCGTATTACATAAGCCAAAAGGCATTCTCTTGTAAGCAAAAGTGCCATAGGGACAAGTGAATGTTGTCTTCTCTTGATCTTGGGGATCGATGGGTATTTGGAAATACCCGAGAAACCATCAAGAAAGCAGTAATATTCATTACCCGCTAAACGTTCAAGCATTTGGTCCATAAAAGGTAGAGGGAAATGATCCTTTCTCGTGGCATCATTGAGTTTGCGATAGTCTATACAAACTCTCCACCCAGTAACGAGACGAGTGGAAATCAACTCGTTATGTTCATTGGGAACAACGGTTATTCCGCCCTTCTTGGGCACACAATGGATTGGACTAACCCATGGTGAATCCGAAATAGGGTAAATCATACCCGCATCAAGAAGTTTGATAACCTCTGTTTTGATGACTTCATGGATTTTTGGATTCACCCTTCGTTGGCTTTGAATTGTGGGCTTAAAGTCGTCCTCCATGAGAATTTTGTGTGTGAAGAAGTGAGGATCAATTCCACGAATATACGAGATTTTCCAAGCAATAGCCTTCTTATGATCTTTCAACACGGTGATAAGTCGGGCTTTTTCTTCTTCTTTTAGGTCCTTAGCGATGATGACTGGAGACTTCTTCTCTTCTTCAAGAAATACATACTCGAGATGGGGCGGCAACTCCTTAAGTTCTAAATCCGGAGGATTTTCGACGGGAGGCGTATTCGAAGTCGGAGTATCGATAGCAATGACCGTGGGAGATGGAGGAGAAGGATTGTCTTCGTTAAGAAGGTTTTCAAAGAAATGCATGTCTTCGTCCCCATCGTTGGAGAATCATTAGTAGCTAAATTTACATCTCCCATGGTGTCTTCAAGATCTTTCCAAAATAAATCACTATCTCCAAATAGAGACAATGATGAATCAATAGAGGACACGGTCTCAACATTGGGAAGAGAGGTAGGAATACTTTTGCAAGCATCATTAAAGTGTTCTTCACAAGCCTCATCGAGAACGTCAATACAATTAACACTCTCATATGAGTAAGGCTGTTTAGACAACTTTCCCATGTTGAAGACTACTTTATCGTCACCCACTCTCATGATAAGCTCACCGGCTTCAACATCAATGAGAGTGCGACCGGTCCTCAAGAATGGACGACCAACAATTAGTGGCACACGGGGGTCCATCTGGTAGTCGACGACAACAAAATCAGCAGGAAAGGTGAATTTGTCGACTCCTACAATGACGTCTTCGGCTATCCCCACTGGATAAGCAACCGTACGGTTAGCTAATTCCAAAGTCATTTTGGTGGGGACTAGCTCTGGGAGAGATAATTGCTTCCAAACGCTTAGAGGCATTAGATTGATACTGGCACCTAGATCGGCTAAGGCCATGCAATTCTCGACTCCTGGGAAATTGCAAGGAATTAAGAAACGACCCGGATCACCAAGCTTGGTTGGCAATTTCCTTAAGAGCACTGCAGATCAATTCTCATTAAGTTGGGTGTTGGCAATATCAAGGAGCTTTTCCTTGTCGCTCAGAAGATCTTTAAACATTTTCGCATATTTAGGCATGTGAGCGAGAGCCTCAGCGAAAGAGATATTGAAATTCAGTTGTTTAAACCTTTTAAAAAAGTTCGAAACCTGAATATCGTCCTTGCTTTTGAGCTTCTCTTTCCTCAACCTAGATGGATAAGGTATATTGGAAGAAGAGGAAGGCTTTGGGAGAGTAGGATCACTCACATCCTTGGGTGGAGGAGGGGTAGAAGGAAGAGGTGGAGAAATTGGGGAAGGAGAAGGATGAGGAATAGGAGCAGGTGACTCATTCTCCGTAGTCACAACTACCGGTGGAGGTATAGGAAGCTCGGGTTCCTTGGTACCTTTGCCACTTCGAGTGGTGATTGCTTTCATCTCCCCTCTTGGATTCGCAACGGTGTTACTCGGAAGAGTACCCGAAGAAGAGGGTTGATTACCTTGGAAGAAACTAGCCATCATGTTCCTCAAGTCATTAGTTTGGGTATCCAACGTATTTCTCATGTCGGCTCCAAATCGTTTCCTTGCTTGACCAAGTCTGCTTTCAGGTTGAGCACCTCTCTCTGAAGATTTCCCACAACCACATCGTTAGTCCTCATATAAGTTTCCACTTCTTGGTGAAGAGCGGTGGGTTGGTTGGGAGGAGCATTGTATGCGGGTGGTTGATAAGCAGGTTGCTGGTAGACTTGGTTGTTTCATTGAGGTGGTTGTTGCTGCTTGTGAGGTGGGATGTATGGTTGTCGAGGTTGTTGTTGTTGTTGAGGAGAGCGATTGAGGTTTTGTTGTTGGTTTGAGTTGGTTGGGGGAAAACCAGGTGGGGAAAGATAATTGTTAGATCGGTAGCTCAGCAAGTTACGGTCACCTTGAGGTCTAGCTTGATAAGCAGGTTGAGGATAGGTGCCATAAGCTGCATTCACATTCTCTGCAGGGTAATCTTGGGTGGCGGTACAAGTGGTGTAAGAGTGAGGACCACCACATATCTCACAAGGTTGGCTGACAGCGTTAACTTGAGCGTTTTTAGCGTTGTTGCTGTTGTTGTTGCTGACGGTGTGGATGACAAGCGATTCAAGAAGCGTAGTGATTTTGTCCAATCGCTTGTCGCTATCACTTGTGCTAGCACTAGCGACATTGGTCCGAACACTCTTGGTTTGCACACGAGATTTATTCTCAATGATGTCCCAAGCAGCATTGGAAGTCTTAGCCAATAGATTACCCCCGAGGCACTGTTTAGTGAATCTTGGTCACTCATGCTTAAACCATTGTAAAAAGTATTAATTTGATATACTTTGGTAAAACCATGTTGTGGGCATTTTCTTAAAAGATCTTTAAAACGATCCCAAGATTCACTGAACGACTCATCGTACTTTTGTTCGAAATTTATGATTTCATTCCGCAAAGCGGTAGTACGAGAGGGTGGGAAAAAGTAATTGATAAACTTTGTTTCCAAATCCGTCCACGAGAGAATACTCTGTGGCGGTTCTTTAGCAAGCCAATGCCGGGCTTGTCCCTCTAAAGAAAAGGGAAAAAGTTGTAACCTGATAACCTCTTGTGGAACCCCATTGAACTTGACCGTGTTGGTGAGTTGCAAGAATCTCTTGATGTGGTCGTGAGGGTCATCAATGGTACGTCCCAAGAATGGTTGAGCGGAGACCATCTGGATAAAGCCTGATTTTAGCTCAAAGTTGTTGGCGGCAATTGGAGGTATGACAATTGGATCTGTGTTGCCATCTACATGAGCTTGCAGCAATTCAATCATCGGGCGATTATCCGGAAGGGGCTCATTGTTGTTGTTATTGTTCATGTTGTTGAAAGGCGGGTTGTTATTGTTATTATTGTTGTTCGGAGGTGGTATGTTATTGTTGTTTTGTACACCAGCCATGTCTAAGTTATCGAGAGGCTCGGGCTCTTGATAAGACGTGGATCGAGTGCGCATACACCTGCAAAAGAACGAACAAAGAAAAAAAGGCAAAAAAATTTTTGGTTTTTATGTTTTTTTTAATTTTTTTTTTGTATTTTTGAAAATTTTATATTTTTTAGGATTTTTTGAAAATTTTATATTTTTTAGGATTTATTTTTTTTTTTTTTTAAATTTTTATGAAAAACTAACGTTCACGGGGAACGGATCCCAAAATCCAAGTTCTCACAAAAAACTTTTGATCTTAACGAGAAGAGCCGGCAGCGGCGCCATTTGATACACTGAGATTTTTACTCGTTTGAAAGTTCGATTCTCGGAATCCTCTCGAATTGATCTCAGTTTAAAGTGGAATGATTTGTTCTTGGTGACAAAAAGGAGTTTGGTTCTCTAATCTACTAAAAAGGGAAATGAATAAAGTAATAAAGATTTAAACTTAAAATAATTAAAAAGTAAAACTTGAATTAAAATTTAAATCAAACAGTAAATGGAAAAATACCCTAACAGAAACTACCCTATTCGGAAAACAAGTACTATGCGGAATAAATGATCAATTCGGAATAAATAGCTTAATGCGGAAAAGAAGTCCTATTCGGAAAATAAGTCTATGCGGAAAATGAGGCCTATGCGGAATGTTGAAGTCTATGCGGAATAAAGGAGATATTCCGAATAAGGGAAAACTTAAGAGGACTACTCGAAATAAATTATATTCCGAATAAGAGAAAATAGAAATGGCAATTCGGAATATTTCTATACTCCGAGTAAGGGATGAAAGGCAAGGCTATTCGGAATATTAAATATTCCGAATAAGGGGGAATACAGATGGTCTATTCGGAAAGTCTGGATGAAGAACAGTTACAGCAACGCAAGAACAGGGGATACGAATTTTAATCCAAATCGACTCAAATACTCAAAAAGGTTTTACCAAACTAACCAATAATCATTTAAATACCATAAGTAACAAATCCCAACAATAAAAACACTAAATCAACAACTTTCAAAAGATAAAAATTAATCAAACAAGAACTTGAAAACTTTGAATAGAAAAGGAGATGAACAAGATGAATAGAAAGATTGGATTGAAAGATAAATGTAAAAGTTAACAATAGTAATGATCAAACACTTACAAGATTGAAGGAAAAATGAAAAATCACCAAACACCCTAATGGTGTTGGTGATGCCACGAACCAAAGAAACTGGGGAAAAAAATAAAAAGCTAACTCCCTAATTATGTAAAGGAAAAATCCTTTTATAGTCCTAGTAGTTGGTTGGTGAGTGGGTTTTATCTCTTTCTTCTTGTCTTCTCGTCTTTTCAGAAAAGTTGACGTTTTTGATTCTGATTCGGGATTTGTCGACGATTAAATCCAACTCGTCTTTTAATTTCTTCGTTAAATAGACTTGAGTTTCTTCGACATATGTAAATCTTCCATCTTTGGTCCTTTTCTTCGATAAATCTTCAAATAGGCCCATTGACTTCAAATCTTCTACATCTCTTGGACAATAGGCTTCGTCTTTAGTCTTTTTCCTTGATAAAACCCGTGCAATCCCATGTTTTCTTTAATATTCATCCGGTTAGCTCTGAAAACACAATAAACACAAAAACCACGCATAATTCCAAACAAATGATATTAAATACGTGTTTTGGTCTTGTTTTAGCCAGAATTAAGTGGTAAAAGGATGTGTGTTTACACACCTATCAGAGCTATAGGATTGGAAATTAACTGTTGTTTATATCGAGCTTTTATTGCCCTTTCAAGGTCTAAGAATAAGATTGAAAGTATTGGAGAATGAGGTAGGATATCGAATTGAGTATAAAATTGGTTGAAACTTGAATAAAGTAAAATTTAACTTGTATGGAATAAGAAATTGTTAAGAAGAAGTTGTTGAGTCCTGTGATTGAATTATAATGTTTTAATTGATTGTTGATTTGTGTTAAGGGTTGTTCCTAGGCCATTGTCCAATGACGAGGATGCCCAGTGTCCAATAAATAAATTGAAGAAATCTTCTTCTGAATTGGGACCGATGGATCTTCCGGGACAGGTGGAACCCCCATGACTCTTGTAGATTAGTAATCATTGTGGTATCTTTTAAAAATAATCCCTAACTTAACTGAGACATCAGTGGTAGGATGAGTTCTTGGAATTGTATGACATAGTGACACACAATGTGTTACGATACAATTCTGACTTGTTTGTGATTAATGAAAAGACTACCTTTGATTGCTAAATTCTACATGTATCGATGTTATCCATCTTTTATTGCTTCATCCTAATGATTGAATTAGTGATGCAACCATTAAACAAGTACTCATCTCGAATTGAGTTACGTTGTGGATTATTCTTTTTGAGTGCCATCGAGGTCATGCACCTCATGATTAATTGGCTAAGCTCATTTCCTATTATATTGTGGTTAGTTCTTGGTAAACAACTTTTCATCACTCCTTTGCAGATCACTAATTGTTTTTATAAGTTAAAACAACATACCTTGAGAAAAATTGGGTTTTCATCACCATATGGATTATTTAAAGTGAGACTTATAAATAGTCGTTATCGAAATGAGGTTGTTTATAAAACACCTTGGAAAACTTAATTGTTTTCATAACAAAGAAAATCTTTGTAAATTTATTCTTGATTCTTATTTAAGAATTAAGCATGAAAATGTTTTTATTATAAACATGATGATAAAATTTTGACGAACTGAGTATTGCATCGTTAATCTTGAAATTGTATATAGTTGCGCGCCTACATACAATTTGGAATGGACCATGCAAGGCTGATTAGTAGTCACCATAAAACTGATTAATACACACTACATTTTCTTTAAAGATTGTGAAAGATTAAATTTTATGAGATCTGCAAGAAGTGAAAAATAGGGACATAGTGTTAGGGACACCTACATATGTGCCTGTAGCATCTATTCTTCTGAGTCAAATTTACTCATCTGTGGAAATTGTCTTATTTGACAGTTGACAATTCTTTCTTGTCCAATTCTCCCGTAGTGAGATTCTTAGGAAAAGTATGTGATTACCGAGTGTTGATACCCGACTGGATGTATCGACGTTCCTATCATTTCTTTTGATTTGATTTCATTTGAATGACCTGGGTAACGATCCGAGTAGCTTTCGAATGCGTACTCAAATTATGAAAACATGGGATATATTCATATTCGTTAAATGTTTTCGTCTGTATCTGATTTGAATTTCTATCGTGTAGATTATGCGTTGACCTTACTCTTTTAATGGTAGTTGTGTCTCCATATATCCTTGAATTTGTGAAGGATTATGAGTTATTATTAGTCTTTTGAGAAGTTCACATCTTATCAACGACAATGAAACTGGAAAGTTAATAGTGCCAGTAGAATGGATTGATTGATTATGACATGACATTGTATTAATTAATGGGAACTCGAATAGAATTCCCCTAAATGATAAGATGTTGATTATCAAAAGTTATCTAAATAATTCTTGATGGATGACCATATCCTGCATTTAGACTTGAAATTATACCATGAATGGTTGTGAATTAGTCATAGATATTATAATCTAGAAAGAACCTAAAATAAATATATTAGAACATGTTTATGTTATCTGAAACTTTAGGAGGTATTTGCTGGTAAATTACCTAGACTTTTGCCATTAAGGCAAGTTGAAACTGGTATTGATTATATTCCCGGTGCTGCACCTGTGGCTTGTGCACTGTACGTCAGCACCATCTAAATTAAAAGAATTATCGTACAACTGAGAGAGTTGTCGGAGAAAGCTTTTATTCTACCAATCTCGTCATTATGAAAAGCTATGGTGTTATCATTCCTTATATTTATTGATTACCGTGAACTAGGTAAATTGACGATTAAAAATCTATATCCACTACCCAAGATGATAGATTTTTTCAATCATTTACAAGGTTCTAGTGTATATTCGAAAATTTGATTCACGACATGGTTATCATCAACTTCGCGTCCGTGAAAAAGATTATCTATTCCAATCACTACATTCAGAACTCATAATGAACATTATGAGTTTCACGTGATGTCGTTTGGATTAACTAATTCACATGTAGTATCCATAAATTGGTGAATCACGTGTGTAGACTGTAATTTGATAAATTCATGCTCGTGATCACTAAGGACAATTAGTTTGTTTCTAAGAATAAGAGTGAGTTAATAATCATTTATAAACTACCTTGAATTGGCCGAGTAGTGAAAACTTGTACCTTGAGTATTTAACATATGATTTAAGACTTAATCCTTTACATGATTTGACCGTGTTATTAATAAAAAATGGAATATATTGACTCTTCAAAAATTAGAGCCATTAAGGCTTTGGGTTTTACATAAAGAAAGTGGAAATATGTTTTGACAATTAATTTATCAAAGGATTTTTTTATGAAATTATTCCCTTATACACAAATCATTTAACTAAACTCCTGTTTAGGGGTAAATGTTTGTGTATACCTCAAGACAACCTAAGAGGGATTGAGGAAACCATTTAAACCATAACTTGGAATTTGAAACGACAACTTTTGCTTTTCAACTAAGAAAATTTTGACCAAAGTATAAACAAAGATTTTCGAACAATTACGGATCTTATTAAATATTTTTGATAAATCAACAAAAATCTTGTTAATTAAATTCAAATTTATTTTGAATATTTTTCTATAAATGGGACAAACTGAGAAATTTAAAATTTTTACGTTTACGTTTCATAAAAATTAAATATTTATTATTTAATTACTTGTAATAATTATCGACGCTTTAGACGTCAGATTGAGTAAAACGGATAAAAATGATAGTTGAGACGAAACTATAACTTAGAAAATGTGAAGAAAGAAATTTTTAATGAATACGATCATGATAATTATTTCATCAGGAAAGGTGAATATAGATACCGATGCATTATGTAAAAAGGATAATATAGATAATAAAAAGGGGTTCGCGTCTAATGTGAACCATTAGAATTGAGAAGCCGATGGCGTTAATTGTATAAAAGGCCACTTGTGGATGCCTAGATATGGAGGATTGTGAGATACGGTCATGTTGGAATCTTGTAAGTATAAGTATTTTATTCATGACATTTATGATTTAATGTATTTTTATCTGAAGAAGTTGTACTAATGGCAAAATTATGAAGACAGACATCGCCTCATACATTAGTAAACGTCTAGCTACTGCAAAGGTCATCATCTGAATTTGATTCAATTTGGGTCATCGTCGACATACTGACCAAATCTGCTAATATCATTCCTATTAATGATAGATTATTGATGAAGAAATTGACTCTTTTGTATTTAAAGGAGTTATGTAAACATGGTGTGCCTGTATCGATCATCTCTATCAAGATCCTCGCTTCGCATCGAATTTCTAGAGATTTGCTTAGAAGTCATTGAGAACGAATCTTGATGAGAGCACTTTGTACTACCCCAATTGAAGGGACGAGGTAAAGTAACGATACAAAATACTATAAGTGATGTTTTATGTTTGAATGGTTGACCTTTGGTAATAAACTGTAAATCGTTTTCCTTTGGAGAGATTATCATTGATAATTATCATATTAGGATCAAGATCGAATCTTGTGAGAATCTAAATATTAGAGCATCTGTAAGTAGGAGTTAGGATGAAGACATCCGACATACACCCATTGTGACTTGGACATGTCTTTTAGGTTTAAGGTTTCCTATGATGGCGAACCTAACCTTACAAAATACTCGACCCGCGAGACCTGAAATGATTGTTGAAATTAGGATCTGATTATTGACTGCCGGTAGTGGGAAGGAGGTTATGTGAATATGAAATGTAGATCTTGAATTGCCAGATGGGTAGCGAAGTTATGCCAAAAAATTTAACCTGGAAAAATGAATTGATGATCTGAAAGGTCATGGGATATAAGTCCCCGTTGTATGGGACCATTGAGATGATGTAAAAGATTGGTTTGAAAGGCATATAAGCTGGATCTACCCTAGGACTTCGAGAGCTGCGTGAATTATGTTTCGTATATCGAACTTGATAAAATGTCTATCAAGTGAGAATCTGATCACTTCTTGATAAAGTTTAGATCGGCGAAAAGTTGCATTCATCAAAAACCCATGAACATCATGTATAGAGAAAGTAAGTCGACATTAAGCCTGATCTTATTCCCGTAGTTATGTTTGATGAAACTCGCGTATTGTAATGGATTACACTTGTGAGAAAAGACCGAATGTGGAGGAAATACCCACATGGCTTTAACTCCGTAAGAAGCGAGTATAAGATGATCTTTGAGGACAAAGATCCTGTTTAGGGGTAAATGCTGTGACAATCTGTCAATTTATGGTTTATATTTTATTCTTAATATTTATTTGAAAACATTATTTTAATGTTATAATATGAACTCACTTATTTTTGGGAAGAAATTTGGATTTACGTCTTGAAGTAGCATCGACTACGTCTAAACCAGAGGATTCTACGTTACGTGCTTACGTTCACATACACCGTTTTGGTGACAGTCCGACATTTCAGGAAATAAATTTATCCGTGAATATTATTTTGGGATTTTAATTTTGAGTTGGTTCATAAACTCATAAATTTACGAGAAGAGATTAGGACTTACGATTTTAATTTAACGTCCTTTACGACTAAACCGGAAACCTTAGGATTATGTATTTACGTTTTTGAACTCCGTTTTTTATGAAACAAATTTTATTAGATTTGTTTTGTGCCGTTGATTCGTAATTTATAAAAACGTTTTTTGTAAAACGACCCGAGGGCACGCAAATCGAGGAAACTAGAATCGAGGAATACCCGTAAATTCGCGGGATGGGACAAAACAAGTTTATTCCACCCCACTAACTAAAAGAGACGGCCAAAGGGACACCACATCATTTGATGTGGCACCCTTGTAACAAAATAGCTTACACTTGTAAGCATAAGCTTAACAAGTAAGCTACTTATCCCACTAAACCACAAAACCACTAACACTTACCATATGCTTCCATTTTCACATGCAAAACAACTCAAAACTCTCTCACTCTCCACCCCATTGCCGTCCCACTTCACCATCCAACACCACCATTTGATCATTTCTAGCCACAAGTTATATGTTATCTAGCCATATTATGAAGGACTCTTGAAGCTCTATTGATTGGTGGTCATTTTAACATCCAAGGAGAAGTTTTGTTGGTGTCTTGGGGCTGATTTTCCACAAGATGTTCATGAAGATAGGTGATCTTGAAGTTGATATTGGTATATCACAAGTTTTGCCATCAAAATCCAAGCCTTGTTCACCAACCTCATCTTTTCATCACTATGGTGGTATAAGGATCATTCTTCCCATCCTTCTTGTTATTTTGATTATATAATCATGTATTTTCTTTCCTATTATATATGTATATGATGAATATATGATGATAAAAGTATTGTGTGGGGATTTGGCGTTGATAAATATGGTTAAAAAGATGGAAAACCATAAGTTACAAGGTTAAAATCTTGCTAAATATGATGGCTGTATAAAAACAGTAAGTAACCAAATGTTAAACTGATAAAATGGTAAAGTGGAATCAATATAAAGTAAGTATTAGGTGTTATACACATGTGAGAGTTGGCTATACAATGGAATCATAAAAATGAGTGAGATATGATCAAAACAAGTTTAGAGTGCATATCTGCCTATACTGCTTTGGACGAATTTTATAAAATACTTAGAGGTTGATTCATCAGTAGCTATAATGAAATAAAAAGAATCACATATCATGTAGTTTCTGTGATAAATATTTGGGGTTCTATCTCCATGTAGAACTCTAGATATGACCATTTTAGTAAACTAGATTTTTAGGACTGATTTTATATAAATAATATATAATATAAGCACTCAAAAATTTATATAAAATATATATAAAGACAAATTCCACTAGTTGATAATGATTATAATAAAAGAGTTATATAAATGTTGATATTAAACTGTATTATGTTATATAAAGTATAAATATAAATGTTTTTCCAAGTTATAAAACTATATACTAAGTTTTACGTCTTTTCGGCTAAAACCAAAAGATTAAAGTTTTTGTCAAATAAAACTTAGACGGTCGGACCCGTCTAATATAAATTTTTATAAACTCACATATTGATATATGAACTTATATAACAAGTAAAAATCGATAAAACCCGAGCTTTACAACATATAGACATTAACGGGCCAAAGTATCCTTATTGGACTATAAACCCGACTAGTTAGTAAAACACTTATAAATTTACTTATTGGGCTTGACCCACTTGGGCCTAACTTGTAAAGTATAATACTGATAATAAAAGTATAAAATGGTCTAATTTAAGGTAATGGGCTTATAATATGCTTATTGGAACTAAAACATGTAAATAGGTAAAACTAAGTAAACTAGTATAAAAGTAACCAACACATAACACTAAAATGAGTGAATGAGAATATATAAACCCACTTGATCATCATCGTATGTATAAAATCATCATATGTATACATAATTGTTATTTTTATAAAGTCATTGGACAAAAGTCTAAGACAAGTATTATTTGTCTAGGTTCCCGTGATTGAAGCACGTACCGTACATCCGAATTGCCGATAACCCGCTTTCCCACATCAACGTGAGTTCATAGCCTTTCACTCTTTTAAATGTTTTTATGATATGTTTTATAAACCCGCGAGGGAGATAACATGTTAGTTTTTATAAAATAGGACACTAGTTGTTCTGATTGTCTTTTTATTGATTTGGACCCGAATGGTTGTATGACCCGATGAATGATTAAATGACCCGATACATGAAATGAAATGGATTATTAAAGTAAGGGTATGTCACTAAAAGTCCCATTAGCATGAATTGTGAACTACCGGGATTTGGTAGACGCTTATGCATATAATAGTACTATTTGGGGACGATCACCCCAGTTCGCGCCTTGACGGTTGATCCCCGTCGTGTCAGATTGATTGGTAAGCGAATTTATGTATGTGAAGATTTACACAAGCGTGATTATTGTGACGACACGCTAATTTAGATGGGAAAATGAGTTTCGAGTTAGCTACCCGTTGTTTGTTGTAGTAAGGTAACAATGTCATGCGGCTTATAATAATCCAAAAATAATGAAATACTTCTATACGCACTAAATTACGATATATTGCCTGACTAGCAATACGGGGTCTTACTATTGATTTTATGTTCGTGTTTTGGTTTTATATAACCATATCCATATAACGGTTTTTATTTAACTTCATACAACGTTATAAAACGTATTGTATGATGTTCTTAACGACAATGGTTCGTATAATGATTTTGAAGGCGAAAGCCTATATTATGATTTTTGATAACGATTTGTATAAAATGACTTTGGCTATTTTATGGCCTATTACAATGATTTGTACAAAATGATTTTCGGTAATAATTTTTATACCGATGTTATATTGATGGATTTTATTAAACTCTATGAATTCACTCGGCGTTTTCGCTGCCCTTTTCTTTTAACATATTTTATCTCAGGTACTTGAAGGTAATTCTCGGGAAGACAACAAGAATTCATGGCCCACACTTAAATAACAATTTCCATTCAAATCTTTTGTAAAATTGTATGAAATGACCATGACTTGGGACCTATGTAAATTTGATATTTATGAATGGAAGTGCTTTATTATTAAACGACGCGATTTTTATGCGTTGTCTATGATGTGAGTAATGTGCTATCCCGTAACACCAACGAGTCTTCCGATGTATTTAACTGTATAAATTTGGGGGTGTTACATTCTACTCTAAGATTAGCCCAGTAACCCTGCTGTCCACGTACCATGATCTCAATGTCTAGTCGCTCCAAGTCTCTTATAATTTCCTCTTCAATTTTAATGTCTTTTATCATTCCGGACTTTCTACTAAGTTCATATAATACTACATTCGCCTTGCCGGGATGATACTGCAGATTAATGTCATAATCCTTCAACAGCTTTAACCATCTCATTTGTCTCATGTTCAATTCACGTTGAGTGAAGATGTACTTCAAGCTCTTGTGGTCCGTAAAGATGTCACATGATTATCCATACAAGTAGGGCCTCCATATCTTCAATGCAAACACAACTGCTGCAAGTTCCAAGTCATGCGTAGGGTAATTTTCCTCATAAGGATTAAGCTTCCGTGAAGCGTACTTCCCATGTTGCATGAGAACACAGCTAAGTCCCTTCCCTGATGCATCACTATAGATTTGAAATCCACCTGTACCAGATGGGAGAGTAAGAATCGGTGTAGATACTAAATTTTGCTTTAGGTCTTCAAAGCTCTTCTCTCTTTCTTTAGTCCAGACGAATTTCTCCCCTTTCCGCATCAGTTTGGTCAATGGTATTGCTAAACGGGAAAAGTTCTCTACAAACCTACGCTAGTAACCAGCCTAGCCTAGGAAACTGCAAACCTCAGTCGTTGATGTCGGTCTTGGCCACTTGGTAATAGCCTCAACCTTTGCTGGATACATGGTGATTCCTTTTGCTGATACAATGTGACCTAAGAACGCCACCTTGTCTAACCAGAACTCACACTTGGAGAATTTAGCATACAGCTGCTTCTGGCGAAGAATTTGTAACACTGTACGAAGATGGTCTTCGTGTTTCTCCTTGGACTTAGAGAATATCAGAATGTCGTCAATTAAGACAATGACGAACTTCTTAAGAAATTCATGTAATATTCTGTTCATCAAATCTATGAACACAGCTGGAGCATTGGTAAGGCCAAATGGCATGACTACGAATTCGTAGTGGCCATAACGTGTACGGAAAGCAGTCTTGGCGATGTCCTACTCTTTAACCCGTAGCTGATGATAGCCCGACCTCAGATCAATTTTGGAGAAATGTTTGGCCCCTTGGAGTTGGTGAAACAGATCGTCAATGCGTGGTAGAGGATACCTATTCCTGATGGTGATCTTGTTAAGCTCGCGATAATCTATGCAAAGACGCATACTGCCGTCCTTCTTCTTTATGAATAAGACCGGTGCGACCCATGGAGATGCGCTCGGTTGAATGAAGCCTGGTTCTAGAGGATCTTGCAATTGATCTTTCAGCTCCTTCAATTCTATGGGAGCTATACAATAAGGATCCTTAGAAATCGCTCAGCTCCTAGGATGAGCTCGATATTAAATTCTACTTCACATGCAAGTGGTATGCCCGGAAGTTCTTCTGGAAATACATCTAGAAATTCTGACACTATCGGCTGATTCTGAATTGATGGAGATTCAGCATCCATGTCATGAACAATAGCTAGATAGCCCTCGTAACCATGTGAAAGTAACGCACGTGCTTGCAGGGTTGATATGATTTGTACAGACCTTCCGCGTGTTGTGAATGTACTCTGGTGCATTAACATCACCGAAGATGACCCGATATGTATGGCAGTCTATGGTAGCATGATGTTTGGATAGCTAGTCCATGCCCAATATCATGTCAAAATCATTCATGTTCAGCGGAAGTGCGTCAACAGGATGAACCTTGTCATCGAACTCTAGGGGAAGGCTCTTGTACCCATGGGTTATGCGTATAGAGTCTCTTAAAGGCGTGTAAATGTTCAATACATTCTCTAATGGCATAGGGGATATCCTAACATTCTTAGCATAAGTAGTAGCAATGACCGAATGAGTAGCACCCGTGTCAAATAAAACACATGCGGCTTGACCATACATATACAAGATTCCAGTGATGGTACCTGTAGACTTGTTAGCCTGATCGCGAGAAGTCGTGTAAACGCGTCCACTAGTAGGAGGCGACTTAGAATCAGCATGTCTAGATGTGCCCTCCATTTCGCCCTTGTGGCAGTCCTTCATGCGATGACCAGTAAGGCCACACTTGTAGCATGCGTCACTGTCGCGGCGACATGGCCCTGGGTGCCTACGGTTGCAGGTAGTGCAAAGAGGATGAGTATATCCTCCAGCAGGTGACCTTGTTGGCTGGGAGCCTGTTAAGAACAGAATACATGAGACATGGTAATAGGTACAAAGGACAAAGCGGAAACTTCGTAAGATGTAATACCAGTGATAGCTGGACGGTTAGGCTGTGAACCTCTTTGGTTCTGGTCCCTCCCGTTACCATGATTCCTGGTAGAAGATTGTTAATTGTGTCAGAATTATGAACTATTGCATGTAACTTAAGAAAATGAGTAAGTGTAAGGACCTGCTGCTGTTGGAGTTTCCAGCGTTGTTACGGTAATTATCATTATCGCCACGCCTATCTGTAGCAGAATGGTCGTGAGTCTGACCGTTTCCCGTGGGCTGAGTAGGCTGTTGCTGAGTAGCCGACTGAGACCGGTCACCAGTCTTCTGCCTGAAAGATGCAGTTTAAAAAGAGATATAAATATTGGATAATTACTGAAGGAATTCGGCATGGTCACCGCTGAATAACAAATATTTACCTCTTCTCGGGTCTCTCTGCTTCCCCGAACTTTTCTCTTTCTGGTAGCATCTCCAGCTTACGTGCTGCATCGGCAACTTGTGCCACCGTGCTGAACGTAGCACACACCAAGTTGTTTGCGACCGATGTACGAAGAGCCCACAGGAAGTGGTATGCTTGCTCATTGGGAGTACCTATTGTTGCGCCAAGAAAACCAGCCAAACAAAGAAAGCATTGCATGAACTCGTTGCTGTTCTCCCCAGTTCTCTGTCTGATTCCATGGTACTCCCTCTTCAGCTTGTCTTGCTCAGCCTTCGGAAAGAACTGTCCCATCACTAACTCCCTGAATTGAGCCCAAGTCAAGCCAGCCACCCAATCATCACCTCCCTCAGACTGCTTCAGTGCCTTCCACCATGATAGCACATCACCTTCGAACCTGTAACAGGCCAACCTCGACTTGAAGACGGGGTCACAGCCCAATGCATCTAAGATCTTCTCGATGTGAGCCAACCATTTCAGCTTCGCTGGGGCTATCTGTTTTCTCGATGGATCGAGGGCGTAGCTTATTGAATCTCTCCAGACATGTGACCAATGTTGCTGGAGTAGGAGGAGGAGGTATTGGGTGTTGTTGTTGATTGTTGGCAGCCTGCACCTCAGCCTTGATTTCGTTCCTCAGCTGAGGAAGCATAGCTTGCATCGCAGCATGGACTGCTGCAATGAGTTGTTCCTGCTCGCGTGTGAGAACCATCTAACAGTATGAGATAAAAATACATGATTAAACTAATCAAAACATAAAATATATATACATGAAAAAAATTATACCAATAAATCATGAGAAAAAAATTTATGCGGGAAAACTAGTACATGAATGCATGATGTAGCATTAAGAAAACTTTTATATGCGCGAGAGTAAGCGCCTATGGTCAGTTCACTCAAAACAAAGGACATGGCGAGGGGACGCCAATGGGTCGGTCCCAAAGTTAAAAGTTTCGATAAAAGCAGATGCGACTAAATAGGGCCAGTCCTGTACCAACCATTACTTAGTCATAAACCTGTGACAATGACATATATATGAATGCATGGATACAATGAATGCATGAAAACCGACTGTCAGTTCTAGGAAGACCATAGTGACTACCCACTAATCACAGGTCGTGTTTTGAGAGCCTACAGGTCGAAGCCTTCGCTTTGATACCATAACTGTAACACCCCATTTTGATAAATGGAATGTCACGCGTGATTATGGCGTGTCATCAAAGCATACAAGGATAATTGTCTTAAACATTTCATGACCATAAAGGAAATACCGGAAACGAACATCGGTACCCCAAAGTAAAAGCTCATCACACACAAACATAAGTACTATAAATGAAAAGGACTAAACAATGTCCATGGAAATGAGTAGCAAAATGTATGAAGAAATGCATAAAGTAATGAAGGCTAGAAAGCTTCCAATCCATATACGCGTACGCTTAGAGTCTACGAGCGTCCCTGGGTACCTGCCGTTTTGGGATCATGAAAGTAAAAACGGCTTAGCATAACGCTCAGTGTACGGATATACAAGCATAGGATGAATAACATAAGCATATACAACATATAGCAGCGGAATTGACTAAGTCCTAGAAAATCTGGTATAACTTAGTAAAACTGGTTTTATAGTTTGAAAAGCCTTATGTTTATCTTATTAAACTGTTTAACATGTTTACCATTAGCCAATATAGGTCATGAAATATCAACGTGCATGAATACTTGGAGGGGTTACCTCATCATGCAATTAGAGGGCTGCCTCTAGTTATTATAAGTTTGGGTAGGACGGATCAGCTCCATGTGAAGGATGCAAGGCACACACCACATTCACATGAATAATCTGTACAAACATGTAATCTAGGATGCACCCATACGCCCCACATGATAATATAATAATATGGCCAAAAGCTGAAAGGGACGCCACGAGCTATCACTCCGCCCTGGTGAAGTCATAACACTGGTGCCTCTAGTGTTATGGTTATGGTACCTACATTACTATGTGAAACTGGTCATGCATGTATATGGCTTAGGCATTTAATTAAACATAATCAAATTAAAAAATATAAAACATATACTGGGAAAACAGTTGGCTGCATATGGGGAAATCCTAATTAGGAAAGAATGTCCATACTAAAAGGACGGAGAATTCGTAGCTTGTGTCCAGTGAACGAAGAAATTGAACGGAAAAGAGTCCTACTTCGATCTCACTAATGCTACATAAATAGTATACATGTATAAGTGTTTTTACTACTGTGTACGTAACTGATTTTATATCATGTCTTAGCTTGTTTTATATGTTCATGTCTTGTTTTACTGATTTTAATGTTATGTTGTGTTTATCATGTATTCTGGATATTTTGATTAAGTACTACTTGTATTTCTTATATTATTATACTTGTTGTGTAATAATAAGTAACTTTCTAAAAATAGCAGGTTGCCTAAAATAGAAAGTTTCCAAAAATAGAATAGTTGTTAAAAATAAATAACTTTCTAAAAATAGAAAGTTACCAAAAATAGATTAACTGCTAAAAATAGATAAGTTTCTAAAAATAGAAAGTTTCCATATTTAGAAATAAGCTGGATTAATAAGCTAATAAGATAAGCTTAAGTTTTACTGATTAATATTCTAAGTCATGTGATTAATAATATAGTTTATTAATTAATACATGTAAATTAAATAAACTATAAGTTATAAGATTTAATTAAATATAGCATGATTTAATTAAATTAAAGTGTATAAAATACTTAGGTTAAAACACGTATTAATATTTATATTAATATAACCTAAGTCATGGAAATTAATTAATTATATGTCATGTTTTAATAATTAATTAATTACTTTTGGTCTAAATTAAATAATAAAAATACTTAGGTTAAAATCATGTATTATTAATAATAATAATAATAAACCTAAGTGATGTCTTAATTAAATTAATTATATAACATGTTAAATTAATTTAATTAATCTTGTAAATAAATAAACTTGTAAAAATTAATTAGGCTTGTAAAATTAAGTCGTAAACCGGACACGTGTGTTTACCCTTGAACCGGACCAACAAACACCCCCTTAATAGTGGCACCCGGCTCGGCCGGTTGCTCCTGTTTGGTCGAGCTAGCCACCGGCTTGGACCGGTGGTGCTTGTTTGTTTTTGCCGAGACCCCCAAAAGACCACAAGGCCACCCCGACTCACGTCGGGGTCCCTTCTTTCACCCTGCTGCCGAACCACAAGGCTACACCGAGACCCGAAGGTCTCAGCTGTGGTCACACGTGAGACATCGAGAGCTTCGACTCTCAGTTTGTGTGTGTCGGCCAAACCAAAACCACCCAAAACCACCATGTTTATTACTCCCATGATTATCCAACATGTTTTTAATCTTGTTTATTAATTCTCATGATCAATCATGCAAAAAACTTAAAAGAAAATAAAAAAAAATAAAGGTTTTCGGGTTACCAAAACACGTGGAATCAATGAGGAATGAACACATGAACACGTACTAGTGATTTGTTAAGCAAAAATCAATCGAACACCTCTTGTTCTTGTGGTAGCCGCCGCCAAGGGAGGAGAATGAGAGATTAGGGTTAATTTTTCTAAAAAGTTTACTGTGAATGTTTATGTTTCCCTAAATTGTTATTTAGAAAAATTAACATGGGTTGGGCCCCTTTCCTTTCCTCGTTGTCGCGGCTATGAGGGCCCACCAAGGGGAAACCCGAAGTTTTCGTGTTCTAATATTTCACGTGTTCCCGTTCTCGTATTTACGTGACATTATTATTAAATGTTCGTGTTATTATTTATACTTTTACGTAGTCATAATAATAATTACGTAAATACATAATAATATGCTCGTGATTATTTACGGTCATGTTTTCATGTTCGTGATTATAAATATTGTTGGTAATAATTATCGTGCATTAATGCCTACTTAATACTTATCGTGTAATAATACGTACGTAATACTCGTAATTAATATTCGTGAAACGTAACCATGTTATAAAAGGAAAGTTTTAGTCATCTACGTATGATTTAAAGTGTACTGTTCATGGTAAAAGCATGCGGGTTTTACATTCCCTGACAATGCTTTTGTCTTCGTCCCAAAAAGGTGCAGGGGAGTCCTCATGTGACTATAGGAGTGAGGTGGCATCCAAATAGTGGGTGGGGTTTGGTTTAGTATACCCTTAATATTAAATCTGGAGTAGATTAGGGTTTAATTTTATGGGATTAACAAAAACCAAATTTTGTGTTCTTGGCTGATGAACATACGTTTTATCTTTACTTGGGTTTAAGTGAGGTGTTTAGCGCCAAGATTAAGATTGGTTTTATCGGTTTAAACTAATATGTGAGTGGGATGGTGAGCTGGAAGCAGGGAGGCTTGTGATTGGTTGAGGGAGATAGTGGGGCGAGGTGTCACTCCTTGGTTGGCTAAGGTAAGTATCTTCGTCGGCCATGTTTAACCCTCCATCTCTTCCTTTTGTTTCATTCCAAGTTTTGGCAGTCTAAACTCATTTTCCCTTTGTAATGAAGTTTACAAATTCATACTTTGGCCACAAAACATTTTCCAAAATGTTTCAAATAGTATTTCTTGTAATTTCATGATTCTTCAAGGGCTTCAAATAACTATTCTTGAAACTTTAAGGTCTTCACTTTTATGATTGACTTTATAGAGGACTAAAAGTGACAAGTCTTCAATCTTGAGGGACCATTCTTGCCAATTCTTCAAAGTTGAGGGTCTTTTTTGTGATTTTGACAATCTTTAGGGACCAAACTTGTAATTGTGAATATACAAGGGTATAAAGTGTTAATTCTTCAATGATGAAGGACCCTACTTGTACATTCTTCAATTCTTCAAGGACTTTTCTTGGAAAATCAATACTTTTGTCCGGTTCATTGTGCGGCTTCGTTTCCCGTGTTCGTTTTTATTGATACTTGTGATCTTTTGTCACTTTCTCAATATCCGTACCTAAAATACACATTGAGCAAACACAAGCATATATATGACACTTTTTATGATATATTAACCGTTTTAAGCCCCTTTTGGACGATGAGACTATGTAGAAAAGCAGTCTCATCATTATGCAAATTCTTCACAATACCCAAAAAGTTCAAACTGTCGCAATGCCAAAACTCAAACTGTTGTAATGTCTCAAAAGTAACTCTGTCGCAATGTACAAACACAATATATGTCGTAATGTCAAACAAGTTTTGTCGCAATGCACCCTAAGTATACTTGTCGCAATAACACTTACAAGATTCTGTGGCAATGCACAAACACAATATCTGTCGCAATGCCACAAAACAAGTTTTGTCACAATACCTCAAACAAGTTCTATCACAATGTTTCAACCAAGATCTATCGCAATACCACAAAAAAATTCTATCGCAATGTTTGTCGCAATACTGATCGCAATACATAAACCCTAGCCATTGCGATGGAAGACACGGCTATGATGTCGCAATATGAGTACTATTCTGAGACTTTAGGGAAAAAATTGAGATTTTTGACTAGAAATCCGTGTTTTTAACCAAACCAAAGCACACAAATCTCTACCACAACTATCCAGAATATATATGGATCACTTGCAATAACAAAAACACGAAAAAAATTTGAAACTTGGGTAAATATCAATCAAAACTCTCGAATCCAATAAAAACACACCACAAATCTTCAATCACCTATCCGCTATAGGTTCTTGATACCAAATGTTAATCCCACTTCAATCCATAACACAAGATTTAGAGTACATCTAGAGAGATAAAGAGAAGAAAGTTAGAGAGAGAAAAGAGAGAGAATGGTGGAAGGTTTATGTTTACTGGAGAGAGAAAGTAAAATGAACCAACACCCTCTTCCACACATGGAAGAGGGTTTATATACCCATGAGCTTGGTGGGCTTATGGGCTTGTTTCCTTGGTCCGGGCTTGGCCTATCTTCGGCATAAAGCCCCTACCTTAGACAATATTAACTTAAGGTCCAAGCCTGGTTAACCCGACTAACTTATTACAATACAAGACCGTTAACGACTAAGATAGCCTATTACATTCTTGATCGACTATATAAAATATAGGGCTAACATAAATTAATTAAATATTCCATGTATTTTAATTAATTAATTTAACTAAAACAAAATGCTTGACCTAAAAGTCTAGATGAAATCCCTTGTCCCAACCACCACAGCCCGCCACTACCGTGGCTGTGGTTCCTGCCGTCCGCCCAACAGCAGCCATCGACCCCTAGCCGGCACCACTGTTGGCCAAGGGTTCCCAGCGGCTAGCCGGGTGTTCCTCTTGTCGTGTACCAAATACCCACCGAGAGCCCTAAGGCTCTCGGGTTCCCACTGCTCCACACAAACACCCCCTGAGACCAACAACCAAACACCCCTTGACTGCTCTCCCGTACCCATTGTTAAGAAACCAAACACCCCTGTTGGGGCTGTTTGGCTTTTGGCTAGCAAATAAACCACCACCGAACCCCCTTGGTGGGTTGCGGTTGGTCAAACAAACCACACTGAGACCTAAAGGGTCCCGGTTTTTATGAAACTAACATGACCCCCATCTCATTAATGATTAAAACATGTTTTATAAATTCGAAATCATGTCTTCTTGGTTCAAAGAATTAGATTTGTGATTTAAAGACAAAAGAAGAAGGATTAATATTGCTTACTTGTTTTGTGATGATCTAGGGATAACACACAACGAACAAGAATTAAATCAACACCAAGAAAATCAACCGTCTCCTCCTTGCTTTTGATTTCAGTCGGCGGCACACCACACATAACACAAACCCTTATTTTCTTTGTCTTGTTTTTTTTGTAAAATAAAAGTGAAGTGAGACCCCTAGTGGTTATGTTTTCATGTGGGTTGTGTTGATCCCAAACTTAGATCGATTAGCTTTGTGTTAACGATATTGAATCAAGTTTAACACGTAGGGAGACTTTGTTGTTATGAACAATCCAAGTGCTATGCGAAATTAACACTTAGCATAAAGAACAAGTAAAACAATTAAACCAAACTTTCACTTTTGATTGATAATAGAACTTGCTTACAATGAAAGTTGAATACTGAATAATGTATCTAAACTACAAACCCTACGACCTCCTTTTATAACATAAGGAGTCGTGTACATAGGATAACCTATCAACTATTCTAGGTAAAGATAAATATAGAAAATATAATATTGAGTATATCTTTACTTCAAATAATAAACGTGTTGACTAAGTATTCCTATCAGTGGTTGGACTTCTTCTTGTCAGCGCTTGGATATCTCTTATCAATTCTTGATATGTCGGCGCTTCATTTTCTCTTGTCAGTGTCCAATTTACTCTTGTCAGTGTTTGAGTGACTTAGCTCACTTTATTCGCAACAATCCTCCCCTAAACTTGATATCTACTCTAGTAATAAAGTTTCTGAATAAAAACTAAGTACAAGGAGGATTCTTACAAATACAAATTACTTGTTAATTAGATAGTAAACAAATCTAATAAAATCTTTGCCAACATCACTAGTATAATCCATTTCTAGCTGTGTAGACACCATCTTCTTTAAAACATCCTTGGGCATAGGATATTGAGCATCCACAAGAAGATACTCTAAAAACTTTATAGTTCTTAGATGGTAAACACCAACTGCTAAATGTAGACGCCATTGCAATCTAATAATATCATCCAGATCCAACCATATTGGATCTACTTTATCTGGTTGAATCATCCTTTTGAAGGATGTCCAGATCTTTATTCCATTGACTGAAGTAGGTGATTCAGCCTCATACTTGGTCTTCATCAAATTCCAAAGATCTACCAAGTCTTCTCTATCTAGGCTTGCAAATAATGAGATCAAAGAAGTAAAAGTATGTACCTTCTTGCCATATTTGGTGATCATCCAGAACCCACTTCCATCTTCTTCATAGTGAACTATTGGGTTTCTGAAACCCAAGGGTAATACCTCTGCAACATCTGAAGCCTCCAATGGTGAAAGCTTAATTCTCTTTCTGATTACTACTTCACTAGGATTCAATTGATCAAGAACTGGGAATTCAATGGGAACTCCTTTCTTCACTGGTCTTTGTGGAATAAAAGCCCTCTGGATCTGCATATTCTCCTCAATCTCTTCTCTCCTTTCAGCTGAGAGAAGCCTCATGGTATTCTACTCACAAACTCTTACCCAAATTGGATAAGCATGATGTTCCGATTCTTCAAAAGAGAGCCTCCTCAATCTATCATAGGTCCATCTACCTTGATGACACCTAAGTAACATAAAGTACAACTCCCTTCTATCCCTCTTGAGTTCAGAAAGCACCTTACTAGCCTTGTGCTTCAAAGTTACCTTGCAGTCTTCCTGAACTCTCAACAATATCTCCAAACCCCAAATTTTTCTAGTTATAGACATATCTGGGTTCTCTTCAACCTTAGACTCCCATGCAAAATACATTTCTCTAACTTCAGGCATGTCAAAGTCTACTTCCGTCTTCAAATCTCTTAGCCTCTCTTTTGGCTAAGTCATCTTCCCCATATTCCAACCTTTCTGGCTCTTCTAGGATCATCACACTAGAATATGAGCTTTCATCATCATCACTACCATCATTAGCTTTCTCTGTGGTAGTCCAATCCTGTTCTTGCAATTGAGCAGCCAAAACATGATCAAAGTGTACCTATGCTGTGTTCTTTGGCACCTCAACTTCTTCCAAGATCTCTTTACCCTTATCTTGTGCTCTAATGGCTGGTAAAGTAGTTGTTAGCACCTGTGTAGCTACATTCCTTATTATAACTGGTGGTTGGGATACACCAATCATACTTGTGGGTCTGTCAGCGCTTGCTTTGCTCTTGTCAGCGCTTAAACTTTGAATGTTAGCAGCTGACTTTCTAGCTTGTTCCATCATCTCTAGAAATGACAACTTCTTTGGAGTGAGTAATGAAACATCAAGAACATGCTTCTCTTTCAAGCTAGTCAAAGCTTCATCTATTTCCACCTGTTTACTACCAAAAGAACCACCTTCTTCTTCCTGTAAGCCCTTGGCACTCAAATTGAATGGTTCTGTTGGTGTATCCTCCTTCCCTTTGTAAGAATCACCCCCTAATGACAGGACTCTATACTGTCTTCTCCTAGCATTGGCAGCCTCCAAAACAACTAGCCTCTCCCTCAATTGCTTGAGTTCAAGGCCTTGACCTGTGACTACTTGTACAAGGTCTGCACTCTTACAAGCTAATGCAAAGAGCCGTCAATTCCAAAAGTGTATAAGGTTCTAATCTGCCCTCCTCTATGATGGATATTTGACCTCCCAAAAGAGATTCATCGGGCATGGATAGGGTCTTAATGATGTTGGGACTGCCTTGACCTGCATCTAAGCCATAGTCAATAGTCTCAGCCCCACCCGTGTCACCAACCACACTTGTGGTGGTGGTTCTCTCTGCTACATGGCTAAGACCATTAGAGGAGAACACTCCGGCAGTCCTTTGGCGTTTTTCCAACCTAAAATCGGGTTGTGAAGCAGAGGAAGTGGTTTGAGGGTCTGTTTGGGTGTGAGGGGGTGTTTGGGTGTGTGGCAAAATGGTGTCAGCGTCTGGATTGGATGTGTCAGCGCCCACATTGTGTGTGTCAGCGCTTGATGGTTGAGGGTCAATATCCATATGCTGGGGTGATGGAGGGTGTTCTGGTAATGGGTCTGGTTGAGGTTGTGGTTGAGGTTGAGGGTTTGTTGCTGCCTCAATGACAGCAAGCATGCTTGGGGTGAGTGGTAAGTCTATGTATGGTGGTTTATTCATATTTCCAAAAACCGTTTTCTTTTGAACAGGGATCGTATAAAAATTATCATGATCCCTATTGAAGTATCCTTGCATATCAAAACTAATTTTAAAAAACCTACGGTAAGCAAGAGTCATCTTGTTACCCTTATTGTGACACTTGCCCTCAAAAATAATTTTTGAAAAATTATAGTTTTGCCCAGTTGCAATACACACAATGGCACTCCGAACTGATCAGTTGATTTCAATGTGTGAGGAGAATTTGGACTCAAACATTGGAGAATGACATGTATTAGGAACTTCCAAGCTGGGGGAAATTTTTGTTTGTTATATTTTTAAATGGCCTACTAGGGGCAAAGCATAACCCAAAGCTTAGATTCCTAGCTCTAGCTCTATGAGGGGAAGGGTGGTTATACCATCAGCATCATTAAGATGCAAAGCTTGGCGAACCAAAGCTTCAATAACCACCCATGGAACCCCATGAATAGTAGTAGTCAATGTAATCACTCCATTAACTGTTGAGGAACTAACAGTGTTCCAAAACTGTTTAATGTGTGTGATAGGGACAAGAGGAGTATATGAAACGGCATACCTTAAAGGAGACGCATTCAAATACCTAATCATCTGAGTGTATTGAGGAAATAGAGTATTACCAGCTTCTAAGTAAGCCACCATGTTGTATTGGCTTCTGAACCCCAATTCCAATAGAGAAGGTTTAAAGTTTGGTGCCATGAATATTGATGATAGAAAACCGCGATATGAAAATTTGGAGATATGAAGGTTTGAGAGATTTTAGTTAGACAAGAATAGCAGTTACCCTGTTTGAAAGAAAATAGGCGTATTTATAGGAGAGGTAAAAACATACTATTGGTTGAAAAATGAGGCAGTTATATTCAAAAAGTAATCATGAAAAGCTTGAAAAATATATAACTTATCTCATTCATTAAATAAAAGTTACCAACTCTCTAAAATTACGGCCCATATTTTCGTCAAAAATAACAACTGGGTAGGTCCCAACGTTTTCGAACGGTAAAAATGTAAACATCAGCGTCTAACGGCTATATTCTTGTCAGCGTTGGAATTTTGTCATGTCAGCGTTCAAATTGGTCTTATCAGCGTTTGGAAAGAAAATATGTCAGCGTCCAAAAATAAAAATAATTAAAAATAAAAAGGACCTTAACAAAGAAGTTTACCCTAGTAAAGATAACTCTTAGACTGAAAATGACTATATGGTGGCAAGCATTGTCCAATTATGCAAACTTGCTTAAGCAAGATAGACATAATTATCCTCAAGTGTCACTTGCTAACCAAAGTTCTTAACAGTGAAGTTAACTCATATAAACCCTTTTTAACTTCCCAGGTAAGCCCAATAAAAACGTTCACAAGTCTCCCAACCGACCAAATCCAATTCTAGGCCAAAAAGTCTTGGTAGCGTGCACAATATATCAACTTTGCATGCTACAGTGCCTCACTATTTAGAAATCTAACTCGTACTCACCAGTAGACACAATCTAGAATTGTGATAAGAGTATTCTAAGAATACCCAAAAGCCTAAAGGTTTCCTAAACCTCCCCTTAAACCATAATATACAAAGTTACCAAATAAAAAGTATGTAATAAAAATTTATATCAAGATAGGAATGTAAACATTCCAACCATCATCCATAAGCTTTAACACATTCCTAGTAAGCTCCAAAGATCCATAAGCAACTATGTATCCATTTGTACAATGCTCATAATGCCTGCATGATTAGATCAAAAAGCACAAAACTAACATATTGCTGTCAGCGTCCATTTGAACACTTTTTAGCGTTCAAATAACCTTTGTCAGCGTTAGAAAAATAAAGTGGAAAACCTAATCTTGTACAAAGACTAATATTAGTACACATCTTGTATAAATTATACAATGATTTCAAAAACACATTTAGGTGAGATTGATCATTCTAATACTTGTTACCAAGTACTGGAACCTCCCAACATTTTCTTCTGTGTCTACCCTATCTGGATGTATTAAACCCTTTTCAAAACAATCTCTTATAAAATGATGTCTAATTTATATGTGTTTTGTTTTAGAGTGATGTACAGGATTCTTAATAATGCATAATGTACGGTTGTTATCTACAAATATCTTGGTATGCATAAAATTATACCCATAATCCAACAGCTGGTTTTGTATCCATAGAACTTGTCCACAACAAGCAGTTGCAACAACATATTTTGCTTCAAATGTAGAGTTGGCCACCACTGTTTGTTTCTTGCATTGCCAAGATATCAATCTACTCCCAAGAAATTCGCATCCACCAGTTGTGGATTTTCTATCAAACTTATCCCCTCTATAGTCACTGTCTGAATAGCCAATAAGCTCCAATGGAGAATCCTTTGGATACTATAATCCAAGGTGGGATAGCACCTAAGGTATCTAAACATCCTTTTGACAGCATGAAGATGACACTCTTTGGGAGTCACTTGATGGCGTGCACATGCACACACAACAAACATGATGTCAGGTCTAGAAGTTGTAAGATACATCAATGAACCAATCATTGATCTATAATTCCTGACATCAACTTCTTTTCCATCTCCAGTCTTTCCCCAAGGGTGTTCCCTATCCATGGGTGTGCTAGCCCGTTTTTCATGTGGAGAAAAACCAAACTTCTTCAAGATCTCTTCTACATACTTGTCTTGAGAGACAGATACCATCTTCTTTCTATTGGACTTGTAAACCTAGAAAGAAGTTCATCTCTCCCATTACACTCATCTTGAATTTTTCTATCATGAGCTTGGAAAAGTCTTCACTCATCTTTGGATTTGATGAACAGAAGATAATATCATCCACATAGACCTGAACAAGTAGAAAATCCTTACCAATCTTCTAGGTAAATAAGGTCTCGTCTATAGTGCCCCTCTTAAATCCATTTTCCACAAGATAGGTGGACAATGTACCATACCATGCTGTTGGGGCTTGGTGAAGTCCATACATTTCTTTCTTGACTCTATACACTTTGTCTGGATGTTCTGGATCTTCAAAACCAAGAGGTTGCATCACATACACCTCCTCTTCAATGGTTTCATATAAGAAAGCACTTTTCACGTCCATTTGATAAACTATGAAACCCATGCAAGAAGCATAGGCTAGGAAAATCCTTATTGCTTCTATCCTTGCAACAGGTGCAAAAACCTCTTCATAGTCTATTCCTTCTTCTTGTGTATAGCCTTGAGAAACTAAACGTGCGTTGTTTCTGACCACAATTCCTCGTTTATCTTTCTTGTTTCTAAGAACCCAACGTGTCCCAATAGGTCTAACATACCTTGGACAATCTACTAGCTCCCACGCATCTTGAATGGCAAACTGGTGAAGCTCATCCTGCATTGCTTCCACCCAGCTTGGTTCTTTGAGAGCAACAAAAATCTTCTTGAGTTCCTGTTGTGACAGAAAACAAGAAAACAAACATGCATGCACAAGAGGGGTATCTTCCTTCTTGTGGAAATTGACAATGAAACCATCTTGATTCTAATGAGACCTCCTTGTTTGAACAGGAGACAGAACATCACCAATGATTAGGGAAGGAGGATGACTTTTGACCACAATTGTAAGTATTCCTCCCCCGAGTAGTGTGTTTTCTTCTATATTAGTTTCCATGTTGCCAATATCATCTTCATTTCCACTCCCCTCCTCACTTGAATGAACCTCTAGATTAAGTATAGAAGGTTCACCATGTTTAAAAGTATTGGAAGAAAATATATATCCAAATAGGTTGTCAGTGTTTGAGTTGTCAACGTCTGAATTTAAGCTGTCAGCGTCTGATTTGTCTTTGTCAGTTCTTGAAGATGCATGCATGTTTTTATCAACTGGCTTTTCTTGTGGCCCTTGTTCCTCCTTTTCAGCAGCAGCAGAAGCTTGTGCAAACCCACCAATCCATATAGGAATGGTAACATACTCAAGTATGGGGTCTGACTTGATTGCATGTGATCCTTCTTCCTTAGCAACATGTTTACCTTCAATTTCAGTAATAGGTTCTTCCACAACATTTGAACCCCTTCTGACAATGTTTGGATTAGTGACAGGCATATAGTTCAAGGTTCTAGATAATGCTTCTAGATCAAAGAACCAGTCTGGTCCACTCTCAGGATCACTAGGTTTACTTTCTAAAAACATAACATGCACTTTTTCAAGAATGCGTTTTTCTTTCTTGTTGTAAACCCTATACCCTCTGCTCTGCATAGAATAACCCATAAAGTAGCCTTCATCACCCTTTTCACTAAACTTTTCTAAGGCATCACTAGTATCTAGGATCACTATATGACATACAAAGGGTTTAAGAAAACCTATATTGGGTTTCCTATTCCAAAATAGCTCATAAGGTGTCTTATTATGGATTTTGTTGACCAAAGCTCTATTCTGAACATAGCAGGCTATATTAACAGCCTCAGTCCAAAAAGCAATAGGAAACTTAGCATTAGCCAACATTGTCCTAGCTGCTTCTATGAGGGTTTTATTCTTTCTTTTAGCCACACCATTATGCTGTGGAGTTCTAGATATGCTAAACTCCCTAGTAATCCCTTTATCAACATAGAAGGTATCTAACAATTAATTTCTAAACTAACCACCATTATCACTTCTAAGTATTTTAACCTCATTCCATGTTTTCTTTTCAATTTGGGTAATAAAATTAATCAAAACTGTGGTAGTATCACTTTTTAAGGACAAAAAGAAAGTCCAAGTAAATCTAGAAAAATCATCAGTTATAACAAAACAATAAGATTTACCATTCAAACATTCTATATTAGTTGGGCCAAATAAGTCCATATGTATCAAGTAAAGTGGTTTAGAACTAGAATGCACAAGTTTAGATTTATATGAGACTTTGTGTTGTTTGCCTTTAAGACATGCAACACAAGAGTGATCATTATGGAATTCTTTTGAAGGAAAACCATCAACTAAATCATGTCTTACAAGTGTATTAATATTCTTAAAGTTTATGTACCCTAACCTTCGTTGCCATAGGTTACTCTCATCTACTGAAGCTTTAGCATAAAGACATGACAGGTTTTTGTTCATCCTAATTCCATTAAGATTAACATTATAAATGTCCTTATGCCTAGGTGTTCTATAATCAATAAACTTCTCATCAGGCATCTTAAAATCTATACTCAACACCAAGCATTCAGTATCAGTGAAAAGAACTTTATTCTTGTTATCACACACTTGTGACACACTAAACAAATTATAGTCAAGTTCTTTTACCAGAAAAACATTTTCAAAACATAAATTGTTGGTGATAAGAGTGCCTTTGCCAGAAATTGTTCCATAGCCTCCTCCAAAGTACACTTTGTCATCATCTTTAATGGGGTAAAATTTGACAAATAATCTTCCTTCCCCGTCATGTGCCTAGAGCACCCACTGTCCCAATATCCATGATCATTGACCTGGTTTTAAATGCCCTACACATAAAGAAAACAAATTTTCTTTGGAAACCCTGTCCTGAGTAGACTTGGATTCATGTAGTTGTTTAACAAGAACAAATTTAGTCCTTATAACAACCCCTTGTTCATCCCTTTGTGGCCTGAACACCCAATTTACCCCAATTGGTTTTGTAATGACCTTTGAAAGGTGAGCCAAGATCAATAGGTGATCCAAGATCAATAGGTTTTCCAGTGGTAGGGTTGGTCACAGTAATGGGTGTAGGATCAAATGGACTCTCACTAAGCATTCCACCCTTAACAAAGAGAAAAGGGTTGTCTGCTTTCCACTTCTCAAGGTCAGTTACCTTTTGTTGATATTCCTCAACTGGCGTGAGCACTCTAGGTGGAGGAATGAATTCCTCTTCTTGGAGTTCTTGAATACCAGTCCAAGAGATATCTTTTCTCTGAACACCATAAAAGTTCCCAGCAGGTGGGAGAACAACAACATATTCATTCATCCCTGTCCCAGACATACCCCTAGGGTTTCTTTGTTTACTGACACATTTTTCTAGGTTTGACTGGCTTTATCAAAAAATTTAATTTTAAGCCCTACATTTTCTTTATCCTTAATGGCCTCATCTAACTTAAGTTGCACTTCACCTATGGATTTCATCAAAATGTCCCTAAGTTCAACTCTAACTTTAATATAATGAGACAAAACATTAATTTGATCTTTTAGGTCAAATTCCATTTTCTTATATTCCTCTATAGTCTTTTCAGTTTGTATAAGTGCCATTTGATAATTTGATAGCCTGTATTCTACATCAAAAACATCTGATTTTAACTTTAAATTTTCTTTGTTAAGCTTTTCAGTGTTTAATCGACAGCCTTTATTACAGTAAGCATCATCATATACCTCATTATCTGATGAAGACGAGGAATTGACCATAAGAGAAAAGTGAACATGCTCTTCTTCATCCTTCTCAGCAATCAAAGCCTTATTCTCTTCCACATCCTTTGCCAAAAAGCTCTAGTCCCATCCCACACCATCAATATCTTGCATGGCAACTATAGCCTTTGGCTTAGTATCTTCAACCTTGATAATTTGGCTTGAAGCCTTTCTAGCATCAGATCTTCTCAGAGATCAGCATTCCCTCAAAAGTGACCCATCAAATGGCAGTTGTAACACTCAACCTTGGATTTATCAAATCCAGTTGTGTCTTTAGCATTGAGGGTCATTTTCCTTCCAAATCTCCTATTCCATATGTTGGCCCTTGTGCTTGCAAGTTCCATATTCCATTTAATATCCATTTCTTCCAAATTCTCATCACTGATTTACTCAAGATCCTCATATGTAATCAAGGAACCATTGGGCAATGCAGCAATGTATGCACATACTGTATCCAGATCAATACCAGCAGGTTTAAGCTTTGGTGAGTCAACATTGTATGTGTAAGCGTCTGAATGTAAGGCGTTGGCAAAGGTTGATCCACCGCTGACATAAGGTGATCCAGTAACAGGATGTACATATGACCCTCTTTCACTAGTTTGAGTTTCACTATGTGAGATGAAAGCCATGTTTCCATATGTTGACTTGCTTCCATGATCCAGTAAGATTTCATTCCCTACAATCTTTACTTATTTTAGACGTCATCAAAAGTAGAACTCTTATGGGCATTGGTAGCAATGATAGACTTAGCTTCAATTTTCCACGCTGCACCAAGACTTTTAAGGAAAGTAGTAATGATATCTTCATCATCATATTATGTTCCCATAAAGGTCAACTTGCTAGTGATGTCTAGAAGCCTGCTTCTTACCTCACTTAGCTTCTCATTGGGAAGAGCTTTAAACACAGCATATTCATGCAAAAGTTTCTTCTTCTTTTCTTTGGTAGTGTCATCATTACCACCATAGTTGATTTGAAGAGCTGCCCAAAGTTCTTTGGCAAACTCAAAACTTCTATACTTGTGCTGATTATTTGGACCCAAAGAGAGTTTGAGAATGCTTAAGGTTTTCATGTCAGTCCTTCTTTTGGCTATATCTGTAGTTGAGACAACTCTTCTATCTTTAGATCTTTCTCTACGCTCTTCAGCAAGAGAACCAGTAGTAGTCCTTGCTGCAGTAGCAGCAGTAATCCTAGCTGCTTTATCAAATTGATTTCCAAATTCAATAATTTCCCAGAGAGTATGATCATGAATTTGAAGGTATTGTTCAAAATTGAACTTCCATTGTTCAAAGTTGTCAAGGTCGAGCATGGGGATTTTTAGGTTGTGATTTGATGAGGAAGAAGATTCTGTAGCAAACAACCTTTCTTGTTTTAGGGTTTCGGGGATTTTTAGGGTTTACTGTTCTTCTAGATCAAAGTTCCTCAACAAGCTCTGATACCACTTGTTGATCCCAAACTTAGATCGATTAGCTTTGTGTTAACGAGTACGAATCAAGTTTAACACGTAGAGAAACTTTGTTGTTATGAACAATCTAAGTGTTATGCGGAATTAACACTTAGAATAAAGAAAAAGTAAAACAATTAAACCAAACTTTCACTTTTGATTGATAATCGAACTTGCTTACAATGAAAGTTGAATACTGAATAATGTATCTAAACTACAAACCTTACGACCTCCTTTTATAACATAAGGAATCGTGTACAAAGGATAACCTATCAACTATTCTAGGTAAAGATAAATATAGAAAATACAATGTTGAGCATATCTTTACTTCAAATAATAAACGTGTTGACTAAGAATTCCTATCAGTGGTTGGACTTCTTCTTGTCAGCGCTTGGATATCTCTTGTCAATGCTTGATCTGTCAGCGCTTCATTTCCTCTTGTCAGCGTCCAATTTACTCTTGTCAGCGTCTGAGTGACTTAGCTAATTTTATTCCCAACAGGTTGGGCTCAAAGCCCACTTCCTCTTTGTTTGTCTTGATGCCGCGGCCCAGACACCAAAACACACACTCTTTCTTTTGTTTTTCGTTTTTAAAACTTTCGTGAGTTAACGTTCGCGACAAGTGTTCGTGTTTAATATGTATATAATAATTATAAATGTACGTTATTCTTGCATATAAACATTTAATTATTCTTGTAGTATATTAAATTAATGTACGTTTAATTTAAATTCGTGATTTCGTGTAATTAACGTTTCGTTGACTTTCATGCGGGTTTTACAACTCTTCCCTTCTAAAAGAATAATTCGTCCTCGAATTAGAGATATGATAATGTTGCGGGTTTTACAATTATTCCCCTCTAAAAGGATCATTCGTCCTCAAATTAGAAACATGATGTTGTTGAAAGAGCATGGATGTGATGTGACTGAGGAGAACATGGGACGTGCCATGACTGAAGAGAACATGGAACGCGACGTGACTGAAAGAACATATCTGAATTATGGAAGGAAAAAGATGAGAAGTTCGGATAGACTCCTCCGTTCCAAGTTTCTTCCCGCTCAAAACGGTTCCTCCAAAAGATCTTGACACAATGATAATCTTGGTCTTCATGACCCTGACATGGCGATGCGTAAAAATGTCTGGTCCATCAATGTAACATAGGTCCTCGATAATCTGATCATGTGGATATGAATTAACGTGCCAGGGTAATTGAAACGTTACAATGCCAAACAACTTGGAATAACTAACGTTAGTAATGTATGAGCAATGATGCGAGAGACATACTGAAATGTACTACGTGAACAATTATGAACGTGATACGTGAAGAATTGTGAACGTGATACGTGGAGGTATGATGAATGTAATATGGAGATTGATATGAGTGTAATTACTCATATCATTTATATCACAAAATGGACTTAAAATGCATAAATCATATGATTATTGTATTATATATGCTTGTTTTGTTCGTTTCAAGTGTGTAGGTACCAAGTTCACAAAACCGGCAAAACCAACACAAGATTGAAGAAATTACGAGAGCCAATAGTCAAGGATCGTTTTTATTAACGGATTCAACTTTTTAAGTTTTATTAGGCCTTATTGGGTCCCACCTGATTTTAAATGGGCCTGAAAGCCCATTTGTGAATTGTGATGATAGTCTATTTGGAAAAGGCCCATTACAAGCCCAATGACAAAACAAAAGACGGCTAGGAAGATTTATTAATCTTGGGTTCAAATGTCCAATAACCAAAAGGTCCAAGAAGGAAAAAAGAATTGATGGTGGAATGTTATATTGGGTCAAAGCCCAATTCTTATTAAAGATGTGACAAAATGGAGTATACAAGTTATGGTCACAAGCCCAAGTGTAATGAGATGGTGGAAAAGTAAATATATACTTTTCAGTTAAAACATTTTGGACAAACGTTACAAACAAGAAGTAAAAAGAAAAGAGAGAAAAGACGATAGATAGAAGGCAAATTAGGGAAAAAGAAGCAGCCACCCAAGAACCCTAATTTAGGGTTGGTGATTGGTTTTCACGCGCTGAAATTAATTATCAAGAATTTTGGGGTAGAAGACGCAAGTGCTATGGCGACGTGGATCTTTGTTGCATCATCCCTCAACTTTGATTGGTGGATTTGACTGCCACCAATCATTGAAACAATTATCATCCCCCACCTAGGCTTCAAACTAGCACAAGAAGCACACCTTGTACCACGGTGCCAATCCGTGTGCACAAGGGCATGTTACAACCATTTTATTAAAACAGAAAAGAGTGAGAAGGAAGAGGAGATGATCCAAGGGCTTATAATCTTCATCAGCACTCACTCAACCCTCTCGCGTTCCCTATAACCCCCCCCCCCCCATTTATTCAGTAATCATATCTTTTTCTTGTACTCTTATAATCCTAGTTTTAAAATATGTAATTTTCTTTTTATTAAAGTTATACTGAAATTTCGGTTTAATAAAATTCTCCCTTGAAGTTTCATTTAATATTGATCTCGTGTCTTATTTAATTTTATTGAATTATTTACAATATTCATCTTAAAACTATATATTATAATTGTTAAATGTTTAATTAAGCTGAAAATCATAGCTTAAGTGAACATTTCTGTAAGAAATAGGGATTATACATCTATCCCCACTAGATTGATGTTGAAATTAAACTGGTGATTCGTGGTATCGTTTTATGTTCGTGATGATTTGATGATTCGTGGTGTTGGGTTGAGTGATGTTTGTAATGGTGACTGGATAGATCGGTGTCGTGTCTAAGGTGGCTCAACGCCATCCCTTCTACTTCAAAGGTTTCTATAGTAAAAAAAAGCTAAAGCTCATTTACTTTATTAATTCTTAGTTTAATCTAACTGTATGATTAATAACTGAGATTTTGCTAGGTTAAAAAAGTTCGTTTTCTCGGTGTCTTAACGAATTGATTTCCGGTTCAAAGTGTGACTCTGTTGTTCTTGGTCGCAAATAAAATGGTTTGGTTATCTATTCTACTTAAAAGGTAAATGCACAAAATAAAAACAATAAACTAAAAGCGATTAATTAATAAAAACAAAACAATATAAATAATAAAGCGTGAATTTAAAACAAATAAATTAATACAAATTAAACTAAAAGACGAAATTAACTATCGACTAGAAAATAAAGTTTACTAAATGAAAAAGGAGAGAATAAAACTAAAATGGTACTTTAAAGCTAAACGAGGCAAAACCTAAAGCGGGTACTAAATAAAAGATAAAACTTAAACTTTACGAAAAAATATTAATACTAAAAACGACGAAAAATTCAACTAAAAATACTTAGCTTTCAAAAATAAAATCGGAACAACTTTCAGATAAAACTAAACAATTACGGAACAATACTATTAAATAAACAAGCTAGCAGGCTAGCTGCTGGAAGCTAGCAAGCTAGCTGCTTAATTTGGCGGCAAAAGGGAGTAAGCTAGCAGGCTAGCTGGTCACTTCCATCGCACTTTTCCATCGCACCCGATGCTAAGCTAGCAGGCTAGCTGGTCACTTCCATCGCACTTAGTGATGAAGATTCCATCGCACCATGCATCGTACTCATGCATCGTATTCATGCATCGTAGCCAAGGATCGTACCAAGGATTGTAACAAGGATCGTAGCCATGGATCGCAAGTAGAAACCCTCGAGGTTTATGCGATCACACTTACTAGATCGTACTGGTAAAACCCTTAAGCATTACGATGGCATACAATAAACAAATAAGCAAATACCAAGTAAGCACTTATCTAAAAATTTAACCAAATCAAATTTAAGAAAAAGCTAATAGACCAAAATTTAAAAACTTTTAAAAATACTAAATAATAAAAAATATTTAAAAACAACTTTTTATAAAAATTAACTAAAAAGCACTTAATCAAAAATAAGAAAATTAACACAATAAGCACTAACACACTTTAAGCTATAAAAATCAAATATTAAAAGATCAATAAGCATAAATTTGAGAACTTTTAAAATATGAAATAAGCAAACTTTAAAAAGACTAAATTTTTTAAGAAAGCTAAAAAGTAAATAAGCTAAATACAAAATAAGCCAATAAGATTTTCAAACTTATAGCTTATTTCGTATACAAGCCTAGATTGAAATAGAAAGATGAACTTTTTAATCAAATAAGCAAAGAGATTAGGCAATATCTTGCTTAATCCGAAATTGAGATAAACCAAAAACAAGAAAAGTAGAATGAGAAAGTTAAAGAAAAGCTTAATTAAAAGTGAAGATTCAACAACAAAATTAAAAACACTTACTTGAATTAAAGGAATTAAAGTGCAAGACAATTAATTAAAATGACATGAAAAATAAAGTTGCAAGAAAGGAAAATGGTGGAAAGCTATTTGTCAAGTAGCCAACAAAATGAAATGAAGTGAAATGGGTTCTATTTATAGGGAGAAGGGACGCATGTGTTGCTCCTTTCTTTCCTTCTTTCTTCTTTCTCGTCTTTTCGTCTTCTTAATTCTTCGACTTTTTTCGACTTTGTCTCGGGATTAATTAAACTCGTCTTATAATTTCTTCATTAATGAGACTTGAGTTCTTCGGCTTTATTAAACTTCTGTCTTTGGACTTTTTCTTCGATAAATCTTCAGAATTGGCCTTGGACTTCCATTCTTTTTGCACTCTTGATCTTTTGACTTTGTCTTTTGTCTTTTTCTTCGATAAAAGCCCGTGAAAGCCCGTGTTTTCTTCCCTTTTCACATTTTGGTCCTAAAACACAATAAAAACACAAACCACACATAATTCCAACATTTACGACATACAATACACGTTTTGGCTTGGTTTTTATTATAATTAAGTGGTAAAAGGATGGGTGTTTTCACACCTATCAAATCCCCTACACTTGACCATTGCAATGTCCTCATGCAATGCATTAGTTACAAAGCAAGATTTACATTTTCCATCATAATCAATCCACCTTGGCCTTTATTAAACAGATAGAAATATATATACAAAACATGTAAAGAAATCAAAGACTTACATTGGGATTTTGGCCGTCATGAGTATTCATCATCCTCAAGTTTCACGTTCCCCATACCAAGCTAAAAAACGAGATCATTGTTATTATAAGTTAGCAAACTAACACGAACTCATGTGGCCCAATTATTCACTTAGATTCCCTTATTCCTAGGTGTATCTCTTATATTTTAATTTTGTCATGATTGATCACGAGGGTGCACTGTTGACTTATTTCGATAGTTATTTAGGCTCAAAATTAAGTAGGACGATTTAATCAATAGTTAGCTAAAGGATAAAATCTTGTAAAACTGCTTCTCGGGACCTCATAAAGTTCATATCTTGGCATAACTTGCTTCACGATTTGAGACCTTTCTCGGACCGATATTTGGCAGCGACTTCATACTTCGAATCTTGAGAGACGTTCATGAAATTATGGTCTTCTTTTCATATTATGAATTTCTTCACTTGAACTTTTTGGGAGATTCTTCATATTTGGACCACGACTTCTTCATTTTTCTCCAATCTTTATTTTCGACTTTGATATACAACGATCCGCCTCCTTTTAGGACTTGGATCTATTTATCCTCATACCTTGTTAGGGTCTTTTTGGATAGACTTCTCCATGATCTTTAGCGGAGTATTTGCTTTTCGTCATGTGTCTTGATCCTTCATATTGATTTTCAACAAATGATTCTTCACATCACTTTTGGATCTTTAGCAACAAACTGTAGCCCTCATGCCTTGTTAGGTCCTTTTTGGACTCGCCAATCTTCGCATCCCGCTTCAATAAGTTATGCCTTGGCTATGAACTCTAATTAATACCGAGCAACTTTAAAACGATCCTGGGCTAGAAGCTAAGTAACTTTTCAAATCGTACAACCTTATTTATTGTAGATAAATTTATTAACAAGCGATGGGAGAATAGGCTCCTAATTAACTCACATAAATTCACGAAAGAATACCAAAATTATAATTGACTCTATCATCTCTCGTCCTCCACAGTTTAAAATCTCAAGGAATGAGACTCGTGGATGCTTAGCCTATTAAATCAAAGTTTTGGGTTTTCGAGTCATCTATAGGATCTTGCAAACTCTTAAACTTTTTCAAGTTTAGAAATCGCATTTTAAAGTTCCCTTGATAAACGACTCTCTAAGATCAATTATAGGAACTTGCGAAAAGTTCTTGTTCTTAACCCGTGAGAGTTAAGACTTTCGCGTTTTAAAGTCCCTATATAAAAGCCTAGCAAAACTTGACTTAAACACATTAAGGATACTAGCTAGAGTAAACTTAGATAAGTAAACTCGGGTTGAGTCAAAATATTCACGACCTTGAAAAATTTAAAACCACTTTATTAAACTTTATTTTTAGCAAAGAAAGTAAATAAAAATAAAAAAGGAAAACTACAAGGCCAAAATAGATTAGAAATTTTGAAAAATGTCGAAAAATTAAATTTTCCGGTTAAAATGAGGAAAAATACAAGGAAAAGGCCACTTAACTTCGATAGAAGTCCCCCCTACACTTGAGATAAACATTGTCCTCAATGTTTAAGCATGTGGGAGGAAACTCCCCTACACTTAGGACATTGTGCACTTTGTTTAAATCTTGCTAAGGAAGAGACAACTAACGGGATTCCTATTTTAATATTGGAAAATATAAAATAGTGAATCGAAAAGAGTTTAGGATAGAACCGGGAAGACGGGAACACGGAATCACGGGTCCTCAAAAATCATCAAGAGTGTGTCTTTGAAGCTCTAATCCCTGCACAATAAAAGAAAGAAAACAAGAAACACCAACGGGGCTCCCCCTACACTTATGATGAAAATAGATAAAGATAGATAATCGGGTTGCCTCCCGAAGAGCGCTTGTTTAAGTTAACCGAGTCACGAGCCTGACTCGTCCCCGCATTAAATGGTCCATGGGGAAGCCTCGAATGTAATACCGGGATCAAAGACCTTGTCCTCTTTCCCGGAAGACATCAATGAAGGAGAGGCGGGAGGATAAGTCTTGAATGGGAGAAAAGTCCTTTCAACATACGAAAAGTATGTGAAGTCGTGAGCCACGGGAGGTGGGGTGGGTAAAGGAATAAAATTGTCATCCCCCAAAGACAATTGATGCTCAGACAACGGCAAAGCCGTAAGGTTATTGATACAAGGCTTTTGACACCCCGTATAAAAATTAAGTTCGTTGATGTATGTCTCTTCGAATTGAAAACCGGATTTAATGTGCGACTCAGCTGTTCTTTGGTGAAAACAAATGTTGTGTCGTTGTAGTATATTAAAATGTGCAAAACAATTAAAGTAAATGACTTAAAAGTAAATTTAATTTAAAATAAATGGCAAGAAATAAAAGCGAGGCTAAAATTAAAGGGCACTAAACGTAAATAACGCAAACTTAAAACTAATTAAGGTAACCTTAAAACGCAACTAAAACTAAATCTTAAACTAAGGCGAGGCAAATAAACTTAAAGTGAGACTAATTAAAAAGACGGGAAAAATAAAGCTCGAAATTAAAAAGAAGAAACTTAAAAAACTGAAATTAAAGAAACTGAAAATTCCCTATTTGGAATAAATACCCTATTCGGAATAAAAGTCTTACCCGGAATATTGTCACCTATTCGAAATAAGTCCCCTATGCGGAATATTATGTCCTATCCGGAATAACACCACTATGCGGAATATCACCCTTATGCGGAATATCCAGCCTACTCGGAATAATCTGCTATTCGGAATAATTAGCCCAATGCGGAATAATCACCCTTATGCGGAATAACACCCCTATTCGGAATATAGCCCTCTATCCGGAATAGTTAGCCTATGCGGAATAACGGCCTCTATTCGGAATATTGAATATTCCGTATAAAGCACAATGGTCCAGACCTTGATTCGGAATAACTGCTGGGCTTGTTTTTCCTAGGGAGATCAGAAACAGAAGAACCGAAGAACAAGGAACAAGATATGCACGAATTTAATCAAAACAAAGCTAAATCATCCACAAGATTAAATCAAACTAATAACAAAACATCTATTAATCATAAACAATCAATCCAAAACAATCAAACTAACAAAACTAATCGAAATAATCAAAACCCGCTTTGATCAAAATAAGAACATAAGAACATTAACATGAACATAAACAATAAAGATCAAAGATTAAGAAAGGTAGAATGAGAGATGAACAATAAAGATAAAGATTAATAAGAATTAAAAGAAAAACTTACTTGAAATTAAATGGTAATTAAGGTGCAAGACAAGTATTTAAATTGACAAGTATTTAAATGACAGGGTAATTAAAAGTGGAAGAACTAATTGTCACTATTAGCCAACAAAAAAAATGATTAACATCCTAAACTATATATAGGAGAGGATTAAGGGGTGCTTAGGAAGCTTCCTCCCCTCTTTCCTTTCTCCTTAATTGCATGATTAGTCCTTCCTTCTTAATCTCTTTGTTAATTGCACCATTAGTCCTTAAGCCTTTAAATCTTCTTTAATCTTGGACTTTAATGACTTTTGGCTCGGGATTTCTTTGAACTAGTCTTTTAATTCTTCAATAAATTAGACTTGAGTTTTTCGGCTTTTGACAAAGTTCCATCTTTTGACTTTTTCTTCGATAAATCTTCAGAATTGGTCTTGGACTTCCGTTCTTTTTGCACTCTTGACTTCTTGACTTCGTCTTTCTTCTTTTTCTTTGATAAAAGCCCGTGAATGTCCATGTTTTCTCCACTTTTCACCTTTTCGTCCTAAATCACAACAAAAACACAAACCAGGCATAATTCCGACATGAAAGACATAAAATACACGTTTGGCTCGGTTATTATTGTAATTAAGTGGTAAAAAGGATGGGTGTTTACACACCTATCAGTTATCAATCATAAAATAGTCAATGTCACCTCCCGGGTCAAAGCACTCATCCTCAGTTTTCCGGAAGTTCTTTAAGAATAACTGCAGAGCAGTTTTCATTTAAGCGTGTGTTGGCGAGCTCAATCAGCTTTTCCTTCTTGTTAAGCAATTCCTTCAATGCTTTAACAAATTTGGGCATGTGGACAAGTGCTTCAAGAAAGCTAATGTTGAAGTTCATTTGAGAGATCATCTTCACATAGCGTGACACTTCAGAGTCATCCTTGGTTAGCATTTTGGTCTTGCCTAAACGAGAAGGATATGGGATATTGGGTTTGGGTGGTGAAGGTGCAGGTGTAGCAGGTAAAGGTTGAGATGTTGAAGGGTCCTTCCTAGGTACATCGTCATGACGAGGCGGAGACGGTAATGGTGCACTAATACTAGGTGTAGGAGGAGTAGGGATAAATGGTGGTGGAGGAGGTGTAGATGATGGGGGTGGGATCGGTGGATCGACAATGGTAATTCCACTACGATTAGTAATAGCACTCACATTTGCTCGCGGATTGTTGACGGTGTTTGAAGGTAGAGAACTCGAAGAAGAAGGTTAAGAGGCGGGCAAGAAACTAGCAAGCATATTATTTAAATCATTGGTTTGATTGCTGAAGGAGGATTGAATATTATCTCGAAGCTCAGATCTTATCTCATTCCCTTGCTTGGTAATATCTCCTTTAAGATTGATAATTTGGCTCTGCAGATTCTTGATTTGCTCACCTTGGGTTCTCATTATGGCTTCAACATAGGGATTAATGGGTGGGGTTTGTTGAGCGGGTGGGTGATAAGGATTAGAAACTCTTGGTGGGATTTGGTTGCTTCTAGTGTAGTTGTTGGCGGGGTTTTGGTTTTGAGGAGAAAATTTCTATCCCCTTGAGGTCGAGCTTGGTAATTTTCCGGTGAATAATTACCGTAAGCTGCATACACATTTTCCGGATTGCCTTGAGTAGAAGGACAATCGGTGTATGAGTGTGGACCGCTGCATGTTTCACAAGGATTAGCAACTACTTTAACTTGTTGTTGTTGTTGGTTTGAAGCGAGAAGCGTGATACTTTTGCTCATTTCAGTCAGCATGCGGGTGAGTTTGGTCATATCAGGGTTTGCTGAATTAGAAGAGACATTGACTCTCGGGTTGTTCCTTGAAGAAGAAGAGGAATCCCAGTTTTTGTGGTGAGTAGTCATGTTCTCAATTAGCTCTCTACACTCCTCGGGTCTCCTTTTCATAAATGTGCCACCGGCGGCTGCATTAATCGTATCACGATCACGAAAAGTCAAACCGTTGTAGAAAGTATCAATTAAGGTCACAGGGAGCATGTTGTGGTTTGGACATCGATCAATCAAGACATTATATCTTTCCCAAGCATCAAAAAGAGATTCATCAGGGTCTTACATGAAACCGCTGATTTGATTGCGAAGGCTTGTGACCATGGATGGTGGAAATTAGCGTGACAAAAAGCGTTGAGTCATGTCATCCCAAGTGTGAATAGAATTCTTCGGAAGAATATCAAACCATTTCTCAGCATTATGTGATAAAGTATGTGGGAAGAGTTGTAGGCGAAGAACATCCATTGTGGCACCAGGCAACTTCATGCTTTGAGTGATTGTAATGAACTTGTCGAGGTGTTTGTTGGCATCATCATCAGGCAATCCGGCGAATGGATTAGTTTGCACTTGCTGAATCATGTGGTGCTTCAACGAAAACTCCAGAGCCGTGATTTGCATCGACGCAATCGGTCCTCCTCGTCCAAACATGGTAGGTTGACAAAGCTCCTCCATTTTCCGAAGATCGGGCTGTGGAAGAACATTGTTGTTATTGTTGAGGTGCGGTGGATTATTATTGTTGTTAACACCTGACATACTTAAATCTTCTCGAGTCTCGGGCTCTTGATAATTAGGAGATCTAGTACGCATACACCTACAAAGGCAAAAGAAAACAATACCAAACGCGAAGACAATATATATACACAATAAAGATAAAATCTTTTTGGATTTTTGAAATTTTTAATTTTTATGGATTTTTATCAATTTTTAATTTTTATGGTTTTTTTGAATTTTTTTATGCAAGAAAAATAACGCTCACAAGTGAACGGATCCCAAAAAGCAACGCGTCTCTCATAGAAAACCATTAATCTTTACGAAAAGAGCCGGTAGCGGCGCCATTTGATACATGGTTTTTGCCAAGTATAAAAATATCGTTGAACCAATCTCTTAGAATTGAAAACCGGATTTAATGTGCGACTCAGCTGTTCTTTGGTGAAAACAAATGTTGTGTCGTTGTAGTATATTAAAATGTGCAAAACAATTAAAGTAAATGACTTAAAAGTAAATCTAATTTAAAATAAAAGGCAAGAAATAAAAGCGAGGCTAAAATTAAAGGGCACTAAACGTAAATAACGCAAACTTAAATCTAATTAAGGTAAACTTAAAACACAACTAAAACTAAATCTTAAACTAAGGCGAGGCAAATAAACTTAAAGTGCGACTAAGTAAAAAGGCGGGAAAAATAAAGCTCGAAATTAAAAAGCAGAAACTTAAAAAACTGAAATTAAAGAAACTGAAAATTCCCTATTCGGAATAAATACCCTATTCGGAATAAATACCCTATTCGGAATAAAAGTCTTACCCGGAATATTGTCACCTATTCGGAATAAGTCCCCTATGCGGAATATTATGTCCTATTCGGAATAACACCACTATGCGGAATATCACCCGTATGCGGAATATCCAGCCTACTCGGAATAATCTGCTATTCGGAATAATTAGCCCAATGCGGAATAATCACCCTTATGCGGAATAACACCCCTATTCGGAATATAGCCCTCTATCCGGAATAGTTAGCCTATGCGGAATAACAGCCTCTATTCGAAATATTGAATATTCCGTATAAAGCACAATGGTCTAGACCTTGATTCGGAATAACTGCTGGGCTTGTTTTTCCTGGGAAGATCAGAAACAGAAGAACCGAAGAACAAGGAACAAGATATGCACGAATTTAATCAAAACAAAGCTAAATCATCCACAAGATTAAATCAAACTAATAACAAAACATCTATTAATCATAAACAATCAATCCAAAACAATCAAACTAACAAAACTAATCAAAATAATCAAAACCCACTTTGATCAAAATAAGAACATAAGAACATTAACATTAACATAAACAATAAAGATCAAAGATTAAGAAAGGTAGAATGAGAGATGAACAATAAAGATAAAGATTAATAAGAATTAAAAGAAAAACTTACTTGAAATTAAATGGTAATTAAGGTGCAAGACAAGTATTTAAATTGACAAGTATTAAAATGACAAGGTAATTAAAAGTGGAAGAACAAATTGTCACTATTAGCCAACAAAAAAAATGATTAACATCCTAAACTATATATAGGGGAGGATTAAGGGGTGCTTAGGAAGCTTCCTCCCCTCTTTCCTTTCTCCTTAATTGCATGCTTAGTCCTTCCTTCTTAATCTCTTTGTTAATTGCACCATTAGTCCTTAAGCCTTTAAATCTTCTTTAATCTTGGACTTTAATGACTTTTGGCTCGGGATTTCTTTGAAGTCGTCTTTTAATTCTTCAATAAATTAGACTTGAGTTTTTCGGCTTTTGATAAACTTCCGTCTTTTGACTTTTTCTTCGATAAATCTTCAAAATTGGTCTTGGACTTCCGTTCTTTTTGCACTCTTGACTTCTTGACTTCGTCTTTCGTCTTTTTCTTTGAAAAAAGCCCGTGAATGCCCATGTTTTCTCCACTTTTCACCTTTTCGTCCTAAATCACAACAAAAACACAAACCACGCATAATTCCGACATAAAAGACATAAAATACACGTTTTGGCTCGGTTATTATTGTAATTAAGTGGTAAAAAGGATGGGTGTTTACACACCTATCAGTTATCAATCATAAAATAGTCAATGTCACCTCCCGGGTCAAAGCACTCATCCTCCGAAATGGTCTCTAAAGGAGTGGATGAAAGGTGCTCGGGAGGGGGACTTGGGACAATGTCATCAAGTAGAAAATTAGCAAAAAGGATATCCCCCTCCGTGTCATCATCATCAATACCCGGAGGTATTTAGTGAATGTCGATTTCTTCTAGCAACGGGTCATTATACTCAACGGGTGTAATAAATGGAGGTAATGACTCAAAAAGAGGAGGAGAAGTCAATGCTTCAATTTGAGCAACAAGAAGATGCACTTTTTGTAATCTGTCGGGAAGAATCACGTCTTCCACCTCATCTACAAGAGCAAGTTCATCGGTGAACTTCTCGTAAGCCGGAGAGAATAAATCGTCAACGCCCACATCTCCCGGTGGATATTGAGAAATTTCAAAAGTGAAATTCTCATAGCGTGGAGAAAAATCGTTATCAGTAGGATCGACCTCTTCCGTAAGAGCAACGTCGTCCTCAAACTCCATAGCAGTCGGTATGTCACAAACCTCATCATCAAAGAATTTATAGAGACCAAAATCACTAATCTCACTCAATGAATCACCATCCTTAGACGCATTAGGAATATCGAGAGTAGGAGTGACAACTTCAGAAGATTGGTTGAGAGCGTAGACATCATCGTCGTCATCATCATCATAATAGACGGGACCATTCCAGTTAGGAGTGATATAGTCGGCTAACTCCTCCTTGATAACCTCCACATCTTTAAGAAGCTCATGAAGCAACTGTTGTTTTTCATCTCCCCGAGTTTGTTCAATTGAACCGATTCTATCCCACGCTGTAATTAAACATTTTGGTGTAGAAAAGAAGGGAAAACGACCAAATTGGCTCAAAAAGGTGTTGGTGGATTTCAAGATTTGTTCACCATCAAGCAAAGGTTGCCTTTCCTGATGTACGTCAGCTCGGAGTTGAGCTAAACTTTCTAGAACATCATTCAAAGTAGTGAGTTGTTGGTCAAGACTAATTTGCTGAGAGGATTGATGATTGAGGGTGTGATGTGGGGGCTCAAAGTTATACACACTGGGATGATAGCACGGAATTTTCTCAAAGATGTTCATCGGTTGACAAGAAGAAGCATCGTGAGGGCCCCCACAAATATAGCACCACGGGTATGGAGAAAAACTCGGTGCATTTTGAGGATAAGGATTGTCATAGACGGGAGAGGGTGAGAAAGTATTGTAAGAGGCGAAGTACGAATTTGTTGAATTGCAAAATGGACAAAATCTAAATTATGTATTATCGATATCAGAACCGCACCGCTCACAAGTACATCATTGACATGTTTGAAAACCATGCCATGGTCTCCCACACCGTACACAAGACGAATCCATGAAGAAAAATAGATAAGCAAGAAGAATATTTTTGGTGCAAAACTTTGAAAAAGAAATGCTTTTTATGATTTTTCAAATCTTTTTGGGATTTTTGAAAATTTTTGACACGATAAATAACGTTCACGAGTGAACGCATCCCAAAAGCCAATGCGTCTCTCACAAAAAACCGTTAATATTTACGAAAAGAGCCGGCAGCGGCGCCATTTTAATAACTGAGATTTTGCTAGGTTAAAAAAGTTCGTTTTCTCGGTGTCTAACGAATTGATTTTCGGTTCAAAGTGTGACTCAATTGTTCTTGGTGGCAAATAAAATGGTTTGGTTATCTATTTTACTTAAAAGGTAAATGCAAAAAATAAAAACAATAAACTAAAAGCGATTAATTAATAAAAACAAAACAATATAAATAATAAAACGTGAATTTAAAACAAAACAATTATTACAAATTAAACTAAAAGACGAAATTAACTATCGAATCGAAAATAAAGTTTACTAAATGAAAAAGGAGAGAATAAAACTAAAATGGTACTTTAAAGCTTAACGAGGCAAAACCTAAAGTGGGTACTAAATAAAAGATAAAACTTAAACTTTTCGAAAAATATTAATACTAAAAATCGACGAAAAATTCAACTAAAATACGTAACTTTCAAAAATAAAATCGGAACAACTTTCAGATAAAACTAAACAATTCCGGAACAATACTATTAAATAAACAAGCTAGCAGGCTAGCTGCTGGAAGCTAGCAAGCTAGCTGCTTAATTTGGCGGCAAAAAGGGAGTAAGCTAGCAGGCTAGCTGGTCACTTCCATCGCACTTTTCCATCGCACCCGATGCTAAGCTAGCAGGCTAGCTGGTCACTTCCATCGCACTTTGTGATGAAGATTCCATCGCACCATGCATCGTACTCATGCATAGTACTCATGCATCGTAGCCAAGGATCGTACCAAGGATTGTAACAAGGATCGTAGCCATGGATCGCAAGTAGAAACCCCCGGGGTTTATGCGATCACACTTACTAGATCGTACTGGTAAAACCCTTAAGCATTACGATGGCATACAATAAACAAATAAGCAAATACCAAATAAGCACTTATCTAAAAATTTAACCAAATCAAATTTAAGAAAAAGCTAATAGACCAAAATTTAAAAACTTTTAAAAATACTAAATAATAAAAAATATTTAAAAACAACTTTTTTTAAAAATTAACTAAAAAGCACTTAATCAAAAATAAGAAAATTAACACAATAAGCACTAACACACTTTAAGCTATAAAAATCAAACATTAAAAGATCAATAAGCATAAATTTGAAAACTTTTAAAATACAAAATAAGCAAACGTTAAAAAGACTAACTTTTTCAAGAAAGCTAAAAAGTAAATAAGCTAAATACAAAATAAGCCAATAAGATTGTCAAACTTATAGCTTATTTTGTATACAAGCCTAGATGGAAATAGAAAGATGAACTTTTTAATCAAATAAGCAAAGAGATTAAGCAATATCTTGCTTAATCCGAAATTGAGATAAACCAAAAACAAGAAAAGTAGAATGAGAAAGTTAAAGAAAAGCTTAACTAAAAGTGAAGATTCAACAACAAAATTAAAAACACTTACTTGAATTAAAGGAATTAAAATGCAAGACAATTAATTAAAATGACATTAAAAAATAAAGTTGCAAGAAATGAAAATGGTGGAAAGCTATTTGTCAAGTAGCTAACAAAATGAAATGAAGTGAAATGGGTTCTATTTATAGGGAGAAGGGAATCATGTGTTGCTCCTTTCGTTCCTTCTTTCTTCTTACTCGTCTTTTCGTCTTCTTAATTCTTCGACTTTGTCTCGGGATTAATTAAACTCGTCTTATAATTTCTTCATTAATTAGACTTGAGTTCTTCGGCTTTATTAAACTTCTGTCTTTGGACTTTTTCTTCGATAAATCTTCAGAATTGGCCTTGGACTTCCATTCTTTTTGCACTCTTGATCTTTTGACTTCGTCTTTTGTCTTTTTCTTCAATAAACGCCCGTGAAAGCTCATGATTTCTTCCCGTTTCACATTTTGGTCCTAAAACACAATAAAAACACAAACCACGCATAATTCCGACATTTACGCCATAAAATACACGTTTTGGATTGGTTTTTATTATAATTAAGTGGTAAAAGGATGGGTGTTTTCACACCTATCAATGATGATGTTGTGGTTAGATCTGTGTTTGTTTAATATGCTTATGGATTTGATTTGGTCTGATAATTTGAGATGAATGTCAAAGTTATCTGATAATTTTGATATGACTGCTGATATAGATGTTTGAAAGAATGAGTCGTAATAGCTGTGATTTGTGTTGAGTATGCATAAGATTGATTCTGATTTGTTAGATTCGAGTTTGAGGTTGTTTATTGTTAATTTGGATATGAGTTGAGCTAGTTTGTTTAAAAGCCGTCATTTGTTTTTTTTTTGCTGCCTTGTTTTGGTCACTTTAATCATAATCTGTCTGATGGAATAATGAGTAGTTAGGAATTAAATTTAGCTATAAAATTTATATTAGGATTAAACCATCTCTTTTCTTGAATATGTTGAAGTACTTGAATTTGTGTTTGTTTGATTTGCTTCCCTATTTTGATTAAGCTGTTATTAGGCTGTCTTGTTTTACTTGTTGTTTTTAAATTAGCTGAGAATTGTATTATTCTGAGTATAAGAGATCAGTGATTTGGTTTAGAATTTCTTTTTGCTCTTTTATGTTATTTTAAGTAAACTGATTTAGATTTTCATTTTAATACTGTTTATGCTTAATCAGTTGTTGAAAGTCTGTTACTGCAAGTTTACTTTCATTGAATTGTTCTGGCATTTTGATTATTGTTATTTGAGTTTATCAGACTTGATTCTAGTAAGGTGTTGCTACACTGGATGTCTTACTGTATCGTGAGTCTGGGATTTTTGGTTGTTAAATATGAGCTCCAAAATAATATTAAACAAAAATATGTCATTCATAGGGTTCGATTCTTTGACCTCACAGCTATATACCAAACGCCTTACCAACTGAGCTAGGCTTGCTCTTTGGTTTAGAACTGTGTCTACAGTTCTTTATTACTTCATTTTTAATTGTTATTTTTTACTTATAAACGTTTTATTTACATTTGAGTCAAAAAGTTTTATTTAAAAGTTATTATTATTTTTAAACATTAAATGTGTGTTTTAAATCGGAAATAATTGTTAGTTTAAATAGTTAATGGAAAATAAAAATATAAAAAAATATTTTATTACTCTTAAATTTAATATTGTTTTAATATTGAGTAAATTATTTTGTTTAAACAAGTTTTGTTTCATTAAGAAAATAAAGTAAAAAAATTAATATATAGATTTAAATTTCGAATTTCAGATTTATTTAATTTGGATAGACGATTCATGCACTTTAGGATTAAAAACGTAGGATTTTAGATAAAAACCAAAACGAATTCAATTCAATTGTCCAGTTCAAAACGAAAGTCTCAAATTCACAATTTCCTTGTGTACAACGAACCGGGATCACTCTCGTGTTAATTAATCCGTCTTTAGCTTATTTTAGACTTACTTTTTACTAAAGGTAATTTTCTATAATTTGCTCTATAACGTATTATATTAAATACACCGACACTTTCCCACACATCAGGGAAACATGTGGCGGAGATGATACATGCAGCATATAGTGAACGTGATATCAAAAACGTGGAATGAACATGATATGTGAAACGTATAGTGAATGGGAGATCACTGAGGAGGTAACGCCAAACGATATGATGTGAGGCGTGGGATGTGACGTGAAACGTCTTTCTGAGGATGAAAAGTTTATTAAACTTGAGTCTGGTCTCCCAAGCTTTTTTCCATCTTTCTAGAACGAAAATGAAACATAACCATAAGGTACAATACGATCATGAATGTAAACAATGTCATGAACGTGAATGTGAGCCGCAAATTGTGAACTTGAACAAGGACATGAACTTAATTAATGAACGAGAACGTGAACCTTTATCTGCTCTGACTGCTGAAGGAGTGCCATGTGATCGTACGATCTTTAGCTGGAAAATGTCTGATAATCTGGTAACTGTGAAATTTTTGCATATGGAAGGGAAATGCAGACTTGGTCAAACGGTTGAAAACAACCCAGATATCTTCATGCTTCTTTTGATCCTGTGGTGGTCTGGTAACAAAATCCATGCAGATTTTGTCTACTTCTGTTTGAAAATTCTGATGGTTGAAACGAGCTACTAGCATGTTGGCGTTCTATCTTAACCTGCTGGTATGTCAGGTACTCAGATATGAACATAACTGCATCTTGTTTCATGTTGCTCCACCAAGATGTGGTTTGAGATCATGATACATTTATAGAAACTGGATATATAGAAATCGAAAGACTATGAGTGCCTGTGAGTTAGACCTCTCTTTAGCGTAGGATTCTCTAGAACACATAATATAGTGCCGGATATTCTCCTTTACGCGTAAGCTTAGTCATGGTACAACTAACCATGAGAATAATGTGATTCAACGTGTCACTGACATCACCAAAAAAAATTGTACTGAAATTTTCAGGGTTAAGTTTCTTCCATCGTAGAATTTTAACATAATGCGAAAATGCTCTTCGTGCCCTTTTCTAGACTTGGAAAGAACCAAGATGTCATCAATGAAAGCAATCAACGAATTTGTCTGGGAGTTCATGGAACTCCGTTCATAAAATTTACAACTGTTGCTGGAGCATTCGTGAGATCCAAACTGAAATCATGAATTTAGCATGACCAAATCGTGTACAAAAAGCACTCATGGACATCTCCTGCTTTTTATTCGCCACTGTTTGCAGCAGGATCAGAAATTGATCTTGGAAAAGTGTTTGGCACCCAGTAGTTGATTGGACACGTCGTCAATACGTGTAGTGGAACAACTGTCATGAATAATGATTTGTTTAAATCGGCGGCAGTCGATGCATAGTCTAATGTTATCGTTTTTCTCCTTAATAAATAAAACCATTTCACACTATGGTGATGCACCTGGCGAATGAAATTCGTTCAAGCATCTCTTGCAGATAAGCCTGCAACTCCTTTAACTAAGCTGAAGTCCTATGATAAGGAGTTTTGAAAACAGGTTATGTCCTTGAAACAAGCTCGATGTTAAACTATGTCTCGTGGTTAGGGAGGAATTCTTGGAAACCCTTTTGGAACTAGATCTGAAAACTCTGAAATAATCGGCTAATCATGGACTTAAGGAACTGCATAAATCGGTCCTAACTGGTATCTAGAAAGTCTTCGCAACTATGGAATAATAAGTTGCGCGCTTGTAAGGCAGAAACAATTTGTACTGATTTTTTTTTGGCAGTAAAAATAATGAATGTATTCAGGAGTTAGTAAGACGGATCTCGTCGTCAACTAGAAGGAAAACCTTTATATGCATGGGTGATAACGGAGTCTTTTCTAGGATGGGAGGTAGGTAATACATGATCTAAAACAAAATCTGACATATGAATATGCGATGTAATCGTAGAAGGTCTCAATGCTCAACTATGAACCATACGCCAGTGATGGTACCTGAAATTTTTAGTGGACTGCTTCATACGTGACAACACAAAATGGGTATACCCTCTTCGAGGGTGTCCTGAATTACTGAGGGCCTGATTTAAAAGATATACATGAGTTATGAGTCTTGACTCGTGCTTTGAGAAGAGATTCGTATGACATGTGTCTTGACTGGTGTCTTGACATGTGTCTTCAGAAAATGTACTCGGGACATGCGTCTTGATTGATGTCTTGATACGTGTCTCCAGATATGAAGTTGAATAAGGTTAAAAATTTTATCATAATATCAGAATTGGTTGACCGGTTCGTTATTGTCATGATAGCGGTCACTATCGTCTTGTTTGTCAGTTTCATGACGGTCATTATCATGACTGTGATTCATGTGACTATTCTACTGAGTGGCCGGATAGGTGTCGGTTCCCACTCGTTTGGCTGGATGACATAGCTAAGTGACGTGTGGCATGTAACTGAGGAGATAAAGGCATAGAATGGGATGGTAGCGTCTGACGGTTGGAGTATATTCATGTCTGGAACTTCAAGTCAAAAGTCTTCGTCCTTGCTCTGTAGAATCTTCATTTTATGAACAGCATCAGCATCTTATGGAATCTCCAAGGTATTAGCAACATCAGCATTCGTAAAGTCTCCAAAGTGTGAGCAGTGTCATTATTTTTTAAAATCTCTAACTTATGAGCACCATCAGCATCTGGTAGAATATCGGCAAGTAGAATACGCCTGAGATGATTGCGAATAGGTTAACAATACACACGGTGTACGGTATATGGAGTACACCTAGAATGTTGTACATGAAGTGCACATGAAATACTATACATGGAGTACATATGAATACCCAGGAGAGGGTCGGTACTGGTGTCAAACATCTTTCGTAATTACATGAGGTAAAAGTTTAGACGATTCGTAGACCAACTGAAGAGAACAACATGGTCGTCTAGTTATATCCAGCATAGACATAATTCTAGTTGTAAGAGGAACACAAAGACATGACTCAATGAAATTTCCAACAATGGCTAGCATAAAGACATATATGTTGGAATTCAACAATGACTATCATGAAGGCATGGTTAAAGAAGTCCATCACTGAATGAAGTGAAAGCTGGTCAACATGGGGGAGCATGAGACGATTTAACATGATGAAACATTAAAAACATAATCAACATTAGGGAACGTGAATATCAAACCAACATGAAGACAACATTAACGTGAGAGTATCAAGACTTGATTGTTACAAAGAACACAAAAGTATAATCAAGTGAGGTTTAATATCAACTGGTGTGGATGGCTATGGTTCAATTCACAAAATTAGAAGGAGAAGACATGTGACTAAGTTTGGACGATTCTGGTTTGATCCATACTTGTCAAAATTTTACGAGAAATGTCATGTGTAGAAATTAACAATCTGGGACTAAATATGGATGGCTGTAGTCCAATCCATACTAGTCAAAACTTCAATGAAATATTGTGATATGAGAAAAGGTAAACGCCTATGGTTCGGTTCACAAAACAAAATCTGACATGAAAAACTGTGAACGCCTATGGGTCGGTTCACAAAACAAAATCTGAATGATCAAAGGTGAACGCCTATGGGTTGGTTCACAAAACGAAATTCATAGAATAGCACATGCGACTAAGTATGGCCAGTCATGTACCAACCCTTTACTTAGTCAAAATTTAGGAAACTGACTGATAAAATTCATGAGAAACATGGAAGAAAACAAATGCTAAAATCTAGGAAGTTCTTGGTGACTACCCACTGGTTACCGGCATGTTTTAGAGCCTACAGGTCGAAACCTTGGGCTCTGATACCATAATTGTAACACCCCACTGGGATAAGTGATGAGACTGCTTTTATACATAGTCTCATCTTCCAAATAGGGCTTAAAATGCATTAAATATCATCAAAATACCCAAATATATGCTTGTGTTTGTTGCTTGTGTATTTTAGGTACGGATATTGAGATAATGACAAAAGATCACAAGAATCATGCAAAAACGAACACGGGAAACGAAGCCGCACAATGAACCAAGCCCTAGTGAAGACTTTCCAAAGATCAACCCTTGAAGATTTGAAGAATTATGAAGAAGGGTCCTCCAATTATGAAGAATTGACACTTTTTACCCTTGTATCCTCATAATTAAAAGTTTGGTCCCTAAAGTTTGTCAAAACTACAAAAAGGACCCTCCACTTTGAAGAATTGGCAAGTTTAGCCCCTCAATAAAGCTAAATTGTCAACCAATATCATCCACAAAGTCAAATACATCATGAAGTCCTTCAAAGTACAAGAAATGACAAGTTTGGTCCTTTGAAAATCTCAAAATTACAAAAAGGACCCTCAACTTTCAACATTTGGCAAAAATGGTCCCTCAATCATCAAGACTTGGCAATTTCAGTCCTCCAAAATGTCAATATTGCAAGTCTAGACCATTATCATTGAAGAAAATACCAAACCAGCCCTTGAAGAATTCAAATATGGCAAGAAATACCCCTGATTTCACTTTGTAAAAGTTTTTGGGCCAAAAATGTAAAAGGGCAAAAGTTGAAAAAGCTTATTAAGGCGTTGATAGAAGTTTGGAAGGAATTTGACAAGTTTCTGAAACATGGGGGTGTTAAGCTGGCAGACAAAGAAGATACATAGACCACTCCCAAGCTGCCAAGTGTCCCACTCACATTCTCCACCAATCATACTCCACCATTTTGCCATGTTACTTTCCACTCACAACCGGATTTAACAACTTAATTAATTAAGTTTAAAAATGGCGGTTAACATGTTTTTAAACTTAAAACAAGATCAAAACCTTGTTCTTGGAGTTCATAATCCGAATTGGGGATTTACTAATTACTATGAATTAGGCCATGATCTTGTCCAGATTTGTGATTAACCTCAACATAAACATATCCCCACTTCAAAAACCCTTTCCACGTCACTCATGTGCTCACATGATAAACCCTTGCTACACACTTTTGGGGATACTACCAAAACTAGCCAGAAAATCAACCATCCAGAAACAAGCTTACACTTTAAGCTTTGTTTGAGCCCTTGGATCAAATTTCAACAGCTATCTACTTCACAAGGCTCCAAATTCAGTCACATGATTCAAGAAGATGCCAAAACCTCAAGGGCATTTTTGGAAGATCAAGTAGCTAGGGTTACACGTTTTTCAGCTTTCATAGTTCACTTGTAAGGCTATATAAAGCCACTTAGGCCTTCACATTTCAGTTTGCTTTTGATTTTTCCTTGGTTCTAGTTTCTGTAAATCCTATTTCTAAGTTAATGAAATTGAGTTTGAAATCTTGAAGAAAAGTCATTGGCCAATCTTATTTACTGCTTTCATTTGTTATATGCTTGTTAGTTCTTGAAGTTCAAAACTTGTTTTCAAAAGAGGAGTGTGCAAAAGTTTGCATATTTTCCTCATTTTCTTGATCTTTTGCTAAGTCTTATTCCAATCTTGGAATTCTTGGGCTATAGGGCTGATCATAGCATCCTAAATGAGTTGGTTAAGGTGTGGTGAGGCTTATAACTTGGGGATAATCAAGTGTGGGGTAACAAGTTTGCATTAATCAAGTTTTCCAAAGTTTCTGATTTTTATGATATTGTGCTTAACCCTTGTTCAATCTTAGCAGGCTTTTTGTGGAAGCTTGTGCTTGTTCTTGCTAGCACATAAGCTCAAAATTCGTGGGTGTGGATGTACATCCATGAGGTTTGCATACTTAATCTCCAAATCTGCTTAAATTGTGATTTTTGGTGATATTTGTATGAAACTGTTGTTCTTGTGAATTTTGTGGCTTGTTCTTGCTTGAATCTGTTTATTATACTTGTTTTAGTGCTAATTGATGCTTGGTTGGCCTAAAATCTTGTTTTGCTTTTGAAAATTTTGATTTGAAAAAGTTAAAGGGGTGTTTGGGTCTACTGGTTTATGCTTGTAACTTGATATTGTGTTAAGGGAAGTTGTTGTTTATGCTTTGTATCTGCTATACCTTTGTTTGAGAGTGTTTTGCTGCAAGTTTTTAGGTTTGAACACTTGAATCAATCAATCTGCTATATAGACCTTGTTTCTGCTTGTTTTGACCTAGGATTTTGGGAACACTTAGTGTGTATGCATGCTTAGGGATAAAAGTGGTTTAAACAAAGTTAACGTAACCTGTTTGAAAGATTTGAGGTGTTGAAATTGGCTTGTGTGTCAAATACATCAGCAAAAGTAGAAAACTGCATGTGTTAGTGTTCATCAGTAACTTTCATTGCTTGAATCTTGCTTAATTCTTTGAACCAGTGCATGAAACCTGTTTAGACTTGCTTATTGGAGTTTATTATAGCTTTTGTGTGCATTTGGTTGAATTTGGCTGGCTGATTTGTGCTAAAACTGCTCTTAAGTGCTAAACTGCTTATTGTTCATGTCTGTGCAATGTCTGATGAATGATTGATTAAACTGTATCAATTGGGTGTTAGTGATTGTGTTATTTTGATTGTGATTGACTCCTTTTGATCCAAAGATCATTTGGGTGCCCTTGTGAAATCTGAATCTCCAAAAAAGTCATTAAAGACAAAAAGTCAAAATAGTCAAGCAGTGGAAAAAGTTTCCACTGCTCAACATCCAAAACTAGCCCCTGCTAGTGCAATTTTGACATCAGCTTATCAATAAGCTATTCTAGCTTATTCTGACTTGCAACAACTTATTTTTTGTGATAGATCTTCATTATTTGACCCATTTAAGTAAACTGGAGCTTATGAGACTTTGACTTTGACTTTTTACTAGAAAACCAACTTGTTTGACTTTTAACATAAGTGCTTATTTGATTTTCCAGCTTATTGAGAGTGCTTATTGATTAGGTCTTTGGTTTTTAAGCTTAGTTTTGTCAAAAGAAACATTTTTCAACTTGAATCAGCTTCTGAGGTGGTCTAGATCATAAAAACGACTATTTTGTCGTTTTGTGAATAAGTTTGTGAATTGTTTCTGGCTTATTAAGTGGGCTTATTTGAAAATTATTTTTGCAGAAGTCTTTGTTAGGTCAAAAGAAGGTTGTGTGTTAAATTTTAGCTTATGGCAACAGCTTATGGCTTAATGGGCCAAAAAGCCCATTAAGAATAAGCTGCTTATTATAAGTTAGCTTATTTCACATTTTCAGCTTTTGGGCCTTTGGAAAAAGTTGTTTAAAATCAAATTTTGAGTCAACATGTGCTTTTTGGGCTTATTCTGAACACTTTTTCTTATTGGGCCTTAATTAAGCCTAATAAGGGATTGTTTTGGGTTTGGCCCATTTTCTAGGCCCAATAGGGGTATTTAGGTAATTTCACTTTCATTTCTGAGTTATTTAGGTTAAATTAAGCTAGTTTGCATGTTTTTAGAATTTTTTATAATTTTTGGATTTTTAATATTATTTTAATATTATTTTATTATTAATAATTAAAAGTCTGATTTTCTAGGTTTTTATATTTTTCCTAGGTTCTAAACACTTAATTAGGATTTTTGCAACTTTCTAAATATTTTTTAGGTCTTTTAATTAATTTCTATAATTAATTTAAGATTTAATTGATTTTAGGAGTTTTTAATTGTTTAAAAATAGTTTTAATTGGTTTTAAAATTTTGAAAAATAGTTTTTAGCTTAATTAGAGTATTTTTGAGGTTTACAAACTTGAAAATCTTGTTTAGGGCTTTTTAATAATTAATTTTGATTTATAGGGCTTTAATTAGCATTAAAAAGTCATTATCTAATTAATTAAAAGGTTTTTGCAAGTTTTGATTTTTTGTAAACTCTTAGAATATTATTAGGGATTTTTGGTGATTTTTAGAAATTTTTAGGTTTAAATTTTAATTTTGGTGGTTTTTAGGACTTTACGTGTACGCCTTTTTAGACTTAGTTTAATCCGTCTTCATAACCGTCATTCTCTTCTAATCCCTTTTCTATTTTTCTTTTCTCAAATATAATAACAAATTAATCCATATCATTACACACATAACACACTAGCCTCCTTGAGAACGAACTTACTTAGTCATTAGTGCTTGGTTTTCCTAAACCGACACTCAATACTTGCCACTTTTGCTCTCTTTTCCTAAAAGGTTGCAAAAAGACTACATCCTTTTTTGGCACCGCTGCCAGGGAGGCGTGTTGTGTTTTGATTTGGCATTGTTGTTTTTATACTAACCATAATTAGTATTTGTATTAGTAGCACTCTACTAATACGTATTATCGTTTTTCGGTTTTTGTGTGAATATTATTACTATATTGTATACGTAGAACAATAAATTCACAAGTACTCCAAATACGTGAGAAATCACAACCTTGACTTGGGAGGTCATTACCCAATCATTGTATTCGAATCTCAAACCAAAGAAAAAAGGCAAAAATAGATAAATACTTTCGTGAAGCTTAATCTTGAAAATACAAACTATAAGGTGGGTATAAGGCGGATATTATAAAATATATCCTAAGGAAAAAGGCTCTTAAGTGCTTCGCGCCACCTCGTTTCCCCGCTTGCTTGTGAGTATTTGATTGTGAGAGTGAATCGAGGGTTTTGCCGCCCAAAGTATTACTAAGTATCATATATATTTTCTTGATTTCTATTGATTAAACCCTCTTGAACGATTTGGTGTTCCACCATCGTTCTAAAGTCATCGAAGGCGTTCACTCCACGTGATCGTTTTCACTCCTTGAGGCTTCTTTAATCGAGAGATTTGATTAAGGAGGAGATTTGTAGATTTGTGTCTACTTAATACATTTCACCAAACTCCAAAAAGGTTAATACTATCAAAAACCACAAAAAAATTGAAAAAAATACAAAACACCAAAAAGAATCTTCTTTGCTAATCCCCTCGTTGTACGTGACGTTTATGCTAACTCGAAATCAAGAAAGATGTGCACGTAAACGAAAGAACAAAACTCCCACTCCCAACAATTCTAGTGAGGAGTCTCCTATTGACGAACCCATTGTAAGAGAAGCACCAACCATGGCGAATCGAACTATGATGGAGTTACTTCAAGCACCCACCGAGGGTTATGGAGAGGCTATTGTGATTCCCGCAATCCTTGCGGAGAATTTTGAGGTTAAGACGGGTTTGTTGTCCATGATTCAAAACAACAAATTTCGTGGTGATGAGAAGGACAATCCTCACAACCATATCCGCCAATTCAATCGTCTTACCGCTACTTGCAAGTTTAAGGATGTCTCTAACGACTCGATTAAGATGATGCTTTTTCCGTATTCCTTAGCGGGGCCTGCAAAATTTGGTTAGAGAAAGAGCCACCCAATTCTATATTGACGTGGAAGGATCTCGTGTCTAAGTTTGTGAACCAATTTTTTCCGCCCTCTAAGACTACGCACTTGAAAAACGAGATTTCAAAGTTTTCACAAGAATTTAATGAAAGTTTTTCAACGGCTTGGAATAGGTTTAAGGAAATGTTACATGAATGTCCTCATCACGATTTTTCCGATTTGCATCAAATTGACACGTTTTACAATGGACTTAATGATCATGAAAGGGATTATTTGAATGCCGCCGCGGGTGGTAATTTTTTGTGTAAAACGGTTGAGGAAGCTTTGGTGATAATTGAAAATAGATCTAAGGTGTATAGTCCTCGTAGCACGTCTAGTGTCCGTAAGGCTTCGTCTTCGGCTTCACCTTCTTTGTCTAATACCATCGATGCTTGCCAAATTGAGGCGAACTTGGAAAACAAGATTTTTGATAAGTTCAAAGGACTTTTGATTGAGTTTAAAGTTGGTGAACCAAGTGCTCCCGCTACGGCTAAAGCGGTTGAGGTTTCTTGCATGTATTGTGGTGGTGGTCATGATTTCTCCGAGTGCATTACCAACGGTGGTAACACTTCGAGTGCCTTCGCGGCCACGGGAAATTATAACCAAAATGGTCAAGTTTCCCGCTCTAATCAAATGACTCCACCGGGTTTTGGTTCAAATCAACTATCGCAACAATCAAGTTGGTTATAAGAACAATTACAACAAGGGAAACTATGGGAATCAAGGGGCTAATAATCAAGTTTCAAACAAAAATGATTTTCAAAATAACAACAAAAGTTTGCAAACATTGCAAGATCTTCCAAGTGAGTTTATTGAATATGCTAGTGGGAATGATGCTAGGTTTGACAACATACAAAGAGAAATCATTAGCCTAAGATCCGAGTTTAAAAACGACTTGAAGAAAGAGTTGAAAAATGAGTTAGCTAATGAACTTAAAATCCACACCAACAAGATGGAAGGAAATGTCACTAGGTTGCAACAAAACCAACAAAAAATGGAACAAGCGCAACATGAGATTAAACAAGAGATGCTTAAGGCCGAGAAAAGGCAAACCGAGGCCGTATTGAGGCAATCTAATTTTGAAGATAAAATCTCGTCTATGTTTGAGGCAATAATGTGTAAACCGTCGTCAAGTGGTCTTCCTAGCAACACCATATCTAACCCTAAGGGTGAGATGAAAGTAATTACCACACGTAGTGGTAAGACACTTAAGGAGCCGATTCCTCAACCAATTGCTCCTACGGAGGAAGCAATTGAGGAAGAACCCGAGGTGGTGGTCCAAAAGGAGCATGTCCCAATCCCACGAAGTACCGCTCATACCACACCTACGGTTGACCCATTACCATCATTGGAACCCGAGATTCCAAAGGCTATGCCTACTATGCCTCAACCCACACCACCTTTGCCCTATCCATCAAGACTTAGGAAGCAGAAACGTCAAGAGCGCGACAATTACCAATTTGAGCTTTTTATGAAAATGTTTCGTGATTTGCGCCTTAATGTGAGTTTCGCCGATGCTTTGGTCATGATGCCTCGATTTGCCGCTAACTTTAAGAGTATGTTGAACAACAAGGAGAAATTGCACCAATGGTCTAGTTGTTCGTCGGTTTATCTTAATCGCATACCTCAAAAAGTCGGTGATCCCGGTAAATTTTTGATCCCTTGTGCAATCCAAGACATGGAAGAATGCTTCGCCTTCGCCGATCTTGGTGCTAGCATTAACTTGATGCCACTTGCAATCTTCAAGTCGCTCAATCTTCCTAATCTTACTCCTTCACTAATGTCTATCGAGTTGGCCGACCATTCCACGATTCCCGCATGTGGTTTGGCGGAAGACGTTTTTGTGAAAGTGGGGAAGTTCTACTATCCCGTAGACTTCATTGTTGTTGATATCCCCACGGATCCTCAAGTTCCTCTCATATTAGGTCGTTCATTTTTAGATACGTCTATGGCTTTGATTGATGTTCATGCTAGAAAGATCACCTTACGTTTCAACGACGAGGAACTTGTTATAAACGCAACTCAAAACTCTCAAATTTCTCATGTTTATTCCGTTGCAACCATAAACCTCGTTGATATGATTGACGTGGTTTGCGAGGAGTTTTCACAAGAAGTTCTAGGTTTTGGTGATGAAGAAACTAGTGGCAATCCCACTATGTTGGATCCAATTCTTGATAATTCGACACCAACCTTCACTCCTTTTGAAGGTGGTGGTTTTACGTTGGAAGAATGCAATGTTCCACGTACTTGTGACGAAGACCTCGACAACGATGAGGACTTCTCGATTATCAAGGATTTTCTTAACGATTTCCCATTTCCTCCACCCGAGGAGGTTATGAGTATCGAGCCCAAATCTTCACTTGAGGAACCACCTATCCTCGAGTTGAAAGATTTACCTCCTCACCTCGAATATGTCTATTTGGAGGAGGACGACAAGTTGCCGGTTTTTATTGCGAAGGATCTTTCGAATGATGAAAAAACCGCACTTGTCGATGTTCTAAAGGATCACAAAGGGGCGATTGCGTGGAAGTTATCCGACATTAAGGGAATCGATCCCAAATTTTGTACCCACAAAATCTTAATGGAGGAGGATTTCAAGCCAACAATCCAAAGTCAAAGGAGGGTGAACCCCAAAATTTACGACGTCATCAAAAAGGAGGTCCTTAAACTCCTTGACGCGGGAATGATTTACCCTATTTCCGATAGCCCTTGGATGAGTCCTATTCATTGTGTCCTAAAAAGGGAGGGATGACCGTTGTGCCAAACGATGCCAACGAGTTGATTCCCACTAGACTCGTGACCGGATGGAGAGTGTGCATTGACTATCGAAAGTTGAATGAAGCCACTCGAAAAGACCATTTTCCCTTGCCCTTCATGGACCAAATGTTGGAGCGTCTTGCGGGAAACGACTTCTATTGCTTTTTAGATGGTTTTTCTGGTTACTTCCAAATTCCCATCGATCCTCGTGATCAAGAAAAAACTACGTTTACGTGTCCATATGGAACGTTTGCTTATCGTAGAATGCCATTCGGACTCTGCAATGCACCGGGAACTTTTCAACGATGCATGATGGCTATTTTTCATGATATGATCGAGAAGACGATGGAAGTCTTCATGGATGACTTTTCCGTGTTTGGTGATTCTTTCACTTCGTGTTTGTCGAATCTTGAGAGAATGTTAAAACGTTGTGAGGAAACCAACCTTGTGCTCAATTGGGAAAAATGTCATATTATGGTTAAGAGTGGAATCGTCTTAGGGTACAAGGTCTCGAAAGCGGGGATTGAGGTAGATCAAGCTAAGGTAGACGTCATCGCCAAACTACCTCATCCCAAAACCGTTAAGGGAGTTAGGAGTTTCCTAGGCCATGCGGGCTTTTATCGTCGATTCATCAAGGATTTCTCGAAGATTTCTCGAACCATTACACATCTTCTTGAAAAAGAGGCACGTTTTGTCTTTGACGAAGATTTTGTACGAGCCTTTGAGATCCTTAAGAGGAAACTTACCGAAGCTCCCATTCTTGTTGCTCCCAATTGGAACCTCCCCTTTGAGCTCATGTGTGATGCTAGTGATTACGCTATTGGGGCCGTTTTGGGGCAACGTCATGATAAGCACTTCTTGCCTATTCACTATGCTAGCAAGACGATGACCGAGGCTCAACTTAAATACACTACAACGGAAAAGGAGTTCCTTGCCGTGGTGTATGCATTTGAGAAATTTCGACCTTATCTCGTCTTGACGAAATGCATAGTGTATACGGACCATTCGGCTATTAAGTATCTCATGGCAAAGCAAGATGGTAAGCCGAGATTACTTCGTTGGATTCTCCTACTTCAAGAATTTGATCACACCATTGTTGACAAAAAAGGAGCCGAGAATCTAGCGGCCGATCATCTCTCTCGTTTGGAAGATCCTCACCAAAGTGTTTACGAGCCCAAGGAAATCACCGAAACATTTCCGCTCGAGACACTTGGTGTAGTGAATTCTAAGCTTGATTCTTCTACCCCATGGTTTGCGGATTTTGCAAATTACCATGCGGGTAACTTCATCGTTAAGGGTATGACGACTCAAGAAAAACGAAAATTCTTTCGTGACATCAAGTTCTACTTTTGGAACGACCCTTACTTGTTTCGAACTTGTGCGGATCAAATCAAACGACGTTGTGTATTTGGCACCGAAGCTTCTAACATCCTTAGAGCTTGCCATGAGGGACCCACGGGTGGTCACCACGGTGCTAATCTCACGGCTAAAAAGGTGTTTGATGTCAGCTTCTTTTGGCCTACTATTTACCGAGATGCACAAATTCTTGTGAAGTCTTGTGATGCATGCCAACGACAAGGAAAAGTCTCACAAAAAGATGAAATGCCACAAAATATCATTCAAGTATGTGAGATCTTTGACGTTTGGGGCATAGACTTTATGGGGCCGTTCCCATCATCTCGTGGTAATAAGTACATTCTCGTTGCGGTTGACTACCTATCTAAGTGGGTGGAGGCGAAGGCCTTGCCCACTAATGATGCTCGTGTGGTAGTTAAGTTCTTGAAAAGCTTGTTTGCTCGGTTTGGAACCCCTCGTGCGATCATAAGCGATCGTGGAACCCATTTTTGTAATGACCAATTCGAAAGAGTCTTAAGGAAATATGGGGTTACACATCGTCTTTCTACGGCTTATCACCCACAAACGAGTGGGCAAGTCGAGGTTTCAAACCGAGCTTTGAAGAGGATCTTGGAGAGATCCGTAGGGGAAAACCGACAATCATGGTCGGATAAGTTGGACGATGCTTTATGGGCCTTTAGGACCGCTCATAAGACGCCCATTGGGTGCACTCCCTATAAGCTTGTGTATGGAAAGAATTGTCATTTGCCTATCGAGTTAGAACACAAGGCTTATTGGGCCCTAAAGCATTGTAATGATGATATGGAGACCGCGGGAAAACACCAGAAAATGCAATTAAATGAATTGGATGAATTGAGGGATATTGCTTATGAAAATTCATTAATTTATAAAGAGAAAACTAAAAAGTTGCATAATTCTTAAATTAAAAACCGGGTTTTTAACATTGGGGATCAAGTTTTGCTTTTTAATTCAAGATTGAAAATATTTTCCGGTAAATTGAAATCCCGTTGGTCCGGTCCATTCACCGTGACTCAAGTGTTTCCGTATGGGACCATCGAGCTAGCTCAAGATGATGGTCCTAACTTCAAGGTGAATGGACATAGGTTGAAGCACTACTTTGGCGGGGAAGTTCCATCCTTGAACTACCTCGACCAAGTCACCTTCCCCAATGATAATTAGTATTGAGGGGATCGAGTCGAGCTCATGACTCGGTAATCAAAAACGAGGAGCCTCGTGGGGGAGTCCCATGCTTATCCTATGTACATATTATCGCTTTCTAATGTAGCTTACGTGTGGGGATTTGTGCCCTTCCAACCTTTGTTCCATGGTTGTTTGTGATATGTGGTTTTTAGATCATGATCTTCACGATTGGAGCCTCTCGTGTTCGTTTTATGGGAGCACTCGATCGTTTGCTTTGGAGACATTTCTCAATATCCATGATATATCCTTTGATGTTCTAACCATAGGTTTTTAGCACACTTCAAAAACGGCTTTAAATTTAATGGTTACACCCTTTCCATGCTAGATTAAGCATTCGACTACGTCTCTAGTATGGGGGTGTTTACACCCCTAGACTCGAAACATTGAGGACAATGTTTAACTTTAGTATGGGGGGTTAATATATACTTGCCTTGCCAAACCTTCACGCTTTCCAAAGTTTATCGTTTTGTTTATCATTTTTGTTGCAAAATAAGGCTAAAAATGGCCAAATTTTAAATTTTTTCTAATGTTTTATAAGTGTTTGAAGACACGAATGTAGATTTTCCGATGGCGAGAATAAGAGTAATTTTTGACTCGACCGTGCGTGTTGAGCACTTAGCTTTGATTCCTTAACTACACATTAGGCTAAGTCTCTTAAATGAGGACGAGAAATGATAGAGTTAGTTATAAGTTACTATGCTAAACGTAGAGTACTCGTATTCTTTCAAAAACTCATGTGTTCTCGTTGTTTGCTTATTCTCCCTTCGCATGTAAATATTTTTGCTTAATAAATATTGACTTAGCGGTTTAGTTAGGATTGTTGGGTTTCTAGTCTTTTCTAGTAGCTTCCATGTAATTAAATTAGGAAGACATTAAGGTATCGCCAGCGTCACGGTTTTGAAGTATTGGCACCCCAATAATCGAAAGCTTCACCCAATAATAAGATTTCAAGTGCTCACCTAAATCTAGCAAACAATTTGAAGCCCCACAAGGCCGAAAAATCTATGCAAAAATTGAAAGTGAATCAAGCCTTAATCTTCGAAGCTTTAAAGATCCAAAATTCGCCTTTGCGTGAGGATATACGTCTTTGGCTAATAAAACCACCGATGAGGCGGATAATAAAAGGCAAGGTAAGACCAAAGTCATAATAAAAGCTTCATGGCGAAGTTGAATAAAAGATGGAGGTAAAGCAAAGATAATAAGGCCCTTCCGTTAGGGGGCGTATAAAAGTCTTGGTAATAAGTCTCATGTTCAAAACCGTTATAAAACCGTGTTTATCGATCCTTCTTGTTGACTTAATTTTTTAACATCGTCGTCTATTAGGAGGGGTTATTGATTTGATGGTATTAGTTACACAGCTAGGACTCTATTTTTAGACCTAAATCTCTATTATCGCATAAGTCAAACAATGTATCCTCGTGAAACATTTAAGACAAAATTAAATATAAGAGATACAGCTTAGGAATAATGGGAGGATAAGTACGTGATTAGGGCATATGAGTAGTGTTAGCATTACTAACTTATAATAACAATGATCTCGTTGCACGCTTAGCATGGAATTGGGGGGAAAATCGAGGACGATGAAATTATTTCTCACGAAGCATTCACGTGTTCTTATTCTATGAACCTAAACGTCCCATTTTGCGATGAAAATCATACATTATGTCTATAACACAAGTAGTAGTAATAGTGTAGTGTAGCTTGTTTTTCATTTCAATAAAGTAAATAAAAATGAATTTTGGAGATGCTACGATACTTTATTCTAGCATTGCGTGAGGGCACGGCAATGGTTTAGTATGGGGGAGTGATGAGACTGCTTTTATACATAGTCTCATCTTCCAAATAGGGCTTAAAATGCATTAAATATCATCAAAATACCCAAATATATGCTTGTGTTTGTTGCTTGTGTATTTTAGGTACGGATATTGAGATAATGACAAAAGATCACAAGAATCATGCAAAAACGAACACGGGAAACGAAGCCGCACAATGAACCAAGCCCTAGTGAAGACTTTCCAAAGATCAACCCTTGAAGATTTGAAGAATTATGAAGAAGGGTCCTCCAATTATGAAGAACTGACACTTTATACCCTTGTATCCTCATAATTACAAGTTTGGTCCCTAAAGTTTGTCAAAACTACAAAAAGGACCCTCCACTTTGAAGAATTGGCAAGTTTAGCCCCTCAATAAAGCTAAATTGTCAACCAATATCATCCACAAAGTCAAATACATCATGAAGTCCTTCAAAGTACAAGAAATGACAAGGTTGGTCCTTTGAAAATCTCAAAATTACAAAAAGGACCCTCAACTTTCAACATTTGGCAAAAATGGTCCCTCAATCATCAAGACTTGGCAATTTCAGTCCTCCAAAATGTCAATATTGCAAGTCTAGACCATTATAATTGAAGAAATACCAAACCAGCCCTTGAAGAATTCAAATATGGCAAGAAATACCCCTGATTTCACTTTGTAAAAGTTTTTGGGCCAAAAATGTAAAAGGGCAAAAGTTGACAAAGCTTATTAAGGCATTGATAGAAGTTTGGAAGGAATTTGACAAGTTTCTGAAACATGGGGGTGTTAAGCTGGCAGACAAAGAAGATACATAGACCACTCCCAAGCTGCCAAGTGTCCCACTCACATTCTCCACCAATCATACTCCACCATTTTGCCATGTCACTTTCCACTCACAACCGGATTTAACAACTTAATTAATTAAGTTTAAAAATGGCGGTTAACATGTTTTTAAACTTAAAACAAGATCAAAACCTTGTTCTTGGAGTTCATAATCCGAATTGGGGATTTACTAATTACTATGAATTAGGCCATGATCTTGTCCAGATTTGTGATTAACCTCAACATAAACATATCCCCACTTCAAAAACCCTTGCCACGTCACTCATGTGCTCACATGATAAACCCTTGCTACACACTTTTGGGGATACTGCCAAAACTAGCCAGAAAATCAACCATCCAGAAACAAACTTACACTTTAAGCTTTGTTTGAGCCCTTGGATCAAATTTCAACAGCTATCTACTTCACAAGGCTCCAAATTCAGTCACATGATTCAAGAAGATGCCAAAAACTCAAGGGCATTTTTGGAAGATCAAGTAGCTAGGGTTACACGTTTTTCAGCTTTCATAGTTCACTTGTAAGGCTATATAAAGCCACTTAGACCTTCACATTTCAGTTTGCTTTTGATTTTTCCTTGGTTCAAGTTTCTGTAAATCCTATTTCTAAGTTAATGAAATTGAGTTTGAAATCTTGAAGAAAAGTCACTGGCCAATCTTATTTACTGCTTTCATTTGTTATATTCTTGTTAGTTCTTGAAATTCAAAACCTGTTTTCAAAAGAGGAGGGTGCAAAAGTTTGCATATTTTCCTCATTTTCTTGATATTTTGCTAAGTCTTGTTCCAATCTTGGAATTCTTGGGCTATAGGGCTGATCATAGCATCCTAACTGAGTTGGTTAAGGTGTGGTGAGGCTTATAACTTGGGGATAATCAAGTGTGGGGTAACAAGTTTGCATTAATCAAGTTTTCCAAAGTTTCAGATTTTTATGATATTGTGCTTAACCCTTGTTCAATCTTAGCAGGCTTTTTGTGGAAGCTTGTGCTTGTTCTTGCTAGCACATAAGCTCAAAATTCGTGGGTGTGGATGTACATCCATGAGGTTTGCATACTTAATCTCCAAATCTGCTTAAATTGAGATTTTTGGTGATATTTGTATGAAACTGTTGTTCTTGTGAATTTTGTGGCTTGTTCTTGCTTGAATCTGTTTATTATACTTGTTTTAGTGCTAATTGATGCTTGGTTGGCCTAAAATCTTGTTTTGCTTTTGAAAATTTCGATTTGAAAAAGTTAAAGGGGTGTTTGGGTCTATTGGTTTATGCTTGTAACTTGTTATTGTGTTAAGGGAAGTTGTTGTTTATGCTTTGTATCTGCTATACCTTTGCTTGAGAGTGTTTTGCTGCAAGTTTTTGCGTTTGAACACTTGAATCAATCAATCTGCTATATAGACCTTGTTTCTGCTTGTTTTGACCTAGGATTTTGGGAACACTTAGTGTGTATGCATGCTTAGGGATAAAAGTGGTTTAAACAAAGTTAACATAACCTGTTTGAAAGATTTGAGGTGTTGAAATTGGCTTGTGTGTCAAATACATCAGCAAAAGTAGAAAACTGCATGTGTTAGTGTTCATCAGTAACTTTCATTGCTTGAATCTTGCTTAATTCTTTGAACCAGTGCATGAAACCTGTTTAGACTTTCTTATTGGAGTTTATTATAGCTTTTGTGTGCATTTGGTTGAATTTGGCTGGCTGATTTGTGCTAAAACTGCTCTTAAGTGTTAAACTACTTATTGTTCATGTCTGTGCAATGTCTGATGAATGATTGATTAAACTGTATCAATTGGGTGTTAGTGATTGTGTTATTTTGATTGTGATTGACTCCTTTTGATCCAAAGATCATTTGGGTGCCCTTGTGAAATCTGAATCTCCAAAAAAGTCACTAAAGACAAAAAGTCAAAATAGTCAAGCAGTGGAAAAAGTTTCCACTGCTCAACATCCAAACCTAGCCCCTGCTAGTGCAATTTTGACATCAGCTTATCAATAAGCTATTCTAGCTTATTCTGACTTGCAACAACTTATTTTTTGTGATAGATCTTCATTATTTGACCCATTTAAGTAAACTGGAGCTTATGAGACTTTGACTTTGACTTTTTACTAGAAAACCAACTTGTTTGACTTTTAACATAAGTGCTTATTTGATTTTCTAGCTTATTGAGAGTGCTTATTGAGTAGGTCTTTGGTTTTTAAGCTTAGTTTTGTCAAAAGAAACATTTTGCAACTTGAATCAGCTTCTGAGGTGGTCTAGATCATAAAAACGACTATTTTGTCGTTTTGTGAATAAGTTTTTTTTGACTTGTTTCTGGCTTATTAAGTGGGCTTATTTGAAAATTCTTTTTGCAGAAGTCTTTGTTAGGTCAAAAGAAGGTTGTGTGTTAAATTTTAGCTTATGGCAACAGCTTATGGCTTAATGGGCCAAAAAGCCCATTAAGAATAAGCTGCTTATTATAAGTTAGCTTATTTCACATTTTCAGCTTTTGGGCCTTTGGAAAAAGTTGTTTAAAATCAAATTTTGAGTCAACCTGTGCTTTTTGGGCTTATTCTGAACACTTTTTCTTATTGGGCCTTAATTAAGCCCAATAAGGGACTGTTTTGGGTTTGGCCCATTTTCTAGGCCCAATAGGGGTATTTAGGTAATTTCACTTTCATTTCTGAGTTATTTAGGTTAAATTAAGCTAGTTTGCAAGTTTTTAGAATTTTTTATAATTTTTGGATTTTTAATATTATTTTAATATTATTTTATTATTAAAAATTAAAAGTCTGATTTTCTAGGTTTTTATATTTTTCCTAGGTTCTAAACACTTAATTAGGATTTTTGCAACTTTCTAAATATTTTTTAGGTCTTTTAATTAATTTCTATAATTAATTTAAGATTTAATTGATTTTAGGAGTTTTTAATTGTTTAAAAATAGTTTTAATTGGTTTTAAAATTTTGAAAAATAGTTTTTAGCTTAATTAGAGTATTTTTGAGGTTTACAAACTTGAAAATCTTGTTTAGGGCTTTTTAATAATTAATTTTGATTTATAGGGCTTTAATTAGCATTAAAAAGTCATTATCTAATTAATTAAAAGGTTTTTGCAAGTTTTGATTTTTTGTAAACTCTTAGAATATTATTAGGGATTTTTGGTGATTTTTAGAAATTTTTAGGTTTAAATTTTAATTTTGGTGGTTTTTAGGACTTTACGTGTACGCCTTTTTAGACTTAGTTTAATCCGTCTTCATAACCTTCATTCTCTTCTAATCCCTTTTCTATTTTTCTTTTCTCAAATATAATCACAAATTAATCCATATCATTACACACATAACACACTAGCCTCCTTGAGAACGAACTTACTTAGTCATTAGTGCTTGGTTTTCCTAAACCGACACTCAATACTTGCCACTTTTGCTCTCTTTTCCTAAAAGGTTGCAAAAAGACTACATCAATAAGTGGCCGTTACGTGTATTTATGGCGTGTCATCAAAGCATGCAAGGTAATATGTACTAAAACATACATGAATTCGAAATCAAACATCGGTCCCCAAACATAAGCCCAAAACATAAATAAACTAAATGAACTGAGAAGGACAAAACAAGTGTCCAAGCAAGCATAAGTATATGAATAAAAAAGGAGAAGAAGTCTAAGGTAGCTTCCATCCTACGCACGTCCTCCAAATGCTCAAATTCGTCCTTGGGTACCTACCGTATGAGTCATGAAAAAAATACGGCTGAGCAATACGCTCGGTGAACGGGTATAATGACATGATAAGAAAATATGAAATGTAAATGAAAGATCTGGAATACTAAGCTGATACAGGTTGTGACAGCCCGGGTAGGGTCAAAATATGCGGAATTATCAACGGAGATGTCACAAGGGTGGATCGATAGCACATAGTTCATAGAGCACAAGATAATAGATTATTCAAAACATATTACATGATTGTTATACAAATTTATAAAATTTGTCTTCAACATGATAAAAGTAGATAGTTTATGTTTCCCAAATAGAACCCCGGACGAGTCCTACAATGCAGATTACAATGATGCTTGAGTCCATGACCTATCACGTACTAACTTCATTTTCTTGAGAAAAACATGCATAGAGGGTCAACATAAATTTGGTGAATTTACAGGTTTAACAATAATTAGTTTGGACATATGTAGAATCACGTTTTCTTATGATTGTTACAAGTGTTGTTAAGATCTAAATAGTAGGAGAGGGATTAAGATTAATAACTTGCTTTTGGCTAAGTATCAAAATAGTTATCGTCCGAATCTTTTCGAATTGACTATGGGTAGAAAGTGCGACTCAATTGTTCTTGGTGGAAGATTAAATGTGGTTTGGTTTAATTATCTAATTTTAAACTAAAAGCAAATAATTGTCGTTGAGTAAAGTAGAAACTTTTACAAAATTAAACTAAAAGTTATTTAGAAAAACACTTAATGAATTTAAGAATAAACAATTAATCCCATCGCAATGTCAAAGGAATGATGTCGCAATACACCTCAAAAGGAATCCGATCGCAATATCAAACTTTAACCCAATCGCAATGTAACCAAAAGTAATGTTGTCGCAATGTCACTAAAAGTAAACTGTCGCAATGTCATCAAAATGAAGCCAATCGCAATATCACCAAAAATAATGCTGTCGCAATGTCATCAAAAGTAAACCTGTCGCAATACGAATCGGAATAATAAACCCTAATGCGATGCACCAACCGCAATGTGCATCGCAATATAAAACCCTTTTGCGATTGGATGATCGCAATATGTGTCTAAATACCCCGTCGCAATGGGGCTTTACTTTGCGATAAGCGTTACTCCGAAATAAGCTAGGAAATAAGCTATTTTCAATAAGCTCAATCCAAGACTTAACTAACTCAATAATAAGCAGAACTAATAAGCATGAAATAAGGACTTTTAAACTTTAAATAAGCAACCTTTCTAAATTAAACTTTGAAAAAGATTAAAACTTTAAGAAAACTTTTGAAAAATAAATAAGCTAAACATACAAATAAGCCAATAAGCACAAAGATCTTAAAGCTGAATTCATATGAAGGCTTATGTAGGAATAAAAAGATTAACCTTTTTAATCACGAAATCAACAAATCAAACGTATGAAATGTGTTATATTCAGATCAAAAGATTAGAGTAAATCAAGAAAGGTAGAAAGAGATTAAAGAACAAAAACTTAACTTGAACTAGATTAATGGAATCCAAAATACAAAAAGTTTAAACTTGAAAGATTAAAAGAAAGAAAAGATGAAAAACTTAGTAAGAGAAAGTTTGGAACTTTCTCTCTCTAAAAACTAGAAAGGAAAACTAAAAACGAAACTAGCTAACTCTCCTCCTAATGTGATTAGGAGGGTATTTATAGGGAAAAATGGGGAGTGCATGTGTTGCCTCCTCTTTCTTTCTTTTCTTCTCGACTCGATCTAAATTCATTGTCTTTCTCGATGTCGTCTCGAGATTAGAACTCGTCTTAATAATTTTCTTCTATTATTTAGACTTAAGTTCTTCGACTTCATTAAACTTCCGTCTTTAGACTATTTCTTTGATAAATCTTCAGAATAGGTCTTGGACATCCGTTCTTTAAGCACTCTTGATCTCTTGACTTCGTCTTTTCTCGTTTTCTTCGATAAAAGCCTGTGAAAGCCCGTGTTTTCTTTCTTTTTCATCTTTTGGTCCTAAAACACAATAAAAACACAAACCACGCATAATTCCGACTTTTACGACATAAAATACACGTTTTGGTCGTGTTATTATTGGAAATAAGTGGTAAAAGGATAAGTGTTTTCACACTTATTAAATCCCCTACACTTGACCATTGAAATGCCCTCATGCAAAGCATTAATTTTAAAGCACGGTTTACATTTTCCATCATAAATAACCCACCTTTGCCTTTATTAAATACTAAACATTTAAGGAAAATAAAAAGGTAGAATCAAGTAAAGAAATCAAAGACTTACATTGGGTTTTGGCTGCCATGGACGCTTATCATCCTCAAGTTTCACGTTCCCCATACCAAGCTTAAAAACGAGATCATTGTTATTATAAGTTGGCAGACTAACACGAATTCATGTGGGCCAATTATTCACTTAGACTCCTTTATTCCTAGGTGTATCTCTTATATTTAAAGATTGTCTTGAATGATCACGAGGATGCATTGTTTGACTTATTTCGATAGTTATTTAGGCTGAAAATATAGTAGGACGATTTAATCAATAGTTAGCTAAAGGACAAAATCTTTTAAAACTGCTTCTCGGGACCTCATAAAGTTCATATCTTGGCATAACTCGCTCCACGATTTGAGACCTTTCTCGGACCGATATTTGGCAGCGACTTCATACTTCAAATCTTTAAGAGACGTTCTTGAAATTATGGTCTTCTCTTCATAATAGGAATTTCTTCACTTGAAGTTTTGAGAGATTCTTCATCTTTGGACCACGACTTCTTCATTTTTCTCCAATCTTTATTTTGGACTTTGATATACAACGATCCGCCTCCTTTTAGGACTTGGATCTATTTATCTTCATACCTTGCTAGGGTCTTTTCGGATAGACTTTTCCATGATCTTTTGGGGAGTACTTGCTTTTCGTCGTGTGTCTCGATCCTTCATATTTATTTTCGATAAATGATTCTTCACATCACTTTTGGATCTTTAGCAACAAAATGTAGCCCTCATGCCTTGTTAGGGCCTTTTCGGACTCGCCAATCTTCGCATCCCGCTTCAATAAGTTATGCATTGGCTATGAACTCTAATTAATACCGAGCAACTTTTAAACGATCTTGGGCTAGAAGCTAAGTAACTTTTCAAATCGTTCAACCTTATTTATTGGAGATAAATTTATTAGCAAGCGATGGGAGAATAGGCTTATAATCAACTCACATAAATTCACGAAAGAATACCAAACTTTTAATTGACTCTATCATCTCTCGTTCTCCACAGTTTAAAATCTAAAGGAATGAGACTCGTGGATGCTTAGCCAATTAAATCAAAGTTTTGGGTTTTCGAGTCATCTATAGGATCTTGCAAATTCTTAGACTTTTTCAAGTTTAGAAATTGTATTTTAAAGTTCCCTTGATAAACAACTCTCTAAGATCAATTATAGGAGCTTACGAAAAGTTCTTGTTCTTAACCCGTGAGAGTTAAGACTTTCGCGTTTTAAAGCTCCCTATATAAAACCCTATCAAAACTTGACTTAAACATGTTAAGGATACTAGCTAGAGTAAACTTAGATAAGTAAACTCGGGTTGAGTCAAAATATTCATGACTTCGAAAAATTTAAAACCACTTTATTGAAGATTTATTCTAGCAAGGAAAGAAAATAACCATAACAAAGGAAAATACAACTATACAACTAGGCCAAAATAGATTAAAAATTTTGAAAAATGTCGAAAAAACAAATTTTCCGGTTAAAATGAGGACAAATTCATGGAAAAGACCATTTACTTCGATAGAAGTCCCCCTACACTTGATATAAACATTCTCCTCAATGTTTAAGCATGTGGGAATAAATTCCCCTACACTTAGGACATTGTGCACTTTGTTTAAGTCTTGCTAAGGAACGGACAACTAAAGTGATTTCAATGTGAACATATAAAATATGGAATATTGAATCACGACTGTTTAGGATAGAACCAGGAAGATGGGAACACGGGATCACGGTTCGTCAAAAGTCATCGAGGTGCTCTTTGAAGCTTGAATCCATGCACAAAATAAGAAACAAGACAACAAACACATACGGGGCTCCCCCCTACACTTATTATGAAAGCGGTAAAGGATAGATCACATATTGCATCCCGAGAAGAGCTTGTTTTTTATAACCGAGTCACGAGCCTGACTCAACCCAAAACTATTTCATGGGAAACGTGGTGAGGGATGGAATCATCTCATGAGAGATGTCCTCACCAAAGTACAGCTTCAAACGCTGGCCATTCACCTTGAAATTGGGCCCATTTGGCTGAGAAAGCTCAATGGTCCCATATGGAAAGACTTTGGCGACGGTGAATGGACTAGACCAGCGGCTCTTCAACTTGCCCGAGAAGATCTTCAACCGAGAGTTAAAAGTAAGACTTGATCACCAACGTGGAACTCTCGGTTCTTAATTCTTGCATCATGGGTGATCTTGGTCTTCTCTTTGTAGATCAATGAGTTCTCGTAAGCTTCATTCCTCAGTTCATTAAGCTCGTTGAGTTGAATCTTGCGAAGATCACCGGCTTTGATGATGTCGAAGTTAGCCCACTTCAAGGCCCAGTATGCCTTATGTTCCAGCTCGATAGGGAGGTGGCATGCTTTCCCGTACACAAAACGATAAGGTGTACAACCGATCGGCGTCTTATAAGAAGTACGGAAAGCCCACAAAGCATTATCTAATTTATCGGCCCACGAGGCACGATGCTCTCCCACAGTCCATTCCAGAATTAGCTTCAATCCGCGGTTGGAAATCTCGGCTTGACCATTGGTTTGGGTGTTAGCCTCAAAATATTGAGTCAAACAAGAATGCTCGGTCATATGGTTATTATGTATCGTATTTTAGAACGTTGTAATAGGTAGTATATTAGTCGTGTATGACGGGCTTAACTTTAGGCTAAAGTTCATTAATAAGTAACTAAAGCCCAAAAGGAAATCTCGGCCCAAACCATATAGTCCATAAAGAAGCCCGCATGTGGGTGGACTATATATACCCTTCCTAGCATGTTAGGAAGGGTGTTGGTCATTTCATTTTTCTCCTAATCTAATATTCCACAAGTTTCACCAACCTATTTCTCTCTACTTTCTCTCACTACTTTCTCTCTCTAAAACTCATCTCATATCTTCCTTTCTTTCTTTAATTCGTGTGCTATATCAACATATATTAGGGACAACAATTGGCATCAATCGCCATGGGGTAGTTTTGTGATTGGTTGTTGCGTTTTCATTTGATTTATTTGATTTAATCCTTCTTTCTACCACGAATTCAAGATTTTTCTTATTTTTACTGTTTTTCGATTCGTATAACCTCTTTATTCGTGTCATTGTGACTTGGGTATCTTGGTTTTTGGCTTAAACACAAGTTTTTTTGATCAAAAGTTGAAAATTTCTTGTTTTTCATCATTCCGAAATTCTTGCAAAGGTATCTATCGGAAAGTACAAGTATTTTGAGGTTAGATCGCAATAACCACTAGGTTCTACTTTGTGATCTAAGGATTCCGATACCTTAATCCGATCTGGACATTCCGATCGTACATTGCGATCTGGGATTCCGACAGTTTCAAGGGACTTTTGAGTCGTTACACTGCCAAATTTGTTTTAGACACATTCCGATCTGAACATTCTGATCTTAACATTCCGATCTGAACATATTCCGATCTGAACATTGCGATCTGGGATTACGACAGTACATTGCGATCTGGGATTCCGACAGTGCATTGCGATCTAAGCCACATTCCGATGAACATTCCGATGGACATTCCGATGGCACATTCCGATGACTTATTTAGCTAAATTTTGTTCGAGTATTTTTGGCGGAAAAACCATTTTAAAATTTATTTTTTCCTAGACCATTTTTAGGCATTTATGCTTCGATTTCAAATTTTGGCGATGCCAAAAAATTTTCGACCAAAAATTCAAATTTTCGGACCAAAATTCAAATTTTTAGGCCATTTTTAGGTTTTATTTTTGTCAAAATTTTTCACTTTTCAAAATTTTTCCCTATTATATTTTGGCTATTTCGGACTTGATTTCAAAATTTGGTAAGACAAAATTTTCTGTTTACCGTTTTGTCGGACTGAGGAATTTATTGTCGGACTGAGATAAAATCGGAATTTTTCGAAATTGCAACCACAAACCAATCACACCATATCTACTTAAGATCCAAAGTCAATTCATCAACTGTGTCACCCATTATGGATTCCGTAACACAAGATGTGCATGCACTCAAATCCAAGATGTCGGTTGCAAAAGACCGATGCATGACACACTTTAGAGCACTCCAGTCACACCTTCAAGTTATTTCAAATGACGATTTAAAAGGCACTCGCGTCGAACTTGGATTCAAACGGGTATTCATGTCACTAACTGGTCAAGATGTTGAGACATTCACAAGAACAATGTTACTCAATGCAGCTCACCTTGAACAACAACTTGCCAACGATGAATTTCAAGAGGTTGAATCCATAGATGCCGTTTTGGTTCTCGAAAATCAGTTTCAACAATTCATTGGTACACATGTGTCTGTACACTATGATCGAGAATTCATAAACAAATACTTCTTTAAATATACTCGGTTAGAAGTTCAAGAATTCAAGGAGACGTTTCTTCAACACATGAGAGATGTAAGGAAGTTAATTGCCGAAAGAACACGTCATAAACTACCAATTGAAAGACGGGTGAATGAAAGACTGATGCAGACGAACGAGATCAATGTCGATGATGGTCAAACATTGGATGATTGTTCGATTATCACAGAAATCAGTGGGATAGAATCAGAACAGCAACAAACCATCCACAGCTCAGGAAATGATCCAGTAATCGATGATGCAGATATCAGACCCATTTATGATGAAGAGCCAATGGCTAAGGTACAATTAAATGTTGTGTATGATGATCATCAATATATTGATTCTAAGATTCATGGGCTTGAAACTATGTTAGCTCAAAAGACAAAAGATTTTGAGGATGCCAAACTCGAGTTTTTAAAGAAAAATGACAAATTTGAATCTTATTTTGAAAAACTTGAAAAAGCAAACGTTGTTCTTGAACAAAAACTGGATCGTAAGATTCAAGATTCTAATGCGGAAAAAGAACATTTTGTGAAACAAATAAATTTGTTAGAATCAAAGTTGGCTTCTCAAAATCCAAGTCCTCCGCCTGCTTCAGTAAATGAAATATCTGTGCAACCTATCGACACTGTAGATAGTAATGACGCGAATGCTGATAACGACATATTTGATAATATAAACATTAACTTAGAACAACGTGTCGCTCAATTACTCCTACAAAATGAGCAATTGAAAGCTCAGATTCAGGAAAAGGTTTTTGCATTAACAGCAGTGAAAAATGAATTAAGGAAGCTAAAAGGAAATAGTGTGGATACTAAGTTAGCAAATCAGTCTATCTTGGGGAAACCTCCTACTCAACCATTCAGAAATCGCTCAGTTGTTAGACAACCGAATGCGTTTAAATCTGAACGACCCAAAACATCGAACTCGAGGTTTGCATCCCAAGTTGACATGCGTAGCAATTTGCCAAACACTGTCACTCCACAATCTAGATACTCCTTAAGATATTTTGCCTATGTAAAACCCAATCACATGAATGATTCAAGCAACTCTAGAAATAGCCACAAGAACATGCCTAGGCGATGTTCAAATGACCCACGGGTCATAAAAGCTATCTAGAGGATGCTAAGATAAAGACACAAGCAAGAGATAGGATCCAACCGAAACCTAGAAGCGCTAATCACATATCTAGGAATTCTAGACCCTTCTATGATGTGCCTAAATCAGACTATCCTAGGAACACTAGATCCTTCTCAGATGCTAAGAACTTTGTTTGCACGAAATGTAACAAATGCGTGTTTAATGCCATTCATGATGATTGCATCAAAAAAGTCCTGAACAAGGTGAACCAAACAGCTAGAGCATCTCAAAGATGGAACCCTATAGGAAATGGTTTTTCTCCAATTAAGTATTCTACTGTGCATGAGAAAACTACGTTTCCTAGACCTTGTATTCAGTGGATACCAATGGGTAGAATCTTCAAAACAACTGGTCTTAAATGGGTTCCTACTGGCAAAATATTTCCCTCTAGCACGACAAAGGTTCACTGTGAACCCCCACATGGTTCTCACAAAGATATCACTAACATATATGCAAGCATACAAACTACTGATGAAAGTGCAGGTAATCAAGTAAAGGTTCAACAAGAACATAAAGGTTTTCCTTATTCATACCGTTCAACAAAAGACACTCTCAGAGTTTGGTTGCTGAAGAAACAATTATCAGAGAAATATGTGTCTCAAGGGTTTCACAAGTAAGCAACACTATGGCACTTGAACAAAGCAGTTTAAGTCCCGATCCACAATGACAAACGACTTCTGTTCACAACTGCACGGAACTCGGAACTCAAGACCACAGCAATGAACCGTCAAGTTCAAAGCTGGTTCCTGAACATGTTCCTAGAGCAGATATGACAGTGGACACGACACTTGAAGAGTTGGAAATGTTATATGGACCAATGTATGATGAATATTTCACGGGGGAGAAACAAGTTGCATCGAAGTCTTCCGCTGTCACTCATGATAAGAATGATGATACTATTCATCATCAACAAAAGGATACAACTTCATCTACTTCAACACGGGTTGTTGCAGATTTACCTCCTCATAATATCACTTCAACAATCGATCCTACAACATCCACAACTACTGTCATTGCTCCAGAGAACACAAATCAAGCAGACGGTGCATTATCTGACGATGACGATTTTCACAACCCATTCGGTACACCGGTACACAAAACTAGAGAGTCTTCTACTCGCCATGTTGATCCGTCAAATATGCATACGTTTTATCAACGACATCCTTCAACACATCATTGGACCCGAGATCATCCTTTGGTTCACGTAATTGGAAACCCTTCACAGCATGTTCGTACAAGACGACAACTAGCAACCCATGGCGATGTTTGTATGTTCGCACTCGCCGTGAGTACAGCTGAACCGAAAAACATCAATGAAGCCATGGCTGATCATGCTTGGATTGAATCGATGACGGATGAACTTCAACAATTTGAAAGACTTAAAGTCTGGGAACTTGTTGACAGACCATACGATGTGACTCTTTTAAATCTTCGTTGGATCTGGAAAAACAAGATGAATGAAGAAAACACGATCATCAAGAACAAAGCTAGGCTAGTGGCTAAGGGGTATGGCCAGAAAGAGGGAATTGATTTTGATGAATCATTTGCACCAGTTGCTCGGATGGAAGCAGTCAGGATTTTTCTTGCTTATGCTCCACATAAGGGATTCACTGTCTATCAAATGGACGTAAAGACGGCATTTCTTAACGGTCCTTTGAAGGAAGAAGTCTATGTCACGTAGCCGGAAGGATTCGTCAATCCTCATTATCCTGACAAGGTGTATCATCTCCACATAGCACTTTATGGACTCAAGCAAGCTCCAAGGGCGTGGTACGACGAGCTCTCAAAATTTCTGGTATCCAATGGTTTCTCAAAAGGTTCCATTGATCTAACTTTGTTCACTTATAAATATGGGCATGACATTTTGCTTGTGCAAATTTATGTTGATGACATTATTTTCGGGTCTACAAACCCAAAACTTTCAAAATGGTTTGAAAAAGTAATGCACAACAAATTTGAAATGTCAATGATGGGCGAACTAAAATTCTTTCTAGGAATTCAAGTTCACCAATCCCCAAGTGGTATCTTTATAAACCAAGCTAAGTATTGTCAAGAGATAATCAAAAAGCATGGTATGACTTCATGTGACCCCGTTGGGACACCATTATCAACCACATCGCTAGATGCTGACTTGGAGGGAAATGCCATCGATCAAACGAGATATCGTTCCATGATTGGTTCCCTCATGTACTTAACAGCAAGCCGACCAGATATATCACATGCTACGTGTTATTGTGCATGATATCAAGCACGACCCACTGAAAAGCACCTCAAGGAGGTTAAACGGATCTTTCGGTACCTCAAGAATACCAGTCATTTGGGACTCTGGTATCCGACGGAAACCGGTTTCTTTCTAACGGCCTATTCAGATTCTGATCATGCAGGGTTTCTTGATACACGTAAAAGTACTTCTGGTGGTGCACAATTTCTAGGTCAAGATAAGCTTGTGGGATGGTCTTCCAAGAAGCAGGATTGCAAGTCACTTTCATCAGCCGAAGCGGAGTATGTGTCTCTATTTGCGTGTTGTGCTCAAGTTCTATGAATGAGAACACAACTCACGGATTATGGCTTTCACTTTGATAAAGTACTTATGTACTGTGACTCAAAGTCGGCCATAGCCATCTCCTGCAATCAGGTACAACATTCCCACACGAAGCACATTGATGTCCGATATCACTTCATTAAGGAACAAGTTGAAAGAGGTATCGTTAAATTATACTTTGTTGGAACGGATTATCAATTAGCCGACTTGTTTACGAAAGCTCTATCGAAAGATAGGTTTGAGTACCTCGTTAGGCAAATTGGTATGAGATGTTTGACTCCAGCAGACCTGGAGATTCTGGCAAAGGTGCCTGCTTGATTTATCTATCAAACATCAACTTGTAAATATCTTTGAAAAAGCAAAATACAAAAATATAAAACACATAAAAGCAAAACACAAAATTAAAAATCTCTCAAAATCCAAAAATATTCTTCTCGATATGTCTTTCAGTATCGATAATATGGACGTGCCTAGAAATGTCGCTCAATAACGACAAGGGTGTGTACATAAAGCTCGAATGAAAGTTGTAAATATTTTTCAAAACATGTCATTTCTTCTTTTAATAAAGGAAATTGTCTATTTTGGACAAATATTTCCAAACAACGGGTAGAGCAATCTATCACGGGTTGAGCTTGTCACAAAACATTCAACGTTTTGAGCTAAACACAATGGCTTGTAATCACTTTCAGATTGCAACCCGGAACTATATTCACGGGGGAGTGTACGATTTCGTGCTCTTACCCTTAGCAAAAGAAGTTAAATCTTCTTACACTTGAGTGGATTCGTCAAGACATTCAAAGTCTATGAACTCAAGTTAATGCTTTAGAAAAACCTTTCGACAAAAAGAATTGATTTTTCAAAAAGCGTTGAACACAATTTTTCAAGAATTTTTCAATGATATTCAAAATCTTTCAAAAATTATGTGTTCAACAACTCCCATCCTCAAAAAGCGAAATGTGGATAATATCCTCACAATGACAATTCAATTGGATCAATTTTTGAGGAGGAGCATTTTAACTTCATGCAAAAGATTAACACATCTTTCTCCCAGAGATTTCAAGACTATTTTTTCAAAATATATTTTAATCAAATTTGGTATCTCTAATATCAAAAGATTTTATATATTAGAGATAGGGGAGAAAATGTGATTAAAATGTGATCTAATATAAGACTAAAGCACTTTAACTCTTACCTACATGTGCGAAACACTTTCGATTATCGATGCACATGTTAAGGGGGAGCATTTCTGAAATGACAAAACTAGCAAGGTGTTAAATGTTTTTCAAACACTTTGTTAGAATTTAAAGTGGTTTTCATGGTTACGATCAAATACCCACAACATCTTTAATTCACGACGTTATTGGTGTCAAAAGGGTGGTTAGGTTTAAGTCCTATGATCCATCCAGAACCGGAGGGATCTTCCCAGGGACAATCCAATAGATTATTAGAAGTCCTTAGGAAAGATGGAGTAGAATGTGAATGTAGCTGAATGCCGACTAAGTACTGATGCTAGCACTAGAACAATCACAACAAGGTGCTAGTAATGATGTCTTGGTAAGCATTGAAGGGGTTGAATAATGAAAAAGAAATGTAAGGATAAAGGGTGTAAAGAAAGAAGCCCTCTATACAACTTAGGGAGAAACCGGGTAAACTCATCATGAAGACAAACTCATCATGGACCCAGTGATGTATGCACAACCCTTTCCTAGCTACTCAGGCTTCTCTCAAAAGAAGTTTGTTTTATTGTCACGGAGAACAACATGACTACTATTGACTTTCTCACTTCGAGATAGTTGATATTGAATAGGTGGCATCTGCTCCAGCCTCCGACCACTAAAAATGCACAAATCGAGTCTAGAGCCAAGAGATCAATCAAATCTCGTTAGGACACACGGATGAAGATCAAGAGAGTCCTATGATATATCCTTGTGATATTGCTAGAACACTCAGAGTGATACTACTTAGTATTCACAATGATGAGTGGAAATCCTTCCAGTGTTAACATCAAACAACACTGCGGTAGGTCATATGCAAGATTCTTTATGAATTGAACATGTGAAAAACTGAAAAGCAACAGTGGTTTGATTTTGAATTGATTCAAACTCGTTTCAGGTTTCTACGCAATATCTTTATGGTCTTGCCAGAACATTCAGAGTGATATTCATTAATATCCACAGTGACGAATGGAAATCCTTCTAGCGTCAACATCAAACAGCGCTACGGTAGGTGACTTGTGAGATTCTTATGAATCAAACTTGTGTCAACTGGAAAACAACAATGGTAAGATTCTTTATGAATCACACTTGTTCCAGGAATTTGAATTGACGACTTTAATTAAGCGGATATTTATCCATTTGATTCACTCTTTATGTTCGCAGTCTTGCTTTGAGACGGTAGAGTAAAGAGAACGGCTAGTACAGTCGCGAAACCTTGTCAAGGAGATTCTTAATTGAATCTACCTAATCACAGGTATGGTATTTAATATCGTATAACGGTCTTCACCGATCGGAGGTAAAACGCTACCGATTTAGGACGAATGTCAAAACTATTCAGTCCGTGTCTATGTTTTGTCTCGAGAAGGTGGCGTCACGGTGTACACAGCAAAGTCAATGATTCAGAAACCACATACTCATGCCTAAATACATATTCAACAATTAATAGTGTGAGCATGTGGATGAAGACACAAGATCGCAAGATGGCAAAGACAAGTCAAGGATGATTTGAAGATCTCAAGCTTAAAGACATAGTCGAAAGACAACGACAAAGGCTCAAAGATCACAACATGAAGGAAGAAGACTACTATTACCCGTTCAAGACTCATTTATGGCGAGATTAGTAATCTCTAAAAATTTCCTAAATGACCAAGGTTTATGACCTCTCATTGGGGGAGATTGTTAGCCTCAAAATATTGAGCCAAACAAGAATGCTCGGTCATATGTTTATTATGTATCGTATTCTAGAACATTGTAATAGGTAGTATATTAGTCGTGTTATTACGGGCTTAACTTTAAGCTAAGGTTCATTAATAAGTAACCAAAGCCCAAGTTTCACCAACCTATTTCTCTCTACTTTCTCTCACTACTTTCTCTCTCTAAAACTCATCTCATATCTTCCTTTCTTTCTTTAATTCGTGTGCTATATCATCATATATTAGGGACAACATTAGGGATGATAGGCGGTGGAAAGACGGTGATTGACACCATACTTAGCCATGACTCTTGCAAATTGATCGTTGCAAAAATGAGTCCCGCGGTCACTGATTATAGCACGAGGAACGCCGAATCGAGAAAAGAGCTGCTTCAAAAAGTTCACAACCACCCTCGCATCATTCGTAGGGAAAGCCTTGGCTTCAACTCATTTAGAAACGTAGTCAACGGCTACGAGGATTTACTTGTTTCCTTTAGATGATGGAAATGGCCCCAAAAAGTCGATGCCCTATACATCCAAAATTTCACATTCTTGTATGAAATTTTGAGGCATCTCATCTTTATGTGTGATCTTGCCTTGTCTTTGGCAAGCATCACAATGCTTAACCATGTCGTGAGCGTCACGATAGATGGTGTGCCAATAAAATCCAGAGTCGAATACTTTCTTCGCGGTGTAATTGGGACCAAAGTGACCACCGGTGGGTCCTTTATGGCAAGCGTCAAGGATTTGTACCGCTGCCGGCCCATCAACACATCGACGAATGATAAGATCAGCACATTGTTTGAAAAGGTAAGGTTCGTCCCAGAAATAATGTTCAATATCTTTAAAGAACTTTTTCTTTTGTTGGGACGTTAACCCTTCCTTGAGAATCCCACCCGCTAAGTAGTTTGCAATGTCCGCAAACCACGTGGTGTCATCGAGATTTGGATTGATAGACATTAAGGCCTCAAGGGGAAAAGAGTCATTGATCTCTTTGTTCGGATGATCCCCTTGATAAGGATCCTCAAGTCTACTGAGATGATCCGCGGCTAGGTTTTCAGCTCCCTTTTTGTCACAAATTTCAATGTTGAATTCTTGAAGGATAAAAACCCAACGAAGAAGTATTGGCTTAGAATCTTGCTTAGTCATCAAGTAATTCAACGCGGAATGATCTGTATACACGATGGTGGTAGAAAGGACAAGATATGGGCGGAATTTTTCAAAAGCATACACTACAGCTAAAAGCTCTTTTTCGGTAGTGTTATAATGCAATTGAGCCCCCGTCATTGTCTTGCTAGCGTAATGGATTGGTTGGAAGTGTTTGTTCACTCTTTGGCCCAAAACTGCTCCAATAGCAAAGTCCCTAGCATCACACATCAACTCAAAAGGTAGGTCCCAATTAGGGGTAACCAAGACCGGTGCCTTAGTTAGCTTATCCTTAAGAAGATTGAAGGATTCAAGACACTCTTTGGAAAAGATGAAAGGAGTATCATTTTCCAAGAGGTGGGTCATCAGGTGAGCAATTTTAGAAAGATCTTGAATGAATCGACGATAGAATCCCGCATGACCGAGGAAACTTCTCACACCCTTCACGGTTGAAGGTGGAGGCAATTTAGCAATAACATCGACTTTAGCACGGTCCACTTCAAGACCGGCTTTGGAGATTTTGTGTCCTAGCATGATGCCCTGTTTTACCATGAAATGGCATTTTTCCCAATTTAGAACAAGGCGAGTATCTTCACACCGCTTAAGCATACGTTCTAAATTGGCAAGGCAAGCAGAGAAAGAATCACCATAAACCGAGAAATTATCCATGAAGACTTCCATAGTTTCTTAAACCATGTCATGGAAGATAGCCATCATACACCTTTGAAATGTCTCAGGAGCATTGCATAAGCCGAAAGGCATTCTTTTATAGGAAAATGTTCCATAAGGACAAGTGAATGTGGTTTTCTCTTGGTCTTTGGGATCGATGGGAATTTGAAAATACCCGGAGAAACTGTCTAAAAAGCAGTAATAGTCATTCCCTGCTAGACGTTCAAGCATTTGGTCCATGAAAGGAAGGGGAAAATGATCCTTTCTCGTAGCATCATTAAGTTTGTGATAGTCTATACAAACACTCCACCCTGTAACGAGACGAGTAGGAATCGACTCGTTGTTTTCATTGGGAACAACGGTGATTCCGCCTTTCTTAGGCACACAATGGACGGGACTAACCCACGGTGAATCCGAGATAGGATAGATCATGCCTGCATCAAGAAGTTTGATAACCTCTTTTTTGATTACGTCATGGATCTTAGGATTCACCCTTCTTTGGATTTTAATAGTGGGTTTAAAGTCGTCCTCCATGAGAATTTTATGTGTGCAAAAGTGAGGATCAATTCCACGAATATCGGATATCTTCCAAGCAATAGCTTTCTTGTGATTCTTCAACACGGCGATAAGTCGGGATTTTTATTCTTCTTTCAAGTCCTTAGCGATGATCACGGGTGACTTCTTGTTGTCTTCAAGGAAAACATACTCGAGATGAGACGGTAGGTCCTTAAGCTCTAAATCTGAAGGATTTTCGATGGAAGGCGTAGTCAAATTCGGTTCATCGATAGAGATATCCTTAGGAGATGGTGGAGAAGTATGGTCCTCATTGAGAAGTTTCTCAATGGTACGAATGTCTTCATCCCAATTGGAGGGAGAATCGTCATATTTTAAGTCCACATCTCTCAAAGTTGCTTCAAATTCTTTCAAGATGAAATCACTTTCTCCAAATGGAGTCTGTGATTGAGCAATAGAGACAACGGTCTCAACAATGGGTAGAGAAGAAGAACCACTTTTACAAGCGTCTTTGAAATGTTCTGCACAAGCCTCATCAAGAACATCAATGAAATTAACACTCTCGTTTTCCGAAGGCTGCTTAGAAAGTTTACCCATGTTGAAGACGATTTTATCGTCACCAACTCTCATGATTAATTCGCCCGCGGCTACATCGATGAGAGTGTGACCGGTCCTCAAGAACGGACGTCCAACGATTAATGGAACACGGGGATCCATCTCGTAGTCAACGACAACAAAATCCGCCGGGAAGGTGAATTTGTCGACACCAACGAAGACGTCTTCGGTTATCCCCAAAGGATAAGCAACCGTACGGTTGGCTAATTTCAAAGTCATTCGTGTGGGGACTAGCTCGGGGAGAGATAATTGCTTCCAAACATTTAAAGGCATTAAGTTTATACTAGCACCTAGATCGGCTAGGGCCATGCAATTCTCTACTCCCGGGAAGTTGCAAGGAATCAAGAAGCGACCCGGATCACCAAGTTTGGTGGGCAATGCAATTCTCTACTCATTAATTTGGGTCTGAGCAATGTAAAGAAGCTTCTCTTTGTCACTAAGAAGATCTTTAAATATCTTCGCATATTTAGGCATGTAAGCGAGAGCCTCAGCAAAGGAGATATTGAAATTCAGTTGTTTAAACATTTTAAGAAAGTTCGAAACCTGAATATCATCCTTGTTCTTCAATTTCTCTTTCCTCAACCTCGAAGGATAAGGTATATTGGGTTGAGATGAAGGCTTTGGGATAGAATTCGCACTCACATCCTTGGGTGGTGGAGGGGTAGAAGTAGAAGGTGGTGGAATTGGAGAAGTAGAAGTTGGAGGAATAGAAAATGGAAGATTCGGAGAAGGAGACTCGTTTTCCTTTGTCACAATCACCAGTGAAGGTGTAGGAAGCTCGGGTTCCTTTAAACCTTTTCCACTGCGAGTGGTGATTGCTTTCATCTCCCCTCTTGGATTAGCAACGGTGTTACTCGGAAGAGAACCCTATCAAGAGGATTGATTACTTGGGAAGAAACTAGCCATTATGTTCCTCAAGTCATTCGTTTGACTTGCCAAAGTGTTTCGCATATCAGCACGCAGATCATTCCCTTACTTTACCATATCTGCTTTCATGTTGGCCATTTCCCGTTGAAGATTTTGCACGATCACATCATTAGCCCTCATGTAGGTTTCAACATCTTGGTGTTATGCGGTGGGTTGGTTGGGAGGAGGAGCATGATAGGCGGGTGGTTGATAAGCAGGTTGTTGGTAAACTTGGTTGTTTGTTTGAGGTGGATATGGGTTTCTTTGGTTTTGATATGGAGTTGGAGCACGTGGTTGGTTTTGATTGTTGCGATTGAGGTTGTTCGGGTTTTGTGGGGGAAAACCGGGAGGTGAAAGAAAGTTGTTTGAGCGATAGCTGAGCAAGTTGCGGTCACCTTGAGGACGTGCTTGATAGCCTCTCGTAGAATAGGTACCATTGGCGGCATACACATATGGCTTGGGCAATGATAGCTTTGGTATTATTGGCGGCTTGGAGAGTAAGTGATTCAACAAGCGAAGTAAGCTTATCAAGTCTCTTGTCTCTCTCATTAGTGCTAGCACTAGCCACATTGGTCCGAACACTCTTAGTTTGCACTCTAGACTTGTTCTCAATAATATCCCAAGCGACATTAGAAGACTTAACCAACAGATTACCCCCCGAGGCACTATTTAGTGAATCTTGGTCATTCATGCTTAAACCATTGTAAAAAGTATTAATTTGGTGCACTTTGGTAAAACCATGTGTTGGGCACTTTCTTAAAAGTTCTTTAAAACGGTCCCAAGATTCACTAAAAGTCTCATCGTACTTTTGTTCAAAAGTAATGATTTCATTCCGCAAAGCGGTAGTACGAGAGGGTGGGAAAAAGTAGTTTATGAATTTGGTCTCTAAGTCCGTCCACGTAAGAATACTTTGTGGCAGTTCCTTATCAAGCCAATGCCGGGCTTGTCCCTCTAAGGAGAAAGGAAAAAGTTGCAAGCGAATTACCTCTTGTGAAACCCCATTGAATTTGACCGTATTCGTGAGTTGAAGGAACCTTTTGATGTGGTCATGAGGATCATCAATGGTACGTCCCAAGAATGGTTGAGCAGAGACCATTTGAATAAAGCCAGATTTGAGCTCAAAGTTGTTGGCTCCAATCGCGGGTATGACAATAGCATCGTGGTTGCCCTCTACATGTGCTTGGAAAAGTTCAATCATTGGACGATTGTCTGGTAGAGGTTCATTGTTGTTATTATTCATGTTGTTTTGAGGTGGATTATTATTGTTGTTGTGTACACCGGCCATGTCTAAGTTATCGAGAGTCTCGGGCTCTTGATAAGACATTGATCGAGTGCGCATACACCTGCAAAAGAACTAACAAAGCAGAAATATTTTTGGTTTTTTATGTTTTTTAATTTTTTTGTATTTTTGAAAATTTTATATTTTTTAGGATTTTTGAAAATTTTAAAGCAAGGAAAATAACGTTCAAAGATGAACGGATCCCAAAATCCAACGCGTCTCTCACTTAAAACCTTTAATCTTAACGAAAAGAGCCGGCAGCGGCGCCATTTAATAACTTGCTTTTGGCTAAGTATCAAAATAGTTATCGTCCGAATCTTTTCGAATTGACTATTGGTAGAAAGTGCGACTCAGTTGTTCTTGGTGGAAGATTAAATGTGGTTTGGTTTAATTATCTAATTTTAAACTAAAAGCAAATAATTGTCGTTGAGTAAAGTATAAACTTTTACAAAATTAAACTAAAAGTTATTTATAAAAACACTTAATGAATTTAAGAAAAAACAATTAATCCCATCGCAATGTCAAAGGAATGCTGTCGCAATACACCCCAAAAGGAATCCGATCGCAATATCCAATCGCAGTATCAAACTTTAACCCAATCGTAATGTAACCAAATGTAATGCTGTCGCAATGTCACTAAAAGTAAACTGTCGCAATGTCATCAAAATGAAGCCAATCGCAATATCACAAAAAATAATGCTGCCGCAATGTCATCAAAAGTAAACCTGTCGCAATACGAATCGGAATAATAAACCCTAATGCGATGCACCAACCGCAATGTGCATCGCAATATAAAACCCTTTTGTGATTGGATGATCGCAATATGTGTCTAAATACCCTGTCGCAATGGGGCTTTACTTTGCGATAAGCGTTACTCCGAAATAAGCTAGGAAATAAGCTATTTTCAATAAGCTCAATCCAAGACTTAACTAACTCAATAATAAGCAGAACTAATAAGCATGAAATAAGGACTTTTAAACTTTAAATAAGCAACCTTTCTAAATCAAACTTTGAAAAAGATTAAAACTTTAAGAAAAATTTTGAAAAATAAATAAGCTAAACATACAAATAAGCCAATAAGCACAAAGATCTTAAAGCTTAAATCATATGAAGGCTTATATAGGAATAAAAAGATTAACCTTTTTAATCATGAAATCAACAAATCAAACGTATGAAGTGTTATATTCGGATCAAAAGATTAGAGTAAATCAAGAAAGGTAGAAAGAGATTAAAGAACAAAAACTTAACTTGAACTAGATTAATGGAATCCAAAATACAAAAAGTTTAAACTTGAAAGATTAAAAGAAAGAAAAGATGAAAAGCTTAGTGAGAGAAACTTTGGAACTTTCTCTCTCTAAAAACTAGAAAGGAAAACTAAAAATGAAACTAGCTAACTCTCCTCCTAATGTGATTAGGAGGGTATTTATAGAGGAAAAATGGGGAGTGCATGTGTTGCCTCCTCTTTCTTTCTTTTCTTCTCGACTCGATCTAAATTCATTGTCTTTCTCGATGTCGTCTCGGGATTAGAACTCGTCTTAATAATTTTCTTCTATAATTTAAACTTGAGTTCTTCGACTTCATTAAACATCCGTCTTTAGACTATTTCTTTGATAAATCTTCAGAATAGGTCTTGTACATCCGTTCTTTAAGCAATCTTGATCTCTTGACTTCATCTTTTCTCGTTTTCTTCGATAAAAGCCCGTGAAAGCCCGTGTTTTCTTTCTTTTTCATCTTTTGGTCCTACAACACAATAAAAACACAAACCACGCATAATTCCGACTTTTACGACATAAAATACACGTTTTGGTCTTGTTATTATTGGAAATAAGTGGTAAAAGGATAAGTGTTTTCACACTTATTAAAGATTTAGAGAGAGAAAGTTAGAGAGAGAAAGGAGAGGATTAGAGAAAGAAAGGTTTATTAATGAAATGTAAGAAACAAAATAATGAGCAACCCCTCCTAACATGCTAGGAGGGGGTATATATAGCCCACCCTACATGTGGGCTATATGGGCTATACTGTTTCACGAGCCTAATACTTGAATATATCATTGGAGTGACCGATCCTTTCTAAATACATAAAAACGTATTTCCAACAATCTCCCCCTAAGGGAGGTCACTCCAAGTTACAATGTCCTAAATAGTCTATAGCTCGTGATCTATGCTAACAATGATGTGACCGAGAATTTCCATGGAAAAACGTATTTCCAACAATCTCCCCCTAAGGGAGGTCACACCGTTTTACAAAATCTTAAACCTAGCATACTATGCTTGATTCTTCGATCTTGTTCTACTGAACATGCTGATGAGATCTTTGACTTTAGTCTTGAGCATGTTTCCTTGCCTTGACCTTGTGCATTCATCATTTGTGATATTCGCCTCCTCGTGACTTCATGTTCCACATACTTATAGCTTTATAATTCTTGAAAGCTTTAGAGTTGGATACAGCGGAAGACTTGACTTTTAGGCTTTCTTGAATTTGTTGAAGTATTAAGTGCAGAAAGCATAAGCATGTGTTTACGACTTCTTCTGGATTGTACACCACAATGCCACCTTCTTGTTACGCTGCATAAGACAGTTAGCAACAAAACATATACGCGGATGAAATATCCGTGAACATTTCATTCTAATTCGGTAGCATTTTACCTCCGACCGGTAAAGACCGTTGGACGATATTAAATATCGTACTTGTGGCAGGTAGTTTCAATTAAGAACCTCCTTTACAAGATTTCATGGGTAAACCCGTTCTCTTTATTCGACCGTCCAAAGCTGACTGCGAGCATAAAGAGTGAATCATTTTGGATAATAGTATCCGCATGATTTGAAGCCGTCAATTCATGTTCTTGGAACAAGTGAAATTCAATTAAGAACCGCACCATCATTGCTTTCCAGTTGTCACGAGCTTGATTCGTATAAAATCTTGCAAGTTACCTACCAAGTGCTGTTTGAGGTTAACACTAGAAGGATTTCTACTCATCACTGTGAACACTAAGGTATTACTCTGAGTGTTCTGGCAAGATCACTAAGATATTGCGTAGAGGCCTAGAACGTGTTTAAAATCAGTTAAGAATTAAACCATTGTTGCTTTCCAGTTTTCACAAGTTTGATTCATAAAGAATCGCACAATTCACCTACCATGAGCTTTTTGATATTCACTAGAGAAGGATTTCCATCTTCATTCTAAATACTTTCGTATTACTCGGATGTTCAGGCAAGATCATGAAGATTTTGCGTAGGACTCTTAAAATCTTTCTTACTTTTCATGGTGTGTGAAGAAGCAAGGAATTATGAAAGTGTGTCCTAATGAGATATTTGATGATCTTAAATGGCTCTAGACTCGATCGTGAATTTTAGATTTTAGTGATAAGAGGCCGGAGAGGAGTGCCACATTTTCAATACCAATTTATTCGGAGTGAATAAATCAATAGATAATGCGTTGTCTCCGTGTGATTAAAACAAATATCCTTTAAGAGATATCTGAGTTAATTGTGATGTGTTGTGCATTGCATCACTGGGTCCATGATGTCTATCTTCAATATCAATAATCATTAATAAAATGATCTCAATAGCATATGTATTGACCCGGTTTCTGCCTAAGGTTGTAAGAAGGGCTTCTTTCTTTACACCCTTTATCTTTGCAATTCTTTTTCATTCTTCAACCCCTTCAATGCTTACCAATACGTCATAATTAGCACCTTGTTGTGATTGTTCTAGTGCTATCTTAAGTACCTGGTCGGCATTCAGCTACGTTCACAGTCTTTCTCCATCTTTCCTAAGGACTACTATTTCTAGCTATGGAATGTCCTTGGGAAGATTCCTCCGGTTCTAGAAGAATCATTGGACTTTAACCTATCCTACCATCCTTATGTCACCACAATCTTTACCATCGTGAATAGAGATGTTTTAGGTAAGTGTATGTCACAATGAAATCCATTTTGATATCCAAATCCATTTTGCTCCCCCTTAACATATGCCACGATATTCAAAAACATTTCACACATGTCAGGATGAGCCAGCACATTAAGTCAAACCATTATTGATCTCAATATTAAATCACATTTTCTCCCCCATATTAAAAATGTTAACCCAATCGATGTTTTTAATATCAACTGATTTAATAGCAATTTAAGAAAATTTGGGAAGAAAAATGCAAATCCAATTAACTTCATGATTTACACAAGCTCCCCCTAAAATTAATGAGGGTGTACTTGAAACGTAAATTAAATACCTTTTAAACACAAGTGTAAGGTATTTATCACGTGCAAAGATCATATATGATAATGTATTCACAAGATTAGTAATATACGAGGTTAGACCTGAATGATGGAGAACATCATATGATAGAATAACATTGTTCTTGTTCTCGAATGTTGGTCGCCTCGTCATGTCTGAAGTTATCTCTTAACACCAATATGCGAACTTGGCACTTTCGGCATCAAAGATTATGAATTCTGGACAATTGCTCCCCCTCAATTATTAACCTTGTTCTATTGAAAGAGCTGTTGTCGCCGTTTAAGTAGTCGCATTGTCGAGTATGTAGATATCAATTGTAAATTGCTACAGTTGTTGGAGATGATAACTTCATAAAAACAAGATTTCTCTTGTTTTAACTAATAAATGCACTGACACGTACATATATTCGTGTTAGATTGTGTTATAACGTAAACACAAGCCCTTACATGGTTATAAAGTAAACCATGCCCGAGAAAATTAATTCCCGTTGTTGAGTCAAAGCTTTCCGGTGAAATGCTTGACTTGAATAAGAAAAGTGGGTTACCATCTAAAATAATAGCAAACCATTTTGAGCATGTTTTAAAACATTTGAACTTCTGCTCGAACTTTATTTACAACCCCGTGTCATTATTGAATGATATTTCTAGTATCGTAAATACTATCGATTCCAGAAGACATGCTCTTTTTATCAAAACATTTTTGAACACACAATTTTGAAAGATTTAGAAAAAACCTTTTGAAAAATTCTTGAAAAATTGTGTTCAAAGTTTTAAAAACCTATTACTTGAGCTTAAGATGTTGAATATCTTACAAAACGAGCTCAAGTCCGAGAAGTTGTAAACTTCCCGTTGTTAAGGATAAGTGTATCATCGGCGATAAACTTTCCTTTTAACTGAAGAGTGGGTTCTAAGCTGACATTTACTTAGAAGGCGTTTTCATGAGCTTGAAAAACTTTTGAATGTTTTAACATAAAGCTCATGACCGAGAAATATGAATTTCTCGTTATAAGGAAAAGTTCTCTTATTTAAAAGATACACTTTCCTTTCTGAGCTTAAAACTTTGAATGTCTTAATACAAGCTCATGACCGAGAAAGATGAATTTCCTGTAAGTCATTGTGCATGAGCTTTAAAAAATTCGAATGTTTTTAATATAAGCTCATGCCCGAGAAAAATTAATTTCTCGTTGTAAGATAAGTTTATCATCGGCGAAAAATTTTCCTTTCTTTGAAGTCCAGGGCATAATCTGAAATGTGATTATACGCCATTTACACGGGCTTAAAAACCTTTGAATAGTTCTAATGTAAGCTCGTGTCCGAGAAAATTTAATTTCTCGTTAATGAGAATAAGTTTATCATCGGCGATAAACTTTCCTTTCTTAGAAGCGCGGGTTACAATCTGACATGTGACTGCAAGACGTTGTGCATGAGCTTAAAAACTTCGTATGTTTTTAATCATAAGCTCATGCCCGAAAAAATTAATTTCTCGTTATGAGGGCAAGTTATCGTTAACAAGATAAATTTCCCTTTAATTGAAGTCCGGGTCATTGTCTGACATTTAGCAATGAACCAATACACACGAACTTAAAACCTTTGAATGGTCTTAGTGTAAGCTCGTGTCCGAGAAAAAATTAATTTCTCGTTTTTGAGGATACGTTTATCATCGGCGATAAACTTTCCTTTATGTGAAGATCGGGTCATCGTCTGACATTTAACGGTGAGCCTTTTTACACGAGCTTAAAACCGTTGAATAGTTTTAATGTAAGTTCGTGTCCGAGAAAATTTAATTTCTCGTTTTATGGGTAAGTTTATCATCGACGATAAACTTTCCTTTATTTGAAAATCAGGTCATCATATGATATTTAATGATGAACCATATACACGAGTTTAAAACCTCTGAATAGTTTTAAAGTAAACTCGTGTCTGAGAAAATTTAATTTTTCGTTTTGAGGGTAAGTTATCGTTGACGAGATAAACTTCCCTTTCTTTGAAGAGCGGGTCACAGACTGTGATTTGTCTATGAGCCATTGTGCATGAGCTTAAAAACTTGGAATGTTTTTTATATATGCTCCTGCCCGAGAAAAATTAATTTCTCGTTGTAAGGATAAGTTTATCATCAACGATAAACTTTCCTTTCTTTGATGAGCGAGTTACAGTCTGTGATGTGACTATAAGTCCTCTGTGCACTAAGCTTAACTGCGAATCCCCTGAGACACTTTTTTCTCTGATATTAGCTTCTTCAGTAACCAAACTCTGAGAGTGTCCTTAGTTGAACGATATGTAAAGATCGGACCGATGTGTTCTTATTGAACGTGGACTTTGGTACCTACATTCTCATTAGGAGTTTGTATGCTTTTATGTGGGTTAGCGATATCTATCTTAGAACCATGCGGGGATTCACAGTTTTCTTTTCTAGTGTTAGAGGTGACCTTAGGAGATGATTCACTTGTCTTAGTTGGCAAACGTTTCCTTTTATAGAAAACCTTAAGTTCAGGCTTAAGTGATGTATCATCTTTTGCAATTTCCTCCCTAGTAGTCTTAGTAGAATCAGAGACTATCCTAGTTAAAGGGCACTCATTTCCTACAACAGTGAAAGTTCTACTAGTGAGGCGGAACATTTTACCAATGGGTTTGATTTTAGCTACCCACTGGTATTTAAGTCTAGCACGGGAGTTCACCTCATTAAGTAATTTCTTGACACAAGAATCATGATTGGCTTTAAAGACACATTTTCTACATGTTTTACAAGTAGCATATTTAATGTCCGAGTAAGATCTAGAATTCCTAGATGATTGATTGATGCTCCTAGGATATGACATGCTACGGTTAGCAGTGTTGGGTAATCTAGAAGACATCTGACGAGGTTTAAAATTCCTATCTCTTACGTGTGTCTTTTGAATAGCTTCCCATAGACCAAAGTTATGGTGAATGTCATTTGAACTAGTTCGAGACGTGTTCTTTGGACTATGTCTAGGGAGACTAGATGCAATCATGTAATTAGGCCTTGTAAAAATTGATTTAGTCACATTGGACCTAGTTGGTGGAGTGACTGGTCTAAAAATATGAACCATATCAACTTGTGTAACACCCCATTTTGATAAATGGAATGTCACGCGTAATTATGGCGTGTCATCTAAGCATACAAGGATAAATGTCTAAAACATTACATGACCATAGGGTAAACCGAAATCAAACATCGGTTCCCAAACATAAGCCCAAAACATAGTAAAGTAAATGAAATGAATGAAAGACTTAAACAAGCACAAATATATGAAGGCAAAAGGAGAAGAAGTCTATGGTAGCTTCCATCCTATGCATGTCCTCCAAAATGCTCGAGTCCGATCTTGGGTACCTGCCGTTTTGGGACATGGAAAGGAAAGTAACTACTAAGCATAACGCTCAGTGCACGGATATACAAGCATGAAAGGAATAATATAAGTATGAATAACATATAGCACCGGAAATGTATATGTCCTGGAAAACCTGGTTATTTCTTAGTAAAACTGGTTTTATAGTTTGAAAAGCCTTATGTTTATCTTATTAAAACTGTTTAACATATTTTACCATTAGCCAATATAGGTCATGAAAATCCATCGTACATGAATACTTGGAGAGGTGACCTCATCATGCAAATTAGAGGGGCTGCCTCTAATTTAATATATTGGTTTGGGTTAGGAGGGATCAGCTCCTTCTGAAGTATGCAAGGCACACACCTCATTCACACTGCGTAATCTGCTGAAAACATGTAACTAGGATGCACCCATACGCCCCACTTGATAAATATAATAATATGGCCAAAAGCTGAAGGGACGCCACGAGCAATCACTCCGCCGTGGGGAAGTCATAACACTAGTGCCTCTAGTGTTATGGTTATGGTACCTCCATAACTAGGTGAAACTGGTCATGCATGTATATGACTATAGGTATTCTAAATTAAACATAAGCAATCAAACATATAAACTTATACTACGGGAAAATAGTTGGCTGCATACGGGGAAATCCTAATAAGGAAAGAATGTCCATACTAAAAGGACGGGAATCCGTACCTTATGTCCAGTGAACGAAGAAGACGAACGGAAGAGATTCTTACTTCGGTATCACTAATGCTACATAAATACATACATGTATAAGTATCTGATTACTAAGTACGTAACTGGTTTTATATCATGTCTTAGCTTCTTTTATATGTTCATGTCATGTTTTACTGTTTTATGTTTTATACTGTGTTTATCTTATATTTTGTCTATTCTGATTAAGTATTACTTGTATTTCATGTATTATTATACTTGTTGTGTAATAATAAGTAACTTTCTAAAAATAGTAGGTTTCCTAAAATAGAAAGTTTCCAAAACAGAAAGTTACCAAAAATAGAAAGTTTCCAAAAATAGAAAGTTCCCAAAAATAGAAAGTTTCCAAAAATAGAAAGTTTCTAAAAATAGAAGTACCGCTTAAAATAGATAAGTTTCTAAAAATAGAAAGTTTCCATAAATAGATTAGCTTCCTTAAATAAATAAGTTTCTAAAAATAGAAAGTTTCCATAAATAGATATAAGCTGGTTAAATAAGCTAATTATATAAGCTTAAGTGTTTTCTGATTATTATTCTAAGTCATGTAGTTATAAAGTATAGTTTATTAATTATTACATGTAAATTAAATAAACTAAAGGTTAAAAGTATTTAATTAAATATATCATGATTTTAATTAAATAAAGGTAAAATACTTAGGTTAGAGCATGTATTATTAATTATTAATAATATAACCTAAGTCATGTTAATTAATTAATTATAGTCATGGTTTTTAATAATTAATTAATTATAAGGTCTAATTAAATAATAAATACTTAGGTTAAAATTCATGATCTAATAATTAAATTTATAACCTAAGTCATGTTAATTAAATTAATCACATCATGTTTTATTAATTTAATTTTAACACATAACTATTAAAATCATAAACGTTAAAATAATATATGAACCGGACCCGAAATCAACACCATACCCCAAACCAAGGTCGGGGTTTCCCCTTGTTGCTGCTGTCGTGACCATCATCATCACCATACCGAGACCATATGGTCTCGGTGGTGGATAATAAACCAAGCCGAGACCCCTTAGGGGTTCGGTTAGGCGTCGGCTATCACAATCACCCCTAAAAACTCTTGTTTTGATTTACCCCATGATCATAGACATGTTTAAATAATTGTTTTTAATTAGTTTTTAAAAACATCATGATTTTATGTGATTCATTGAATCAAAACATAAAAGAAAAGGGTTAAGAAGTTATACCGAATACGTGGATCAATTAAGGATGAACACACACGAATCCTTGCACAATATCCAAGATCAAAATCAACCCGAACACCTCTTTTGGTGTTGTAAAAGCGGCGGCCAAAAAGGAGGAGGAAGAAGGAATTAGGGTTTTTCTTATTTTCAATATTTTGTAAATAATGAACATGTTTTACCCCTTTTTCCTAGTTAGTTAATTTTTCATGGGCTAAGCCCATTTCTTCTTCCTAATTTCGTGGTATGGGGCCCATATGGGGTAACCCGTACTTTTCTCGAGTCTAAATATTATGGTGTGTTCTCGTGTTTTATCGTGTTCGTGTTTTACGTGTTCTAATTAATTATTAACCGTGACTAAATATATTTATTCGTGTTCGTAATAAATATATATTCGTAAATAATATTATCTCGTGATTAAATTACGTTCATGATTATAATTATTATTTGAATAATTATCGTGTGTTCATACGTAATAAATACTTATCGTGTTCTAACACGTACGTAATACTTAAAATTCTTATACGTGAAACGTAACGTGCTATAAAAGGAAAGTTCTACTCATATACATACGATCTTAAGGGTACTATTCATGGTAAAAGCATGCGGGTTTTACAACTCTTCCCCTCTAAAAAGAATTATTCGTCCCCGAATTATAGATAACGTAAACTGAAAGAGAAATATACCCGGATCAAACTGAGAGGGTATGTAAGATAAATGAACGTACATGTGACATGGTAGAAGGAATGTGGAACGTGACATGTCTTGAAAGGACATGGAACGTGACGTGACTGAAAGGACATATCTAGTTGATAAGAGAAAAACGGATAAGAAGTCCGGATGAATTTGTCCGTTTCCAAGTGGCCTCCCTCTTGGAACGGTTTCTTCACAAGATCCTGACGCGAATGATAAATCTTGGTCCTCCTGACCTTGACTTGAAATACAAAGAAGTTCTTGGTTATCAACCTAAGGTAGATCCCCTAAATTTGATCGAAGGAATAAGAATTAACGTGTAAGGTAACTGAAACGTTATTGTGCAAAACACTCTAACTTAACTGATAATTAGCAACGATGCGCGAGACACAAAGGAACGTAGTACGTGAAAATTTTTGAACGTGATACGTGAAAATTTTTGAACGTGATACGTGGAGATATGGTGAGTGTAGTATGAGTAAACATATCGTGATCCATGATACGTGTAACATATCTTGATCATGATATGAGGAACGTGGAATGAACATGACATGTGAAACATATCGTGAACATAGAATATAATGGCGGTAACGCCAAACGCTACAAGGTGAGACGTGGAATATGACGTGAAATGTCTATCTGAGGATAGAGAGTTATACTAAACATGGGTTTGGTCTCTCAAGTTCTTGCAAAACTTCCCAGAATGAGAAAAAATGAACGTAAACTCGTAAGCTAAGATACGATCATGAACGTAATAGTGTCATGAACGCGAGCGCGAAAGCAAGTCGTGAAATTAGAACAAGGACGTGAAGTAAATAAGGAGCACAATTATGAATATTTGTCTGACTCGGTAACTGAGGAATCGCCAAGTGATCGGATGAGCCTTGGCTGGAACATGTCCGATAAATCTGTTGGTTCTGAAATCCTTACGGATGTAAGGATTCTGCATACTTGACCAAACTGTTTGCAATAAACCAGATAGCATCATGCTTTTTCTGAGTTTGTATTAAACTGGTACCCAAAATCCATGGAGATCTTGTCCCATTTCAATTCACAATTTCAGATGATGAAATCATCAAATCTGTTGGTGTCATATCTTAACCTGTTGGTATGTCAGGTTCTTAGATATGAACGTAACTGTATCTTGCTTCGTAGAACTTGATACATAGGAGTTTGCGAAACTCTGAGTCTCTGAACCTAGACTTCTCCTAGCGTAGGATTTTCTAGAACACCTAATGTAGTGTAGGGTTCTCTCCTTTACGCATAAGCTGAGTCGTGGTAAGATTAACCGTAGAAACCCATGTGATTCAGCGTGTCACTGTAATCAAACAGAATTGATATTGGAAAAAATTTCAGGGTAAAATTTCGCTTGTCATAGAATTTGCAACATAGTGCAGATATGGTCTTCCTATTCTTCTCTATGCTTAGAGGAAAATCAGGTTATCCTCAATGAAAACACTGATGAATTTGCTTATGAGTTCATGGAAATTCATTCTTATAATGATGTTGGAGCATTGATGGGACTAATTCAAAATCATAAATCTAGTATGACCAAGTCGTGTACGAAAAGCAGTCATGGACATGTCCTGCTCTTTCACTCGTCACTGTTGGCAGCATGATCATGAGTTCGATCTTGGAAAAGTGGTTAACACTATAAGGTCGATTTGACATGTTGTCAATACGTGGAGGAGAATAACGGTCATGAATGGTGATTTGTTTTAAATGGACGGTAGTCGACACATAATTCATGCATCGTCCTTCTCCTTGTAGGTTCTCCTGAAATATATGAGAAGATCTTGTAATAATCAATTGGCTATGCGTAAAAGGACTTCAGTAGTCGTGTCTTACTGACAGCTACAAAATTTTGGCAACCATGGTTAACAAGGCACATGCTTGTAAGCATAGATAATTTGTACATATTTTCCTGATGGAAAATCAAGCTGAATGTATTCAGGAGCCTGAACATTACTGTAAATAATTATGAATCATAGCATGGTGTGTTGTTCATAGTCCATAATTAGGATGAAAGTCAACTCGTGTCTGTCTGAGGAAATACGTTAGCAGCTTGGATCTCATCATTAAGTTGAAGGAAAACCTTCGTATACGTGGGAATACGAAAGGCGTCCTTCATGGTCATGAATCTATGAGCTATGGTTACAAGAAATGAAAGTGTCATCGGGAAACGTGATAGTTCCCACTGATGCGCCGTAATGGTACTGAAATTCTTGTGGCCTGATTAATACATGGCACCACAAAATAGATATACCCTTGGAGGGTACCCTGAATTTCTTATCAATGTTCCATAATTATACGTGAGTCATGTGTCTTGACTCGTGTCTTGGAAATATAAGCATGACATATGTCTTGACTGGTGTCTTGACATATGTCTTCAGAAAGTATACGTGAGACATGTGTCTTGACTGATGTCTTGACATGTGTCTCGAGTTGTGAAACAATAGAACTACAATATTAGATTATTATGCCAAAATTGGCGGATTGGTTGGACTACTAATCAATTGTATGTCTGATCACGTCCGCGTCGGAGCCTCTGTTGCGATTTCTAGGATAGTTGTTGTCATAGTAGTGGTTACTATCATTTTGTCTGTCAGTTCTATGACGGTATTCTCATGACCGTGATTCATGTAACTATTCAGCTGAGTGGCCGGCTGGTACCGGTTGGCACTCATATGACTGAAACGACAACTGAATGACGTGTGACAAGTAACTTAGAATTTGGGATAATGATTGATGAAAATCGTCTGACGGTGAAATATCTTCTCGTCCAATTGCTTTGTTCGACGCCTTTGTCTTCGTCTTGTAGGATCTCCAGGTTGTGAACAGCATCCGCATCTCGTAGCCTCTCGAAACATCAGCAGCATCAATCCTAGTAACATTTCCAAGCTATGAGCAGCATCAACAATTTGTAGAGTATCAGCAAGTGGAAATACGCACATGGGATAAGGTATGTGGAGTACACATGGAATGTACATGAAATGATCGGTATGGGGTCGAACATTTAACATGATTCCAAAGGTAAATAACTGATTAAACGGTTACAAAAGACCATTATGATAACCTGGCAATGCCAGTATATACCTCATTCTGGTTGCATAAAGAAATGCTAACACGCGGTTAAACGAATTTCAACGATGATTTTCCTGAAAGCATGATTAATTAAAACCAACCATGACTATCATGAAAGCAGGATTTAAATGAATTACAACAGTGTCTTGCATGGAAGCAAAAATAACAAAAGAGGCGTAAGACGTAATCAACATGAAGACGGAATTATCATGCAGAAACATGAAACAATCTATCATGAAGGAGTGTATAACATAATCAGCATGAAACTGAAGTTAACCATGACAGTATGAAAACATACTTGACATAAAAACATAGTAACTTATGAGGGGACATGAAAAAAAAATTATGCCAATAAATCATGAGAAAAATTTTATGCATGAATGCATAATGTAGTTTATAAAAACCTTTATATGTGCGAGGGGACGCCTATGGGTCGGTCCCAAAACAAAAGACATGGCGAGGGGACGCCTATGGGTCGATCCCAAAGTTAAAAGTTTCGATAAAAGCACATGCGACTAAATAGGGTCAGTCCTGTACCAACCACTACTTAGTCATAATTCCTACAATAATGATACATGAAACATAAAAAATGAAACTCATTTGTCAAAACTTATCAGAAAAAATTTTATGTGATAAATTATGAACTACTGGGGTTCAGTCCACATAGCCACAGTTCACGAGGAACATTATGCATGAAACAATGACACATAACTAAATATGAATGACGGTTGTCCATCCATATTAGTAAAACAATATCGATGAAAACAACAAGGTTAAAACCTCAAGGTGCTGAAAACATCATGGTTAAAACAACAATGCGCTGAAAACATCAATACGTAGAATGACAAGCGTTGGCTTACGAAGCTCCTGGTGACTACCCACTAGTCATAGGTCAAGTTTTAGAGCCTACAGGTCGAAGCCTTGTGTAACACCCCCAAATTTATACAACTCAATACAGCGGAAGACTAGTTGGTGTTACGGGATAGCACATTACTCACATCATAGACAACGCATAAAAATTGCGTCGTTTAATAATAAAAGCATTTCCATTCATAAATATCAAGTTTACATAGGTCCCAAGTCATTACATTTCATACAAAGTTTTACAAAGTGTTTGAATGGAAATTATCATTTAGGTGCGGGCCATGAATTCTTGTTGTCTTCCCGAGAATTACCTTCAAGTACCTGAGATAAAACATGTTAAAAGAAAAGGTCAGCGATAACGCCGAGTGAATTCATAGAGTTTAATAAATTCCATCAATATAACTTTGGTATAAAATTATTACCAAAAATCATTTTGTACAAATCATTTTAATAGGCCATAAAATAGCCAAAGTCATTTTTATACAAATCCTTATCGAAAATCATAATATAGGCATTTGCCTTAAAAATCATTATACGAGCCAATGTCGTAAAAACATCATACAATACGTCTTACGACATTGTATAAAGTTAAATAAAAACCGTTATATGAATATGGTTATGCAAACCAAAACACGAACATAATATCAATAGTATGACCCTGTATTGCTAGTCAGGCAATACATCGTAATTCGGTGCGTCTATTAGTATTTCGTTAATTAGATTATATAAGCCGCATGACATTGTTACCTTACTAAACCAAACAACGGGTAGCTAACCCGATACTCAATTTGCCCATCTAAAGTAGCGTGTCGTCACAAAGGTCACGCTATGGAAATCTTCTCATACATAAATTCGCTTACCAATCAATGTGGTACGACGGGGATCAACCGTCAAGGCGCGAACTGGGGTGATCGTCCCCAAATAGTACTATTATATGCACAAGCGTCTACCAACTCCCGGTAGTTCACAATTCATGCTAATGGGACTTTTAGTGACATAACCTAACTTTAATAATCCATTTGATTTCATCTATCGGGTCCTTTAATCATTTATCGGGTCATACAATCGGATCATTCAATCATACGGGTCCAAATCAATAAACAAACAATCGGGACAAATGGTGTCCTATTTTATAAAAACTAACATGTTATCTCCCTCGCGGGTTTATAAAACATTTCATAAAAACATTTAAAAGAGTGCGAGGCTATGAACTCACGTTGATATGGGAAGGCGGGTTATCGGCAATTCAGACGTACGGTACGTGCTTCAATCACGGAAACCTAGACAAATAATACTCGGTCTTAGACGTTTGTCCAATGACTTTATAAAAATAACAAGTATGTATACATATGATGATTATATATATATATATGATGATCAAGTGGGTTTACATATTCTCGTTTACTCCTTTTAGTGTCATATGTCGATAACTTTTATATTAGTTTACTAGTTTTACCCGTTTACGTGTCTTAAGTCCAATAAGCTTATTATAAGTTATTTAACTTATTTTAATCCATTTTGTACCTATATTATCAGTATGTATACTTTCCAAGTTGGGCCTAAATGGGTTAAGCCCAATAGATTCTTTTTACAAGTTTTTATCCTATTTAGTCCATTTATTAGTCCAATATGTTTATTTGACTTGTTAATGTCCGTATGCCATATAGTTCGGGTTTTATCGGTTTTTACTTGTTATACATGTCTATATATCAGTATATAAGTTTTATAAAGTTTTCATTAGACGGGTCCAACCATCTAAGTTTTATTTAACAAAAACGTTAATTTTATGGCAATAGCCGAAAAAGTCGTAAAAATCATGTTTATAGTTTTTATTACTTATAAACATTATTTCACCACCAATTATATAATTTATCCATTTTATTAACCTTTTATATATATTATATAAATAAGTTTTATAAGTTAGTGGGTTTTTATTTTACATTTTATATATTAAAATGTGAGTGCTTATATAATAGTATTATTCTTTAATTTCCAAAAATCTGATTTTTATCTTCACTTTCACCAAAACTGCCATATCTTGAGTTCTATAGGGAGATAGAAGCTCAAATTTTTATCACATAAACTAGATGATATGTGCTACATTTAACTCTACTATATCTACTGTTGAATCATCCTTTAAGTATTTTCTAAAAATCGTCCAAAACAGTAACCTCAGATTTATACCCTAAACTTGTTTTGATCATATCTCACTCATTACAATGATTCCATTGCATGGCCAACTCTCACATGTGTACAAGACCCATAGCTTACTGTAAATGGATTCTACTGAATCATATTATCAGTTCATGACCTGTTTATTTACTGTTTTATACAGACAACAAATTTAACCAAGATTTTAACCTTGTTTCTTAGGGTTTTTCACCTTTTTAATCATGTTTATCAACACCAAATCCCCACATAACATTTTTATCATCATATAATCATCATATACATATACAATAGGGAATAAAATACATGTTTACATAATCAAAATAACAAGAAGATGAGGAGGACAATCTTTATACCACCATGATGATGTAGGTTGATCAAAACATGGATTTTTGATGGAGAAACTTGTGGATATCCATGACCATCTTCAAGACCACCATGCTCCATGAACTCCTTGTGGAAAATCAGCCCCAAGACACCATGAATACTCCTCCATGGATGTTATAATCACCACCATTCAAGAGAGCTTCAAGAGGGCTTCAACATATGTGTAAATAACACATGATTTTGTGGTTGGAATTGATCAAGTGAAGGTGTTTTGTGGTGAGGATGGGACGAACTAGAGAGGAAGAGAGGATTTAGTTGTTTGCATGAGTGAGAAAAGGAGAAATGGTTTTGGAGTTGCTAGTTAGTGGTTTTTGGATGAAACTTTAGCTTACAATGTAAGCTTATGTTACATGTGTAGCAAGTTGGTGTAAAAACTTGCCACCAAGCTTGTCTTGGCCATCTAGTAGTGGGGGTGGGACAAGTGTCCCACTTGTCTCATCCCCATTTAGTTACGGGTATTCCTCGATTCTAGTTTCCTCGATTTGCGTGCCCTCGGGTCGTTTTACGAAAAACGTTTTTATAAATTATGAATCAACGGCACAAAACGAATCTAACAAAAAATGTCTCATCAAAAACGGAGTTCGAAAACGTAAATACGTAATCCTAAGGTTTCCGTTTTAGTCGTAAAGGACGTCAAATTAAAATCGTAAGTCCTAATCTCTTCTCGTAAATTTGTGAGTTTATGAACCAACTCAAATTTAAAACTCCAAAATAATATTCACAGATAAATTTATTTTCTGAAATGTCGGACTGTCACCAAGGACGGTGTATGTAAACGTAAGCACGTAACGTTGAATCCTCCGGTTTAGACGTAGTCGATGCTACTTCAAGACGTAAATTCAAATTTCTTCCCAAAAATAAGTGAGTTCATATTGTAGCATTAAAATAATATTTTCAAATAATATTTGAGAATAAAATATCAATCGTAAATTGACGGATTGTCACAGCATTTACCTCTAAACAGGATCTTTGTCCTCAAAGATCATCTTACCTTACTACTCGCTTCTTATAGAGTTAAAGCCATGTGGGTATCTCCTCCACATCCGGACTTTTCTCACAAGTCTAATTTATTACAATACGCGAGTTTCATCAAACATAACTACGGGAATAAGATCAGGCTAAATGTTGACTTACTTTCTCTATCCATGATGTTCACGGGTTTCTGATGAATGCAACTTTTCGCCGATCTAAGCTTTACTAAGAACAATCAGATTTTCACTTGATAGATATTCCATCAAGTTCTATTTACGAAACATAATTCACACATCTCTTGAAGTCCTTGGGTAGATCCAGCTTATATGCCTTTCAATCCCAACTTTTACATCATCTCAATGGTCCCATACAATCGGGGACTTATATCCCATGATTTGTCAGATCATGAATTCATTTTTCCAAGGTTAAAAATTGTGGCATAACTTCGCTACCCATTTGGCACTTCAAGATCTACATTTCACATTCATATAACCTCTTGCCCACTATCGGCGGTTAATAATCAAATCCTAATTTCAACAATCATTTTAGATCTCGCGGGTCGGGTATTTTGCAAGGATAGGTTCCCCATCATAGGAAACCTTAAACCTAAAAGACATGTCCAACTCACAATGGGTGTATGTCGGGTGTATTTATCTCAACTCCTGCTTATAGATGCTCTAATATTTAGATCCTAACAAGATTCGATCTCAATCCTAATACGATAATTATCAATGATAATCCTTCCAAAGGAAAGCTATTATACAGTCTATTACCAAAGGTCAATCATTCAAATATAAAATATCACTTATATTACTTTGTATCGTTACTTTACCTCGTCCCTTCGATTTGGGGTGGTACATAGTACTCTCATCAAGGTTCGTTCTCAATGATTTCTGAGCAAATCTCTAGAATTTCAATGCGAAGCGAGGATCTTGATATAGATGTTCGATACAGGCACACCATGTTTACATAATTCTTTTGCATTTATCATTAACGGGAATGATATTAGCAGATTTGGTCAGTCTGTCGATGGTGACCCAAATCGAATCAAATTCAGATGATGACCTTTGCAATAGCTAGACGTTTACTAATGTATGAGGCGATGTCTGCCTTCATAATTTGCCATTAGTACAACTTATTCAGACAAAGATACTTTTAGTCAGAAATGACATAAATAGAATACTTATACTTACAAATTCCAACATAACTATATCTCACATTCTTCCAATTTTAGACAATCACAAGTGGTCTTTTAAAATATTTAATGCTATCGGCTTCTCAATTTTTAATGGTTCACATTAGCCGCGAACCTCTTTTATAATCTATATTATCCTTTTTACAAACATTGTTTGTTTTTATATCGTTCGGCAAATTATTTTGTACCTTCATTATCAAGAAATACATCTTAATTGATTCTTTATCCTTTTTATATAATATGTCAGTATCTATATTCACTTCTCATGATGTTATAATTATCATGTCCACAATTCACTCAGATATTCTTTCTATATTATGCGTCAGAAATTTCGTTCACTTTCCTCATGAAATAAATATCATAACCGTATTTATTCAAAATTCTTTCTTCATATCTTCTATGTTTTAGTTTCGTCTTTACTATCATTTTTATCCGTTTTACTCAATCCGTCGTCTAAAACGTCGATAATTATTATAATTAATTAAATAATTATTAGTTAATTTTTGTGAAGCGTAAACGTAAAAGTTTTAAATTTCTTAGTTCGACCAATTATATAAAATGTTCAAAAATAATTTGAATTTAAGTAACAAGATTTTTGTTGATTTATAAAATATTTAATAAGATTTCGTAAATGTTCGAAAAACCTTTATTTATACTTTGGTCAAAGTTTTCTTATTTGAAAAACAAAAATTGTCGTTCCAAATTTCAAGTTATGGTTTTAATGGGTTTTCTCAATCTCCTTAAGTTGTCTAAAAGTATACACAAACATTTACCCCTAAACAGAAGTTTAGTTAAATGGTTTGTGTATAAGGGAATAGTCCCTTAAAATCCTTTGTTAAAACATTTGTCAAAATATATTTCCATTTCTTTTTAGTATAACTCAAAGTTCTAAATGACTTTTAAATTTTAAAGAGTCAATATATATTCCATTATCTATTAATCACATAGTCAAATACTGTAAAGGTTTAAGTTTTTAATCGCATATCAATTATTCAAGGTTCAGGTATTCATTGTTCGGCCAGTTCAGGGCAATCTATAATTAATTATTAACTCGTTATTATTCTTATAAACAAACAAATAGTTCTTAATGATCACGAGCATGAATTTATCAAATTACAGCCTACACACGTGATTCACCAGATTTATGAATACTACATGTGTATTAGTCAATCCAAACGACATCGCGTGAAACTCATAATGTTCATTACAAGTACCGGATGTAGTGATTGGAATAGATAATCTTCTTTGCAGATGCGAAGTTGATGATAACCATGTCGTGGATCAAATCTTTAAAACATACGCTAGAACCTTGTAAATGATCGAACAAATCTTCCATTTCGAGTTATGGATATCGTTTTCGATTGTCAATTTACTCAGTCACAGTAATCTATAAATATAAGGAATGATAACACCATAGCTCTTCAGGATGACAGGCTTGGTATAATAAAATCTTTCTCCGACAACTCTCAGTTGTACGGTAATTCCTTTAATTTAGATGGTGCTGACGTACAGTGCACAAGCCACAAATGCAGCACCGGAAATATAATCAATACCAATTTCAACTTGCCTTAATGGCAAAAGTCTATGTAATTCATCAACAAATACTTCCGAAAGTTTCAAATAAGATAAACATCTTTTAATAAATTCATATTAGGTTCTTCTAGATTACAATATCTATAACTAGTTCATAACCATTCACGTTATAATTTCAAGTCTAAATACAGGATGTGATCATCCATCAAGAATTATTTAGATCACTTTTGATAATCACCATCTTATCATTTAGGGGAATTCTACTCGAGTTCCCATCAATTAAGACAATGTCGTCATGTCATAATCAATCAATCCATTCTACTTGGAATTATCAACTTTCCAGTTTCATTACCGTTGATAAGATGTGAACTTCTCAAAAGACTGATAATAACTCATAATCCTTCACCAATTCAAGGATATATGGAGACACCACTATCATCAAAAGAGTAAGGTCAACGCATAATTTATGCGAGAGAATTTCAAATCAGATACAGACGAAAACATTTAATGAATATGAATATATCCCATGTTTTCATAATTTGAGTACGCATTCGAAAGCTCCTCGGATCGTTGACCAGGTCATTCAAATGAAATCAAATCATAAGTAATGATAAGAACATCAATACATCCAGTTGGGTATCAACACTCGGTAATCAGATACTTTTCATAAGAATCTCACTAGGGGAGAATTGGACAAGAAAGAATTGTTAATTGTCAAATAAGACAATTTCCACAGATGAGTAAATTCAACTCAGAAGAATAGATGCTACAGGCACATATGTAGGTGTCCCTAACACTATGTCCCTATTTTTCACTTCTTGCAGATCTCATAAAAATTTTAATCTTTCACAATCTTCAAAGAAAATGTAGTGTTTATTCATTAGTTTAATGGTGACCACTAATCAGCCTTGCATGGTCCATTCCAAATTGTATGTAGGCGCGCAACTATATACAATTTCAAGATTAACGATGCAATACTCAGTTCGTCAAAATTTTATCATCATATTTGTAAAAACATTTTCATGCTTAATTCTTAAATAAGAATCAAAAATAAATTTACAAAGATTTTCTTTGTTATGGAAATAATTAGGTTTTCCAAAGTGTTTTATAAACAGCTTCATTTCAATAACAATCACTTATAAATCTCACTATGAATAATCCTTATAATGATGAAAATTAAATTTTCTCAAAGGATACAGTTTTAACTTTATAAAAACAATGTGTGATCTGCAAAAGAGTGATGAAGAGTTGTTCACCAAGAACTTAACTACAATATGATAGGAAATGAGCTTTTGCCGAATAATCATGAGGTTCATGACCTTGATGGCACTCACGAAGAATGATTCACAACGTAACTCAAATCAAGATAAGTACTTGTTCAATGGTTGCATCACTAATGCGAGCATTAGAGATAAGCAAGAAAAGATAGATAACATCGATACATGTAGAATTTAGTAATCAAAGGTAGTCTTTTCATTAATCACAAACAAGTCAAAATTGTACCGTAACACATTACGTGTCACTATGTCATACACATCTCAGAACTCATCCTACCAACTGATATCTCAGTTAAGTTGGGGGATTTTTAAAAGATACTACAATGAATACTAATCTACAAGAGTCATTAGGTGTTCCACATGTCCCGGAAGATCCATCGGTCTCAATTCAGAAGAAGATTTCTTCAATTTATTTCTTGGACACTGGGCATCCTCATTAGTGGACAATGGCCTAGGAACAACACTTAACACGAACTAACAATCATTTAAAACCTTAATATTCAATCACATAACTTAACGACTTCCTCTTAACAATCTCATATTCCATATGGGTTAAATTTTACTTTATCCAAGTTTCAACAAATTTTATACTCAATTCGATATCCTACCTCATTCTCCAATACTTACAACCTTATTCTTCGGCCTTGTGAAGGCAATACGATCTCAATATGAATCAACACTTAATTTCCAATCCTATTATCTCTTACAACAACAATTATCAAATGAGTCATTAATATGAAATGACTTGATCAGTCAACTAGACTTCTCGGAAAGGTACTAGTGGCATGAGGCTTTTGGGTAATGGTTCCAATGACAGCCTCAAGTGCAACATTCACCCTTTCGATTTCAATTTAAGAATTGGATGACAATGAATCAAATGACATCTTCCTAGGTGGTAATGTTTTGTCAAACTCCACTCTATAAGAAAAGATCGTCATGACATCGATATCAGATTTAATCTCACCATTTCTTTTTCAATATCACGATCACTACTATCTACATTCCTACGAATATCAACCATTTGTTGGGATCATAAATATCCACAACTTGGTTTAGATCTAGGATAGTTAGAATTTCTACGAGAATAGCTTCGATTAATTTACTAGGGGATTTAGGGTTACTTGTGACAATCGACGTCGTATAAATACCTCGTATAAAAATCAAAATAATCATCAAACAATCATGTAATAAAATTACATCATATATATATAATCCAAGTTATATATATATATATATATTAAAATAACACTTCTCAGTCTTGGCCTTGTCGGTAACTCGGGAATTCTTCGGCACCGTTATAGTCAAAAGATTTTTAGACATTTTGTGAAAAATGTTTATAGTTAAAAGATTTTGAAATGTTTTATTCAAAACCTTGGTTTTAAAAATCTTTCGTTCTCTATAACGAGAGCTCTGGTACCAAACTGTAACACCCCCAAATTTATACAACTCAATACAGCGGAAGACTAGTTGGTGTTACGGGATAGCACATTACTCACATCATAGACAACGCATAAAAATTGCGTCGTTTAATAATAAAAGCATTTCCATTCATAAATATCAAGTTTACATAGGTCCCAAGTCATTACATTTCATACAAAGTTTTACAAAGTGTTCGAATGGAAATTATCATTTAGGTGCGGGCCATGAATTCTTGTTGTCTTCCCGAGAATTACCTTCAAGTACCTGAGATAAAACATGTCAAAAGAAAAGGTCAGCGATAACGCCGAGAGAATTCATAGAGTTTAATAAATTCCATCAATATAACTTTGGTATAAAATTATTACCAAAAATCATTTTGTACAAATCATTTTAATAGGCCATAAAATAGCCAAAGTCATTTTTATACAAATCCTTATCGAAAATCATAATATAGGCATTTGCCTTAAAAATCATTATACGAGCCAATGTCGTAAAAACATCATACAATACGTCTTACGACGTTGTATAAAGTTAAATAAAAACCGTTATATGAATATGGTTATGAAAACCAAAACACGAACATAATATCAATAGTATGACCCTGTATTGCTAGTCAGGCAATACATCGTAATTCGGTGCGTCTATTAGTATTTCGTTAATTAGATTATATAAGCCGCATGACATTGTTACCTTACTAAACCAAACAACGGGTAGCTAACCCGATACTCAATTTGCCCATCTAAAGTAGCGTGTCGTCACAAAGGTCACGCTATGGAAATCTTCTCATACATAAATTCGCTTACCAATCAATGTGGTACGACGGGGATCAACCGTCAAGGCGCGAACTGGGGTGATCGTCCCCAAATAGTACTATTATATGCACAAGCGTCTACCAACTCCCGGTAGTTCACAATTCATGCTAATGGGACTTTTAGTGACATAACCTAACTTTAATAATCCATTTGATTTCATCTATCGGGTCCTTTAATCATTTATCGGGTCATACAATCGGGTCGTTCAATCATACGGGTCCAAATCAATAAACAAACAATCGGGACAAATGGTGTCCTATTTTATAAAAACTAACATGTTATCTCCCTCGCGGGTTTATAAAACATTTCATAAAAACATTTAAAAGAGTGCGAGGCTATGAACTCACGTTGATATGGGAAGGCGGGTTATCGGTAATTCAGACGTACGGTACGTGCTTCAATCACGGAAACCTAGACAAATAATACTCGGTCTTAGACGTTTGTCCAATGACTTTATAAAAATAAAAAGTATGTATACATATGATGATTATATATATATGATGATCAAGTGGGTTTACATATTCTCGTTTACTCCTTTTAGTGTCATATGTCGATAATTTTTATATTAGTTTACTAGTTTTACCCGTTTACGTGTCTTAAGTCCAATAAGCTTATTATAAGTTATTTAACTTATTTTTAATCCATTTTGTACCTATATTATCAATATGTATACTTTCCAAGTTGGGCCTAAATGGGTTAAGCCCAATAGATTCTTTTTACAAGTTTTTATCCTATTTAGTCTATTTATTAGTCCAATATGTTTATTTAACTTGTTAATGTCCGTATGCCCTATAGTTCGGGTTTTATCGGTTTTTACTTGTTATACATGTCTATATATCAGTATATAAGTTTTATAAAGTTTTCATTAGACGGGTCCAACCATCTAAGTTTTATTTAACAAAAACGTTAATTTTATGGCAATAGCCGAAAAAGTCGTAAAAATCATGTTTATAGTTTTTATTACTTATAAACATTATTTCACCACCAATTATATAAATTATCCATTTGATTAACCTTTTATATATATTTATATAAATAAGTTTTATAAGTTAGTGGGTTTTTATTTTACATTTTATATATTAAAATGTGAGTGCTTATATAATAGTATTATTCTTTAATTTCCAAAAATCTGATTTTTATCTTCACTTTCACCAAAACTGCCATATCTTGAGTTCTATATGGAGATAGAAGCTCAAATTTTTATCACATAAACTATATGATATGTGCTACATTTAACTCTTCTATAGCTACTGTTGAATCATCCTTTAAGTATTTTCTAAAAATCGTCCAAAACAGTAACCTCAGATTTATACCCTAAACTTGTTTTGATCATATCTCACTCATTACAATGATTCCATTGCATGGCCAACTCTCACATGTGTACAAGACCCATAGCTTACTGTAAATGTATTCTACTTCATCATATTATCAGTTCATGACCTGTTTATTTACTGTTTTATACAGCCAACAAATTTAACCAAGATTTTAACCTTGTTTCTTAGGGTTTTTCACCTTTTTAATCATGTTTATCAACACCAAATCCCCACATAACATTTTTATCATCATATAATCATCATATACATATACAATAGGGAATAAAATACATGTTTACATAATCAAAATAACAAGAAGATGAGGAGGACAATCTTTATACCACCATGATGATGTAGGTTGATCAAAACATAGATTTTTGATGGAGAAACTTGTGGATATCCATGACCATCTTCAAGACCACCATGCTCCATGAACTCCTTGTAGAAAATCAGGCCCAAGACACCATGAATACTCCTCCATGGATGTTATAATCACCACCATTCAAGAGAGCTTCAAGAGGGCTTCAACATATGTGTAAATAACACATGATTTTGTGGTTGGAATTGATCAAGTGAAGGTGTTTTGTGGTGAGGATGGGACGAACTAGAGAGGAAGAGAGGATTTAGTTGTTTGCATGAGTGAGAAAAGGAGAAATGGTTTTGGAGTTGCTAGTTAGTGGTTTTTGGATGAAACTTTAGCTTACAATGTAAGCTTATGTTACATGTGTAGCAAGTTGGTGTAAAAACTTGCCACCAAGCTTGTCTTGGCCATCTAGTAGTGGTGGTGGGACAAGTGTCCCACTTGTCTTATCCCCATTTAATTACGGGTATTCCTCGATTCTAGTTTCCTCGATTTGCGTACCCTCGGGTCGTTTTACGAAAAACGTTTTTATAAATTATGAATCAACGGCACAAAACGAATCTAATAAAAATTGTCTCATCAAAAACGGAGTTCGAAAACGTAAATACGTAATCCTAAGGTTTCCGTTTTAGTCGTAAAGGACGTCAAATTAAAATCGTAAGTCCTAATCTCTTCTTATAAATTTGTGAGTTTATGAACCAACTCAAATTTAAAACTCCAAAATAATATTCACAGATAAATTTATTTTCTGAAATGTCGGACTGTCACCAAGGACGGTGTATGTAAACGTAAGCACGTAACGTTGAATCCTCCGGTTTAGACGTAGTCGATGCTACTTCAAGACGTAAATTCAAATTTCTTCCCAAAAATAAGTGAGTTCATATTGTAGCATTAAAATAATATTTTCCAATAATATTTGAGAATAAAATATCAATCGTAAATTGACGGATTGTCACACCTTGGCTCTGATACCATAATTTTAACACCCTATTTTGATAAATGGAATGTCACGCGTAATTATGGCGTGTCATCAAAGCATACAAGGATAAATGTCTAAAACATTACATGACCATAGGGTAAACCGAAATCAAACATCGGTTCCCAAACATAAGCCCAAAACATAGTAAATTAAATGAAATGAATGAAAGACTTAAACAAGCACAAATATATGAAGGCAAAAGGAGAAGAAGTCTATGGCACCTTTCATTCTATGCATGTCCTCCAAAATGCTCGAGTCCGATCTTGGGTACCTGCCGTTTTAGGACATGGAAAGGAAAGTAACTGCTGAGCATAACGCTCATTGCACGGATATACAAGCATGAAATGAATAATATAAGTATGAATAACATATAGCAGCAGAAATGTATATGTCCTGGAAAACCTGGTTATTTCTTAGTAAAACTGGTTTTATAGTTTGAAAAGCCTTATGTTTATCTTATGAAAAGTGATTAACATATTTTACCATTAGCCAATATAGGTCATGAAAATCCACCGTGCATGAATACTTGGAGGGGTGACCTCATCATGCAAATTAGAGGGGCTGCCTCTATTTTAATATACTTGTTTGGGTTAGGAGGGATCAGCTCCTTGTGAAGGATGCGAGGCACACACCTCATTCACACTGCGTAATCTGCTGAAAACATGTAACTAGGATGCACCCATACGCCCCACATGCTAAATATAATAATATGGACAAAAGCTGAAGGGACGCCACGAGCAATCACTTCGCCGTGGGGAAGTCATAACACCAGTGCCTCTAGTGTTATGGTTATGGTACCTCCATAACTAGGTGAAACTGGTCATGCATGTATATGGCTATAGGTATTCTAAATTAAACATAAGCAATCAAACATATAAACTTATACTACGGGAAAACAGTTTACTGCATACGGGAAAATCCTAATAAGAAAAGAATGTCCATACTGAAAGGACGGGAATCCGTACCTTATGTCCAGTGAACGAAGAAGACGAACGGAAGAGAGTCCTACTTCGGTATTACCAATGCTACATAAATACATATGTGTATAAGTATCTGATTACTAAGTACGTAACTGGTTTTATATCATGTCTTAGCTTGTTTTATATGTTCATGTCACGTTTTACTGTTTTAAGCTTTATATTGTGTTTATCTTATATTTTGTCTATTCTGATTAAGTATTATTGTATTTCATGTATTATTATACTAGTTGTGTAATAATAAGTAACTTTCCAAAAATAGAAGGTTTCCTAAAATAGAAAGTTTCCAAAAATAAAAAGTTACCAAAAATATAAAGTTTCCAAAAATAGAAAGTTCCTAAAAACAGAAAGTTCCCAAAAATAGAAAGTTTTCAAAAATAGAAAGTTTCCAAAAATAGAAGTATTGCTTAAAATAGATAAGTTTCTAAAATATAAAGTTTTCATAAATAGATTAGATGCCTTAATTAAATAAGTTTCTAAAAATAGAAAGTTTCCATAAATAGATATAAGCTGGTTAAATAAGCTAATTATATAAGCTTAAGTGTTTTCTGATTATTATTCTAAGTCATGTAGTTATAAAGTATAGTTAATTAATTATTACGTGTAAATTACATAAACTAAAGGTTAAAAGTATTTAATTAAATATATCATGATTTCAATTAAATAAAGGTAAAATACTTAGGTTAAAACATGTATTATTAATTATTAATAATATAACTTAAGTTATGTTAATTAATTAGTTATAGTCATGGTTTTTAATAATTAATTAATTATAAGGTCTAATTAAATAATAAATACTTAGGTTAAAATTCATGATCTAATAATTAAATTTATAACCTAAGTCATGTTAATTAAATTAATCATATCATGCTTTATTAATTTAATTTTAACACATAACTATTAAAATCATAGACGTTAAAATAATATATGAACCGGACCCGTAACTAGAAACCATGATCCGGACCCGAAATCAACACCATACCCCGAACCAAGGTCGGGGTTTCCCCTTGTTGCTACTGCCGTGACCATCATCATCACCATACCGAGACCATATGGTCTCGGTGGTGGATAATAAACCAAGCCGAGACCCCTTAGGGGTTCGGTTAGGCGTCGGCTATCACAAACACCCCTAAAAACCCTTGTTTTTATTTACCCCATGATCATAGACATGTTTAAATAATTATTTTTAGTTAGTTTTTAAAAACATCATGATTTTATGTGATTCATTAAATCAAAACATAAAAGAAAAGGGTTAACAAGTTATACCGAATATGTGGATCAATTAAGGATGAACACACACGAATCCTTGCACAATATCCAAGATCAAAATCAACCCGAACACCTCTTTTGGTGTTGTAAAAGTGGCGACCAAAAAGGAGGAGGAAGAAGGAATTAGGGTTTTTCTTATTTTCAATATTTTGTAAATAATGAACATGTTTTACCCCTTTTTCCTGGTTAGTTAATTTTGCATGGGCTAAGCCCATTTCTTCTTCCTAATTTCGTGGTATGGGGCCCATATGGGGTAACCCGTACTTTTCTCGAGTCTAAATATTATAGTGTGTTCTCGTGTTTTATCGTGTTCGTATTTTACGTGTTCTAATTAATTATTAACCGTGACTAAATATATTTATTCGTGTTCGTAATAAATATATTCGTAAATAATATTATCTCATGATTAAATTACATTCATGATTATAATTATTATTTGAATAATTATCGTGTGTTCATACGTAATAAATACTTATCGTGTTCTAACACGTACGTAATACTTAAAATTCTTATACGTGAAACGTAACGTGCTATAAAAGGAAAGTTCTACTCATATACATACGATCTTAAGGGCATTATTCATGGTAAAAGCATGCGGGTTTTACAACTTGGGAGGCAAACCGCGGTCTCAAGGATTGCGATCGCTCGGATCTAAATGCAGTCGGTTGTCGAACGAACTGATTTGTAGGTGGTTTCCCCAAGACTGATGGTTTTCAAGCTTAGTGTCCACACTTGTTCCTTTAGTTTTCCTTAATTCGTTTTTCAATGCAGCTATGGCAAAGACCTTTTCCTATACTTGAGCCTTTAAAGTCTCATTCTCTTTGAGCAAGTTATCTTGGGATGCCAATTTAGATTAAAGCAACTTAATTTGTTTCAAAGATTATCCTTTTCAGCTTTAGAATCTAGAACAGTTTGATCCAATTTTCGTTCAAGAATAACATTTAACTTTTCAAGTTTTTCAAAATACTTTTCAAATTTGTCCGTTTTCTTTAAAAATTCAATTTTGGCATCCTCAAGCTCTTTAGATTGCTGAGCTAAAATCGTTTCAAGCTCTTTAATCTTGGAATCACAAGCAGTTAATGAAACAGTCATAAGGCAATTATCATTATTGTTAGCATTTTGAACACTTTCTCCCCCATTATGACGCACCTCAGATAAATCAGAAGTGGTATCGCTATCACTCTTTTCCATCCCATTTTTGTCATAATTAGGTTCGAAATGCTCTATATGCGACATTTCATCAGCATATTCATCATATACAACATTACATTGTACCATATTTGTAGGTTCTTCGTCATAAATGGGTATGGTGTCATCATAAGAGATGTCTGTAACATTCTCTGACGTGTTTCTGATGTCATGCTTAATTGTTGATTCCATGTCCATGCAATCTTTAGCAGTCTCCAACTCGTCAATCGTATGACCATTTTCCTCTTGCCTCCTAGATACTTGCACTCCCTGATCATACGTTTTCTGAATTCGGGATCTTTCATAAATCAAAGATGAGAACGATGTCATGAGTTTCAATAGTGTATCACAGAAAACTTGAAGCTCGGTATGTGTATCTCGAAGAAATGACTGGAAAATCACTGAACTTTCATACTTGACGATATTGAATTGGAGAAACGGCGTGATTTGTGTCACAAGAGCCTTATATGAAATTGCCGATGCAGAGTGATTAAAGTCTTCATTGTGGAGTTGATCTGCTAGTTGGTTCAAGATTATGAACATCGATTCTATGAATATATGACGATCTTGACCAAAGAGTGTCACAAATTCGCTCCGTCTTTGAAGCCATGAAAGAGTCACTATATGAGTCTGAAGTAGTCGAAATAAAGTGATGCCACTTTCACTAGCTTTGCCTTGCGTTAGATGCGATTCTCCCTCTTGAAATGTCGAAGTCAATGATTCCATTGAAGTTCGATGAAAAATGATGTGGATGTGGTTGTTTTTGGAATTTACCAATTCGTGAAGAAATTTAGAAATGGAAATTCACGGGATATGACAAAACCAACAAAGAAATCGTAAAAGTTCTTGGAAAAATCTTGATTGGTGTTGTTGATAAAACCGGTGCTTGAAATCCACAAAATTTGTCTAAAGTCCAATTCTTTATTAGAGCGACAAATATCTTTGTCGTTTAAGCACTTTTGTTCAAAAATCAAAATTTTACCCGAGTTCTTTTAAAAAAACAATACCCGTAAATTATTTCAAAACCCCATTTAGTTTGAAAAAAAGGAATAATAATAATACCCGAAATACCAATTCACCCACGTTTACTTTAAATAAAATAAGAATTAAAATACCCGAGCCCACTAAGTATCCATACTCGAAAATATTGATATAAAAAATATAATCAGATATTTAGCAAAAAAACGTGTCAATATAAAGATAAATTGATCACACGCGTCCAAGATACGAGAAACGTGTAAGAGTGTGTACATTATATATATACCCTTAATAACATATTCAAACCCCCTCATAACGATAAACTTAACAAAGATAAAAACTTTGTTTCAACCGCCCTATTTTTCTGCTCATGTATCTCTCTCTCTCCTCAAATAACAAATCGTGGTTTCTTGTTTCCTCCCCCCCCCCCCCTTTTATCTCCCTCCCAACGCAGTCTCCTAACCTTCACAATCTGAATCTCCTCAAAACCAATCTCATTATAATCTTCGTAATCAGATTACCCACTATCAAATTATTTGATGAACGTATATATATTAAAGATCACTGAGGATTACAGCTTCAAGATCTTTTTCAAAAAGATCTTAGGTAGATATTTGCATGTGTTTTATTGTCAGTTTGGGTCGTTGATCGAGGATGTTTTGTGAAAGATATCGTGTGTTGTTTGGTCGAGTGTTTTGTGAGTGAGTCGAGTGTTCTTGTGAAGTGTGTAAGTTTGGTGGTGTAATCTGTTTTAGGTCTTGGATCGAGTCTGGGTTGAGAGTCTGATGTTTTCAAATTGAGAGAGAATCGAGTCGATGTTATGTGTATCGTGTATGTTATGTGAATCGTGTGGAATTGTGTAAATTCATATTAAGTTGTTATGTCAATCGTGTTGATTAGATTGAGTTGGTGTGGTCGAGTCTGTTATGCAAATCGTGTGGGTTTGTGGGTTTGTTGGTAGTTCGAGGGTGGGTCGATTTGAGTCTTTTCGAGTCAGTCATGAGTAATTGAAGGTGTCTGTCGAGTCTTGTTAGTCATGAGTAATTGAATGGGTTTCGATAGGTTTTTGAAACTTTTTGGTTTGAGTCTGTTGATTTTGGGTATTTAGAGTCGTGTGTCTGACGTCAGTCTTTGTTGATTGGAGTCTGGGTTTTTGTAGTGAGTCGTGAGTCGAGAGGTGTTGTTGAGAGTCTTGTTGTTCGAGTCTGATGTTTTTGTAGTGAGTCGTTAGTCGAGAGGTGCTGTTGAGAGTCTTGTTGTTCGAGTCTGATGTTTTCGAGAGGTGTTTTGTATGACGAGGTGTGTGTGTTGTTTGAGTCAGTTTCGTTGAGACCTTTCGTTTGAACAAGCTTTCGGAGGAACTTAACCCTTTCGTAGATCTTTCGCTTAAATCCTTTAGTAGCCCTTTCGCCAAAATCCTTTCGTAACCAATATCCTTTCGTAGCTCTTTCGCTGAAATCCTTTCGTAGAACCTTTCGTACAACAATTCCTTCGTAGGATTTAACATTTCGTTGGATTGGACATTCGTAGAAATTGGACTTTCGAGAAAAAAATGAAGAATAATATGAGAAAGAAACTGTTGGATGTGAGAGGATTTGGACAATTGGATCAATATGGACTTTCGTAGAAAATGAAATATTATGAAAAAAATATGAGAATGAAGCTTTCGTAGAAATTTGATAAAAGTATAGAAAAAGTTAAAATATGAAAGCTTTCGTAGAAAATGATAAAAGTATAGAAAAAGTTAAAATATGAAAGCTTTCGTAGAAAATGAGTATCTTAAAAATAAATCTTTCATAGAAATACATTAATCATAGAAGTAACAATGCACAAAGCATTTTTACTAAAAGGTAGATTACATTTTCTATTACTCGAAACTGAAGCTTAACATTCCATAGTCCTTAACAGATGAGGACGTAGTGTCTTACAAAAAGACACCCAAACCCAGTTCCAACATGGTATACATCTGTTGTCTCGGCCAAGGCACAGTGAGCATGACTCACCCAGATGGGGATGGTCAATCCCTAGTAGATCTATTTATAACATTCGGACAATTTCCAACAATTTAACAGTTTCTATAATAGTCAATCGTAGTCAAATTTATACAATACCGTTATGTCCAATAAAATAGTTGCATGTTTTCTCCCCCGTAGAGGAAAAGTTTATCAATAGTTTATAGGGTGAAAACCATAAAATACCATCGTACTTATTAAAAAGTATCGACTTTAAACACTAACAATTTAATCGTTAAACAATACCAACGAACTTTCAAAATTGTTTCGTTTTTACCATTTTGGTAACCTGTTACCGACACGCTGGCATAATAATATCCACGTAATTAATTTATTTCATTGTTTACTTCCACGTCTGATTTCCATTATAAATACTATATAAATATGATGTTGTTTCCCCTCACATTGGTACATTCTTTTTTATTATTTTCTTAATGCCACACGTGTTAAGTTTGACCGGATATTGCTTCCCACCTCCACCGATCATAAAACCTATCCATCTTCATCAACAAGCTTTCATCAAACAATTCTTTTATTTTAACATAATGAAAATTTTATAAAATCAAACGCCAACAAGATGAGGAAGATGGAGAATCAGAGCATTCCCAAGAACTCATATTTCTTTGTTTTTAATTTTGTTCAATTTTTATAGAAAAGGGTTTTATAAAAATTGGTGGGTTTTGTAATAATTTTTTGTGGCTTTACTAAAATTTGTGGGTTTTTTTTAGTGTAAACATAAACAAACGCGTCGTAATTTATTATAAAAAGTTGTTTTAGTTAAAGGGAATGTTTGGATTGGCTTATAATTCTGAAGTGATTATGTTGTTAATACAAAGTGTCTTAAGTTTGACCGGATATTGTGTTTCTTTTTAGGTACTAGAATTGTTGTGGAAGATGTGGTGGTGTACTGGTGTATGGTAATGGCATATCACGTCTTGTGCTTTTAGAATGAGTTCCATTATTAAAAAGATTGTTTAATTGTATTGTCTCTTTATGAATCTCCGAATGTTATTGTAGTTGACTCTAAATGTAAGTTACTACTGTATTTTCTCAATATGTTAACAAGTGATGGTTCTTATCAGTCCCCGTTTGTTTTCTGATGAATCTGTGTTATGATGAATCTGTGTTATAAGTTTCTTTGTTGGTCGTTAATGAGTTAAAACCCCAGTGTCGCTCAAGTATTGGACCGGGTATTCGAGAAATAGATCTGGTACAAAGCATAGTGGAATCCACGGTGGAATTAAGTAACTGTTTTCTAATTTTTAAAATAAATATTTTAATGACGTGTAAATATAACCGGTAATTGGTAAAATTGTTACAAAACAAACAAGTTCGTTGGTATTGTCTAGCGATTAAATTGTAAGTGTTTAAAGTCAGTACATTTTAATAAGTACGATGGTATTTTATAACTTTTACCCTAGTTTATATGGGGCTAGATGTATAATACGAATATCCAAATAATGCTCACGCCAAAAGCTATGCCTAATCAAATAGTACAGTCTTAATAGATAGTACAAAGATCATATGTGTATGCTTATACAGATTTTTAATCAGTTTATTAATGCTACAGTATTTATCCAATAACTGTAGTACACGTATTTAACAATATTCATTTTAAACTTGTATATAAGTTTCATTTTTAAGTAAACATAAAATGTCTTACTTATAGTATTAGTTTACTTTCGTAGTACATGTATTAGTAATAACCATTTAAACTTACAGTTAAGTTTCATATTTAAGTAAACATAAAATGTTTTACTTATAATAATAGTTTACGTTTTTGTATTCAATTTATTTAATGTTCATATAATTTTATTCCCTAAAAGTATATGAGTACATGTATCAATAATACATATCTATATTGTTTATACAATTAATTTCATAAAGCAAAATATAAATATTTTATTTTTGAAAAGTAAAAATATAAATATTTTATTTAACTTTAAAGTTCCCATAAATTATTTAACATTTATAAAATAATTTATAAATTACAAGGTTAAGAATTTATACTTTAAATCCTTATGGATTTAGGATTTATTTAAGTTTTACTAATTTAAAAATAGAATAAGGGTTAGGGTTTAATAAAGTTTCAGAATATGGCAAAACTAGTCCCTCCATATTTTAAACAAAGTAAAACTTTCGGATTTTACACATTTAGTACCTAGGGCTTGTTAAACTTTCGGGTTATGGCAGTTTTAGTCCTCCTAGTTATATTTAGGTTTTATAACTTTCATAAATGACAAAAACAGTCCTTGGGGCTTCTTTAAGTTTCAGATTATTACAAAAATGGTCCTTAGGGTTATGAAATGAGAAAACAACTTTTAGAAACTTTCCAAAATGGTCCCTAGAGTTTAATATGCCACGGATGGTATTTATTAAAACCTAGACTTTCGGATAATAACATTTTTAGTCCTTGTGTTTAATAGTTTATCAAAACAAGTTTCATATGTCACGATTTTAGTCCTTAAGTTTCATAAATCGTCATTTTAATCCAAAAGTTTTTATAAGTTATATTTTGTTATAAAAACTTTTATTTAAATATCCAAAATATTAAATGGGCTCATTAAATGGGATAAAATATCTAATGGTCCATCTAGTGGACCTAAATATATTTTAAGTCCACTAACTTGTTAAATGGGCCTTTAAAACATTTATTGGGCTTAAATACATTTTTAAGTCCATTAATTATTTAAATGGCCTAAGCATATTCTTAAGTCCATTAAGGTACTAAGATTTGTTAAATGGGCTTATTGGGTCCATTAAGTCTTGGACTAATGTTGCATAGGCTTGATTAGTTCTTTAATACTACTTTTCATTTTATGTAAGTAATAGTCTAGGTTTTTCTCATAAGCTTATTATTAGGTTATCCATATTTAGTTATAAATCTTAATAAAAGAATAAAACTCTAAGTTTGTTTTATTTGATGTACAAAATGAAATATAGATGTGTTACAAGGTTGCATGCAAGTCATAAGCTCTAATATGAGCTTATAGGTCACGGCTATATTTAATTATAGCTTATTAAGACGAGTCAAAACTTGTTTTAAGGTTTCATGTACTTATAAGTGTCGCAAAATAAGATCTAGCTATGTACAAACCAAGAAACCAAATCATAAGTCCATGTATACATATATAGCCCACGGCTATAATTTTAATCTTGGTGTTTCTAAGATGAGATTTTTAGCTAGTTTTGTGTCTTATAAATATTTATTAAATCTAACATAGTTATCTAGGCTTATTGCATGTTTCCAAGGTTACAATAAATCCAAGAAAAACAACATATAGCCTACGGATATATTGTTTTTCCCCAAATGTTCCCATAAGATATTTATGCTTGTTTTATGTTTATTATGTTAAGTTAAACTCTTAACACTAGATCTAGGTTTTACATAGACATGCATGTACATTTAAAATCCATCCAAGGGTATATATAACCCACGGGCTATATTTGTACACATAAATTGTTTTACTGATTTTTAGTAGTCCATTTTACATGTATAAATACATATTCCCTTGTTTAAAACTTAGAACATAAATCATAGGTATCTATTTATTTATGCTGTGACCTTTAAGGTCATGGTTTTTCATGGTTTTGAGTTACACAAGTTCACTTATGAAATTTATGATTATTAGTTAACCAAAATCCTAAAAAGTAAGATTTGTAACCCACGGCTATATTTAAATTCATAAAATGGTTCATATAATTTTTAAATCTAATTTAAACATAGAATACTAGTCATATGTTTCTTTATTAAAAGTTTTTTACCATGACTAATGGTATTCAATATATGTCGTGACCTTAGATGGTCATGGTTTTATCAAATCTTGATTTTAACAAGTTTGTTACATGTGTTTATAGGTAGATGTTGATGCATGCATGTATGAAGGTCTACGATTTCTTAGGATTTGGTAAGGTAAGGATTATCTATTGAAATGGAATGGAGAAGAAGGAAGGAGATGAGTGTGTAGAGAGAGAAAGAGGAGAAGAGAGAAGAGTAGAGAGAGAAAAGTGAAATATTAGAATGATTAGAATAATGAATCACCAACCCCTCCTAACATGCTAGGAGGGGTATATATAGCCCACCCTACATGTGGGCTATATGGACTATATCTTTACTAAATAGATCACAAGCCCATTACATTACTATATCGTTGGAGCGACCAATCCTTCATAAATACGTAAAACGTATTTCCAACAATCTCCCCCTAAGGGAGGTCGCTCCAAGAGACAAAGTTCTAAATAGTCTATATCTCGTGATCTATGCTAACTAAGATGTGACCGAGACTTTATTGGGAAAAACGTATTTCCAACAATATCCCCTAAGGGAGGTCACATCTTTTTACAAAATTTTAAACCTAGCATCTATTCTTGAGTCTTCGATCTTGTTCTTGTGAATATGCTTGATGTGATCTTTGACTTTAGTCTTGAGCATGTTTCTTTGCCTTGACCTTGTGCATTCATCACTTGTGATATTCGCCTCTTCGTGACTTCATGTTCCACATACTTATACCTTTATAATTCTTGAAAGCTTCAGAGTTTGATACGGCGGAAGACTTGACCTTCAGACTTTCTTGAATTTGTTGAAGTACTAAGTGTATGTAGTATAAGCATGTGGTGACGACTTCTTCTGGATTATACACCGCAATGCCACCTTCTTGTTACGCTGCATAAGACAGTTAGCAATAAACCATATACACGGATGAAATGGCCTTGAACATTTCATTCTAATTCGGTAGCATTTTACCTCCGGTCGGTGAAGACCGTTGGACGATATTAAATATCGTACTTGTGGCAGGTAGTTTCAATAAAGAACCTCTTTGACAAGATTTCGCGGGTAAACCCGTTCTCTTTACTCGACCGTCTAAAGCTGACTGCGAACGTAAAGAGTGAATCATTTGGATAATATTATCCGCATGATTTGAAGCCGTAAATTCATGTTCCTGGAACAAGTGAAGTTCAATTAAGAATTGCACCATCGTTGCTTTCCAGTTGTCACAAGCTTGATTTGTATAGAATCTTGCAAGTTACCTACCAAGTGTTGTTTGAGGTTAACACTAGAAGGATTTCCACTCATCACTGTGAACACTAAGGTATCACTCTGAGTGTTCTGGCAAGATCACTAAGATATTGCGTAGAGGCCTGGAACGTGTTTAAATTCAAATAAGAATTAAACAACTGTTGCTTTCCAGTTATCACAAGTTTGATTCATAAAGAATCGCACAAGTTACCTACCATGAGCTTTTTGGTTTTCGCTCAAGAAGGATTCCCATCTTCATTGTAAATACTTTCGTATAACTCGGATGTTCAGGCAAGATCATGAAGATTTTGCGTAGGACTCTTAATATCTTTCTTACTTTTCATAGTGTGTGAAGAAGCAAGGAATTATGAAAGTGTGTCCTAATGAGATATATGATGATCTCAAATGGCTCTAGACTCGATCGTGCATTTTGGATTTTAATGATCGGAGGCTGGAGAGGAGTGCCACCTTTTCAATACCAATTTATTCGGAGTGAATAAATCAATAGATAATGTGTTGTGTCCATGTGATTAAAACAAATATCTTTTGAGAGATATCTGAGTTAGCTGGGATGGGTTGTGCCTTGCATCACTGGGTCCATGATGTCTATCTTCAATATCGAGAATCATAAATGATCTCAATAGCATATGAGTTGACCCGGTTTCTGCCTAAGTTGTAAGGAGGGCTACTTTCTTTACACCCTTTATCTTTAAAATTCTATTTCATTCTTCAACCCCTTCAATGCTTACCGATACGTCATAACTAGCACCTTGTTGTGATTGTTCCAGTGCTAACTTAAGTACTTGGTCGGCATTTAACTACGTTCACAATCTTTCTCCATCTTTCCTAAGGACTACTATTTCTAGCTATGGAAGGTCCTTAGGAAGATTCCTCCGGTTCTAGAGAAATCATTGGACTTTAACCTATCCTACCATCCTTATGTCACCACAATCTTCACCGTCGTGAATAGAGATGTTTTGGGTAAGTGTATGTCACCATGAAATCCATTTTGAAGAGCAAATCCATTTTGCTCCCCCTTAACATATGCCATGATATCCGAAAACATTTCGCACATGTCGGGATGAGCTAGCACGTTAAGTCAAACCATTTGTGATTGATCATTTCCCATATTAAATCACATTTTCTCCCCCATATTAAAAATATTAACCCAATCGATGTTTTTAATATCAATTGATTTAATAGCATTTTAAGAAAATTTGGGAAGAAAAATGCAAATCCAATTACCTTCATGAATTACACAAGCTCCCCCTCAAATTAAGAAGGGTGTGCTGAAACGTAAATTAAATACCTTTTAAACACAACTGTAAGGTATTTTTCACGTGCAAAGATCATATATGATAATGAATTCACAAGATTAGCGATTTATGAGGTTGGACCTGAATGATGGAGAACATCATATGAAAGAATCACATGGTTCTTGTTCACGAATGTTGGCCGCCTCATCATGTCTGAAGTTATCTCTTGACTCCATGTGTGTGATAGATATCGTTGTCTTGACACCAATATGTGAACTTGGCACTCTCGGCATCAAGGATTCTGAGTGCTGGACAATTGCTCCCCCTGAATTGTTGACCCGTGTTCTATTGAAAGAGCTGTAGTCGCCGTTTGAGTAGTTGCATCGTCGAGTATGTAGATATCAATTATAAATTGCTTTGGATTGTGGAGTTGATAACTTCGGATTCTGGAGTCAAGGCTTTCCGGTGAAATGCTTGACTTCAATGTGAAAAGCGGGTTACTATCGGAAATAATAGCAAACCATTTTGAGCATGTTTTAAATCTTTTAAACTTCCGCTCGAACTTTATTTACAACCCCGTGTCATTATTGAATGACATTTCTAGGTTCGTAAATACTATCTATTCCAGAAGACATGCTCTTTTTATCAAAACATTTTGAACACACAATTTTGAAAGATTTAGAAAAACCTTTTGAGAAATTCTTGAAAAACTGTGTTCAAAGTTTTGAAAAAACAATTACTTGAGCTTAAGATGTTGAATATCTTATAAAACGAGCTCAAGTCCGAGAAGTTGTAAACTTCCCGTTGTTAAGGATAAGTTACCATCGGCGATAAACTTTCCTTTTATCTGAAGGACGAGTCCTAAGCTAACATTTACTTAGAAGTCGTTTTCATGAGCTTGAAAACTTTGACTGTTTTAACGGAAAGCTCATGACCGAGAAAGGTTAATTTCTCGTTATGAGGAAAACTTCTCTTATTTAAAAGATACACTTTTCTTTCTGAGCTTAAAACTTCGAATGTTTTAATTCAAGCTCATGACCGAGAAAGGTTGATTTCTCGTTATGAGGATAAGTTATCATAAAAGATAATCTCTCCTTTATTTGAAGTTCGAGTTACAGTCTGACATTTAATTGTAAGTCATTGTGCATGAGCTTAAAAAATGTCGAATGTTTTTAATATTAGCTCATGCCCGAGAAAAATTAATTTCTCGTTTGTGAGGATAAGTTTATCATCGGCGAAAAACTTTCCTTTCTATGAAGATCGGGCATCGTCTGACATTTAACGATGAGCCTTTTTGCATGAGCTTAAAAACGTTGAGTGTTTTTAATATTAGCTCATGCCCGAGAAAAATTAATTTCTCGTTGTTAGGATAAGTTTATCATCGGCGATAAACTTTCCTGCCTTTGAAGCACGGGGCACAGACTGTGATTTGCCTATGAGCCATATACACGAGCTTAAAACCGTTGAATGGTTTTAGTGTAAGCTCGTGTCCGAGAAAAATTAATTTCTCGTTGTGAGGGTAAGTTATTGTTGCGTAGATAACTTCCCTTTCTTTGAAGTTCGGGTTACAGACTGTGATCTGACTGTAAGCCATTATATTTAAGCTTAACCATGAATCCCCTGAGACACTTGTTTCTCTGATATCTGCTTCTTCAGCAACCAAACTCTAAGAGTATCCTTAGTTGAACGGTATACAATGATTGGACCGCTTCGTTCTTTTGGAACATCAACTTTGGTACCTGCATTCTCATTAGGAATTTGCTTGCTTTGACATGGGTTAGCGATATCACTTTTAGAAGCACGTGAGGGTTCACAGTTGGATTTACTTGTGTCAGAAGCGACCTGAGTAGATGATTCACTAGTCTTGGCTGGCAAACGTTTCCTTTTATAGAAAACCTTAAGTTTAGGCTTAAGTGAAGTATCAATTTATCAGTTTCCTCCCTAGTAAACTTAGTAGAATCGGAGACTATCCTAGTTAAAGGGCACTCGTTTCCTACAAGAGTGAAAGTTCTACCAGTGGGGCGCCAAACTTTACCAAAGGGTTTGATTTTAGCTATCCACTAGGATTTAAGTCTAGCACGGGAGTTCACCTCATCAAGTAATTTCTTGACACAAGAATCATGATTTGCTGTAAAGACACATTTTCTACATGTTTTACAAGAAGCATATTTAATGTCCGAGTAATTCCTAGATGACTGATCGATGCTCCTAGCAGATGACATGCTACGGTTAGTAGTGTTGGGTAATCTAGAAGGCATCTGACTAGGTTTGACATTGCTATCTCTTACATGTGTCTTTTATTAAGTTTCCCTAAGACCAGATTTATGGCAAACGTCATTTGAACTAGTTCTAGACGTGGTCTTGGTATTTTTAGGGAAACTAGGGGCAATCATCTGATTAGATCTTGCTAATGCTGTTTTGATCACATTGGGCCTAGTTGCTGGAGTGACTGGTTCAGGAAAATGAACCAAATCAACTTGGGAGGCAAACCGCGGTCTTGAGGATTGTGGTCGCTCGGATCTAAATGCAGTAGGTTGTTTGACAGTCGGTTGTCTGACGAACTGATTTGTAGGTGGTTTCCCCAAGATTGATGGTTTTTCAAGCTTAGTGTCCACACTAGTTCCTCTATTTTTTCTTAATTCGTTTTTCAACGCAGCTATAGCAAAAACCTTTTCCTGTACTTGGGCCTTTAAAGTCTCATTTTCTTTGAGCAATCTATCTTGGGATGCCAATTTAGACTCTAGTAACTGAATTTGTTTCAAAAGATTTTCCTTTTCAGCTTTAGAATCTAAAACTTGTTGATCCAATTTTCTTTCAAGAACAACGTTTGACTTTTCAAGTTTTTCAAAGTATGTTTCAAATTTTTCCGTTTTCTTAGAAAATTCAAGTTTGGCATCCTCAAGATCTTTTGATTGTTGAGCTACAATCGTTTCGAGCTCCCTAATTTTGGAATCAGAAGCAGTCAATGAAGCAGTTATAAGACAATTATCATGATGTTTAGCATTTTTAACACTTTCTCCCCCATTATGACTCACATCGGATGAATCAGAAGTGGTATTTCTATCACTCTTCTGCATCCCATGTTTGTCATAATTAAGTTCGGAATGCTCAATATGCGGTATGTCATCAGCATGTACATCATAAACAACATTACATTGTACCATGTTCGCATGCTCTTCGTCATAAACGGGTAAGGTGTCATCAAAAGAAATCTTGTGAGTGTTCCCCGACGTGCCATAGGTATCATGTTGTCCTCCTGATTCCTTGCTCTTGCCATCGTTAGGATCCAGGTTGTCAACCGTATGACCATTCTCATCTTGCATCTGCATCATAGAGTCTTGCACTCCATTATCATACGCTTGCTGAAGTCGAGATCTTTCATTAATCGAAGACTGTTAGCCCTATATTTCATATAGTAGAACAAGAATGTAATAGGTCATCTTAGTCGTTAAAAGGTCTTGTATTGTAATAGGTTAGTCGGGAAAACCGGGCTTGGACTTTAAGCTAATATTGTCTAAGTTAGGGGCGTAAGCCCAAAAGAAAGCCAAGCCCGGCCCAAGATGAAGCCCACAAAGGCCTTAGTGCCGTGGGGTATATAACCCTCTTTCACATGTGAAAGAGGGTGTTGGTTCATTTCATTAAACACATAGTTTTAGTGTAAACCTTCCATTTCTCTCTCTACTTTCTCTTTCTACTTTTCTTCTCTTTCTCTCTCTAAGAATCTTGTGTTATGGATTAAATAGGAACAACATTTGGTATCAAGAGCCTATAATGGATAGGTGATTGAAGATTCGTGTGTGGTGTTCTTGAATTTTCGTGGCCTTTTTGATCCATATCTCACGTCCCATATCTTTTTTTTGTGTTTTTATGGTCTTTTCTTGATACAAATCATCTACATACTAGTAGTAGTGATTTAGGTATCTTGGTTTTGGCTAAAACACAAATTTTTTGGATCAAAAGTTGCGAAATTTCTTGTTTTTCTTCATTCCGAAATTCTAGCAGAAACTTCCATCGGAAAGTACAAATTGTACTTGGGCTTCCATCGCAATAACCATCACCATCGGAAAGGGTTTTGGTTCTACATTGCGATACGTGGGCTTTTATTACTTATTCCGATCAGGACATTCCGATCGTACTTTGCGATCTGGATTCCGACGGGTATAAGGAAGTATTTTAAGTCGTTACTCTGCTTGAATTTTGTCAGCCACTTTGCGATCTGAGCATTGCGATCTGAGTATTCCGATAGACATTGCGATCTGAGTATTCCGATAGACATTGCGATCTGAGTATTCCGATAGACTTTGCGATCTGAGTATTCCGACAGGCTTTGCGATCTGAACATTGCGACAGTGCATTGTGATAGAACATTCCGATCTGAACATTGCGATAGAACATTCCGATCTGAACATTCCGATGGACATTTCGATGGATATTTTGTTTGAGTAATTTTTAGACTTAGCCACTATCTAGACTAGTTTCGGAACGTAGTTTACACGAAGATTAAAAAAAAAAAAAAAAAAAAAAAAAAAAAAAAAAAAAGAGTTAAAATTTTTAGGTCAGGTAAAATCAAATTTTTTCCCTACTAGTTTTTGGCTATTTCTAACTCAAATTCAAAATTTGGCGATACAAAATTTTTCGGCTTACCGTTTTGTCAGACTGAGGAATTTATTGTCGGGCTGAGAAAATTTTTTTGAATTTTCGGAATTTCAATTTTAACCACACATCATCACAACAAATCCACTAAGATCTGCAATTCATCCACAAGTATTCACCATGTCTAACAACAACATCAACATTGCAACTGCTAATCAAATTCGTTTGGAACAAGGTGGCAACGGTAACCCACCTGTGCTCACTGCCGGTTGCTACGTTCAATGGAGATCTCGTTTTCTTAGATTTCTCGATGGAAAAGAAAACCGAACTGCTCTTCGTCACTGCCTTGAGAACCCACCTCCAGTTTTTGAATTCAAACCAATTACAACACAGGCAGAGGATGGTACTTCATCAACTATACGAGCTATGGAGGATTTTGACACATGTTCTGCTGAGAAAAAGAAACTCCTCCAAGCTGAAGCTGATGCAGTAAATTTCATACTCACTGGAATTGATAACGATATCTATTCCACAGTTGATGCATGTCCTAATGCTATGGAAATGTGGAATGCAATTCATCGATTGAAGCAAGGTGAGTCAATCAATGTTCAAGATCTCGAGACAAATCTACTTTGGGAGTTTGGAAAATTCACATCTGAAGATGGTGAATCCATTGACTCATATTACTCGAGATTCTACAAAATGATGAATGAGCTTGTAAGAAATCAGTGCACCATCTCCAATCATCATGCAAATGTTCAGTTTCTACTTCAACTCAAACCGGAATGGCAAAGGTTTGTGACTTTGGTCAAACAAAGGGAGGATATCAAGACTATATCTTACCACAAACTTTATGATATCTTGAAACAACATCAGAATGAAGTGAATGAACTAAGGGCTGAAAAGGCAGAACGGTCTGCTAATTCTATTGCTTTTGTGGCTGCTACTTCAACAAAACCCGTTCCTCGTCAACAACCACCTACTCATTCCTCAAAGTCATCAAGCTCATCCACCAAACCTCTAGTTGCTGCTAAACACAAAGCAAAAGCAATTGTCCCCACTCCACCTCCAAAGTATGACACCGAGTCAGATGGAGACAGTGATGATGAACAAACTTCAAGGGACAAGAAGATTGAAGAACTCATGTCTTTACTCACGCAACTTATAAGAAGATCTACAAACCTACCAACAACAACCTCAGATCATCATCCAATGCTAGATATAAGGAAGTTGATCATGCACCTAGGTATGATCGTAATGCTAGGTATGATAATCAGAGGATGCTGAATCAAGTTGGGGCTAGAGATACTGTAGGCACTCCGGTTGTGCAGAAGACTGGGATTCAATGCTTCAACTGCAAGGAATTTGGGCACATGGCTAGGGAATGCAAGAAGCCAAAACGGGTTAAGGACTCAGGGTATCACAAGGAAAAGATGCTGCTGTGTAAGAAAGAAGAAGCAGGAATTCCACTCACAGCAGATGAAGTTGACTGGCGTGATGACACTGATGATGAAGCCGATGATCAAGAGCTAGAGGCACATTATGTGTACATGGCAAAGATTCAAGAAGTGCTTCCAGATACTGCTGATACTTCTGGACCCATCTATGATTCTGAGCCACTTGAAAAGGTACCATCACATGATAACTATAATGTGTTTGCTAATGAACGACGGCATCCTGAGCAACCTGAAAGCATCAATGACACATATGTAATGGACACGGAGGATAGCAATATCTCTACGGATTCACAGCATATGTGTAATGATGACGGAAAAGCTGTTCAGGATACTGACTCGGATGAGGACCGTGATTTGCTTGCGTCTATTATTGATTCTTTAAAACGTGAAATGATGAAAACAAAGAAGCTAATAAACGTTTAAAGCAAGCAAACACATCCTTAGCCGAGGAGATAGACAGGCTTAAAGAGTGTGATTATGTAAAAGAAGCTGATCGACGAGTTGCAATAGCTAATGGTTTGGTATATGAACGTAAGGTGCTCAACGAACAATATTGTTCTGAAGTAACACACGAAATTCATATGTCAAAACAGAAGATATCAGAACTTGAAGAACAACTACTGCTACATAAACTCCAAATTACTGAATTAGAGTCGGTTAACAAAGAACAAACTGAGCTTTATAAAACTCGTGAAGAAAAGGATATTGAAAAAATTCTTGCTTTGGAAAAGAGAGTCGACACGTTAAACAACATTGTTTACAAAACGGGTCAGTCTATTCAAACTATGAATATGCTCAATAGAAATATGAAAACGAGTTTTGTCAAGCCTGAATATCTCAAGAAAGCTCAAAGTACCAAGCCTGCTCTTTATGATATCGGTTGTTATGTTGATAATCTTGCTCTTATGCTCTCCCCTGACTGCGACGAAATCATTCGTCAACAAGAAGAAAGTCGATCAAACTTAAGTGATTTAATAAACCTTTCTGATTCTAACAATCATATTAAGTTTGTCCCTCAAAAAGAACTTTCAAAAGAACAAAAAATGTATAACAGTGTTCCACCACCAAGTGATGAACCACAAAAGAAAGTTTCTTTAAAAAGGAGTTTCAAAAAGCAATCAATTTTGTTAGAAAAGCGAATTTTGGATGAAAAACGTAAATGGGATGAGAAAAGCAAAAGTGTTCAGCAATTTGAGTTTATAAAACAAGGGGTTTTAAATTTGTACAAAGGTGTCGTCGACTATGAAAACGTTTCTAGGGATACCATTTGGAATATTAAACCTAACCCACAAGTAGAAGTCGTCATTCAACAATGTATTGTTCCAACCATTGATGATCTTTCAAAAAATGTGGATATGTTTTATACAGCTCTCACTAAGGAAATGTTAACTGATTTAAGTTATGTTAAATCTCTTGAAAATGAAGTTGACTTTCTTCAAACTAAATTAAAAACACAAGAACACCAACTTTCTAACGAAATTGATCGACTTTCTAAGGAATATTTTTATGCTGACCATATGAATGCTATACTTGGTGTGTATACCGATCTGGATCAATATTGTCATGTAGCATGTCTAGTGTCAGAATCGGACGCGAAATGTCGCAATCTTGAAGTAGAGCTTTCGAATCAAATTCAGTCATATAACAAACTTTCGAAAAGTTTTTCTCAACTTGAGAAACACTCCATTTCTCTTGAACTTGCTTTACAAAAAGGTGAAAAATCTCATAATCATAAAAAGTGTCAAGAAATGTCAGCTTCTTCGTTTCGTCTACTAAATGAAAAAGATTTCGAAATAAATGATTTGAAAGCTCAGCTAAAAGAAAGGGACATTGCCATTAGTGAGTTACAGAAACTCATTGAGAAAATGAAAGGAAAGTCTGTTTTGGGTAAACCATCTGCCGTTCGTCAACCGAATGCGGTTAAATGCCCTAAAACATCTATTTTGGGACAACCCCCACAGACTTTGCCTAAGATAGGAAATGATAAGAGCACTAATGTGATAGCACCTGGAATGTATAAGATGAACACTAGGTCCACTCAAACTGGAACAACGCAGTTACCTCAGAATACTAGGAAAACTAATCAACGTGTGTCTTCTTCTACAGGAGTAAATCCCACTACTAGTGTTAGCGGACCACAACCTAAGAGCACTAGAGTTGAAGATAGAGTCATGCCTAACAATAGTCAAGGGAAGAAGAATGAAGTAGAAGATCACCGTAGGAATTTTAAGTTTTCTAAGAATAAAACGTCTGTAACTGCATGTAATGACAGTTTAACTGCTAAGACCTCGAATGTTGAATTTGTTTGTGTTGAATGTGGCAAATGTGTTCGTACTTTCAATCATGATGCTTGTGCTCTTAATCATAATGGCGTGAATGCTAGAACTAGGAAGCCTATTCTTGTGCCCACTAGTACTAGAGAACCCACAAGAACTTTGAACCAATCCACTGATCAACCACTTAAGAAACTAAGTGCGTTAGACTCCACTACTCTGCGTAAACAAAACAGATTAAGGAAGTTATATGAGAACATGATTAGGACATGTACACGGGGGTATTCGAGATTTACACCACCCGGATACAAATGGGTACCTAAGACAACCCCCATTCTAATTGGGTCTATGAATGTTAGCTTGCCTTTAGAATCTAGGTCCACTACTATTTTGGAACCCGTTTCTATCAAGGGATCCCATTTGTCAAATGCTACATTGTCTTCTAATTCTTCTGCAGCTCGTCGAACTCATCCTATTCATAATGGACTCCGGGTGCACAAAGCACATGACGGGCAATCTCAAGCTTCTCATTAACTTCGTGGAGAAGTTTCTGGGTACGGTACGGTTTGGAAATGATCAATTTGCACCGATACTCGGATATGGAGACTTGGTTCAAGGGAATATCACTATAAAACGGGTTTATTACGTCGAGGGACTGAATCACAATTTATTCTCGGTTGGTCAATTTTGTGATGCGGATTTGGAAGTGGCTTTTCGGAAATCTACTTGCTATGTTAGAGACTACGATGGGAATGACCTTCTTACAGGTTCTCGTGGTTCTGATCTCTACACAGTAACTCTTCAAGACACATCTTCAACAAATCCAATTTGCTTAATGGCTAAAGCATCATCATCTCAAGCATGGTTATGGCATCAACGATTGTCACATCTCAATTTTGACACCATCAACTTGCTTTCTAAGAATGATATTGTGACCGGTCTTCCTAAGTTGAAATTCGTCAAAGACCATCTTTGTTCTTCTTGTGAGTTGGGGAAAGCAAAACGGAAGTCTTTCAAAACAAAGACTACCCCTAGCTCAAAAGGACGATTGGAACTTCTACACATGGATTTATGTGGTCCCATGCGTGTAGAGAGTAATAACGGGAAAAAGTATATTCTAGTGATTGTTGATGATTACTCTAGATACACATGGACTTTCTTCTTAAGGTCCAAAGATGAAACACCAGAGGTTCTCAAAAACTTTCTCAAGATGATACAACGCAATCTTCAAGCTCAAGTCTTAACCGTAAGAACGGATAGGGGTACTGAATTTTTGAACAAGAACTTGCAATCTTATTTTCAAGAAGAAGGCATCGAACATCAAACGTCTATTGCTCGAACTCCTGAACAAAACGGCGTTGTCGAAAGACGGAACCGTACTTTGGTTGAGGCTGCTCGAACAATGCTTTCTGCTTCAAAATTACCGCTATTCTTCTGGGCTGAAGCAATTGCAACTGCCTGTTATACTCAGAATCGTTCTCTCGTTATCCCTAGACATGAAAAGACACCTTACCACATCATCAATGGCAGGAAACCTACTGTAAAATTCTTTCACGTATTTGGATCTTTATGCTACATCCTTAAAGACGGTGAGAATCTCGACAAGATGAAAGAAAAAGGTGATGCATGTATTTTTGTGGGGTATGCTACATTGTCGAAAGGATATCGGGTCTATAACAAGAGAACAAAGATCATTGTCGAAACAATTCATGTGAACTTTGACGAATTGCCACAAATGGTACTTGATCATAACAGCTCAAGTCCCGCACCTCAATGTCCAGCAACGGCACCTACACACAACAGTGTACGTCCCGTGCAAGAATGTCAAGAAAACACTCCTACAGCAGACTCGACGGATACGAGACAAATGAATGAGTTGGTTGATTTATATGATCCAATGTTTGATGAATATTACTATGGAAACAATCAAGTTGTGTCAAAGCCTTCCGCTGTCAATACTGCTGATGCACCATCACAAAGTCAACAAGACACAACTGCATCTTCTTCAGCAACCGTTGCTCAAGAGACAATTCCAGTGGATACTCAACAAACTCAAGAAATTGTCATACAACCAACATCACCAACCGTCAATGCTGAAGGAGAAAACAACAATCAAGCAGTCGATGCACAACCTGACAATGAAGAATTTATCAATCCGTTCGGTACATCGGTACACGAAGTCGGAGAGTCTTCTACTCAACATGTTGATCCGTCCAACATGCATACATTCTACCAACCATATCCATCCACTCACCATTGGACACGTGATCATCCATTGGTGCAAGTAATTGGAAATCCTTCACAACCTGTTCGAACACGCAGACAACTCGAAACCGATGGTGATGTGTGTATGTATGCACTCACCGTGAGTTCAACTGTACCTACAAACATCAAACAAGCCATGACTGATCATGCGTGGATTGAATTAATGCAAGACGAAATTCATCAGTTTGAACGCCTAAATGTTTGGGAACTTGTTGACCGACCCTATGGAATGTCAATTTTAGATTTCAAATGGATCTGGAAAAACAAACTGGATGAAGAACAAACCATCATCAAAAACAAATCTCGTCTTGTGGTTAAGGGATACCGTCAACAAGAAGGCATAGACTACGATGAATCATTCGCTCCAGTCGCTCGTTTGGAAGCAGTCAGGATATTCCTTGCTTATGCTGCACATAAGGGCTTCACGGTTTTTCAGATGGACGTCAAAACAGCTTTTCTCAATGGTCATTTGAAGGAAGAAGTGTATGTGAATCAGCCGGAAGGATTCGTCGATCCTCATCATCCCGACAAAGTCTATCGTCTCAAGAAGGCTGTATATGGACTTAAACAAGCTCCAAGGGCATGGTACGAAGAACTTTCAAACTTCTTGGTGTCCAAAGGATTCTCCAAAGGTTCTATTGATCCTACTCTCTTTACTAATAAATATGGGGATGACATAATGCTGGTGCAAGTTTATGTTGATGACATTATTTTTGGTTCTACGAACCCAAAACTTTCAAAACGTTTTGAAAAATTAATGCACAGCAGATTTGAAATGTCAATGATGGGGGAGCTAAAATTCTTTTTAGGCCTCCAGATTCATCAATCCCCACGTGGTATATTCATTAACCAAGCTAAGTATGCTCAAGAGATACTTAAAAAGCATGGTATGACCTCATGTGCTCGCGTTGGTACACCATTGTCGACCACATCCCTAGACGCTGACTTGTACTCATATCCCGTAGATCAAACGCGATATCGCAGTATGATCGGGTCACTTATGTACCTTACAGCCAGCAGGCCTGATATTCATCATGCCACATGCTATTGTGCACGATATCAAGCCAGACCTACTCAAAAGCACTTCAAAGAGGTTAAACGGATCTTTCGGTACCTTAAGAATACCATTCACATGGGACTCTGGTATCCGAGGGAAACCGGTTTTCATCTAACGGCTTTTTCAGATTCTGATCACGCAGGTTGTCTTGATAGTCGTAAAAGCACTTCTGGTAGCATACAATTTCTAGGGGAAGACAAGCTTGTCAGCTGGTCGTCAAAGAAGCAGGATTGCACCTCGCTCTCATCAGCTGAAGCAGAATATGTGGCTCTATCCGCGTGTTGTGCTCAAGTCCTCTGGATGAGAACTCAACTCACGGATTATGGCTTCCACTTTGATAAAATACCTATGTATTGTGACTCAAAGTCGGCCATAGCCATATCTTGCAATCCGGTTCAGCACTCCCGCACCAAGCACATCGATGTCAGATATCACTTCATCAAGGAACAAGTGGAACGCGGCATCGTAGAATTATACTTTGTCAGAACTGAGTACCAGCTGGCAGACTTGTTTACAAAAGCTCTATCGAAAGATAGGTTTGCGTATCTCGTTGGCCGTCTTGGTATGAAGTATATGACTCCAGAAGACTTAGAGGTTTTGGCAAATGAAGCTGCTTGATATTCTCTCATAATGACTTCTAGGCGCATCACAGCTTAGAACTCGGACCTCAACTAAGGAAAGTTTATCTCGGACGATAACTTATCCTTCTCAACGAGAAATTCATATTTCTCGGTCATGAGCTTCTCATAAAAACATTCAAAGTTTTTAAGTTCATGAAAACAATTTCTAAGTAAATGTCAGCTTAGAACTCGAACTTCAACTTAAGGAAAGTTTATCACGGATGATAACTTATCCTTCACAACAGGAAATTTATTTTTCTCGGTCATGAGCTAGTCACAAAACAATCAAAGTTTTGAGCTCATGAAAAACGGACCCGAAAGGGGAGTGTACGTTTCAGTGCGCTTTCCCTAATCAATAGAAGAGAAGTCTTCTATCCTGATTATTTTAAAACCGTTGAACACAATTTTTCAAGAATTTCTCAAAAGGTTTTTCTAAATCTTTCAAAATTGTGTGTTCAACACTCCCTTCCTCATAAGTGGTTTTTATATCTCAAAATTGTCATATGTTATTTTGATCAATTTTTGAGGGGGAGCGTTTTAAAATCAAGCCTTTTAATGTTGTTGGGTACATCTCTAAAATTGTCATATTTTATGTATCCAACACATTCCGAAAATAATATGAAATTGTCAAATGTAATATATTATATTGGAAAAGGCATCTCAACTCCGTACCTCAACATATTTTGTGGTGTCGTTTTTCTAAAATTTTGTCAAATTTTGTCTCAAGACACACATATATTGTTGAGGGGGAGCGACCCGACTGAAAATGTTCCATGATTCATGCGTGCACACATGTTTCTCTTCCATCGATTTCTCGGAAAATGTCATATTTTAATCAATTGGTATCTCTAATATTATATTTTTATATTAGAGATAGGGGGAGAAAATGTGATTAAAATGTAATATATCGCAACATGTGATCTTAAAGACTCAAGTGCAACTCTTTCCTTCACATGCCAAACTATTTCGTATATCGATGCATGTGTTTAGGGGGAGCTTTTCGGAAATGTAAAACTTTCAAGTGTTAAAAGTTTTGATTTTTATCAAACACTTTGAATGGTTTTCAATGGTTTATGGTTACGATCTATACCCAAAACAACCTACTATCCACGACGGAACGATGGAGTCAAAAGGTGGTTTAGGATAGGAAACTAAGTCCTATGATCCAACCAGAACCGGAGGGATCTACCCAAGGACATTCCATAGCTAGAAATAGTTGTCCTTAGGAAAGATGGAGTGGAATGAAGCTGAATGCGGACCAATTACTTAAGTTAGCACTAGAACAATCACAACAAGGTGCTAATGATGACGTATTGGTAAGCATTGAAGGAGTTGAATATTCTATGCAACTTAGGCAGAAACCGGGTCAATACATCTATTGAAGACAAGTCATCATGGACCCAGTGATGCAATGCACAACCCTTCCCAGCCATTCGAGTTTCTCTCAAAAGAAACTAGTCTCATTGTCACGGAGATCAACACGTATCTATCGACTTTCTCACTCCGAGTCAGTTAATATTGAAAAGGTGGCAGTCTGCTCCAGCCTCCGATTACCAAAATGCACTTATTGAGTCTAGAGCCAATCGAGATCTATCTATCATCTCATTAGGACACAATCGAGTCCTACGCATTATCCTTGTGATATTGCCAGAACATCTGAGTGATAAGATTCACAATGAAGATGGAAATCCTGCTTGAGCCAGCATCAAACAAGCTCATGGTAGGTAACTTGTGCGATTCTACACGAATCAAACTTGTGAGAACTGGAAAGCAACTAAGTTTGGATTCTTAATTGATTCAAACTTGATTCCAGGTTTCTTCGCAAAATCCATGTGATCTTGCCAGAACATTCAGAGTGACACTCATTAGTGTTCACAGTGACGAATGGAAATCCTTCCAGTGTCAACATCAAACAGCACTGCGGTAGGTAACTCGCAAGATTCTCTATGAATCAAGCTTGTGACAAACTGGAAAGCAACAATGGTGCGATTCTTTTAGAATCAAACTTGTTCCAGGAAATCTGAATTGACGACTCTAATCAGACGGATAATTTATCCTTATGATTCACTCTTTACGTTCGCAGTCTGCTTTGAGACGGTCGAGTAAAGAGAACTGGCTACTACCGCCGGGAAACCCTGTCAAGGAGGTTCTTAATCGAATCTACCTGATCACAGGTACGGTATTTAATACCGTTTAACGGTCTTCACCGACCGGAGGTAAAATGCTACCGAGTTAGGATGAAATGTTCAAAGCCATTTTATCCGTGTCTATATATGTTGCTGCATATCAAGAAGGTGGCGTAGCTGTGCAACCGATGTCGATTCAGAAGTCACAAGAGCACAAGATGGCGATAATCAAGATACCTAAGAATGTAAGAATGTAATAGGTCATCTTAGTCACAAGGAGGACAGATGAAGATCTCAAGCACTCAAAGTCAAATGACAAAGGCTCAAGATAAAGATCACGAAAGCATGAAGGAACAAAGCTGCTACAAACAAGATCAAGATCAAGATACAAGACTAAAGCAGGAAGATCTCCTCTACAAGAATGTATTCACTCAATCATCTTATGCTTTTTAAGCTTTTTAAGATGACCGATACATTGGGGGAGATTGTTAGCCCTATATTTCATATAGTAGAACAAGAATGTAATAGGTCATCTTAGTCGTTAAAAGGTCTTGTATTGTAATAGGTTAGTCGGGAAAACCGGGCTTGGACTTTAAGCTAATATTGTCTAAGTTAGGGGCGTAAGCCCAAAAGAAAGCCAAGCCCGGCCCAAGATGAAGCCCACAAAGGCCTTAGTGCCGTGGGGTATATAACCCTCTTTCACATGTGAAAGAGGGTGTTGGTTCATTTCATTAAACACATAGTTTTAGTGTAAACCTTCCATTTCTCTCTCTACTTTCTCTTTCTACTTTTCTTCTCTTTCTCTCTCTAAGAATCTTGTGTTATGGATTAAATAGGAACAACAAAGACGAGACCGATGTCATGAGTTTCAATATTGTATCACGGAAAACTCGAAGCTCGGTATGTGTATCTCGAAGAAATGATTGGCAAATCACTGAACTTTCAGACTTGATGATATTGAATTGGAGGATATTCGTGAGTTATGTCACAAGAGCCTTATATGCAAGTACCGATGCCGAGTGATTAAAGTTTTCATTGTTGAGTTGCTCGGTGAGTTGGGTCAAGATGATGAACATCGATTCCATGAATATATGACGATCTTGACCAAAGATTGTCATAAATTCGCGCCCTCCTTGAATCCGTGAAAGAGTAACTAGATGATACTGAAGCATTTGAAATGAAGTGATGCCATTATCACTAACTTTTTCTTGCATTTTATGCGCTTCTCCCTTTTGACATGTCGAATCTAACGAATCCATTGAAAATCGAAGAAAAATGATGTGGATGTTGTTGTTTTCAGGATTTTACAATTCGTGAAGAAATCGTGAATTGGATTTTACGAGATTTTACACCCCAACCAATTAATAAATCGTAAAACTTCGTCACAATCCTCGTTTGATGGTATAACACTTTACTCGGCTCAAAAATTGTTGTCGGCTCAAACGATGATAGATTAAACCCGATCAAAAAATCTGTAGTCGCTAAAAATAAATTCCGTCACGTTGACTCGTCACTTTTGTCTTCAAATCCGGCCACAAAAACTTTTAACCCGTCAAATATATTTCCACGTTAATACTTTCAAAATACCCGCCTCAATACGATATAAAAATAAACTTAACTAAAAATATAAAATCTGATATTATAGTTTTAAAAAAATAAAATAACTTATATAAAAATAAACTATAGAAATATAAAAAATTAACTTAAATATTAACTTAACTAAAAAAGAAAATAAAAATAAAAAAATATGATATTTTAAAAAAAATCTGATATTTTTGGAAAGAATCGATTTCAATGATAATACGTGTCCACTCCCTTGTTTTCTCCGTCTCAATAAAAAACGTGGCATGTATTCATCACATATCCTTGGTTATATATAAAACACAAAATCCAAACTCACAAAACTAATCTCTTGTAACTCTCTCTCTCCTCAACACCTCCGTCCCATCATGTACTCCTTTTTGACTTCACAAAACTAATTATCTAAACCTTATCAGATTGTAACCTCCAATCTGCAACTCAGCCACCGATTCTGATCATATACTCCAATCTGCAACCCTTTCCAACTTAATCAAACCGCCCCTCTCTTATCCAAACTCAGTAACAAAAAGAACTGATCAACAATCTCTCTTTCCTCAACCAGACCCTAAACTAAACTAACCTAAATCTCTTTCTCAAAAATTGAAATCATCACAAAGAAAGATAATCACTCATCTCAACAAAACAATCCTGTTATGCGACGATTTGGCTACAAGATCCAATAAAGGGTCTCGGGTAGGTGAACTTTATTGATTTGTTTTGGTGTGTCAACGAGACCAAGATTAATTATGGCATAATTGTTACTAATTAATCTTGATAATCGAATATTAAAGAGGGTGATTAACCTTCATGGATCAATGATGAGGATTTACAGGATTGAAAAGATCTGAATAAGATCTTTGCATGCATAAACTTAATATGAGATCCTTGCTGTAGTGTTGATTTGTTGAGTCAGTTTTGAGGCGAGGACGATTGTTGGGTTTTGAGAGTGTGTGAGAGAGTCGGGGTGAGTGTTGGTGTTGAAAATGAGTGAGGGAGTCGAGGGTTAGACGAGTCTAGGGTGGGTCGAGAGAGGAGTCTGTTGGGAGTTTGAGTTTAGGTGGCGAGAGTCGAGTCTGAGTGTGTGTAGGCTATAAGTGGTTGTGTGGGTCGAGGATGGGTATGGTGTTGTTTTTGTCTAGGAGTTGTGTGAGTCGAGAGACTGTGTGAGTTTTTGGTTCAGTCAAGTGGTCTGTTAAGCGAGGGTGGGTTTTGTTGGTCTAATATTTGTTGGACGAGAGGAGAGAGTTCGAAAGGTGTGAGGCTTTTGATTTGAGTCTGTTTTTGGTTTACGTTATGTTTGAATTTTTTTTTAGTCTCTTTATCCGAAATAAATTTGGTTGATCCGGAATAACTGGTTGATCCGGAATAACTGGTTGATCTGGAATAACTGGTTGATCCGGAATAACTGGTTGATCCGGAATAACTGAGTCTGGGAAAATGGTGGTACTGAAAGATGATGAACGGACAGTTGGACAGAAGTGCTAGATCAAGAAAACTAATAAAAAACTGATAATAGACAAAAGATGAGACAAAACAAAAAAAATATAACAAAAAAAACTGATAAAACAATAGATGAAAAATAGAAACTAATTTGACCAATTAAAAAAGATTTACAAAAAACTGATGATTTAAAAAAAATTGATAAAAATTGATGATTTAAAAAGATTGATAAAAATTGATGCTTTAAAAAAATATTAAAAAACTGATGATGTAAAAAAGACTAGAAAGAATTTAGAAGATTCAAATTTTATATCAGATCTTATCCGTGTATATGATTTGACTTTTTTAAAAAAATGATTTAGATTTGATAAAAGATGAGACACGTAACACCAAAACCAGATTGTATTGGACAAAAGAAAATTTAACAAATTTGATAAGAAAAAAATGAGACGAAAAGATTATAAAAAAATTAAAAAGATTTTGACAAGAAAATCAATAGATAAAAACGCAAATCCTAAGATTTAACCATGGCTCTGATACCAATTGAAGGTCTACGATTTCTTAGGATTTGGTAAGGTAAGGATTATCTATTGAAATGGAATGGAGAAGAAGGAAGGAGATGAGGGTGTAGAGAGAGAAAGAGGAGAAGAGAGAAGAGTAGAGAGAGAAAGTGAAATATTAGAATGATTAGAATAATGAATCACCAACCCCTCCTAACATGTTAGGAGGGGTATATATAGCCCACCCTACATGTGGGCTATATGGACTATATCTTTACTAAATAGATCACGAGCCCATTACATTAATTTATCGTTGGAGCGACCGATCCTTCATAAATACGTAAAACGTATTTCCAACAATGTAAAATGAAGAAAGCGTAATGATTAATACCTTTCTTGCTAAAGTTACCAAGGAAGAAGTAGATGACAAAGGAGATCAGAGATCTAATCTTGATGGAGATGAAAACCCTAACTATAACCAAGTCGTGATCCTTAAGGTTTCGGCTAGGGCTTGTCATAATGATTTCAAAGGTGATGATGCTACTAAATGATTAGTAGTTAAGATGAGACAAATATCTAGTGGATTTAATGTTAATTCTTTGGATGCATTAACATGATTTGAGAGAGAAAGGAGAAGAGAGAAGTGAGATTGGATTTGCATGAGAGAATGAAAAGTGTGTGTGTATGTTTTTCGACTAAAAGGGGAGAGAGAAGGGCAAGGCAAAAGGCATGATTGCCTTGGTAAGAGTACTTGTGCCATGTGTTGGCTTTTCCAAAACCAAGACAACCCTTCTTCTTCCACATAATGTGTGTGTGTGCCGTGTATAGCTAACCAAAGGGTAGTGGGCTTTGGCTTGGGCTTGTTGTGGGCTTATGTTGGGCTAGCACACAAAGAGGAGGCTATCTTGGGCTAGTCCAAGATGGTGCAAGTATGCTTATGATGTACACATATGCATACACGGCTATATATGTATGATGTAACATAGTTCTCAATTTTGTTACATGTTATGTATACCTAATTAGTCATACATTTCATTACTTATTCTCCTAGTTTTTACATACATGGTTTAAGTTATGTAGTTATTTATAACAAGGATGTAATGTAGAAGTATAAGTACATAATGGACAAGTTCACACACATCTTAAAGAAATAAAGCATATGAGGGAGTGTTCTTAGGATCATTGGGTGACATTTTATTATATTAAATCATGGTAAAATCATGGATTTTACAGCACCACCCCGTTATTTTAGCTTTGTCCTCAAAGCTACTAAAAACGTAGTTATATTTTAAGTGAAAAGATGTTCTAAGTAAATGGTTCATCTCGGACACTCTCAAAAACGAATGGTGACATTAATGCGAATTTATCTACATTTGGGTCGTACCATACGTCCGCTTGAGAAGTAATGGAGGCTGCTGCTACTACGGATGGACAGAAAGCGATGTAAAGAGATATTCATTCGGGTCACACTATACATCCGATTGAGCAGTAATGGATGTTGTTACTACTATGGATGGATAGAAAGCAATGCAAAGAGATCTTTATCCGGGTCGCACTATACATTCGATAAAGCAGTAATGGATGCTGCTACTACTATGGATGGATAGAAAGCAATACAAAGAGATCTTTATCCGGGTCGCACTATACATCCGGTTGAGCAGTAATGGATGCTTCTACTACTATGGATGGATAGAAAGCAATGCAAAGAGATCTTTATCTGGGTCACACAATACATCCGTTTGAGCAGTAATGGATGCTGCTACTACTATCGATGGATAGAAAGCAATGCAAAGAGATATTTAACCGGGTCGCACTATACATCCGTTTGAGCAGTAATGAATGTTGCTACTACTATGGATGGATAGAAAACAATGCAAAGAGATCTTTATCTGGGTCACACTATACATCCGATTGAGCAGTAATGGATGCTGCTATTACTATAGATGGATAGAAAGCAATGCAAAGAGATCTTATCCGGGTCGCACTATACATCCGATTGAGCAGTAATGGATGCTGCTACTACTATGGGTGGACAGACGAGGGCTTCTCAACGGGGGTCGTGGTTACATCCTTCCAAGAGCTGGGAGAGGACCCACGGCATTGTGGATTTGGTTAGGAGGGCAAATCTACTGTAAATGGTTTCGAGTATGAGGAGGACATGCCAACATGCTTTATATTCTGGGAAAGCTGGGGATGCACTACTTCTGCATCCTTTTCACTTGTGAGATATGTGTTATATCTTCACCCCCGATGATGAAAATTGGGGGTTGAAGGTAAAATAAAATAATAAAAAAAATATTTAACTAGAACCCCTCCTGTGTCAACAACTATACGCGAAAGGCTTGCTGCTATACCTCAAGCTTATGGGATACAGACATTAGTTGATAGCACTAAAACTTCTACCCAGCAGAGAGGTTAAGATTATTGTTGATGGCGATTAGGTAGGAAGTTGCAAAGAATCTACTTCATTTGCAGCGGGGCTGGGCAAAAGGGGCACAAAAATAAGTACCTCAAATGGTGGGAATAAAAGAAGATACCAAGAATAAAGAAGCGCGGATCTTACAGGGTGCTGCAAAAAGGGTCATGCATCCACTATTAATGGTTCAAAATTTGCACAAATTTTGACTTCTAGAGAGAGGAAGTTATACATTCCAGGGTTTGGTGGATGATGGTATTGTCGAACTAATTGGACCCGAAGAGGGAAAAAGGTATGTGCAAAAGCATGGGGCATTCAACATCTCTTTACGAGGGATGTCGAACACATCCCTACAAAATACATCCATTGTGAGTTGGATATGTCCTTTAGGTTTAAGGTTGCCTAAAATGGCAAACATAACCCCACAAAATATACCCATTGTGAGTTGGACATGTCTTCTAGGTTTAGAGTTGCCTACCTTGTTACGTAGAGAGAAATAGGTTAGGAAGATGGGGCATCCTTTGACCAAGTATTTCTGGACTTTGGTGCAAGAAATGACACTAAGTCTAGTGTTGATTATATCGGGGTTACCGTCCCCTCGTATAATCAAGGTTTCATCTCCCCAAGGTATACAAACCAGTTTTTGATCACATACGATAACTGCATGATATTTTGCTGGCTAATCCATGCCAATGATGACATCGAAGCTACTAAGACTTACTGGAATCAGATCGATGTTAAACGGGTGATTGGAAGGTTTAAGGTACAACCTCGAATGATGGTGTCAATCGTCACAACTTTTCCATCGGCTAGTTCTACAGTATAGTAGGGGTCTCAAACTGATGAAGTGATTCCCAATACTTTACTAAATTCAATAGATATAAAGCTTCGGTCTACCCCGGTGTCAAACAAGACAAATGCATATCGTTGGTTTAGTAAAAACGTACCGGTGACGATGTTGGAATCTGGATTGGCTTGGGCATTGCCAACCATGTACACTTGTGATGAAGTTCCCTTGTTGTCCTTCTTCTGGTTGGCCAACTTCGTATAGTCGGGACTCACGTGTCCAAGAGTTCCACATTCGTAACATACTACAACACTCTTTGGTCCACTGTTGCTTCCACCTGTGGGGTTTCGGTTTCCATGTTGCCCACTTCCTCTCCCACGAGCATTGGACTTGCCTTTGTTGCTGTTTCTGGGGTTGTTATTGGGTCAAACCGAGGTAACAGCATTTGCTTGACATTTCACGAGCAAAATGGCCTTGTTGGCCGCACTTGTAGCATCCCTGGCATTGTCCTCTAGCAACATGGTGATAGTTGCACTTTGGACACTTTGGCTTGGATCCTGAGTAGTTCTGGGTGCGGGTTGTGGGAGTGGTATCATAGGTTTTCCCAATGTCTTGCCTTTTGGAAGGCTGCTGGTGCTGGCTACGAGAACTTTCATCTGACTTTCTCTTGTTATCCGTTTTCTTCTCAGAAAAATTACGGGCTCGCTTGTTGATCAGCTCAGTCACGAATTCCATAGCACCTTCAACGGTAGTGGGTCGCGATGCTAGCACACTGTCATGGATGTTGTCAGGGAGTCCGCTGACATACTTCTCAATCTTGTCGCTCCTTTGAGGGAACATTCTGGTGCACATCAAGCTTAACTCTTGAAATCTTTGGTTGTACCAAAGGATGTCATTGTTCTTGCATTTTAGATCCCACAGTTCGATTTCCATCTTCTTCATTTCTCCACTAGGACAGTACTTCTCAGTCATCCTCTCTTTGAGGTTGGCCCATATGAGAGTATAAGCCGTGTCATTTCCAAGGGTAGCGACTACAGAGTTCCACCAGGTAAGGGCGCTCTCGAGTAGTGTGCATGTGGCAAAATTAACTCTGTTCTCGTCTGCACAACCGCTGATGCGGAAAACTGTCTCTAGTCTTTCAAACCATTGCATCAATTCAACAACTCCTTCTTTTCCTCAGTAGTATGAGGGTTTGCACTTCAAGAAGTCGGGGTAAGAAGAACCCCTATTGGTGTTGTTTTTGCGCATATTGAGGTTTGGATCATTGTTCACATTCGGATCAGCTTCTCTAGCTGCCATAGCTGATGCAATGCCTTCACTTATCATTTCCCTGAGTTGTGCAGCGGTGACATTTTGAGTAGCTTCTAGAAATTCGATATTAGAGGCGTTTGAAGTGGTTGCATTATTGGGATTTGATCGCGTAATCACCATTTGTCTATAATCATACACAAAATGAGATTATTAGTTCAAATGTTAGTACAGTTTTTATATTATTTGCACGGGGAAAATTCATGCATTGATTTCATAACAAATTGGATAACCTGTCAAGATTTCATAATATAATACATTGCACAACATATATAACATAAGAAAATGATTACATGCAAATTTCCATAAGGAATTAAACATTCATCGAGTATAGCAAATCCGAGACAAAGGCTTAGCTAGCCTTGTCCTGGGTAGTGGTACACATTGTCTTAAGTACATAATATCCAAAAACACATGTCCGAAAAGAAAAGGTACAGTACAGGGTTACATCACAAAAGCTAAAAAGAAATAAAACTACAAAAGTCCTATACCATGATAGCTAGGGTACAACCCATAAGCTGATCATGATGTACAAGAAATCTAGTACATCTACTCTACTCCTGCCTAGATGGTCTGCTAGATGAGGCTGGTGCTGGTGGGGCTGGCGAAGCTACAGATGCTCTCCTGGTACTCCATAATGTCCGAACTGTCGCTCGGGCCTCCTTAAGCACGCAGAATGCTGTCAGCAGCTGGGTCCTAAGTCTGTCGACGGCCCCTCGAAGATAATTCATCTCTGCAGTAACCCCATCGTGTCGGACGGTGGCAAGGTCAAAGAAAATGGACAGGGACTGCTCCTGAGCAGATAGAGCAGCATGGGTCTGAGGCTGGAGACTCTCCATGACCTGGATACGCTGGTGGAGACGATAGTTATCCTCCTATAGCCACTGTAATGCCTCATCAATCTTAGCCTGAACACCTCTGGTTGCCTGTGCCTCTCCCCTCATAGTGTGAGTGAGAGAGTCGATACGCTCATGGATGGTAGTGTAGCCCAGTTGACCAGCTGTCAACAGGATGCGAAGGTCTGATATCTCCCGCTCCTGGCGTGCGGCCAGTGCGGCGATCTGGGCCCGGACAGAGTCGGCATGTCCCGCCCCGGAGCCCTTACCGATCTCGAAAGTGAAGTCGCGTATAGACTCGAGAAAATAGCCCGATGGTAAAGATGAAGGTACAGAAGATGGTAGGTCAGGAGATACCCGGTCCTCCTCCATAGAGGTAGGGACCAGTATAGCTTATGTCGGAGCAGAAAAAGGGTCCTCGGGAAGTACAGCTTCGATAGTCAGGTCATCCTCTGAATCTAAGGCTGATAACCATCCACACTGTACTGATCGTGGTGATGAATGGATAGCTGGAGCAGGTGCTACCACCCGTAGGAAAGTCGGAGGTGCAGTAGGCGGAGTCATGATGCTCTGAAAATAATATTATTTTAAATTTGAAGTAAGTATAAGCTTACAAACAAAGGAAAAATATTATTTTTTTGTTACAGGTTTTATGAAGTATACCCCTTTTTAAACAATTATCACAATCTTTTAAGGTTATATATATTAATACTTATATATATATATATATATATATATATATATATATATATATATATATATATATATATATATATATATATATATATATATATATATATATATATATATATATATATATATATATATATATATATCATCATTTAACCAGTTTATTCAACAATCAATACACACTTAGTTCACATAGCACCAAATGCCCTACGATCTATATGCTTAACTAATACGGTCCCAAAAAAAATTCCCAAAAGAATTTTATAAAGTTATAGTCCAGTTTTAAATAAAAGAAAATTTTACTTTATTTTTATTTTATTTAAAAATTTATTTGGTTCTCTATAACTAATCCTCTTATACCATTCTCTGTGACACTCCGAGTAGGGTCAAAATATGCGGAATTATCAACGGAGATGTCACAAGGGTGTATCGATAGCACATACTTCAAAGAGCATAAGATAAGAGATTATTAAAAACAGATTACATGATTGTTATACAAATTTATAAAAGTTGTCTTCAACATGATAAAAGTATATTGTTTATGTTTCCCAAATAGAACCCCTGACGAGTCCTACAATGCAGATTACAATGATGCTTGAGTCCATGCACCTATCACGTACTAACTTCATTTTCTTGAGAAAAACATGCTTAGAGGGTCAACATAAAGTTGTTAAATTTACAGGTTTAACAATAATTAGTTTGGACATACAATAATCATAGAAGTAAAGATGCACAAAGCATTTTTACTAAAAGGTAGATTACATTTTCTATTACTCGAAACTGAAGCTTAACCTTCCATAGTCCTCAACAGATGAGGACGTATTGACTTACAAAAAGACACCCAAACCCAGTTCCAACATGGTATACATCTGTTGTCCTGGCCAAGGCACAATGATCATGACTCACCTAGATGGGGATGGTCAATCCCTAATAGATCTAATTATAACATTCGGGCAATTTCCAACAATTTAACAGTTTCTATAATAGTCAATCGTAGTCAAATTTATACAATTCCGTTATGTCCAATAAAATAGTTGCATGTTTTCTCCCCTGTAGAGGAAAAGTTTATCAATAGTTTATATGGGGCTGTAAACTCACCTGGGAGTTGGCAATAGTTGTATAATACGAATATCTAAATAATGCTTACGCCAAAAGCTATGCCTAATAAAATAGTACAGTCTTAATAGATAGTACAAAGATCATATGTGTATGCTTCCCATGCTGACACCTGTCCACCCCCACCGTCTTTTTACTTTATATAGGCAGGGGCATTTTCGTTATTTACTACCCTAGCTATATATTTCCCACCTTCTTTTGTTCTTACACAGCGATACCAAACTTTCTCTCAACCATCTCTTTCGATCCTTCACCGGCAAACATCGGCCTCATCGTCGTCTCTCCACCAGCGAGCACCGATCTCACCATCGTCTCTTGACCAGCGAGCACCGATCTCACCATCGTCTCTCCACCAGCGAGCACCGATCTCATCATCATCTTTAAATCGTCTCCACCATCTTCTCCACCCTATTCTCCACCGCTTATTCAACTGATACAATTTATAGTATTTTGATATGTCGATTGTGTTTCCATCATAACAAATGACGAGCGTTCATCATCAATGAATACTGATAGTAAGATCTTAATATCTTGTTTTTATAAATTGAATAATTGATGAAAGTTAGACTAAAATTTTTATTCGATTAAACACTTGCACGAAGTTTAGGAGTTAAATTTATTTATTTTAAGTTTTTCTCTACATTTATAACTAATTTGAGGGGAAAGATAGAAGAAAAATATGTATATTGAACCTGCACACCAGGTGTTTGATATAATGTCTATATCATATTCTATAATTGTGATGTAATAGTTTTCGTATTGTAATGCACTAGTTTTGTTTTGTGATGTACTAGTTATACATACACCTGTGATGAAATTGTTGCTAAAACTACGATGCACATATGTAGATAACATTTCATTCGGAGTGTGATTCATAATCTATTATGTTTCTTTCATAACATGAAACAAAAATAAATAATTGAAAGTGTTTATGATTAATACGATTATGATTAAGGTGTGTCTAAATATCCTTTAATAAGCTTGTTCAAGCAGACCCTAGAAAGATAGTTTACCAAATAACATATAATAAGCATTCTAAACAGCCCCTAGACTAGATCTTTGTGCACTTATTTGATGTCAAATAAGCTCGTGATAAGCCTATCTGAACAATCCCTAAACCAAGTTTTTAAAGGTTTTTTCTTGCACTTATTTGCTGTCCGGAACAAACTCCTAATAAGGCATGTCCATACAGCCCCTAGATTAACTAGTTGATGCATCAAATGCTAATTTTATTTTGTGTGTTTGGTTGATTTAAAAAATTCATTTACTACATGTTTAAAAAAAATTAGATTAAAATCATGTATAGGACACCTGCATACCTGGTGTTTGATAAAACGTCTCCATGATATTTATAATTATGATGCACTAGTTTGGTAATGTGATGCTTTGTATTTATACAATCATAAGTCTTTTTGTCTAGGTATTCCTTAATGGATGGCATTGTATTTACAGACCTCAACGAAGAGATTAAGAATGATTAATATTTCCATAAGATTGTATATTTGTCTATAATAATAATAATTTATTTTCAACTTTTTTACACATGCAATCTTAAGTTGCGGAGGAGAATCAAGAGATCATATATGGCTTGGAAATTGGTAGCTTGTCCGAGTATTTTTCTTCTAGCCTGCACATTCTTCCCGTTTTAATGCTAGTTATTAAAAAATTAATATATCAATGTCGAAGGCTAGTTTCACATCCTCGTGGGCTTTAGTTAGCTATCACTGATTAATTTTTCTACCTTAAAGGAATGACCACATGGTGACTTCTAAGGTGGGAGGGAAAACAGTTTAGCTAGTATTGAAACTGAAAGAATAACATTTTACTCGTTAAATATGTGATATGTTAAGATCCTGAGCCGTAATATGGATGTAGCGCTTGTTGCTGCGTTGTACAACCTAAATAATGTATGTTATGGGTTATAAAGGTTTTATATTTAAGGAAAAAAAAGGTTTATTACAGCTAGTTTGTGCTTTTGTTTTTTAGTTATGAAGTTTTGAATTTGCTTATAGAAGCATTATATGAAACTTAATATATACATCTTGTTTAACCTATATAACCTGGTTGATGTGCTTATCTCTAAGAGATATTGATATCTTTCATTTTAGTTAATGTTGCTTCTATCTTATTGATCTTTTATAATTCAGGTTGCATTTAAGACCAAGGTATTTCATCCTAACATTAACAGAAATTGAAGACATAAGCAGAGAACGGAACGGAAATGACTCTCTCCAATTCAGTTTTATGTAAGTCTGTTCGGCTTGCTCATGTTTATATAATTTAGTTTGGCTCAAGGATAACAAAATCAAATCAAACGGAAACTGAAAATCATTAATATATATAAAACCAAAAAACTGAACCTCGCTCTGTACTACTTGCCTTCCTGTATATGTAACTACTAGAACCGGTGGCCTAATTTATAGTCACGACTTTGGTTTGTTCCTTGACAGAAAAAGAGAGGGAAAACACATAATGGCGTGATTGATGCAGATCAGTCAACTTGCAGCCGACTCGCAGCCTACTTGCATCCGACTCGCAACCAACTCGTAGCAGACGCACAGCAGCCTGCAGCAGACGCGCATTAGCCTCACAGCAGACGCGCAACAGCCTCGCAACAGCCTACTTGCAGCTGACTTGTAGCAGACTCGCAACATACTTGCAGCAGACGCGTAGCAGCCTCGTAGCAGACGCGCAGCAGCCTCACAGCAAACGCGCAACAGCAAACACGCAGCAGCCTAGCAGCAGACGCAACATGATCTTGGTTTGGTTTCCACATGATTTTGATGCAAAAATATTTATATTGTGATGCAGTAATATACTCGCTTTGCAACGTTGGTTTGGATATATGGATCGCGTAAGCATATTATTAATCATTGTATATGTATTAGGAAAATCACTAGACTTATGTAAAAATTTTGATGTTTCAATTCTTTGTATGCCCATTTACGAAGGTAACATGATAATGGTTTGGTTTCCAGAGGATTTTTATGCAACAATATTTACATTTTGTTGCAGTAATATTTTTGAACTAAAACACCATGATAAGCATGGTAGAGGTTCTGGTTATACCATTAAAGGTATATAAGCTCTTTTTTATTTCAATATTTCATGGGTATTATGGTTTATTTCTTAATGACATGCTTATTCACAAAATTACCTTGTGTTTCTCGTTATATCATTATTTATGATACATGTTTTCGCTTGTAAAACATACATTTTTTATCACTGAACATCAGTTCAATAGAATCTCATTGTTCATGAAGTGTCAGTGGTATTCATATTTAGCGTAGCAAAATAACATTTCGATGCATTAGATTTATGCAATAGATTTATACATCATGATGCAGTAATAAAATGCAGCCAAAGTCAAGTTTAAGTTTCAATTTACTGTAATTTAAGGGATCTCAAGTCATTAATCTGTGATGGTTATTGGAATTTTTGGTAAAATGAGTGCAATAACAAAATTAGTGCAGCAATGAACACAAAAAATTGTAGCAACAAACACATTTAAAGTTTTCTGATCCAAAGGGCAGTAACAAGCTAAACCGAAACCGAACCAATTAGGAGTCGGGTCTACATCGGTGTTTTTAGTATTGTCGGATCAGGTTTCGGTTTCAATAGACAATGAACCGAATATTTGAAAAAGTTATGCTGGTGGGGAAAGTACTATACTTGGTCATCTAAATAATGCAACAAGCATTATAGGAGAGATTTAAAAGATGTATGTGTCTAGTAGGAAACAAAGAAACATCTCAAAATCCAAACCACGTAAGTTCGGTATTTAACATGCTTAACGTGAGTCGTATTTGATGTATGAAAACAAACGCCTTTGCTGCAGCAAATTAATGCCTTTGATGGAGTACGTAAGTCGTATTTGGTGCAGGAAACAAAAGCCTTTGCTACAGCAACCAACGCCTTTGCTGCAGCAAATAAACGCCTTTAATGCAGTATTTGAGTCGTATTTGATGTATGGAAACAAAAGCCTTTGCTGCAGCAAATTAATGCCTTTGATGCAGTGCCAAACATAGAACCGAATGCTCATTTTACAGTAACTGAACACTTTTGTTGCATTAGTATGTCATAACCACACCCATTTACCAAACAAAAAATAATAATTCTTCAACAATATGTCACCATTCTCCACAAACTAGAACTTTTACAAACAAAACGAAAATAGGTACGTTGATAGCAAAACTAACTAGAGTACTTCCTGCAGGTTCAAAATTGTAGCCCGATGGAATTCTATAAGGAATTTTAGTTCTGAACTCCGTGTAAGTTCAAGTACTTACTGCATCGGTAGATCTGAGAATAGAAAACAAACAATGTCACCCTCGAAGATAAGATTTGTCTTCATCATCGCTATGATGCAGTCGCAATCGGTTTAAGATGAACATATAATGTTTACAACAATCCAATATTTTTTTCTTTTTTGGTCGTTGATGCAGTGAACTATATCACTGTAATGCAGTGAACTGTATTGATGATATCATGCTTTGCTTGCTTGCTGCAACTAATAAGAATATGTACACTTGCTACTCAAACGCCTTTGCTGCAGCACACAACCACCTTTGATGCAGTACCAACCTCCTTTGTTGCAGCCACCAAACCTCCTTTCTTTTCAACTAATAAAAATATGTACACTTCACACTCAAATGCCTTTGTTGCAGCAACTAAACACCTTTGCTGCAGTACCAACCTCCTAAATAACCAGAAAATCAAAATCATCTTCGGTTTTTTTAACAAAGCACTAAAAATTGATCATAAGAAGCACTTACACTTTCCAAAGATGTAAGCTTTATTTTGTAAGGCTTCATGCTCCACCTGAACACGGAATGGAACGTCATCCTTTTTTTCAAGGCTTCCTACTGCAACACTTCGAGAAACCTAATTCATCAATAAGACACAAACGTATATACACACTTTTCGACAACCAAGAAGTTGTGCGCGTGTAAACTAACATAAACTCGTACACTATAGGCAAGTACCTACTACATTAGTTAATAAAACTTACTGCATCAATATCAAATAAACTCACACACAAACACTTTCCGAAAATTAAAATAACCTAGACTACCAACATACAAATTCCTACTGCATTATTCCATAAAATCAACTACAGCAATAGACACAAGTACATACGCAAGCACTTTTCAACAAGTAAAACACCCTATTTGTTACCTTGTTAAAGTTTTTGACGACACAAATGAACGGCTACTGCATCACTCCTTTACAAAGCTACATCAGACACACAAATATATACGCACCCACTTTTTGACAACAAAAAAGCCTATCTGTTACCTGCTCCAACCTTATGACATAAATGATCACCTACCACATCACTATTTTATATCAACTTCATCATGCATAGAGATAAATAAACAACCCTTTTTCGAAAAGCTAAACACCCTATGCCTTACCTAGTCAAACTATATGAAACACATGAACAACCTACTGCATCACTACTTTACAACAACAGAATCAAACATAATTTCACACTAAATCGACCTATAGGTAGCTTATTTAAGCTTTATACACAACAATGAAGCAGTTAGTACATCATAGTTTTAAAAAAAGGTGCATCACTTTTTGACAACCAAAAGACTCTACGCCTAAACTAACATAGACTCATAGCCATAGATTATTCACTTAACAGATTCCTTATCTCACTAAACACATACCTGATTGGGTCAAAAAGCGCTAAAAGCGTAGAAAGTAACCCACAAAAACCATTGTGCCTACACTCCAGGTAAGTTTTCTAGATGTTGTCCACATTAATCTCCGACTTTATACATTATCTAGAAAAGGAAACTGACCTAGATACAGACCTCCGTAGACAAACCAAGAACTACATTGAAACTTAAACACACTGCATCAACCTTTACAAGCACAACAAACAAACAATTATCAACATTTAACAAGTACGGATGCTATGCAAACCCAAACACAGACCTTCGTAGACAACCCACGAACTGCATTAACACTTTATAAACACTGCATCGACCCTTTACAAGCACGCAAACACACAGAATTTTTAAGACCTAACAATCATGGCTCGTATGCTAACCTAGACACGAACATCCGTATGCAAACCGCGAACTACATTAACACTTTATAAACACAGCATCGACCCTTTCAAAACACAATCATTTTCACCAAAACGGTAAGCCAGATCTTTCCTAAATCATTCTATGAATGACGAAAGCCAATTAACTGCATTATAGTACATCATTTACCAATAAAAGACAAATGAATGTAGAACACCATACGTATATGCTGTGAATGACGAAAACTAATATACTCTAACATATATATGCTTGACTCACTCGAACCTAATTAGGGATAAATAAGAACCTACTGCATTAATTCGAGTGTTTTAGATCGAAGATCGAACGATTTCCAGTGTTTGAGATGGAAGATCGAACGATTTCTAGTGTTTGAGATCGAATATCGGACAATTTCCAGTGTTGGAGATCGAATATCAAACGATTTCCAGTGTTTGAGATCGAAGATCGAACGATTACTAGTGCCTGAGAACGAATATCGAACGATTTATAATGTTTGAGATCCAGTATCCAACGATTTACAATATTTGATACGAAGATGATTAGATTAGATCGATCGATCTATCTATGGATCGATTTTCAGTGTGAAATGAGAGAGATGCGTTTACAGTATGGATAAGTGAAGTTGTTATTGGGAATGAAATGACCGATTTGCCCTCACAGTTTCAAGTAAATTACAGTTATGCCACTCCGCTTTTTTATTATTAAAATCAAATCCAAGGGCTGAGATTCCTTCCTAGGCTTTTTATTTTAAGGGGCTTTTTAGTGTATCCCCTCCCTATATATATATATATATATCTATATATATATATATATATATATATATATATATATATATATATATATATATATATATATATATATATATATATATATATATATATATATATATATATATATATATATATATATATATATATATATATATATATATATATATATATATATATATATATATATATATCTTTACATTATATATAACAGCAGGGAAATACCACATAAGCAGTCATTAAATCCACGTCATCAATTTTTCCATAATTCGTATTTTCAAAAACAATTAGCCAGTTACAAGATTCGAACTTGGGTTGTTGGCAGCATTACCGAACAACATAACCACTGACCCAACTCATTTGTTTAATTTATATCTTGCAATCCAAAGTATATAAACACGTCTGAACAATTATTAGTCATAACTGTTAAGGAATTACTTTGTATATATTATAAAACACATAAAACAACATGCATATCTTGACATTCATCCATTAAAAACTATCTCAACCCTAAAAACACCATAGATCCTAACGACGACTGAATATTTTCTTCTTCACAAGTTTTTGAAGCGATCAGATCACGATCAATATGGGTGCTGCTTGCGTCAAAATAAAGAGAAAAGGTGTCTTTGCTTTGACCTCTTTTATTAACATTATATTTTTACAATATCATGTTCTGTATATTATTACTCTATTCTATCATTGTCATGGTTTCTAATTAATGATAGTTTAGTTGTAAAAGAAGCCTGATGAGGACAGAGTTGAGATTGCTTTGAGTAATGTTATATCTGTGTCCACAAACCTCAGTGAGATTTACCTCATCTACTAAAATAATTTGATGATAACGTTCCTCTTCGTCAATTTGATAAATTACAGCTAAAACAATCATGATGTTCTAAAATACTCTTTCCAGATCTCTATACAGGTTTTGATGATACTTTTTTTAGGAGTGCCCTTTATTTTTAGCCTATCCATATAAGATAATTCATGTTGCCGATGTAGGGTTCGCTCATGTGAGTTTCTTATGTGTTGCTGATGTGGTTGTGGATGCAGATGTTGCTTATGTGTTGTTGATGTGGTCACTGATGCAAGAGTTGCTAAGGACATGTGTTGTGTAAATGTCATCAGGGTGTTAAGGGATTACGTGATACCATTTCTGCTGGTATTGAAGCTGCTGACGGTTTTCCTGCTAATCAGATGATATTTTCTTGACAAAGGGTGCAAGTCCAACGGTATAAATATCTCCCTTTTGTGCTCTTATTGTTTGCTAAATAGAATATATTTTAGATTTAGTGGAACATATTGTATTGATTACTGAGTGTATTATCTTTCTATACCATGTCCATATGATGATGCAACTACTTATCATATCATAGAGTGACGGAATTTTCTGTCCAATTACTCTGTACCCTCTTTACTCTGCTTCAGTTTCCCTACACGGTAGCACTCTTTTAATATATTATCATTGATATAAAACATAGTATATGATTGTCCACCTAGTCTCATTGAATCAACTTGCTTACTATTTTTTTTGTTATGAATTAAAAAAATGTGTAATCTGTCTGTACCTAAAACAAAGCTACTGTCATATTTAATATGTCGTGTTTCGTATTGATTAGTCATAAACTTTATTAGCCTTCATCTGCAACTGGGTTGAATCTTCATTGGTTTGTGGCTCCTGGTTTTCTTTTATATACTTTAAGCCAATTAAACAATTAAGAGAAGTTGTGATATCAAAATTGAATTTATCATGTTGTGTAATATGATTACATACCTCCTTATTGTGACTTTGTTCAAGCTTATTGGACATCTGATCAAAGTCTGTGTAGGTTGTTGCTGAATAAATGCCGACGGCCACATTATAGTTAAACGTGCTACATGATTTTAAAGGTATTTTTTTAATACTGAACCCATGCCCTCAAAGTCACATAAAGCCTTGACCTTGTGGAGGATGAAAGCAATCCTGAAAGGCGTCCCACAAAGCATATGACTATACCAGCTGAGTGGGAAAATAACCTCAATCTTGCATATGATTATTATGCATATTACTGATACCTCTATACCCTCAAGGTCTCAATAAGGCCAGTATAATATTTATCACCTTCTAGATCTGTAAGTATGTATAAATTAAGCTTCATTTTCTTCTCACAATTCCTAGAATTAAAAGGACTGTCAACAATTTGATTGAGGCCCGGGCAAATAAGAGCGATAGCCTTGGTCTTTCTGAGTTGCAAAGAACTCCAATGGTAATTCTGTTTTCACAATCCATTCTAGCTATATTTATACTTTTTAATATTTTTATTAATTTGGAACCATTTGATGATTTCATAAATATGATTTAAGAACTATATTTGAAAAAATAGAAACTATTAAGGGGGTATTATAAGTACTTATTTAGAACTAAAATAAAACTATATATAATTGCAAGAAGTCGATATCCCATAACAATTTGATGCTAGCATCAGCCCAGTAAGCTCTTTAGGCTCTTTGGGAACTTTCGGCTACAAGTTAAGAATGTCCAGACATTCAGATTGCCTTTAATTAGACATGACAAAATGTGTGGGTTTGGTAACTGGTGAAAATGATGAAATTTTAGGACGGGTGGGGTCAGGTTGACTTACACTACTTTTGTCTTGAAATTTGTTTATTGTACAAATGAGTTATCCATAAAAAGACTACTTTGTATGATTTAACGACAAAATTAATGGTTTAAATAGTATGTTTTATGCAATTAAGAAAACACTTTGGGCGACTATTCACATGTTTGACCCATCACTTTTCAAAGTGAAAAATCGAACTGACCCGTATCAGCAGTTGGGTCAGTTTCTGCAATTACTACATCAGTGACGAATATTCCCCTGTTTGACCCATCTCTATTCAAAGTGAAAACTCCAACTGACCCATATCAGCAGTTCGTCAGGTTCTGCAGTTACTACACCAGTGACGAATCAAGCTATACTAATTGGTGATGATTCCTTTTTGTAGCACACGTTATCGACCTTCAATGTGTTGCAGCAATTGAAAACAACATTCAGAAACACCTCTTTCCAGCCGTAAGTACTTAGTAAAGCAATTGAGTAGGTTTAATAATATTTTTAAGCATGTAAAAATGGCAAAAAGAGTCACCCCTGGCCCATGATTATTTGTGTTAGACATTAACATAAAAGAAAGCCAGGTTGGGTGAATTGAATTATGTTCAATGAATTGACTTGATTCACTCAAACATACTATCACAGATTTTAAACTACCCACATGCTAAAAGTACTTATACTTTCTATCTTTAGTTCTATTTTTTGTGCTTCATTGCAGGCTGGCATACTTGCCCGAGACTTCTAATGTCATTCGAAGTCATTCTGTGTAAAGAACTGCCCACGGCTCAAATCTTTTGGTCTATGAATCAAGAGGTAGTTTCTTATTTCTAAGTTAGTAGTCGATGGTTAGATGTTGTTTTAATTACGTCGTCTGATTTACTTTATACATTCGTCTAGATGAAATCTTATGTTAAGAGCAAATGTCGAGTTCTAAATCAAGTATTTCTTTTAACAGAATATTTCCCCATTGACATGTTTTCTATTTTTAATCATAAATATTGGATTCACAATGTGGGATGACATGGCAAAAGATTTTATGAAGATACATATGAACTTTAACTCTATGCTTAAATAACCTTGGCAAATTTTGGCATAATATGTCTGCAACTCTGCATTATTATCTTATACTATTTCATGACCAAGAAAGTGCTATTAGTCTCGATTAACTGATGCTAATATTGACGATGCTTATTTCTCTAACCCCATAACAGTTGGCAGAGCACCTTGAGCAATTTTCACATCAAGCTATTCGAATGTTTGTGAACATGAACGATGTCCCTTGTCTGGTATGTCAATCAAAATTTGTGAGTAGCTTAAACTTTTCATTGCAATATAGGCATCTTGAAATTAAGTATTTGTAGAATAAGCAAGACATCTCATAATATAAAAAATGGTCAAACGGGTAAAAGATATAAAATTGAATTATTTTAGGTTCACATTATGGTTCCTAGATACTGAATCATCATCCATTGAACCTCGAGTAACACTTAAAGCATTAGTAAATGCTAATCCAAAGACACCCACTGAATCCTTATAAGTTATAACACGCTGAAACACCGAACACTGAACCTGCAATATCAAAACTGAGATCATGAACAAAAATTGATATCTTGCCGCTAAGTAAAACCTACATACTCGCATAGATACAGGCCCATGTGGAATCCCTATATCCTTTATCACACTCAACAATCATATTGAAATACCAAAATATATAATCCACACAACCTATATCAATAATATACACTAAAACATCAGCAATACTGACACTTAATAAACATCGACATATTGATACTCTTGAAGCACCATTTTAAACTGAATCATACACTTTTAAAATAATGACTTGAATCATAACTAGAGCCAGTAATTTTTCTTATAGACCTATACTATTTCAAACTGACCCGAACGTACCAATGATCAGTATTGCCATTATCATTATATCCAAAAGCCACAAAAAGACTGTTATACTCACTTTAGTGCTGCAATTCCATTTATTTTCCAAGCATCCTAATTTCTTTTAGTGGTGTAATTTTTGATCTTGTAACCCCTGGTGTGGAAAATTTATATGGTAACCTTTTTTACTTTTAATAAAGAATATGGGTTGATCGTAATAAGAAATCCATTTTTACTAACAAGATACATATGAAATTGAGTCTTTTATACATGGGATCTAACTTGAACGACAGTCACAACAGATACATCGTTTTGGACATCACAGCCTTATAATAGTCGCCTTAACATTTGGAATCAAAAAGGTTAAAGGTGCGGACATTTGTATCATTTGGAACATTTAGAATGAGAATATTAAATTTGACTTTCATAATTAATGACCAGAGGTGTCAAAAAGTGGCTCATTTATGTAAAACTAGGTCGAACATGTCGGGTCTGATATGTGTAAATTATAGCATTTTTTTTTAATTTTTTCACTTTGATTCCATAGAGAATAAGCTACCAGACGGACCTATTTACAAGTAAATGGGTCAAAATTTGTAGTAACTATTAGGTGGCAAGATTGTGGTTTAAGAAATGTCGAAATTTTTAGTAACTATTAGGTGGCAAGATTGTGGTTTAAGAAATGTGATTTTCTACTAAAGATAGTCACTATGGTCCATCCTTTTTGAGATAGATTTGGATAATAGGCAGATTGGCTTAAGAATATTTGAGGAACTCATTAACCTCTAGAAATTAGACTATAATAGTAAGCTTATGAGTCATGATAATTGAAATTAGTTTCATTAGGATTATTGGTCATTTATGTTGTCTTCTTGAGCTATCTATATACATAAATGACCAAAAATATCAGTATAATAGGGTAAATAATCAACTTTTATTCAGATGTTTCCTTTTCATTTTAGCTATCCTCTCTTTCCCTCTTTGTGCCTATTTACCTAAGATCTTTGTCTAATACTAAAATGCCTGGGCGGTAGTTTAAGACACCGAAGTTTTTTCTTTCTGTTATCGTGGCCCTTTTAGGTGTAATTGTGGATCCTCAGTTCTTTTTTGTCAAAAAACTGCTGTAAATTTTCCTATATAATTGGTGGATGATCCTATAAATTCATATGTCCGATGGTTTCATGATGCTCTATGGATAGTTCATTGAATAGGCATTCATTTTCGCACTAAATCGTAATATCGTTTAGATTTGATTAGCCGGGTTCTGCTAAAAACATGGTTTTACGTAGAGAACTGCAGTTCCAGCAGGTGTCATTTAGGTGGGTATCATGCCACTTCAAGTTTCAGAAACCACATTATTCAACCAAGTGAAAGACTCTTATAACCTAGCGCTGGTGAAAGAGGTGTCAAGGCTATAGTATTTCGAATATGCTCAAAGTTTTTATTTAGCATGCACAGTTCTATTTAGCTAAAGTTGTGCATTTATAGATAGTGTATTGCATACTGGGGACGCTGTGTTTAAGGCAAATGGTGCGTCTATACACAACGGATTCAAGTAACTTTTTTAGTGTGGATAAATCTTGATTTTTAGATCCCGGAGTACTCGACATTGCTGAGAACACTTGATACAACAACTTGAAATAAACTATTTAGCAACTTCTGTGTAACAGATACCTCACTGAAACACATCCAATGTCTTCAAGATTCAGAAGGTGTTTAACACCGTTAATTTCCAAAAATAATAAATGGTAACGATAGCACGCCATTGAGCTACTACACCTATCTGACCCCTAACAACCTACTCGAAATAGGCACCAAGAACACCTTCACTAATCTCAACACAACACTTCAAAAGTCGAAAAACCTAATGCCACAACACTTTAACAATCCGGTTGCATTTGTGTACGGTCATTTAGCTTGGGGTTGATGCATAAATTAAATGATTTTTAAGTTAAGCCATTATGTGTTGTATAGACTTCAGGTGACGTTCAACTTCATTTGACATGTACCCTTTTAGATTATATTTAGGTTTCACTCGGTCGGATGGATGGAAACTAGTCATAAGTAAGATGCCATATCAAGTCATAGTGAGAGATCAGAGTATAACAAACTAAAATTTACCTTGATAAAGGCATGCAGATTAGGACAACACTAGATCTGGCCTTTATCAACATCTGTTGGGATTTGCATCTTTTGACTCATACTCATTTTTGCTAAACATGAGTTAGTAAACGGATTATTGCTGATCAATTGCTCATCCAAACGCCCCTAATGGTTTACCTTCAACGTATTACCTGAAGCTCAACATGAGTGAAGCATTTGCCAATGGAGTTATAGTCATTGGATCTAGAAGCTATTTATAGTATGGTAAGAGTTTATCTCACTCTGAAGTAGTTAACTGTTATGTGAACTATGTTGGAAAAAAACTAATTGTATCGAAAACTACCAGGTGACAGATGTTGATATATTCATTTTTAATGATGAACAAAGTTTCTCCTTTTGTGGGATCAGATAATCATTTGACACCTGATCCAATAGACATAACAAGCTTTAATTTTTGCTAATTTTATTACCTTTTTACGCAGTTACCCTCCGCTTTATTAGTTCATGATGCTACCTTTTTATGCGGGAGGATTTGTCGCTTACATGGAATAGCTCAGGTATTTGTTGCATTAGATAAAGCCATAGGGACTGTCGAGCCATGCTTGATTTAGAATTCTGATTCAAGAAAATTTGAAATCCTTTTTATTTAAAGCGGTAAGTTTTGCACTTGCCATAACTTTTTAATCTGATACATATGGAGACATGTTTCATAGCTTCATAAAACTTTACACTAGCGACATTGTTTAGGTGTTTGGATATAAGCTTTGGAACTAAATACACGCCATATTCTGCTCTGGGTTATCTCATTATTTAACTATATGTCTATTGTATTTGCATGCAATCAGCTTATGCTTTGGCAATAACCCAAACACTATAGCGTGTGCCTTTGCAGCTTATCTAGGTTATCTCATATTCTGCATTTCATCAACACTATAGCTATTAACCCAAAAACTGCCTGAGTAAGCAATCACATAAACCTTTTACATTGATTGATATATTTGACCTCTTCACTTTAGCTGTTTAGAAATGGCCCTAACAGACCCGTATAGATAGAACCCCGGACCAACTATATTGGTTTATATGTCGAATCATCACATTCGCGATAAGCCTCCCATGCATCGCAGTTTTGACGGACTTAAAAAATGTCGTGTTCTTATGTCTGGTTTAAGTAGTGGTAAAAATATGCATCTTTTTGGTGAAGATAATAGTAAGTAGTTTGTCGAAAATTATTTCACTTCAAAAAGGGTAAAAAAATGACTATGGTCTTATTTTAACGCGAAACACTATTGTTATAATTAAGAAACTTGTGGATGTTATAGTGGGCCGAACATGATAACTGCCAAAGAAGGGATGCGCCTCTACCTAAGGTAGAAAAATAAAAACTAAAATGATTCATGCTAGAATCTTGATAGAAAGCAACACATATTTTTAGTTTTTGTTTCCTCTGTATTAGTTCATGTTAATTCTATGTACAACATGATTTCATTATTTTAATAGTCCTTTCCTTATTAATATCTAACAAAGACAAGCTAAAATGGACCAGACTCAAACTCGAGTTGACCCGATCCAAATTGACCCGAACCCAAGTAACCTAAGTTCTAAACAAGGTTGGATTCAGGTATAATTTTTTTAGCCTCGACCCGAACTGACCCGACCCGATTCACACCCTTACCACTTACCATCCTTTTTAATCATTTTTGTGACATTTCTTTTATGCCATTGGGCTTAGGGACAAAAAAAAGCAAACAGGTTGGTACGAGATGGATATAAACGACAAATATGACAACCCTAGATTTTGGATTTGTCACTTTTGACTGTTAGACTTTGATTATGTGCTTAGTGTGCGTTTTCGGGCAATATGTTTATATTTGAGCCTTGGATTGGATGTTAGTCGTTGTTCGTTTATTGCATGGTACATTATATAATGTTATGATGGGGTTAGTTCGTGTTCATGAGTTCACATGGTAGTGACTATGAAGTGAGATGGTGTTATTTGGTGGTTTTAAGTATACGTATATGTATTATAGAAAATCGTATTTTTACGATTTACGGTTTAGCATTTAGAGGTCTCGGATGAGGTAATTAGTCATATGAATATTTTTTGGGATGGTTTTAAGTCATTTGTGACTTAGTTATAAAGTTTATTTCAAAATTTGAGATATTTTATAAAAGTGTATATTTTACGTCTTTTACGGTAAAACGCGTAAATTTGACTAGTTTTACGGTTTTGAGGTTTTGGAGGCTTTAGGAGCTGAAATAAATTAAGGTAAATTAAGGTAATATTAATAAGATATTAATTAACAATAAAAAGAAAAAAAAATAAAAAAATATATATATGAGGCGGTTTGGGACGAATCAAAAGAAAAGAAAAGGGAAAAAAAGGAAAAAGGGAACCGGGCTTTTGTAATGGGCCAAGGACTTGTTAGGAAACTATATAAATACTTTTTATTAACCAAAACACTTCATAAAACCCCTGGAGATCACCTTCAAGTCGGCATCAATGATGGTTTTAGGGTTCTTCATTAATTTTTCTTCTTTCAAAAATTCTAAGGTAAAATCTTTAATACTCTTTTTAATTAAAGTGTTTTAATTATTTCTCAATCATCTTATGATAGATTTAGGTTAGGGTTTAAATAAGAATCTGTATTTTAATGATATTATAATGATTAGATTGTTTAGGGTTTGTAATTAATGGGGTTATGGGTAATTAATTAAGTTAAATTAATTAAACCCGTTTTTAAAAACTGGGCAGAATTTTGGGTCATTGTTTTGATCATATAGGGAGTTCTACAAACTCTTATTTTGCGATCCACATATCCCTGAAATGGTAATTGATGTGGCTTTCCAATGCAAGAAACTAGAACTAAATTGGAGGTCGGGAAGTGAGTCAAAAACAGGTTACAACAGTCGGAGGTCAATACAGTTTTGAAGTCGGCTGTTTTCTTTTTAAGTTTTGGGTTGTTTGGGGTACTTAGGGTTGCATTGGGATCTTCTCATAAACATGAGAGATGGTTTATATATTGTAGTAAGTATCTGCACTTGGTCTAAGGTTGTGGTTTAGGGTAAGACCCCCTAATTGTAACAAACTTTTCATACGTTTAAAATCAGTGAATTCTGGATAGGTAGTAATATATACACATATATCGGGGCCTTAACAGTAGCTTTAAGGTTAGGGCAAGTGGGTGCTGTTAGCTGACATATGTAAACGTATGAATATTCCTTTTACAGAAACCATGGGTATGTTTAAGTGGACGTTTGACTTAAAGTTTTGAGACTTAAAAATAGGGACTGTTTTGTGTAAAATATGAACGGGATAGTTATTAAACTTAACCAAGTTAATGACTTGTTAAGGAAGGGTAATGGGGTGATTAGAGCTTATCAATGAGGTATTTATATAGGAATAGGCTAGATGTCCATCATAGGTTGATGAGCCATCTTAGTGATTGGTTCATGTATTGATTGTGTATTTTTGGATTGTTAGTTTGTTGCTAGAGCAAGGACTTTTGGAGAAGCAATCAGGTGAGTTCATAGTCCCATTTTGCTACGTTTTTAAATGTTTTTCCAGTATGGGATGGAGATGACACTTGCAATGTTCTTTAACATGATTTAGTAATATGTTTTAAAATGTGTAAACATAAATGTGATATTGTGTAACTTGCGTGCTTATGTATTCTCATATGTGCTTTGATATGTGTTCTGATATGTGAATCTTTATTGTGTTATGATTGGGATTGGTACATAGATGTATGGGCGTCTATGGGACCAGTTGTGATGTGTGTGGAGCATGGGGCACGATCCGTCCTGAGTTCTTGGTTCTGAGTTCTTGGTTCGTGGGGCACGATCCGTCCTGAGTACTTGTGCATCGTCTCTTCGGAGGCAAGATATCTCGACGGGGATATAGTTCATCTTCCACAGGTGGTGTGGGAAAGATCCGGATAGTGTGGTGTGTTCTTGTGTGTGTGATGGGATACGTCTTGATTGTTGTAGTGTGGTTTGTGAATTGTAGATGTGATTGGTACTTGGCTTGAGTTTCGTTGTGGATGCATGTAGCATGATTATCACATTATGGTCCATTACTATAAATTGTTTTTCTTCAACTTATTTACAGCGGATGTCGAGGTTTCTTATGATGTTCTAGATAACTTAAACCTATGTTCTCACCAACTTTATGTTGACAGATTTTAGTGTCAATTTCAAGTGAGGTAGTTGAGGAGGATGAGGTTAGAAGTGGCTAGAGTTTAGAGGCTACTAAGACTACATTAGGAGGAATCCCTTTCCTCTTAGATTTTATTTTGTGTTTTGATTAAGTGAACTTTGTGGTACCTATATGTTTGATGTTTGTTTATTTGTATGTCTTTGGTAACAGGTAGGCCTGTTACCTACTTACCTAGGCGCCTGCATCGTTTGAGATATTGTCATGACATTGTGTCACCTTTTTATGACATTTCTATTTTATTTAGTTAACTCTATAGACACGCTATTGTTGTGATGATATCCATACGTCGCGCCCCATATATTCCGCCATGGTGGGGTGTGACAGAATGGTATCAGAGACAATGGTTATAGAGAATTAGGTTACCTAGTCGCGTAGCCTAGTCTATAGCTCAAGGGTCCCTGCATATAGGCGTCATAGGAGTATGTGTGCATTTTATAGTAATTGATGTGTTTGGATGTTATTTATTGCGATATTTTGACTAGTATGAATTGAACCATAGTAAGTTCATACTTAGCTACATGTTATTTTCTTTACGAGTTTTGACTAGTGCAGGTTGAATCATAATCATCCACGCTAGTCATTGTTTGCGTAAATTGTACATTATAGTACATAATTTGGTACATGGTAGTTTCTATCTTTTGTTGGGTAATTTTATGTACCCGAGAGATATTATTTTCTTTTGATGTTTAAGTCATGGTCCCTAAAAATCATGTGGTGGTTTGAGTTATTAGGAGTAGGTGGATATGAAGGGTTTTAAGTTGTTTCCACTCTTACGGGCGACATGACTTATAACTGATTTTGTTTTCGTTTTGGATTTAGTCTATGTTGTTTTAGCTAGACTATGGATTTTTGTATTCCAAGAGTATTACTATGTTATTTTAATAGATGGAGTTTTGGACTTTATTGTTTATGTGGTTATGAGCTTATGTGAGTAGATGGATTTATGTGTTATATGTTGTATTGATTCTTATAAGTGTCATCATAGGAGGGAGTGCATTGAGGAAAGGGTAATTGTATAAGTATGGTGGCCAACATAGTTATACAATTACCACAACTTCAATGGATTCCTAAGTATGGTTGCATGAAAGAGGGTTAATACATGCTTGTAATAGTATACGTTGGATGGATCTGAATGTATGTATGCATATGCCTATATATGTATAATTCCCTTCTACTTATCAGTTGTATTCTTGGGATGTTTTGCTAGCTCGTTCCTCTTCGAGATGTTTAACTTCCGTAGTAGTACATTTATCAAGTTCTCATATCTTGTGTTCTTTTGTACGGTACTTTTGGCGTGAAGGCTTTTGAGATGGTAGAGATTTGTTTTTGGGGTAACGATGTCTTTTGTTGCGAGTTATACATGGTAAAAAAAATAGAACTTGCAAATTGAAAAAAAATAGTTGTTGGTAGTCGATGAAATAAGGGTAAAGTGTCGAAAACGTGTTTCAAATAGGGTGAAATATAAATTCTTTAACATATAAGCATGGCTTATTTACTTTAAAAATATCTTAGTTATGATCACCTAAAGTTATTGTTCTTTAGTTAAAATATTATTCTTATTTAATTAAATATGTTTAAATCAAGTAATTAATCATATGAAGGGTGAGAGTTATAATTTTTTGGAATTAAAATAAATTAGACCTTGAATTTTATAATTAATAACAGGTTTTTTCTTGGTTTAAAAGCGTTTTTTGGTATAAATCATAGTAGGCCGAAACTGTCGCTAAACGGTCAAAATATGTCGCTAACTGTCAGAAACTGTCGCTAATGCCTAGGCAGATTTTGAGAAAAATCGTTTTGGTTATAAATTATTCTTATTAAAGCTTTTTGGGTGATTCAAAAGCCTAAAATTATGTACTCGGAACATACTTTTCAAAAATTCAGAAAGTTTAGTAATTGGAGGTCAGTAGCTTGGTCGAGTTAATTGTACAAGTGTCGATTTCAAGATTAAATTTCAAACGATATGGTTTAAACTCGTGTTTTGGATATTTTGGGATAGTGAACATTTAGAGGGCTAACATAGGGCTTATTTGGGATAGGACTTGAGATGTATCCATCATAAGGATTGTACATTGATGAAGGATGTGGGTTCCGAAGTCAATGTTGACGTGTGATATTGTGTTGTGTGCTTTAGACAATTGATCGTTCGTGAAGAGACTTTAGATTGATTTTCGTTAGATGATTACATAAATTACTAATGTGATACCATGGTTTTAGAACAACTGATATACAATTACAGTACAAAATCCATTCTGGGGTAAAATTTGGTTTTCTACAAGGTTTTAATAGTATGTCGCCGGTCGTAACACATTTCAGTTGTCGTTGGGTGCTTGTTGTCATTGGTCCGTTTCCATGGTTCGTTGGGAGTCGATACATGTTTTATGTTGAGTATCTTTTGGAGTCTCATGGTTTTGGTTCATTCTTTTAAATTCGTTCACGTAAACGTCCGTTAGTTGTCCATGGATTTGATCCGTTATCCGATGTTGGGGGTCCTAAAATTTGTCGTGAGCTTATATTCATTGAGAGTGTTGTTGTAGTCATGATCCAGTTACGTACTTATGAGAGAGATAGTGTGTTGGCTGTGAAATGAATTTATTGAGCTTATGGATTAAATCTTGGGACGAGATTTCTATTAGGAGGGAGTGATGTGACAACCCTAGATTTTGGATTTGTCACTTTTGACTGTTAGACTTTGATTATGTGCTTTGTGTGCGTTTTCGGGCAATATGTTTATATTTGAGCCTTGGATTGGATGTTAGTCATTGTTCGTGTATTGCATGGTACATTATATAATGTTATGATGGGGTTAGTTCGTGTTCATGAGTTCACATGGTAGTGACTATGAAGTGAGATGGTGTTATTTGGTGGTTTTAAGTATACGTATATGTATTATAGAAAATCGTATTTTTACGATTTACGGTTTAGCATTTAGAGGTCTCGGATGAGGTAATTAGTAATATGAATACTTTTCGGGATGGTTTTAAGCCATTTGGGACTTAGTTATAAAGTTTATTTCAAAATTTGAGATTTTTTATAAAAGTGTATATTTTACGTCTTTTACGGTAAAACGCGTAAATTTGACTAGTTTTACGGTTTTGAGGTTTTGGAGGCTTTAGGAGCTGAAATAAATTAAGGTAAATTAAGGTAATATTAATAAGATATTAATTAACAATAAAAATAAAAAAAATAAAAAAATATATATAGGAGGCGGTTTGGGACGAATCAAAAGAAAAGAAAAGGGAAAAAAAAGGAAAAAGGGAACCGGGCTTTTGTAATGGGCCAAGGACTTGTTAGGAAACTATATAAATACTTTTTATTAACCAAAACACTTCATAAAACCCCTGGAGATCACCTTCAAGTCGGCATCAATGGTGGTTTTAGGGTTCTTAATTAAGTTTTCTTCTTTCAAAAATTCTAAGGTAAAATCTTTAATACTCTTTTTAATTAAAGTGTTTTAATTCTTTCTCAATCATCTTATGATGGATTTAGGTTAGGGTTTAAATAAAAATCTGTATTTTAATGATATTATAATGATTAAATGGTTTAGGGTTTGTAATTAATGGGGTTATGGGTAATTAATTAAGTTAAATTAATTAAACCCGTTTTTAAAAACTGGGCAGAATTTTGGGTCATTGTTTTGATCGTATAGGGAGTTCTACAAACTCTTATTTTGCGATCCACATATCCCTGAAAAGGTAATTTATGTGGCTTTCCAATGCAAGAAACTAGAACTAAATTGGAGGTCGGGAAGTGGGTCAAAAACAGGTTACAACAGTCGGAGGTCAATACAGTTTTGAAGTCAGCCTGTTTTCTTTTTAAGTTTTGGGTTGTTTGGGGTACTTAGGGTTGCATTGGGATCTTCTCACGAACATGAGAGATGGTTTATATATTTTAGTAAGTATCTGCACTTGGTCTAAGGTTGTGGTTTAGGGTAAGACCCCCTAATTGTAACAAACTTTTCATACGTTTAAAATCAGTGAATTCTGGATAGGTAGTAATATATACACATATATCGGGGCCTTAACAGTAGCTTTAAGGTTAGGGAAAGTGGATGCTGTTAGCTGACATATGTAAAAGTATGAATATTCCTTTTACAGAAACCATGGGTATGTTTAAGTGGACGTTTGACTTAAAGTTTTGAGACTTAAAAATAGGGACTGTTTTGTGTAAAATATGAACGGGATAGTTATTAAACTTAACCAAGTTAATGACTTGTTAAGGAAGGGTAATGGGGTGATTAGAGCTTATCAATGAGGTATTTATATGGGAATAGGCTAGATGTCCATCATAGGTTCATGAGCCATCTTAGTAATTGGTTCATGTATTGATTGTGTATTTTTGGATTGTTAGCTTGTTGCTAGAGCAAGGATTTTTGGAGAAGCAATCAGGTGAGTTCATTGTCCCATTTTGCTACGTTTTTAAATGTTTTTCCAGTATGGGATGGAGATGACACTTGCAATGTTCTTTAACATTATTTAGTACTATGTTTTAAAATGTGTAAACATAAATGTGATATTGTGTAACTTGCGTGCTTATGTATTCTCATATGTGCTTTGATATGTGTTCTGATATGTGAATCTTTATTGTGTTATGATTGGGATTGGTACATAGATGTATGGCCATCTATGGGACCAGTTGTGATGTGTGTGGAGCATGGGGCACGATCCGTCCTGAGTTCTTGGTTCTGAGTTCTTGGTTCGTGGGGCATGATCCGTCCTGAGTACTTGTGCATCGTCTCTTCGGAGGCAAGATATCTCGACGGGGATATAGTTCATCTTCCACAGGTGGTGTGGGAAAGATCCGGATAGTGTGGTGTGTTCTTGTGTGTGTGATGTGATATGTCTTGATTGTTGTAGTGTGGTTTGTGAATTGTAGATGTGATTGGTACTTGGCTTGAGTTTCGTTGTGGATGCATGTAGCATGATTATCACATTATGGTCCATTACTATAATTGTTTTTCTTCAACTTATTTACAGCGGATGTCAAGGTTTCTTATGATGTTCTAGATAACTTAAACCTATGTTCTCACCAACTTTATGTTGACATATTTTAATGTCATTTTCAGGTGAGGTAGTTGAGGAGGATGAGGTTAGAAGTGGCTAGTGTTTCGAGGCTACTAAGACTGCATTAGGAGGTATCCCTTTCCTCTTAGATTTTATTTTGTGTTTTGATTAAGTGAACTTTGTGGTACCTATATGTTTGATGTTTGTTTATTTGTATGTCTTTGGTAAGAGGTAGGCCTGTTACCTACTTACCTAGGCGCCTACATTGTTTGAGATATTGTCATGACATCGTGTCACCTTTTTATGACATTTCTATTTCATTTAGTTAACTCTATAAACACGCTATTGTTGTGATGATATCCATACGTCGCGCCCCATATACTCCGCCATGGTGGGGTGTGACAACAAAGGTTCAAGAAAACAACCAAGTTTTGATAGGATTGGTGATTATCTTGCAACTGGTCAACAACTGACTCAAATTTGGGTCATTGTGGTCGACAATGGGCAAGAATTTACTAATAAAGGTCAATTTCTAGGTAAAAAAATATAATACACTATTACTTCTTATTTAGTGCACCCAAACAGAAAAATCGCATGTGCATGATAATGTTAACATTGCTATCGGTGTATTAGAAAAAGGATGTGAACTTTTAATATGTTATTTGTGTATTTCTAGAAGCATATGAACTTTGAATCTATTATTTTGCGTATTTGAATTTGTTATTCGTGTATTTTAATCTATTAATTGTGTATTTGAAGAAGCATATATGAACAATCCTTAGGATCATTAAGAAATCATTCATATGACGCTGCTATTTGTTAATTTGAACATAACAACTATCTTGAATATATGTTATCTGTGTATTTGAAGAAGCATATGATGAACTTTGAGGTCATGCTTCACAGCCATGAATGTGTGTTAGGTGATTATCCCCACGTTTTTGTATTAAATGAATGTGTGCCAGGTGATTTATCCCCACGTTTATTTGTTTTCCGATCAGTAGCTATTTGGGGCTAATAAAATACATTTGCAATACTAATTACTTTTTATACATACAACATATTGATTTTTTAATTTACGTACACTTATGATTTGCTGCTTTTGTATACAAATATTTACATATATTTATCTTTTAATTTACAAATATTTATCTTTTAATTTTCAATTTTTATCCTTTAGTTCTAATATAACTTGTCGGTTTATACAAAACTATCTTCTAATTTTAATTATTTTTAATTTACAAATATTTATTTTTTTGAACAAAATTTACATATTAATATTTGAATCTGTATATTTTTTTTGTATATTCAACATATTAAAAATAAAAATTAGTTATTTGTAGTAATATATACAATATATTAGTTATTTTTTGTTTATAACTGACAAGTTAGTTGTGGTACTTTTGTCTTTATTGAGTTTTGCCATTTTGCATGTTTATTTACGTTTAATTACAATTATCTACATTATTACTAATTTCACATGCTCGGGTTATGAAACTACTATATTATATAAAGCCAAATTATAATTTACTAAAAACTGACAACTTCTAATTTTTGTATTTTGTAATGTACAAGTCTTTTAATGTTTTGTCGTGAACAATTTCAATAAAGTTAATACAAATTATATAAACACTAATAATTTGACAAACATTGCTACAATCTTAAAAAAGTCTTTGAAGAATATACAATCTTAAAAAAGTCTTTGAAGAATATACAATTTTGAGGTTGGAGATGTTCCATGTGCGCTCTAGGTCGTGGCCATCCATGTCACGTAACTTGTACGCGCCTCGTCCCAAGGTTTCAGTGACTTCATACGGTCCTTCCCATTTAGGGCCCAGTTTTCCTGTATTCTCCACTCGACTCGCTTCGTTAGCACGGTAGACGTAGTCTCCCGGTCGAAAAGAAACACCCTTGACCTTGGCGTCATAATAAGCCTTCATCTTAGCCTTGGACTTAGCCTCATTGATGGCTGCTATTTCCCTTTTTTCTTCCAACAGATCTAGGTTGATTCGCAGTTGTTCATCGTTTGTGACGACGTTAACCTCCGCCGTGCGGATAGTAGGCATCCCTATTTCTGCTGGTATAACGGCTTCAGTGCCGTAAGCCAATGCAAATGGAGTATCTCCGTTGGCTGTTTTGATCATGGTTCTATGTGCCCATAGCACGTGTGACAACTCATCGACCCATTTGCCCTGTCGTTCATCCAGCCGCGCCTTGATTCCATTCCCCAAGCTCCTATTTGCTCGTTCGACAAGGCCGTTTGTTTGTGGATGTTTAACGGACGCGAAGCGCCGTTTGATGTTCAATGATGCACACCAATCCTTGAATGGGTTGTCCGTGAACTGCTTGCCGTTGTCCGAGATAATTTCTCCTGGTAGACCGAAACGGCACACGATGTGTTCCCACACAAACTTCTTGACCTGCTTACCTGTGATAGACTTGACTGCCTTGGCTTCTATCCATCGTGTGAAGTAGTCCATTGCAACAATCAAGAATTTAACCCCCCCCGCAGCTACAGGAAATGGTCCTGCAATGTCAATTCCCCATTTGTAAAATGGCCATGGGGACGTGATAGGTGTAAGCTCCTGCTGCGGGTGTCGCGGGACTGGCCTATGCACTTGGCAGTCGTTGCACTTGCGAATCATGTCGCGCGCGTCCCTGTGCATGGTGGGCCAATAATAACCTGTTCGTAAGGCTCTAGCCACCACGGATCGTGGGCCTGCATGCATGCCGCACAACCCTTCATGTATGTCACTAATGACGTAAGCCGCCTGACGTGGCCCAACACACCGCAGCCACGGCTGCAAGAAAGAGCGCTTGTAAAGGATGCCTTCTCGGAGTTCAAAATGTTGTGACTTCCTTTTGATGCGTCTTGCTGCTTTTTCCTCGTCTGGAAGGGTTTCATTAGTCAAATAGTTGACGATTGGGGTCATCCACGTAGGTCCCTCCTCCTCAACTATAGCGGCTACCTCTCCTTCCGTGATAGATTTCTCCTTGAGTATTTCCACCAGAACCTGTTTGGACAAGTGGGCGAAGCTCGTGGATGCGATCTTGCTAAGAGCGTCCGCTTTTTTGTTCTCGCCCCTTGGCACCTGCTTGATGGAAAACTTACTGAAAGTCGCGATTAACGACTTGACTTTTTCCAAGTACCTGACCATGTTGTCCTCCTTAGCCACATACCCACCTAGAATATGGTTCGCGACAAGCCGTGAGTCCACGTAGGCCTCAAGGTTGCGGACTCCCATTCTAGCGGCGATTTTTAAACCCGCAATTAATGCTTCATATTCCGCTTCGTTATTGGTGGCCGTGAACTCAAAACGGAGGGCGTATGTGAATTCCATTCCTTCTGGATTCGTGAGGATGAGACCTGCCCCGGACCCGTCTGTGCAGGAGGATCCGTCCGTGAATAGCACCCAAGGTTCTGTTGGGATCTCGTCTTGCTTAATGACTGGTTCTTCCTCATCCGGCTTCTCGATCAGGAAATCTGCCAAGATCTGGCCTTTAACCGCCGTCCTTGGTCTGTAAGATATATTGTGGCCCCCCAATAGGATGCTCCAAATTTCCAGCCTCCCCGCCACGTCTGGTCTAGAGATAACCTGCTTGATTGGCTGATCCGTAATCACCACAATTGGGTGCGCCTGAAAGTACCGGCGCAGTCGCTTTGTAGCAAATACTAGTGCTAACACCAATTTTTCCATGGAGGAATAATTCAGCTCCGCCCCTTGTAATGTTCTACTTATAAAGTACACCGGGGTTTGTATTGTGTCTCTATCCTTCATCAGTACCGCGCTTATTGCGCCATGAGTAGCTGAGAGATACATAACGAGTTCTTCCTTTGGCCGGGGAGCTACCAACATGGGGAGAGATGCGAGATGCTGCTTGAGTTGGCCAAAGGCTTCCTCGGCTTCCATCGTCCAACGAAAGTCTCCCTTTCTAATACACTTCTTGAGTGTCTTAAATAGGGGTAATGACTTCTCTACGGATTTAGATAGAAATCTATTCAGCCCGGCTAACTTCCCATTCAGGGACTGCACCTCCTTCCGTGTCTGCGGGGACGGTAGCCGTATCACTGCGTCCGTCTTCTCTGGACAAGGTTTGATGCCGTTTGGGTCAATCAAATATCCCAGGAACATTCCTTCTGTTGCACCAAACGTACATTTCTTTGGATTTAACTTCATGTTAATCCTTCTCAGCGTGTCGAATGTCTCCTGGACATCCCGGAGAAGTGCCTCCTCCGTGTGGCTTTTTATCACCAAGTCATCAACATATACTTCCAAGTTGCGTCCTATTTGTGATTCGAAAGCTTTATCCACCAACCGCAGATACGTAGCGTCGGCGTTCTTTAATCCGAACGGCATTTTCGTATAGCAATATACGCCCTGGCTCGTGTGGAACGCCGTTTTTTCTTCATCCTCCTCCGCCATCTAGATTTGGTGATACCCTTTGTATGCATCCAAGAAGCATTTGAAAGGATATCCACACAAGGACTCTACTTTCCAGTCGATTTCTGGTAGCGGGTAACAGTCCTGTGGGCAGGCCTTGTTCAAATCCGTGAAATCCACGCACATGCGCCAACTTCCGTCATGTTTCTTGACCATGACCGGATTGGATAACCACTCGTGGTAGTATACCTCGCGCATGATGCCTGCGTCTACCAGCTTCCGCACTTCCTCCAGTATAACTTGACTTCGCTCGGGCGCCTGGCCGCGCTTCTTTTGCTTGATGGGTTGGTACCCTTGGCGGATCTGGAGCTTATGCTCTGCTATCGCACGTGGCACACCCGTCATATGTTTTGGCTCCCATGCGAATATGTCCAGGTTTTCACTTAAAAGAGAGCACATGGCCCTTTTGCCGTTATCCGAGAGCGCCCCTCCTATGGATACCTCCTGTTCCGGATAGTCAGGGTGAATGGCCACCTTCCAATTGGGTGGTGGTGCTCCATCCTTGGGTGGGACAGGTGGTACCGGTGTTGTCACAGTGTGACACTCGGATGTTGGCACAACTGTGTTGTAAATAGTAACGATTCCCCCATCAACGGGGAATTTAATCATTCCGTGTGCCGTAGAGGGTACTGCCCGGATAGCCAAAATGCCTGGTCTGCCTATGATTCCATTATAAGGAGAGTGTGAACGTATCACCATGAAGTTCATCCACGTTGTAGTGGAATGTTCCTCATTCCCAATGGTGACAAGCAAACGCAACTGCCCTATCGGCCAGATAGTGTCTCCACTAAAGCCAGTAAGCGGCGACGTGGCCGGTACTAATTGGCTTCTTATTTCTGGGCATAACTGCACAAAGCAGTGTTCATACAGCACCTCGGCTGACGACCCTCCATCCACATACATGCGACGAACATTGTGTGTTCCAATGCTTATCTCAATAGTGAGAGGCGCATCAATCACGTCGCTTGCTGTAATGAGAGGGAATGAGATTTCCTTGCCGCGTGAAAATTTTTGGCCAATTTTCTGTCTCGTGCGGTGCTGTCTGGATTGGATCATGTATATGGTAGAAGGCTTGTCCTTTTGGGGATCCTTCTTATCATACTTCTTGTTGTTGTCTTTTCCGTCTTTCCAATCCTTAACTAGGTGCTTGAGTTTGCCTGATTTGATTAGCGACTCAATATGCTTCTTGAGCTGGATACACTCCTCTGTGCCGTGTCCTTTGTCATTATGGAATTCGCAGAAGCGACTTCCTTGCCGACGTTCCGGGGGTGTGGTCATTGGGGGAGGCCTTGGAAAGTTCGCCCCTTCAGTCAACAAGATCTCCCGGTAGGACATCTTTAGGGGGTGAATTTGTCGTCCGACCGTCCGCCTTTGCTTTGGCTCTTATAGTCCGAGCCCTTGTTATTGTTCTGGTTGCCTTGACCGCCCGACTGTCTCCGGGACTGGTCATTTGACCGGTACCCATTTCCTCGGGATGGGTAGGCTGCGGCAACAGCTGTCTCTCCCTCTATGAAATTTCTGACCCTTTCCATGAGGTCATCATATCTCTCTGGGCGCTTGTCGTTGAGGCGCCTGATTAGTTCTCTGTCTGTTATGGCGTGCATGCAGTCAGAGATTTTCAGGAGCTCTGGCATGGTTCTTGTGCGTGTGCACTCATCATTGAAGCGCTCAGTGAAGGCTTCTGTGGACTCCCCCGGCCGTTGCTTAACGGTTGCCAGTGAGACCGGATCCCTATTATACTTTTTCCTTTGAGTATAATTGTTCTCGAACGCAGTGCGTAGTTCCGTGAAACTATCAATGCTCCGTGGGGGGAGTGCCTCGAACCAGTCACGAGCGTTTCCAATCAAGGTTGAATTAAACATTTGGCACCATATAGGCATGGGCCATCGCTCAATTTTAGCCTGAGTATCGAATATTTTGAGATGATCCACAGGATCACCGGACCCATCATAAGTCTTGATACATGCCGGCATGCGACGTTTGGTGTCCTCAGAATAGTTCCGTATGCGGAGGGTAAACGGATCTTCCCTGGGATCAGCCCATGGCCGTGTGAGCCTAGGGTCATCCCATGGTTCACACCATGGACGCGAGAGGTCCTCTGCTTCCGTATCCCGATAGTAAGGGCCACCATAATATTCCTCATTGTTTGGTGGTGGAGGCGTGCGCCTTGGCCGGCGGCGCTTAGGTGGATGGTCATCTGAGTCCTCCCCAGACGGATCTGGGGACGGTGGTGGTGCCCCGCCCTTTGAATAGGGACCACTTTTTTGAGACGAACCAGGAGCCTTTCTCCCAGTGTTCATTCTATCCCACACACTTGGGCGGCGTGTGGTTCTGGTCAGCTCTCGATCCGGCCGCTCGGGTGAGCCATCCGACCTTTCTCCTTCTTGGGACTGTGTTAGTTCTTGCATAAGGCGGTCCCCTATGCGTTCAAACACATTCCGGGGTTGAGGGTTTTCCTCAAAGGTTCCCTGCTCCTGAGGCCGGGTTCTCCTTTTCCTCCGGTTTTGGGAGGGGGTGGTTGGTCCACTGTCACCAAAGTTGAGTCTGGCTTGGAGGTTCCTCCCTAGACTCAATCTTGATGCGATCCCTGAGACGATCCTTTCAAAGTTCTGAGTGAGAACTCGAGTAAGATCCTCCTCACTGAGTGGCAGGGCTTCCACTTCTTCCTCCGTTGAGGGTCTGCGCGGCTCCTTGTTAGGAGGGTCTGGCGCACTCCCTGGATCAGGGTTGTCCAGGGTTGAAGTAGGCGGGGGTGTCACCGAGATCGTGCTCGTCACCCCCACGGGTTGAAAACCGCTACGGTTACCCAGCCCGCCTGCGAGACGGTTAGGTGATTGGTTGGGGATGAGAATCCTTTCCCCTTGGGACTTCTGGGTCCCAGGATTCACATTCCTGGGGTTAGTAGGCGGATGCCCCTTCGTCATTGGAGATTCGAGATGAGATTTTGTTCTAGCTTAGTGTTATGGTCCCACGGATGGCGCCAACTTGTTGATGCAAAAGTTGGTTGATCCTTGCTAGACCCGAATTAGGCTTAATTCGGGTAGACTGGGCTCCGGCTCCTGCACCAAGTGAATTGTTTGGTTGGGATCCTGCACACTAAACAACACGCGTTAAGCTTACCGTGGGAAGGTTTCCCACGATTGGACTCCGGCGTGAGAGTAAGTAATCGATTTAGGGTTATATGAGTTTAGAGTGAGTCGTGATACCTTTGTGGAACCCTTAGGGAGTTCCTTTTATAGGCAGTGAAACCCTAGTGGGCTTTCACTGATCCTTCGGCCCCAAGGAAGAGATAAGCATCAGAATTAGAATGATTGTTATCTTCTAATTCTGGTAGTGAATATCCTCTCCTTATTGGGGTAAAGATATTCCTAGACAAAATATCATTCTGTCTAACCCTATGTCGGCCGTGTCGGGCGTACTGGGCCGTGGGCCGCACACATGTGTGCGGTTACTGTTCATCCAAGCCCATAAGCCCGACTAACATTATCCCACCCATCTGTGATGGGCCGGATACGGGTAGTACCCTTGGGCCGGGTCCATGACCCGGCTGGGGACTATACATCATCACAAAAAAATAAAAAATGATAATTATAAGTCATGCCCGCTAAATAAAATACTCACCAAATAAAAAATTTACAAACAATTAATTTTGTAAATAAAAAACTTATACAACAAATACAACTCATGCTGACTGAAAGTGCATTAAAAGACAACCATACAAAGTGTGTGTGTATATATATATATATATCTTAATATATATATAAGAGGAGAGATTTGCCACGTCATCTATCAGCGTACTAATCCCAGTCAGCATGGGCTTTTTTTCTGGGCTTAATGTCACGACTTTGATATATATTTATCCTTCCCAAAATTCCCAAAATTGTTATGAATAATTATTGCTTAAAATAAAATTATGTAATATAATTCCCGATTAATTTTCCTTCATTAATCGTAGCTAACGATCATTCACAAACCCTAATACTTCACCGGTCAATCATAACCCTAAATTAATAAAAAAACACCTACAATTGTTCATCATTAACCGCAGATAGATATATGTGTGGTCTTTGCAAACTAACGAAAACATTCAAACAAAAAACTACTACCATTCGTATTAAAGAGATCTCATTACCTCATCAGACGATGCAGTTGCTCAACATATTTTCCAAGTACAGTAGAATTTGAGAATCCTTCGATGATCTGTTAGTATCCCTAGAAGCGCATATGACTTGAAGTATTGGCTGATTTAGAAGAGAGTTTAGCTAATGTATCTGTAAGTTGTCTTAGTTCAATAAAGTACGCTTTAATTGCCTCTTGGTACATTGATTTTTATTTTTCTCTTGGCCATCTTCGATTGAGAAACATCCATTGGTGTTGATCCCATTAGTTTCTGGACCTTCCATAAAAGTTAAAAACAAGGGCAAACTCTTGGCTATATAAGATGAACGATTGAGAAACGAAGAACATGGCGAGAAAGTCATACATTGGAACTAAGCAAGAGTATTAGGATCTAGGAGTCTTTTCCATCTTAGTAGATATATGTATTTCACGCATCAATTTTTTGTTTATACTACGCTTCTGCAGGTATGGGTCTTCCTATTTAGCTTATTGTGAATTACATAGTATGAATTCATAATTGGCTGTATTGGTTTCGATATATTGACTTATTTATTTTTTGGTATAAATTCATTATGTTATTATCAAATGTTCATCAACAATAAATCCAAAATCTACCAGTAAGAAAACTGTATTTTGGTTGTACTCAACATGATGATAAAGGTTTTGCTCATCTCGCATTGCAATACTGTCAATGCAGGTACTTAAATTAACAGAGGAGAAAAGATGCTCAATGATTTGCAACTTTCAAAGGTATCACATATCCTTTACTTGTGAATGTGTTTATTTGAATTATGTTTATATCTATAACAAGCTAAACTAAAAGGTTTAACACATACAGATGATGACAAGAACAAAGGTGCAAAGGCCAATTAAGAAATATGGTAATGAACTTGAAAGTTGTAAGCCCGTCTTTGAATTTTGGATATTAGGCAATTAACATCTTGCTGAAATTGGCATTATATATATCCCCAAAACTCTAGGAAAGGTACTCTCATTTGAACCTTCTTCGATTACCAAGTACTATATTATCTATAGAACCCTCTTCGATTTAGTGGGCCAAATATCTGAATAGCTCTGCAAATTTCAATCCACTTGGCCTGTTGGAGTTGAGAGTAATTGTGACAATCCGTCAATTTATGGTTGATATTTTATTCTCAAGTATTATTTAAAAACATTATTTTAATGTTATATTATGAACTCACTTATTTTTTGGGAAGAAATTTGGATTTACGTCTTGAAGTAGCATCGACTACGTCTAAACCGGAGGATTCTACGTTACGTGCTTACGTTTACATACACCGTTTTTGGTGACAGCCCGACATTTCAGACAATAAATTTATCCGTGAATATTATTTTGAGATTTTAAATTTTTGTTGGTTCATAAACTCACAAATTTACGAGAAGAGATTAGGACTTACGATTATAATTTAAAGTTCTTTACGACTAAACCGGAAACCTTAGGATTACGTATTTACGTTTTCGAACTCTGTTTTTGATGAGACAATTTTTATTAGATTCGTTTTGTGCCGTTGATTCATAATTTATAAAAACTTTTTTCGTAAAACGACCCGAGGGCACGCAAATCAAGGAAACTAGAATCGAGGAGTACCCGTAATTAAATGGGGATGAGACAAGATAAATCTTGCCCTACCCCCAACTATAACCTGCCATAATAAGCCACAAAAACAAGTGAGGTGTCAAGTTATAACTAACAAGTTACACTTGTTAGCTAAGCTTACAAAGTAAGCTACACCAACACCAAAACCATCTAACCAAACCATTCACTCTCATTCTCAACATGCAAACCACCATAACTTCCTCTCCTCTCTCTCTAAAATTCGTCCCATCCTACACATAAACACCACTCTTTGATCTATTTTAGCCACAATATCATGTGTTATAAACACATATGATGATGCTCCATTGAAACCTTAAAGATTGGAGGTGATTCTAACATCCAAGGAGGTGATTTGATGATCTCCAAGGGCTGATATCTACATAAAGTTTACAAGTATTGGTGGCCTTGAAGATTTGTGTTGATTTATCACAAGTTGTGTGATCGAAATCCATGTCTTGATCATAACTTACATAATCTTGGTGGTATAAAGATTTTTCTTCCCATCCTCTTATTATTTTGATTATGTAATCTTGTATTTTCTTTCCTATTGTATATGTATATGATGAATATATGATGATAAAAATATTGTGTGGGGATTTGGTGTTGATAAATATGGTTAAAAAGATGGAAAATCATAGGTAACAAGGTTAAAATCTTGCTAAATATGATGGCTGTATAAAAACAGTAAGTAACAAAATGATAAACTGATAAAATGGCAAAGTGGAATCAATATAAAGTAAGTATTAGATGTCATACACTTGTGAGAGTTGGCCATGCAATGGAATCATCATGAGTGAGATATGATCAAAACAAAATTAGTATACCAATCTGAATAGTCTATTTTGTAGGGACTGTTAAGGATACTTAGATATGGATTGAGCAGTAGCTATAACTAACTTATTTGTAGCACATAATATGAAGTTTATGTCATCCAAAAATGAGCTTCTATCTTCTTATAGAACTCAAGATATGATAAAAATGGTGAAAGTGAAACTAAAAATCAGATTTTGTGAAATTAAAGTTTATTAGTATTATATAAGCACTCAAAATAATATAGTATAAAATGTGAAATTAAAACCCACTAACTTATATATTTCATTTATATAAATATGTATAAGGATAAATAAATGGACATTATATAAAAATGATAGTTTGGTAAGTTTTATAAGTTAAAAAAACTATAAACATGATTTTTACGTCTTTTCGGCTAATACCGTAAAATTAACGTTTTTCGTCAATTAAAACTTAGACGATCGGACCCGTCTAATGTAAACTTTTTAAAAGTCATATACTGATATATAAGTACCTAATACAAGTAAAACCAATAAAACCCGAACTATATAACATACGGACATTAACGGGCTAAGTTAGCATTATTGGACTATTAATCCAACTAAATGGGCTAAACACTTATAAATTTACTTATTGGGATTAACCCACTTGGGCCCAACATGTAAAGTATAATACTGATAATAAAAGTATAAAATGGATTAATACAAGTTAATGGACTTATAATAGGCTTATAGGGCCTAAAACATGTAAATAAGTAAAACTAGTAAACTAGTATAAAAGTTACCAAAACATAACACTAAAATGTGTAAATGAGAATGTATAAACCCACTTGATCATCATCATATATATAAAATCATCATATGTATACATAATTGTTATTTCTATAAAGTCATTGGACAAGTGTGACACCCTAGGCAAATCCCACATCGGCTGTGGCCAGGAGAGATCCATGGTTCATAAGATAACAGTCGCCTTCTCATGACACAACGCGTTTTGTGGTCTACTGCACGTAGGGTTCTCAGGAACTGGCAGTTAAGCGTGCTCATGGAAGAGTAGTACTGGCTTGGGTGACCTGCCGGGAAGTCTTCACAAGAGGGCCACAAAGCAAAGCCGTGAGCTTGCGGGCAAAGCGGACAATATTGTGGTCTGAGTAGGCGGGATGTTACAAGTGGTATCAGAGACACTCCTGAGCCGTTCGGGATGGTGAGGCAAACCTCATCGAGGACGATGAGTCCCGAAGGGGGGGTGATTGTGACACCCTAGGCAAATCCCACATCGGCTGTGGCCAGGAGAGATCCATGGTTCATAAGATAACAGTCGCCTTCTCATTACACAACGCGTTTTGTGGTCTACTGCACGTAGGGTTCTCAGGAACTGGCAGTTAAGCGTGCTCATGGAAGAGTAGTACTGGCTTGGGTGACCTGCCGGGAAGTCTTCACAAGAGGGCCACAAAGCAAAGCCGTGAGCTTGCGGGCAAAGCGGACAATATTGTGGTCTAAGTAGGCGGGATGTTACAACAAGAGTCTAAGACGAGTATTATTTGTCTAGGTTTCTGTGATTGAAGTACGTACCGTACATCCAAATTGCCGATAACCCGCTTTCCCACATCAACGTGAGTTCATAGCCTCACACTCTTTTAAATGTTTTTATGAAATGTTTTATACACCCGCGAGGGAGATAACATGTTAGTTTTGATAAAATAGGACACAAGTTGTCCTAATTGTTTGCTTATTGATTTGGACCCGAATGATTGTATGACTCGCTAAATGATTATATGACCCGGTAAATGAAATGAAATGGATTACTAAAGTTAGGTTATGTCACTTAAAGTCCCATTAGCATGAATTGTGAACTACCGGGATTTGGTAGACGCTTATGCATATAATAGTACTATTTGGGGACGATCACCCCAGTTCGCGCCTTGACGGTTGATCCCTGTCGTGCCACATTGATTGGTAAGCGAATTTATGTATGAGAAGATTTACACAAGCGTGATTATTGTGACGACACGCTAATTTAGATGGGCAAATGAGTTTCGGGTTAGCTACCCATTGTTTGTTGTAGTAAGGTAACAATGTCATGCGGCTTATAATAATCCAAATAACGAACTACTGCTATACGCACTGAATTACGATATATTGCCTAACTAGCAATACGGGGTCTTATTATTGATATTATGATCGTGTTTTGGTTTTACATAACCATATTTATATAACGGTTTTTATTTAACACTATACAACGTTATAAAACGTATTGTATGATGTTTTTAACGACAATGGTTTGTATAATGATTTTGAAGGCGAAAGCCTATATTAAGATTTTTGATAAGGATTTGTATAAAGTGTTTTTGGCCTATTTTATGGCCTACTACATGGATTTGTACTAAATGATTTTCGGTAATAATTATATACCGATGATATATTGATGGTTTTATTAAACTCTATGAATTCACTCGGCGTTATCGCTGACCTTTTTTTTAACATGTTTTGTCTCAGATACTTGAAGGTAATTCTCGGGAAGACAATAAGAATTCATGGCCCGCACTTAAATAATAATTTCCATTCAAATGCTTTGTAAAACTTGTATGACATACAATGACTTGGGACCTATGTAAATCTGATATTTATGAATGGAAATGCTTTATTATTAAACGACGCGTTTTTAAGCGTTGTCTATGATGTGAGTAATGTGCTATCCCGTAACACCAACGAGTCTTCCGCTTTATTGAATTGGGTAAATTTGGAGGTGTTACAGTTTGGTACCAGAGCTCTCGTTATAAAGAACGAAAGATTTTTAAAAACCAAGGTTTTGAATAAAACATTTCAAAATCTTTTAACTATAAACATTTTTCTAAAAATGTCTAAAAATCTTTTGACTATAACGGTGCCGAAGAATTCCCGAGTTACCGACAAGGCCAGACTGGGAAGTGTTATTTTAAAACTTGGATTATATATATATATATATATATATATATATATATATATATATATATATATATATATATATATATATATATATATATATATATACATATATATATATATATATATATATATATATATATATATATATATATATATATATATATATATATATATATATATATATATATATATATATATATATATATATATATATATATATATATATATATTTATATATTTATATATATATGATGTAATTTGATTACATGATTGTTTGATGATTATTTCTATTTTTATACGAGGTATTTATACGACGTAGATTGTCACAAGGAACCCTAAATCCCCTAGAAAATTAATCTAAGCTATTTCTGTAGGAATTCTAGATATTTCAGATCTAAACCAAGTTGTGGATATTTATGATCCCAACAAAATGATTGATATTCGTAGGAATGTTGATACTAGTTGATTGCGATATTGAAGAAGAATTAGCGAGATTAACGATATCGATGTCATGACGATCTTCCTTATAGAGTGGAGTTTGACAAAACGTTACCACCTGGAAAGGTGTCATCTGATTCGGTGTCACCCAATTCTTAAATTTTAAATCGAAAGGGTGAATGTTGCACTTGAGGCTGTCATTGGAGCCTTTACCCAAAAGCCTCATGCCACTAGTACCTTTCCGAGAAGTCTAATTGAATAAGGTTGAAAGTATTGGAGAATGAGGTAGGACATCGAATTGAGTATAAGTTGATTGAAACTTGAATAAAATAAAATTTAACCCGTATGGAATATGAGATTGTTAAGAGGAAGTCGTTAAGTCCTGTGATTGAATTATAAGGTTTTAAATGATTGATAGATCGTTGTAAGGGTTGTTCCTAGGCCATTGTCCACTAATGAGGATGCCCAGTGTCCAAGAAATAAATTGAAGAAATCTTCTTCTGAATTGGGACCGATGGATCTCTCGGGACAGGTGGAACACCTAATGACTCTTGTAGATTAATATTCATTGTGGTATCTTTTAAAAATCCCTAACTTAACTGAGACATCAGTTGGTAGGATGAGTTCTTGGAATTGTATGACATAGTGACACACAATGTGTTACGGTACAATTCTGACTTGTTTGTGATTAATGAGAAGACTACCTTTGATTGCTAAATTCTACATGTATCGATATTATCTATCTTTTATTGCTTCATCCTAATGCTCGCATTAGTGATGCAACCATTGAAAAAGCACTCATCTCAAATTGAGTTACGTTGTGAATTATTCTTTTTGAGCGCCATCGAGGTCATGAACCTCATGATTATTTGGCTAAAGCTCATTTCCTAGCATATTGTAGTTAGTTCTTGGTGAACAACTCTTCGTCACTCTTTTGCAGATCACTCGTTGTTTTTATAAGATAAAACAGTATCCCTTGAGAAAAATTGGGTTTTCATCACCATATGGATTATTTAAAGTGAGACTTATAAATAATCGTTATCAAAATGAAGTTGTTTATAAAACACCTTGGAAAACTTACTTGTCACAAAACAGAAAATCTTTGTAAATATATTTTTGATTCTCATTTAAGAATTAAGCATGAAAATGTTTTTATTATAAACATGATGATAAAAGTTTGACGAACTGAGTATTGCATCGTTAATCTTGAAATTGTATATAGTTGCGCGCCTACATAGAATTTGGAAGTGACCATGCAAGGCTGATTAGTAGTCACCATGAAATTATTAATAAACACTAAATTTTCTTTGAAGATTGTGAAAGATTAAATTTTATGAGATCTGCAAAAAGTGCAAAATAGGGACATATTATTTGTAAAACCCGCATTTAAACTCAAAGAACATTAAGTATACATAGTATCTGTTTTATTTAAAACGTGACGTAATTAATTATTCAGAAAAATAATTAATTTAGTTATTCAGATATTACGTAAGGATTATTATTTCAGTAAAATGAATAATACATAGAGTTAACACGAGAATTCAGACACGAACTCACGAGAAATAATAACACACGAGTTAAACATTAGTGTTTGTGTTTTTTTTGGGCCGCAACTAGAACCAAATGAAAGAGAGGTGGGCTTTAAGCCCAGTTTACTTGTAAACAAATCACCAGGGGTTACACCCTTTTCTCATTTCATGAAAAACAAAGGAAAACAAAGTTTTAGGGTTGTTCTTATTAGGCCGTCGGCAGCAGACCAAAAGGAGAACGGGGGTGTTCTTATTAGGACACCGGAAGCAAAGCAAAAGGAGAACGGAGGAGTGTTCTTATTATGACGCTGACAGAATACCAAAAGGAGAACGGGAAGTGTTCTTATTATGACGCTGGCAGCAGACCAAATGGAGAACGAGAGTGTTCTTATTATGACGCCGGCAGCAGACCAAAAGGAGAACATGGGTGTTCTTATTAGACCGCCGGCAGCAGACCAAAAGGAGAACGAGTGGTGTTTGTTTCGTTTGTGTGTTGTAATTCATCCCTAGTCAAGTAGATCGGTAAATCGCCTTCTTCTTTATCTTTTATATCACGAAATTGATGAGTTTAGAGAATAAAACATGCAGTTAAATCAGGGGGGTTCGGTTGAGTTTTAATTCCAGGATTAGCGACAGTTTAGCGACGACTTTTCTGTCGCAGTGTTCATGACAAATTTTGGACAGCTTTTAGTCACAGTTTTAGTGACAGAAATTTTTGGTCGCTAATTCCAGTAGGCAGAATTCAATACACATATTGATTTGTTTTAGTGCGAACGAGACGGGGTATCTCGGTAGGCTCGGGACTATAATTGTTTAATCATACCTTGTTTAATTCACTTTTAAAAATAAATGTTTTAAATGATTTATTTAGTAAATTAAAGTTATAATGATAAATTAGTTTATAAAATTAAAAATATACAGTAATTAGAAATACAGGATGTACACTAATCAGTAAATATTTAAAGACAGTCAGAGTTATCAGATTGTATACAGAATAGTACAACAATACAGGAACATAATAAAGCAAGTTAAGAACAGTAAGAATCAGTAACAGTAAACAGTAATCGGACAACTTATTCATGTCCCTTATTCTTGTAGCTATTGTGAAGTCTGAGTAGGAGTCGTTCAATTTTTCCTTACAATCAGTTACTGGACAAGAGGTACGGATTTCAGTCCTTTCAGTAAGGACTCCCTTTCTATGCATGATTAGGATTCCCCGTTTTCAGCCAAATGTTTTCCCCAGTATATGTTTAAGTTTATCAGTAATCATGTTAATAACTAAATAAATTGCATGAGCATTATATACAAGCACGACCAGTTTATGTACTAGTTACGGAGGTACCGTAACCACGGCACTAGAGGCACCGGTGTCGTGACTCACATGCAGGAGAGTGATATCCTGCATCGTCCCACTCAGCTCAGCTTGGCCATTTTATCAGTATTATTAGTGGGGCGTATGGATGCATCCTAGGCTTATATGTGTTACAAGTTATCAGGGTGAATGTGGTGTGTGCTCTACATCCTTCACATTAGAGCTGATCCCTCCACCCAACACAGTTATTTAGAGTTCACCCCTCTATAGCATGACGAGGTCACCCCTCCAGTTATTCATGCACGGTTGTTACAGCACGTGACCTATATAAGCTCTGGCAAATAAAATACAGTAAATGCATTTTTCAGAATTAATAGTTATATTTCAGTATCAGTTTATATGAACCAGGTTTCTCAGATTTTATGCAGAGTTCTACCACATGTTACATATCAGTCTTACAGCTTCAGTATTCTATCGCCTGTTTCATTCAGTATATTCTTATCATGCTTTATATCCGTTCACTGAGCGTTATGCTCAGCCGTAGTTCCTTTCATGTTCTAACGGCAGGTACAACAGGACGCTCTTAGGATTCTGAGAGCATGTGCATTTGGATGGAAGCTATCCAGACTTCTTACTTTATGCATTTCTTACATCATTCTGCTTATTTGGACATTGTTTAGTCCTTTCCTTCAGTATTTTACTTTTCATGTTTTGGGCTTATGTTTGGAATACCGATGTTTGATTCCGGTATTCCAAACATAAGCCCAAAACATGAAAAGTAAAATACTGAAGGAAAGGACTAAACAATGTCCAAATAAGCAGAATAATGTAAGAAATGCATAAAGTAAGAAGTCTGGATAGCTTCCATCCAAATGCACATGCTCTCAGAATCCTAAGAGCGTCCTGTTGTACCTGCCGTTAGAACATGAAAGGAACTACGGCTGAGCATAACGCTCAGTGAACGGATATAAAGCATGATAAGAATATACTGAATGAAACAGGCGATAGAATACTGAAGCTGTAAGACTGATATGTAACATGTGGTAGAACTCTGCATAAAATCTGAGAAACCTGGTTCATATAAACTGAAACTGAAATATAACTATTAATTCTGAAAAATGCATTTACTGTATTTTATTTGCCAGAGCTTATATAGGTCACGTGCTGTAACAACCGTGCATGAATAACTGGAGGGGTGACCTCGTCATGCTATAGAGGGGTGACCTCTAAATAACTGTGTTGGGTGGAGGGATCAGCTCCAATGTGAAGGATGTAGAGCACACACCACATTCACCCTGATAACTTGTAACACATATAAGCCTAGGATGCATCCATACGCCCCACTAATAATACTGATAAAATGGCCAAGTTGAGCTGAGTGGGACGATGAAGTATATCACTCTCCTGCATGTGAGTCACGACACCGGTGCCTCTAGTGCCGTGGTTACGGTACCTCCGTAACTAGTACATAAACTGGTCGTGCTTGTATATAATGCTCAGGCAATTTATTTAGTTATTAACATGATTACTGATAAACTTAAACATATACTGGGGAAAACATTTGGCTGAAAACGGGGAATCCTAATCATGCATAGAAAGGGAGTCCTTACTGAAAGGACGGAAATCCGTACCTCTTGTCCAGTAACTGATTGTAAGGAAAAATTGAACGACTCCTACTCAGACTTCACAATAGCTACAAGAATAAGGGACATGAATAAGTTGTCCGATTACTGTTTACTGTTACTGATTCTTACTGTTCTTAACTTGCTTTATTATGTTCCTGTATTGTTGTACTATTCTGTATACAATCTGATAACTCTGACTGTCTTTAAATATTTACTGATTAGTGTACATCCTGTATTTCTAATTACTGTATAGTATACTGTATTCTGATTAGTGTATATCATGTACTTCTGATTACTGTATTTTACTGTCTCTGATATTATAATACTGTTATAAAGAACCTGCTAAAAATAGAACGTTTCCTAATTTATGAAGTTTCCAAAAATAATTTAACTCATTTAATAATATTATACCCTTTTTAATTTTATAAACTAATTTATCATTATAACTTTAATTTACTAAATAAATCATTTAAAACATTTATTTTTAAAAGTGAATTAAACAAGGTATGATTAAACAATTATAGTCCCGAGCCTACCGAGATACCCCGTCTCGTTCGCACTAAAACAAATCAATATGTGTATTGAATTCTGCCTACTGGAATTAGCGACCAAAAATTTCTGTCACCAAAACTGTGACTAAAAGCTGTCCAAAATTTGTCATGAACACTGCGACAGAAAAGTCGTCGCTAAACTGTCGCTAATCCTGGAATTAAAACTCAACCGAACCCCCCTGATTTAATTGCATGTTTTATTCTCTAAACTCATCAATTTCGTGATATAAAAGATAAAGAAGAAGGCGATTTACCGATCTACTTGACTAGGGATGAATTACAACACACAAACGAAACAAACACCACTCGTTCTCCTTTTGGTCTGCTGCCGGCGGCCTAATAAGAACACCCCTGTTCTCCTTTTGGTCTGCTGCCGGCGTCATAATAAGAACACTCTCGTTCTCCTTTTGGTCTGCTGACAGCGTCATAATAAGAACACTTCCCGTTCTCCTTTTGGTATTCTGTCAGCGTCATAATAAGAACACTCCTTCGTTCTCCTTTTGCTTTGCTTCCGGTGTCCTAATAAGAACACCCCTGTTCTCCTTTTGGTCTGCTGCCGGCGGCCTAATAAGAACAACCCTAAAACTTTGTTTTCCTTTGTTTTTCATGAAATGAGAAAAGGGTGTAACCCCTGGTGATTTGTTTACAAGTAAACTGGGCTTAAAGCCCACCTCTCTTTCATTTGGTTCTAGTTGCGGCCCAAAAAAAACACAAACACTAATGTTTAACTCGTGTGTTATTATTTCTCATGAGTTCGTGTCTGAATTCTCGTGTTAACTCTATGTATTATTCATTTTACTGAAATAATAATCCTTACGTAATATCTTAATAACTAAATTAATTATTTTTCTGAATAATTAATTACGTCACGTTTTAAATAAAACAGATACTATGTATACTTAATGTTCTTTGATTTTAAATGCGGGTTTTACAACTCTTCCCCTCTAAAAAACTGATTCGTCCTCGAATTAAAGACATGATACTGTTGCGGCTTTACAATTCTCCCTCTCTAAAAGGAAAATTCGTCCTCGAATTAAAGGTAAATTAAGCTAGTGAAGTTATAGAAGCTGAAAGGACACATAGGCTGAAAGAACATGAAGGCTGAAAAGACATATAAGCTGAAGGATAATTCTTCCTTGAATTAGAACATAATGCTGCTGAAATGGTATAAACATGACATGACTGAAGTGAACATGGACGTAACATGACTGAATAGGACATGGAACATAACATGACTGAAAGAACTTAACTGAATTATTAAAGGAACATGATGAGAGGTCCGGATGGACACCTCCGTTTCGAGTGGCTTCCCGCTTGAAACGATTCTTTAGAAGGTCTAAGCATAATAACAATCTTGGTCCTGATGACCCTGTCCTGATGATGCTGAATAGTTTCTGGTTTCATACTTAAGATGGATTTCTGAATCTGATAGAATGAAACAAGCTATAGCATGTAGTATACATGAAACCGTACATACCAATATCCTAAGAAGATAACATTTATATCTCTGAGTAAGCTGTTGATAATATATAGGGACGAACTACGTGAACAATTGTGAACGTGCTACGTGAGCAATTTTGAACGTGGTTCGCGATCATAAAAGGAGCGTTGTGCATGAAATATGTCATGTATGTGATACATGAAACATAATGTGAGCGTGATAGTAGAACACATCATAAACGTATGCTGACTAAGGAAGGATTGCCAAACGATACGACCTGAGACGTGAAATGTCTGCCTGATTATGAAAAAGTTGTCCTAAACTTGAGTCTGGTTTATCAAGCTTTCTGTAACCGTATTCGGTAACAACTGTGAAACGTGTATTGCGAGATGGAACACGAACTTGAACGTGAACAATGTTATGAACGCGAACGTGAGCTTAAATCATGAGATAACACAAAACATGAACTGAAACAGCATCGTACTGCGAATGAGACGTAAACGTGAAACTGAAAATAACGTAAACGTAAAGTGAACGTAAACATATACGTGATCGTGAACATGTATTCTGTCTGATATAATGGTCGATGGAATGCCTCGAAATCATACGACTTATTGCTGAATGTCCTGCAGGTCTGTTACTGCGTAATCCTTTCACATAAGAGTAAACATGTAGGCTGGTTTAAATGGTTGACAATGACTTAGATAGAATCAAACTTTTCTGGGTTCTATGGTAGCTAATAGCAATCTTCATGGAAACCTTGTCCCATTTCTGTTCAAAATTCCTAATGGTTGTAACCACTCACTGGCATGACGACGTTCTATCTTGAACCTGCAGTGTGTCAGGCATTTAGATATAAACATAGCTGCATCCATGTGTTATACTACTTCTTTCCAAATTTCTATCCGAGATTTTGGTACATTCTGGTGGAATCTGGATGAATAGTCATGGAAGAATTTTAGTGAGAACTGTCAGAAATTTCTGCGGTAGCAGTCAATTGAGTTCTAGAATTGTTTGTACTTCGTTCACAGACGTCAGTCGGGACCATCAGGTGATGGCCTTCACCTTCGCCGGATTGTCTGAAATTTCTTTCTGCTGAAATAGGGTGGCTCATAAATTCCACTTTGTTCATCTGGGATATACCTTTGGAAAGCTGCTCATATAATTTTCCCATATCTGAAAATCTGCAAGTCCGCGAGGAGATGATCTCGCGTTCTTCTTTAAGGTTTAGTAGATCAAAATGTGATCAATGAATATACTGACGATTTTGTCTAAGAATTCATGGGACAAATTTTATTCATAATTTTCATACTATAGCTGGGCATTAGGGAGCTCAGACGTATAAGTCAAATTTTGTAGAGAGACTATAACATGTTCAACAGCAATCTGGAAAACATCATGTTCTTCTCTCACCACTGTTGGTGGCTTGATCGTGAATTGTTCTGGAAAATATTTAAGACATCATAGCAGGTCAGGTAACCTCCTATTCGTGGAATGAGTATCGTTTTATGAATGGCGATCTCGTAAATTTTCGGTGATCAATACATGATCTCATGGTACCGGCCTTCTTTCTGATAGACAAAAACGATACACCTCCTGGTGGTGCGTTAGGGTGAATAAAGCCTCGTTCCGGTAATTCTTGCAGTAATTGTTGTAACTCTTTTAACTTAGCTGAAGCCCTGTGATCAAGAGTTCTGAAAACAGGTTCTGTTCTTGAGACTAGCTCGATGTTAAATTTATGTCTCGTGGTTAGGAAGGAATTTCTTGAAAACTTTCTGAAATTATATCTGGAACTCTGGAATAATCTGCTGATCATGAATTTAAGGAATTTCCAAAGTGAATTTATAACAGGTAGGTAAAAGTCTTCGTAGCTATGGACTGACAAGCCACGTGCTTGTAAGGTAGACATAATTTGTACTGATTTTTCTAATTTAAGATAAAGCTGACATAGGAATACGTGAAGTGAACATGGAAACTTTTCACTAAATGTGTTCGTTTGTAACCTCACAGAGTGAATACTGCGTGTTTAACCTGAATAATACTATAGTGGTGGTGACTGAAATTTTTTATCTGATTCATGCATGGCATAATAGAACGGGTATACCCCTTTGGAGGGTACCCTGAATTTCCGAGGGACTGGTTTAGAAAACATACAGAGTCATGAGTTCTGGCTCGTACTTTGAGAAGATATTCATATGACTTGTATCATAACTGGTGTCCTGACAAGTGTATTCCGAAATGATACTTGGGACCTTTGTCTTGACTGTTGTTTGAACATGTATTTTAAAGGGTGAGTCTAAGTAATGATAAGAATTCCTGGTAACTGTTAGGGTTGGCGGACCGGTTAGGCTGCCGATCTCTGTATTTCTGGTCACGTCCGTTCCGGAGTTTTGATGGTTACTGACTGATAAATTATAAGTACGGTGGTTGGATTACCACCTTTTCTGTCACTTTCCTGACGGTCGTTATCATGACCGTGATTCATGTAACTATTTCTGCTGAGTGGCCGGCTGGTTACCGGTTCTCACTCTTTTGACTGAAAGTTTAGCTGAGTGAATTGTGACACCTAACTGAGAAAGTAAAAGCATGGAATAGAACGGTAGTGTCTGATGATTGAAGCTTATTCTTGCAGAAATTTCAAATTTATAGTTTTCGTCCTTGCTCTGAAAAGTCTTCATACTATAAACAGCATCAGCATCTTATGGAATCTTCAAGGTATCAACAGCATCAATATTTGTGAGGTCTTCAAGGTGTTAGCAACATCAGCATCTGGTAAAATCTTCAACTCACGAGCAGTATCAGCATCTGGTAGAATATTGACAAGAGGAAATGCCTGAGGTGATTAAGGATCGATTAATGGTACACATGGAGTAAGGTTCATGGGGTAAACCTGAAATAATGTACGTGAAGTACACGATGAATACTGTTCATGTGGTACCGCTGAAGGTTTGCTGATATGATCGATACTAGTGTAGACCGTCTGACACGGTCAACGGAAAATAATTTGATTTAACTGGTTAGCAACTGAACCGAAACGGTTAACATGGCAGGCTGAAAATTTCTGCGTAGACTTAACGCTGGTTGTATAGAGGCTGAAAAGTATGATTAAACGGAGTTTCATCAATGTTCAGTATGAAGACATGATTGATAAAGACCAGAACATGATTTATCATGAAGTAGGATTTTACTGTAATTCTTCTGTATCTTAGCATGAAAACATCATCACCTTGCTAAAACGTAATCCTCATAAGGAGACATGAACTTAATCAGCATGAAAACGACATCCACTTGAGAGTACAAACTTGACTGATACAAAGAACGTAGAAGAATAATCAACTGAGGTTTAACATCAACTGATGTGGATAGTTATGGTTTAATTCACAGTATTCATAGTAGGAATCATGTGACTAAGTAGGGGCAATTCTGGTTCGATCCATACTTGTAAAAATTTCATAAAATGTCATGATATGAGCAAAGGTGAACAACTATGAATCGGTTCGCAAAACAACCTTCGACTGAAAAGCATGAAATTTGACCTGAACAATGGTGAACGTTTATAGCTGGTTCACCAAGTAATACTTGACTGAAAACATGAATCTGTCAAGAGTAAGGATGAACGCCGTTGGGTCGGTTCACCAATACAAAAATCTGAACGGGCAAGGGTGAACGCCTATGGGTCGGTTCACCTAAACAAAATTCGTAAAAAAGCACATGCGACTAAATATGGCCAATCCTGTACCAACCTTTTACTTAGTCAAAAACTTTAAGAAAACCGACTGATAACTGAAGAAAAGTGACTGATAAATGCCTGAGAAACATGAAAGATAACAACGCCAAGGATCTGGGAAGTTCCTGGTGACTACCCACTAGTCACAGGTCAAGTTTTAGAGCCTACAGGTCGAACCTGATGCTCTGATACCATAATTGTAACATCCCGCCTACTCAGACCACAATATTGTCCGCTTTGCCCGCAAGCTCCCGGCTTTGCTTTGTGGCCCTCTTGTGAAGACTTCCCGGCAGGTCACCCAAGCCAGTACTACTCTTCCATGAGCACGCTTAACTGCCAGTTCCTGAGAACCCTACGTGCAGTAGACCACAAAACGTGTTGTGTCATGAGAAGGCGACTGTTATCTTATGAACCATGGATCTCTCCTGGCCACAGCCGATGTGGGATTTGCCTAGGGTGTCACATTATTAGGGACACCTACATATGTGCCTGTACCATTTATTCTTTTGAGTCGAATTTACTCATCTGTGGAAATTGTATTATTTGACAGTTGATATTCCTTTCTGGTCCAATTCTCCCGTGGTGAGATTCTTTGAAAAAGTATCTGATTACCGAGTGTTGATACCCGACT